>CM042952.1:12793085-14077558 GCA_023678885.1 Pogostemon cablin | reverse complement strand
TATATATATTACACATAAAAATATTTGTATAAATAAAATTTCATTATTATTATTTATTAAAATATATAAATAGTATGGGTAAAAAGAACTGCCTCTTTCCAAGAAAAGTCTTGACATTTGATACGTAGATTAAAAAATATATAATTATTAGGGGTATTATGATATTTTTTAATAATAATAAAAAAGTGATAAAGTATTCTATGTGTGTTAGATTAGAGTTTTTTTTTTCGTATTAAAATCCATCCAAGAAAAGTCTTAATATTTGATGCGTAGATTAAATATATATATATATAATTATTAGGGGTATTATGATATTTTTTAATAATAATAAAAAAGTGATAAAGTATTCTATGTGTGTTAGATTAGAGTTTTTTTTTTCGTATTAAAATCCATCCAAGAAAAGTCTTAACATTTGATGCGTAGATTAAATATATATATATATATATATATATATAATTATTAGGGGTATTATGATATTTTTTAATAATAAAAAAGTGATAGAGTATTCTATGTGTGTTAGATTAGAGTAATTTTTTTTTTGTATTAAAATGTATGGAAGAGGGTTGTTGTTTTGAATTTTTTACTCATCTTTTAGAAGGTGAAAATATTGGTGGGATGAACCAAAATGAAAAGAATGAAAACTTTATTGACACGAAAGGAGTATTTTAATATATATATATATATATATATATATATATATATATATATATATAATGTTTAGAATTTTAATTTTTATTTGTAATAATTTTACTTTTACAATTATTTTAATTTTATTTTTTAAAAAAATGTGTATTTATTTAAGAAAAATAATGACATTGAATTATGCCTAAATTATCTTAAAAATGATTAAATCCATTTTGAGGTAAGTCTTTTAACCAAGGATAATTCATTTAAATAATTACATCAAATTATATTAGACACAGTAAGTTACTTTTATATTAAAAAATACATTTAAACATTTTCATGGAATAGTCAAAAAGCAATAATACATTAATTTTTCATTAAAATAATTAGACACATATATATGATATAAATCATGAATTGTTGCTAATGCATATACTAGTAGTGTGTCAATAAATCCTTAGTTTTTAAAAATATAAAAAAACATATATATGAAAACAAGAAATGTATTCCAATCATTGTGCAGTATATCTACAAAACAAATTAAAAAATAGTATTTCTTCTTTCTATCTCTCCACCGACGCTCATCTTTCCAAGAGTTCGGGTAAAATGTCTTGATATTCTCGCACTTTATAGGTAATTAGAAATGGTAGAAATAAAATAACACGTAAAGTTGTTTACTAACCTAGTGTACCTTATTAGGAAGAGCTTCTATGTAATTTTCTGAAATTGTCATTTCAGTCAAGACTATAGCATTTATAGTCATGGCTGCTTTCAATACTTGGTTGACGGAATCCTTCTGAAATTGCAGCCAGTTTCTTGTAACATCAGATAAATCATTTGGAGGAATATTAGGAGTAGGAAACCACCACTTGTCAGTCCTTTCTTTCTCAGATTTCTCGTCCTTTGATGCATATTAGAATTATTTTGGTCCTTAAAGTTGTTGACACAATTCCTGTTGAGGGTTTAAATGTCAGAATGAGAGAGGCTTCTGTTGATCATCAGTCCCCTAAAATGATAGAAGATTATAATTCTATTGAAAGTGTGTTCTTACAATGAGCATAGCATCAAGTTTGCATAAGACAGAATGTTCAAGTGAATATCAGATTGTCTTATCACCATAATCTGTTAATTTTTGCTAGTTCAATATCAGAAAGAAACTGAGAGAGAGAGAGGGGAGGGGTGGGAAGAGAAAGAGACCTCCATATTGCTACCATCTTTGGACTTCTATTTAGAAGGAAACAATTCAACTATATGATCTGTAACAAATAAAAGCCAATCAATCTATTTTCTCCACCTTGCTTTAGTCTATGGTGCCATTGGTTCTAATCTCTTTTATTCTACAAATACAGAAGCCAAATTTAAAACAAGAACACATAAGCGTCAAGGAAATTTCAACACAAATTTCACAAATAATAGGTTGAAAGAAAACATGAATTTTCTTTTCATGAGTGGATACCTGCTAAGTTTGTAACTGCATTCGACAATGCCATAGCAGAAGAAACTCCACCAGTTACATCCTCACTTAGGAGCAACTTTGCAATTTTTCCTTCATCAGCTGCATATCTAGATTACACAAATCAGAACAAGAAATGCATCAATAAAGAACACAAAGAAATGACCAGAGGTGAGATCCTAGAATAGACATTCTCAGGCTGAAAGAAAATCTTTTGTGTTTATGCTACTAACCCACAAAACTCCTTAAACATTACATAGTAATTAGAATTAGAATAAAATAAGTTGACCATGATAGCATTTGAATAGAGGATACTTGAGACCTTGCCTAAATTTTGCCTTTCTTTTGTAGGAGGATTGGTCATGCATCTGTTGTTGGAAGACCGGGACTTTACTTTCTCTGTCCAGTCAACAACACTTCTAATCATTGGCTATTCTATTTGTTCATGATCATGCAAGGGAATTAAAGCTTGGCTTCTAGATGTTACCCTATCATCATTCATCATTCCATTATTTTCAAGGATCTTATTCATATTCCTCGAATGTCTTATTCCTCCTTCAGACACTCTCTTGGACTGCCCCAACCGAGATCTCTAGATTTTCAAATGCAGTTTGCTAAGAACCATTAGTGAGCATTCATGTTAAATGAGTTGGCCTATTCAACAACATTAAAATATTCTAGATAGATACAAGCACTTCCAGAATAGGCACCATCCACATGAAACCACAATTCATTACAATTGTTATGCATCAGAAAAATCATTATTCGCTATTCGTGATCAGTATGATTTAATAGATTTATCAATGGAATATCATAATAAAGCATATGAAGAGTAGAAAGCTGTTGTGGAGCGGGGTGCGATAAACATGGATGAGTCACCGACCAGGCTGCTACTGGTTTACCGGGGCGTCAATTGGCCTGCAATGCATGATCGTGATCATTCAAATCATCTTGATTGATTGGCTCAATCATCTTGATTGATTATCTTAATCATCTTGATTGATGGGCTCAATCATCTTGATTGATTATTTTAATTATTCTATCTAATATTTGTGGGATTAGAACTTTCCTTTTGTGGCTTGATAGGTAGTATTATTTAAACAATGGGATTGGGTCTATGTAAAAGCATCAAGAATACTGAGAAATAAACGGGAGCCAATTCGGCTATTTGGCAGACGCATTGTGTCTGATTTTCTGAGTGCTAACAATTGGTCTGACCTGCCGGATCGCTCAGTCGACAGTCGCGGCTGTGGGGGAAATACTGCCGACCCCACCTTCACTTCCGTCCTTCGACGGCACTGATCCCATCGGTTGGTTAGCCAGGGCCAACTAGCAGTTTGAGTTGCATCAAACACCTGGCGAGATGAAGCTATCTACAACAGGGATAGAGATGGATCCAGCAAAGGTGGCGGCAATCGAGGGTTGGTCTTGCCCGTGGAGCACTCGGGAGGTGAGAGGATTTCTGGGCCTGATCAGTTATTATCGCCGATTCGTGTGGGATTATGGACAAATAGCGAGACCCCTGACGGCGTTGCTTAAAAAATCGGCCCCTGTGCCATTTGCATAGACCAAGGCGGCCGAGGTAAGTATTTCGACGGCTGAAACGGCGCTGATAACGGCGCCCCTGCTTGCTATGCCCGATTTTGCGAGTTATTAATGATTAAGTGTGATGCGTTCGGTACGGGAATTTGTATTGTTCTCATGCAAGATGGGAGGCTTATTGCATATTACAGCAAATCACTGGCGGACAGGACTTTGACAAAGTCAGCATATGAGCGCGAGATGATGGGTTTGGTTCTAGCTATCTAGCACTGGAGGCCATACCTTGTGGGCCGCAGGCTCATGGTGCGGCCGGATCACAGCAGCCTAAAGCATCTTCTTTCCCAGAAGATTGTAACGCCATCGCAGCAAGTTTGGGTCACGAAGTTGTTGGGCTATGATTTTGTGATCGAGTACAAACTGGGAGTAGCAAACTCTGCAGCTAACTCTCTCTCTCGGCGTGCAGAAGGGGGTGGACTGCTAGCACTCAGTATTCATAATTGGGGTGAGCTGGCCGATGTTCAAGTCGAGCAATCGCAAGATGAGTTAGTCCAAGGAGTGGTGAGGGAACTCTTGGAGAATCCTGGTAGTCGAGTGGGATTTGATCTGCGTGGGAGAAAACTATTTTATAAGGGAAGGATCGTGCGCGCCTCCAACTCTGAGTGGATTCTGACGTTACTCCGCGAATTCCACGACACTTCGATGGGCGGCCATGCCGGAGCCTTACGAAATTATCTTCGTTTAGTGGCTAGCGTGTATTGGAGGGGCATGTTTAAAGCAGTGAGGGAATATGTGGTGCAATGTTTGGTTTGCCAGAAAGCCAAATATGAAGTTTTGTTGCCGACTGAATTGTTGCAGTCATTGTCAATTCCGAAGATGGTTTGGGAAGATGTATCTATGGATTTCATCAATTCTTTGCCGAAGTCTCGGGGGTGTGGCACAGTTATGGTGGTGGCTGATCGCTTGTCTAAGTATGGACATTTCGCGGCATTGAAGGGGGTGCCGACGGGGAGGTCGATAGCCAACGCCTTCGTTCGTGAAATCGTCCGCCTCCATGGGGTTCCGAACTCTATTGTCAGCGTCTGTGACCTGCTGTTCGTTAGCTTGTTCTGGAAGGAACTCTTCAAATCATCTGGGACTCAGCTTAAATTTAGCTCCGCTTACCACCAGGAGAGGATGGGCAAACAGAAATCTTGAATATAGTATTGGAGACTTACTTGCGTTGTTTTGCAGTGGATTAGTTGGTTGCCTTGGGCAGAATATTGGTATAAAACTGCTTTTCAGATGGAAGTGGGGATGACGCAGTTCGAAATTTTATACGGACGGCCTCATTCCTCAATCAAACGGTACCTCCGGGGCGAGTGTAAGGTGGCGGTCGTGGCTCAGCTGCTCGAGAGTCGTGACGTGATGTTGGCACATCTGCGGGCTAACTTGGAGCGCGCAAGGGAGAGGATGATTCGGGAGGCCAATCATCACCGCCGTGAAGTTAATTTAGAGATTGGAGATTGGGTGTTCTTAAAGGTGAGGCCTCACCGGCAGTTATCGGTGGCGAGTAGCTCTCATCACAAGTTGTCTGCCAAGTTTTATGGGACATTTAGAGTGGTGGCCCGTGTGGGGCCAGCAGCACACAAGTTGGAGTTGCCTGTCCCTAGCTATATCCATCCGGTGTTCCATGTGTCGCAGTTTAAGCAGGTGGTTGGCGACCACCCAGTGGAAGCCGAGTTGCCGAGTTCCTTAGAGCTGTCGGAGGTGCCTATTTTTGAGCCGGAGAAAGTGCTTGCATAGCATAAGGTGGGGGCAGAGAATGGGGAGGTGGAGCAAATCTTACTAAGTGGAGCGGGCAGCCGGAGGAGGATGCTAGGTGGGTTGATGTGGTGGATTTCAGTGGGCAGTTTCCTTGGTCCAACCTTGGGGACAAGGTTGTTTCTGAGATGGAAGGAATTGATGTCGAGCGGGGTGCGGTAAACGTGGATGAGTCGCCGACCAGGCCGCTGCTGGTTTCCGGTTGCGCCGCGTTATCGTGATCATTCTAATCATCTTGATTGATTGGCTCAATCATCTTGATTGATTATCTTAATCATCTTGATTGATGGGCTCAATCATCTTGATTGATTATTTTAATTATTCCATCTAATATTTGTGAGATTGGAACTTTCCTTTTGTGGCTTGATAGGTAGTATTAATTAAAAAATGGGATTGGGTCTATGTAAAAGCATCAAGAATACTGAGAAATAAACGGGTGCCAATTTGGCTATTTGGCAAACGCGCTGTGTCTGCTTTTCTGAGTGCTAACAAAAGCTGACCAGAGTGTAAAATTGAAGGAACGTAAAGATCATGAAAAAATAAGAAAATTAATCGATTTAGGCCCAAATACAAACTTAACAGAGCAATAACCATATGATGTCCAGAATGCATATTATCCAAGTTTCCAAACTAATAAAATGCATCATAAGTCTTTAATCAATCTGATAATGAAATCAGCTTATTAATTTCATAATATCGTTCTATTTGTCAAAGTTAAATAACTTTTGTTATAGAAAACCCATGGTTCAACAAATGTAGCACTAATAATAATAAGAAGAACAGAGAGAAACCATCAAATGCATTTCCCCTTCATGCTGATAGAAGAAATGACTCTCTTTTTAGACTCCCTTCGGCTTTTGACACATTGAGCAGAAATGATTTTATATAAAACATACACATCAAAGAAACTAAAGATAGATGAAGCAGGAGATACAGACTTTTAAAAACCATCCATAAGAACAGCTCCCAAGGTTCGTGCATCTTTTACTCCTACCAGAAGCATTGAATAAGATTAAGATGATTATGCCCATAAAAAATTATATTCTCTATACAGTAAAATAAGCTTATTAATCAAGCAAACTAAAAACTTAATAAAAGATAAATGGATAGCACTAAAAAATGATTAGATTCATTACTCTTGATATCTTTGCTTTATATTATTCATCACATTCATAATATACGTATCCAAGCTCCACCTGCATCAATATCATTTTTTTGATCTCGGCTATAATAATCATCGTCCTGCTTCACAAGTAATTAAATAATTGTATAATGTGATGCATACTGTAAAATAGCTCACATGAAGTAGCATCACAAACTTCTGCTTTTCCCTTCTTGCTTATTTGCTTCTGAATAACTTTTAAAGTGGCACCAGAAATAGCTCTTTAATATGCTTCTTTGCTGGAATGATGCCTCTTCTTCACGACCTCAACTACAATATCCAAAGCACAAACAACTAAACTATCCATTTCCAGAAAACAACTAACCAAGGAAGGTACAATCAGAAGGGCTAAGTAATTGCAGATATAATCAGTTAGATTGTTTTATTTCCACGACATCCAAGTAAAATTAAAAAGAGCCTTATGAGTTTGTGGAAGCATCTCTTTCATTTTGAGCTGACAAAGAGGGGAAATGAGAGAAGCAAAAAAACAAGTTTTATAAACCAAACTTGGGAGAAAACACATATATTTATTCACACATCTGGAATACGCACAAGTTAATCTAATACCCCTTCTATGATAGATAATTTCGTCACAAAAAAAGAAAAGCTCTGTCCTGATAATCCAAAAAAAAACTCTAGCATTACACGATTTAATACAAATGAATATTCCACAAACTATTGTTGGAAATTATTAATTTCCATTATAATCTAATTATGGGCAATATATTATTTTACAATTATATTAGCTATTCAATTATATAATGGACTTAATTAAGTGATTCAATTAAGGTTAAAGGTTCATGGGCTATAATAATAAATGATGTGGGCTTATTGAGTAGATACCCAATACTACGTGATTAGGTGATTATGGGTGGTCTAGTCAAGTAGTATATAAAGGTTACCCGGTTATGGTCCCTAATATACTAAGCCGCACATGGTCTTCCCTTCTCCCCATCGGGAGGGATTACTACGGTCCCCATAAAGGAATTAGGAGAGCTTAGTTGAGGAAGACCATAAGACCTCCAATCTTCGAGTTCGTATTCCGTCTAGAGAACTCAAGGTACGCTTCCGCTTTAAGGTTTAAATCTCTTTAATCATAATAGGGTTAAGGTTTCATGGATTTATTTCCAACAAGTGGTATCAGAGCCACCCTATTTTATGATTCTTTGAGATTTGAAAATGTTGTATTTGAATCCTTAAAGTTGTTCTTGAATCTGACTGTATTTTAAGGTTGAGATTAGACTCAATTTCAGAAACTGAGGTTAAATTTCAGTGAGTTTTGTGGGCTGTGTTATTCTGATTTGAAAACATGGTTCAAGGATTTTAGTTTGGTAACTTTGGTTAATTTTGATAATTGAGATCAAACATGTTTATGCTTAGTATTAATTGAAATTTTCGATTTGAGCTTGATGGTTCATCGAAGTTTATATTCCGGTGCTCATCATTAGATTTAGCAAATATGTTTGATCTTGTTAGCGAATTTCGGTAATTGATATGCATGTTTTGAATCAAATCATTGTTTCAATAAAAAAAACCCGTTTGGAAAGCTGTTAAAAAGAAACTAAAATATAATCTTTCGTTTTCTCCTAAAGGCTTGTGGAATTATTTTATAATACATCACATTAAGATTACTTAGTATGAATGGTGTTGTGGTGTAGTTAAAAGACAAAAATAGTACTTCATAATATATGGTTACTAATTGGAGAAATACTAAAGATTGCAGCTTATGGTCTCAATGAAGTTCCAACCAAAGTAGTTGTGAGAACTCTTTGAGTTTCACATATGGTGATATCCAACTAAGGCTAGATCATTGAGATCTACTAAAGAAAATTGGATTCAAATAGATACAAGCTACTTTATTGATATTAAATATAGATAATAAGTTTATGATCCAATTGATCGGATCATATTTGAGACGGGTAATACGGTATTATGTGAGGATGTTGATTTTTGGGGAAGAATAATATTAGAGACATTGTCCTTAAGGGAAGTCGATTCGATTTCCACTTATGCTTTAAAGAATTGGTGCAAATTATATGACAATATCAATAATATTTAAGGAATAACAAATACAACAACCTCAAGAATTAATGTCACTAAGAAAACCACTAGTGTTGGGTGAAAGATAATTTGAATGATTATGTAGTTTTTCTCTTAAATAATGAGGACACTATAGAATTAATGGTACAACATTCAAACAATGTTCATCAAACCATGAAAGGTCCAATTACTCCAAAGTGTGTTAATGCTATAAGTTATGAGTATAAATCAATACAAGATGATTAGGTTTGCATCTTGATATAGGATTATACTCAAAAGGGAAGGAAGTCATTATTATAAGATAATCGTGACATTAGTAGCACATTTTGATCTTGAATCATATTAGATGGAAGTAAACATAAAGTTCCTTGATCGCAACACTGATGATACGATCTAAATGGTTTAAGAACTAATAGGAAATCCATCTATGCATTCAAGCAAATTTTTTTGTAAAGGAATCACAAGTATCATCATGAAGTAAGTGTCTCATTTGGTTTTGAGAAATATGTAGATGATTATGTGATTCAGTGGGAGAATGTTTAAGTTAAACTAAGGGAGACAAGTGCAGTCTCAATCAGGTGCCCTAAAGTTAAACTAAAGATTTAAGAAATGTAGAAACATTCCATATTCATTGGTTGTTGGAAGTTGTTGTATGATGAGGTCTCTACAAGACCTAATTTGGCTTATGTTGTTGGTATATTAAGTAGACATTTAAGTAACTCTAGTATGGATCTTTATAAAGTATGTATAGAGAACTAAGAATAATATGTCTGTACATCAGGGATCAGATTTGTTAGAGATCATGAGGAATTCTGATTCTGAGTTTGTTGGATGTCAATACAGTATAAGATCCACTTCAGGCTATATTTTCTGTTGGTCGGAGAGCTATACAAGTAAAAGTATTAAGCAAACACTTTAGCTCATTAACCATGACAACAAAATTAGTAGCACACTAAGGGCATTCAAACATGAAATAAAGGTTGCGAAGATTTGTCACATAAAGTTCATTGTGACAGTTAGTTCGCAGTAAAGTATTTATGACAAGAATACTTATAAGTCAAACAAATTGACATAGAATTCTTGGTTGTTAAAGAAAGTGTTTTGTGTAGATAAAATTTTAGAAGAGCATATTATGATAAGACTCTAAATATGGATCCACCAGTTATGTATTCAACGCCCTGCAATTTTATGAGCTAGCTAATCATGTGGGTGTTATATGGTTTTAGAATACATTAGTTCAGTGGGAGTCTATATTTATTGTTCTTTAAAGTTTTCAAAATACTTTGATTTGGATAATTTAGTTTTCTGCAGAATAAAGTTCATGGCTTTGAATTCATTGTGAATTCACTTAAGTAATTTCATCTTGTAATATTTTACATTATGGATTGATCTCACTAAAGTTTAAAGTTGGACCAGTTGGAAATAGACATGATGTTGATCATATTTGACATGTAATTTCCATGCTACTCACCATATTTGATCTATGTCATTGAGTATATTGATATTGGTAATTGTCGGGGTTTAATCACGATTTATAATGTGGTGAATGCCTCGGTAGTTCCATATTAGTATATGAGATGGACCAGATTGCTAAGTATAGCCTGAAGAGGAATAGCATAAAGTTGCGCAACTAAGGACTCTTGATATAATTGCTAACGGAAAATATATAGCCCAAGTGGGAGATTGTTAGAAATTATTAATTTCCATTATAATCTAATTATGGGCAATATATTATTTTACAATTATATTAGCTATTCAATTATATTATGGACTTAATTAAGTGATTCAATTAAGGTTAAAGGTTCATGGGCTATAATAATAAATGATATGGGCTTATTGAGTAGATATCCAATACTACGTGATTAGGTGATTATGAGTGGTCTAGTCAAGTAGTATATAAAGGTTACCCGGTTATGGTCCCCAATATGCTAAGCCGCACATGGTCTTCCCTTCTCCCCATCGGGAGGGATTACTACGGTCCCCATAAAGGAATTAGGAGAGCTTAGTTGAGGAAGACCATAAAACCTCCAATCTTCGAGTTCGTATTCCGTCTAGAGAACTCAAGGTACGCTTCCGCTTTAAGGTTTAAATCTCTTTAATCATAATAGGGTTAAGGTTTCATGGATTTATTTCCAACAACTATTTCTATATCACGTTCAGATTTTCACATTCCCAGGTTTCCCAGCTACAAATGGTGCTCCTTTCCTCAAAATTATGGTCTGAATTAAGAGTAGAGAGTGAGAGACGAAGAGAATACCTGAGAGACAGTTGACAATAAAAATGAGGCAAAAACTGGCAGTCGTGATGTGGGCAATTGCCGTCATGGGTGTCTATCAAGTGTTTTTGCTGCCTCTAGGTCTGAGTGATGAAAGAAGATTATGGACATCAATTTGAATCGATGGAGAAGGGGTTTTTGTTTTAAGTTAAAGTTTCGGATGCTTAAAAAAATACTTATTTAAAATTGACTTAATGATTTTTTAAAGTTAGAAAACGCTAGTACACAACAAATCAATCAATTTATCAATAAAATACAAATATTTTATACTCATAAGAATATAAATTTAATTTCATAAATAGTAAATTATGAATTTCAAATTGTAAATATTTATATACTACTCCCTCCTTCCCACATTAAATTTACACTTTTCGTTTTAGTTCGTTGCATATTAAATTTGCAGTCCCAAAAGATAAAACATCACATCAATTCCTGATTTTAAAAGTATATCTTAATTACAAATTCATCACTTCCACCTAACATGCCTAACAAATTTTATTTTATATTTTTTCCTAAAAGGACTACTCTCCTCCAAAAGTCAGTAAACTTTGTAAAAAAAATATTTTTTCTTAAACTCCGTGTATAGAGTAATGGTACAAATAAACGTGGGACGGAGGGAGTATTGTTATTCAAAAGCATAAAATTCTAAATAATGAAAAAAAGTGATAAAATTATAAATTATACTCCCTCCGCCCGCCGATAAAGTATCAATTTTATCATTTTGGTCGTCTATTTTAAATATATCAAATTTTCTTTTTTAACGAAAGGGTCCTACACATACCAACCACTCACTACTAATACAATTATTCACTTTATATAAAATAATAATATTCCTTAATTCACGTGAAAAAAATAAATAAGTACATTATCGATGGACGGAGTAATATATACTCCATATAAGTGCAAATTTTCTTATATACCCATATTCTATATATTTACGTATACATTAATTAATAAAAACTTAAACAATTTGCCAACAACTTAAAAGTTTCGACTAATTTTCTAATGAAAACTGATATAAAAATATCATATTCATTAAAAAATATATATTATTAAATAAAATTAATACATATATAGGTGTAAAGGTGCACAATATATTATTTTATATACATATATATAATCTATTTATTTTAATTTCTATAGAAATTTTTATTCGAATATTTATTGGGGTTTTTAAAGGATGTGAATTTTGTTGGAATATTTTAGTTCTTATATTTTGTTGGAATATTTTAATGGTAGTTTTTTTTTCAAAATTCTCTAATAATATTTAATGGAACTTTTAATGAAGAATTTTTTGTCTAATAATATCCAATGATAATTTAATTATTTTTATCTTTCATCGGATTTTTTGTCGAAATTTTAAAATGATTTGTATGTTTATGACAGGAGCAATGTTTTAATGAAAGATACTCATTTCTCTCATTATTAGTATACATCCTCTTCTTAAATAAATAACTCCATAAAAAGTGAGTCGCCACATATAATTTAGGCGCAATTTTAGGGATTGAAGGTACGGTATACCGAAAATATTTAAGCATACTGTATACCGTACCGAAATTTTCGGTATAAGAAAATGCATACCGATACCGTACCGAAAGTTTCAGTATATCAAAATTCGGTATACCGAAAGTTTCGTTATACTAATAATCAATACCGTATTATACCGCATACCGAAATATTATTTCTTATCAATATACCAATTCATACCGTTCATACCTAGAAAAAAAAATTGCTCTATTTGCCCAATTATCCAATAAATTCCTAAAAAAGAATACAATTCATCCGACTGACCCAAAATTTCAACAAACTCATCGTTGCTCTATGAATACCTATTTTAGAACACAATATCATCATTCAACAAAAAAATAATTATAAAAAAAATCAAAACATTCTGAGTAGAGTGAGTAACAATTGAAACTTGAGAGACCGACGGTACCAGTAATGACTAGCGACTAAGGCGGAGGTTGGTGAGAGGAGATGTACCGCAAATGGAGAACCAAAATAGAAAAGAGGGTCAGGGGTCGGCAGCAGGAGGGCGGAGGTCGGTGGGTGAGATGTACCGCGGATGGAGAAGCAAAATAGAGAAAAGAGTGTGGGGTGGGGTTGGGATCGGCGGCAAGAGGGTGGAGGATGGAGGCGGAGGTGTACCACAGGGCGCAGATGAAGAAGCAGAATAAAGAAAGAGGTTGGGCTCGACGACAGAGGTTAGGGTTCAAATGAAACTTCAATTGTAATTTTGGAATTCGGAATATGATTGCTGATAGGAGTGCCACATCAGCAAGGCTACTTTCTTTTTTGGTTAGAATTAAAAAGCTTCAACTTCCTTTATATTATTATATATAATTATTAATAATTATAATTAATATTATTTTAATTAATAATTTGGTATTTCGGTATATACTGAAATATCGATTTTTGAAACTTGCTTATCGTTACCGTACCGAAAAATTCAGTACGGTATCATACCGTACCGATTTTTTTGATTGCTGAAATTTTTGGTAAATTCGTTATTTTGCGGTACGATAATTGTGGTATACCGATATTTCGATATTTCCGTCCAGCCCTAGGCGCAATATATTTGTGTTTTCATTTCCCTCCATTTTTATTAGGGGTAAAATAAGATAGAATAAAATAAATAAAAAAGATAAATTCTCGATCTCAAACCTAAATGTGAAATCCCTAATACCAAGAGAACATCTGGGAAGTCTTTCTGCACTGGAAAAATAGACGCAGAATTTCTATTTCTCCATAGCAACGGAAAAGAGAACATTTTTTACAATAAATAAAATATGTTTCTTGTAGGGAAGGAAGCCCGATGAAAACGAAGGAACACCGCTCTCATCTCAGATCCAGTATAATCAGACCTCCACTGTGCTTCCACAACTCGATTTCGACAGTTGTCGTCGCCTTCGGGCCAATTCCTGCTCCTTCTATTGTCCAGATACTTTTTTCCTTTTTTATTGATTGAATATAGATTGATCTTTGGAAAGAGGTGAAAAATTCAAGGTGCGACTACTGAAGGTTTCCATCTGCAGAGCCGATGTTTTGCTTGAGCTTACCCTGTTACTTATTAGACGACGTATCACCTGAGTATGAAGGCTATTCGCTGAAAGACTACGGGATTTGGACTAATGAGCTATCTTCGCCTTGTGCCGATTCAAGACCATCTTCAGAAAAAGTCCTGAAGTTGCCGTAAGGAAGAAGGCAACGGTTGCTTTGCTCAAGGGAATACCTTGAAAGGCACTTATGATTGTACTTATTTTATGCTCTATTCAAATCATTAGAGAAGTGAATTTCAAGAATGCTATTTGAACAGCCTTTTATCGAATCAGTTAAAAATTATGTATCCCGTGACCCTTTTATTTATTCTTTGTCTAAATGTTGGGGAGGAGCTTCGTACGATTGAAATTGAGATAAGAAAATTTCACTTTCTTCATCCCCATTGGACATCAATTCTACTTCTAAAATTGAGCAAGTTCAAGAGTAATTTGTTGAAGTATCTGAAATCGAATCTAGTTCATGATGTAGAAGGTTTAGGATCAACACCAGGTTTTATAGGTGACGAACCAGACTGGTATTAGAGTAGCCATATGACATTTTGCATAGTGTTAAATTTGAAACACTAGATATCATGTTCTTCTCAAAGATACTGAGATGGTTACCAAAAGTTGTTTTAATTAATTCTTGAGACCAACTCTTTCCAAATCTATGCACATCAGAATGATGTAGACTATTGGATAATGACCCATGTCTGAAGTTTTGACCAATTCATAGCTTCCAGTTATTTTCTAAACTTTGAACTGAAAAATTATCTTGATTAAATTGCTATTAATGTTTGTTATTTCCAATGATTAAATTTTACATTCATGTAATAATCCTTGCTTTTCACTTCAGAAATATTCTGAAGTAATAGTTTCAGAGATTACATTTATGTCACAATTCTTCCAATTCTTTGAATTCCTCTATAAATTTCATCTTGTTAAGTTATGCTCAAATTACTTAAGTATGATTAGATCCCCTTTCTTCTGAATCTAAAGCTTATACATACGTCAAAAGATTATTTATTAACTAACGAAACTATTTTTTAAGACAATGAATTAGGCTGCTTGGCATACATCATTCGAGAGCCACATCTAGTTTCTACATAATTTAGAATTTTTCATTTTGGAAATTTTAGTGAGAAATTATGGTAAGATTACTAAAGTATGATTGGTTCAGCTGAAAAATCTGTAAAGAGGCTGTCTATTAATGTTGAAATCTATTTTTTTAACATTGATTTGGCTTCACGGCATACATCACTGGAAAGCTATGTAAGTCTAGTTCTTAAAGAGTTTTGAATTTTGCATTTTGGAATTTTAAGTGAGAAGTTATGGAAAGATTTCTAAAGTATGACAAGCTGCTGCAAAAACTTCAAAAGGCTGCTATTAACGATAATAATTGTTCATTCTAGAATCTTTTTTGATAAATATGTACTCAAACTCATTCACTTCTCTCCCCTTCTGGTTGTCCTTGTCTTTCATCATGAATAATATATTTATTAAACTGATAGATTGCTAAGTTTAAGGATCTTAAAATTATGAATATCTATTGGAAAGTTGCATTTTTATTACAACTGTTTATTTTGTTGTTATATTACTAACCAAGTATGCAGGGCAGTACATTCTGCTATTTTGGAGGGGAAAAAATACTTCTTTTCATCCTCAGATTCTGAATGAGTTATGTTCTGTAGCATTAGGTGCCGTATTTTAAAATGAGTTGTATCTTTTTTTTTTGTTCATCTATTTAGCTGAGTTTTCATTTGATAAGTTGATAGTTGAGAAGTCATTTATTGTTGGTGTGGCTAATTACAATGAATATGTGTGATACCTGAGTTTTTCACTACTCATGTGCCAATATAATTAATTTGTGTTATGTGTATTTTTATAATTATGTGATAATTATGTGGTAATTATGTGGTAATTATGTGGCAATTGTTTATAATTTTATCTGTCTTTAAAATTTTATTTGAGAAATACGTGATAAAATGGTGATAATATGTGAATATATATGTGCATAAATATTTATGTACCTTAATTTGGATATATATAATTAAATTATTTTATGTGTATAAATATATTATTTCTTAATTATTAAGTATCACACGTAGTCTCGTAATAATAATAGTGGTGAAAAAAATGTACACGTATGTATAATCATTTGTAAATGTATTATATCTTAGTTATTAAGTATTGCACGTATATTCGTAATGGATAATAATAATAATAATATAATTATGTGGTCAATTGGTATACCACACGTGGCTTCATAATTAGCCACAAATATTGGTTATGTATTACAGACTTACCACTCCTGAATACATATATTGTAGTGGGGGTTATTTGAAAACCCATTTTGGATTAATGAGAGAGAGAGAGAGAGGGGGAGAGACAGAGGCAGAGAGGTCAAACTACAATGCATAAACATGTTGTGTGTGAATTATTTGTGATTAATATGTGATAATTCTGTTTTGAATTATTTGTGATTAGTTTAATTACGTTATGAATTATTTGTGATTAATTTGTATTACAAGCAGTGGATTTATGTGATTTGGGGAAAGTAGATTTCATATTCAGCAATATTATTTGTAAACTATTGGTGATAAATTTGCGATACAAGTTGTGGATCTATGTGATTTGAAATAATATAATTGTCCTATATAGATTTGTGTGATCAGAAACTGTTGAATATAAATCTGTATGATCTGAGAAGATATTGTTTATAAGAATTTGTGTGATCCGAGATTTATCCTAAAAAGGGATCCGTTTGATCCAAGGTGAAGTTGTTATTCTATAAATGAATCTATATGATTGAGGTGAAGTTGTTATTCCAGAAGTGGATTTGTGTGAATTGAAGTTAAGTTGTTGTTTTATTGTGATTAAATGTTTATATTGATTTCGTAAATGGTTTATGATGCATATTTAATTACCCTGGTTGCATACCATGCATAATCATGAAAAGTGTTTTCCCAAAAATTAATAAAATACTAATGGTGTGTGCGGCCACTATATATGCACTATTTCAGGGACCGCCAAAAATCAGTCCGAGTCATGTGTTGACTCACTCAATTCAGGGATAGCGGGGCGATCCAGTCATGTGTTGACTCAAAGAGTCGCTTATCGGCTCACTTTTACTCAGGGATCGTGGTGCGATCCAGGTCATGTGTTGACTCAACGAGTCATTTATCGGCTCATCTTTATTCGAAATTCGAAAAAATCATCCCCAATACTTTATTCAGGGATCTGAAAAATAGATTAGACACTATATGTATCTATTGTGCTCATTTGGGTGCATATCATAAGTGTGTCGTGGGGATCCCGCAACGTAAACAGTTTCCGAAATAAAAGAGACTAATTAGAAAGATTAAGAAATAGGCGATAGAAAACTAAATGCATTTTCATGCAGTGTCATGCATGATTTCTACTTATTGAGATTTTTGAGTTTATACATTGTAGGTGAGCCTACTGATGATTGACTTATGTGGTGTTTTGTGCAAGCTGTGGAGCTCCTTCAGGATTTTGAGCATATGTACATAGATGACGACCTGTTAAGCTAGGCCGTGGGTTTATTTTTTTCCGCTGATATTTTGTTATGTAATATAATAAGTATTATCACGAGTTTGTCTGAATTATTGTTACGTCAGAAACTGATGACGTATGTTAGACTATGGTTTTAAATATATTATGTGGAACACAAGTTTGTGTGATTTGAAGTGGTGTCAGAAAATAGTTACGTATGTTGAACTAGTGTGATGGTGTTATTTATAAATACATTTTGTGAAAAAAAGAAAAAAAATAATTTGCAGGGTTATATAATGATGTTTATGTTAAATTAGTATTTGAATTATTAGTTATGTAAGGTGGGTCGTGTCAGAGTGGTATCAGAGCACGGTTTGGATCTTGCAGACTTTCTATGTATATGAGCTCATTCCTTGGGAGCGCAGCCTTGCGTGTAAGTGTAATTTTAATTCTGTGTTATTATGTATTTTATAAATTATATTGGCCATGTGGTGTAGGACTTGTAGCTAGTAGACAAAATGGTAAGGGCTACAGGTGAAAGTTCTGAAGGGGATAGAGATGTTGAGCAAGCAACACCTACTGAAGGGAATAATCGTGATGCGATGATTACTCGACTGATGGAACTGGTAGAGCACCATTCCCAACAGATACAACAACTGATTCAGCAGAGAGATATGGGTAGATAACCAGAGGTTAATGTTAATCAAGATCGACGTCAGTTGGAACTTGTGGAAATGGTTCGTAAAAGGTTTCAAAAGTTAAGCCCTCTGATATTTGAGAATGCAGCAGATCCTATAGATGCAGAGGATTGGTTACGCATGGTGGAAAACATGTTTCAATACAGTAGAGTTCCAGATGGGGACAAAGTATTGTGTTCTTATTTCATGTTACGTGATAGTGTTGGCCACTGGTGGGATACAATTAAAAGTATCAAGGATGTCACGACTATGATATGGGAGAGGTTTAAGGAACTATTCAGGAACAAATACTTTAATGCACCAGTGAGAGCAATGAAGATGAACGAGTTCATACAGTTGTAGTAGGGAGGTATGTCCGTTACAGACTACCTTCGTAAATTTGAGCAGTTGTCGAGGTTTGCCGAACACATGGTGAGTACAGAGGCACTGAAAGTGGAAACATTCGTGGAAGGCTTAAGGCCTGAGCTTTTCAGAGATGTGAGTATGGCGGCATTGCAAGGAGCAACATACTCACAAGTTGCAGAATTTCCTAGATTGCTGATCAAGTGGAGATGATGATCAGACAAGCGCAATCTATCAGACATCCATTTCCGCAAAAACCAGTGCAACAGTTTGGGAGAGATGATACGAGGCTGATGCCATTTCAGAGGCTGAAATCAAATGTTCAAGTGGAGCAAGGACTGGGACAAGGAGAACCAAACAAGCGTCCTAAGTTCGATCAGGGTAAGGTGCCACCGGCGCCGCCACTACCTATATGTCCTAATTGTGCTAAGCCAAATGGTGGGGAGTGTCGCATTGCTCTTAGGACTTGTTATACATGTGGAGAAAAAGGGCATGTGACCACTACATGTCCTAAGCAAGGGAAGCAAGGACAGCAGAAAGAGCTCCAGCAAGGGTGTACACTTTGACGTGGAAGGAAGTGATGACAGAAGCTCATCAACACCGTGCTCTGTACATTCAGGAGCTACTAAGATGTATAGATTTGAAGTTACATTATTAGTGGCCAGGGATGAAGAGAGATGTCGCTCAATATGTAGAGCAATATTTGACTTGTCGCAAGTCAAAGCTGAGCATCAGAGACCAGCAGGAACTTAGCAAACTCTATTGATTCCAAAGTGGAAGTGGGAGAATATTACTATAGATTTTGTCACCGGCTTACCAAAGACAGTGAAAGGTCACGATGCCATTTGGGTTATTGTGGATCGATTGACTAAGTCCGCTCATTTTCTTCCTATTTGCTCTACTTATTCCATGGATCGCTACGCGCAGCTATATATCCGAGAGATTGTCAGACTCCATAGAATACCACTTACCATTGTCTCTGATAGAGATACAAAATTTTTGTTTGCTTTCTGGAAGAATTTATATAAGGCGTTGGGGACACAATTATCTTTCAGCACATCATTCCATCCACAAACAGATGGTCAATCGGAGCGTACGATACAGATTTTTGGAGGATATGCTCAGAGCATGTGTGTTGGATTTTCAGGGTCAGTGGAGTAAATTTTTGTCTTTGATAGAGTTCTCGTACAATAACAGTTATCAGTCTACTATCAGGATGGTTCCATATGAAGCATTATACGGTAGGAAGTATAGATCTCCAATACATTGGGATGAAGTTGGAGAGAGAAAACTTTTGAGTCCAGACTTGATCCGTGAAATGACAGAAGCTGTAACACTTATCCGAGAGAAGATGAAAATTTCTCAGGATCGGCAGAAGAGTTATGCAGATAAACGGAGAAGGGAACTGGAATTTGAAGTGGGTGATTAGGTATTCTTGAAAGTATCTCCAATGAAGCAGATAATGCGGTTTGGAAAGAAAGGAAAACTCAGTCCAAGATATGTTGGACCATTCACTATCATTGAGAGAGTTGGCAGTGTTGTATATAGGTTGGACTTATCAGCATCTATGTCTAGAGTACATAACCTGTTTCATGTGTCTGTGTTGAGGAAGTATGTTGCGAATCCATCTCATGTTCTAAGACAGGAACCAATTGAGTTCAAAGAAGATTTGAGTTATGAGGAAATACCAGTTGAGATTTTGCGGCGAGAAGTGAAGAATCTCATGAATAAAGAGATACAGTTAGTAAATGTTTTATGGAGGAACCAATTTAGTTGAGGAGGCCACTTGGGAAAGAGAAGATGAAATGATGGCTAAGTATTCAGAACTCTTCAGGTAAAAAATTTCGAGAACGAAGTTTTTTTTTAGGTGGGGAGGATGTGATACCCAAACTTCTCACTACTCATGTGTCAATATAATTAGTTTGTGTTATGTGCATTTTTATAATTGTGTGACAATTATTGGAAATTATGTGGCAATTATGTGATAATTATGTAGCAATTATGTGACAATTGTTTATATATTTTATCTGTCTTTATAATTTATTTGAGACATACGTAATAAAATGGTGACAATATATGAATATATATGTGCATAAATATTTATGTGTCTTAATTTGGATATATATAATTAAATTATTTTATGTGTATAAATACATTATTTCTTAATTATTGAGTATCACACATAGACTCGTAATAATAATAATGGTAAAGAAAATGTACACGTATGTGTAATAATTTGTAAATATATTATATCTTAGTTATTAAGTATTGCACGTAATTCGTAATCTTAATATATATAAAAGTAGAATAAATGTCATTTATTTCTAAAATAAATCTCAGCCACCCACTAAAATAATTAAATAATTATAATTATGATATTTTCAAATTAGGAAATAATTTAGTAAAATTCTGAGTATCTATTTCTCAAACAAATCTCATTCACCCATTAAAATAATTAAATAATTATAATTATGATATTTTCAAATTTGAAAATGAGTTTTATTTATTAAAACTTCAATAATATTAAATAGATTCTCTTTTTTCCATTTCGGGACTAATCAAATTGCAGGGATGGAAAGACTCAAGCCCGCAGAATTAGGTCAAATCATTCATTAAAAAATCAAATTGCGAGTTATATATGAGGCTTCCTCACCCTTCACCTATATAAGGAGCCATCCTCCATTCATTCTAAACACACCGAGTGTGATTCTCTACGAAGATCAAAGACTTCACAGTTGTCTGAATAGTTCTTCGAATTCTTCAACGAGAATCAACTCAAGAACGGAATACATTTGGGATTCAAGTTCTAAACCGCCCGGATTAAACTATCTACAGTAAGGTTTTTCAGTGAACGAATTAAGCGTTCTACAGTAAAGTTTTTCAGTGAACGACCAATAATCTGGAATTCAGGTGCTGAATTGCCCGGATTTAAGCCCTGATTTAGTCAAAGTACCTTCCAAAAATGGCTTATAATCTGGGATTCAATGCTAAACCACCCGAATTTAAGCATTTTTAAGTCGAGCACCCATTAAAATAATTAAATAATTATAATTATGATTTTTTCAAATTAGGAAATAAGATATTATTTATTAAAAAATTAATAATATTAAATATAAATCAAATCATAAGCATCTATTTTTCAAACGAATCTAAACTAAGAATAAATCAAATCCTGGCCATCTATTTCTCAAACAAATCTCAATCACCCATTGAAATAAATAAATTAAATAATTGTAATTATGACTTTTTTTAAATTAAGAAATAATTAAATACTTATAATAATTATAATAAATACTGGCCCTGTCTATCTATTTCTCAAACAAATCTCAGACATCCATTAAAATAATTAAATAATTATAATTATGATTTTTTCAAATTAGGAAATAAGAGAGTATTATTTATTAAAAAATTAATAATATTATATATAAATTCAATCCTAATCATCTGTTTTTCAAACAAATCTTAATCAACCTTTAAGATAATTAATAATTGTAATTATATCTTTTTCAAATTATGAAATAATTTAATGTTTCCAAAGTGTATAGAGTTTAGGGTTTAGGGTTTAGGGTTTTAGGTTTAGGGTTTTATGGTGTATGACATAATGTTTTCAGTCAGCCACCCATTAAAATAATTAAATTAAATAATTGTAATTCTTACTTTTTCAAATTAGAAAATAGTTTAGACTATCCCATTAACAACCCACCACAACCCAACCTTCCAATAAAATATTCATTCCTCTCACATCCATATATACAATTCACAATCTAACCCAATCTCAAAATTTTAATACTCCATCAACAACCCAATCCAACCCAAATTTTTTAATAAAATAGTCATTTCTCTCTCATTTACGAATATACACTATAATTATTAATATAAAATTATATATTATTTAAAGAATTTTAAAATTATATACTTAAAATTATAACAATTTCATATTTTAAAATTATTTTAGTTCCGTAATTATAGTAAAAAAATCATTTTAAAAACACACCAAAAATAATTTACGAACCAATAACATGAAATTGAAATAAAATAATTTTTTTTATAATAATTCAAAATGTGTTAATATTATAATCTATTTATTAAAAAGAAAATATAAGAATTTTAATTATTTTTTATAAAATAAAAATAAATTATATTATTATTTATAAATAATATAAATTATATATATATAATTTAATTAAAATGTAATGGGGTGTGACACGTGTCACATGTACATATGTTTGGTGATGGTTGTGGAGTGGGTTGCTGCATAACTCTGCAGTCCAACCGGTTGCCATATTAGTCAACATTTTCTATCTTTTTTATTTGACAAAAAACGACCTGAGTTACAGTCATGAATGTGGGTGGTCTTAGTAAAATCTAGAATAAATTCAATCTTAATTATTTATTTTTTAAACAAAACTCAATCATCCATTAAAATAATTAAATAATCATAATAAATTCAATTATGGTTAATTACAATCACCCATTCAAATAATAATTAAATAATTATAATTTGATCTTTTCAAATATGACAAAGATTGGGTAGGCCCATTTTTTTTTAAATCATACAACCAGACTTTTTTAAAGCAAATGGATCAACTTTTTGAAAATTCGGGTCAGGCTTTCTTCAGGTTTTCTCCACGTACAATCCACGTCATTCAACGCACCACACTTCTTCTCCCGCCTCTGTCAACAGTCCCCATCCACAATTGCTTGACTTTTTCGCTATCCGTAGTGGCTCGGGGCTCTCAAATCTTGGAGCGGTGGAGTGTGGAATTGAGTCGCGACGAACTGGGCTTCCGGCGAGTGGCGGATGGCGGCGTCGCGTTTCTGGCGAGAGACATGGAAGGAGCGTGTTGCCGATGACGGGAGTCAGATCCGGTAGCGTTCCCAGTGAGTGGTGACAGATCTTGATCTCATGAATGATGAGAAATGGGCAGATTCACGTTCTTGGGAGACAGACGGTGAAGATCGCTATTTTCATAGGAAGAGAGAGAAAATCAATTCCTACTTCCTCTTTTGACTTCAATCACGTGGTTGCTTGACCAAAAGAATCAACCACTTGGATATCAACTTTGCTTCACAATTTTTAGGCCCCTTATTAAACCACTAAGCTTGAGTTTATTTTGGGCCTGCCAAACCCTAAATTCCTCCATTGAATTTGGGCCAACTCATTAATTTTTAATATGATTTGTTTATATATTGTTTTGTACTGTCAACATATTTTAGGTTACTCTTTTCTATTAATTAAATTATTCTTTATAATTATTTGAATTACTATGAACAAACCCTTTATGTTGATTTGATATGTTATGTTCTGTTTGGATAACAAGATTATTTTTTCCTATTACTTGGGTTACTCTTTATAATGAATTAGGTTACTCCTTGATTTGAGATTCGACTTTTCTGGGTTACTCCTTGTAATAAGTTAAGTTACTCTTTGATTTGAAACTCATGTTTTCTGGGTTACTCTTTGTAATGAGTTAGGTTACTCTTTGATTTGAGACTCGTATTTTCTAGGTTACTCTTTGTTATGAATTAGTTTACTCTTTGACTTGAGACTAAAATTTTCTGGGTTACTCTTGGTAATGAATTAGATTACCCTTTGATTTGAGACTCGGGTCTTCTAAAAATGAAATCATGTATTTGTGAAGAAATTAAATTGTATGTAATTAGTTTGTTCATAGATTACTGTATAGGAACCATTAGATTACTCTTTGAATTTAATAGGGTCACTCCTTGAAATGAATTAGATCACTATATGATTTGAGAGCTTGAATTGTATAAATGCACAAAAATGAAATTTTAAAAGAAAAAAAAACTATTTTGAGGCATTATGAATCAAAACAGGAACCTAAACAATAAAAATAAATTAAATTGGAAAATTGGGAACAATTAATAGATGTTCAAACTACAAAAAGGAATAATCTTACATTCTTATTAATCAAAATCATGAAACAGGACATAAAATAAACAAATGATTAAGCATTTCGTTTAGCTTACAGTAACATTAACAGAAGGCTTTTTATGACCAATAATTGATTTAATTTATTTTTCAGGAACACCAATTGCTTGTAGAAATTAAGAACAAATAGAAACAACCCAGAACTCCTAATAATCAATCAAATACTAAGATTAGAGAAACAATTGCACTTTCCTATCTGACTCAAGCTTGTTTGCAACCTCAAATTCTTCTCCAGAATTTTGACTTGGCCGAATTCCACATGATGTCGAGGGTGTTGACGGGCTTCGAGTACCCTCAGTCGGCGCAGCCCTCCTCTAGCTCGCGTGCAGCGATCTCGCGAACCAACATGGAGGCTCCACCCCGGCGCTGGGAGGTGGAGGCGGCGCGGGAGAGGGGGAGGCTCCTCTAAGCATATATTTTTTACTCAAATCTCAACCACGCATTAAAATAATTAAATAATTGTAGAGTGAGTCTCAACCACCTATTATAAATAATTATAATTATGACATTTTCAAATTAGGAAATAATTAAGCAGAATAAATTCAATCCTGACCATCTATTTCTAAAACAAATCTCATTCACCCATTAAAATAATTAAATAATTATAATTATGATATTTTTAAATTAAAAAATAATGGAAAAGCCCAAACCCGCAGAATTAGGTCAAATCATCCATTGATCAATCAAATTGCGAATTATATATGAGGCTTCCTCACCCTTCACCTATATAAGGAGCCCTCCTCCATTCATTCTAGACACACCGAGAGTGATTCTCTACGAAGATCAAAGACTTCAGAGTTGTCAGAATAGTTTTTCGAATTCTTCAATGAGAATCAATTCAAGAACGAAATACATTTGGGATTCAGGTTCTAAACTGCTTGGATTAAGCGTTCTACAGTCAAGTTTTTCAGTAAACGACTTATAATCTGGGATTCAGGTGCTAAACTGCCCGGATTAAAGCCTGCTTAAGTTAAAGTTCTTCCAGGAACGACCTATAACCTGGGATTCAGGTGCTAAACTGCCTGTATATAAATATTTTTAAGTCGAGCACCCATTAAAATAATTAAAAATTATAATTATGACTTTTTCAAATTAGGAAATAAGATATTATTTATTAAAAAATTAATAATATTAAATATAAATCCAATCCTAACCATATATTTTTCAAACAAATCTCAATCAAGAATAAATTCAATCCTGGCCATCTATTTCTCAAACAAATATCAGACACCCATTAAAATAATTAAATTAAATAATTGTAATTATGATTTTTTCAAATTAGAAAATAATTAAATAATTAAAATAAATCCTATCATGGCCCTGACCATATATTTATCAAATAAATTTCAGTCACCCATTAAAATAATTAAATTAAATAATTGTAATTATGATTTTTCAAATTAGGAAATAATTAAATAAATAACAAATCTCAGCCACCCATTAAAATAGTTAAATTAAATAATTGTAATTATGTTTTTTTTTCAAATTAGGAAATAATTAAATAAATAATTATAATTATGACTTTTTAAAATTAGAAAATAAGATATTATTATAAATCTAATCCTGACAATCTATTTCTTAAACAAATCTCAGTCACCCATTAAAATAATAATTATAATTATGACTTTTTTAGGAAATAAAATATTATTTATTAAAAAATTAATAATATTAAATATAAATTCAATCCTAACCATCAAAGGGTTTAGGGTTTAGGGGTTTAAGGTTTTAGGGTTTTAGGGTTTAGGGTTTTAGGGTTTAGGGCTTAGGGTTTTAGGATTTATGACATAATGTTTTCAGAGGGCCAAATCATAACCATCTATTTCTAAAACAAATATCAGCAACCAATTAAAATAATTAAATAATTATAATTATGACCTTTTTAAATTAGAAAATGAGATATTATTTATTAAAAAAATAATAATATTAAATATAAATCAAATCCTGACCATCTATTTTTCAAATAAAACTCAACCACACACATTAAAATAATTAAATAATTGTAATTATCTTTTCAAATTAGGAAATAATTTAATGTTTGTAAAGGGTTTAGGGTTTAGGATTTAGGGCTTCAGGGTTTTAAGGTTTAGGGTTTAGGGTTTAGGGTTTTAGGGTTTAGGGCTTTAAGGTTTTAGGGTTTCTCAAACAAATCTTAGACACCCATTAAAATAATTAAATAATTATAATTATAGCTCTTTCAAATTAGGAAATAATTTAGTCAAATCTAGAATATATCCAATCTTGGCCATCTATTTCTTAAATAAATCTCAGCCACCTCTCATCCACCTATTAAAATAATTAAATAATTATAATAAATCCAATCATGATCATCTATTACTCAAACAAATCTCAGTTTAATATTTCCAAAGGGTTTAGAGTTTAGGGTTTTAGGGTTTAGAGTTTATGGCATAATGTTTCACAGGGTCAAATTCTG
Source organism: Pogostemon cablin (assembly GCA_023678885.1). Lineage (NCBI taxonomy): Eukaryota > Viridiplantae > Streptophyta > Magnoliopsida > Lamiales > Lamiaceae > Pogostemon > Pogostemon cablin. The sequence goes on along the minus strand of CM042952.1, from coordinate 14,050,684 downwards.
ACCATCTATTTCTTAAACAAATCTCAGTCACCCATTAAAATAATTAAATAATTATAATTATGACTTTTTCAAATTAGAAAAAAAATATTATTATAAATTCAATCCTGACCATCTATTTCTTAAACAAATCTCAGCCACCCATTAAAATAATTAAATAATAATAATTATGACTTTTTAAAATTAGAAAATAAAATATTACTCCCTCCGTCCGCTTCTAAGGTAACCATTTGATTTTTGAGCATGAACAGTTCTAAGGTCTTTATTTAGTTTTTGCACTTGAATTAAGGAGTATTATTATTATGGATAAAGTGGGTAGTTGTATTAGAGGGAAGTGGTGGGTCATATTGTGTACTTTTTTTTTACTAAATAGAGTAAATTGATATCTTTGAAGCGGATGCCAGGAATAGTGAAATGGAAACCTTAGAAGCAGACAGAAGGAGTATTTATTAAAAAAATTAATAATATTAAATATAAATCCAATCCTAACTATCAAAGGGTTTAGGGTTTTAGGGTTTATGACATAATATTTCCAGATAGCCAGATCCTAACTATCTATTTCTAAAACAAATCTCAACAACACATTAAAATAATTAAATAATTGTAATTATGATTTTTTCAAATCAGGAAATAATTTAGTACAAATCTTAACCATCTATTTCTCAAACAAATCTCAGCCACCCATTAAAATAATTAAATAATTATAGTTATGACTTTTTCAAATCAGGAAATAAAATATTATACATTAAAATTTAAATAATATTAAATATATTATTTGAATATATTCAAAATTTTCAATCAAATCTCAGCCACCAATTAAAATAATTAAGTAATTATAATTATGATTTTTTCAAATCAGGAAATAAGATAATATTTATTAAAAATTGAATAATATTAAATATATTATTTGAATATATTATAATTTTCAAACAACTCTAATGATTGTTTACATGAAACTTTAGATGTGTCTTTTAAATTATTTGTAATGGAAGTTTGGTTGAGTTAATTAACCGTAAAATATTTCAATAATTGATTGATGTTTATAAATTAGTAATATAGAATCTGATCTTATAATTTAAAAAAAATAAATTTTATTGTTGCATTTTAAATTGCTAAAATTCTGCTTTTTAACCTCATTGCAAAAGATATAACTAAACTTATACGAATTGATCAACTTAACAGGCTCGCAAATATTATTTATTAAAAATTGAATATATCTTTGAATATATTCAAAATTTTCAAATAAATCTCAGTCACCCACTAAAATAATTAAATAATGAGTGAGTCTCTTGTGCGCTCGGGCACACAGATTTAGATCCGTGTCCCTTTACAATTTAAACTCCCTAGCAATACATAGGTTTAAATAGAATAGGTAGGAAAATGATTGTGATCACATGAGGACACGGACCGTGTCCCCGGAGGCACAGGAGATTTTGTCTTAAATAATTATATACAGGAAACATTAGATGAGTCTTTTAAATTATTTGCAATGGAAGTTCGGTTGAGTTAATTAATAGTAAAATATTTCATTAATTGATTGATGTGTATAAATTAGTAATATATAGTTTGATCTTATAATTTTGAAAAAATATGCATTTTAACCTCATTGCAAAAAATATTAGTAAACCTATACGAATTGATCAACTTAACAGTTTCGCAAAGTTTTAGAAATGTTTTGCCCATAACTGCAATATACTTTAATATTTAAACATTAGATTAGATATAATTCAAATAAATATTATTCGATCAAAACTCCTAAAATTAAGTGAAATTGTTGCCCTAAAAATAACGCAACTCGTGCAATGCACGAGTTCAGTTACTAGTGAATAATAATAATAATATAATTATATGGTCAATAGGTACCATACATGGCTTCAGAATTAGCCACAAATATTGGTTACGTATTGCAGACTTACCACCCCTGAATACATATCATGGGGTGGGGGTTATTTAAAAACCCATTTTGGGTTAATCGGTGAAAACTTTCAGCGCGAAGGAAGAAAGAGAGAGAGAGGGAAGAGCGTGCCAGAACATGATATAGGAGATTACTTACAATTCTTCACGAGGTTTATATTACTATTGGAGTTCAGGTAAGTAGAAGTCCAATTACAATGTATAAACATGTTGTATGTGAATTATTTGTGATTAATATGTGATAATTCTGTTATAAATTATTTGTAATTAGTTTAATTACGTTATGAATTATTTGGGATATATTTGTAATACAAGCAGTGAATTTATGTGATTTGGGGAAAGTAGGTTTCATATTCAACAATATTATTTGTAAACTATTGGTGATAAATTTACGATACAAGTTGTGGATCTATGTGATTTAAAATAATATAATTGTCTTATATAGATCTGTGTGATCAAAAACTGTTGAATATAAATTTGTGTGATCTGAGAAGATATTGTTTATAAGGATCTATGTGATCCGAGATTTATCCTAAAAAGGGATCCGTGTGATCCAAGGTGAAGTTGTTGTTCCAGAAGTGGATTTGTATGAATTGAAGTTAAGTTGTTGCTTTATTGTGATTAAATATTGATATTAATATCGTAAATCGTTTATGATGCATATTTAATTGCCCTGGTTGCATACCATGCATAATCATGAAAAGTATTTTCTTCAAAATTAATAAGATACTAATGGTGTGTGCGGCCATCATATATGCACTCTTTCAGGGACCGTTGAAAATCGGTCCGAGTCATGTGTTGACTCACCCCATTCAGGGATCGTGGGGTGATCCGAGTCATGTGTTGACTCAACAAGTCACTTATCGGCTCACATTTACTCAGGGATCACGGTGTGATCTGAGTCATGTGTTGACTCAACAAGTCATTTATCAACTCATCTTTATTCGGAGTTCAAAAAAATCATCCCCAATACTTTATTCAGGGATCAAAAAAATCGATCCGACACTATGTGTGTCTATTGAGCTCATTTGGGTGCATATCATAAGTGTGTAATTAGGATCCCGCAATGTGAATAGTTTTCGAAATAAAAGAGACCAATTAGAAAGATTAAGAAATAGGCGATAGAAAACTAAATGCATTTTCATGCACTGTCATATATGATTTCTACTTACTGAGATTTTTGACTCACTAGTTTGTGCATTGTAGGTGAGCCTGCTGATGATTGACTTATGTGGTGTTTTGTGCAATGTGGAGCTCCTTCAGGATTTTGAGCATATGTACATACATGACGACCTGTTGGGCTAGGCCGTGGTTTATTTTGTTTCCGTTGATGTTTTGTTATGTAATATAATAAGTATTATCACGAGTTTGTTTGGATTGATGTTATGTCAGAAACTGATGACATATGTTGCACTATGATTTTAAATATATATTATGTGGAACACAAGTTTGTGTGGTTTGAAGTGGTGTCAGAAACTAGCTACGTATGTTGAACGAGTGTGATGATGTTAGATATAAATACATTATGTGAAAAAAAAATAATATGCAGGGTTATATAATGATGTTTATGTTAAATTAATATTTGAATTATAAGTTATGTAAGTTGGGTCGTGTCAATATGGTTGACAGCAATTACCTGGTTTGTTGCTGTTGCTGTTAATGCAACCATGGAGTTTTTGTTGCTTACTTTCTTGCGGGAATTTCTTGGCTGTTACATCTGGATGATTTTTACATACATTAAATCAAATATTTTAGGACAAATTCGGTTTCTGTAATCTATATTCTTGTTCTGCAGCTGGGCATGAACGAATTAGGCTTTGACTAGTTTATATTATAGAGGAGCTCAAGGAATCATCATGGGTATGTATCCTTTTCTATCTTTTCATATCAGATTATGTTAGTTTATAAGTAGGAATTTATAGTTATTTTAATCACCATTAATTATCAATTATCACAACTAGATTCTCAAAGAATGTTAGTAGATGGAACAAAAACGGAGTATGCTTGTAATGACATTTGAATCATACCTCAAAATATATTTTTTTATAGCATGACTATTTTTCACCTTAGGATATTAGAATGTAGTAACACAGGGAAGTGTTGTCTGCCATTTGCAATATCCTTGTCTCATATATGTAAAATAGTGTGCCCATATTTTCCATAAAACAAGCGTAGTCTTTTTTGTGAATTTCAAGCTCTATTATGCTAAGGCGCTATCAGTTTAGACCACACAAAAATAATAAAGTAATGCATTCAAGTGATTTTACATAATTTTATCTCTTCCATTATAATTTATTTCTCTGCATGTCTAGAAACTAAATGTTCTTATTGTGTTGCAGGCTATGTCGTGACGCAGAGAGAATCCTTAATGAATCTATATGATATTTGGGCTAAATAAATTGACCTCTACTTAATATATCAAGATTGCATTAGGATGTTAGTCGGAAACAAAGTCGATAAGGTATCTTAAAAAGTAATGTTATCAGGATTATCAAATTCTAAGGAATTACTGGATTCTTTACAGTCATATTCTTGCTTATGTTTTATAAATGTCTTTATCACTCTGCAGTACTTCACTTAACCGCATCATGTCTGCGTTCCTATTTTAAAAGAGCTGAATATTGTGGGTTCGCTATACTATGCTCGTGCTTAAATATATAATCAGCTTCTTTTGAAGGAAAGTGAAAGAGTTCCCAGTAAAAAAGAGGGAATTGACTTTACAAGGGAGTATGGATGCCTTTTTATCGAGTGCAGTGCAAAAACAAGAGAAAATGTGGAGCAATGTTTTGAAGAACTCATATTGAAGGTTGGTATTTCACATGAGAACTTGACCTTTGTCACATAATGAGGCCTACAAAGTGTCATTTTTTTTTCCTGAAATGTAACCAATTGACCATAAAATTCCTTTAGATGGCTGTGATAAAATATTTGCAGATATTCTTCATTAATTTTTATTTGGAAAGAAAATTCTTAACAGATATTGGAGACACCAAATCTGTTGGCTGAAGGGTCAGTTGTTGTAAAGAGGAACATCTTCAAACAGAAACCTGTGGTAAGAAGGCAATAAAAATAGGCAGTAAAATGCTCAGGTTTCACATCATCTAGAAACTGAGTAGCTAGGAAGCATTACACATAACCCAACAAAGTGAAGGGAAATTTGATAACATTGTTTTTAGCAAACAAATTTCGTTGTTTGATATTTCTCCTTTCATCAATTGTGCTTTCTAATATTATCAAGAATTCTTATTAATATGTTTTGTGAAGACTGGATGTTGTTCGATGCCTATTGATATTATATACTTAATATATCAATACTCTTTCAAATATGTGGCAATTGGTGGATAAAAGGGCATTTTTTTAAAAAAATTTAAACTTTTTTGGTGTTTACTAGAGTGCAAGTATGTTGTTAGTGGTAAGATTGTTCATTGTTCGCTTATTTGACTGATTTATTTGATATCATGCTGCTGCATATTTGCAGAGTTCAATGCTCGATGATTTCTGCTGCTAAATCCACGGATGCAGTTTGTTGGTGCTTTGGCTTTCTTGTTCAAGGTTTAAAGCTACAATTGGTTAATTTTGTGTTTCTTTCCGATTGTAATTATGCATCCTCTCGAGAGATGATCTACCAGTATTGATTGGTTGTTAGGTTGTTTAAGATAGAAGTTAGACTTATCTTCACTATGGAGTCAATTTTTGACTATGCGTTTTTGTGCCTTTGATGTATTGTATATTGTACAATTATTACTTTAAATATAATTTACCATTTCAGAATAATAATAATAATAATAATTTTATTAAATTATTATATTTCCATGAATTATTTAATAATAAATTATAGTAGTAATAATTTAATTTAATTTATTATTATTGTTGTTATTGTTGTTGTTGTTGTTGTTGCAAAAATAACTAAAGTGTTAACGCATGTGTTACATATTATTATTTTATAAAAGTGTTACATGTATTCTTTATAGTGATAATCTTATTATATAATTAATATTAAATTATATTAAAAAGTGTTATCAAAATTAAGTAAATAATGTTATGTTTTATTTAAAAGTGTTAACAAAATAGTGTACTTAATGCTATATTAAATTTAAAAGTGTTAAAAAATAATGAATAAAATGTTACATTTAATTTCAAAAGTGTTAACAAAATAATATTACATAAGAGTATACGTAACATTTATTAAAATGTTACAATAAAATGTTAAAATTGATTTGAGGTGTTATCATAAGCTAAAAAAGTGTAATATTCTTTAGATAACAAGCGCAACAGTGACATCGAAAAAGTGTTATTTATGATCTATAATAACATTTTTAGCTTGTTAAGTAATATTTTTGGGGTGTTACATAATGATACTTATATTGTAATGATAGTATTTAGAAAATAACGTAACCATACAGAACACATAGATAAGAACATCAATCGCTGGTATTCATAAAAATCTTATAATGGAATTAAATAAAAATCGTAACCATAGAGAACGCAGACATTAGAAAGAATTAAAATTGTATTCTGAAAATATTACTAATAGATCTCATAAATTACAGAATTCCAAATCATATTAATTAGAAAATTTGTTCACACCATTTTACGCGAAAAAAAAGAAGAGGAAATAGATTTTAAACAAAAGAGGAAATTATGTTTAAACCCTCATAAATTACCATTGAATGTTTGTGATTATTAATAAAATTAAACAAATCTTCAAAATTAAAAAAATACATACAGGTTTGTGATTTCAAGTTGAGATGATTACCGCGACCAACAATTTCCTACACTTCGACTCAGATATGTAATCACACCGAGGGAGAATTTCAAAAATAGATTGATTTGAGGAGAGATAACTAAAATATAGGAAATTAAATAAAACAAGTTTACATGAATTTCTAACTAACTAATTATGAATTATGTATTCAACTGATTATGAAAGAGTAATTAAGACTTTACATTGTATACCTTTGTACCTCATAGTAATTTAATTTATAGTACATTGTATCTAGTAGTAATATTATCTTATAATTTGTACCTATAAGTAATAATTCCTTATTTTTCTTTAAAAAACACATTCTTTTAAGGGTGTTTAATTTTTTTTACATAATATTCTATTTATAACCTTTAAAATAACCAAGAAAGAATTAAAAGGAAAAAACTTTAAAATAAAAATCAATTTTACGGCAAAAGAACTACAAAATGGTGTGGAAAACATACTTTCACACAAAACTGCCGTGTATTATGGAGAGCTGCTGGAGTAGATTTTTTTTATAGCAAATTAACTTTTCATCGCATTATCCAGTGCTGCTGGATATGCCCTTAGAAGATTGAGTTACTATTTTTTTTAATTTGTACTAAAAATGTATTTTGTTTAATTTGCGTGCACATGTAATTTTATAAATATTTTATGATCGAGAAAATTGTACTTTTGATCCCAAACGAAAAGTTTCATTTTATTTTAGATTCCAAAAAAGTTACAATTTCGATCCACCTTAATTTGCGTGCACATATAATTATCGAGAGAATTGCATTTTTAGTCCCATACGAAAAGTTCCATTTCATTTTAGGTTCCAAAAGCTGCAATTTCTTCCCTACCGTTTAATAATTGACGGAAAATGTTAAACAATGATAAAGGGGGAAAGTCAATGCATTTTGGAGGCTTTTACTTCCTCTTACATAAATGGTCTAAAAATTCACACTCTACAAAATTCACAAAAGAAAATAAAACACACTAGAAGACGACTTCATCTTCTAGAATTCCTCATACACCCATCCAACATTAGACGTTTTAGCACATGGTTAAAATATTGCAATAAAAAACGCTAACGTATATTATCAAAACACCAACAGATAAAACAAATGTTATATCATATCTAAAATGATCTACCAAATCAAAATGGTAAGAATAATATAACAACCTGAATGACATACTTTAAACAAAAATCACATCAGAAATCAAGATTCATTCCAATCATGATCACATGAAAAAAAATGGGTATATGTAAATAAAATAAACAAACACTTGTGTAAACATGTGGTCTCCTTCAAATCCTATATAGTGTGTTTAAATTAAGGGAGGCTACATGGTTTACTATGTAAACCCGATTTATAAGAGACTTACTCAATAAAATAAGATCCTAATTCACCTTCTTGATCGTATCCCTAAGAAGAATGGAACTGAGAGACGGCGTGGCCACCGTCACGGAGGATAACAACCCAAATTTTCTAATAAAGTTATCCTCGTAGTCGGACAGAGGAGTCATCCTCTCCTTCAAACCCCTGCTCTATCGGATCTCTCCACCAGAGTGGCTGCTGAGGACCGATAAAATGACCTACACCTTTTTCTTTAACAAATACTGTTCCATTTTCACCACTGTTTCACACAGCATCGCCATCGTCAATTATTGGATTTATGAAGTCAATCATTTTCGCCCCTAAAATTCATGTCACCTCGACGTTGAGTCCGTAGGCGAATAAAATCCACTCGTTGTACTTCAGCTTTACTTCGGTGAACGTCTACCATATCTTGCACTCCATCGATCATTTTCTTTTCGATGAAATAATGTTTTCGTTGATGTAGGTATAAAATTCAATCTGGATGAGTTGCAAAGTCAGTACGGAGCAACTCGATCGCAGTGGATCTGAGAGACACTGCAGCGAATATGTTTAATTTTAGGTATAATTACGAATTGAGGACTGCGGGATTGAAAACTCTAGATTACAAAATTAGAGCTCATAAGAAATTAGCAAATGTGTTTAATTATATGGGCTTCTAAATTAAAAGAAAATTCTTTGTTAGGCCACGTCAGCTTCTCTATTAACCATTAACTTAATAGACGGAATTTTTTTAATATATACTCCCTCCGTCCCTCATTAAGAGGTCCCTTTGATTTTTGGTATGTAAATTAAGGAGTATTATTATTTAATATGTAGTGGGTAGTTGTATTAGTAAGAGTGTTGGTCCCAACATTTAATTGTATTAGAAGGGGTGTATGGGTCCCATGTGTGTAAAAAAGAAAATGAGACTCTTTGGGTGGGACGACCAAAATGGAAAAATAACCCTTTTAGCCTGGGACGGAGGGAGTATAAAAGCAATGCTACCAAAATTGTAATGAAATCCATTTTGAAATTTGACCTTTTGAATTGGACTAAAAGTGCAATTTTCCATTTTATGATCAAATAGTTTTAAAATTCATTTTCCATGTATCGCACCCGTGTGTGGAGTATTACTGCTTTATCTTTATAAAATTAAGGATTTAGGATATAAATATTTTAAGAAAAAAATTAGATGGTTATAGGGAATCCAAACGCAAGACAAGAAATATAAGGTGTGCTTCTACATAATCTAAAGAAGACTTCTCAACCATCCAATTATTGGAAGAATTTTGTTTCTCAAACATTCATTAATTTTCATGGAAGAACCCCGAAAACTGAATGTAGAAAGAAGCCTTAGAGCACCCAGATTTACACACACACACATTTATATATCTATATTTATTTAATTTCATAATAAATAAAAAAAATTGAATGATCAGTATTTCCCCATAATGAAAATACATAATCATGGAGGAACATCCTTTTATTCAATAAGATATGGCTCCTTTTTCCACAAAGAAATTGAGGAGTTTCATTTATGTAATATCATTGGTTGATTGGATCATCAAAACAGGAGGGTGAACCTGAAAAGGGATCACATCGAACCACCGTCATAACAGCCGCTGTCGCCACACATAGATTTGTAGAGAAGCAAAGAAAAGGTGAATGCATGCAGAGACAAACAAATATAAAGGAGGTAGAAAGAGAGATCTTTAATGTTTCAAGAATCTCTCCATCGGAAAAAGAGAGAGATAAAATGATTGGATGGCATTCCAACAAGAAGGAAGTTGTTGAAGAAATAGCTATAATTGTGGGATTGGTTGCTGTCCAGTTTTTATATGCAGGAAATTCAATCCTGCTAAGTTACATGTTGAAATTGGGAATCCAGCCTTCCTCTCTAATCATCTTCTCCACATTTGCCACTTTTGTTGTTCTCTCTCCTCTTGCTATCCTTTTTGAAAGGCAACAATTGCTTCCCTTCATTTGCCTCTTTTTCATGCTCAAGGAAAAAAAATTAGTAAATTAATTAATCCTTTTTAATATTTTTGCAGGAGACAATGGCCTTCAAAAATCACTTACAAACTTTTCCTCCAGCTGCTTTTCCTTTCATTTGGAGGGTAATTAAACACACTTTTTCATTTTTAGTTTCTTTACATTTTAAAGTCAATAAAAATATTAAAATTTATTCATTATTGTAGGGTGACTATATTCCAATCTTTGTTCATGAAGGGAGTTAACCTCACCTCACCAGCAATGGCGACAGCAATGCCAAATCTTGCGCCGGGCTTGATTTTCTTCATTGCATGTGTCTTCGGGTATATTTATATTTTGACTAAATTCAAGTAATAAGCCATCCCTTGTACATCCGAATATATGTATACTTTCAAATTTGTAACAAAATTCCTAAATGGAAATAATATATCATTAATAAATAATAATAATACTTACCGAAAAAGTATGTTATAAAGCAGAGGGTAAAGGCAAAAACTTGTGCCCCGTGATACACCGTGTTCCATGGGGGCACGGTGTGTTCCCGGGGGAACACAAGAGACCAACTCGAGGGTAAAATAATACTTTTTTTGGCTTACTATAATTTTAACTTCTGTTTTTAATACATATATCAAGGAAAGTGATAACTTTTAGAGATATTATGATATTCTTTTATAATAAATAAATAATAAAATATGTTAGGTATATTACATCGTAGTTTTTTTTTGTAACTAAAATTTATGAAGGTTGTTCTTCTGACTATTTATCTTCTTCGGGAAGGGAAAACTTGTGTGAGACGACCTAAAATGAAAAGTGTGAAAATTAAAGAGAGTTGGAGAGTACTTTAAATGAATTGACAATGAAAACTCAAGATAAATAAAATAAATCATGAAGGAAAGTAATATACCCTAGACTACAAGGTAAAATAAGAAAAATAATTATATTTATGTACATTTCAATGTACACAATAAATTTTCATATTTAATTGAATCCGTTGTTTTCGTGAGCAATTAATAATAGAGCAACAATTGTGTGAGACCGTTTTAGTTATTATTTTTAGTCAAAGATAGTACTAACTTTTTGGTATTAAAAGCTATTCATTTTTATTTATACTACGAATTGGTTCATGAAATAGTTCACCGCTGTTCCATTATTACCTTTTATCAATTGAATATCATATTTTATTAAAAATTATAATTTCTTATTTGTCTTACGAAACTACTTTTGCGAGATGTTATTATTCAAGTATTTCCATAATAATAAGACACATGATTGTGGTTATATATTGCAGATTAGAGAAATTAGATTTAGGTTGCAAGTATAGTAGAGCCAAGATTGCAGGGACGTTGCTGTGTGTTTCTGGTGCGGTAATAATGAGTTTAATGCAGAGTGTTTCTAAGCAGAAAACAGCAAAGGAGGCTGGAATCTCGATTCCATCCACAAATCCCGACAGTGAATTCGATAGACAAACAATTATTGGTTGTATATATCTCATTGCCGCTGTCTTCGTTTTATCCACCCAAGTTGTGTTACAGGTACATATATACACTCCCTCGCTAAATTACTCTTCACACATACAATAAATACTATTTTCAGGAATATGGAGTAGTGTGATTTATTTTATATTTTATATTAATTTTACTGAAATCCGAGCTAATATGGTCTTTTTGTTCTTTTTCTTTTTTTAAGCAATGAATAAATGATTAAGTAAGTTGTGTTTTATGTGAGTGTGACACTTTTAAAAAAATAAATTGTAAGTTTAAGAGATTATTTGTTTTGAAAATTTTAATTAAGTGTGAAAAATATAATGAGATAGAGGCATTATCATATTCCATCCGTCTTATAAGGAAGTTTACGATTATTATAGATATGAAATACTAAAAAGTTGTATTATAACTTGCTTCTATGCATAATTTAATATTTTAAGTAATAAATAAATTATATATTAAGTTATATAAATTGTGAAGTAATAACAATTTTTGAAAATTAAATATGTTATTGGGAATTATTGGATTGTGTGCCATAGTATATATATGTTTTACTAGTGGGAACTTATTTATAGGAAAAACAAATATAATAATTGTGAATTTGTTTATTGGAAAGAGAAAGTAATAACGATCGGATCTTCATGTGGTCAATGTGCCGTAGATCGTACAACTTATGTTATATGCACTCGAATTCATATCAATCATTTTTAGTATTGAGTTATATAGATAATTATATCTTAATAAATATATTACTCTCTCCAAATATTAAACTTTGAATAAGCCTTGGGTGATAATATCTCATGATTCATGATTTAGTGAGATGAATGAATAAAAAGTGATATCTAATTGAGATAAATTAATATTCATTCAATTAAATTATTTCATGAACTATTAATAGGATAGATAAAAAGTAATAATATTTTAAATAAAAAATAATACCTAATTAAAAAAAAGTGAAATAATTTTATGTGAAACGGTATGATACAAATTTTAATTTAAATGAATCAATATATAATAAAATTACAACTATACTTAAAAATTAATATTAAATTATAAATTAACCATGTGAATATATATGATATGAATCACTAGAATATTCATAACATTTTTGTGCAACTAGTATAAGTTATTTTCTTATGATGTACTCCTTTATTTCAAAAATAACCTCACAATTATTAAAAATTTAGACTTTGAGAAAAAATTTTTTTTGACTTGCTTTAAAATATAGTTTGATATTTTTGATATTAAATGAATTTTAAAGTATGTTTTGTGTGTTAGAATGTGATGACAATTTTAAATTTAAAAAATAGTTTAAGGTTATTAGTTGAGCATTATTTTCTTTAATGAAAATGTAAATTTATTTTGAAACAAACTATAAGAAAAGTGTGACTTTATTATATATGAGAAAACCTAAGTATCAATAAATTAGGCAATATTATAAAAAATGCAAATGAAAATAAGAGGGGAATAAGAAAAAGGATAAAGGGGAAAACAAAATAAAAAAGCCAAACAAGTGGCTTGCCAAAAAAATTCTGTGGCTCAATAGAAAATAAGTCATGATTTAAAGTATAAAAAGAGGAGAAGCAATGGAGCTCGACTAAAATCATAAGATCTGTCAATGAGAGGCATGAAGAAGAATCGTAACTAAACTCAGGACTGTGGTATGGAGCAAATATAAAGGCTAATCTCGAACTGAAGGTCCTGACCATAATCGGGCGAGGGCTTCATGATCAGCAACGGGTTTAAAATGACAAGCATGCCATAGAAAAGGTGTTGCCACGCCGGAGTGAGAAGCCCTACTCCTCCTATGTTCACTGTCTGCACTAGTACTGAGCTAGTCAAGGTTTACATCAAGGGGCAGGCCATGACATGAAGGATGAGGCAAAAGGATTGCCGACATTGTTAGTCTTATAATAGAGTAAAAGATAGACCCAATGGTTAAGTCGAAAACCTAAGTATAAAATTTTCACACGTAATGTGAAAATCTAAACTTTACAAATGCGTCATTAGTACAACCAATAAAATAAAAGATTAGGCACAAAAATATAATTAACATTTTTTATAGTGTTACTCGATATTGGCATCGGATATCCGGTTACATTTTGGTGTTATATTGTTATATGCTTTTGATACGGGATGTCCTGTGATATTTTGGTATTACATCTTCTATAACATGTGTTATATAAGTGACACATCTGTGGTAGGAAATTAATCTCAATCATTTCCCTTGGCTAAGGTTGATATTTTTCTTTTAGGGTAAAGATTTTGTTTCTCACATACTTGTCATTTATCCAACCGTTTACAATAAGAAAGTAACACTAAAATGTAACAGAAGATCTAAACTGCTCAATACTCATTCCTTGCAACCAAAGGAAGAAAAACATCGCAAATTCAATTGAGCCAACTTCTATGTGAGATTGATAACAAATTGTGAGACAAATAATTTGATTGGAAGTTCAATCATAAAAACAGTAGTGAATTCAAAGCTCATCGTTCATCTTATCCGATTTCAAAGTTATAAATATTTAATGCTAAAAAATATCCTCTAAACATACCTTCTAACTTCAATAGAGACTACTTCATTATATCATTTTATAAAACTTCACACTATATTTAAACAAAAATATTTCAGTTTGCCTCGTTGATACTCTTCTATTTACATCATGTGTGTATTGTTGGAAAATTAAGTTGAATGGAAAAGTAACCTTAAAATGGTGTCTATTAGATTAAAGTGAGTCTACGAAAATGTGTGATCAAAGGGTGTGATTGTTGAATTAGTTGCGTCTTTTCATTAAAAGACATATAAATTTGAATTCAAATTTAAATCCAATGGTGGCGTTATTTCTCGAAAAGATGCCTTAAAATCTATAAATAGACCCTTCATTTCTATAATTCAGTACTCGAATGACCCGTACACTTTCATACACTTGAGAACACATATGATCAAAGACACATGTGTCGTAGATGTCTAATGAAATTCGAGTTGCCTAAAAATTCAGTATATTCCAAAGTCGTCCTATTCCTAAGGTGAGTTCATAATATCGGTTGGTTCGCTGTATCTTGTGATTTGTAGTGCAACTATCACAAGATGTGAATCGTTGTATCTTGGAAATGATTGCCGTCGAACCGTAAGCACCAGAGCGGGGCAATTTTGTCTTAAGGAGAAATAGTGTAACTATTGACTCGACTCAAATTTCGTTCTTATTATTTTTGTCACATTTTTATAGTCAACATATTATACAAAAACCCAAATATACCCAACAATCTTAAGACGAAATTATGCTCATGGCTCCGATATAATATTGGTTGATTATAAAGAACGTCGTTAAAGAAGAATTTTGAATATGTTCACAAATGAAGGTACGCATGTTTTATTATTTTATATTAATAATAGTCTGCATGAATATTTTATGGAGTATGAACTTTCCAATTTTAATTGGAAATTGTAAATAATAATTAATTCCACATATGAATTTAAGTGGATAAGGGAGACAGAAGAAGTTATGAAACCGTTACTCAACTCCTATCTCCTTGGATTTAATGTACTGCGCCATGCAGTTGTACAGAATGACAAAAAGAGACACGCATTAGAGAATACAAGGAACGCAGAGCGCTGAAACGTGCATGCGTACGTTTTGTGTATTCAGAATGCAGAATCAGAATGCATACGCTAATACGTTCATACGCGAAAGAATGTAGAACGCTGAGAAGCGCTCTCACTCTCTCAATTTCTCTCCTAAGATCACAACACAAATCCAGTCATCATATTGCATATTAATACACACATCGTGGAAATTAATTCACAACCCCGTGTTGTGAGATTTGATTCAGGAGATCACGGTTTACCAACGTAAGTATCAATCGAATTCTTAAGATTCTTCCGCTGCAACATATACGGTGAGAGGTAAGTGAGATTACTCTCTTTGTATGTTTGTTCATTTATAAATGTGAGTTTTTTCAACATTGGTATCAGAGCCAATGATTGGTACTACGTGTTTATGTTTTCTCTCTGGAATGTTTTAAGTTTTTCTGCCTTTATGTTTCAATGCTAATACATGACTTGATTTAGTGTTTGGTGTCATATGATAAATGTATTATGTGACATTGATTGAGTCATAAATATGTTTTTAGGGCAGATTTCTTTGGTTTCCAGTGAATATGTATACATGACGTAGTAATTCACCATGAATGGTTATGGGTGTTATTTTTCGTTAATTTTTCATACAAGCTATAGCATGTTTTGATTATTCCACTGGAAAGGTCTCATCGAGAGGAGTTCGACAGTATTTTTTGTGCATTTTTTGGCCTTCTAAATCTCAAGTTATGATTTTTGAAGTTATTTTCAAGATTGGGGCTAAACTGCAAAAGTTCAGAAAATTGGGGGTTCGTTTTTTGAGAATTCGAAAAAGGTCAGTGACTTTTTCGCAATTAATACAAAGTTGAGGGTTGAGCGGGTCAAAACCGATACAGATCGGCCCAAACCGGACCCAACCGACGCAGACCAGACCTGACCGGTGGTAAACCGGACTGGGTCAAGATGTGCCGGGGACTGCCAGGCAGCGGTGGAGCATGACGGCCATGCGCTGGCAACGGCAGAACAGTAGATGGCACGTGACGCCCATGTGCCGGTGGTTGCCATCTCCGGGGTGGCGCGTGAAATCCACGCGCACTTACCGGCGAATCCGACGATAGCGCGTGATGTCCAAGCATCGACAGATGCCATCTCTGATGGTGGCGCGTGTATGCCACGCGCCGGGTAGCAGCCTGTCACCAGCTGGCATGTGGAAGCGCGTTAGAGCGCGTCCCGGCGAGTGGCGGTGCGTGTTGACACGTGGCGGCAGCAGGCGGCGCGTGGCGGCATGTGGGACCCTCCTGGCGGTGCCTGGAGGCGCGTTCTGGGTGTTCTTCGACATATTCTGACCTGTTTCAACGCGTGGAGTCCAATGATGATGTTTTCAAGAGCGTTTGACGTCATCTTTAGTGTGTATGTGTGATTTTACTTCATTTTATGGCATATTTGTGGAATACGAACCTATGAGGTGACTATTTAGTTGCAATATTTGGTAATAATGCATCTTAATATGTCATTTAATTCTAAATTCATGGTGTTAGTGTTGTTATAATTGTTCAAACTCCTGTAGCCTATTAAAGTGGGAGCCAAAGTGAGTTGGACTGATACACTTGTGAATATGCCTATTGTATCTTGGAAAGTTGTTTCCATATGCATTATATGAAGAGGAAATTCATGTGATATAGTTTGATTAACACTGGTGTATTTGATATTTGGTTGCTCGGTTTTCTCAGAGACATGTCAGGATCGGGAACATTTACAGATGAAGATATTAGGACTAAAGATGAGGTCCTACATAAATTCTTGAATTATAAAATGAAGCATACACACAACATAAGAGACCACACAATTATCTTGATTGAACTATACAACCAGATGATGCGTTTGATTTATAGCAAAACGGTTTCAAGTAATTAGTATTTTCAAATTACTAGTCCTCAGACCTGGGCGAACACTTTGCCTCCCCACCTACAAAAGGATTTTTGGGCTCAGTGGGAGACTTACCAAGTGAAACCTAATGGTTATTTCATTATGCTTGATTTGGTCGAAGCTTCTGTGGCAGAAGATAGGACACAGGCACTGAGATCAGCCTGCTTAAGGATGGGGAGGATTCGACGTTCTGATTTTTTGAGACTGAGTGATCGAGACAAACATCAGATAAAGAATCCTCATATAGATCCTCTAGGACGAGCTGTCTTAAGTATGGGGACTAGAGAATTTTATTAGGAACGTTATTTTAAATCTAGTGATAAATTAAGAGATACAATCAATATTTATCGCTAGTTTTTTATTTCCATTGTATTTCTAATTAGAAACTCAGGGAGTTCATTAGAATTTTATGTTCTTGACTTGTCAGACTTGGAGTTTTTGCTATTGTGAATGGTTGTTTAAGTTCTGTTTATAAGTGGCTGTTCAATGTTATTGTTAATTACTTGAACCTTAAATGTGTTTTATGTTTTGAAATAAGAATCTAGTATTATGACACTTGATGAGATTGATGATTAATAATCTCCGACCTATTTTTCGAGATCAAGTCTTGTGTTATTTATTGAGATGTCTCTATTTGGCTTAACGTAAAACTTAATAAAATATTATTAACATACTGAATCACTTTAATCTCTATCAAAGAAATGAGCTTCGAAATCTATTGTCGCTGAGTTGAACAAAAGTGAGAAACTCAAAGGTGACAATCATGACACAATGCGTCATAATATGTAGTACGTATTGTATGAACAAGATTCATTAGATGTTATAAACCAAGTGATGACTGATCCAGGCGCAGGTTTATGAAACTAAGGGAGACATGACCAAGAAGCGTACTAGGCATGGAAAAGGAAAATTCCATTGTACGAGGTATTCTTGTAAGCTCAGTAATCGATGCAATGATCCATGAATGTGAGCAACATCCTACCGCTCATGATATCTGGGTATACCTGTGTGAGAAGTATGGTACATAGGTTACAAGGCTTAGGCAGTTGACTATTAAGTTTGACACCTTCAAAAGGTAACCTGATCATAACATTAGACAAAATCTCAGGGAGATGTCTAGTATGATAATCGAACTCAAAATTGCCGGTCATATACTCTCTGATGAACAGTAAATCTAAGCCCTATTTCACTCTTTACCTGATCGTTGGAAACATCTCAAAGTCAACTTGACACATAATGAAAGTATTACAACTTTCAACGATACTGCTCGTCATGTTGAGTTAGAAGATGAAAGGCTAGGAGCCTCAAAGTTTTTTTCTGGGACCTTCTATACCGGTTCTACTTCCAAGGGAGCTTCGGGCTTAAAAAAAAGGAATTGGAAGAAGAAAAAGAAGAGAAGACGATCTGATGGTAGTGGTGGTAAGCCTGACAATAATCCAACTACAAAACTGATGAACGGAAAAGGGAAAACAAGCGTGACAAAATGAATAAGAAAAATAAAAGCAAGATGCCATGTTACAATTGTAGTAAGTTTGGTCATTATGCTCGTGAATGCCCTGATCCCAAGTGAGTAAAGGTGGATTCATCTTATTCTGTTTTGTGTGAAATTAATGTCTCGAGTACTGTCTGGCTATCTGATTCTTATCCTTTGAGGATTATAGACTCAGGAGCAACGGATCATGTGACGAGAGACAGAGGAGTTTTTTGTAGATTTTCGCCATGTTCCGAAGGGGAATAGGTAGAAATATGTGGGAAACAATGCATGAGTTGAAGTCAAAAGGACTTGGGACTTGCATAATGGATCTTGATGATGGTCCGAACTTTATCCTACATGATGTTCTATCTGCTCCGGAGAATCACGCAAAATTTAATTTATGTTTCAGTTCTACTTAATTTGGGTTATATGTCTCTAAAGGCATTATGGTAATTAGCATCAATGATACTTGTTATGCATCTGGGCATATAACTGATGGCTTTATGGTTTTAAATAGTAATAGAATGATGTTTAGTTATTATGATGATTATTCATATTCGCTAAATACTCGTTCTTCTAGTAATGCAAATGTGAATGATGTTTGGCATGCTAGATTAGGTCATATTGGACAAGATAGGATAAATAGACTTGTGAAAGAAGGATTGTTGAATTTTTCTTCTAAATTCGAATTATCCAAATGCGAACATTATCTTGCTGGCAAAATGACTTGAAAACATTTTGGTAAAGCTATTAGGTCTGAATCTTCATTAGAAGTAATACATTCCGATATATGTGATTTTATAAATGTGAGAGCACGACATGGAGCTCACTATTTCATTACGTTCATTGATGATTATTCACGTTTTGGATGTCTATCTGATATCTCATAAGTCTGAAGCATTGGATTATTTTAGATGATACTTGAGTGAAGTTGAAAATCAAAAGACAAGTCTATCAAAGTTCTAAGAACTAATAGAGGATGTGAATATCTATCAGAACAATTCAAGGAATTCTTTAATGAAATGGTATAATCCGACAATTAACTGTTCCTTATACACCTCAACAAAATGGTGTTATTGGAAGAAGGAATAGGACTTTGTTGGAGATGGTTAGATCCATGATGGCACAAGCTAATCTAACAAGATGCGTTGCTTATGGCAGCTTATATGCTTAATCACGTGCCTTTAAAGTCAGTTGCTTTGACTCTATATGAATTTTGGACGGGCAGAAACCTGAATTGAGTAACCTTAGAGCTTGGGGATCAGCAGCTTAGTACATGATTCATCGAGTCAGTACGGAAAGTTGGGTCCTAGAGGCAAAAAGTGTATTTTCATAAGATACTTCATACATTCTAAGGGTTACGTGTTCATAGGAGATCACGATGGAAGCTTAACTGAGACAATATAACATAATGTTCATTTTCTAGAAACTGAATTTTCTAGTAAAGGGGCATCAGGGATGCCGGATCTATTTTCGAGATAGTAGAAAACCAATACCTATAAGATCCAAGTGGGAGTAATAAGCTGATGGTGTGGATCTTGATAGTTGATGGTGTGGATTTTGATAGATATTTGCCGATTGAGAATCAGGTGATTCCCAATAAGAGCATTTTGTCTAACAGTAGATAATCATCAGTTATCTCATCTTGAAAAGTTCTAGGAAACATATGCCCAAAAGGCATTATGACATTGAAGGAAAAGCCTTCTTAGTTTCACCAGAAAACGGAGATGATTCTCCTGTTGACGAGGAAGAGCCCATAAACGTTAAAGAAGCTCTAACTTGTCCGGCAAAGGAGAAATGGATGAAAGAGGAGATGGAGTCTATGAAGTCAAATCAAGTCTGGGGACTTGTAGATCTTTCGAAGGGACGAAAGGAAATTGAGAATAAATGGATTCTCAGAATCAAAAGAAATGCTGATGGCTCAATATAGAGGTTAAAAGCTCGATTGGTGGTAAAAGGTTATACTCGACAAGGGTATAGACTACGTAGAAACCTTTTCACTTGTAGTGAGGTTTGCCTCGATTCATCTCTTGGCTATAGTGGCTAGTATGGATTCAGAGTTACACAAAATGGATGTTAAGACCGTATTTCTCAATGGAGAATTAGAAGAAGGAATCTACATCCAATAGCCTGTAGGATTTATTCTTCGAGGTAAAGAGGGTAAAGTTTGTAGATTGAAAAGGTCGATCTATGAACTCAAGCAATCCTCTAGACAGTGGTATTTGAGGTTTCACACAACGATTATCTCATATAACTTCGTTATGATAAATGAAGACCACTGTGTTTACGTAAAAACGATCCAATGGTTAATTTGTGATTCTATCCTTGTATGTGGATGACATATACTAGTGGGTAGTAGCAAAGAGTATCTTGAAAATGAAAGATATGGGTAATGCAGAGTACATATTTGATGTGAAGATCCATAGGGATCGTTCAAAGAAGTTATTGGGTTTGTCTCAAGAGACTTACATCAAGAATCTTTTAGAACGATTCAAGATGGACACCTGTAAACCTATAGATACTCCTATTATATAAGGCGAATCATTGAGTCAGCAAATATGTCCCAAGGCTCAAGATGAGAAGAATAAAATGGCCAGAGTACCATATTCCAATGTGATTGACTGTAGATTATTCTTTCTGTTATCACTAAATGGGTATACAGACATTGACTGGAGTGGTGATTTAGATAAATATAAATCAACTCCCGGTTATGTCTTCTTGCTCAATGATGGAGCAATCTCATGGTGTAACAAGAAACAGACTTCATCTGCAGTTCAAGAGACTATTTGGTTGAGAAGATTCATGAAACATTTGGAGGTCTCAAACACTCCAGTAGGAGCTGTTTTAGTTAATGTGATAATCAGCGGTTATTGCTTATACAAAAGACCCGAAATATCATGGAAAAACCAAACACATTGACATAAAGTACAACTTTGTTAGAGATATTGTAAACAAGAAGAAAGTGATTCTTAGTTACATTTCTACTCGTTTGAATTTGCGAAGGATTTAAAATGATGTATTGAATATGTTAATGTGTGTTGATAAAATAGTTAATGGCTTAACTATTTATATATGTTTTATTAATTTTAATAGTATGTCGGCAAGTTATGATTGACTCTCTCATACGAGTAATCGCTTCTGGCTCAATGGGAGCTCAGAGATGAGATTACGATAGTAATGTAATCGGGATAGATTTCGCCACGAATCTAATCCAACTTGTTGTAAAGCTAAATCGACGGAGATCCTATACCTTGGAGGGAGGATATCCGAGTTAAGTGTATGGGACATACTTGAACTCTGATTTACACGATGTCTAAATTAAATGAAATATGGCATACGCTTTCTTAGAAGGAAGTTAAAGACATTGTGACATGTATTTTAGGAAAACGACATGTGCCAAGTTGACCCCAACAGGATTGAGAAAATAATCCCTATTTTCTCAAAAGTATGAGTCCTTATCTATTGGTTACCCTTATGACTTTCTACTATATTCTAAGTCTTCACTTTGGTGTTGCTACTTTAGCATGCTACCAAAAGAGCTATGGTTAATAACGGCGATGCGGTACATGTCTAGGAAAGCAACTATAGTGGGAGACTGTAGATACTTAGTGAGATGGGAAGAACGTCTTAATTTAATATATACTGTTGTGATTCATTGACTAGTCAATCAAGCAGGGTCTTGATTATGAATACATAATTATTTTTGCAAAAGGGTTGAATATGCTCTGACAAATTCAGGGACTGAAAAAGAGATATGTCAACTTATGTTAAATGTTCAAGAGTTCTGGGGTATAGCGAGTTTGTTGAGTTTCATTGATAAACTGGTTGAGTTGCTATATATCTCTAACAAGTGTATAGCGATTAAAACTCATATCTCGTGGGTCACACGATGTATTAATCTGTGTGAGAATATGATTCATGAAGAAAATGAGTAAGGTGACTTTTAACTTCATATGTGAGTGGGAGATGTAAATAATAATTAATTCCACATATGAATTTAAATGGATAAGGGAGACAGAAGGAGTTATGAAACCGTTACTCAACTCCTGTCTCCTTGGATTTAATGTACTGCGCCACGTAGTTGTACAAAATGAGAAAAAGAGACACGCATTACAGAACACAAGGAACACAGAGCGCTGAAACGTGCATGCATACGTTTTGTGTATTCAGAACGTAGAAGCAGAATGCATATGCTAATACGTTCATACGCGTAAGAATGTAGAACGCTGAGAAGCGCTCTCACTCTCTCAATTTCTCTCCCAAGATCACAACACAATTCCAGTTATCATATTGCAGATTAATACACACATCGTGAAAATTAATTCACAACCCCGTGTTGTGAGATTTGATCCAGGAGATCAAGGTTTACCAACGTGAGTATCAACCGGGTTCTTAAGATTCTTCCGCTGCAACATACACGGTGAGAGGTAAGTGAGATTGCTCTCTTTGTATGTTTGTTCGTTTATAAACGTGAATTTTTCCAATAGAAATGAACTTACGTGAAATAATGCTTTCTTAACTAACTGAACATTTTGTATTAATTAATTTATAAGAAATAAATTAAGAGAAAGACGGAGAAATGGTTTTTGTGATAAGTTGTCTTATTTCAGTTATTTGAACAATCTATCTTAACAAATCATATTTTGAAAGTTTAAAAAAGAGGGCATGCGGTTACTCATTTGAATTTTGAATGGTTGCAATTGCAACAATATCTGCAAATAGGTTAAAATAATAATAATTATTATACATTATTATTTAGTTATGTGAATGTTTGCAACTATTGGTTTGCGTATTAAATGGTTTGACTCTCGGATAATAAAAGGGATGGTTTTATAATTGAAATAATGTGTGTCTACAAATTTATAAAGTTACAGCAAAACCATCATATGCTTATTTGTTTATAAATTTGGTTTTACACCTATGTCTCCTTTTGCATACTATTGTTGAGCACTTGTTAATATTTCTGTTCTTATTTGAGATATATATAACATCATGCAAATTTGAGTAAATATTGAGAATGTGTGTCGATTGTGGAAATAAGAAACCACCCGAATTTGCAGGGCAGAAAGTTGATTAAAATAGGATTCGTGTGGATTTGAGTGCTAACATGATATTCAATGTTATCCATGTACGAATTCATGAATTAATCTAAGTAATTTTTCTGACTACTTTCATGAAAATTGATGAATTTCGAAGAAGAGTAATGTTTCATCGTGAAGAGTAGTATCTCTCATGAAAGGTAGTGTCCCTTGATGAAGGATTATATTTTTTCATGAAGAGATTTGTATGTTGATGAAAAGCTGTGATTCTTCGTTTGGAAAAATAAAACATAAAAAATTATGAAATAGAAAATGAGATGACTTTTGGTGAAGAGTTATCTTTAAAGGATGTGACTATTTGAAAAGTCACAATCCGTCCAAAATGAAATTTTGAAATAACTATATAGATGGATTGATTATTTTATGAAAAGGCCAAATGACCCAAATGTGGGGGGTCCCCATAGACATTCAAATATGGGGGAAAAACCCCGTAGACATTCAAATGTGGGGTGAGAGCATAGCCTCTAAAGTTAAAAATTATGTTGGTCTAAGGCAACTGATCTAAAATGAATTAAACGGATTCGTATAAAATTAAATGGAGATCAAATGTTGCATGTCTGAGAGGAATGAAATAATAAGCCACACATTAAAAATATTTATAGCGGTAACTCAACCATGATGAGTGGAGATCCCATAAACTTGATTCAACAAGACAACTATATAAGTTATATTTGTTTAGGTGTGCACTTCAAATATATTAATTAATCCATTTCTTGAGACAAATCAAGTGCAAATGAACATGTTGACGTGCGGTAAGGGTAAACATAAAAGCTTCTAATGACTTATATATAATAAAGGTGGAGTATGACATGATACTCTTAATAAAAGGTCACCTATGTAAGTGCAAGGACGAGCCGCCTCAATGAAGCGCTTATGAATACAAGATATGGTCCACGGCTGAAATGGACACAACCATGAGAACCAAAGGTATTAGGAAGGATGCTATGTTGGTACTGTTGTTTTGGCATACACAAAAGCAGAGTAGTTCAAGGCATCGCGTCCACTAAACTGCGAGTATGTCCGATAGTATTCAACTAGGGAAGGTTCAAAGCCAGAAGCTACCTATCTCGATGTAACATCTTTTCATTTGAACTCACTTTACTGTTAGTCTCCCGTGTCGTAGCCTTTTAGTTGACTTTATCCATTCATGTGGGGATTATTGGAAATTAAGGTGCATGGAAAAGTAACCTTAAAATGGTGTCTATTAGATTAAAGTTTGTCTATGATGATATGTGATCAAAGGGTGTGATTGTTGAATTAGTTGCGTCTTTTCATTAAAAGACATATAAATTTGAATTAAAAATTAAATTCAACGGTCGCATCATTTCACTAAAAGACGCATTAAAATCTATAAATAGACTCTTCATTTCCATAATTCAGCACTCGAATGACCTGTACACTTTCATACACTTGAGCACACATATGATCAAAGACACATGTGTCGTAGATGTCCAATGAAATTCGAATTGACTAAAAAATTTATAGTGTATTCCAAAATCGTCATACTCCTTAGGTGAGTTAATAATATTGGTTGGTTCACCGTATCTTATGATTTGTAGTGCAACTATCACAAGATGTGAGTCTTTGTATCTTGGAAATGATTGCCGTCGAACCGTAAGCACCAGAGCGGGGTAATTTCGTCTAAAGGAGAAAGAGTGTAAATCTTGACTCAACTCAAATTCTGTTCTTATTATTTTTGTCACATTTTTTTAGTTGACATATTATACCGAAACCCAAATATACCCAACATGTATCTCATCGGTAAGAATAAGGGTGATGTTGCTTGTTTAATACTCCCTCTGGTCCCTTTAGAATATATCTATTTGTCTTTTGCATATAGATTTAATGAGTATAATATATATGTAGTGAGTGAGTTTTGAATGTTCTTTTACTTTTTTAACCCTTCCTTTTAATCTAAAGTAATAACATATTGTATAATTTTGTAGTAATTTTTTGGAGTTTTTTTTAGGGAATGTAGAACTCTCATTTACAATAAAAGAAATGTATATATTTTGTAATGGGGCATACTTAAATTACAAAACTGATATAATTTGAGGATGGAAGAGTACATCCTA
The DNA here is from genome assembly GCA_023678885.1 of Pogostemon cablin. Taxonomy (NCBI): domain Eukaryota; kingdom Viridiplantae; phylum Streptophyta; class Magnoliopsida; order Lamiales; family Lamiaceae; genus Pogostemon; species Pogostemon cablin. The sequence goes on along the minus strand of CM042952.1, from coordinate 14,025,062 downwards.
AGCGAATTCTTGACTAATAATCATAGAGAGTATGTGGAAGTGCATTTTAAGAAAGAGATGTTTAAGTTTCCTCATAGTTATTGCACAATGTTCAATTATTATTTCCTACATGCACTCCACATTTCCCAAGGTTTAGTTTTTATGGAGGTCATTCTCTTAAATATTTTTCATCTGCACTTACAACTAATACTTCCTCCGTCCCCTTGATAAGTCTCCATTTTGTCATTTTGATATGTCCTAATAAAGTATCTATTTTCTTTTTGGGTTAATGTGACACACACAATAATATTATTATACTCAACACACTACACATAGGGCTCACACTCAACAGTAATACAACTACCCACTACACATTAAAATATTATTTCTTTCACTTCATTACACTTTAAAATATTATACTCCTTAATCCAAGTGCAAAAAGTAAACAGACACTTATCAGCGGGACGGAGGGAGTATGTGATTTCATACTTGATTCTTTCTGCAACCCTAAATGTGATCATGTGTGAGATCATACATATGTTTTTTAACCAACATATGTGGAACCTTACACTTGACCAAGGACGAAAATATCTCGATATATCCACGATATATTCATTTTTTCATAGTACCGATATCGATATGGGGGAAAAAGATATTTATTTTCTGATATCGAGGATATATCAAAAAAATTTGATATCTAATTGCCACAGTTCAAATTTTCCCAGATTTCGAGATATATCGAGGAAATATCGATACAATATCGACAAAATATCGAGGATATATTGAAAATATCAAAAAATTATCTATAATTTTTAAAAAATAAAATAATTTTTTGTTTTACTTTTACTAACCAAATACATTTTTTTATAATACATTTAATTTTAAAAAATAAAATAAAACATAAAGCAACGATAAAAATAGAGCAAACTTGCATGAAACCATCTAATGGTGATATTGTTTTACATTTGATTAATTAATTATCACTTTTTATTAAAATTATTATCACTTTTCATTAACATTATTATGACTAAATAAATCAAGAGGGTTCACTTACACAATATATTGTGACTAGACGACACATTCACAACTATATTCAAAATTTTTTTAATTCGATGAACTAGTATCAATATTGTTTAGATCTACATGACATGACATGTTTTATATTTGAGCCTCATATATCATCATTTTGGTATTAATTATTATGTATTAAACAATAAGTAGTAATTATTGTATGACTCCAAACTATTTTAAAGTGTATTTATATATTAAAATTAGTTATAATATATTGAAAAGTTAATTAATTAATTTTCTCTATTTTTTTTTAATTTTTCGTGATTTTTTAAATTTTTACCGATATCGATATTCGATATATCCATCGATATATCCGTAAATTTGAGGTACCGATATTTTTACCGATATCGATATTTTCATCCTTGCACTTAACTATGTGTACTTTTTAAATATGACTATATAATAATTACTCCACATAATGAAAAGGGGAAAAATAATTAAATTGTAGCGTTTTTTTTTTTTTAAAGAGTTATGTTGGATGACATTTTTCAAAATCATTATTCAATTGAGGCATTTTTCACTATTTTTTTTTAACTACAAATTATTTGTGAGGTAGTTCACTTGAACTGTTGTTACTTTTGATCAATTAAGTATTGTTAAAGTGTTACCACTTCATATTTGTCTCACCAAACGCATTTTTATGAGATAGTCACAAATAAATTTTTATCAATTTATACAAATAAATCGTGTGTTACTTTTATGCTACAATATGGGTGTTACATTTGTGTTAAATATTTTGTGGAATAAAATAAAAGAAGTATTTGAATTGAAAAAAATAAATACTTATGTGATTTTTTTCCAGGCTATAACGTTGCGTGATTTCACAGCGTCCATATCATTGTGTGCAATAACTTCATTACTAGGAGCCGTCATTACTGCTACAGTTCAAATTGTTGCAGATGAAGATCGGGAGTATCGTAGGTGGCCTGCATTAAGTATTCAGGAAATGGTTGCTTATTCCATTGTGGTAAAATTACATTTTTCATAATATATACTTTTGTTTATATATATATTTAATAATATATAAAAGAAAACATTTTGGAAAATAAAGTGATGAATATTAACTCTAAACCAATTCAATTCGGCATGAGATCAATTATTCCAACTCCCTATCTTATTAGATGCGTCACTTTTTATGTAATAATAACATGTGCCAAAATTGATTCCTAGATTACCGTCAGGTGCTCTAATAGTTTAATTGTCATCCATATAGTATTGCTTTTTACGATATGAAATAACAAAGGGTTTGGTTTGGATTACATGTGCATGTCATTTTGTATGGGTGACACTTGCTTGAAGAATAACATAATTCAAATTATAAAGTGGAAATTTCAACTTTAAAGGTGAGGAATTGGATTTTTTCTCTTTCTTTCATTCGTGTCATATAATTAGTAGAATAAAAACTCAATTTCAAAAGTGATGCATAAATTCCATATAAACTCCAATCTAGATTTCATGTTTCACATTTTCTATTCCATTAATATTTCATAGAAGAAAAATTGTATTCTTTTAAAGATTATTAAATACTTAGGATCGGATTTCTTGTTATTTTGGTGTAATATCTTCTATATCACACCATTGAATGGATGAGAAGTAGGAGAGAGTTGGAAACTATACCCTAAAAGGAAAACATAAAATTTATGGGCACTGAAAATGATGATTGGATTTCATTCATCTCTTAAAACTTACGTGTTAATTATATAACAAGTGACACTGAAATGATACACAAAATGATGCAGGTGATCCAATGTACCTTAGGGCACTTGATCATGAGATTTCTTGTGCCATTTTCGTATATCATCTCATATGCCATTAATTATATGGTTGAAACCTAAGAGGGGAAGGAAATCTAACAATTTCCTGTACGGCCTATAATTTCCCTTTTAGAATATAATTTTCTCTCATATTCTACATATCATCCATCTAACAGTATGAACACAGAAGATTTTATATGAAAATAATAGAGAAAATTTGGGCCGAGACACTTAATATTAATTTAAGAAATAATTACACATTTCACTTCAAAAAATGAAACATATTATATATGAAAAAAGGAGAAATATCAATTTTAGTCCTTATGATAGGTCAAATCTAATTTCAGTCATTGGGTTTGGTAATTTCTCAAAATTGGTCCTCTGGTGTCCCAATTTAGTCATTTTTGTCTACTTTTGATATTTTTTATCCACTTTTGGTCCTTTTTTCAGACTACTTTAAGAACCAAAAGTGAACAAAAAGGATCAAAAGTAGACGTAAAGGATTAAAATCGGACATCGGAGGACCACTTTTGAAAAATTACTAAACCTGAGCACTGGAGTTGGATTTGGTCTATCATTGAGGACCAAAATTAATATTTTCCCTATGAAACAAACGATCTCATTTGTTGTAAACTCACATAGTTTTTTGTTTGAATGATTTAAGTTATTTGGTAATTTGAGCATATGTGCATGAGAACAGGCAGGCAGTATGAGTGGAATGTGTGTAAGCTTTAATGCATGGGCAATGAAGAAACGAGGGCCAGTTATGGTGTCCATTTTTAACCCCCTTGGAACTGTCATCTCTGCAATCTTCTCTTTCCTCTTGGGTGAATCTATTTCTTTGGGAAGGTAATTTTTTGTGAGACAGAGAGAGCTTTAAATTTTGTGAATAAATAATGAAGTAATAGATGGATTACAGCGGTGCAGGTATGTGTTTGATGTTCAGTGGGTTGTACCTGGTGCTTTGGGCCAAAAGAAAAGAAAGTAGTATCCAGAGTTGTCCAGAGATGGAAGATGAGAATGAATTATCCTACCACGATTCTCACTACGACATTGAGAAGCCCCTTTTAGCTTAATTTTAATTTTTACCTACATTCTAATAAGTTAATTTTTTATATTTTTTAAATTAATTAGTATTCATATTTAATTGTTATGATGTACATATGATTGAGTTTCGTAAGAAGCGACTCTGAGATGGTTTTTTTTTGTCACTCTAAAATCCATCTACATTTTCATAGTCACATTACCTACTAATTCGGATCTCTTTTTTCAAAATCATGTTTTTATTCGATATTATATGGTAAATTACCTTAAAGAAAATAACAAGGGAAAATATCAATTTTGATCCTCAAGAATAGGCCAAATCCAATTTAGTCCTAAAGATTGGTAATTTCTCAAAAGTGGTCCTTCGATGTCTGAAATTAATTAGCAGTTCTTTTAGTCCAATTTTGGTCGTTTTCTAGCTGAAATTTACTAACTCTCGCCGAAAAATCATCGGATTCCGACAAAAAAATGACAAAAAGTGGACTAAAAGGACTAATTTCGGACATCAGAGGATCACTTTTGAGAAATTACCAATCTTTAGAATTGAAATTGGATTTGACATATCTTAAAGGATCAAAATTGATATTTATCTAAATAACTATTAAACCCTAGAAAATTTGGCATTGAGATCCATTTAAAAATAAAATAGTGGATGAAACACCAATATTATTAAGTAGGTGATCTGAGGGACCACTTACTATAAGCAAAATTGACACTGTATAGCACTCAAGAATCTAATGTTCCAATTAAGAAGAAATCAAAATAAGTGATGTAAAAGTAATATTCTAGGGCGAGTTTTTTTTATTCACAACATATTGTTATGTTGTTATTTTCTTTATGTGCAGTAAGAACAAGTGTACTTTATTGAGTAGTCTTAAATGACCAAGTTAAATATCAAATTTATGAAAAACCAAAAAATTAATCGTTTAGGCAAACTAGTATGAGGACTAACACAAGATGGAGAGATATAAGAGCGTTTGATGTAATGTAGAGCGTTTGATGTACGGGAATAAATTAAACAGGCGAGAAGAGGTGCAGAACATATCATTGCGTTGATTCTATTATTTTATTTAAACAGGCGTATTACATTGTATAAGTAAAATAAAATAAAATTAAAGAGCTATGCATTTTGTACTTTGATACGTGCATGACTGTATAAGTATAAATGACATTTTGAATAGATACAAGTTTACTTATTAATAATGTAAGGGAAAAAAAACTTTAATGCCATCATCTCATTTCAGTGGTTGAAGCAATCCCCATCTGCAACCACCCTCCATCCATGTTCACATCTCTTAAGTCACTCAACTTCCTTAGCTTCATTCCACACCCCTTTTCAACCTTGTTGTCGATCGTGTCGCAGTCGATTTTTTGTTGTTTGTGATTTGACCATTGTTGCAAATTAGGAGTAGGTGGCAGATTAAGATTAAGATCAAGTTGGTGACCATGATCATGATCAAAAATATCTTGATCTTGATCATGAGTATTTGTCATAAACATGGGTTGCTTACAAAGTTGTTGGCTTTGATGATCATATTGGAGCTCATGGAAATGAGGCATGAATGCATTGTCTGATGAACTAGTGACCCAATGGCACCTCTTATGCCCACCTAATGCTTGTCCAGAGGAAAAAACACGGCGACAAACCGTGCATTCATGCATCTTCGCCCTTTTTCTCGTGGTCATTAGGTTTGTGTCTAATTCTAGTGGGATCGGAGCTTCCTTGTCTTCTTGGATCAAGTCTTCATCCCCGACATTTTCTTCGTCGTTGAGGCCATCTATCTTAGAGGCAAAGCACCCTTTAACCTTCTTATGACTCGCTCTATGCCCTCCCAATGCTTGATGAGAATTAAATACTTTCTTACAAGCTTTACATTGGAACATACCCTTCTCCAAAACTACTTCTTTGTCTTTTGATTCGTCCTTATGGTCACTTAAGAAAGAGCATGATTTGCTGGATAACATGACAAGGCAATTCGCTAGATCTTCTTCTTCACTTGGTAAAGTATACTCATGATCGCAATGCTCGGCGGATTTAGATCCACGAGAGTGTATAGGTGATGAAAGTGGTTTGTAGAAAGATGGTGATGATGATGGTTTCTTGAACTCTCCATCTTCATGTTCACTTACCTGAAATCCCATGAAACGAGGTGTTTTCGCACGGAGAGAGTACGAGTGTTGTTTGATCCGATCACCGTTTGGAGAAGAATTACGTCCCACATCTGCTTCATCTGGGTCATCATTCTCCATTATTTCTATGCTCATTATTGTCTGTATTCCTGCATTTTCAATATATATGGGGGGTATATGCAATGTGTAGTTATGATGAGTAAGAGAGTAGTGTATGATCAGTGATTATATAGTGTGTTTTAGTGTAAACAAGTAGAAATTGAATACTATATATGTAGGTATGGGGAAGACCAAGTTTTTAGTCGAAGTATGTGTTTGTGGATGAGAAAGATGGACTGAGAGAGAGAAAGTGAAAGTGAAAGTGAAAGTGTGCGTAAGACAAGTGAGGTGAATTCATGTGGTGGAGAGATAATTTCTCTCATTGTGTGGTTTTTATTTTCGTTTGAACAAATTTTACAACAAAGTAGGAAGCCCCCTATAAGAGATACCCTATGAAAATTGGTTAACGCGTCAGTAAAAACTTGCGTGAGTGATAGAATTTTCGTAGATCTTGTTAATTTTATTCAATATATCTATTAATAGTTTATGGTTTTATATTTTCCCATTTTGGAATATCTTTCAAGTTTAATTTTTTATATTGTTTAATAAAAATTCATTTTCGGACCAAAATTTTTGATTATTTTGGATAATTTGGAATTCTTTATTAATAAATTTATATAAATATGTATGACGACGACGATAATAATAATAATAATAATAATAATAATAATAGAATAGTTGTATTTATAGTAAAATCCAGTCAAAACATGATTATTATATATAGTAAGACTGTGTTTGGATTGAGCCATTTTAAATTCAATGGATTTGAAAATGAGTGGATTTTAAATTCCTTGGATTTTAAATCAATTCATTTGAATTCCACAATTTGGATAAATTATGGATCTTTGAGAAAATTTCAAATCCATAATCCATAATTTATTTTTTAAAATAGAATTTTATATAAAATAAATAAAAATAATAAAATTTTATTATATTAAATATTAAAATCTAAAATTTTATTAAAAATAATTTTTTTAGGGAATTCTACCACCCAACCTATCCCTATCCACTCCACCCCCCGCCCAACATCACCACCATCCAAAATTTTTTTTATATAAAATTTTAAATTTTAATATTTAAATAATAAAAATATTACCACTCTATCCATCCACTCACCCCACCCCACTCTCACCACCCCCAACCCACCAAATTTTTTTTAAAAAATTTAGATTTTAATATTTAAAAAATAAAATCTAAAATTTTATTAATTTTTTTTGGTGGGGTGGGGGTGGTGGAGGGGGTGTGGGTTGGGTGGTAATATTTTTATTTTTTAAATATTAAAATCTAAAATTTTATAAAAAAGGGTGGTGGATAGAGGGGGTGGATTGGGGGTAGGTTGGGTGATAATATTTTTATTATTTATTTAAATATTAAAACTTAAAATTTTATAAATTTTTTTTTGGGTGAGGGTGGTGTTGGTGGGGTGGAGGTGGGGGTGGGTAGAGGGTAGGGCAGGGTGGTAATATTTTTATTACTCAAATATTAAAAATCTAAAATTAAAAAAAAAAATTTTTTAGGGGGTGTGGAAGGGGGTGGGTGGTCAGGGGTGGGGGTAGGTTAAGTGGTAGAGTTTAAAAAAAATAATAAAAGAAAAAATATTTAATATTATATATTTTTTAATTAATTTATTAATTTTATATATTATATTTATATATTAATATATCAATTACACAACGACGGAAGGATTTCAAATGAAACAGTTTCAGTGAGGATTTGAAATCCATTCAAAAATAACTAAAAATATTAAAAATCAAATCCATTGATTTGAAATCCATGGATTTAAAATATTGGATTTATAAATTCATTGATTTCAATGTTATCCAAACATGATGGAGGGATTTGAGAGAAGGATTTATAAATCCATCCCCAAATCCTTCCATCCAAACACAAAATAAGTTTATTTAATATAAATATAATATAATTATATAATAAAAGAAAGTTAAAAATGCATAAATTTAGGAATAGATGCAGGAATAGATGCAGAAACATGCGTGTATGTGTAATTATGCAAGATGATGAAGTAATAAGATTCTTTCATTTTATAATTAAAATTAAAATCTCACTTAAAATTTAAAACATGTAATACTTTTTTAATTTATGGTTACTTTTTATAAATAAATAAAATATCACATTATTCATATTTCCGTGATCTTCAATTTGACATCAATATTACTTATTATATAATATATATTCAAACTTAAATATTAAATTATAGGCAAAAACTTGTGTGAGACCATGTCACTCAAACTCTTACGTGAGACAGATAAAAAGTGATAATAATATCATTAAAGCAGTGTGATAGTCAATCGATGAAAAGTGATAATGGTGCCGTAATTTTTTTTCATGAACAACTTGTGTATAAATAAAAAGTGAAGAGATTTTTTAACTAAAGTGATAACATTTTATGAAAAAAGTAATAAGTAATTACGAAAGCATAAATGGTCTCAGCATGAGACGGATCTCACACAGGACCTGACCTGAATTTTATTGTATTTTAAAATATTATTTATTAATTAATGAAACTTAAAACAAAAAATAAAATTTTAATTTATCACAATTAATTAGAGACTTCAGAACGAGCTGATTGGACGAGCCAGCCCATAACCCGTCTCAACCTACATTTTAGCAAGTTTAGACGGGCGGGTTCAAAGTGGGCTACTGGTAATGGGTTTAATATGCTAGGTCAAAATCATGCCATGGCAGGTCTCAGGTCATGGCGGGCCAACCCACCTTTATTATTTTATTTTTTTAATTGTATGTTATTTAATTTTAGTATTAATATTATCTTTATAATGGAGATTAAGGTTAAAATAGTGATGTATGAATTGAAGAGAGAAAATCACATTGTTCTTCGATGATGTTAGGTGAAAGAAGACAAAGACTTGTGTGAGACCGTCTCATGTTAGTGTTTACGTTAGATGGATAAAAAGTGATAACTTCTGCAATGAAAAGTGATACTCAATTAATTAAAGTGATACTCAATTAATGAAAAATGATAATGCTATTTCTTGAAGAATTTATATTAATAATAAAGAATGATTTTATTTTATTGTGAAAGTGATAATATTTTATAGCGAAAGTGATAAAACTAAAATAAACCTATAAAACTAGGTGAAAATGATTCCAATCAAATCCCCCAAACTTAAAGTGTTGTTCGTCCCCGAATAATAAATAAAAGAAAAAAGAAATGAGGAGACAGATTCACCTAGACACATAAGTAATATACTTCACAAGTAAAAAGCATAACAAATCATATTAGGAATCATTAATTCAAGAAAATCTACACATGAAAAATTTAATAAGCTCAAGATTAAGAGAACTCGAAGTAATCATGTCCCTTCCAACTCATGCTTCCAACTCAAGCCTCATGGATATAAATGCACTCAACCCTCTTTGAAGTAAGGGGTCATAATCACTCATCAATCAATCAAGCTTAACATACCATAGGCTCGTAAGTAAACTACATTCATAAGCCACCATAATCTTGACTCAAAGATCAAATAGGTCTTAATCAAGGATGCAATGGCAAGTTCTTTGGTAACAAAAGAAGGAATATAAGTAATAGTTGTGAGATTATATACTAAAAGTCTAGCTTTTGTGTGAACAATGTTTTAATATTTTATATGAAATAAGAATCATATGATCAAACGTTTTGTATATTATAATTTATTTATATATTATTGCAAAAGCCACTTACTTTATACTGTAGATAATATGGTGTGCGGCGTCGTACTGAAGATCATGTTGTCGGCTCCTTATAAAATATAAATAGATGATCACAATCGAGATAGATGGAGACAATCTATCGGGATGGTTGTAGTGTGATTTGGTATTAGTTTGTCTTGACTATAAAATCACATTAGTGCACTTTGCGTGTATTGAGCAGGACCGCTTGAGGTCGTTTAACTTACACTGACTATATATGAGAGCTTGATCTCAGTTATTATGGATGTTCGTGCTCTAAGTTCCTATACAATAACCTCATCACATAAGCCAGTATGTATCTCTTTGATTCATCAATGGGTGAGATTATTTATTAAATCAACAAACTCGGTGAGTTGGGAAATAATACTGTCTCTATGGTGTGCTGTTGATTGCAGAAGGAATCCGTGTCCTATTAAATAAGCTGATGATGTTCCCTTGAGGAACTCATAAGGATTATCATGTAAACCCTGCAGGTGAATTTAATCCGGCATGATAACAAGGTCGAGTGATACTACTCTCGGATGAGATATTAATTAATGGAGTTGTCAGTAACTTAATTAATTATTGGGCATTGTATATCTTAAACACGGGGAGACTAACAGGCTCATAATAAGAAGGAGCTCATAATGTAATATGGGAGCGGCAGTGCAGTAATAATATTTTAGTGGACTATATTATTATTATTGGATTTAAGTATAAGTTTTGGGATAAACTATGATACTTAAGCCCAATGGAGGCCCGACTCTAATTTCTCCTCCTGGTCCCTGTTGTAGGCCATATAGAAGTCATCTCAGCTGTTCGGGAACCCTAGTTGATGCCTACTTCACGTGAGAAATAAGGGGAGAGCAGATTGAGAGGATCTTGAAGATCATCGCCCACACGGACACAAGATTGAACTTGGGAATACATCAGAAGATCAAGAGGTTGTTTTCTGCATTTGTTCTTCTTCAACATACCCTGGTGAAAGGTAATGCGAACTTATATTCTTACTTTCGCTGATATAGAATTATATGGATCCCTAACGGTTCAGAGTTTCGGTTTTGTGGCTAAACGTGACACATTAGACTAGGGTTTATGTGTCTAACGTGATTAGGGTTCAGAATATTATGTTTCTTGTTGAATACTCTATATGTTTGACGGCAGCAAAACACGGTGGCTAAACTGCGGATCACGATGGACGAACGACGGCGGCTGTCGGCTGAGCGGCGCTGGGTAACGGCACGACTAATGCCAATGAGTGGCACGAGTTGTACCAGCATCATGCGATGTGAGTGGCGAGTGGTGGCTGGAAGAGACGTGATGCACGGTGGCAAACAACGGCACGAGTCGTGCCACTGGATGACACGAGTCGTGCCAGCTGGAGCGCAGTGTGAGCGAAACAGATCATATAGACGGGCGTGCAGTGTTGGTGCTGACCGGCTCGACGACTGGCAGACACAATCGACATGAGTCGCGTGGGATTACAGCGCGACTGGTCGGATAGTCACACGACTAACTGGGCTTGATGGCACAACCGAAGTGATAGCAGATGGTGGCACTGCTGGCCAGCGGTGTGTCACGGCATTGAGACATGGTGATTTTGCTCGGAAAGCGACACGACCATGGGCTGGCAGGCACGAGGGCCACCGGAGGCTTGTGCACGAGTCTTGCTGGTAAGTCGCACGACTGACGAGGGTTGTGGCAAGCCAGTTGTGGGCGACACTAGCGGCAGGCAGTTGTGGCACGAGTCGTGCTGGGGAGCGGCACAACCTATGGATGCATGGTGCGTAGGCGTGATGAGCGGCACGGCGGTGGCAAGATCCGTACAGGTGAACGGCACGACTAGTGGCGACGTGTAGTGTGGGCCATCATTTTTATTTTTCGATTGACGTGTGATTTCTTTTATTTTTTGTCATGATATATAACTGTCATAATTTGATTTAATTATCTAATTATTATTACATATAGAATGCATGTTCTAAGTGATTTATTGCTTGGAGCATGTTAGGTAGCATATTTTATTCTTGAATATTATATACATGTAAAAACCCTCGGTGTTAAATAACTAAGTGGGAGAGGGGATTGGTTAATAATTCCCGCGGCCTCCATTATTGGTTTGTTAGTGATATGAATAAACCTGCACGTTGGCTATAGTGCCTTCCTCCCCATCGGATGAGTTTATTCACGGATCGCTGGTACAAACTTCTTCATGATGATTGTAGGAAGTTTTCTGAGCACGTGTGATCTTCTCCATCTGAAGGGACATAAACTCTGGCAATGGACTTGGAATCAAATAATGGTGATCACTTAGGTGCAAATAATAAGTATCCTCCCCATTGGAATCACTGCTTTTATTTGCATGGCTAAAGAAGAACCAACTATTAATTATTGTATCATAAAGTTAGATTGATGAAATTAAAATTAATGGGTAAAACCTTCTCTTGTAAATTTTTGGGTTTGTATACGTCCACACTATTATGGCATGCAAATTCACGGTACTTGAGATGTCGTTGAATTATATTTTATATTATTTTGAGGGAATCAATGTAAATTGGTAAATTCGAAGTGTTTAATCTGTTTATTTTTTTATGATTCTCAGGATTTTCAAATGACACTCAATTCACTTTCTGTTATACTTAAAGAACACAAACTTACTGGCACAAATTATGTTTACTGGAAACGAAACATGGACATTATTTTAACGGCTGAAGATTATATCTTTGTACTCGTTGAGGAATGTCCGATGGCACCTACTGATGACTCTAGTGAAGAGGAAAGAGCTGCTTATAATAGGTGGGTTAAGGCTAATAGGATGGTTAAGTGCTATATTTTGGCTTCCATGTCAAATGTGCTTCAGCAGCAACATCAAGCTATGAACTCACCCTATGATATGATGCATAATCTTAGAGAACTCTTTGGACACCAGAGTCGTCCTTCTAGGTCGGAGGGTATGACTTTGCTGATGAACACCAAAATGGCTGAGGGCACTCCCGTAAGGGAACATGTCCTTAGAATGATAGGCCAACTCAATGAGTTAGAGATCCTTGGAGCTGAAATTGATAGGGAAACCCAAGTTGATATCATACTCCAAAGCTTGCCTAGGAGTTTTGAGCAGTTTTGTCTGAACTACGGTATAAACAAATGTTTGTACATTTTGGCAGAGCTTCTGACAGAACTTGTGGCGGCGGAAGGACTTTTTCGTCGAGCTCCTCAGGTTCACATTACTGAAAATGCTGCTTATCACAAACTGAGAGGTGGAAGGAATAAGAGGAACTAAGGAAATTCAGCATCGATGAACCAAGTGAAGGTAAAGGGTGGTGTAGTCAAGAAGCCTAAAGGCAAGTGCTTCAAATACAAGCAGCGAGGACACTATAAGGCACACTGCCCTATTCTGAAAGGAAACAAGAATGGTAAGTCTTATTTACTAGTTGTTGAATCGTGTTTAGCGGCTGTATCTACTGACACCTAGTGTGTAGATACGGGAACACTGACCATGTCTGCAATTCTTTGCAAGGGTTCCGACAAACTTGATTACTTAGTGATGGGGAGGTTTCATACTCATGGGGAATGCTACGAGAGTATTGGCTATTGCAGTGGGAGACGTTTATTTATCTTTCAATAAGAATAAAACTCTTATTTTGAGGAATTATTTTTAAGTACCTCATTTTAGAAAGAATTTAATTTCAGTTTCTAAATTGTTTATGGATGGATATTCTGTTTCTTTTAATGACAAGGTTGTTTTAAGAAAAAAATGGAATTGTTATATGTGATCGTGCATTGATAGATAATTTATATACTCTTAATTCAGTTTCTCCCACAGTGCAACAAATTGAATTGAATAATACGTCTACTAATAAGAGAAAAAAACCTTCAAAAATGAGCTAAACATATCTTTGACATCTAAGACTATGTCATATTAGCTTGAGTAGGATTCAAAGGTTGATAGATGATGGACCCCTGAGTTCATTAGTGGTTGAAAATTATCCGACTTGCAAATCTTGCTTGGAAGGGAAAATGACCCAAAGGCCTTTCAAGGTAAAGGGGTATGGAGCCAATGATCTGTTGGAATTGGTTTATTCTGATTTGTGTGGTCCTATGTCTGTCCAGGCAAGAGGTGGTTATGAATATTTCGTCACTTTGATTGATGACTATTTTAGATACGGTTACATTTATTTAATGCGCCGTAAGCCTGAATGCTTTGATAAATTCAAAGTGTACAAGGCTGATGTGGAGAAGCAACTTGGAAAATATATCAAGACACTACGATCTGATCGTGGTGGCGAATACCTCTTGGGAGAGTTTAGGAATTATTTGTCAAAGGAGGAGATTGAATCCCAATTGTCTGCACTGGGCACACCCTAGTAGAATGGTCTAGTGAAAAGAAGGAATAAGACTCTTATGGAAATGGTAAGATCAATGATGAGTTATTAGGGAGTTACCAAATTCATTTTGGGGATACGCCTTAGAAACAACAGTTTACATTCTGAATTTAGTATCTTCTAAATTGGTAACCTCCACACATTCCGAACTGTGGTCCAGGTGAAAACATAGTCTTAAACACATTTGGATTTGGGGTTCTCTATCACATGTGTTAAAGGCAGATACTGATAAGTTGAATTGCGTACTGATGTTTGTTTATAGGATATCCTAGAAGAACGTAGGGTGGCTGTTTTATAGTCTAAAAGAATAAAAGGTGACCGTTAGCACGAACACCAGATTTTTAGAGGAGGATTATATAATGGATCACAAACCCATGAGTAAAAATATTCTTGAGGAAGTAAGAGGGAAAACACCAAATATAATAGCAACTGTACAAGAGGACATACCATAAGACACTGCACCGCGTGCCACACCTGATACACAATTTCTTATGGTGCCTCATCATAGCGGGAGGATTGTGAGACAACCAGATAGATTCATGGGATTGGGAGAGTTGTTAGACTTGGTCCCTGGTGAACATGAAATCGACCCATGGAATTATGACGAAGCACTGCATAATAAAAATGCTCAATCATGGCAAAAAGCAATGAAATCTGAAATAGAATCCATGTATTCTAATCAAGTTTGGGAACTTATAGAACCACCCAATGTTATAAAAGCTATTGAATGCAAGTGGGTTTACAAAAGAAAAAGAGGATCTAATGGAAAGGTGGAAACTTTTAAAGCAAGGCTCGTTGCGAAGGGATATACTCAAAAAAGGGAATCATTTATGAGGAAACCTTCTCGCCCGTTGCCATGCTTAAGTCAATCTGGATTCTTTTATCTATTGCCGCTCATATGGACTATGAGGCATGATAAATGGATATCAAGACAACTTTCCTGAATGGATGTCTTGAGGAAAACATCTATATGAAGCAACCATAGGGATTCATTGCAGAAGGGAAGAGCTTCTTGTGCGTAAGCTTAATAGGTCCATTTATGGATTGAAACAAGCTTCAAGATCATGGAACATCCGTCTTGATGAAGCAATCCAGTCATATGGATTTGTTCAATGTCCAGATGAATCTTGTGTACAAGAAGTGTGACGGAAAC
Source organism: Pogostemon cablin (assembly GCA_023678885.1). Classification (NCBI taxonomy): domain Eukaryota; kingdom Viridiplantae; phylum Streptophyta; class Magnoliopsida; order Lamiales; family Lamiaceae; genus Pogostemon; species Pogostemon cablin. The sequence goes on along the minus strand of CM042952.1, from coordinate 14,009,769 downwards.
ATAGTGGTATTTCTTGTACTTTACGTGGATGATATCTTGCTCATTGGAAACAATATAAAGGTATTGTCGGGCGTAAGTGTATAGCTATCCAAGAAGTTTGAGATGAAGGACTTAGGGGAAGTAGGGCACATTCTAGGGATCAAATTGAAGAGGGATCGCAAGAAAAGAATGTTGTGCTTGTCCAAAACTTCATACATTGATACAATCCTAGCTCGTTTTAGCATGCAAGACTCCAAGAAAGGTTTTCTACCTTTCAGACATGGAATAACTCTATCAAAGGAAATGTGTCCAAAGACACAAAAGGAAATAGAGGATATAAGGGCGGTTCCTTATGCTTCGCTGTAGGATGCCTTATGTACGCAATGCTATGTATGAGGCCTAATATCTATTATGTCGTGGGCATAGTCAGTAGGTATCAAAGTAACCTAGGACAAGGGCATTGGACAGCAGTAAAACATATTTTGAAGTACCTGCGAAGGACTAGGGATTATATGTTTATTCACTAGGCAGATACTTTGTTACCTATAGGTTTTACTGATTTAGATTTTTAGTCATATAGGGATGCTAGTAAGTCCACCTCACGTTATGTGTTTACTCTTGAATGAGAAGCCATAATATGGAGGAGGGTAAAGTAGAAATGCGTTGCGGACTCTACTATGGAAACTTCATATGTAGCAGCCTCTGAGGCAGCAAAAGAAGTAGTATGGCTCAGGAACTTCTTAATGGACTTGGATGTGATTCTTGGTTTACCCAAAGCAATCACAATTTATTGTGTGATAATAGTGGTGCAGTAGCAAACTCGAAGGAACCACGAGCCCATTAGGGAAGTAAACACATTGAGTGCAAGTACCACCTAATATGAGACATCGTTAAAAGAGGGGAGGTTGTTGTCGCTAAGATTGCGTCAGAGGATAACTAGCTGATCCTTTTACTAAGAGCCTTCCTGCGAAAGCATTTGATGGGCATGTAGAAGGAATGAGGATTAGATGCGTGTCAGCAGATATAGTAGCATAGTCTTTTAGTATAAGTGAGAGATTATTAGATTGTGTACTAAAAGTCTAGATTTTTGTATGAATAATATTTTAATAATTTATTTGAAATGAGAATCATATGATGAAATATTTTGCATATTATAATTTATTTTTATGTTATTGCAAAAGTTCACTTACTTTATACTATATATAATATGGTGTGTGTTGTCGCACGGAAGATCATATTGTCGGCTACTTATAAAGTATAAATAGATGCTCACAATAGATATAGACGGGGACAATCTATCTGGATGGTTGTAGTGTGTTTTGGTATTAGTTTGTCTTGACTATAAAATCACATTAGTGCATTTTGTGACTGAGTAGGACCGTTTGAGATCGCTTGACTTATATTGACTATATAGGAGAACTTGATCTCAATTATTATGGATGTTTGTGCTCTAAATCCCGATACAATAACCTCGACACGTAAGCCAATATGTAGATTCGTCAATGGGTGAGATTTATTTATTAAATCAACAAACTCGGTGAGTTGGGAAATAATGTTGTCTCTATGGTGTGCTGTTGATTGTAGAAGGAATCCGTGTCCTTTAAATAGGCTGATGATGTCACCTTAAGGAGCTCATAAGGATTATCATGTAAACCCTTTAGATGGATTTAATCCGGCATGATAACAAGGTTGAGTGGTACTACTCTCGGATGAGATATTAATTAATGGAGTTGTCAGTAACTTAAATAATTAATGGGCATTGTATATCTTAAACACGGGGAGATTAACAGGCTCATAATAAGAAGGAGCCCATAACATAATATGGAATTAGAGCGACAATGCGATAATAATATTTTAGTGGACTATATTATTATTATTGGATTTAAGTATATGTTTTGGGCTAAACTTAGATACTAAAATCCAATGGAGTTCTGACTCTAATTTCTCCTCCTAGTTCCTGTTGTAGCCTATACATAAGTCATCTCAACTGTTCGGGAACCCTAGTCGATCGCTACTTCACATGACAAATAAGGGGAGAGCAGATTGAGAGGATCTTGAAGATCGTCGCCCACACTGACACAAGATTGGACTTGGGAATATAGCAGAAGATCAAGAGGTTGTTTTCTGCAGCTGTTCTTCTTCAACATACCCTGGTGAAAGGTAATGCGAACTTATATTCTTGCTTCCGCTGATATAGAATTGCATGAAACCCTAACGGTTCACGTTATCCAAATGATCAAACGCCAACAATAGTGACTATTAGTAAGTGTAGGTGATAAAGAAGATGATCTCTTCTTACTTCCTTTATGTTTTTCTCCTCGTTTCCTTTTTCATCAACTTGCTCATCACCTCCTTTAAGATCTTAAGCATCTTTTGTAGTTCTCTTGTTCTTCATATCTCATTATGCACTAGAGCTTATGCATTTTAACTTATGCTCTTCTTTAACTCCTTCTTTGTTCACCAACTTTTTATCGTTCTTGAACTTCTATCTTTACTCTTCTTTACTATCTTTAGGAGCCATCTCCAATCTCCCATACTTAAGGTTATTTTTTAGGCTCAATGGGGTATTTTGTCTTACATTGAGCTTATAATAGAAAGAAAAGGCTTATCCAACTCAAAGGGGTAATAGGGATAGATGAGAAGGTAGGGAATAAGTGGTTAGTGACTCACAAATAAGAATGGTCTAGAATCATTTCAGGATGTCTCAACCATTCGGGCTCATTCACATAGTTCACAGACAATTTCTAATTTGTCAACACTTGATTGATTAACTCATGAAAGGAAAACCAAAAATATGGTTGAGGCTCGAATCTCACTTTCTTGTGCTCAAATTTTTAGGGACACATTACAATCTCATTCATCTTATACTTGAACAAATTAAATTTCCTATATTATATTTCAAAGAGTAAAATTCTCGAACACAATTTATCATTATAAATTACACATAAAATATAATCACTCATATTTCCTAACAAAAGTTCTACCTCTCAAAATGAAAATAAAAATAAAAATAAAAATAAAAGAGAAACTACTCCACCAAAACTACCCTTAGCCAAACATTACAAGAAAAATAATACAAAACACATAACAAAGAGAAGCAAGAACTTAAAAATAAGAGAAAAATACAAGCATCCATAATCCATTAACAAATGTACCTAAATCATCATCACTTAGACTTCAAGAGAAGAAGAAAACAAAAGTAATCCAGCCTCAATCCAAATAAAAAACATCCTAAAATGTGAAGTAAAATCTAACCAAAGTAAGAAAACTAAAAACATACTGAATCAAGCAATTTAAGAAGGTACAAGTAAATGAATTCAATGTGATTTATAAAAGTTCTCCCTCAATTTTCTAGAGGAAGAGGGGGCTGATTGTTGAGAATATTAGTGATCATTACCACGATTCATGTCTAACCATTTCTCATTTGGTGGAGTTCGTGTTCTAACTTTTCATATCCCCTTGTTAAAGCATCAATCTTATTTTTTAAGTTCTTGAAGCTCTCTATCTTTACCAGATTGCCTCTTCCGTGAAGTTTCACCTTCTTTTATACCTCGCTTCCTCTTCTCCCTTTTCTTAAGTTGCACATATTCTTCCATATGTTTCTCAATAAGTGCTAAAGCATTCCCTTCAAAATCTTTTATCACCTCCATATGTTTTGTATCATTCATAGATAAATTCTCAAGTGTCACTTTCGGGGTCTCGAGGGTGTGTAAGTGTGTTTATGTCAGTGATGTTGTCCTTAGTGTGGTAACACTTCATACAACACCGACTTTTATCAGAATTTAACTTGAATATGAATATGCAAGTTTGTACAGCGGAAAACTTAACACACAGAATTACATAATCTTTCTACAAACTTATGAATAAGTTTGTAGCAGCCTCATGGCAAAATTATCACTAACTTGGAAAAAGTGATTTACAAAAATCAGATTCAAAGAGATGGAAACATTCCTTCCACTCTTCGAATACACACACATATATAAATCCTAAATAAATTCCCAAATGACAAAACCTAGATTGTTAGATCTAGATCCTACTTCAAGTATGCACTTCCACTGTCTGTGAATAGTACACACAAAACATATGGGATAATACTGTACATGTGATGCATAACGAGATGTTATAACACCAGTGAAAACACTATAGAGGAACTTAGTCGAATAAACTCTAAGTCCGGTGACACTCTGTGTAGGAACTCTCCAAGTTTTTTCATGCCAGGAATGAAGTCTGACAGCTTCTATTTATAGTCGTAAAGCATGCTACAGGCCTTCTTCAAATAAGTGGTCCATAGGAGATAATAAACCACCCATTAACAGCAAATAACCAACCCACTACTTTGGGTAGTTATTTTCAACTTCTAAAATCTTCTAGACTTCTTATCCCAGATTGCTCTTCAGCCTTGTGGGTCCCATTCAACACATTCTTTATTCAACTGCCACAACCCTGAAAGCAACATTAAGTACAACACCATACAAACATGTTAGTTATTAAATAATACCTGCTGGAGGATTGTGTGATTCCAGATGTGACGACACTGGTCTCAACAATTCACATCAACAATCTCTCCAATCACATCTATCTGTAACCCACAACCTGATGTAAAGAAACAAGGCAAAACAAGATATTCATATGATACATCAGATGTTAGTTTGGCAGTTGTGTGATGCACATTTTCAATTGCAGCTTAAGGATATCAATTAATCGCCAAGTATTAAGGATATCAATTGCAGCTTAAGCAAGCGACCAGGTGAATATCGAACCTAAAAGATGGCGTATTTTCAATTTAATTATTTACTAAATTAATTAAGACGAATGACAATAAAAGTTTTAGGTTTTAATTATTAAACTAATAAACAATTAATTAAAATAACAAATAAAATAAAATATCACTCGAAGAATACGAAAGTTGATCAAGTAGGAGAATAGGTAGCTCTAGGATAATCCAGTTTCACTAATTAATCTCCCTTCCGTGTGTTGATGTCCGACTCTGCCTTGTGGAATATGGACGCATCACTAAACCATGCATATCTACTCTATAGACACAAGTAAACATGCTTGTAACACGTGTGAATAACCTCGGAGCAAGAGATATAATTCCACCCCCCTTTCTAGGACTATCAGTATCAATTATTTCCCTGGCCAATTGGTACTCTAACCCTATATGATCTCCCTTTATAGGTACTATGAAATTATCCTCTTCATCCTACTTAATAACCCGAATTCAATTCAATTAATAAGTATTCATATATGATAGTTCTAATGAAGTTTTGGAGTCCCCTCACTTAGAATCATAACATGGAATCCTGCTCAGCAGTGAACGCACTCAATCAATAACTAAGAAATGTATTCAGACTCTACATAACAGTCAATGATGCACAAAATGACCGTGAGTATGGATTAAGAAAGTACAATCATATATAAAATAAATCTACAAGTAGTGTTGTACGGAGTTTACACACGAAAGTTCAATTAATTCGTAAAACCTTCACAACCCTAGTTCTACCAAAAAGGCTCTAGCCCATGATGTTACGAAGAACAATCATGGGTGTTGGATAGATCTTACCCGAATGTCTGAAAAATACAAGATAAATTAGGAAATGAATAATCGTTAGATTTGGGAGTCGTCGCATCCTTCTCCGTCTTGAATCCTCTTCTTAGTTCTCCTCTTGATTCCACAGACGAATCTTCAAAGTGATGGATGGATGGAGGAAAGGATGTGGATGATGGTTGGGGGGTGAACCCCCTTGTGGGGTGTAGGATGATTATGTTGTGTTGTTCTCCAATCCAATCTATTGTATTGTATTGTTGGTGTGATCTACATCCCCTTTTATACTTGTAAGCTCTCCTTATGGACCTAGGTTGTGCTTTTTCTTGGAAAGCATGAAAATTCACGAACAGGGGGGGTAAAAATCCCAATTTTTTGCTGTCCAGGCTTCGAGTTCGACCACTACCAGTGGTTGAATCGAACAGAGGAGGTCGAACTCTGGTCGAACTGCAGTGTGCAGTCTCACCGTTTTACGTATAACTTATACATCTGAGCTCCAATTTGAGTGATTCTTGCGCTCACACGATCCTCTCTTCCTTGGCATTCTATAAATATAAAGAACCCACAAAAACTCCAAGAATTGAAGGTGTAACAAGCCATACAATGTATTACCACCGTTCTATTCGGCACAGCTCATGCGACTTTACCATTTTGATCTTAACTTTCTCGTTTGAAATCCGATTGAGGTGTTATTTACGCCAAAACTATCCTCCTTTCAGTGGCTTTCCAACCATATATCACACCGCCAGTTTTGATCTCCACACAAACACAGAAATATTGCACAAGTTGGATGTGCATTTTTTCAGCATTCATTGCACATGTTGCACCTTTTCTCCAACTTCGCACTTTTGATCCTTTTTCCACCTAAAACACAATAAAACACCTCAAATGCACATTTTTCTCATATATATTGAATATAAAACCCTTGTGCTAATATATGACAACAATATCAATAAAAAATGTGTTCAATTGGACACTAAAACACGCTAATTTCCACTCTCATCATTTTGCAAAATAACTAAGAACTTCAGAGCGTAACTACCAAATTGGTATTTTACCAATAAGGCTAGAGCTTAGTTCAGAGCTAACAATAGGTAAAAACTAAAGTTACTAGGAATCCAGTAACCTAGTTTCAATAAGTTCAGAACAGTAATCAAACGGAAATAAATATCCAACAAATCCAGCGGAAAACAAATATCAGTTTAACAATCAAACAACCAAATAGTTAGAGGGTTAGAGCTGCAACAATCTTTTATTCTTCAAAGCATCAACATCGTGATCTGCAAACTCCTGATATAGAGTATCAACATCATGATCTGCTACTCTCTAAAACTCACAATCTCCTCCTAACTATATGAACTCCCCATAAGTTGGAGCATTATCAGCAACATTAGCGTCAGCACCAGCACCTCCAGCACCATAGCATCTTCTGGTTCTCCAGTGATGTCTTCGATCACAACTTCCCCTAAGCTTGAGCTTTCAACAGTAGCTGCATTTTTAACAACATCAGGTGCCTCACCCCCTGTGGGTGTGGATAGCAATCCGGTCTAGAACTGAGCTCTTTGTTCTAGTCAGTCAGCTTGTCTATTCAAAACAGAGGCTTGGAGTCCGAGATTAGACACTTGGCGTGCGAGTGCATTATCTTGCTATTCAATGTACCTGAGATGCACAGCAACAGAAACTACCTCTCCAGATTAAGCAGGAGCATCAGTGTGTACAATAGTATTTCCAGCATCAGAGGCAACATTATGAGTTCCAGGTTCAGGTTCATGAGCGGGAGTGGGGTTCACATAATGTAGATCAACAATGCGGTTACCTTCAAACAGAGGTTTAACAATACCTAACACCAGAGCATTCAGAGATAGGAAATCACCCTTACCCTTCTTAATACCTTGATCCAACAGCAAGAGATAAATCAATGCAGGGTAGGTAATTTGCCACCTTGGAAATGTTTCCACCATAACTGATCAAGTTCTTATAAATAACTTTACCAAGGTTAAAAGGCAGGTTCTTCCCTAACTTATAAATCAGCACGGCATTCTCAGTAGTAACACTAGTGATGTTAGAAGTAGGCAACCAATTGTAGACATACAGCTTGTGCAAGACAACATGTAGACTTGTAAGACATGGACTGAACAACTTCCTAGGCCACCTAGTAATCAGACCACCAGTAATCACAGAAATAATCTCATCCATGTCATCAATATCATCATCACATTCAACATATACAGTCCCCAGCAATGCATTTATCTTTTCAGGGGAAAAATCATAAATCTTTTTCCTAAAGTAAAACTTTCCAAACTTAGGACTAATACTCTTAATCATGCTTGAACTAATGTTTGCATAAAACTCATAATCCAATTGCTGCAGAAAGTACTACTAGAGTACCTGAGAGATTTGAGCAAACTTTGTTCTTCAAAGAATTCAGTGAGATTTATTAGATTGTATACTAAAAGTCTAGTTTTTTTATAACAATGTTTTAACAATGAATTTGAAATGAGAATTACATGATCAAATATTTTGCATATTATAATTTATTTATATGATTATTTCAAAAGTCCACTTACTTTATACTGTAGATAATATGTTGTGCGACAACATGTAGAAGATCATATTATCGGTTCCTTATAAAGTATAAATATATGCTCACAATCGAGATAGACGGGGATTCTCTATCGAATCACATTAGTGCACTTTGTCTGTATTGATCAGAACCGCTTGAGATCGTTCTACTTATACTGACTATATAGGAGAACTTGATCTTAGTTATTGTGGATGTTCATGCTCTTAATCCCTAAACAATAACCTCGACACGTAAGCAAGTATATATCTTTTTGATTCATCAATGGGTGAGATTTATATATTAAATCAACAAACTCGGTGAGTGGAGAAATTGTGCTGTCTCTATGGTGTGCTGTTGATTGTAGAAGGAATCCGTGTCATATTAAATAGGTTGATGATGTCTCCTTAAGGAGCTCATAAGGATTATCCTGTAAACCCTGCAGGTGGATTTATTTCGGCATGATAATAAGGTTGAGTGGTACTACTCTCGGATGATTTATTAATTAATGGAGTTGTCAGTATATTAATTAATTAATGGACATTGTATATCTTAAACATGGGGAGACTATCGAGCTCATAATAAGAAGGAGCCCATAACGTAATTATGGGATTGGAGCGGCAGTACATTAATAATATTTTAGTTGAATATATTATTATTATTGGACTTAAGTATAAGTTTTGGGCTAAACTTGGATACTTAAGCCCAATGGTGGACCGATCTAATTTCTCCTCCTGGTTCCTGCTGTAGCCCATAAATAAGTCATCTCAGCTTCTCGAAACCCTAATAAGATCGCGCCTAACACGTGAGAATTAAGGGAGGAAGCAGATTGAGAGGATCTTGAAGATCGTCGCCCATACGATGTCAAGATTAAAATTGGGAATACAACAAAAATCTAGAGGTTGTTTTTTGTAGATGCGCTTCTTCAACATACCCTGGTAAAAGGTAATACCTTTCTATCTTCTTGCTTCTAGTGATTTAAAAATGCATGGAACCCTAACGATTCACGTTAACCAAATGATCGAACACCAACAATTGGTATCAGAGCTTCGGTTTTGTGGTGAAGCGTGAGACGTTATGCTAGGGTCAATGTGATTATGTGTTTTTATTTGGAATAGAAACGTATGAAAATTATGGTTTATGGTACTGTTGTATTATTTTATGTAAACCCTATTTATGTGGCGACTGCCTTCGACGGTGGGATACGGTGGTGATGAGCCATGGTTGTACGACGCTGGCCAAGCAAGACACGACATTGACCAGGCGCCGCACGACACTGGAAAAGTAAGGCAAGGCATTTTGCATGACAGCATACTTGCGGCACATGCCAACAAGCATTTCAGGCACGGCGGGCTATGCGCTGGTGTCACACATGGCATCGCGTGGCTAGCGGCATCGTCGATGTACGTATGAAGGCTGGACTAGTCAACGGCGTGAGTCAGAGGCAGATTAGGGCTGACGATGTAGGAATTGTGCTCCGCTAATGCAGCGCTACTCAAGTGAGGCGACTGGTATTGGGTGTGTAGCGCCAGAGTTATCGATAGACAGCAGATGAATGCGGGGCAGCTTGTGTGAAGTCTGGGCGAGTCAAACCACCATTCCAAGTGAGTCAGACTAGGATTCCGAAGGGTCGTACCAAATTTCTGGACGAGTCATTGCTGTTCTGAGTGAGTCCACGAGTGTTCCGGCCATGGCGACGGGCATGAAGACCGGCAGCGCGCACGGTTGCCCACACGGTCACTCGTATGGAGGCATGCGTGGAAGCACATAGGTGTGTGATGCTGTCGGGCATGGATGCTCGTTCAGCATCGGGCGTGACTGGTGGCACGATAACAGGTGGACACGTGGATAGGTAGGCATGATGCCGTGTGAGGCACACGGGGGCATGCACGATTGCTGGGCATTGGCGCCTGAATCGTGCACGGTGCCGGACATGCGGAGCAGGCTGCGAAGCAAGGAATCTGATGAAAAATTCATGAAGACCGACTTCTAATTTTCAGATTAGGTTTCGAGGCACTGCCCCGAGCCCCATGACCTTACCAGACAGGTCAATCCCTACGACCTCAGCGAGGAGGTCAATCCCCGTCAAAACATTCTGAATATTGTATGCATGTAAAAACATTCGTTGTTAAATAACTAAGTGGGAGAGGGGATTGGTAAATAATTCCCACAGCCTCCATTATTAGTTTTTAAGTGATGTGAGTAAACTTGTGTACTTCCTCCCCATCAGATGACTTTATTCACGGATCACTGGTACAGACTTCATTAAATAATTATTGTTTATAATGTGATGCACATGATCTTGCGTGTTGGCATAGACCTTCCTCCCATTGGATGAGTTTATATGCGAATCCATGGTACAAACTTATAATTGATGATTGTAGGAAGTTATCTGAGCAAGTTTGTACTTCTCCATTTGTAAGGCACACAAGCTTGCGCAATGGACTTGAGATCAAATAATGGTGTACACTTAGGTGCAAATAATAAGTATCCCCCTTATCGGAGCCACTGCTATTATTTGAATGGCTAAAGAGGAACCGACTATTAATTATTTTGTCATGAGGTTAGGTTGACAAATGAAATTAATGGGTAAAATCTTCTTTTGTAAATGTTTGGGTTTGTATACGTCCACACTATCGTGGCATGCAGACTCACGGTGCTTGAGATGTCGGTGAATTTTATTTTATATTATTTGAGGGAATCAATATAAATAGATAAATTCGAAGTATTTGATCGGTGTATTTATTTATGATTCTCAGGATTTTCAAATGGTTTTATTTCACTTATTGTTGACTAGAAGAATTTATATTTACTAGTCCAAAGTTAGATGATTAGAAAAGAATCTTTGTTTTAATTCTTACTGCTTAGGAAAATATATGTGTTCTCACTAAGGATTTTCTGTGATGCCTATTAATTAAAGTCTCTAGTGGAGAGGTGAGAGGTTCATAAAAATATGATGGTCTCATGCGACTCTTCAGATACTTGATTAAGTTAGAAAGACATGAGGTCATGGATAACTTGATGAATGAATTAGAAATTCTTGGAGTAGAAATTGAAGGGGAAACCTAGATCAATTTTGTTCTCCATAATTTGCCTAAATATTTTGAGCAAGTTTCACCTAAATTACAAGAGGCTGTATTCGGTGGGAAACTTCTGACAAAACAAGTAGCTAAGGAAATCAATTTTCATCAAGATGTGAACAAGGTTTGTATCTCCTTTGCTAATTGTTGAAGCATGATTAGTGATGATATCTACTGACACGTTGTGTGTAGATACCGGAATCATGAAAAGCCTGTAACTAAGTGATGATGAGATTATTGAGTACATGGGTAATCTATGAAAGTAGTGGTCGTTGTAGTGGGAGTTGTTTATTTATCTTCTGATAGGAATAAACGTTTGATTATAAGAAATTATTTTTACGTACTATTTCATAGAAAGAATTTCATTTCAGTTTCCATGCATCTACGGATAAATAATCTATTTCATTTGAATGACATAGTCATTATAATGAAGGATGGAGCTATAATCTGTTGTAGTACGTTGGTGGACAATTTGTATACTCTTAAATCATGTTTATCCCAAGGATGCAACAAATTGTACTGATAACGCGTCTTTTAATCCTAATAAGACATAGAAACCTTCGGATATGAATCAAACATACCTCTGTCATCAGAAATTAGGTCATGATATCCTTTTCAAGGCAAAGGGATGTAGAGCCAAAGATATGTTGGAATTGGTTCATTCTGATTTATGCGGTCCTAAGACTATCCTGGCGAGGTGTTTAGATATACTTTGATGCACCGCAAGTCTTAGTACTATGATTAAATCAAAAGTGCATGGCTCATGCGGTGAAGGGTCATCGAAAATATATCAAGTACTTCTTAGGATAGTTTTGGAGCTATTTATCAGAGGTTGGGATTAAATCCCAAGTTGTCAACACCGAGCAAACCCCAGTCGAATGGTGTGGCGATTGAAGGTATATGACTCCTATGGAAATAGTTAGATAGATGATAAGTTATTTGAAATTACTAAATTTATTTTATGAGTATGCCCTAGAAATAGCATGTCGTAAGGATGTTTGTATGTTTGTGGGATAACCTAGAAAAATGAAGGGTGTTTTATTTAATAGTCCAAAAGATCAAAGGGTGATTGTTAACACGAACACTAGATTTTTGGAAAAAGGACTATGTAATAAATCACAAACCCATGTATGAATTGTTCTAAAGGAAGTGAGAGGAAAACACAAAGTATAATACTAATTGTAAAAGAGGATATACCACAAAGAAACTGCATCGCGTGACACTTTGATGAGCATTTTCTTTGCATGCAAAATTAATCCCCAAGTATATTAAGGATATCAATTGTAGCTTAAGCAAGCGACCAAGTTAAATATCGAACCCAAAGGATGGCGTATTATCAATTTAATTATTTACTAAATAAATTAAGACAAGACTATAAGAATTTAAGGTTGATTATCTAATAACTAATATGCTGAAAATTAAATAATAAATAAAATAAAATAGCACTAGAATAATTCGAAAGTGACTCAAGAATAGAGAATAGGTAGTTATAGGATAATCCAGTTTCACTCATTAATCTCCCTTTCGTGTATCAATGTCCGACTCTGCCTTGTGGAATATGGATGCATCACTAAGCCATGGAAATCTACTCAATAGACACAAGTAAATACGCATGTAACACATGTGAATAACTTTGGAGCAAGAGATATAATTTCACCCCCCTTTCTAGGTACTATCAGTATCAATTATTTCCCTCTAGGATTGGTACTCTAACCCGATATGATCTCACTTTATAGGTACTATAAAATTAACCTTTTTATCCTGCTCATTAATCCGAATTCAATTCAATTAATAAACATTCATATATGATAATTCTAATGAAGCTTCGGAGTCCCCTCACTTAGAATCATAACATGGAATCCTGTTCAGCAGTGAACGTGCTCAATCAATAACCAAGATATTTATTCAAACTCTACATAACAGTTAATGTTGCACAAAACAACTCTGAGTATGTATTAAAAACGTATAGTCTTATATAAAATAAATCCACTAGTAGTGTTGTACGGAGTATACACACAAAAATTCAATTAATTTATAAAAACCTTTAAAACCTTAGATCTACCAGAATGGTTCTAGCACATGATGTTACAAAGAACAATTATGGGTGTTGGATAGATCTTACCCATATGTCTGGAAAATACAAGATAAATTAGGAAACGAATAAAACCCTAGATGTGGTCATCATCGCACCCTTCTCCATCTTGAATTCTCCTCTTAGTTCTTCTCTTGATTCAGCAGACGAATCTTCAAAGTGATGAATGGATGGAGGAAAGGATGTGGATGATGGTTGGAGGGTGATCCCCTTTGTGGGGTGTAGCATGATTGTGTTGTGGTGCTATCTCACATGAATAATGATGTAAAATATATAGGAGCGAGAAGGTAATTAAATAAGGAAATAAAAGATATGGTTAAATCATGGAGGATTATTCGATAAGGAGATTAATTGTTCTCCAAGAAATAGGTAATTTTCGGAAAATTTAGGAAATTCTCCCTGGCAGCTGCGCGACTTCATGATTTTTAGCATAACTTTCTTGTCCAAACTCTGATTTTAGTCATTCTTACGCTCACACGATCCTATTTTCCTTGGATTTCTATCCACATAAGGATCTCATCAATAGTCCAACATATGAATATGTAACAAGTCATGTAAAGTGGAACAGTCGTGCTGAGTTGCACGACGTTACCATTTTGATCATAACTTTCTCGTTTAGACTTCGATTGGGGTGTTCTTTATGCCAAAACAACCCTCTCTTCTGTGGCTTTCCAATATATATTACATTTCTAGGTTTGAGCTCAAAATGAATACAGAAAAATTACACAAGTTGGACATGCATTTTTTAGCATTCCTACACAAGTTGCACCTTCTCTCCAACTTTGCGCTTTTAATTCTTTTTCCACCTAAAATATAATAAAACACCTCAAATACACATTTTTCTCAAATATATTGAATATATGATACATGTGCTAATATATAACCACAATCCCTATAAAAAAGTATTAAATTGGACACTCAAATACGCTTATTTTCACTCTCATCAATCCCCCAAACTTACCCGTTGCTCGTCCCGAGGCAACAAAATAAAAATAAAGAGAAAGAGAGAGAAAATTAGTGGGGAAACAAGGACTATGACCAATACCTCCTTCACAATACAATTATCCTCAACTTAGGTCATGCAACTCTCATTACATGTAATAATCAATTCATAGTGTACAGGATAAGACAATCACCACCAATTCAAATGCTCCATTCACATGTTCTTACAGGAAGTATATATCACTCGCACTCAAGTGTAAAAGATGTATACTTATGGGTAATGGTGTTTACGCTCAGATTCAATTCAAGTGCATGATTAACCATAAGCTTTCCTATTGTCTCAACTCTCCTTTTACTTGTAGCTAGCAAATCATGGATCAAAAAGTCTTTTATTTGGTTGTAATATAAGCTCTTTGAAAAAGGTAGGTAATTTATGGATAAGTGACTCAAAACTCGGATCAATCAAGCTGCAGTCTCTCTCGATCTTTCATTCTTCCTCATCACTTTCAATCAAGGACAACATCGTTTTCAAACTCTCCCATCTTTCTCCTTCAAGCACAAAATATTTTTTTTTTCAACTTTTTCTGGCTCTTGAACTCCATCATTCTCCTTTTCTTCACTTTTTTTCTTTTTTTCTTTTGAGGTACCAGTTTCGAGCACTACCTTTCGCATCCTCCATAGGGTACTAGATTTAAGCACTATCCTAGGGTGTTTGTTTCCATGGAATACTAGACTTGAGCACTACTCCAGGTATTTTCCTTTTCATCCTTAAGACTCTTCTTTCACCATCCTTATCATCCCTTAAATCACCACTCTCTTCAATTAAGCTTTATTGGCTATCAAAAGAATGGATTTAAAAAGGCTCAAATGGGCTGATAAGGGATTTAATGAATTCAGGTAAAGTATATGGGAAAAGATGGGCTATAAATCAAAGATGATCTAATATCATTTCCATAATCCGCTAGACTAATCATAAATATTCAAGGAGATTCAATGCAAGTTCTAGAATACACGCACAAGAACAATACTCACCAGAAAAGAATATATCATGTGATTATGTAACATGATCAATAAGGCTCAAAATCTCACACGGATTTTTAACAAGTAACAGAGCACCTTTCATGGTAAGTAATATCACGCAAGTACACATAGAACTTCATACTACAATATAACTCAAGTACACTTCCTTCATTAATTTCAAAAGCATATGAATTTTAAGCACAATTTAAAAATATAAGTTCATATGGATCACCAACACCAAACTCAATCCTTCCACTCCATGAATTGAAAGCACATACAAAAATTAGAATAAGGAAACGAGGGCACCTGATTTCTCTTCAACGTATGCACGAGCTCCTCGAGTTGTTCAACTTGGTCAGGTCAAAGCAACACGTCTTGCCACTCTAGTACATTTTTCTATCATCAAAGCTCAAACACACTTATTATCACATGATTCATCAATAATAAAATAGGAGAACAATAAGAAAGACTCAATTGACTATCTAATTGACTCTACACACTAGAAACACCAACGTAACACACTAAACATTAGGTAAGTTGTAAAAATTCAACATATCAACACTGGTTATAATATTAATATGCCGCAAAAAATCAATCCCCTAACAAACAAACAACCAACGAAAAAAAATTATACCCTTAGTGCTCATAAGACGAGGTAAGTACATCACACCACTCCGAACTTAGTAAAAACGCAAGTCGAAAATAAGTTTGAAAAGAGATGTAATTGCTGAAGCGTGAACACCTAAAATGTAATAACTTCTCACTCACACAAAAGAAATAATAAAGCAATAAAACGAAGGGACAAACCCCAAATGGCACTCATATTTAATGTTGGAGAGTCACGACGGTAAAAGTCTTAATCAACTAAAAATAATAAAATCAATAATAGCAACCATCCCCGGCAACGACTCCAAAAACTTGATAAGCATTTTCTTTGCACGCAAAATTAATCCCCAAGTATTAAAAGAACAATTAAAGTAAACAAGCAGTAGAGATTAAACGAAAATGAATAAGTGAGAAGTAGATAGCTCTTCGGGCCATCCAATTTTACTAATTAACTTTCCTTCCATGTATCAATGTTCGACTCTACCTTGTGGAGTATGGACGCATCACTAAGCCATGCAAATCTACTCTATAGACATAAGTAAATAAACGCGTGACACGTGTGAATATCCTTGGAGCAAGAGATATAATTCACCCCCTTTCTAGGTACTATCAGTATCAATTATTTCCGGTGCACTTAGTACTTTAACCCGATATGATCTCTCTTTATAGGTACTATGAAGTTATTCTTTTTGTCCTACTTACTAACCCGAATCATATTTAATTAACAAGTATTTATATAAGATAGTTCTAATGAGACTTCGGAGTCTACTCACTTAGAATCATAACATGAAATCCTACTTAGCAGTGAACACACTCAATCAATAATCAAGATATGTATTCAGACTCTACATAACAATTAATGATGCACAAAACAACTCTGAGTATGAATTAAAAGCGCATAGTCTTATATAAAATAAACCACAAGTAGTGTTGTACGGAGTATACACATGAAAGTTCTACTAATTCATAAAACCTTCATAAACCCTAGAACTACCGAAGTGGTTCTAGCCCATGATTGATCGAAGAACAATCATGGTGGTTGGATAGATCTTACCCATAGTCATGAAAATTACAAGATAAATTAAGATGCGAAGTATACCCTAGATGCAGGCGTAGTCGCGTCTCTCTCCATCTTGAATCTTTACATGGTTCTCATTTGATTCGACAGACGAATATCTCTCCACAGCTCCGTGGATGATGGTAGGGTTTCGGATGTTGTGTAGAATGAAGGTGGTGGTGAACATCCCTTTTCAGCTGCATAGGGTATTTCTTTTATACTTGTAAGCTCTTCATATGGACCTAGGATGTGCTTTTTGAGCGAAAACACGTACTGAAGTTGTAAAAATATAGATCTGGATGTTTCTCGCATATCGATTCGACCAAGGCCCCTGGTCGAATCAGCCAAGGCCTGGTCGAACCAACCTGTAACAAGTTGGCAGGTCCTTGGTTCGACTCAAGTGACTGGTCGAACCAGAAGCTTCGTGGTCGAATCTTCACCTGTGAAAAGTTAAGCTTTTGGTTCGATCACGATTCGACCAACACGCCTGGTTGAACCGCACTGTTGTGGTCGAACCATACTTCTTCCAGCATTCGGCGCCTGTTTCGACCAGGGGTGCTGGTCGAACAACCCCCTATTTGGTAGAACCGGGTGCCTACGACACCCCTTCTCTGGTTTCGATCACTTCTATCCTATTTTCCTTCGAAAATCCACTCAAACGGCCTCAAAATACCTGATTCATGACTTTCCACTACATATCTTGATTTATCTTCCCTTATGATCAAATCATACATCAATATCACAAGAATCAAGGCTTAAAACACATGAATTTACACACTCATCAAACACCCAAACTTACTTCTTGCTCGTCCTGAGGCAACGAAATTAAACCATAAGAGTAAGGGTAAATTTCACCAGTCCATCTAGTCAAGTACAATACATACCTACACATGCAATTCCATCAACTTAAAACAAGTATCACTCGCATCATATATTTCATTCACGGAAAACATCACTCAATTATAATATATTTCGGAGTACTAAGTCATCTAGCTCACAAGATAACTGTTTACTCTCGCTCTCAAGTGTAAAAGATGTAAACTTATATGGGTTAGTATATACACTCAATTTCAATTCATACTCCCGCGTAACCATAAGCTTGGCAAGGGTCTCAAAAATCAATTTATAATCACTTCATTACTAGGATCAGAAAGGACTTGCTTTTGAGTTGTATTGTTGGCTCTTTGGTAAAGGTAGGAAAATATAGATAAAGTGACTAATTCAATAGTAGAGAATTACCTTGGAATTTTGTTTTTCAACAAATTGCTTCATCTTCTCCATTTTATTCTGATGATCTTTGCAATTCAACTTTTCCTTCTTCACATTGGAATCAACATCTTTATTTCTCCTTTCTTCAAGGTACAAGGGTACCAATTTTGGGCACTACCCTTCTAAGAAGTCGGGGTAACGGTTTCAGACACTACCCCTAAACAAGATTTAACCATCCCATGATGGATAGGCTCCTCCTCATGCATCTCAACATGCTCTTCCTCGTGCTTTTCGTGATGAGGCTGCTGCTACTGCGACTCTAACTGCCTTTGCTGCTCTTGATCAACAATCCGTTACAGCTCCCTATACATCCCTGTAGTATACAGATCATAAACAGACCTCCAATCTCCTCTCCTCAAGCACGTTGTTGACATCACTTCATGAGCCAAAGTGTTCACCAATCGATTTTCATCATTCCGGATCATAGTCAAAGCACTCGCATCATATGGAAACATGAAAGAAAAGGGTTTAGAACCCCTCGTGTAAAGCCAGTCTCCATGCAATAGACTCTCTACCCATCTTCTCCTCATTCTCTCTAACTGCGTAACTATTCTTCTCGCATGCAAACTTGACGGAGGCCAGCGTTCTGGCTATACCCATGTAAACTCCATCACGTGTTGCGATTGTTTCATCTCCGGTGACCATGAAACACCATCGAGCAGACTCAGCGCCGTTCTCTCCCTCCGACGGCAAGAAAATTTCCGGCATTCAGTTGAGGTCAAAGAGGATCCTCTTCTATGGAGTCTTGGCGGCAGACTCTCGGACCCCTCTCGTATGGAGGGTAAGCTTAACACTCAACCCCCTATCCTTGAACTTTCTCTGACGATGGCTGTCGAGGAAGACTTCAACCATGCGTTGTATAAATCTCAAAGTTCTGATATGATGGATATGATACAAGATGTTGGTAAAGCGGTGGGCGTACAACTGGTGGGTACAGTAGCAGATTCATCGCAAGAAAATAGAAAGACGCCGGAAATTGGAACAGATCTACCAAATTTTAGAGCTGGTAATAATTTAAATTCCCTGATCTTATCTGCCTTGGATGCGGTGGCAACTGTCAAATCACCAAAAAAGGTAGTGGTTTCAACTCCTACCAACACTCCACCTGCCCCCTGCAGTACATTCTAAAAGCAACATGCAGTCTTCTTTTTTTAAAAAGTCAAATTCTTTCCACTCCCCTCTCTCCTATCCTTCTGACCCACCACTACTCCCTACTAATTTACCTCTTTTAGGGAAATTTTGTTGGGCTCCAGAACCCCCTTACCACTTATCCAATCTTTTGATACCTGCTCTCATCCATCAACTGTCAACCCCTTATCCCACCGGCAATGCCCTTGCCTGAGTCAAGAATTGTAGCCCTCACCCCCTGCAACCCTAATGCCATAAACAACCCTCCACCAATACCCCTGTGTACACTCTCCGTACGCCCTTCTAAGCTCATCCTCCCACCGGTCTATACTCTCGGTGCCTCTTCCTCCCGACCCTTGCTGTTTCTGCACTCTAATTCAAAATTCAGTTTGCAGGGTCATCCCCCTATCCCACCACACATACTGCCCCTCTCTCCCCTGAGCCTATCCCGCCAAACCCTCCTCATTCGAAACCATCCCTCATCTCTACAATCATCGTCCCAATCCCATCCATACTCTCCAATATATCCCTCCACTGGAACCAGGTGTGGCCGTTATTCTTGATGAATTGTTAGAGGATGAGAACAATGAATGAAATTACACTCTCATCAGATGCTTTGCGGGGCGCTATCCTGGATTCTAGGCGGTGAGATATATTGTTGAAAAATAGGAAGTTGAAGTCCGTGTGTTTAGCCACGATAGCAGATGGATTATATTCAAGCTAAACAGTGAAGAGGATGTTCAAAGGGTGTTGCAGAATAGACCCTATGAAGGAAATTTAAAGTATCTTATGCTGAGACGAATGCCCGATAACTTCCAATTTGAAGAGGTAGGGCTCTCCATAGTACTGATTTGGATTGATTCCCTTCTCTTCCTCTCAAATATTAGGCAGCAGATCGTCTGAGCATCATAGCCTCTGCCATAGGAGAGTCCATCATGATGGACTACTTCACCACCAATAAGGAGTGAGTCTCCTTTGCTTGAGTTCTTGTTCATGTTGACGCCACTAAAAATCGCAAGAGGAAATTTAGGTGAAGAACAGATTTGGTGGATTTTGACAGAAGGTGATATATGATTTTTATCCCAAATTCTGTTCTGAATGTACATCTCTTAGACACCATGCTCAAGAATGTCGGCGTGGTGATCATCAGCAACAGCCGGAACCAGATGGGCCAGCGAATAAGCCCTTTCAGCTAGGAAACATAAATAGAAATAGAAATAGAGGGCGCAAGCCCAATTCTATTCTCCCGAGGCCCAATACCACAACACTCTGTAGGCCCAATCCCCCCAACCTATCCTCTCTACACATAAGCCCAACCCACTTAACCACTGCACCAACTCAAACTACATCTCAAAACCCACCCCTCCAAATAATCCACCCCAGGCCGCCCATGCTGATCAAATTAGGCCCAATCCCATCCCAGCCATTTCTTCTAACCCTTTTAATCCTAAATCTAAGCCCACTACATCCTCTTCCTAGCCCCAGCCCAACCTTACCAATCAATTTGCCATTCTTGAGTCTATTACTACTCCAGATGAGTTGCCCCCACATCTTCATCCTGAGCGCGATCTTGTCCAGGAAACTCCAATAATCGCCCAAGGTAGGCCGATGATAAATAAATCCAAACAAATCTGGGTTCCGATTTATAGTTCTGATTCATCGGGCTCTACGGGAAGAAACTACAAGCATAAAGAGCTAAGTCTATGGACAATAAACAAGAAACTCATGATGATGAGAATCAGAATTTAGAGGACTATGGAGATTGGATCAGCAAGAAGATAGCAGAACAAGGTATTACCTCCTCGGAATACTCCTCATGGCTCTTCTAATATGGAATGTACGTGGGTTGGGGCGCACAACAACTCACAAAGCACTAAAAATATGGTGCAAGAACATGATGTTTCCATTATTGGCCTCTGGAAACAAAGTTGAAATCCAATACAGTGAGTGATGTAGTCCATAAGATCTTTCCCAATTGGAGTTACTCTCACAATTTCGATTGTTGTAATGGTGGCAAAATTTTGGTTATTTATAATAACTTCAAGGTTCAGCTTGATAATGTTGTTATCTTAGATCAAGCTATATCAGCCAACATTCACTGTCTTGCTATTGCTAAAGATTTCGCTCTCTCGATTATTTATGCTCATAATAGATATGTGGCTAGGAGAACCCTGTGGCATCACACATGCTCTCTCTTCTACTCTAACACCTTACCCTAGATCTTGAGAGGGAATTTTAATTGTTTTAGATTTGAGAGGGAACGAATTGGCCTGTCTGTGAACCCAGAAATTCAAGAGTTTCATGAGAATTGTTCTTTGCTTGGCATTAGGATACCCGATCCTCTGGAAGTTATTACACTTGGTCGAATGATACTGTTTGCTCTAAATTGGATAGAGTTATGAGTTGTAAGATTTGGAGGAGTATGGGTTGGGAGATTAATACACTTTTTCTAGCTCAAGGAGTTCTTTCGGACCACTGCATATCCATATCTTTATTCCAAAACCCTCGCCCTCACTCTATAAAGTCGTTCAGATTCTCCAATTTTTGGACTAACCATGAAAATTTTATTCATCTAACCTCTGTTCATTAGCAGGTCTTTTTTGCAGGTACAAAGCAATAAGCTATTTGTCAGAAGAAAACATTTGAAGAAGCTTCATCATCAGAATCATGAACACATTTAAGAAAGGGTGAATAGAGAAGAGAACGCGTGATACACATTTAGACTCTCTTTATGATAGATTCGATTAATCAGGAGATCCACTTAGAGATTGCTGAGGAGATAAAAAACAGAAGCATTTGGAAAACTGTGAGGCAGACTTTTTATCCCAAGTACTTAAGAATACTTATATTAAGCATCAGGATAAGCCTTCCAGGTATTTTTATTCACTCATCCGCAGTAATGGAGCTAGGAATGGTAGCTATCATATATTTCATGAACATGGGCCCACTACATCCTACCAAGAAATGGTTGATGAGTTCCTATCATACTGTCAATCATTGCTTGGAGAGGATAGCTCAGTGTCAGAGTGTATTGAACAAGAAGTGTTGGATATGGGGCAAAGTTGAGAATGGAGGATGCAGCTGGTTTAGAATTACCAGTTGATGATGAGGAGATAAAGGAGGCTCTGTGGTCCATTAATAAGAATAAATCTCAAGGTCCAGATGAATATAGTTCTGCGTTCTTTCAGAGTGCATGGAGTGTAGTGGGGGGTGATGTGGTGGCCGAGGTTACTGAATTCTTTCAGAAAGGGAAACTACTCAATGATCGTTGTCATTTTTACCTAGGTTTTAATGTCTTTGTTCGTGATTTTTGGATGTTTTTATCCGTATTTGTGTGACTTTTGGTGGAGTTATTGTAATTATAAAAAATGTTGTTTGAATTGATAGAATTGTATAAATGAGCTTAAATATATGTAAAACAGGTCAAGAAATGGAGAGAAAAAGAGTCGGAAGCAAAATAGAGACGGAAGTACAAGGCACTCCCAGATACGGGCTATGTGCGGAACACGGCCCTGTCCGAGGTGGCCGTGTACTGTCATAAGAATGACGAGCTGGCCCAGGAGGATGGCCGTGTTTTGGCGCATGAGCCGTGCAGCAGTGCACACCCCGTAAGAGGAAGACGTGCAGTGTCGTCATAAAACGCTACACGCCCATGACTGAGGCCGTGCAACGTAGCTCGAACTATGTCCAGAAGCACGCACAACACGCAGTAGTAGGTGTGCACTACACGAGCCGTGCACTGCTACACGGACCTTGTAGGTGCAAAAACCAGTGCAGATTTCAGAAAGTTACGGAAGCTTCTAGAAGGTCCATTAGTAATATAAAAGGGTAACTTGTGCAAAATTTGAAAGAGGAGATCATAATTAGAGCAGTTACACACACTTCACACCATATTTTCACACACTAGATCCATTTGATTCATCTCCATCCTTTAGATCCATCAATTTCACTGGATCTTCAACAATCAATCCATTACTCCATCCATCAACCCATCCATCCACCATTTGAGAAGAGGAAAGGATCAAGGATTGAAGAAATTAGCATTTTGAAGAGAAGGAAGGTTTCTCCATGAAAGGGAAGCCAATCTACTTTTCATTTGTTGATTTTCTTCTCATTTTGGCTCAAATGGAGCAAGCCTTTGATTGTATTGATACAAGCACAATGTGTAGTGGCTAGTCCTATAGTAGGGCTAATCATATGATTGGTTGAGAAGAATGCTAGATATGTAGGATTTGAGATGTTGAATTGAGTTAATTTTGAACTTCCTTTTATGATTAATGAATCATATTTCATTTCAATACTTGTGTGATTAAATTATCTATTCATAGTGTTAGAATGACCATTCCAATATTATGATTAGATGATTAATTGAATCATATATTAAAGTGAGCATGCATGTTAGTGTGAGGGGAGGTAAGCCATACCCTTTTTATGCTTAGAACACTCATAGAGGGACACTTAAGAAATTGAGTGAAAAGAACCAAACTTATGATCATAGTACCTTAAGGGAATTGTGATTAAGAACAATCTTATGAGATTTAGACTTGTAACAGAGTCGAGAACCTAATTACCTTGGCCATAGGGATTAGGGGTAAAAACGTGATTGCTTTTAGTCCATAAATTAATGAAGTTCACCATCAAGAGTTATGCATATGTAGATAGATTCTTAACCATGATTATGATTAGTCTTGCTCTCTTCTTAAGTGAATTCTATCTCCATCTTATTTATCATTTTTTTGTTGTTTGATCCAAAACATTGTTAGTTCATATTTTTTTAGTTAATTGAGTAGAACAATAAGTAGTAATTTCAATAACAAATAATAAATCTATCATTCTTACAAAGCATAAATCAATAAAAAATCCGGATATAACAATGAGTTTACTTTTCCTTGGGACGATATTATTATAAATTTTGTACTTGGTCACACGTGTACTCGATGATAGAGTCTCTTACTCTTACACATTTTGTTAGAAATGCGACTAAGAACACTCAAACAGATTATTGCTACGTTTGTCTCCCTGATCCCAAGGAAAACCCATAAACCTGGTGTCCGAGACTATAGGCCAATCTCTTGCAGTAACGCTATCTACAAAATCATTTCTAAAATTTTGGCCAAATGTCTCCGTAATTGTCTCCTAATCTGATTAGTCCGTCTCAGTTTGGATTTATCAAAGGCAGAAAACTGAGTGATTGCGTGTTCTTGGCGGAAGATATCTTCAGAGGGTATGGTAGAAGGAATGGTAATATCTCTACTAGGTTGGCAGTGAAGATTGACATTTCCAAAGCATATGACTCAGTTCATTGAGGCTTTCTCTTTGATGTGATGGAAGGACTGGGATTCCCTCCTAAATTTAGAAAGTGGATAGAGTAGTGTGTCACTACAACATCGTATTCCTTACTCATTAATGGCAAACTGGAGGGTTTTTCGCAGGGAAGAGAGGTCTTCGTCAGGGTGACCCTATCTTATATCTCCTTTTTGTCATTTGCATGGAGTACTTCAATAGATTGATGAACAGAGCTGTGGTGCAGAGAGAGTATAGATTCCATTCCAAAATTTGTAAACGAGTAGAGGTCTCCCATATGATCTTTGCGGATGATTTGCTTGTTCTAGGATATGGAAATACTTCAACAGTGACTACACTTTATATACTGTTGGAGAAGTTTGGCAAAGTGTCCGGATTGGTGGTCAACCCCCAAAAATCCAATCTCATTACATCAGGGGTAACTAATCAAATCCGTGATCAAATTGTTCAGATTCTCCCATTTAATAGAGGTACATTTAATAGAGGTACCGTTCCTTTTAAATACTTGGGCATTCCTATTTGTAGTAGAAGGATAGGAGTGGATGATTTCATACCTCTATTAAATGATATTAACATTATGATTCAGAGATGGTCTTCCAAGCTACTCTCGTTCACAGGTCGATTGGAACTTATTATGTCTAGAATATAAAGCATTATAATATTTTGGAGTGGTATTGTTAAGATCCCCGTGGTAGTAATGAACAAGATAGAGACCTTGATTCATAGATTCTTATTGGGTACGAAGGTGAGCCTGGTGTGTTTGAAAGATCTCCTTCAACCTAAAGATGCAGGTGGCCTAGGGTTGAAAGATATCTTCTCATGGAACGAAGCTCTTCTAGCAGCGGCATTGTGGGACATACATAAAGAAGCTTCATCTCTTTGGGTAAAATAGTTCATTCTGTTTACCTAACATCTTCTCCTTGGTTAGTAGTCTCCCCGCGACCTAATTCTTCATATCTATGGAGAACACTGATATATACGAGGATTGCGATACAAAGTGAAGATGTTGAGAGTGAAGGAGTGGTTTGCCTTATGGATAATTGTAGTCAAAATGGGAACTTCAAGGCCAAAATGATGTATACACACTTGAGGTGAAGATACAACCAGCATCCAAGCTTTGTATACAAACAGATTTGGCACAAGTGGATAGTGAAGAAGTACAACTTCAGACTATGGTTAGCGCATAGAGAAAGACTATCTATGAAAGATAGAGGATGGTGCACAGAAGAAGAAAAACGATGTGGATTCTATTTTGATATAGAGACCACAATGCATCTCTTCTTCCAGTGGCCATATACCTGATACATTTAGCAGAAAGTGAAGACATGGATAGGATGGAAGAAAGGAAGGATTAATTCAGTTACGGATGCATTTCGTAAGATTATGACAGATACTCAGGGAAGGAAAAAAGCAAGAAGGCTTCTATTCATCATGCTGGGCATAGTGATCTACTACATTTGGATGGAGAGAAATGCTTTGCACTTTGGTACAAGGATGCTATCACCGAACTATGTCGCTGAGAAAATCAACCTTCAGATATCATCGTTGTATATGAATTATTGATGTATTAGTTATTTTTGTTGTATCCACCCTCGACATTGGACTAGGTAGGTTGGATAGAAGTGTTAGAATTTGTCTTCGCGTTGTACGTAAGCCAGTCTCCATCTCGTTGATAAGCAAATCCAGCTTTAACACATGCACTTATGACTAGGTCCAGATCCTCCGAGATGGGTGTAATGCTAGTGAAATCCATGTGGTACGACTCAGACACAGGAGTAAGCAATCCTCCAATATTCACTCTCTGAAACGTGGACCTCCTGAATCTGTAAAGCTCCTGAATAAATTATGAACCCACATTGAACTTCACTCCATTCAACATACACCAAAGAGTATAAAACTCTTCTCTAGACACGCAACTTCCCTCAGATCGGGCGAACAATGTGTTACCCAAAACTCGATCCATATATCAAATAACAGGGTTTCGAATCAAGGAAGCATGAGCATCCTTCTTCCTGAAATCCATGTCCTCCCCGAAAATAGACCTCCAAAAATTATTCAGCCTAAAGTACCCATTTTCATGCCTAAAGATCCCCCGAGGAGTTTCAAATAACACATTGAAATCCTCAGCTGTCTATATTCGCATCTCGCCACCCAGCTGGAATGAACACTCGTAAGGAAGGGAACTAGAATCCTTCTTGACGATGATTGAAAACAAAACCTCTGTAGTCACATGAAAGTACGTCGGCCTCTTCAACTCCATGAAATGACGGATGCCCACTTGATCAAACATCCACATAATATCATCATAGATATGCATTGTAATTATGGCATCATCATCCTGGTACCTCGTTCGAGCGATCTTGTCAGACATGTCGCCCCATCGATCTTTTATCGCCTCCCAATTCTCTATTCGATTCTTGAAATCCCTTGGCTGCCTCTCCTAAATCCTCAATTTCTTAGTAACCTCGTCCTCACGAGATGGCCTATCCTGTCTCTTCTTAGAATGAACTTCAGTCTCCTTTCCTTTTCCTGCAAAATAATATTTCATTACCAAACGGATACAAAGAAAGCTAACTAAACCTAGTTCAAGACTAACTATACATGAAACTCTACTCAAGACTTCAAGTTAAGCATGTATAATCAATTCCTAATCATCATACTTCAATTCTACTTAACATTCAATTCCTCAATAAAAGCTATCAGCAATTTCAACAACCACATCACTTCCTTAAGCATGCATCTATAAAAAATTCAACATGCTTCACTTCACCACTTCAATTACTCAACAATTTCACGTAAACATCAAGGTCTAACAACAAATCAACAATTAAAACTGGACCATTCATTATCCATAGAGCCTGCGGAGGGGGGAGTTTTGAGATCATGGACAAATATAGAGACATCTTAGCGGTGAATGGGCATCGATTAAAGCATTACAAGTCGCTAGATGATGCTTGCGTCGTCTTTGAGGATACCTTGCAATGATTTAGTACCGTCGTGACTCTCCGACGTTAAACAAGAGTATCTGTTGGGGGCTTACCCTCCTATTTTATTTCTTTATTTCATTAGTGTGAGTAAGAAATTTTTATATTTGACGTGCTTTCTTATCGAAAATTACGTTTTTTTGCAAACTTAGTTTTGAGTGTAGTTTCTACAAAGTTTGGGGGAGTGTGATGTACTTATCTCATCGTAGCACTGAGAGTATAATCTTTTCTTTGTAACGTTTGTTAAGGGAGTTGATTTTTTGCGGCATATTTAAACTTTTACCGGTTTTGATGTGTTGATTTTTTTATAATTTGCCTAATGTTTAGTGGTGTTTTACTTATTGAGTCGTATGAAGAGTATATATACATTGATTATTAAGTCTTAATGTTGTTCTCTAGCTTTAGATTTGCTCTGTTTTGGTACCTAATGATCATTTTTTAGCATGAAGTTTGCAGAGGATGAAGAAGAATGGACAACGAAGGATCAAGAGCTCAGTTCGACCAGGGAGGCTGGTCGAACCAAGTAATTCGAGTCGAATCAAGGACCAGAGAAATTATTATAGGTCGGTTCGACCAAGAGGGGTGTGATTCGACCAAGAGTTCGAGTCGAACCAGCCACCTGAAAGTTTGTTACAGGCTGGTTCGACCAGGACTTCCTGATTCGGCCAAGAGTTCGAGTCAAATCAGAGTGCTGAAGTTGTCCAGAAGCCTGATTCGACCATGATGAGGTGGTTCGACCACCTGGTTCGGCTCAAGCCGCGCAGGTAAGTCTGGTTTTAATCATAATTTTCATTCTTATTTCGTACATTCTTCACACCACCCTCACTCAAATCCTCTCTGAACC
The DNA here is from genome assembly GCA_023678885.1 of Pogostemon cablin. Taxonomy (NCBI): domain Eukaryota; kingdom Viridiplantae; phylum Streptophyta; class Magnoliopsida; order Lamiales; family Lamiaceae; genus Pogostemon; species Pogostemon cablin. The sequence continues at coordinate 13,981,359 of CM042952.1, read as the reverse complement.
AAAAACCTCCTCTTCTAAACTTTGATTTGGGTTCATTCTACTCCGATTAAACCACTTTCCATCCTTCCCATACTCGAATTCTCACGAATTTGGAGTGTTTTAGTGCAAGAGTACCCATCCAAGAAACAGTAAAAATCGTACCCAGCAAGACGATCAAGCATTTGATCCATAAAATGAAGAGGGAAGTGGTCTTTGCATGTATTTTCATTTAGTTTCCTGTAGTCAGTAAAAACACGTCATCCCATAGGAATCCTAGTGGCTAGAGTCTCGTCATCATCGACTTTCACAATAGTCATGCTCCCTTTCTTAGCTACAACATACAATGGACTCACATGGGGACTATCACTAATTGGATATATAATTCCTGTATCAAGCCATGTTAAGATTTGCTTCCTAATCACTTCTTGAATAGCGGGATTTACCCTCCGCTGATTTTGAATGCTACTTTTGGCTTCATCTAACAATCTTATCTTATGCATGCAATATGATAGACTAATACCTTTCAAATCATCAAGAGACCAACCAATTGCAGACTTATACTCCTAAGCACATGTACATCTAATAACTCATCGAGTTGATCATTAGTTAGAGAAGAAGATACAATTACCGGATATGTTTCATTGTTACCTAGATAAGCATACTTCAAGTGCTCAAGTAGTTGTTTCAACTCCTCTTTCTTCCCTTCTTTTCTCATGCTTTCTCTATCCAACGTTAAGTACTTCCAAGTTCACTTCACCTCTTCAAACTTGGTCCTTTTTTATTCATACCTGTCATCACACAAAGCAAGTATATTTTTAAGAAATTCAATACATACCTCATGCGAGATCTCATATAGCTCTGTGGTGGGAAAAGTAAGAGACTCTGCAAAGCATGTCTCCAATGGATCCTTCGAAAGGATCAAAGACGTATCTTCCTTCACGATTTCTTCCACCACATCAATGCTGTGACACTGAGTCTCCATTGGCATCTTCATTGCTTTATCGAGGTTGAACAGAACCTTTTCTTTATCCATACGCAGCCTTAGCTCCCCTTTTTGAACGTCAATCATAGCTCCAGCAGTGGCAAGAAATAGTCTCCCTAAGATGAGGGGAACATTATCCTTGTCATCTTCCATCTCAAGCACAAGAAAATCCACAAGAAAGACTAGTTTCTCCATTTTTACGAGAACATCTTCGATTATACCCTTTGGAAAAGTCATAGATCTATCCGCTAATTGTAGAACAACTGTTGTGGTAGTTAACTCCCCCATACCAAGCCTTTGAAATATTGACAATGGCATCAAATTGATGCTTGCCCCAAGATCGCACAAGGCTCGTCGTGCCGGCCCCTTTCCAATCTCACATAGAATAGTGAAGCTTCCTGGATCTTTTAACTTAGCTGGCAGCTTTCTCTGTATGATCGAGCTGCAGTTCTCAGACAAATTCACAGTTTAAATTCCGTTCAAACTTCTCTTCTTTAAAAGTATGTCTTTTAGAAAGCGGGCGTAGTATGACATCTCCAAGAGTGCTTCAGAGAAAGGAATGCTCATGCTTATCTTGTTTATGATATGTAAAAACTTCTTAAACATTTCTTCCAATCCCTTATTTACTAACTTGAAAGGAATGGAGGAGGTATCTTAGTTTTGGGAATACCCCATTCATTACGTTCTTGGGAATAACCCATTCATCACGTTCAACCTTCTCCACTTTATCCTTCTCGGCTCTCAATATCTTTTCTCTTTCCCATTTATTTTCTGGAATAAGCTCAGTATTTTGCTCTTTAGGTGGTACTGGAGTAGCATCAACTTCAAGTAAAGCATTCGGTATAGAAAATGGTATCGAACGAGGCAGTTCGACCATGGTTCGACCTTGAGTACTGGTCGAACTAGGTGAGTAGTGGTCGAACCGTGCATCAGAAAATGTTTTCTCCCCTAGACAGGCTGGTTCGACCACAGTTCGACCAACAGGGTTGGTCGAACCATTTAGGTCGTGGTCAAACCATGCTTCAAACAAAACAGGGTTGGTCGAACCATGAAAGTCATGATCGAACCATGCTTCAGATAGAACAGAGTGTCATAGACAAGCTGGTTCAACCATGGTTTGACCAACAGGGTTGGTCGAACCATGCTGGTCATGGTTGAACCGCCGGCTGGAGCTTCCAAAATCATTTCTGGTGTCATAAGTCCTTCATACTGAGTTCCAGACCTCAACGTGATGGCGTTGCACTGCTTCAGGTTTGCTATACTTATAGATGGGAACTTACCCTTCTCAAAGGTTTGCATCAATTGCTTAACATTCCCAGCCATCTACGCCATCAACAACGTTAAATCCTTCATCTGCTTAGATATATCCTCATGATTTGTATCAATCTTTGCCTCAAGCTTCGCCTTTAGACGATCCACTCTTACATCATACCTTACCATGTACCTGTTCACCGTATCCTCAAAACCAGGTTTTCCTTCTTCGACCTTAGCACCCGGATCAACACCAACAGGAGGTTGTACTGCTGTATTAGGATTACTCCATGAAAACTTCAGCCTCCTTGGTTGTTGATAATTACCAGGGGGACCATGATTACTGTAATTCCCTTGATAATTCTGGTTTCCTTAATTTTTGAACCTCGTTCCTTAAATACTTTGACCCATGGCATATTCGCCTCTTCTAATTCCTCTTGGCTATCTCCTTCATTACAAACATTCTACTGCATCATTGGTACTCGCTGTGCTGTATTAGTAATCTGCTTTTGCTAAAATTTAAGTAACTTGTTGATACTAGCTAAACTTGAGACGATCTAATCTTCTCTACTTGACTTAACCATCGTGTGCTCAACCTGCACTACTTTTCCAAGGACATAGGTGCCTCTCACTCAATCAGTTGGCCAATCTCTTGAATTCATCGAAATATCCTCAAAGAGCTTTTCGACCTCAACGGATGACTTTGTAAGCAATGCTCTATTCGACGAAGCATCTAGTAAAACTAGAGAATCACAATCCAATCTGTTACAGAAAATACTGATGTATTGAGCTTTAGATAGCCCATGTTGTGGACACTTCCTAAGCTTGTCCTTGAATCTATCCCAAGCCTCATGAAACTTCTCATTACCACTGATAGCAAATTGATTGATTTCTTGTTTCATCTTAAACACCTTCGAAGGTGGCATGTATCGCTCCAAGAATTCCATTTCAATTGCTCCCAGGTAGTGCATTCAGCAGCATCAAGAGTATCGTACCAATCCCTTGCTCTTTTAGTATGCGAGAACTTAAATAAGATGACCCTTCTTGCATCTTCATGAGTTCCTACATCCTTCAAGGAACTTATTTAGATGTTGCTGAGGATCTTCCAAGGTTCCCCAGAGAAGGGACTTCTTTCAATCATGATGATCAGAGTAGGGTGAAGATCAAAATCAGCTCTGGCCCCTCTTGCTCCTAACATCCCCGCATTGCTTCCTCTGTTGTTTTTAAAGACTTCACGGATGTCAAGATTATCTGGATTAGTCGTCATGTTGACTGCTTCTGCTTCCAAGTTATTTCTGGTTGCAGCGGCAATCATTTTCGAGTTCAGCTCTTCAACTTCAACTCCTAGATTAAGAGATTCAGTTGGTACTATGTTTTTATTCCTGTACTTCTTCCTAGACGATGCACCGATCTCAGGATTAAAATGTGCTAACTCTCCTGCCCCTGATCTAGTGTGCATACACCTAAGAAAAATAAGCATTAGAAAATAAAGACAAGAATTGAATAGTCTTGGTTAAACATGAAATTATAAACTAATAATTAATGCCGTCCCCGACAACAGCGCCAAGAACTTGATGAGCGTTTTCTCAACACACAATATTAATCCCCAAGTGTGAAGGATGCTATTGTAGCTTTGATAAGCGACCAAGTGTTTATCGAACCTAAAGGACATATTATTATTAATTTAATTATACTCTAACTTATTAAGACTAGTATTGCAATATAAGTGTGATGATTAAGTAACCAATAAACAAATAATTAAAAGAATAATTAAAGTAAACAAGCAGTAGATATTAAATAAAAGTGAATAAGTGAGAAGTAGGTAGCTCTACAGGCCATCTAATTTTACTAATTAACTTCCCTTCCGTGTATCAATATCCGACTCTGCCTTGTGGAGTATGGACGCATCACTAAGCCATGCAAATCTACTCTATAGACACAAGTAAATAAGCGTATGACACATGTGAATATCCTTGGAGCAAGAGATATAATTCACCCTCCTTTCTAGGTATTATCAGTATCAATTATTTCCCGTGCACTTATACTCTAGCCCGATATGATCTCCCTTTATAGGTACTATGAAGTTATTCTCTTTGTCCTACTTATTAACCCGAATCATATTCAATTAACAAGTATTTACATAAGATATGTCCAATGAGACTTCGGAGTCCTCTCACTTAGAATCATAACATGAAATCCTGCTCAACAGTGAACGCACTCAATTAATAATCAAGATATGTATTCAGACTCTATATAACAATTAAAGATGTACAAAATAACTCTGAGTATGAATTAAATACCCATAGTCTTATATAAAACAAACCACAAGTAGTGTTGTATGGAGTATACACACGAAAGTTCAATTAACTCGTAAAACCTTCATAAACCCTAGAACTACCAAAGCAGTTCTAGCCCATGATTGATCGAAGAACATTCATGGTGGTTGGATAGATCTTACCCATAGTCTTGAAAATTATAAGATAAATTAAGATGCGAAGTAAATCATAGATGCAGGCGCCTTCGTGTCTCTCGCCGTCTTGAATTTTCACTTGGTTCTCACTTGATTCGAAAGACAAATCTCTCTCCACAGCTCTGTGGATTATGGTTAGATTTTGGATGTTGTGTAGAATGAAGATGGTGGTGAACGTCCCTTTTCAGCTGCATAGGCTCTTTTTTTATACTCGTAAGCTCTCCTTATGGACCTAGGATGAGCTTTTTGAGCGAAAACACATACTGAAGGTGTAAAAATATGGATCTGGAAGTTTCTCGCTCATTGATTCGACCAAGGCCCCTGGTTGAATCAACCAAGGCCTGGTCAAATCAGCCTGTAACAAGTTGGCAAGTCTCTGGTTTGACTCGAACGACTGGTCTAACCAGAAGCTTCGTGGTCGAACCTTCACCTGTCGATTACACAAAAGTTAAGCTTTTGGTTTGACCACAGTTTGACCAACACGTCTGGTCGAACTGCACTGTCGTGGTTGAACCATACTTCTGCCAGCTTCCCGCGCCTAGTTCGACCAGGGGTGCTGGTCGAACCACCCTTCATTTGGTCATAACGGGTCCCTACTACACCCTTCTCCGATTACTTCTATCCCATTTTCCTTCGAAAATTTGCTCAGATGGCCTCAAACACACCTGATTCATGACTTTCCACTATATATCTCGATTTATCTTCACTTACAATCAAATCATACATCATTATCATAAGAATCAAGGCTCAAAACACGTGAATTTACACACTCATCAATCTCCCTTTATAGGTACTATAAAAATAACCTCTTTATTCTGCTTATTAACCCGAATTCAATTCAATTAATAAACATTCATAAATGACAGTTCTAATGAAGCTTCAGAGTCCCCTAACTTAGAATCATAATATGGAATCTTGTTCAGCCGTGAACACACTCAATCAATAACCAAGATATATATTCAGACTCTGCATAACTGTTAATGATGCAGAAAACAACACTGAGTATTTATTAAAAATGCATAGTCTTATATAAAATAAATCCACAAGTAGTGGTGTACGGTGTATACACACGAAAGTTCAATTAATTCATAAAACTTTCAAAACCCTAGATCTACCAAAACGGTTCTAGCCCACGATGTTACAAAGAACAATCATGGGTGTTGGATAGATCTTACCCATATGTCTGGAAAATAAAAGATAAATTAGGAAACGAATAAAATCCTAGATGTGGGCGTCGTCGCATCCTTCTCCATCTTGAATCCTCCTCTTGGTTCTCCTCTTGATTCAGTAGACGAATCTTCAAAGTGATGGATGGATGGAGAAAAGGATGTGGATGATGGTCGGGGGGTGATCCCCCTTGTGGGGTGTAGGATGATTGTGTTGTGGTGCTATCTCACATGAATAATGATGTAAAATATATATAGGTGCATGAAGGTAATTAAATATGGATATAAAAGATATGGATGCATCATGGAGGATTATGTGATAAAGAGATTAATTGTGCTCCAAGAAATAGGTAATTTTCGGAAATTTTCGGTAATTCTCGCTGGCAGCTGCGCGACTTAATTATTTTGAGCATAACTTCCTTGTCCAAACTTTGATTTTAGTGATTCTTATGCTCACACGATCCTCATTTCCTTGTCTTTCTATCCATATAAATATCTCACTAAAATTCAAACATTTGAAGATGTAACAAGTCATGTAAATTGGAACAGTCGTGCTGAGTAGAAACAGCTTACGCGACGTTACCATTTTGATCATAACTTTCTCGTTGGACTTCAATTGAGGTGTTCCTTAAGCCAAAATGACCCACTCTTCTGTGGCTTTCCAACCATGTATCACACTTCCAGGTTTGATCTCCACATGAATACAGAAAAATTACACAAGTTGGACGTGCGTTTTTTAGCATTCCTACACAGGTTGTACCTTTTCTCCAACTTTGCACTTTTAATACTTTTTCCACCTAAAATATAATAAAACACCTCAAATGTACCTTTTTCTCAAATATATTGAATATAAGATACATGTGCTAATATATAACAACAATTCCTATCAAAAAGGTGTTAAATTGGACACTCAAACACACTTATTTTTACTCTCATCACACGTCTGCTACACAATTGTGTGAAGTGCTTTATCGTAGTGGGAGAGTTGTTTTAAAATCTAAAAGCTTTATGTTTTGGGAGAGTTATGAGACTTGGTTCCCAGTAAACGTGAAATTGACCCACATATACGACGAAGCACTACAAGACAAAATACGATATCTTAGTAACTTGCAATGATATCTGAAATAGAATCTGTGGATTCTAAATTAGATTTAGGTGCTTGCAGAACCGCGAAATGGTGTGAAAGCCATTGAAGGTGTTTCTTCAAAATAAAAAAGGATCAGACGGTAAGGTAATACTTTGAAACAAGGCTTGTTCCGTAAAGTTACACTCAGAAAGATGGGTGAGTTATAGTATGAGAAAACCTTTCCGCCAGTAACTAAGTTTAAGTCGATCCGGATTCTTTTATTTTTATTTTATTGCTGTTCATATTGAATTATGAGGTATAGGAAATAGATGTTAAGACAACTTCCATGGTTGGAAGTCTTGAGGAAAACATATATGTGGAGCAACCAGAATGATCCATTGCAATGTGCTAAGAGCATTTTTGTGTAAGCTTAAAATTGTCCATCGATGGACTAAAGTAAGCTTTAAGATCATTGAGTATCCGTTTTGATGAGGAAATCCAGCCATATGGATTTAATCAATGTTCGGATGGGTTTTGTGTATTGAAAATAGTGTCGGAAACGTTGTGGTATTTCTTGTTCTATACGTAGATAGTATCTTGCTCATTAGAGACAATGAAAAAGTATTGTAGGGCGTATGGGTATGGTTCATAAAGAAGTATGAAATGAAGGACTTAAGAGAAGTAAAATATATCCTCGATCATGGTGATCACAAGATAGGATGTTGTGCTTATCTCAAAGCTTTATGAATTGATACGATCCTTACTTGTTTTAGCATGTGACTTTATCTAAGGAAATGTGTCATGAGACACAAAAGAAGATAAAGGAGATGAAGGCGGTTCTTTATGCTTCGGCGAATAAGGAAGCTTAATGTAAGGAATGATGTGCACGAGAATGGATATCTATTTTGCTAAATGCATGAATAGTGGGTATCGAGGTAACCCAAAATAAGAATGTTGAACTGTGGTAAGACATATACTTATGTACCTGAAAAAGACCAGAAATTATATGTGGACTTACCGGATATATTCATTGTTTCTTCTTGGTTACGTAGATTTGGATTTTCTAATTAGATAGAGATGACAGTAAATCCACCTCAAGGTTATGTGTTTAATTTTGGAAGTTGAGTCATAATATGCAGGAGTGTCATATAGAAATATATTTTAGTCTCCACCATGGAGAGATGATAAATTGGAGCCTCAGAGGCAGTGATCGTCGCTATTTTTACTTAGATTTTAGTGCCTTTTTGTGTATGTTTTTATATTATTTTATCCGTATTTGTGTGTACTTTGGTTGTGTTATGTGATTTTATGGAAATGTGTGGGAATGAGCTTAAACGTATGTAAAACAGGTGATAAAGGAGTAAAAATGGAGATGGGAGCTGAAACGACAAAGAAATGGGTTGCCGAGACCCAACTCGAGTCGAGTTGGGGTCAGAAAAAAATCCAAAAATTGTCCAGAGAGCTTACTCGAGTTGCAAAGTCCAACTCGAGTCGAGTAAGGAGCACGACAAGTGCCAAAAATTATACAGTGATCCAACTTGACTTGCAAGTTACAACACGAGTTGCTTGCTCGAGTCTAGCTGGGTGCCAATGGATTTTCAGTTTCAGAGCCTCGCAATACGACCGAACAGGCGAGAGCTCGAGTTGCCGAGATGAGTCGAGCTGGGATAGCTCGAGTTGCATTGCATGTAACTCGACTCGAGTTGCTAACTCGAGTAAGACATAACAAGTCGAGTAAGATCATTTTGGGCAAAAAATCTAGATTTTCACTTGCTAATGTGTGTAAGTGTGCGTAAAAAGCCCATCTAATGTTAAAATCGTGGCCCAACTTGGAGAGGGTATAAATAGCCTCAAGTTCAACATTTCAAGGGAGATTTGGATATTCCACACAAGGATTTCACTTCTACACCTAGATCACATACCATTTCTTCTATTTTGCACCATCATCTTCATCCATCTTCATCCATTCTTCATCCCTTCCATTTGGGTGTTAAAGTCCTCAAGAATTCAAGAGCTAGAGGTGGAGATCAAGAAGATTAGAAGATTCTCTTCAAGAAATTGATAGGGAAGAACTTATTCATCTTGTATTTCTTTTGGATTTAAAACTATGGGTGTATGTAATGAATCATTCATGTGTTTTTTTACCATTATCATGTTAGGCTAATCCCTCTAGTGGGATTAGGAACATGAAGAGCACATTAGGTTTATATTATCATGTGGATTAAATTGGTTTTTGACTTAATTGATGTTGATTTCTATTCATGGGTTTTAATTGTTTGATGTTGTGATGGCATGGTTTGTTATTCATGAATGATTATTGGTTTAATGGATTGTTGATCAATGAATGATTTATGATAAATAAGTGCTATTATAATGTTCATGTGTATATTGATTGGAGTGAGACGGAATCGACCCTCTTAAGTATAAGAAATGCATAAATAGACATTGAGTTTGAGTTTGACCGAAAGGATATTTGAACTTGATGAGGGAAACCAATCCATTTGTTAGCTTTAGTACACAAAAAGGGAGAGATAATTCTAATTAGTACCTTCTAAGGGAGAATTGGGAGTTAATTAGTACCTAGATGGAAGCGGTTAATGTTGGGCTTTGATCTTAAGTGCTTTTGGGAGTCTTTAGTGGATCAACAACCTTTGTAACCCGAAAGGGAGCTTAGGATATAATCGTGATCTCCCTTAATCTACATCAATTAAGTTGAATTCCTTTTGCATGATAATATGAATTGAGTGTGCTTGGATGTTTCTAATCCTATGTTTTTCCATACTTGAACTTTAGCACCTATTCTCGTTTATTGTTAACTATTTTTATTTGTCATTTATCTTATTTGCTATTTTGTTCTCCTGTTAATTTTCTTTAATTGTTTATTTCATAATCATACTCAAACCCCCAAATCATCCTTACAAAAGTGACATAAATATGAGCTCACGTATTTTGCTAGTCCAAACCTAAGTCCTTTGTGGTTCGATAATTTTATTTCTTGGGATATACTTCTACAACGATCGAGTATTCTTGCTCGTGAGTATTAAAAATATTCAAACAAGAAATTGGCGTTTTTGCCAAAGGGGAGTTTAACAGATTAGTGGAATACTGTGTTATTGTTTTAGTTGTTCTTGATAAGAACACTTTTTATTTTATTTTATTTCTTATTTTTGTTTGTGGTCTCACTCTTTGAATTTTTGTAGGTGTTTTATGATCACAAGATCAAAGGGAAATCAATCAATTATTCCTTTGAATTTGGAGATAGAAAAGACCGCACGACAAAGGAAATGAGAGAGACGAAAAGTTAAAAAAAGAAAATATGGAGAATCAACATGGAGAAAATGCTAATATAACCCACCTCAAGATCCATTACAAGATAAACGGGGGTTACAAGAAGGAGGGCAAGTGGATGAAGCGGAGATGTTTAGGAACTTTATTGCTCAAAATCAAGAGTATATGCAATTGCTTGCAAATCAAGAAGCTCAAAGGATATTCCAACAACAAGAGTTGCAAAGGCCTAGAGCAATTCGGGATTACTTCCAACCGAGAGCCGTGCACAATATGGTTCCTCCGGTTCAAGCCAATAATTTTGAAATTAAGACCGGATTGATTAATATGGTTAAAGCAAATCAGTTTGGGGGAGGTCCTCTTGAAGACCCGAACGCTCATCTAGATACTTTCTTGGAGGTTGCAAATACAGTTAAGATGAATGGAGTGTTGGAAGATGCTATTCGAATGAGGATTTTCTCTTTTTCTTAAGAGACAAGGCTAAAGCATGGTGTAATACAATTCCATTGGGATGTTGTAATACATGGGAAGATCTTGAGCAAAGATTCCTAAACAAGTACTTTCCTCCTTCGAAGACTCTCCAAATGAAAAGCCTTATCACTCAATTTAGGCAACTTCCGGATGAGAGTTTTTATGAAGTATGGGAACGCTACAAAGAGATGCTACGAAAGTGTCCTCAACATGATTTTCATGAGAATCAACAAGTGACTTTCTTTTATCAAGGTTTGAGTTAACAAAATCGGATGCATGTAGATGCCTCATCCGGAGGGTCTATATTTGGAGTGGATGCTATGAAAGCTATTGATATTTTGAAGATATTGCAATGAATGTTTATCAATGGCCTTCCGAGAGAATAATGGGAGGTTATACATTTGGAAAGGTGGCTCAAGTGGAGAGTGTTGATAAAGTGAAGAGTGATGTCTTTCAAAGTGAAGGAATAAAAGAATTAATGAGGGCATCCATGCTTTAACAAAGCAATTGAATTTGATCACTCAAGGAGTGAGTCAAGGGGGAAGTACAAGTTCTAACTTGAATAATGAGAGCAATGTTATGCAAGGTATAGAGGATGTTGCCTATTTAGATGGGAGAAATTACCAAGGGAATTTCCAACATCAAGGGAATTTTCAAGGTAATTATCCTTCTAACCAAGGTAATTTTCAAGGAGGATATCAAGGGCAAGCTCGGGGAAATAATTTTAATCAATCTAGTGGAGGAAATTATCAAGCTCCGAGAAAGCATGAAAATCTTTCTTACTCCAATACTCAAACCGCTGTGGCACTTCCTCAAGGATTGGATCCGAGTGCTAAGCCGCCCAATGGAGAAGGTAAATCATCATTGGAAAAGACATTGCTAGCATTCATGAAAGATACAAGGGCTTACATGGAAAGAAGAGATGCTAAGATTGAGGCTATAATGGAGGAAAATGAAAAGAAATCTGATAATAAGATGAGAGCTTTTGAATATCAAATGGGACAAATTGCTTCTTCCGTGGGATCTCAACATCAAAAAGGAAAATTCTCATCTACCACGGTAACTAATCCTAAAGAATATTGCAAAGCTATCACTCTTAGGAGTGGAAAAGAGTATGAGGAACCTCCTATGCCTAAAGAGGAGAGTGTTGTTATTGAAAGGGAAGTGGAACGAACGGTTGAAGAAGGGTTGGTGCAAAAAGAGATTGAAGTGGAGGAAGTAAGCAAGAAAAAAGAAGTTGTTGAGCAAAAGAAATATGAAGAGAAGATAGAGAGAATTCCAAAGTGGAAGAATGCAAATGAGTTAAGAGAAAAGGAAGTTGAAGTTGAAAGAGATAGTTGTGGGATACCGAAGACTCAAGTTCTGGTTCCTTTTCCTCAAAGGTTCTTGAAAAAGGGTTTAGATGAGAGGTTCAAAAAGTTTCTTGAAATTTTCAAGAAGATTGAAATCAATATCCCTTTCGCCGATGCTTTGGAGAAAATGCCTCATTATGCTCGTTTTTTGAAGGACATCATGGGAAAGAAAATAAGTCTTGTGAAAAATAAAATGGTTAATCTAACCGAAGAGTGTAGTGCCATTCTACAATGGAATCTTTCTCAAAAATTGAAGGATCCGGGAAGTTTCACTATACCATGTGAAATTGGAAAGAACAAGAAGAACAAGACTCTTTGTGATCTCGGTGCAAGAATTAATCTAATGTCTCTTTCCATATTCAAGCAGCTTGGGTTACGTGAAGTAAAGTCAACTTCCATCACTCTTTAATTGGCGGATAGATCTATGACACATCCAAAAGGGGTAATTGAAGACGTGTTGGTTAAGGTGGATAAGTTTGTCTTTCCGGTGGACTTGTTATTCTATATATGGAGGAAGATGAAAACGTATCATTGATTCTTGGGTGGCCATTTCTTGCTACTGGGAGAGCTTTTATTGATGTCTACAAAGGAGAATTGAAGTTGAAAGTTAATGATGAGGAGGTGGTATTCTCCCTACACAAGGTCATGCAATATCCAATGAATGATGAAGAGTGTAAAAGTGTGGGTAAAGTGAAGTGTCGAGGAAAGTTGGCCTTCTATTGTAACCAAGGATCCACTTGAACTTTGCTTGAGCATTTCTCTATCTCTTTCTAATATTTCTAATACTTCTCTTGATGTAAATGAAGAATTGATTAATTGTTTGCCTGATCTAGGTGATTGTAGTGAAGCTAAAGAAGTTACAGCCGCTATCGTGAGGGGAAATGGAAAGTTCTTACCACTTAGAGATCCACTCAATCAAGAAGAGAAAAATGAAAAGAAGGTGGAGTTGAAGCCTCTACCCGATCATCTTGCCTATGCCTACCTTGGTGAAAATGAGACATACCCGGTAATTGTATCCTCTTCTTTAACCTCTAGTCAACTTGATTTATTGCTTAATGTTCTTAAAGAGCATAAATCGGCTATTGGTTGTTGTATTGATAATTTGAAGGGTATTAGTCTAACTATTTACATGCATAAGATAAGGCTTGAGGATGAAGGGAAGGCTTGTGTTCAAAACCAAAGAAGACTTAATCCTATCATGCAAGAAGTGGTAAAAAAAGAGGTTCTTAAGTGGTTAGACTCCGATATGATCTTTCCTATTAGTGATAGCCCCTATGTCAGTCCGTTGCATGTAGTATCTAAGAACTATAGTGAAGACCGAGAAAAATGAGACTATAGCCACTAGGACGGTGACGAGGTGGCGTGTGTGTGTTGATTATAGGAAACTTAATGAGAACACACGTAAAGATCATTTTCCCTTACCTTTCTTGGACCAAATGTTGGATAGGTTGGCGGGGTATGAGTTTTATTGCTTTCTTGATGGGTATTCCGGGTATAATCAAATTCTCATAGCACTCGAAGATCAAGAAAAGACCGCTTTCACTTGTCCTTATGGAGTATTTGCTTTTCGAAGATTGCCATTTGGACTTTGCAATGCACCGGCCACCTTTCAAAGGTGTATGATGACAATCTTTGAAGGCTTGATTGAGAATATCGTGGAAGTTTTCATGGATGACTTTTTGGTGTTTGGTTCTTGTTTTGATATTTGTTTGTCTAATCTTGCTATTGTTTTGAAGCGATGTCAAGACACTAATCTAGTGTTGAATTGGGAGAAGTGTCACTTCATGGTAAATGATGGCATTGTACTTGGACATCACATCTCTTCAAAGGGATTGCAAGTAGATCGAGCTAAAGTTGTTTCTATTGAGAAGCTCCCACTACCAACAAATGAGAAGGGAGTACGATCGTTTCTTGGCCAAGCTGGGTTCTATCGTCGGTTCATAAAGGATTTTTCTGCATTTTCTAAACCTCTCTCACATCTCCTTGAAAAAGATGTTCCATTTAATTTTGATGAAAATTGTTTAAATGCTTTTCAGGTTAAAAAGAAAGCTTTGATTTCATCACCCATCTTGTTCACCCCCGATTGGAAGGAGCCATTTATATTGATGTGTGATGCAAGTGATGTAGCTCTTGGAGTAGTTTTGGGACAATTAAGAGAGAAAAAGTTTCGGGCTATTTACTATGCAAGCAAGACATTTGATGCGGCTCAACGGAACTACACTACTACCAAAAAAGAGTTCTTGGCGTTGGTATACGCATTTGATAAGTTTCGTCCCTATTTGGTAGGAACGAAGACTATCATATACACCGATCATTCCGCCATCAAGTATCTTATGGCGAAGAAGGATGCAAAGCCAATGGTAATAAGATGGGTGCTACTTCTTTAAGAATTTGACATTGAAGTAAGAGATAAGAAGGGCACAGAGAATGTGGTAGCCGATCATTTTTCAAGGCTAGAGTAGAGGGAGCATTGCGAAAGCGCTTATGAGTTAATCATGGAGGTTTTTCCCGATGAAGAAATTTTGAGGTGTGATTGCTATCAAATTGAGGTTTTAGTAGAGCAAAAAGGAAGCCCGTGGTATGCGGATTATGTGAACTACTTGTCTTGTGGAAGGAAGCCTTATGAGCTTAATAAGTATCAATCAAAGAAGTTCTTTCATGATCTTAAAAGCTACTTGTGGGATGATCCTTTCTTATACAAGATGTGCAATGATTCTCTTATAAGAAGATGTGTGCCCGAGGAAGAATGGAGTAGTGTGTTGGAGTTTTGCCACTCTTCACCTTGTGGAGGCCATTTTGGAGCTCAAAAGACCGCTGCAAAAGTCTTACAATCGGGATTGTATTGGCCTTCATTGTTCAAGAGTTGTAAGAAATTTGTAGAGGGTTGTGATCGGTGTCAAAGGATGGGGAAATCTCCAAGTGGGATGAGATGCCCCTTAAAAGCTTTCAAGAAGTTTAGATATTTGATGTGTGGGGTATCGATTTCATGGGACCATTTCCGCAATCTAATGGATTTTTATATATCTTGTTGGCGGTCAACTATGTTTCAAAGTGAGCTGAGGCTATACCTTCAAGAACAAATGATGCTAGAGTGGTCATGGGATTTCTAAAGAAGCATATCTTCAATAGGTTTGGAGTTCCTAGAGTGTTGGTAAGTGATAGGGGTAGTCACTTCATAAATAAGCTCATGGAGAACATTCTCAAGACTTATGGAGTGAAGCATAGAGTGTCTACTCCGTATCACCCTCAAACGAATGGTCAAGCTGAAATTTCTAACCGACAAATCAAGCAAGTCTTGGAGAAAACAGTGAGTGTAAGTAGGAAAGATTGGTCAAATAAGCTTGATGATGCATTGTGGGCCTTTCGAACTGCATTCAAGACCATTCTTGGCATGTCTCCGTTTCAAATTATCTATGGCAAGTCTTGCCATCTTCCCGTGGAGCAAGAGCACAAGGATTATCGGGCTATTAAGAAGTTGAATTTTGACATGAAAGCTTCGAGGAAGACAAGATTCTTGCAATTGAATGTGCTTGAGGAATTTCGAGAAAATGCTTATGAAAATTCAAGGATTTTTAAGGAGAAAACTAAAAGGTGGCATGATGCTCGGTTGAGGAAGAAAAGCTTTGAAAAGGGAGAACAAGTATTGATCTTCAATTCTCGACTAAGACTTTTTCCTGGCAAGTTGAAATCCAAATGGAGAGGGCCTATGTGGTGAAAGAAGTTCTTGATGGGGGAGCTCTAAAAGTTATGGACGAGAACGAGGAAGAGTTCTTGGTCAATGGACATCGAGTGAAGCACTACTTGGATCCATCACAAAGGGAGACCCTCTTTGTGGATACTTTGTTTGAAATATAATCTCATACTCCGTCTAGTTTGAAGACGTTAAACTTAGCACTAGATGGTATGCAACCCATCATTATCTTTATTGCTTTATTTAGTGCTTTCAATAAGGATTGTGAATTTGATATTGTTGTGTATTTTGGCCATGTAGGTGGATTGTGCTTGTGAGGAAATATATATTGAAGAAAAGAGAAGTGCTATAATATCTTAGATCAACTAGTTTTTTTTTTAGAAAGCCCAAAACCTATTTATTTATTTTTATGGCCCAAAAGGCCAGCCCTATCTTAGCCCAACTAAATTTTTTTAGAAAGCCCAAAACCTATTTATTTATTTTTATGGCCCAAAATGACAGCCCTATCTTAGCCCAACTAGATTTTTTTATAAAGCCCAAACTTATTTATTTATTAATTTTGTGGCCCAAAGTTTCAGCCCACTTAAATGACCTGATATATAATTATTAAGGTTAAAGTTAAAAATAAAAGAGAGAAGAACGGGAGAAGAAAAACAAAAGAGGGGAAAGAAGAGAGTGAAGAGGAGAAACCCTTGTTGATCAAATTCTCCCTTACAACCCTCATCCTAGGTGGTTTCTAAGTTGTTTTGAGGTAAGTGGTGTGTGAATTAAGCTTCCTTCTTCCAAGGTTTTGTAATTTTGTGGGGTTTTTCTTTTTGGTATGTGGGTAATTCGCAGACTGTTCGAACTGATTTTGACATAGCTATTGCCCTCGAAAGTTTGCAAACTTAATTTCTGTATGTATCTGAACTCATTAGCTTTCCGTAGCCACTTGAAATGCTTCAATCCGATTATTCTACAATTAGTTATGATTTTTCTCGTAAACTGCCGCTAGCTTGAAAATTTCAGAATTTTTATGTCGAATTCAAACTTATTTTCTATCGTTTCGTTTAGTTAATGTATTGAAACGGGTTATATGTGATTGGGAACTGTTGTTAAGGAGTTACATGCCATTTTTATTTAATATCGACTCATTCGAACTCGATTAGGATTTGTTTTTAGCAATGAAAGGAATGTTACCGCTAATAGTTAGTTATATTTAATTTATCTTTAATTGCTCATCTCCTTTCTAGGTAAATAACCATCGACGAAGGGCAAGGGACCGACTTCAGCGGAGAGAGTTAATAACTTCCTTGTGAGTTGATAATTACTTTCTTGGTATCAGAGCCTGGTTTTATGATTCTCATTCTTTTTGAGTTGAGCCAATGGGTCCAACTTTGTTTCTATGTCATCCTAAGGTATCGTATTGCCTTGATGTTGACCTTGCATTTTCTTTCATTTCTTCCTTTCAGTCATTATGGCACCTCCAGTTCGTCGTCGAGGTCGAGGTCAAGGACACGCTCCTCGTGATCCTCCGAGTCCTCTACTCTCTTCTGTTCCTCGTGGACCTCAAGGACACGTTTCTTCTGATCATACCGTTCCTCCGACGGTTATGGGCCCTATCAATTCTGATCATAGGGTGCCGGTTTCCCAGGTAGAGCAACCACGGGCCCAGTTGTGGGTTGAGCACATGATGACACCGGAATAGTACCAATTGTATTATGATCACATTCGAATACATGGTGTTCCACCACCTACAATGGCTCATACGACTACGACTGTCACTGAAGAGGTTCTTCGTGCTAATGAACCGATTCGACCTACCACTAATGTACCAGTTTTTACTCCATAAATGGCTTTAGGAGGTTCTACTTCTTAAGGTGCACTTTTTATACCTGATTTAGTGAAAGCAGTTGAAAACATGGGGACTTCGAAATTTAACGGTACAAGAAATGCTTCTAAAGCGGGGGCATGGTTAAAGGAGATTACAGAGACCTTTGACACCTTGATGATTGAAGAATGTTATCGTGTGGTCATTGCGACCAACCTGTTAGGCCCAGATGCACGACGATGGTGGCAATATCTAAAAGAGACATCTTCGATTACTATTACGTGGGCTATCTTTGTGGAACGATTCAAAGATCAATACTTCTCTCAATACATCAAAGATCAGAAGAGAAAGGAGTTCTTCAACCTCTTTCAAGGCATTATGTCGGTTGTGGAGTTCGAAAACAAATTTCTGGAATTGCGAGAATTCACTCCTGAGTCATATACGACGAGAGACTTATGCAAGAGATTTGAAGATGGTCTTAACTTAAATATTCGAGATCGCATCAAGTCCGGAGACAAGTACGAGAGTCTTGACGATCTTGTAGAAGAAGCCCTAAGGGTAGAAAGTTTAGTTTAGGCGAGACATAAGCTTGCAGAACGATCTCAAAAAAAAGGCAAGGGAGCGCATTTCCAGGAAATGCATCGAAGGTGTATAGGGGTGTGGGATCTTCGCGTGGCGCACCAAGTTCGGTATCTATTAGTTTTTCTCAACCTCGGGAGCAGTTTAGTAGAGGCGGGAGCAATATCTCGGGATCGGTTGGTGAAAATCGCAAGTGCCAGAATTGCTTAAAATATCACGACGTCCCCTGTAAGGCTCCTCAAGTATGTTTTCAGTGTCGAAACCCGGGGTATATGCGAAGTTCTTGTCCTCAGCTTATGGGAGCGAGCAGTCAGTGTTCTGGTCAGCTTCGTGGTAAACTAACATATTCTACACCCAGAGATACTCGATCTGCAGTTACCAGAGTGCCGATGCCTCAAGCGGCCCTAGTACTCAATCACCTATGCAAGGAAGGAAGCAAACTAGAGTATTTCATATTTCCCAGGAAGAGGCTTGCTCAGATCCGAAGGTTGTGACATGTAATTTATAATCTGAGTATTTTCACATGCTATATCTAACCCCGCCTTGTTATGCCACGTGATTACGATTAAAATATTTGTAAGAAATTCTATCTTTCTGAATTTTTAAATCACAATCTCACCTAATATTGCTTCTTTAGGCCATCTGTTTTTGGGAGACCATCAGGTCTACGCTTTATTTGACCCAGGTTCTGATAGGTCTTATATCCGGGATGATCTTACTGTGATCTTAGATTATCCTATCTCTCAATTGTCACCTGGAATCATCGTTCATACCCCTCTTGGAGAGCGTCTAATTCGTGATTTGGTATTCCTTGGTTGTCCATTGAAGATCAAAGATGTCCTTCTAGAGGCTGAATTGATACTATTGCCTTTGATTGATCTTGATGTTATTCTTGGCATGGATTGACTTTCTTCTCATCATGCAATTCTCGACTGCCACGAAAAGCTTGTCATTTTTCGTAGACCAAGATTCTCAGAACTTGTTTTTGAAGGTAAACTTCAAACGAGATCCCTTCTTTTATTTCAATGTTGACTGCGCATAAATTAATGCGTAAGGGTTGTGAGGCATTCTTGGCATTTGTCATCGATACTTCTCTTTCTGAAACTAAACTAGATGACATCCCGATCGTGAATGAATTTTCTGATGTCTATCCCGAAGACTTACCAGGACAACCTCCGAATCGAGAGATTGATTTTTCCATTGATGTACTTCTTAAAATCACACCTATATCGATTACTCCATATCGAATGTCGCCTGCTGAGCTCAAGGAACTCCAGACACAACTTGGGGAATTATTGGAGAATGGGTTCATACGACCTAGCACATCTCCGTGGGGTGCTCTAGTTCTTTTTGTCAAAAAGAAAGATGGATCATTTCGCCTATGTGTCGACTACCGTCAATTGAACAAGGTGACAATCAAGAACAAATATCCTCTTCCAAGAATCAATGATCTGTTTGATCAATTGCAAGGAGCAACTGTGTTCTCAAAAATTGATTTGCGATCTGGTTATCACCAACTCAAGATTAGGGAATCTGATATCCCTAAGTCTGCTTTTTGAACTAGATACGGTCATTTTGAATTCTGTGTTATGCCTTTTGGACTCACAAATGCTCCTGCAGCTTTTATGGATCTTATGAATCGGTATTTCGTACTTAGATAAGTTTGTCATAATTTTCATTGATGACATTCTTATTTATTCTAAATCGAATGATGAGCATTCTCATCATCTAAGAATTGCTCTGAATATTCTCAGAGAAAATCAGCTTTATGCTAAATTCTCGAAGTGTGAATTTTGGCTTCGTGAGGTAAGCTTTTTGGGTCATCACATTTCTAAAGAAGGAATCTACGTCGATCCAGTGAAGATTCAAGCTATACTAGATTGGGGGCGTCCAAAGAACGTGACAGAGATTCGTAGTTTTCTGGGATTAGCTGGATATTATCGAGGATTTGTCAAAGACTTTTCGTTATTGGCTTCATCTTTGACTAAATTTACTCTAAAAGGGGTAAAATTTGAATGGAGTGAAGAATGCGAGAAAACATTTCAAGAATTGTAAAGACGACACGATTCAGCTCTTATTCTCGCTTTGCCAGACCCAGCGATTGGAGAATTTACCATTTATAGGGACGCCTCGAGACAAGGATTAGGATGCGTTCTTATGCAAGAAGGAAAGGTTATTGCCTACGCTTCAAGGCAATTGAAGAAGAACGAAGAAAATTATCCTACACATGATTTAGAGTTGGCTGCAATCGTCTTTGCATTGAAGATCTAGAGGCACTATTTGTACGTTGCAACTTGTCGGATTTTCACTGATCACAAGAGCTTAAAGTATATCACCACGCAAAAGGAGCTCAACCTCAGGCAAAGGCGATGGATGGAGTTGATTAGTGACTATGACTTAGTCATCGATTATCATCCTGGCAAGGCGAATGTTGTTGCAGATGCTCTGAGTAGAAAGTCTTCTACCTCACTTGCTTCGATTCGATCTTTTTATCTTCCTATGTTGGAGCAATTTATATCTTTACACATTTCGCTTGATTGTGAAAAGTCTAATGATTCTGCCTTAATCGCCAAATTCGAGGATAGACCTACCTTGTTCGAGCAAATTTGAGAAAGACAATCACACGATGTTCATTTACAACAGAAGATGATGGACTTCTTACTTTGTTCAAATTCGGAATGATGGACTTCTTACTTTTGAAAATCGTGTTTGTGTTCCATCAGAACTTGATGTTCGTAGAGCTATTCTTGAGGAAGCTCATTCTTCAACCTATGCTATGCATCCTGGTTGTACCAAAATGTACAGAACACTTCGGGAGCATTATTGGTGGCCAAGTATGAAACGGGACATTACTGAATTTGTATCAAAGTGCTTATCATGCCAACAGATTAAAGCGGAACACCAAAAACCAGCCGGCATGCTTCAACCACTACCTATTCCTGAGTGGAAATGGGAAAACATCACAATGGATTTTGTTTCTGGTTTACCTCGAACCCAAAAGGGTCATGACTCAATTTGGGTCATTGTCGATCGTCTAACGAAATCGGCACATTTCCTTCCAGTGCATACCAACGAATCATTAGAGAAACTTGTCAAGTTATATGTCGATGAGATAGTCAGATTGCATGGAGTAACAGTGTCAATCATATCTGACCGTGATCCAAGATTCACTTCCCGTTTTTGGCCTAGTCTGTAGAAAGCGCTAGGTACAAAATTACTATTCAATACCTCGTTTCATCCACAGACTGATGGACAGTCAGAGAGAACTATACAGACACTAGAAGACATGCTACGTGCAGTGGTGTTAAATTTGGGAGGTAGCTGGGATAAGTACGTGACTTTGGTGGAGTTCGCTTATAACAACAGTTATCATTCAAGCATTGGAATGTGCCCGTATGAAGCTCTGTATGGACGAAAGTGTCGAACACCACTCTTTTGGGATGAGGTTAGCGAGAGACAAATCGAACAAGTAGAGCTTATCGAAGATGCGAAGGTAAAAATAAACTTCTTCGAGACAGACTTAAGGCAGCGCAAGATCGACAGAAAAGCTACGCAGATAATAGGAGGCGCGATTTGGAGTTTAATGAAGGAGACAAAGTTTTTCTAAAAGTTTCTCCATGGAAGGGCGTGTTGTGATTCCGCCGTCAAGGAAAGTTGAGTCCAAGGTATATTGGCCCGTTTACGATCGTGCAAAGGATTGGCCGTGTCGCGTATCGACTTTAGCTACCATCGGAATTATCGAAGATTCATGATGTCTTCCATGTCTCTATACTTAGAAAATAAGGACCAGATCCTTCGCACGTGCTCAAATATCCCCCAGTTGTATTAAAGGAAAATCTATCGTACGAAGTACAACCTGTTTAAATTGTAGATCGCCGAGAGAAAACGCTTTGTAACAAATCCATTCCTATGGTGAGAGTTATATGGAGAAGTGATCAAATTGAAGAAGAAACATGGGAACCAGAGTCAATCATACGTCAACACCATCAAAATCTCTTTCATCTCTAAGTACGTTTATGTTTCGAGGACGAAACTTTTTAGAGGAGGGGATACTTTATAATATCTAAGCTCAACTAGATTTTTTTTAGAAAGCCCAAAACCTATTTATTTATTTTTATGGCCCAAAAGGCCAGCCATATCTTAGCCCAACTAGATTTTTTTTAGATAGCCCAAAACCTATTTATTTATTTTTATGGCCCAAAAGGCCAGCCCTATCTTAGCCCAACTAGTTTTTTTTTTAAAGCCCAAACTTATTTATTTATTTATTTTTTGGCCCAAAGTTTCAGCCCACTTAAATGGTCTGATATATAATTATTAAGGCTAAAGTTAAAAAAAAAAGAGAAGAACGGGAGAAGAAAAACAAAAGAGGGGAAAGAAGAGAGTGAAGAGGAGAAACCCTTGTTGATTAGGTGGTTTCTAAGTTGTTTTTAGGTAAGTGGTGTGTGAATTAAGCTTCCTTCTTCCATGGTTTTGTAATTTTGTGGGGTTTTTCTTTTTGGTATGTGGGTAATTCGCAGACTGTTCGAACAGATTTTGACATAGCTATTGCCCTCGAAAGTTTGCAAACTTAATTTATGTATGTAGATGAACTCGTTAGCTAATAGTTTGTTATATTTAATTTATCTTTAATTGCTCATCTCCTTTCTAGATAAAGAACCATCGACGAAGGGCAAGGGACCGACTTTAGATTCCGGAGAGAGTTAACCACTTCCTTGTGAGTTGATAATTCGGGAACGCCTTCTCTTGTGGGAAGTGTGGACCCTCGATAAATGTGCATTTATTTTAGTTTTAGTTAATTGATAAGAAAATTATTTGGTATTGTGTTATGTGGTAAAGAGTCTGATTGGCTCGATTGCTCTGGTTAGAGTCTTGTTAGCCATTTTATGAGTATTATTGATTTTAACTTATGTTGAAGAGCCTTGCCGGCTCGATATCTGATAGCATTTATTGTGAATTATTTGAGAATTGATTTCTGGTTATTCTTGTGTGCCAATTAAGACTCTAACTTGAGTCATTATTCATCTTATGATGCATATGCATATGTATGCCTGGTACCAAGGTTAAGTAGCCCGAATTGGTCACGGTTTGGGTGAGTTGGAGAGAAAGTGATTAAGTAGCCCGAATTGATCACGGTTTGGGTGAGTTGGAGCGAAATTGATTAAGTAGCCCGAATTGTCGCGGTTCGGGTGAGTTAGAGTGACTACCAAGTTGCCCGTTGCTTGGCAAACCTGGTTGAGTTAGATCTAACGGGGCACCTGTCCATTTCCCAAATACTGATACTCTGGAGGGTGATCGTTAGATGAATCAGTCTATTATAGGCTCAGTCAACGTCATCAGTGTGGGACATGCATGTCATATATGTTTATATGTTTGATCATTTCAAGTATTCATGTCGATATTGAATTGTAAACTTTAGCACTTGGCGTATTGAGAAAGAATATTAATGTGCATTTTATCTAGAGTAACGGTGACGGGCTTGGACTGTCTCTCGACGGAGAGCTCAGTTCGAGGAGGATATTGACTACCCACGCGTTTTTTATGTGATAACATGTTGTTTGAACTAATTGTGTTATTCGTAAATGTGCACTAAGGTTTTTTTTTTCATTAATATGTATACTGAGCGAGAAATAGTTATTGTGGGACGAAATGTTGGATTTTATGTCATGAACTGCAAGTGGGAATACATGCTTCGTATAAGGGTCGGGGTGACCGGCTTATCACCTCACTGAGCTAGTGGTTTTGCTCACCCCCATCATTCTTTCTTTTTCAGTCTGTTGATATCGTTTTGGTTAGAGGTTTGCCTATCATTTGCTCGTCATCCAATCAGTGTTTTGGGTACTTTCTTTTTCATGTAAATTGATGGATTCATTAGCGAGATTGTATAGTTTATATTTGGTGACCCCCTTGATGTTCTTTTTGGTACTCTCGGGATGTTATATCGTTCATGTATATTTTCTTTAAACTAAGTTACATCGTTGTATTTTGTACCTTTGTAAATCCTTATTGATACATTATGAGATGATGTCCTCGGGTTGTACCCGTTGTTATCAGTTGTTCAATTCTACAGGTACTTGATAGCAAGCCTTACGTTTTTTATAAACTTTGTGGAGTGGAGTGCACCCATTCCGCGAAATTTATGGTTAACGTGGCGGTTGTCGCGTTCTGTCTGGGGTCGGGGCGTGACAAGTGCTTCATGAAATCGAGTAGACATGTTACACTACTTGTTGCAAACTTAATTCTTAACTCTTGTTTCGATTTAAGTTTGGGGGAAGAGTGCATGGTGGACATAACTTGATTCATTTGGTTGCATATAATTTTCTACAAGAGATCATCAATGGAAACTACAAGGGTAATTCCCACCATTTTTTTGCTAACTTAATTCTTAACTCTTGTTTCTATTTAAGTTTGGGGGGAGAGTGCGTGGTGTGACTCACCACTTGAGTATGCTTGATATTATGATGATGAGATGTATTCTCGTAAAATTGGGTCAATTTTAAATTTTCCTCATGAGCATTGGTTTGATTTTGGTATGATTGGTTGTGTTGAAGTACATGATAGTCCATATTTTTAATGAAATTGTTGAGCTAATGATTTTGTTGAGCAAGTATGAAGGGTATTGGGATCACGAATTGAGCTCGGAGTTAACAACTTCCACTACCAAATGCTTATTGAGGGAGTTTATTCTACACCCTACCACTTTTATGTGCTTAGCATAATTTGATTTGGATTGATGTGATTAGCATTCTACTTCATGTGATGTTTTTGGGATGTTTACTTTTCGTAAGTTAGGATTTCCTTTTCAATCAAGGATAGGATGTTTGTGAGCGTAATTGATTATGGATGATATGAATGTGTGCTTCATTATTTAATAATGGATGGTTTTGTGTTTTTGCATGATTATGTGTCTTTAGTCATTTCTTAAGTCATTTTTGAATGAGAGTGATGACATCATGTGGTGATAACTGATGACAAGTTATGATTAAGAATCTCTACGTTTTTGAATTGTGACATATTTTACTTAACTTGTTCAATTTTGAGATGAATGTGGTGTAATAAGTTCCTTAAGGTCTGAACACAAGCTTGTGAGTAGTTGAGCCTAAACAGTGCATACATGGTATTTATTTTCTTGAGTGGATTGCTTGTGTTTGATAAACTAGAACTTGCTCAAGGACTATAGGAACAAGCCCGATTAGTGGAGATTAGTGAAATGATGTAAGGCCATCCTTGTTATTATAGTCATTGCCAAATATTTCCATACCACGAACATCATCCCTAGTAAACCACTTTGAGCCCTTAAGCCTATTTCTTATGAATTTAGCACATTACAAGCCATGATTACCCACTTAAGCCTTATATACATACCTTTTGTGTGAGTAATTGAGGAGGTGTGGATTAGAAAGGTTTGATGAGTTAAAAAAGGAGAAAAGGAAATGGCAAACAAACAAGAAAAAGGATGAAAAGAGCAAAAACAAGAATGCACATGCAACCTCAAAACAAGAAAGGAGCAAAGCAACAACAAGATGCTCAAGAAAATAAAAGTTCAAAGAAAGGAAGCAAACATCATAAGAAGCTCATTCCAAAGAAAGTTAATGAATAGTACTTGTGATTAACAAAGATAAGAAAGGAAGAAAGAAAAGTGGAGAAGTTGGAGAAATTGGTCATCTCTTCGATTACTTACACTTGTTTAGTCACTATTATCCATATCTTTCCTACCCTACCAAAGAGCTTATCATTACATCCGAATATAAAGACCTTTTTTATCATTAATTAAAACTTTGGTGGTTTGTGAATATCATTTGTGAGGCTTGAACCAAAAGGGACTATATTACTCTTTATTCTCTTTGAATTGAACTTGTTAATTTTACATGTTATGAGTTTAATGTTGTGGGATAACTTAGCATAGTTTGTAGTTATTATTGCTATCGATGTGTTATTACTTATCTTCGTTTAGTGTTTTCCTAGGAGAAAATTTCTCCTCTTGGTTTGTTATTTTTGTTGCTCGGGGACGAGCAACACTTTAAGTTTGGGAAGGTTGATCGTCGCTATTTTCACCTAGATTTTAGTGCCTTTTGTGTATGTTTTCATATTATTTTATCCATATTTATGTGTACTTTTGTTGTGTTATGTGATTTTATGGAAATGTGTGGGAATGAGCTTAAAAGTATGTTAAACTGGTGAAAAATGAGTAAAAATAGAGATGAGAGCTGAAACGATAAAGAAACGGGTTGCCGGGACCCAACTCAAGTTGTAAAGTGCAACTCGAGTCGAGTTGGGGTCAGAAAAAAATCAAAAAATTGTCCAGAGAGCTTATACGAGTTGCAAGGTCTAACTCGACTTGCAACTCGAGTCGAGTAAGGAGAAGGGCAAGTGCCAAAAATTATACAGCGAGCCAACCCGACTTGAAAGTTGCAACACAAGTTGCTAGCTCGAGTCGAGCTGGGTGCCGAGAGTTTTCAGTTTCAGAGCCTCGTAACACGACCGAACAGGCGAGAGATCAAGTTACCGACACGAGTCGAGCTGGGTGCCGAGGGATTTTCAGTTTTAGAGCCTCATAACACGACTGAACAGGCGAGAGCTCGAGTTGCCGACATGAGTCGAGTTGGGATAGCTCTAGTTTCATTACATGCAACTCGACTCGAGTTAGCACAAGTCGAGTAAGGTCATTTTGGGCCAAAAATTTGGATTTTCACATGCTAATGTGTGTAAGTGTGTGTATAATGCCCATTTGATGTTAAAATCGTGGCCCAACTTGGAGAGTATATAAATAGCCTCAAGTTCAACATTTCAAGGGAGTTTTGGATACTCCACACAAGGGTTTCACTTCTAAATCTATATCACACACCATTTCTTCTTTTTTACACCATCATCTTCATCCATCTTCATCCATTCTTCATCGCTTCCATTTGGGTGTTAAAGTACTCAAGAATTCAAGAGCTAGAGGTGGAGATCAAGATGATTAGAAGATTCTCTTCAAGAAATTGATAGGGAAGAACTTATTCATCTTGTATTTCTTTTGGATTTGAAACTATGGGTATATGTAATGAATCATTCATGTGTTTTGTTACCATTATCATGTTAGGCTAATCCCTCTAGTGGGATTAGAAACATGAAGAGCACATTAGGTTTATATTATCATGTGGATTAAATTGGATTTTGACTTAATTGATGTTGATTTCTATTCATGGGTTTTAATTGTTTGATGTTGTGATGGCATGGTTTGTTATTCATGAATGATTATTGGTTTAATGGATTGTTGATCAATGGATGATTTATGATAAATAAGTGCTATTATAATGTTCATGTGTATATTGCTTGGAGTGAGACGGAAAGTATTAGAAATGCATGAATAGACATCGAGTTTGAGTTTGATCGAAAGGATATTTTAACTTGATGAGGGGAACCAATCCATTCGTTAGCTTTAGTACACAAAAAGGGAGAGTTAATTCTAATTAGTACCTTCTAAGGGAGAATTGGGAGTTAATTAGTACCTAGTTGGAAGAGGTTAATGTTGGGCTTTGATCTTAAGTGCTTCTGGGAGTTTTTAGTGGATCAACAACCTTTGTAACCCGAAATGAAGCTTAGGATATAATCATGATCTCCCTTAATCTACATCAATTGAGTTGAATAACTTTTGCATGATAATATGAATTGAGTGTGCTTGGATGTTTCTAATCCCATGTTTTTCCATACTTGAACTTTAGCACCTATTCTCGTTTATTGTTAACTATCTTTATTTGTCATTTCTCTTATTTGCTATTTTGTTCTCTTGTTAATTTGATTTAATTGTTTATTTCATAATCATACTCAAACCCCCAAATCATCCTTACAAAAGTGACATAAACATGAGCTCACGTATTTTACTAGTCCAAACCTAAGTCCTTTGTGGTTAGATAATTTTATTTCTTGGGATATACTTCTACAACGATCGAGTATTCTTGCTCGTGAGTATTAAAAATATTTAAACAAGAGGCAGCCAAAGTATTAGTATGACTTTAGAATCTTCATTAATGGACTTGAATGTGATTCTAAGTTTGCCCAAGGTTATCACAATTTATTATGATAATAATGGTGCAGTTGCAAACTTGAAGGAATCACGAGTCCATAAGCAATTAAACACATTAAGCGCAAATACCACCTTTTTACAAGAAATTGTATTATGAGGGAAAGTTTGTTGTTGAAACCTAGAAAATCCCTTTACAAGGACCTTAAGGCGAAAGCTTTTGATGGTCATGTAGTGGGAGTAGGAATCAGATGTATGGCAGTGGTCTTGACAACATAGTCTTTTAGTATAAGTGGGAGATTGTTGGATTGTATACTAAAAGTCTAGCTTTTGGTATGAATAATATTTTAACAATGAATTTGAAATGAGAATCACATGATCAAATGTTTTGCATATTATAATTTATTTATATGATTATTGCTAAAGTCCACTTACTTTATACTGTAGATAATATGTTGTGCGACAACACGCGGAAGATCATATTATCAGTTTCCTTATAATGTATAAACAGATGCTCACAACCGAGATAGAGGAGGACTCTCTATCGGGATGGTTGTAGTGTGATTTAGTATTAGTTTGTCTTGACTATAGAATCACATTAGTGCACTTTGTGTACATTGAGCAGGACCGCTTGAGATTGTTCGACTTATACTGACTATATAGGATAACTTGATCTCAGTTATTATGGATGTTCATGCTCTTAATCCCTATACAATAACCTCGACACGTAAGCCAGTATATATCTCTTTGTTTCATCAATGGGTGAGATTTATATATTAAATCAACAAACTCTGTGAGTTGGGAAATAGTGTTGTCTCTATGGTATGTTGTTGATTGTAGAAGGAATTCGTGTCCTATTAAATAGGTTGATGATGTCCCCTTGAGGAGCTCATAAGTATAATCTTGTAAACTCTACGGGTGGATTTATTCCGGTATGATAACAAGGTTGAGTGGTACTACTCTCGGATAAGATATTAATTAATGAAGTTGTCAGTAATTTAATTAATTAATGGTCATTATATATATTAAACATGGGGAAACTGTCGGACTCATAATAAAAATGAGCCCATGACGTAATTATGGGATTGTAGCGACTGTGCAGTAATAATATTTTGCAAAATATATTATTATTATTGTACTTAGGTATAAGTTTTGGGTTAAATTTAGATACTTAAGACCAATGCAGGCACGAATCTAATTTTTCCTCCTGGTCCCTATTGTAGCCCATAAATAAGGCATCTCAGCTTTCCAGAATCCTAATCAGATCACTCCTAACACGTGAGAATTAAAGGAGGAAGCAGTTTGAGAGGATCTTGAAGATCTTCTCCCACACGATGTCAAGATTGGACTTGGAAATACAGCAGAAGATCAATAGGTTGTTTTCTGTAGCTGTTCTTCTTCAATATACCCTGGTGAAAGGTAATACTTTTCTATCTTCTTGCTTCCACTGATTTAGAAACGCATGGAACCTTAATAGCTCACGTTAACCAAAACGATTGAACGCAAACTAGATTGTGTGAGACAAGCTCTGCATCCTTTATTTTCCTTTCATGAATGACATCTTTCTTAGCAAATTTCTTGTATCTGGCCTTACCATCATCTAAATAGAAACAGTCAGTTCTAAAGTTTTCAAGATCATAATCAGAATCATCATCTTCTTCATTAGCATCCGGATTAGAATCTTCATCCAGTTCATCATCATCATCAACTTTTTCATCAACATCATCATCAACATCTGGAGCCACATCTTCATCATCAGATTCATCAGAGGTAGCAACTTGATCAGATTCCTCAGGTGCATCCTCTTCATCATCAGACGATGAATCAGGATCAGTTTAGAGGGATCTGCATCCGCATCAGCAGGTGTTGCTATATCAGTGGCAACATCAGTGGCAATATCATCAATCAGTTGGTCCAGATCAGCTTCACTTTCTTCTTCAGGTGTTGCAACAGAGGTGGCAACATCAGAGATAACTTTTTTGTCTCGTCTCATTTTCTTCAGGGCGTTGCAGATTTCAGCCATCGTGGGGTTATCTCCAGGAACATCCACATCCATCATAGCAGAATTATCATCAGAATTAGATAAGGAAATATGAGATTTCCCTTTAGCAGTACTGGGAGCATTCTGTGAAGTAACAATTTGACTCTTCTTCCGGACACGGATAGACCAGTGCATGGGTGGATCTTTGCACTTAGTAGCATTTTTCTTGGTCACCTTTGACATAATCAGAACAGGTGGTGATGATGAAGGAGAAGACACGATAGGATTCTGCTCAGTTTGGATAAAAAAAGCAATGAGTGATGATGTAAAAGGGACTTGAATAGGGTTATATGGTTCAAAAGTTTCATTGGGCTGAGTTTTAGATGGAATTTTAGATAGAGAAATAGTAGTTTGAGAGGGAGTTTCAGATGATGTAGGGGGAATATCAGATTAGACAACAGTAGGAAGAAGTTCAAGCATTAGGACTTCGATTCAAGATAAAAGAATGCCTGAATCGGCGACCTGAGCCTAAAGCGAGAGTAATACAGAGTCAGGAGTACCTTGAGGAAGGACAATATATCTGGGTTCGACTGAGTCTACAACGGGTCCAAGTGGCGGTGTAGCAGCATCAGGATTTATATTCTGACTAGCACCAGTCGCGACATTCTCGACCATCAAAGCTAGGGTTTGGAGTGAAGTGGATTTGGAAGAGGAAGCAGAGGGTTTGGATGATGAGGAATGTTTTGCTTTGGAAGAGGAAATGTTTGTCTTTGGAGGAGACATTGAGATACGTGAGTGAGACATAATTTGAATTTTGAAAAACTAAAAGTATGTGAGAGAGTGTTGTGTAATGATTATACTGTTGGCGTTCGATCATTTGGTTAATGTGAACCGTTGGGTTCCATGCAATTTTATATCATCAGAAGCAAGAGTATAGAATCGTATTACCTTTCACTAGGGTATGTTGTTGAAGAAGAACAACTGCAGAAAACAACTCTTGATCTTCTGCTGCATTCCCAAGTCTAATCTTGACGTCGTGTGGGAGACGATCTTCAAGATCTTCTCAATCTGCTCTCCTTCCTCTCTCAAACGTATTTTAGGCGTGTAATTTAGGGTTCCGAGAAACTGAGATGACTTATTTATGTGCTACAGCAGGGACCAGGAGGAGAAATTAGAGTCGGGCCTCCATTGGGTTTAAGTATCCAAGTTTAGTCCAAAATTTATACTTAAGTCCAATATTAATAATATATTCCACTAAAATATTATTATTGCACTGCCACTCTAATCCCAACTTACGTTATGGGCTCTTTCTTATTATGAGCCCGTTAGTCTCCCCATATTTAAGATATCCAATGCCCATTAAATAATTGAGTTACTAACAACTCCAATAATTAATATCTCATTCAAGAGTAGTACCACTCAATCTCATTATCATGCTGGAATAAAACCACTTGTAGGGTTTACATGATAATCCTTATGAGCTCCTCAAGGGGACATAATCAACCTATTTAATAGGACACAGATTTCTTCTACAATCAACAGCACACCATAGAGACAATACTATTTTCCAACTCACCGAGTTTGTTGATTTAATATTTAAATCTCACCCATTGATGAATCAAAGAGATACATACTGGCATACGCGTCGAGGTTATTGTATAGTGATTAAGAGCACAAACATCCATAATAACTGAGTTCAAGTTCTCCAATATAGTAAGTATAAGTTGAACGATCTCAGGCGGTCCTGATCAATACACACAAAGCATACTAATGTGATTTTATAGTCAAGAGAAACTAATACCAAATCACACTACAACCTTCCCGATAAATTGTCCCCATCTATCTCGATTGTGAGCATCTGTTTATACTTTATAAGGAAACTAATAATATGATCTTCCACACATTGTCGCACAATATATTATCTACAGTATAAAGTAAGTGGACTTTAGCAATAATCATATAAATAAATTATAATATGCAAAACATTTGATCATATGATTCTCATTTCAAATTCATTTTTAAACATTGTTCATACAAAAAGCTAGACTTTTAGTATACAATCCAACAATCTCCCACTTATACTAAAAGACTATGCTGTCAAGACCACTGCCATAAATCTGATTCCCACTCCACACTACATGACCATCAAATGCTTTCGCCTTATGGTGTTGTAAAAGTATTTACTAAGTTATCATCCGATGCAATCTAGGCTACAACAATCTTTCCTCATCATACGATTTCTCGTAACATGTGGTACTTGCGCTTAATGTGTTTAATTGCTTATGGACTCGTGATTCCTTCAAGTTTGCAACTGCACCATTATTATTATAATAAATTATAATAATTTTGGGCAAACTTAGAATCACACCTAAGTCCATTATGAAGTTTCTAGAGTCACGCAGATGGATTTGGCTGCATCAGAGGCTCCAATTCAACATCTTCTTATGGTGGAGTCGGAAATATATTTCTATATAACACTCCTCCATATTATGGCTCTACTTCCAAAATAAACACATAACCTTGAGGTGGATTTACTGTCGTCCCTATCTGATTAGAAATCCTAATCTATGTACCCCGCAAGAAGCAATGAATATGTCCGGTAAGGCCACATATAATTTCTAGTCCTTTTTAGGTACTTCATACCCAATGACCATGCGTTTAGCAAAATAGATATCTAATCTCGTGCATAGCATTCCTTAGATTAAATTTCCTTATTTGCCGAAGCATAAGGAACCTTCTTCATCTACTTTATCTTCTTTTGTGTCTTAAAGACACATTTCCTTACATAAAGTCACATGCTAAAACGATGAAGGATTGTATCATTTCATGAAGCTTGAGATAAGCACAATATTCTCTCTTGTGATCTGAATCACTATGATTACAAGAATATATTTTGCTTCACTTAAGTCCTTCATTTCATACTGCTTTATGAATCATACTCATACTCCCGACAATACTCTTTCATTTTCTTCAATGAGCAAGATATTATCTACGTACATACAAGTAACACTACCATGTTTCTGTCACTCTTTTAATACACATGACCCATCCACACATTGATTAATTAAATCCATATGACTGGATCAAAATGTTCTATAATTTTGAAGCTTGCTTTAGTCCATTGATGGACACTTTTAAGCTTACACTCAAAATGTTGTTAGCCCTTTGTAATAAATCACTCTAGTTGCTTCGGATAGATTTTTTCCTCAAGACTTCCTTTCAGGAAAGTTGTCTTGACATCTATTTGCTATACCTTATAATTCAATATGAGTAGAAATAAATAAAAGAATCTAGATCGACTTAAACATAGATATCAGCAAATAGGTTTCCTCATAATCGAACCCTTACTTTCTGAGTATACCTTTTCGCAACTAGCTTTGCTTCAAAAGTTTTCACCTTACCGTATGATTCTCTTTTATTTTGTATGACCACTTCCTACGGCTTTTACACCATTTAGTGGTCCTACAAGCTCCCAAATTTGATTTAGAATACATAGATTTTATTTCAAAATTCACTGCAACTTACTAAGATTTCGCATTTCGATCTTGTAGTGCTTCGTCGTATCCGTGGGTCAATTCCATGTTTACTAGGGACCAGGTCTCACGACTCTCCCAAAGCATATATCTATCAGGTTGTAAAATAACCCTCCCACTACGACAAGGTGCTACAGGCAATTGTGTATCAGATATATCATGCGTTGCAGTTTCCTTGTGGTATATTCACTTGTACAATTGGTACTATATTTTGTGTTTTTCCTTATCACATCTTTTATGAAAATTTTTACATCTTTGTGATTTATTACATAGTCCTTTTCCAAAAATCTAGTGTTCATGTTAACAATCACCCTTTGATCTTTTGGATTATCAAATAAGACACCCTTCACTTTTCTAGGATATCCCACAAACAGACAAACATCCTTACGGCACGCTGTTTCTAGGGCATACCCATAAAATGAATTTTGTAATTCCAAATAATTCATCATTAATCTTAGCATTTCCATAAGAGTCATATTCCTTCTATTCGCCATACTATTCAGCTGAGGTTATGCCCGGTGTAGAGAACTTGAGATTTAATCTCAATCTATGATTAATAGCTCCTAAACTATCCTAAGAGGTACTCGCCACCATGATTAAATCGTAATGACCACCTCTCATCGGGATAGTCTTAGGACCACTTAAATAAGAATGAACCAATTCCAACATATCTTTGGCTCTATACCCCTTTGCCTTGAAAGGCAATTAATCATATTCACTTCCAAGTAAGACTCTCAAGTTCGATAGTTTCCACTTCCAATAAACCTAATGGTCCACCGACAATCAACTTTCGAATCGTACTTAAGTAAAATGATCTAGTTTTAGATGCCAAAAATATGTTTAGTTCATCTCTAAAAGTTCCTTTCTCTTACTAAGATTAGAAGGTGCATTATTAATTATTATTTGTTGCATCATGAGAGAACCATGATTTAAGAGTTTAAAAATTGTTACTAACGTACCATAACAGATTATAGCTCCATCCTATATTATTATGGCCATGTCATTTAAATGAAATGGAGTATCCATCCGTAAATGCATAGAAACTGAAATGAAATTATTTCTATGAAAATGTACGTAAAGACAATTTCTCATAATCAAATGTTTATTCCTATTAGAAGATAAATAAACTTCAACTGAAACAACCACTACTTTTGTAGCTTACCCATGTACTCATTAATCTCATCATCACTTAGCTACACTCTTTAGTGATTCCGGTACACACAATGTGTTAGTAGATACCATCATTAATCAAACTTCAACAACTAATGAATAAGATGCTAACCTTGTTCACTCCATGATGAAATTGGCTTTCCTTAACCACATATTTTGTCAGAAGTTCCCACATATTACAACATTTTGTATTTCAGTTGGAACTTGCTCAAAACATATAGGCAAACTACAGAGAATTAAATTGATCTAGGTTACTCCTTCAATTTCTACTCCAATTATTTCAAATTCATTCATCGAGTTAATCATGACCTCTAGCCTTTCTATCTTTCTCAAGTATCCAAAGAATCGCATGAGATTTACCATTATATTTCTGTGAACCTCTCATATCTTTACTAAAGACTAAAATAGGCATTAGAGGACATCCTTAGTGAGAACACATTTATGTTTTCTTAAGCAGTTAAGAATTAAAATCAAGATTCTTTTCTAATCATCTAACTTTGGACCAGTAAATATAATTTCTTTTAGTAAACAATAAGTGAGATAAACCATTCGAAATACAGAGAATCAAGTAAATAATTTCAGCGAACAATGCTTCGAATTTATCCATTTATATTGATTCCCTCAAAATAATATAAAATAAAATTCACCGACATCTCAAGCACCGTGAGTTTGCATGCCACGATATTGTGGACGTATAAACACCCGAACATTTACAAGAGAAGGTTTTACCCATTAATTTCATTTGTCAACTTAACTTTATGACAAAATAATTAATAGTCGGTTCCTCTTTAGCCATGCAAATAATAGCAGTGGCTCCGATGGGGAGGATACATATTATTTGTACCTAAGTGTTCACCATTATTTGAACCCACGTCCATTGCGCAAGCTTATGTCCCTTCCGATGGAGAAGATCACACGCGCTCGGGTAACTTTCTACAATCATCAATTATAAATTTGTACCAGTGATCCACAAATAAACTCATCCGATGGGAGGAAGGCACTATAGCTAACACGCAAGTTTACGTGCATCAAATGACAAAACAATAATTATTTAATGAAGTCTGTACCAGCGATCCACAAATATGCTCATCCGATGGGGAGGAAGGAACTATAGCCAACACACAAGTATACTTGCATCACATTACAAACCAATAATGGATGCTGCGGGAATTATTAACCAATTCCCTCTCCCACTTAGTTACTTAACATCGAGGGTTTTTACATGCATATAATATTCATAAATAAAATATGGAACCTAACATGCTCCTATTACAACACATAAGGCGGTAAATCACAGAGAATCATGCATATAAATATAACCATAATCAGATAATTAAATCAATTATATGCAGTTATATATCAGTGATTTTGATTATTCGCCACCAAGCCCAAATATGGGCAACACAGACTGAAATTGGCCTTTCAAGGATTTTCCTTCAGATTCCATGCCTGCGATTCTCCCCAGGACCACGATCCACCAACAAGCAATGTGCCCATCTATCCGCGCGTCCAACACTTGTCACCATTAAACTCGACTCGAGCTGATTCCCGTGGTAGAGCTCGACTCGAGCACCTATGCCCTAGCTTGCGCCATAAGCCAACCTACTCGTCAGCCGCGTGTCTGCCCACCATCAGCTCAGCACACTGATGTTTTTCGCCTGCACGACTTCTTCCAGTAATGTCTGCCTTACATCCGAGTCGTCTCGTCCGCAGTCTCTGACTCGCACCGATCGCAGCGCCAGCCACCCCATGCCACCAGCGCACAGCCACGCCAGAGAAGGATCATCCAGTGATGCATTAATGCCCAGCACCGAGCGCTGCTCGTCAACAACGTCCGGCCAGTCACGCATGCACCGGTTGTGCTTAACTTGCACTGTCAGTACACGCAGTCGCCGCGCCTGTCATGCTTTTCACCATGCGACTCGCTCAGAAAACGTGTTAGACTCGCCCAGAAATTATGATGGACTTGCCCCGCCCTGTGACTCGCTTGGAACTATTGGTAGACTCGCTCGGAAAGAGCCTGTGACTCGCCCGGAATGCTGAATCGACATGAAACCTTCTGTCGACTTCACCTGTGAGTTCCACTGTCGAGGCTTGCTAACTGAAACCGACACTGCAAATCACGATTCCAGTGCCAGCCACCAGCAACGAGCTCAATAATTGCCGCCATCAGCTTTGGCTTGCTCGATATGCCATCGCCTTCAAATGCTGTTGTTCGCAAAAAAATCAACAACAAGTTTCCCAGAATCACCTGAGCCCTAGCCACCACATGAAGTTACCGAAACTGCCACCGATGCCACCTTTCGGAAGTCCAGCTGCTTACGTCGGCAACCACACACGCGATCCGTAACCCGTGCAGTGATTTTTAAAGCCTGTTCAGCCGTCAAAAATCATCCATGCAGCTGCGAAAGCTACCCCACAAATCCATCTTTCGCCGCGCTGTTCCGACGTTCAATTAAGTCTCCAGCCACCCACGTCCATCACCGCTCACGTCGTGTCGCAGCCTCTCGCTGCCTCTCATCCATCAGTCGTGCGGTGAAAGTATGTGCAGTGTACACTTTCAACAAGAATCAAGTTCTAAAACCCTAATCACGTATGGCACAAAAAAATCCTAGCCTAACGTGTCACGCTTCACTACGAAACTAAAGCTTTGATACCAATTGTTGGCGTTCGATCGTTTGGTTAACGTGAACTGTTAGGGGTCTATGCAATTCTATATTAGTGGAAATAATAGTATAGAATCATATTACCTTTCACCAGGGTATATTGTTGATGAAGAACGGCTACAGAAAAGGGACCAGGAGGAGAAATTAGCTAGAGTCGGGCCTCCATTGGGCTTAAGTATCCAAGTTTAGCCCAAAACTTATACTTAAGTCCAATAATAATAATATATTCTACTAAAATATTATTACTGCACTGCTGCTCTAATCCCAATTTATGTTATGGGCTCCTTCTTATTATGAGTCAGCTAGTCTACCCATGTTTAAGATATGCAATGCCCATTAATTAATTAAGTTAGTAACAACTCCATTAATTAATATTTCATCCGAGTGTAGTACCACTCAACCTCATTATCATGCTAGAATAAATCCACCTGCAGGGTTTATATAATAATCCTTATGAGCTCCTAAAGGGAACATCATCAACCTATTTAATAGGACACTAATTCCTTTTACAATCAACAGCACAACATAGAGACAACTTTTTTCCAACTCACCGAGTTTGTTGATTTAATATTTAAATTTCACCTATAGATGAATCAAAGAGATACATACTAGCTTACGTGTCGAGGTTAATGTATAGATAATGAGTGTGTAAATTCACTAGTTTTGAGCTCGGATTCGTGTGTTTATGGTGTAATAAATAGTTGTAATTCGATGTGAATCGGTATACATAGTGGAAAATCATGAATCAGGTGTCTACAAGGCTATTTGAGCTGATTTTTGATGGAATGAGTTGGAACTGATCGGATCCAGAAAGAGGAAGAAATAGGTGTACGATTCGACAACGCAAGGGTCGAATTCGACCAAGAAGGAGAGAGTTTGACCAGCACTACTAGTCGAACTGAGTGCGGAAAAGTATTGTTCGACCACGACAAGCGAGTTTGGCCAAACCACTTGGTCAAACCGTTGTCGAACTCGAAGCATAAACAAAAGCAGTACCGGTTTGACCAGGAAGTATCCGGTTCGACCAGGACTCTGGTAAAGTCCGGGATCAGAGGCCGAGTTATAGGCAAGTTTGACCAACCTATTTGGTCGAACTGATGTACGGAGACTTACCACATTCATATTTTTACACCTTCAGTGCGTGTGTTCGCTCAAAAGGCCCATCCAATGCTTGTAAAGAGAGTTTACAAGTATAAAAGAAGAGCTTTCGCAGGAGAAAGAGGGGAGCATTGATCAAACATTCATTATCCATCATCGCCAAGCCCTACCACAATCCCAAGGAGTCGTATGGAGAGATTCGTCTGGCGAGTCAAGTAAGATCATACCAACTAGCCATGATTGTTCCTAGATCAATCATGGGATAGAACCGCTCTGGTAGTTCTAGGGTTATGAAAGTTTTATGAGTTAATTGAATTTCCAAGTGTAAACTCCGTACAATACTACTTGTTGTTTATTCTATATAAGATTGTGCCTTTTTAATTCATACTCACGGTCGTTGTATGCACTTTAACTGTTATGTAAAGTCTGAATACATCTCTTGGTTATTGATTGAGTGTGTTCACCACTGAGCAGGATTGCATATTATAATTCTAAGTGAAGGGATTCCGAAGTCTTATTAGAACTATTTTATATAGATACTTGTTAATTGAATTGTATTCGGGTTAATAAGTAGGATAAATAGTATAACTTTATAGTACCTAAAAGGGGAGATCAAATTGGGTTAGAGTACTAAGTGCACAGAAAATAATTGATTATGATAGTACCTAGAAAGGGGGGTGAAGTATATCTCTTGCTTCGAGGATATTCACATGTGTCATACGCTTGCTTACTTGTGTCTATAGAGTACGCTTGCATGGTTTAGTGATGCATCCATAAACCACAAGGCATAGACGGACATCAACACATGGAAAGGAAATTAATAAGTAAAACTGGATTACCTGATGAACTACTCTATTAATTACTTGATCACAACTGAAATTTCTCTTTTGCTTGTTATTTATCTTTCTATTTCAATTATATGTTATTTAATTTCAGAATCAAACCAAATCCAATTACCAACATAATCTTAGTTAATTAGAATATAATTGAATTGATAATAATCTGTCCCTTAGGTTCGATAATCACTTGGTCGCCTATCGAGACTACAATTCATATCCTTATACTTGAGGATTAATTTGTATTGAGAAAATGCTCATCAAGTTCTTGGAGCCATTACCGGGGATGGCATTAATTATCCATTGATTATTTCTAATTTAATTGAGATTATTATTCTTGTTTTTGATTTCTAATACTTATATTTCTTAGGTGTATGTTCACAAGATCAAAGAAAGGTGAATTAGAGCCATATAATCCAGATATCGGAGCATCGTCGAGGAAGAAAAAGAAGAATAATAAGAACAAGAAAGTTGATCCAACTAAAGCTCTTGATTTAGGAGTTGAAGATGACGTGCTAAATCTGCAAACGATTAAAGCTATAACCGAAATTAATTTAGATGTAGAAGCAATCAACATGGCGGCGGATCCTGATACCCTTGCCATCCGGGAAGTCTTTAAGAACAATGGAACAGGCAATGCTGGGTTGTTAGGAGCAAGAGGAATTGGAGTTGATTTTGATTTAAACCCTGCTCTTATCACCATGACTGAAAGGAGTCCCTTCTCTGGGGGAACATTCGAAGATCCTCAGCAACATCTAAATAAGTTCCTTGGGTATGCAAGCACACAAAAAGATGCAGGAGCTCATGAGGATGCGAGGAAGATTATACTATTTATGTTCTCACTAAATGAAAAAGCGAGAGATTGGTACGATAATCTTGATGCTGCTGAATGTGATACATGGAAGAAGTTGAAAGTGAAATTCTTGGAGCGATACATGCCACCTTTAAAGGTGTTCAAGATGAAGCAAAAAATCAATCAATTTTTTATCCATGGCAATGAGAAGTTTCATGAAGCTTGGGACAGGTTAAGGACATGCTTCGAAAGTGTCATCAGGATAGGCTCTCTAAAGCTCAATATATCAGTATTTTCCTCAATAGGTTGGACTGCGATTCTCGTGTTTTACTTGATGCTTCTTCTAATGAAGCATTGCTGATGAAGTCACCCAATGAGGCAGAAAGGCTTTTTGAACATATTTTGATGAATTCTAGAGATTGGCAGACTGATAGATTGAGAGGCACTTATGTCCTTGGTAAAGTAGCACAGGTTGAGCATACTATGGTGAAGTTGGGAAGAGATGATGATATCATCTCTAGCTTGACTAACATTAGCAAGCTACTAGAGTCTCAGTAAAAGTAGATCACGGATTTATCTCAGAGAGTACCAATAATGCAGCAGGATGGTGGCTATGAAGGAGCTAGCTAAAAGAAGATCGAGGAGGCAAATTACGCCATGGGTTAAAGTATTCAAGGAACTAGGTACCCAAATCAAGAAAACCGAAACTATCAAGGGAACTACAACAATCGTGGTCCCCGGGTGATTATCAACAACCTAGGAGGCCAGAGTTTTCATGGAGCAATCCGAATAATGCAATGCAGCCTCCTATCGATGTTGATCCGGGAGCTAAGGTGGAAGAAGGGAAGCCTGACTTTGAGGATACTATGAACAGATACATGGCGAGGAATGATGCAAGAGTAGACCATCTTGAGGCTAAGCTAGAGAAGAAAATTGATGATCATCATAAGGAATTTGTCTGCACAAGTAAAGGACCTTACGTTGTTAATGGGGAAGATGGCTGGAATGTGAACAAATTAACTCAAAATATAGAGAAAGGGAAGCTTCCGTCTCAAAGTATTGAGAATCCAAAGTCTTTTCACGCCATTACACTAAGGTTTGGAACGCAGCATGAAGGACCGATGAAACTGGAATTGAATTCTGAAGTGTCAAAAGCCAGATTCAACCATGATTCGACCAGACATGCAGGTCGAACTGAGCAGGGGAGGTCGAACAAGGCACCTGGGCGACGTTCGGAGGAGTTAGAAGGTCAGTTCGACCATAAACAGATTGATTCGACCAGAGCCTCTGGTTGAACTAAGGTCTAACGCCACTGTCCAGAGCACTCTGTTTTGTCTTAAGGCTGATTCGACCATGATTGCTTGGATTCGACCAACCCCGTTAGTCGAACCGTGGTCGAATCCGACTGTACGTGGGAGAATAAACTTTCAGATGTTCAGTTCGACCACTACTCACTGAGTTCAACCACCTACCCAGGTCAAACTCAGGTCGAACTCTCCTGTTCTGTGTTGTTTTCCACATTGAATGCTCCGCATGATGTTGATGCGACTTCAGTACCTTCTAAAGAGCATAATACAGAGATTATAGCAGAAAAGAAGTGGGAAAGAGCTAAGAGATTGAGAGCTGAAAAGGATAAAGCGGAGAAGGCTGAACGTGATGAATGAGGGATTCCCAAAACAAAGATACCTCCGTCCTTTCCTCTCAAGCTAGTTAAGAAGGGATTGGAAGAGAAGTTCACGAAATTTTCAGAAATCATAAATAAAATAAGCTTGAACATTCCTTTCTCTGAAGTAATATTGGAGATGCCATATTATGCCCGTTTTCTGAAGGATATTCTTTTGAAGAAGAGAAGCTTGAACGGAATTGAGATGATGAATTTATCAGAGGACTGTAGCTCGATCATTCAGAGGAA
Organism: Pogostemon cablin; assembly: GCA_023678885.1. Taxonomy (NCBI): domain Eukaryota; kingdom Viridiplantae; phylum Streptophyta; class Magnoliopsida; order Lamiales; family Lamiaceae; genus Pogostemon; species Pogostemon cablin. Next base: position 13,939,268 of record CM042952.1, on the reverse strand, counting down.
GCTGCCAGCTAAGCTTAAGGATCCAGGAAGCTTTACAATTTTATGCAAAATTGGAAAGGGGCCGGCACGTCGAGCCTTGTGTGATGTTGGGGCAAGCATCAACTTGATGCTGTTGTCTACCTTTCAAAGGCTTGGTTTGGGGGAGTTAACCCCTATGATAGTTTCTCTATAACTAGTGGATAGGTCTATGACTTTTCCGAAGGGAGTGATCAAAGATGTTCCTGTTAAAGTAGAGAAGTTAGTCTTTCCTGTGGATTTTCTGGTGCTGGAGATGGAAGATAACAAGGATAATGTCTCTCTTATTTTAGGGAGACTTTTCCTTGCTACTGCGGGAGCCATGATAGATATGCAGAAGGGTGAGTTGCGGCTGAAGATGGATAAAGAAGAGGTCTTATTTAACCTTGACAAAGCAATGAAGATGCCAATGGAGATGCAATGTTATAGTATTGATATAGCGGAGGAGATTGTGAAGGAAGACATATATTTGATTCTGTCAAAGGATCCTTTAGAGACATGTTTGGCGGAGTCTCTTACTTTTCTCACTACTGAGCTTGATGAACTCTCCAATGAGGTATGTATTGAATTTCTTGAAAACTTACTTGCTTTGGGTGATGACAGGTATGAGTCGACAAGGACCAACATTGAAGAGGTCAAGTGGACTAGGAAGTACTCGCCATTGGATCGAGAGAGTGCACCTCAAGAAGAGAAGAAAGAGGAGTTGAAATCATTGTCGGGACACTTGAAGTATGCCTACCTAGGTGACAATGAAAAATATCCGGTAATTGTATCTTCTTCCTGTGATGATGATCAACTTGAGGAATTGTTAGATGTGCTTAAAAAGTATAAATCTGCGATTGGTTGGTCTCTTGATCATTTAAAGGGGATTAGTCCTTCCTATTGCTTGCATAGAATAAGATTGTTAGATGAGGTCAAGAGCAGCATTTAGAATCAGCGGAGGGTGAATCCCGCTATTCAAGAAGTGATTAAGAAGCAAATCCTGACGTGGCTAGATGCAGGAATTATTTATCCCATTAGTAATAGTCCTCATGCGAGTCCATTGCATGTTGTTGCTAAAAAGGGGGCATGACTATAGTGAAAGCCAAAGATGGTGAGACATTAGCCACTAGTCTGAATGAAAATACATGCAAAGACCATTTTTCCCTTCCTTTCATGGATAAAATGTTTGATCATCTTGCAGGGTATGAGTATTATTGTTTCTTGGATAGGTGCTCGGGTTATAATCAAATCATGATTGCACCCGAGGATCAAGAAAAGACTACTTTTACTTACCCTTATGGAACTTTTTCCTTTAGGAAGATGTCTTTTGGATTATGTAATGCACCTACTACATTTCAGCGTTGCATGATGGCCATATTTGATGGGTTGATAGAAAAGATCATGGAGGTGTTTATGAATGATTTTTCTGTATTTGGTTCCTCTTTGATATTTGTTTGTCTAACCTTGCTACTGTTTTAAAGACACGCCAAGAAACTAATCTTGTCTTGAATTGGGAGAAGTGTCATTTCATGGTAAGAGATGAGGTTGTTCTTGGCCATCATATTTCGGCCAAGGGATTGCAGGTGGATAGAGCTAAGGTGGTGGCAATTAAGAAGCTTCCTCCACCTACTAATGAAAGGGGAGTGCGGAACTTCCTTGGACACACCGATTTTTATAGAAGATTCATAAAAGTCTTCTCGAAATACTCCAAGCCCTTATATCATTTACTTGAAAAGGATGTTCCTTTTGTTTTTGATGAAGAATGTCTAACAGCTTTTCAGGTTTTGAAGGAGGCGCTTATTACTGATCCCATCTTGATCAAACCGGATTGGACTCAGCTGTTTGTACTTATGTGTGATGCAAGTGATTTAGCACTTGGAGTGGTGCTTGGGCAGTTGAGGGAAAAGAATTTATGCGCCATTTACTATGCGAGTAATACTTTTGATGTTGCACAAAAGAACTACACGGTGATTGAAATGAGTTTCTAGCTGTGGTGTATGCATTCAACAAGTTTCGACAGTATTTGGTTGGCATGAAGACGATAGTGTACACGGATCATTCTACGATCCGGTACTTGATGGAGAAGAAGGAAACAAAGCCAAGGATCATTAGATGGATTCTTCTTCTGCAGGAATTCAATATGGAGATCCGAGATAAGAAGGGTACCGAGAATGTTTTGGCGGATCACCTATCAAGGTTGGAGACAATGGAGCACTGTGATGATTCTTTCTTTTACATTGAAGAGATGTTCCCTGATGAGAAGATAATAGCAGTGCTTGTTGAAGGAGCTGAAAGAGCACGTGTTGTGGCTGCACAAGGGATGAATCCATGGTATGCGGATTATGTGAATTACATTGCCATAGGTGAAATTCCTCGAGATCTCAACCGATATCAAATTGCAAAATTCAAGAGGGATGTTGAGACATTTATATGGTATGATCCGTTTGTCTACAAGATATGCACTGATTCCATTATCCGTAGGTGTGTGCCCGAGATGGATATGGAGAGTGTACTTGATTTTTGTCATGCACAACCTAACGGGGGGAACTTCGGAGCTCAAAAGACTGCAGCGAAGGTACTTCAATCTGCTCTTTATTGGCCGACCTTGTTTAAATATTGTGAAACCTATGTGGCGATATGTGATAGATGTCAAAGGATGGGAAACATAAGTCGACGAGATGAGATGTCACTTCAGCCAAGCATTGTTGTTGAGATCTTTGATGTATCGGGATCGATTTTATGGGGCCTTTTCCCCTATCTAATGGATTTATTTACATCCTTTTAGCAGTGGATTATGTTTCTAAGTGGGTGAAAGCCATTCCCACTCACGTGAATGATTCAAGGACTGTTTTATCTTTCTTGAAGAAATATATCTTTGCCCGCTATGGAGTTCCTGGAGCACTAGTGAGTGATGGAGGGTCTCACTTCGTCAACAAGCTTCTTGAAAAGGCTTAAGGATTATGGAGTCAAGCATAGGGTCATTACACCCTATCACCCTCAAGTGAATGGGCAAGCTGAAGTCTCCAACCGACAAGTGAAGCAAATTTTGGAGAAGGTAGTCGGAACCAATAAGAAGGATTGGGCTATGAAGCTTGATGATGTTTTGTGGGGGTTCCGGACTGCTTACAAGATGGTATTGGATATGTCACCGTATCAAATCATCTATGGGAAGCTGTGCCACTTACCCGTAGAGATTCAACACAAAGCTTTTTGGGCTTTGAGGAGTTTGAACTTGTCTAAGAAGGAACAAAAGGAGTTGAGGTTGACTCATATTAATCAATTGGATGAGTTCAGGAATCGAGCTTACAAGAACTCAGAGATCTATAAGGAGAGAATGAAGAAATGACATGATTCTCTTACAAGGAGTTCAAGCAAGGTGATGAGGTATTACTTTTTAACTCTCGTTTGAAGCTTTTCACAAAAAAATTGAAATCAAAGTGGACGGGGCCGTTCATTATCCATAGGCCTGCGGAGGGGGGAGTTTTGAGCTTATGGACAAAGATGGGGACATTATCGCGGCGAATAGGCATCGATAGAAGCATTACAAGTCGCCGGATGATGCTTGCGTCGTCTTTGAGGATACCTTGCACTAGATTGGTACCGTCGTGCCTCTCCGACGTTAAACATGAGCGCTTGTTGGGGGCTTTTCCTCCCGTTTTATTGCTTTATTATTTTTTTTGTGTGGGTAAGAAATTTTTATATTCAATGTGCTTAATTATTGGCAATTACATCTCTTTACAAATTTAGTTTCACTATAGTTTCTACTAAGTTTTGGGGGTGTCGATTTTTTTGCAATTTGCCTAATGTTTTGTGGTGTTTGGTGTTATTTTCGAGTATTTTATGTGGAGTCAGAGGCGGATCCAATAAAGGTACATGGGGGTACAGCTGCACCCCCAAAATAAAAAATAAGTTCTATATATATAGCATATAATGACATATATATTCTAGCGGTTTAGTGGTTATGAGGCCGCCTTTTAGGCAGATATGGTCACAGTTTCAAGTCCTATTGATTCCATTTATATTTTTGTCCTTTTTACTCAATGGAGTTGCTCATGGATGTCAAGTTTAAGATTGATTCTCGAGCTAGTTTTGATCTATTTTGGTACCTAATGTTCATTTTTTAGCTTAAAGTGTGCAGGGAATGAAGAAAATTCGAGTTTGGAGCATCAGGGGTGAGTTCGACAAGACATGCAGGTCGAACACGGGAGCCCTGGTCAAACTTAAGATCAGAGAGTTTGTTACAGGTCGATTCGACCAAGCAGAGGAGAGTTCGACCAGGGGTTCGACCAAAGTTAGAATTCGAACTGGTAATCTGAGAGTTGTACAGATGGGTTCGACCAAAACATGATCGGTTCGACCAAGCAGCTTGATCGAATTAAGATCAAAAGGCGAACTTGAAAGTTTTGAACAGTAGAGTTTGACTACGACTAAGAGTTTGACCAAAGCACTTGGTTGAACAGTGGTCGAATCGCAATGATGGATTGTCCAGTAAGGGAGTTTGACCATGGATTCGACCAAGTCAATCCAATTTGACCACTCAAATTGGTCGAATCGAGCCCAGGTAAGTTGATTTTAACCCCGATTTTCATATTCATTCGAGCACTTCACATAACTTCCTCCCGAATTCCGTCTGAATCTAAAACCCTACATTCCAAACTCCAAAATTAGTGGATTTTGATAAGTTCTAACCACAATCCACACACATTCCACTCAATTCATCGCGTTTTTGGAATAATCTAGTTGAAAAATTAGGGTTCGTCGTGATTTTGGGAGAATTATCACATTCTTTCATTCTAAGCCATGTCTGGATCAAAAGGTATGTTTTCTCAACCCTCTTACCCTAGGATTTAAGTTATAATCGTTGATTATAAGCGGGTATGTTGATTAAACTAAGTTTTCTATGGATTCATGGTGTTGTTTGAAGTTTTGTGCACAATTTCGTTTGAATTGTTGTTGGGTTTGATTTTGCTTGATTGAATTGAATTAAACCATGTTGATTATGTGAAGTTATGAGGAATGTGAGTAGTTTGGGATGAAGCATGATGAATTGCTAGAAAATTGATTGAGTTTGAGTATTTTTCATGTTAGATTGCTTGAATTTGAGTAGTAATACATGCTTGTGGCTAGTTTGATCGCTTGTTGATCTTATTGCTTGGAATGAAGATGAATAAGCATGTGGATTGAATTGATTGGATGCTAGATTGAGAGGTGATGTTAATACTTGAGGGTGGTTACACTTGTATGGATTGTCTTGTTATAAGGGTTCTTGGTTTAGTATGATGCATTTGTATTCTACATGTGTTAATTTTTATTGATTAGAAGCATGTATGCTTGATAAATATGTGAATTTATTGTGAAATTGATCTTGGTTATTTACTTTGAGGAGTACTTAGGAATCTATTTACTCATGTGAGGATTTGAGCCAGTTAAATCATGCTAGTTCATGATAGTTTATTCTTGAGAGAATCGTTCGTATGACCGTATTATAGAACTTGACTTGACATCTTGTGTGAGACTTATAATTGAGGAATTGCTAGGATATGATCTTAGGCCATTATTGTGTAATCAAGTCACTTAGCCAAAATTTTACCTTACCTGTTAATATATGTATCATTGTAAGCCCTTTTGAGCCTTAAAAAGCTTTTTCTTTGGCAAGCTTTAATAAAAAGCCTTATTGAACCATTACTTAAGCCTTGTTGAATATCATATTCATTAGTAGAGAGTTGAGGTGCATAAGAGCTTGAAAGAATGAAAAGGTAGAAGCTTGATTGAGAATTATGAAGAAGAAAGAAGTATGGTTAAATCCTGTTTAGGGGTAGTGCTTGAAACTGGCACCCCGACTGCTTAGAAGGGTAGTGCTCGAAATTGGCACGCTTGCTCATTGAAGAAAGATGGTGTTGATGCTTGGAGAAAGAAGGAGAATCAAATTATGAAGTTTATGAGAAGAAGATGGAGAAACAAACGAAGATATATGACGAAAAGCAAAACTCCAAGGTAATTCTCTACTAGTGAGTGAATTAGTCACTTTACCTAAATTCTCCTACCTTTACCAAAGAGCCAACATTACAACCCAAAAGCAAGTCCTTTGAGACCCTTGCCAAGCTTATGGTTATGCGAAAGTATGGATTGAATATGAGCTCCAACACTAACATGTTAGAGTGTACATCTTTTACACTGAAGAGTGAGAATAAATATTTATCTTGTGAGCTAGATGATTTTGTACTCCGAAAGGTATGGTAATCGAGTGATGTTTTGCATTAATGATGCATATGATGCTAGTAATACTTGTGTTCAATTGATGAATTGCATGTGTGAGTGTGAATTGTATTGGTAGTTTGTTGAATTTTACACTACTCCTTGGTTTTGATTTCGTTTCCTCGGGATGAGAAACATGTAAGTTTTGGGGTTTGATGAGTGTGTAAATTCACTAGTTTCGACCCCGGATTCGTGTGTTTATGGTGTAATAAATGGTTGTAATTCGATGTGAATCTGTATACATAGTGAAAAGTCACGAATAAGGTGTCTACTTGGCTATTTGAGCTTATTTTCGATGGAAACAAGTTGGAAGTGATCGGATCCAAAAAGAGGAAAAAATAGGTGTGTGATTCGACCATGCAGGGGTCGGATTTGACCTAGAAGGAGAGAGTTCGACCAGCACTACTGGTCGAACTGAGTGCGGAAAAGCGTTGTTCGACCACGACAGGCAAGTTTGACCAAACCACTTGGTCGAACCGTGGTCGAACTCGAAGCATAAATAGAAGCAGTACCGGTTCGACCAGGAAGTATTCGGTTCGACCAGGACTCTGGTCGAATACGGGATTAGAGGCCTAGTTCCAGATGAGTTTGGCCTGCCTGGGCGAGTTCGACCAACCTGTTTGGTCGAACTGATGTACGGACACTTACCAAATTCTTACTTTTACACCTTCAGTGCGTGTGTTCACTCAAAAAGCCCATTACAAGTATAAAAGAAGAGCTTTCGCAGGAAAAAGAGGGGAGCATTGATCAAACATTCATTATCCATCATTCGCCAAGCCCTACCACCATCCCAAGGAGTCGTGTGGAGAGTTTTGTCTGGCGAGTCAAGTAAGATCATACCAACTAGCCATGATTGTTCCTAGATCAATCATGGGCTAGAACCGCTCTGGTAGTTCTAGGGTTATGAAAGTTTTATGAGTTAATTGAATTTCCATGTGTAAACTCCGTACAACACTACTTGTGGTTTATTCTATATAAGATTGTGCATTTTTAATTCATACTCACGGTCGTTTTGTGCATTTTTAACTGTTATGTAAAGTCTGAATACCTCTCTTGGTTATTGATTGAGTGCATTCACCGCTAAGCAGGATTGCATGATATAATTCTAAGTGAAGGGATTTCGAAGTCTTATTAGAACTATTTTATATAGATACTTGTTAATTGAATTATATTCGGGATAATAAGTAGGATAAAGAGTATAACTTTATAGTACCTAAAAAGGGAGATCAAATTGGGTTAGAGTACTAAGTGCACAGGAAATAATTAATTATGATAGTACCTAAAAAAGGGAGTGAAGTATATCTCTTGCTCCGAGGATATTCACACGTGTCATATGCTTGCTTACTTGTGTCTATAGAGTACGCTTGCATCGTTTAGTGATGCATCTATAAACCACAAGGTAGAGTTGGACATCAACACATGGAAAGGAAATTAATAAGTAAAATTGGATTACCTGATGAACTACTCTATTAATTACTTGATCACAACTGTAATTTCTCTTTTGCTTGTTATTTATCTTTCTATTTCAATTATATGTTATTTAATTTCAGAATCAAACCAAATCCAATTACCAACATAATCTTAGTTACTTAGAATATAATTGAATTGATAATAATCTATCCCTTGAATTCGATAATCACTTGGTCGCCTATCGAGACTACAATTGATTATCCTTATACTTGAGTATTAATTTGTGTGTTGAGAAAACGCTCATCAATAGGGATTAAGAGCACGAACATCAATAATAACTGAGATCAAGTTCTCCTATATAGTCAGTATAAGTCGAACGATCTCAAGCGGTCCTGCTAAATACATACAAAGCATACTAATGTGTTTTTATAGTCAAGATAAACTAATACCAAATCATACTATAATCTTCCCGATAGATTGTCCCCGTCTATCTCGATTGTGAGCATCTGTTTATACTTTATACGAAAATTGATAATATGATCTTCCGCGTGTTGTCGCACAACATATTATCTATAGTATAAAGTAAGTGGACTTTTGAAATAATCATTATAATATGCAAGACATTTGATCATGTGATTCTCATTTCAAATTCATTGTTAAACATTGTTCATACAAAAAACTAGACTTTAGTATACAATACAACATAAAAAAGCAAAAAAACTTCACACCTTATCAACCCACATATCACACATCGAGAATATAAAGAGAAGAAAAGAAGATTTTAGAAGGGTGTATGTCCACTAAGTATATCTGTTAATTGTGTAATGCAAGGGATCAAATGCAGCAGTTGCTAAGGCCCACTAATTTATATGAGAAAAAATATGGCCTTAATAAATAAATGAGAAACATTATGCATAATTAATAAATAAATAAATATACTCTAAATTTCATCACTTAATGTATTGAAAATAAGTAATTTAATAACACATTTTCATGGGCTAAAAAGATTCTGAAAAAATCAATCAAGGTTGATTTTTTATGCAGGCACACATACACTTTCTATCCTTTTATGAATTTTTATCCAGTTTTCAATCTCAAGGAACTTACCAACTTTTGAAAAGATCATATCGTGGTTGTCAGCCCCATGTGTCTAGTTACTCAGTGATAATCCAAGAGTGTTCTTATTCCTTTTTTGAAACTAAACAGCCTTTAGAAAAGAACACATCGTAATTGTCAGTCCCGTGTGCCTAGTTACTCAGCATGTTTAGACCTTTGATTTTTAGAACTAATACTTTTAATTGTGTATGTCCAGAATTGCACCTTAAGATTAAACCAGAATATAGTTAGCAGCAAGAAAATTAGCTACCAAATCAGTTAATTTCGACATAAAATGACAAAACTTACCGTAGTGTCACTTCAAGTGTTGTCACACTCTAAGCAACATTATGCATGACTTCATGGAATGCAGAGTCCAAGAGATTTCCTAAGTGAAGAAAACCTCTTGAAATAAGTGCTTTCGTGAAAATGTCAGCAAGTTGTTTCTCAGTGGAAATATACTCCAACTTAACTACTTTTTCTCAACTAAATCTCAAATGAAATGATGACTTATGATGATATGTTTAGTGAGTGAGTGTTGCACAGAAATTTTAGAAATGTTTATAGCACTCGTGTTATCACAAAAAAATCACTAAAGCATCTCTCTCAAGCACATAATCAGCTAACATCTTTTTCAACTAAAGCAGTTGTGTGCAACATCTTCCAGCAGCAATATATTCAGATTCAGCAGTGGATTGGGATATGCATTTTTTTACTATGCCAAGAAATAAGATTGTTACCCATGTAGAAGCATCCACCACTTGTGCTCTTCCTATCATCGTAATCACCTGCCCAATCAGCATCACTGTATCCAACTAGGGAGTTGTTTGTATCCTTCGAAAACAATAGTCACATCTCACTTATTCCAACAACATATCAGATGATCCTCTTTACAGCTTTCATATGTGATTCCTTGGGATTTGCTTGGTAACTAGCCCATACACAGACACTATACATAATGTCAGGTCTGCTCAAAGTTAGGTACAAAAGATTACCAATCATTGATCTATATTGAGTGTGGTCAACATTTGAGCCAGCATTATCTCTACACAGTTTCTGTGATGTTCCCATAGGTGTCTTCATATGCTTAGCGTTCTCAAGGCCAAATCTTTTCACCAAGTTCCTTACATACTTACTCTGTGAGATGAAAATACTACTTTCACTTTGCTTGATTTGTAGACCTAAAATTTAATTTAGGTCACCAACCATACTTATCTGAAACATAGTAGTCATCGCCTTCACAAAGCTGTCCATCATGACCTGTGATGTTGCTCCAAATACGATGTCATCAACATAAGTTTTAGCAATAAAAAATCCATCAGATTCATGCTTAATGAAAAGAGTTCTATCAGCCTAGCGTCTAATGAATCCAAACTGAAGTAAGAAGTCAGCTAGTCTACCATACCATGCTCTAGGAGCTTGTTTTAGACCATACAAAGCTTTTTTTTAATTTATACGCATTATCAGTGTGAAATGGATCAACAAAACCTTTCGGTTGTTCAACAAAAGCTTCTTCAAGTAAAATACCATTTAAGAACACAACTTTAACATCCATTTGAAACAGTTCGATACCAACAAAGCATGCAATAGCTAAGAGAAGCTTAATAGACTCTATTCTAGCTATGGGAGCAAATGTTTAATCAAAATCTATTCCTTCAACCTATGTGTATCCTTGTGCAACAAGTCTAGCTTTATTTCTTACTATGTTACCAGATTCATCAGTTTTGTTCTTGAAAATCCACTTTGTTCCAATCACATTAGTGTTTGTAGGCCTAGGTACTAGGCTCCAAAAACATCATTCCTAGTGAATTGATCAAGTTCTTCATACATAGCCTCAATCCAACATTCATCTTTTAAAGCTTCTAAGGCATTCTTGGGTTCAACATAAGAGAAATAACGTTCAGTACATACCTGATTGCATATGTTAGACATGCAAACCGATCGTACTACATCTCTAAATTTACCTTTTCTTCTGGTTTGAACACCAACATAGGACTCACCAATGATCTGTTATGAAGGGTGATCTTTCTTATATCTATGAGCAAGAGTATTTTTCAGAGTTCTGTGGAGTTGGATCTCACCTTCTTTTGAATCAACACTCGATGTTCTAGGCGATGTGATCTCATTCGACTCAACATTATTCATTGGTTCTGCAATTTCAACCAAGTCAGAGATATTATCTTCCATCTTTTTAGCTACAATATTGGATTCAAACATAATATTGACAGATTCTTGAACAGTTCTGGTTCTAAGATTAAAGACTCTGTAAGCTTTACTATTCTTAGAATATTCTAAGAAACACTCTTAGAATCAGACTTTAAAAGATAATCTCTATCATTTAGAAAGTAGCACATGCAACCAAATACATGAATGTATTTCAGGTTTGGTTTCTTCCTATACAACAGTTCATAAGCAGTAATAGAATAATATGGTATAAAATGAATCCTATTAGACACATGACACGCAATATTCAATTCCTCAACCCAAAATCTTTTAGACACATTCATTGAAGTAAGCATGACTTTAGTCATTTCTTGCCATGTTCTATTCTTTCTTTCAGCAATCCCATTCTGCTATGGGATTTTAGTAGATGAAAACTCTTGCATATTGCGTTTCTTTTCACAAAATTCAGAAAACATGTTGTTTTCAAATTCTCTACCATGATCAATTATAATCCTACAAACTCTAAGATTAAAAGCATTTTTTAACCTTTTGAAAAGAACTTTGAACACATTAAACGTATCAGATATTTCTCTTATAAATTCTACCCATGAAAATCTAGAAAACTCATCAACAACAACCAAAGAGTACCTCTTACCACCAAAACTTTCAGTCTCATAGGACCCATAAGATCCATGTGAAATAATTCAAAACATCTTGAAGATGTGCACAGTGATGTGACTTTGTGCGAATACCTTACCTGTTTACCTTTTTGGCATGAACCGCATACAGGTGGATCTCTAAACTGAGCTTAGGCAATCCTTTAACAGCTTCAAACTTAACCAATTTCTGGGAATTTCTGTAATTTACATGGCCATGTTTTTGATGCCAAAGTACACTTTCATCATGTTGTGAGATGTTGCAGTATATACTGTTACCAATCAGATAAAAATTATCAGCAGATCGACTCCCAATCATCACACAGTCATCAGTTTCACTTAGCACAAAACATGAATTCTTATCAAATTTCACATACAAATTATCATCACATAATTGACTTATGCTTATCAAATTAGCACGTAAACCTTCAACATGAAGTAAATTCTTTAGATTTGGAAAACCATTAACATTTAAAGTTCCTTTACCAACAATATTACCCTTAGAGCCACCACCATAAGTAACTTTACCACCATCAAAAGTTTCATAATCCTTCAAGTGTTCAACATTACCTGTTATATGTCTAGAACAACCACTATCAAAATACCATAGACCAGGTACACATGCTTGAAAAGAAGTATAGACAACATTACAAAGCACTTATGGTTTTCTGACCCAAGAAGATTTAGGAGTGTGTGAATACTCTTTTGGTAACACTCCAGACAATATTTTTTCAGAAAGCATATCATCTTTTAGTTTCAAATAGTAAGAACGAATATGACCAGGTTTTGAACAATAATGACAAACAAGGGTCATACTGCCTTTTCTATCAGGAAACTTGTTGAAAAAAATCATTTGAATCAGGTTTCACAAATTTTGAATCAGGTTTCACAAACTTAACAGGACTTTCAAAACTAAAAGGCATGCATTCTTCAGTGTATCAAAGACCAAATTTATCAGTTTTTCCAACAGATAAAGCTTCATTCAAAATAGATGTACTTTGCTATACTTTTTGAAGCTCAACGTGGAAACAGCTAACTGGCCTTGGAGTTTAGCAATCTCAACATCCTTCTTAGTAAGATTTACCTCAAGTCTTGTTATAGTCTCAATTAAACCATCATTCTCTTGGTTGACAGCTTTTAGTTCTTTCAGAAGTTCAGAAATCTTCATCCCTAGAGGTTTTTGTGTAGTACCTACTCTAGAAGAGAAAGCATTAGTACAATTCTTATCAAGATCAGAAGTAGACATAAACCTGCACGATGTTGGCACACCAGACTCAACATCTAAGTCACTCTCAGAGAAATCTTCCTTCGCACATTGTGTTCAGAATGCAAGTTCTTCTTCATTTGCATTTGGATCTCCTTCAAAATCATCGTCACTCAACAAGCATTTAGGCTCAGCCTTTTTTTCAAAAGAGTGTTAACACATTCACTTGCATAATGATCAAAATTAGTACATTCATCTCAAATAATCTTTTTCCTAAACTCAGGATCATACCTAAATTTTCTTCTTTGAGTGGGTTTACGAACAGGAGCATCAGGGGAATGTTCCACCTTAGGCTAAATGTTTGCTTTAGGCTTGTTCATCTTTTGTCTATGATAAGACTCAAATTTCTTAGCAAATAAAGCAATATTGTCAGTGTCATCAGGAATGTTGTCAACATTTTCGTCAACTTGTTCAATATCAGTTATGATAAACATCTTACCAGAACTAGAACTAAAACAAGCACCAGTTTCACCTTTAAAAACGACAACACATTTTCTATCATATGCAGAATCTTGTTGAGACAAATTCATTTCGTAAGTTTTCAAGATACTTATCAGTTCATTATGACTCAACAGATCAGTGTTCCTAGATTCTTCTATAGCACATATTTTATCATGAAATCTCTTAGGAAGCATACGTAGAGTTTTGTTTACTAACCTAATATTGGAGATAGGATGTCCAAGTGACTGCGGTTCATTCACCATCTCGTAGTGTCGCTCATTGTATGATGAGAGAGTCTCGTCTTCCTTCATCCTCAAGCACTCAAATTATACTTTCAACATCCTCGCCTTTGCCCTTTTGACATTTCCAGATCCTTCATAGTGCTCTTGAAGCCTTTCCCAAGCGTCTTTTGCTGATGTACAGTTCTGAATCAGGTTGAACATCACTGTATCAACCGATGAGTTAATTGAATTGAGTGCTCTATAGTTCAACATCGATTGATTATTCTTCTAAGATGTCCATTCAAGCTCATTCTTGATGATTTGAACTCCATCACTGCCTTGAACTGAGGGGGGTACAGTCTAGCCTGCCAGAATGACTTTCCAAGCTCGTTCATCCAAGGACTTGATGTCACTCCTCATTCGGCTCTTCAATAAGGCGTAATTGGTTCCATCAAGTATGGGGGATGGTTGATTGATCCAGTAGAGTAATCCATGACACTTCAACACTTAACACCAAGAATCAACACTAGTACCATAAAGTGTTCGCTCTGATGCTACTTGTCAGGGTTCTAGGGGTGTGTAAGTATATTTACGTCAGTGATGTTGTCCTTAGCGTGGTAACACTTCGTACAACACCGACTCTTATCAGAATGAAACTTGAATATGAATGTGCAAGTTTGTACAGCGGAATACTTAACACACAGAATTACTCAATCTTTAATACACACACGAATATAAATCCCAAACAAACTTTACAAAAATTAGATTGAAAGAGATGGAAACATTCCTTCCACTCTTTAATACGCACACAGATATAAATCCCAAACAAACTCCCAAATGGCAAAACCTAGATTATTATATCTATATCCTACTTCAAGTATGCACTTCCACTGCCTGTAAACAGTACAAAAAAACATATGAGATAATACTATACATGTGATGCAGAACGAGATGTTACAACACCAATGAAAACACTATAAGAGGAACTTAGTTGAATAAATTCTATGTCTGGTGACTCTCTATGTAGGAACTCTCCAAGTTTTTCCGTGCAAAGAATGAAGTCTGACAGCTTCTATTTATAGTCGTAAAGCATGCTGCAGGCCTTCTTCAAATAAGTAGTCCACTAGGAGATATAAAAATCACCCATTAACAGCGAATAACCAACCCACTACTTTGGGTAGTTATTTTCAACTTTTAGAATCTTCTGGACTTCTAGAATATCCCAGATTGCTCTTAAGTCTTGTGGGTCCCATTCGCACGTTCTTCGTTCAACAACCACAATCCTGAAAGTAACATTAAGAACAACACCACACAAACATGTTAGTGGTTAAATAATAATTGGTGAGGATCGGTGTGATTTCAGATGTGATGATACTGGTCTCAACACTTCACATCAGCAGTCACTTCCGGAATGATAGTAGTGTTCATTGAGAATTGTAAAACATCCACCTTTAGAAAGGATTATAGCAAAGCTATCTTCAAAATTCTCAACAATCTTCATCTTTCTTAGAACATGTAACCCTAAGTTTTTTCCTTTCAGCTCTTCTTTTCTTGCCAAGTTCACATAAAGTCCATTGGCTATTAGTGTAATAACTCTTCCTACATTGATCTAAGTGGCTTTTCTCTCCCAATTATCTTCAATATGTTTGAGATCCAGTAAGCTTCCACATTGACTTGTTGACCATCTATTAGACAACCTGTAATGTACAACTCTCGAGCTCCCACTACTGTATCATTTTGGTCTAGCAAAAATTGTTTGGAATAAAAACTTCTCTATATATCTTATCACCGAGGTGAAAGTGGTGGTGAATTATGGTACTGAGAGCTTGTGCGAAATCTAATGAATTGTGTAGAGAATTCATAATCTCTTTTGATATTAAAGGAAAGATGCGTTATGTGACTTGGGAGCTAGTGTAAATATAATGCTTCATGCTTTTTTCAGGGAACTTGAGATGGGAGAACTTAAACCAGCCACCTGAAAACTCAATGCTACAAATGGAGAAATTATACAAGCCTTAGGGGGTCGCTGAAGATGTGATGGTTGGAGTAGAAAATTTGGTATTTCTCACTGATTTTGTGATATTAGAGAAAACAGCGGACCTTGAAGTTTCGTTGATCTTAGGAAGATCATTCCTAACTTCGGGAAGAGCTAAGATAGATGTAGAAGAAAGAACAATCTCAATGAAGTCGAAATGAAAAGATGTTGTATTTATACAAAAATGGGGCAATAGATTATCCTTATTTAAAGCATCCCAAAGTCCCTTCGGATATTTTTTAGAGTCGTTGAAGATCTCTTTCTCAAGGTACGCCTAAGCCTCTTATTTATGATCTTGATAAGCTTGACCTTGGTTTTGCTAGAAAGGTGGACCCTAAAAAAGATTTGAGGATTGATAAGAAGGAGCCTACAACGGAATTTGAAGAAATGGATTTTGATGATATGCTACTTGAGTAAGAATGGAGAAATAGTTTGGATGGATAGAATGATGGTAAAGCAACTCTTCAAAGTAAGTAAGAAAGATGAAGGAGAAGTGTTGTGGCATACGTCCAAATTCCGTTAATCCCGCATGCCGTCAAGCTCGTTAACGTTAAATATGAATGCTTGATGGGAAGTGACCATACTTTTCTAGTATTTTCTTTATTTTTTGTAATTCCCGAGCTTCTCACTACTCATGTGCCAATATAATTTAATTTTTGTTATGTGCATTTTATAATTATGTGATAATTATGTGGCAATTATGTGATAATAATGTGGCAATTATGTGACAATAGTTTCTACATTTTATTTATATTTATATTTTATTGGAGACATCCGTGATAAAAATGGCGACATTATGTGAATAAATATGTGCATAAATAATTACGTGCATTAATTTGAATAAATAATTAAATTGCCTTATTTGTACAAATACATAATTTCTTAATTATTAAGTATTACACGAGTCCTCGTAATAGTAATAGGGGTAAGAAAATGTACATGTATGTGTATTAATTTGTAAATATATTATATCTAAGCTATTAAGTATTGCACGTATATTCATAACGGATAATAATAATAATAAATTTTACTTACTATAAATAGTAACTTATTAAAAATAGTAAGTATAGTAATAATAATAATAAATAAATAAATAAATAAAGTGGGTGGCTTATCAATAACAATACATTAATTGTTAACTCTAAATGAGTAAATTGGCTAGAGGAGGACTAATACGTGGACAATTAACATCCACATGCTGAAGTTGGATTACTAAGTAGAAACATGGCTTTCTATTCTTTCATTTCTGTACCTCCACTCACCCTACTATATATACAGCTTGGTTACCATTTGGAAACTTACTTGGAGGCAGGCGTGAGAATAAAAAAAAGGAGAGAGATATATTGAGAGAGAAAGAAAGAGAGAAGAGAGAAAGGAACGTGCTGAAATAGAGAAAATTAGTAAAAGTTCTTCACGAGGTCTGTGGTATTATTATTATCGAAGTCGAGGTAAGTAGAAGTCTAACTACAATGCATAAACATGTTATGTGTGAATTATTTGTGATTAACATGTGATAATTATGTTATGAATTAATTGTGATTAGTTTAATTACATTATGAATTATTTGTGAATAATTTGTGATACAAGCTATGGATTTCTGTAACTTGAGGTAAGTAGGTATTCATATGCATTTGATTATTATCTTATAAATTATTTGTGATAAATTTATTACACAAGTTGCGGATCTATGTAATTTGAAATAATATCATTATCCTTTATAGATTTGAGCGATTGGAAACTATGGAATATAGATCTGTGTGACATGAGAAAATATCGTTTATAAGGATCTATGTGATTTGAGGTAAAGTTGTTATTTGAAAAATGGATATGTGTAATAAGATACTAATGGTGTGTACCACCACTATATATACACTCTTTCAGGGACAGCCGAAAATTGGTCCGAGTCATGTTTTGACTCACCCTATTCATGGATCGCGGAGCGATCCAAGTCATGTGTTGAATCAATGTGTCTCTTGTTGGCTCACTTTTATTCAGGGATCGCTGGGCGATCCGAGTCATGTGTTGACTCAATGAGTCATTTATCAACATATCTTTATTTGGGATTCTGAAAAATCATCCCCAACACTCTGTCAGGGTTCGAAAAAATTATTCTCGACACTTTATTCGGAGTATGAAAAAATCGTCCTCATTGAGCTCATTTGTGGTTCATATCATAAGTGTGTCGTGGGGATCCTGCAACGTGAAAAGTTTTCAAAATAAAAGAGACCAACTAGAAAAACTAGAAAATACGCGATAAAAAATTAAATGTATTTCCATGCACTGTCATGCATGATTTCTACTTACTGAGATTTTTGTCTCACTAGTTTATACATTGTAGGTGAGCCTGTTCATGATTGAGTTTTGTGATGTGATTGTACAAGCTGTGGAGCTCCTTCAGGGTTTTGAGCAGATATACATAGATGACGACTTGTTGGGCTTTATTTTGTTTACGCTGATATTTTGTTATGTAATATAATAAGTATTGTCACAAGTTTGTGTAGATTGATGTGGTGTCAGAAACAGGCGATGTATGTTAGACTATGGTTTTTGTTATAAATATATTATGTGGGAAAAAATAAATCGGTTTTTGTAATGGTGATATTTATGTTAATTAGCATTTGAATTATAAGTTATGTAAGGTGGGTCGTGTCATTTTTGTTGTGTCATGTGCTAGGTGATTTATACTCAAGGTGCGTACTTACACTAAAGGTAATTAAATCATTTGAAACTTTGATTCAACTCACATTTTCATCAAAGTTTGGTAGGGGCCGGGGATATGATTTTTTCCCTTGTTCACTCAGCACGTAGCTATGTTGACTAGGCATCTTTTTGTGCCTGTAAGTCTAGTAGTCGATTTTTTGTGATATTTCAATTTTTTTTGCGACTTTTATATTTCCTGATTATTTTACTGTGAATCTTTTGGTGATGAGTTTTATGTTTTAATTTTAATTATTAAAAAAGGATATTGGAACAGCTAGACGAGTTATAAACAGAGGTTTCGACCTAACAAAGTTGCACTTGATCAACTTCAAGAACTCTTGAATGTAATGAAGGGAAGTAAGTTCTAGCTGAGACATACGCTTAACCAAGTTGAACAACTCAAGGAACTTGCAGCAGCATTTGAAGAAGATCGAAAATCAGGTTACTTCGTTCCTTATTCTAAATTTTTCTATATATTTTAAATTCTTATGAATAAAAGGGTATTAGTTTAAATTTTATAACCTTAAATTTCATGGAGATCTATGAGTTATTATTTTTTTCTATCAATGTTAAGATGTTTATTCTAATAAATAGAGGAAACATTCTTTAAGTCTTAAGTGCTTTCCATTCTTAATGTGCTTGTGATGATATATAGCCTTGAAGAGTACTAGTTCATTTTATGAAAAATCCAAGTGAGATTTGAGCCTCTAAATCATGTACACACGGATGCATGAATATTTTTATTCTTGAGTGTATCATTCTTTTGTGTGTATTCTACAATTTACCTTGAGTCTCCTTGAATATTTGAGATTAGCCTAGCGAATTATAGAAATGATATTATGAGATCTTTGATTTACATCCCATCTTTTCCATACACTTTACCTAAATTGATTTAATCCCTAATCAGCCCCTTAAGCGTTGAAATTTCCATTCTTTGAAGAGTTTGTTTGAGCTTAATCAATATTTGATTTTTTTCTTTTGCTACTTGAATCAATTGAGTAATCATTGAGGAGGTTAGAATAAGAATGTGAATCTGTTGGAGTTGAAAAGGAGGATGAATAAAGGAGAAGAAAAAGGATGTAAAAATCCTAGTTGAGAAGAAAAAGAAAATATGGAGAAAAAGGAGTTGAAGGAAAAAAATAATAAAGGGAGAGAAAGAAAAATATTAGTGAGGGGTAGTGCTTGAATCTAGTACTCTTTGATGCTGAAAGAAAAGAAGAAAAATATTCTCTCATTAGTTTGGCTGAAGAAAGAATGAAATAATTTGGAAATGAGGAGTATTAATGCTTGAACTGAAAGTGATAAGGAAAAATGAAAGATCAAGATAGATTGCAACTTGATTGATCCGAGTTTTGAGTCACTTATCCATATATTTTCTACATTTTCCAAAGAGACCACATTACAACCAAATAAAAAGAGCTTTTATATCCGTGATTTGCTAGCTACAAGTATAAGAGAGTTGAGACAACAGACAATCTTATAGATACACATGCACTTGAAATGAATTTGAGAGCACATATATATATAAAAAAAAAAAATGGTGTACACTTTATACATCTTAAGTGTGAGAGTTAAATATTATATATCATGTGAGCTTAAGTGGATTGAGCACTTAAAGAGGTTAAATAATTAGCTTAGCTTGCTTGTCATGAATGAATTGATACTTCTAAATTTGAAGTTATGTGAGCCGAGATAAGATTAATTAAATTTTTAGAGGCCTAGTTATTTTTTTACCGTCCCTTCTTTAACATGATTTTCCATCTCATGTTTCTTTCTCTTATTTTGTGTTTCTTATTGTTTGGGGGGGGGGGGGGACGAATAACACTTTAGTTTGGGGGTTTGATGAGAGCGAAAATTCATATATTTTTAGGTCTAATTTAATATCTTATTGAGTTATTTAATTGTTATATTTAGCACTAAAAGTCTTACTATGCCAATAATTATGAAAAAGATGCATATGAGGTATTTTGTCGTGTTTTGAACATAAAATATGGATTAAAAGATCAAAGTATGAAGGTGGAATTTGTTCCATAAAAGAAGAAAGAGGCTAGAGTAGATATGGAATATGGCACAGTGCCTGTCTTGCCAAGGAGGAACGACACCATGACAAGTCTCTTAAGAAAGTAGCATTGAAGATTGGTGACACAGTACCTACCATGCCAAGGAATTGATGGCGTAGGTTATACCATGCCAACTTATTCATTGAGCACGACCACCACTATGCTAATTCTTAATCAATCACAAACAACCATCACCCAAGCACGCCCACCTGCGTCCTAACTCCCATTATCTACACCGTACCTAGCATGCCATGTGGCGCAGTACTGTGCAGCACTTCTGAAGTCGAATTCCGTATTATTTCTGTGGCCTAATCTAGTTTCTACACTATGAACCCCTACGTGATCATTTTCTACCAATAAAAAGATGTCATCCTCTAAACAATTCATAAGCTTCAACACAAGATCTTAGTACTATAATTCCCACTACTTTCATCATCATCCAGCATCCATCCGGAGAGGATTCAAGAGAGTATTCGTCTATTTGATCGGAGACAGTAATTCTGGAAAGGACGGAGTTGAAGACAGAGAATCACGCTTCAAGGGTTTTTCTTCACTTTATTCTTTCTTGGTTTTAAACTCATGAGTAAGTCTTCTTCCATAAACAAGGTCGTTGATTGTAACACCATGAGCTAATTTTTTGGTAGAGTTTGGGTTTTGAAGGTTTAAGTCATGTTTGATTTATAACCAGACATTAGATTTATTATTGGGTTGAACTATTTGCACACCCCTTATTATTGAATACATAAATCACTTATAATTTTACAAAAATAGGAATGTTTAAAATGTCCAAATTACCCTTATTTTTAAATAGAATTATTTTAAATACACATCTTTTTATTTCATACACACCCCATGTATATAATTAAAATATTATTTTTTTAAAAAAAGTTTAATTTACATAATTCATTACATACACCATTCTTCTCCTTCTCCTGCGGATAAATCGTCTCCATGAATAAGCCATATGATAGAAGGTGGTGTGCAATTAATGGATCAACCAGTACCCTTGAACTTTTAAAGTGAATTAAATTTTAAATTTAAATTCTGAGATTTTTGTTATATTTCCTCCATATAAATATATAAGAAAATAATTGAAGATGAGAGAGAAGAAATGGAAGAGCCTCCCAATTTAAAGAACCCAATCCAATTACCCATTTTTACAGGAATAAAAAGAAAATTTCATCAGGATAAATAAATATTTTTTATTTCACACCTCCTGTATAAATGAAAATCAATAGAAGCATACATGTCAAATGGATAATTAATTAATATATATACCTATGGCTCAGGAGGAGCCGCCATTGATGGAGTTTCGTTAACAGCTTATTGATGCAACGACTTAATTATAAATCACGGTGAATAATATGTTTCATTAAATTATATTTCTTCATACAAATAATTAATAATAGCGCTAGTGGTCTGAATGATAAAAATCCATTGATTATAGACGTTTTGGGTGATAAAACCCACAAAATAAGATGGAGAAGAGAAGACGAATGTGTGTGTAATTTTAATTATAAAAGGGTAGTTTTGAAATTTGAGGGGTGTGTATATAATAAAAATAAAAAATAAAAAATTAAAGAGGGTGTGTATTCAATAAAAGGTGTGTACTTAATAAATGGGGCTTGCAAATAAAAATACTCTTTATTATTTTTGCAGGCTTCTTATTCTTTTATTGAAGTTTATAATTTTAGACTTATATATAATTTTGTTTCTTAATTCTTATTTCTTATTCTTATTTCTTATTAAATTTTCATGAAGATAGCTTGGATCACTTTATAATTGGAATTATGAATGTGCGCGTGATTATATTTGTTTTATGTGATAATTGAAGGAGATTAAATTCATATAGTCTTTAATTATTAAAAAATCAATATTATATATCAGATATTGGTAAAACTTCATTATTTAGTATTTGGTATGGAGATATATGATTCCATAGTTCCTAGAAAGGAAAGTCTAGTGTTCTAGCCTTAATTGTATTTTTTCATGAAGTACCTAAAAATGGAAAAGAATTAATGTCTAATTAGATATTAGGGTTTTCTGTTCTTTAAAATTGTCAAATCTCGCTTGAACAAAGTTGTTTAGCATGCTTAAGTTATCATTCTTCCTATAAGTGTCTACATGAATATAATTTTGAGTCTAGGAAATAAATTTACATGATTAAAATTGATTGTCTTAGCATTAGCAATCTCTTTTCTTGGAATACTTAATTGTTTTCTCACCATCATATTTTATTTATTTATTATATATTATTTTAAGTTTCTTAGTATTAATTAATTTTCATAAAACTCGTTGGTTTGTCTTATATAGGAATAGTCATAATTAGATTTATTTGTCACTCTGATATAATCTCGTGGGTTCGATATTTAACTTTGTCATACTTTCTAGATACGGCAATTAATCCCTTGATACTTGAGGGTGAATATTCTTTTTAGTGAAAAAAGAGTAAACAAGTTTTTGGCACAAGTTCAAGCATCGGTTAATGGTCATCAAGCACAAAGAGTGATTATCCGAGATTATTCGTAGCCTGAAATAGGGAATTTCATGATGGCTCCTTCGATGAATGCAAACTATTTTGAACTTAAGGCCGAGTTAATTCAAATGGTACAAGCAAACTCATTTTGGAGAGGACCGTCAGAGGATCCTAATACACATTTGGCTCAATTTACTGAGATTACAAGCACAATAAATATTGATGGTGTAAGTGATAAGTACATCAAGATTAGAGTCTTTCCTTTCTCTTTAAAGGATCAAGCACATGCGTGGATTGGTACTACCACACTGGGAACTTGGGATACTTAGGAAATTTGGCTCAAAATTTTCTTAGGAACTATTTCCCACCATATAAAATGTTACGCATGAAGAGCTTGATCTAGTAATTTAAGAAATTACCACAAGAGACGTTTGTTTGATATCGTTTAATGGGATGTTGATAAAAATATCCACAACATGGCTTTCCCATAGAACAACATATTGGATTTTTCTCTATGGGGTTGAATACTGGATTACATATATTATTTGATGCCTTGTGTGAAGGATCCATTATTGGAAAACACCGGAAAGAACAGTCCATATTTGTGAAGATATTGCATCGAATCGAGTGGTATGATGCTACGAGCTAGGGAAAGTAGCTAAACATGAAGAGATAGGGATGAGTAGAGCTCAAAAAAGTGTGGCACGAAGGAGGAAAGCATAAAAAAAGCCATCAGTGAAATTTTGAAAAGGATAAATGTAAAGTTGCAAATTTTATCTAGCTCATTAAGTAATCAACTTTCTATAAACTCATTGGTAACTATGCCTAATCCCATTTCTCAACACTATGCTAGTCCAAGTGTAAACTTTCAAGAGCAATGAAGGATGCCTAATGTTGGTATGGAAGATGTAGCTTATAATCAAGGGAGAACATTTCAAGGTAATTATCATTGACAAATGTAATTACCAAGGAAGTTTTGTTCCTAAGCAAGGTGGACACTAACTAAGGCAAGGAGGAGTGGACACTAATCTAGATGGGGGTAGTTATGAACCTCATTGATATAATTATTACTTTTCATATTCAAGTCCAAATGGTGCTATAGCTTATCCTACACAATGAAGAATAAATTGCTATGATGGTTGATAAAGGGATGAAGCTAGAAGTGAAGTTTGAGGCTTAATTTGATTCTTTTTCAAAGCTATTGAGGGGAATATTCTTGGAAGTTTTAAAGCACTTGAGCACCAAATTGGCCAACTTGAAAATGGTATGAACATGCAATGCCAAGGTACGTTCCCTACTACACATTGGATGTCTAAAGGGTTTGGCAAAAAGAAGGAGGATTGTGTTGAGCCTTTTTTTTACACACAATTAATCCCCAAGTGTGAAGGATGTTATTGTAGCTTAGATAAGCGACCAAGCTATTTATCAAACCCAAAGGATGGAATATTACTAATTCAATTATAATTTATTAAGAC
Organism: Pogostemon cablin; assembly: GCA_023678885.1. Taxonomy (NCBI): domain Eukaryota; kingdom Viridiplantae; phylum Streptophyta; class Magnoliopsida; order Lamiales; family Lamiaceae; genus Pogostemon; species Pogostemon cablin. The sequence goes on along the minus strand of CM042952.1, from coordinate 13,915,020 downwards.
TTGAGTTGGCAATACAGATAGATGGAATAATTATTAATATACTAAATAAATAATTAAATAATAAATAAAAATAGAAAAACAATAGAGAATAATGTGAGTGGATCAAGAGAATAGGTAGCTCAAGAATAATCCGGTTTCAATCATTAATCTCCCTCTTATGTGTATTGTCTGACTCTACCTTGTGGAATATGGATGCATCACCAAGCCATACATATATACACTATAGACACAAATAGAAATTCATGTAACACTTGTGAGTAACCTCGGAGCAAGAGATATAATTTCACCACCTTTAAAGGTACTATAAGTATCAATTATTTTCCCGGCCGTTTCTTACTCTAACCCGATATGATCTCCTTTTATAGGTACTATAAAATTACTCTTTATCCTACTTAATAATCCGATTTTAATTCAATTAATAAGTATTCATATATGATAGTTCTAATGAAGCCTCGGAGTCCCCTCACTTAGAATCATAACATGAAATTCTGTTCGTGAACGCACTCAATCAAAAACCAAGATATATATTCAGACTCTATATAACAGTTGAAGAAGCACAAAATGACCATGAATATGGATTAAGAAAGCATAATCGTATATAAAATAACCACAAGTAGTGTTGTACGGATGATACACAAGAAAGTTCAATTACTTGTAAAACCTTTATAAATCCTAGAAATACAGAAGCGGTTGTGAAGAACAATAATGGTGGTTGGATAGATCTTACCCATAGTCTGGAAAATTACAAGATAAATTAAGATACGAAGGAAACCCTAGATGCGGGAGTTGACGTCTTTCTCTTTCTTGAATCTTCCTCTTAGTTCTCAACTTGATTCGACAGACGAATCTCTACAGCTCCTCCGGATGAAGGTTGGGTTTATATGTTGTGTAGTATGGATATGGTGTCTACGCTCTTTAGCTTGGATGTTAGTTGTGTTCTTTTTATACTTGAAACTCTTCAAATGGACCTTTACTCGGCTTTTTCTATGAAAATACGCAGATACATGCACTGAGGGTGTAAAATCGTATGGATTTGGACTTGCACGACACCGTTCAACCATTATTCAACTAGGGTAGGTTTGGTCGAACAACTTAGTTGAGGTTGAACGATGGTCGAACAACATGCATGTGCACTGAATCAATTTTTTCTCATCGTTTGACCATTGTTCGATCAAAATGGTCTTGGTTGAACGACTCTTTCTTGGTCGAATGGGACCTCGAACTTTGCGTCTTTTGATTCTAAGCACTTCTAACCTATTTTCCTGCAAAATTATGCTAAACAACCTCAGTAGCACCTGATTCGTGACTATTCCATACATATCCCGATTCACCTCAATTTAAGACCAAATCGTACATAATTCTCATAGAAATCAGAGCTCAAATTACAAAATTTTTTACTCTCAACAAACCCCCAAACTTACATATTGCTCGTCCGAAAGTAACGAAATACAAAACAAGAGAAAAGAGATTGTGAAATTCACTAGGTCAACAAAACATGCACTGATGGTGATCGGATCTTATGGTCGACAATCCGTTCGGGTTCCATGCACATTTAACACAGCAGAAAAACAGAAAGTTTACCTTTTATCAAAGACCGGCGAAGAAGTCTGTATCAGTTGTAGAAACGACCTCTTAATCTTCTGTTGTATTCTTATGCCTCGTCTAGGCATCTTGTAGGTGACGATCCTCTAGGTGATCCCAATACGCAGTCTTCCTTATATTTCTCACTTTCTCTCTTATCCAATGAAAAATCTGGTTTTTCATCTTAAAAGTGAAATTTGGCGTGAATTCTAATGACTGGGACTGTTGGGATGGCTTATTTATAGGCTACAGCAGGGACAAAGAGGAGAAATTAGGGTTGGGTCTTCCATTGGGCTTAAGCATTCAAGATTACGCCAAAATTTATACTTAAGTCCAATAATAAATAAATTAGTCCACTAAATAATTATTATTGCACTGCCACCCTAATGCTACCCTAATCCCAAATTACGTTATGGGCTCATAATTATTTAACTCCCCGTTTAATATACACAATGCCCATTAATTAAATGAGTTACTGACAACTCAATTAATTAATCTCTTTTTCAAGAGTAGTACCACTCAACCTTATTATCATGCCGGATCAAATCCAACTACAGGGTTTACACGATAATACTTATGAGCTCCTCAAGAGGACATCATCAACCTAATTTATTAGGATACAAATTCCTTCTACAATCAACAGTACACTGATGAGAGTGAATATGAGCGGTGTTTTAGTGTCCAATTTAACACCTTTCTGATGGGAATTATTGTTATATATTAGCAAAAATGTTTTATATTCAATATATGTTAGAAAAATGTACATTTGAGGTGTTTTATTCTATTTTAGGTGGAAAAAGGATTAAAAGTGCAAAGTTGGGGAAAAAGGTGCAACTTGTGTAGGAATGCTGAAAAATACACGTTCAAATTGTGTAATTTTTTTGTTTTCATTTAGAGCTCTGAACTAGAAGTGTTATATATGGTTGAAAAGCCACAGAAGAGAGAATCATTTTGGCGTAAGGAACACCTTGATCGGAATCCAAACGAGAAAGTTATGATCAAAATGGTGATGCCGCGTATGCTGTTTCTACTCATCACAACTGTTCTATTTTACATGACTTGTTACATCTTCAAATATTGGAGTTTTGGTGAGATATTTATTTGGATAGAAAGTAAGGAAAAGAGGATCATGTGAGCGCAAGAATCACTAGAATCGGAGTTTGGACGAGAAAGTTATGCTCAAAATTGTGAAGTCACGTAGTTGCCAGCGAGAATTTTCGAAAATTACCTATTTATTGGAGCACAATTAATCTCCTTATCACATAATCCTCCATGATTCACCCATATCTTTTATTTACTTATTTAATTCCTTTCTCACACTTATATATTTTACATCATTATTCATGTGAGGGAACGAACAACACAATCATCCTACACCACACAAGTGGGGATAACCCCCCAACCATCATCCACATTATTTCCACCATCCATCCATCACTTTGAAGATTCGTCTCTTGAATTAAGAGGAGAATCAAGAGGATTTGAAGAAATGGAAGAAAGAAGGAAGGAGATCACTACACCAAGGGTAAATTTTCCTAATTCTTTTCTTCTATTTTCTAATTTTCCGGACACATGGGTAAGATCTATCCAACCTCAATGGTTGTTCTTTGCAACATGGACTAGAACCATTTTGGTAGATCTAGGGTTTTGAAGGTTTTTATGAATTAATTGAACTTTCGTGTGTATACTCCGTACAACACTACTTGTGGATTTATTTTATATATGACTATGCATTTTTAATCCATATTCACGGTCGTTTTGTGCATCTTTAACTGTTATATAGAGTCTGAATATATATCTTGGTTATTGATTGAGCGCGTTCACTGCTGAACAGGATTTCATGCTATGATTCTAAATGAGGGGACTCTGAATCTTCATTAGAACTGTCATATATGAATGTTTATTAATTAAATTGAATCCAGGTTAGTAAGCAGATAAAGAGGATAATCTTATAGTACCTATAAAGGGAGATCATATCGGGTTAGAGTACTAATTGGCCAGGAAAATAATTTATGCTGATAGTACCTAGAAAGGGGGGTGAAATTATATCTCTTCCTCCAAGGTTATTCACACGTATTATACGCATATTTACTTGTGTCTATAGAGTAGATTTGCATGGTTTAGTGATGCGTTTATATTCCACAAGGTAGAGTCGAATATTGATACATGAAAGAGAAATTAATGAGTGAAACTGGATTATCCTAGAGCTACTTATTCTCCATTCTTGATTCGCTTTCGAATTCTTCTAAGTGCTTTTATTTTAATTGTTATTTTAATTAATTTGTTAGTAGATTGATAATTAAATTCACAAACTTAATTGCCACTTGTCTTAATTAATTTAGTAAATAATTAAATTGATAATACGCCGTCCTTTGGGTTCGATATTTAACTTGGTCGCTTGCTTAAGCTGCAACTGCTATCCTTTATACTTGGGTATTAATTTTGCGTACAAAGAAAACGTGCATCACACACCATAGAGATAGTACCATCTCCCAACTCACCAAACATATTGATTTACAATTAAATCTCCCTCATTGATGAATCAAAGAAATAAATACTGAATTACGTGTCGATGTTATTGTATATAGATTAAGAGTACGAACATCCCTAATAACTGAGGTCTAGTTCTCTTATATAGTTAGTATAAAACGAACAACCTCAAGTGATCCTGCTCAATACACGCAAAGTGCACTAGTGTGACTTTATAGTCAAGACAAACTAATACTAAATCACACTACAACCATCCCGATAGATTGTTCCCATCTATCTCGATTGTGAGCATCTGTTTATACTTTACAAAGAGCTGATAATATGATCTTCCGTGCGATGTCGCGCACCATATTATCTACAATATAAAGTAAATGGACTATTGCATCGACATGCAATCATTTGATCAATGATTCTCATTTCAAATATCATTATAACATTGTTCATACTAAAGCTAGACTTTTAGTATACAATCCAACATGCACAACCTATACTAACACACGAAATCTTATCAATTCAAAACAAGTATCACCTACATCATACCTTTCATTCATGCATAAGTATCAATCAATCACAATACTTATCGAATTGCTCAAGTCATCTAGCTCACTAGGACAATGTTTACTCTCTCACTCAAGTACAAAAGATGTACAATTAAAGGGTTAGTATATACGCTCATAATAGATTCATACATTCATGTAACTATAAGCTTGGCAAGGGTCTAATCTATCAACTCATAATTGCTTCAATACTAGGATCACAAAGGACTTGTTTTTGGGTTGTAATATTGGCTCTTTGGTTATGGTAGGAGAATATGGACAAAGTGACTAATTCACTAGTAGAGAATTACCTTGGATCTTAGCTTTTCATCAAATAACTTCTTCCTTTTTCTCCGTCTTCATTCTCATGAACTTTTGATTCTTCTCTTCTCCTTCTTCACTTGGAGTAAACATTGTTTCTTCTTTTTGAACTCAAGGGTACCAGTTTCGGGCACTATTCTTCTTTTGTAGACGGGGTACCAGTTTCGGCACTACCTCTAACAAGATTTAACCATAAATTTTTTCTTCACTTACACCTTCACAAATCATTACTTCCTTTTTCTTTTATTACTCACTAGTAACTTATTCACCTCAACACTCTACTAGTAACTAAGGTATTTAAGGCTCAAGTACAAGGTTAATAAGAGGTTATTTATCAAAGGCTTGTAAAAGAAGAAGATTAAAGGCTCAACGGGGCTTCCAATGATATACACATTATAGGAGAAGGTAAAATTTGGCTAAGTGGTTCAATAAATCAATAATGACCTAAGATCATGTCCTAATATCTATCAATCATAAGCATCAAGTAAGACTCCAAGCTAATTCCTAGAATACGAACATATGAACGATTCTCACAAGAATAAACTATCATGCATTGATGTTGCATGATTTCATAAGGCTCAAATTCTCACTTGAGTAATAAACTTCATAAGCACTCTTCAAAGCATGCAATCAAAATCAATCTCTACATGAACTTCAAGTAATCAAGGAAAAAGATACATGCCTTTTATCAACAAAATTAACATGTATCAAGTACAAATACCACATGCTTGTGAAGAGCTGACATCATCACTAACAATCCAATCCAAAACAAGTCTGTCAATCCAAATCCAACATCCCACCATATCAATATCAAATACAAACCACTCACACCTGGATTAAACTCAATATACATGCCACTCACGCCACCAATACAAAACTCAACCTGTAAAGAGAAAAATAGATGGGAGATGAGAGGAAACAAACTAAGATGAAAACCTAGCGCTCTCAAACTACTGCGGTGGATCATCATCATCACCATCCATGTGCCACTCGTTAAAGTCCCTCTGTAGGCTCTCAATTCTTCTATCAAACTCCTCATAATTGTCATGTAAGGCATCATACCTCAAGTTGAGCGTAACATAGTTAGTGTTTGCCAGAGCAAGCTGGCGGTTGGTCTCCCTTTGGTTGTTGTTCAGGATGACAAAGTGCTCGTTCATCAACCTGAATGCTCCCGATAAAACTGATCCTGAGACCTCCAAAATTGTAACGATGCGGGTGCTGTGGCGGTTGTTGCTGCTGTGGTGGCTAATATTGTGGTGACTCTGGATGCATGGGAGGAACCCCCATCTCTGGATGCTAATAAGGCATCTTTCCATGCATATCAGGAATTTACTGCTTAAACTACTGCTCTGCTGATCATGTTGTGGCTCTACCTCCTCCTCCTCCATCGGCTCCTCAGGCTTTTCATATAAAACCATATCTACATCCAAGTAGATCCCATCGATATGCATCTGATCCAACATACTCCAATCTCTATTAGCAATACACGTATAAGAGATCACCTTTTATGGAGGAGTGTACATCAAGAGGTTCACGTTGATCTGGACGGTGGTAAGATCAACAAGAGGGAAACGGAACATGAACGATACCAGATTCTTCCCACGAATAAACATCCATGCTTCATCCTTTCTCTGAGCTAAACCCATCCTCATACATGCTACCATGATCAAATCGGGGTTATCTCGGATAGGCCAGTATCTACACAAATTCACCTTATAGTGCTCCGCTATTTGAGTGATCAGCCCTCCGATGTTGATACGCTGGAACGAGTGTGTGGTGAACCTATGTATCTGCTGAAACATGTATGCTACAACATTGAACAGAATTCCATTCATCATACTTCACAACACATAAAGCTCCCCTCGTGGCATGCAACTACCCTTAGAACTGGCAAACAACGTTTTTCCTAAAATCCGATCCATGCAGGTTATCACCGAGTTGCGAATGAAAGCAACCTATGAAGTGTTGGACACGAATTCTCCTTGTATTTTGGTGATCGACCTCTAGAAAATATGTGGGTCAAAATCAGCATGCTCTTCTCGTCCTATTCTGTTCGGACATCTAAAAATCTCGTTGAATTCATTAGCATATAGTAGTCTTTGTACTCCCCCAAGCTGAAATGATATCGAATATGGGAGGCAACCATCTCCACGATCACACTCCAATGTGCACAACATCTCTGCGGTAATGTGGAAATATGTGTCCCTCTTCAAATCCATGAACTGATTGATCCCAACTTGAGTGAACATCCACCTGATGTCATTGATTATTCCCACATGCACCATAGCCCAAACATCCTGATACCTAGTCTGAGTGATCTTCTCCAAAATCGCACCCCATAACTCCTCCTTTTTGTTCCAATCCTCAATTCGCAGGTGAAATTAGCAGGCAACCTCTTATCTTGCTTCAACTTCTTAGTTGTTTCACCCTTTCGAGGTGCCCTAGTTTCCTTCCTCTTGGAGCATGTGGTAGCTACTACTTTACCTACAATTGTATTTCAATACATAACAAAGGACATAAAACAAGTATATATACCAAACCTAGGACTAGTTCTAATATAGATCCTACTCAAGACTTCAAATCTATATGTATAAAATAAACTCATGAATCAATTTATTCATACCTTCATATGTATAACAACATAGAACTTTAATTCACAAACACATTCCATCATAGAGAAATTAAACTCAAAAATCCTAAGTCATAAACAAAAGTTCAATATGCTTCAACATCAATACCAACATGCTTCATAATGAATAAAAAATCCATCAATAAAGCATAATTCATAGCAAACATCAATTCCACACAGCCAATTATTATCACTTTCACACAAGATCAACGAACCCATGCATTAAAGTCAAGCCCGTGATATAAGTATCATCAATTTTACACAACAACATTAATCCAACGTATAATCGGACCCATGCAAATTAATATGAAATTTCAAACAAAAACCCAACTTCTACCATAAATCATACACAAAAGCATGTCCAATTTACTTACCCATCAACAATTAAGCATTGAATCTTCTAATCCAAGGTAAGAGAGTCAAGAAAACATACCTTTATCATAGGCCATGGTAGCGTGTGAAGAAAGTGACGAGAAATTCCCAAATTTGAGTAAGAACCCTAATTTGTGGACTTGAATCTCTCCAACAAGTGATGTGGAATGATGGAATGATGTTTAGTAAGGGTAGGAAAGAGTGTAATCAGAGTATAGAGTGAAACTCTTACTGTTCTGGATGAGTGTTCGAAGAGAGGTGGTGAAAAATAGTCCAATAACGCTGGAAACCGCTTTAAATCGCGATTTCTAAGTCCCACTCTACTAAAAAAACTTGGTCGAACATGACCAGTTGTGGTCGAACAGACCGCCTATTCACAAATGGACCTCTTCTTGTCATTCGACCATCGTTCGACCAGGATGGTCTTAGTTGAACAATATTGATTTGGTCGAATGACGCCACTGTAAACTGAATTCACTTATCGATCTCCATTCGACAACTGTTTGACCAAGGTGGCTTGGTCGAACAACCTTGGATATGGTCGAACAGCATGCCTGTTCACTGAATGGATTTCCAGAACCTTGTTCGACCACCGTTCTATCAAAATAATCTTGTCAAACAGACATAATTTTGGTTGAACGACTTCCAGTAGCTCCATATTGTGATTTTCTTCATCCCCTAAAAAATTCAAACACAAATATAAATATTAGATATCAAAACGCACCAAAACGTAGCTGGTGAACCAAAATTCAGACTCAATAAATCAAGTATATGACTTCGCACACTAAGCAAACAAATAAAATAGCACTAAACATTAGGCAAATTGCAAAAAAAATCGACATATAAACACCGGTTAAAATATTAATATGCCTTAAAAAATAACCTACCTAACAAACGTTACGAAGAAAAGATTATACTCTTGGTGCTAAGATAAGGTAAGTACATCACACCCGCCCAAACTTAGTAAAAATGCAAGTCGAAAATAAGTTTGCAAAGAGATGTAATTGCCGATAGGCAAGCACCTTAAATATAAAAATTTCTTACTCACACTAAAGAAATAAAGCAATAAAGCGGGAGGGAAAGCCCCAACCAGAGCTCACGTTTAACGTCGGAGAGGTTCAACGAAGCAAACTCAATGTAAGTTGTCCACAAAGATGACACGAGATTCATCAGGCAACTTAAAATGCTTCAAACGATGCCCATTCACCAGGATGATGTCTTCATCTTTGTCAATGATCTCGAAACTCCCCCCTCCACAAGCTCTATGGATAAGGAATGGTCCCGTCCTCTTTGACTACAAATTTTTTGCAAAAAGCTTTAAACGAGAATTAAAGAGTAACGCCTCATCTCCTTTCTTGAACTCCATAAAAGTATCTTCGAGTCATGTCATCTCTTCATCCTCTCCTTGTAGATCACAAAGTTCTTAAAAACTCTATCTCTAAACTCATCCAATTGATTGATATGAGTAATCCTCAATTCCTTTTGCTCCTCAAGAGATAAGTTCAGACATCTTATTGCCCAAAAAGACTTATGCTGGATCTCTACGGGTAAGTGGTTGGGCTTCCCATGGACAATCTGATAAAGAGACATGTCTAGCACAGTCTTATATGCAGTACAGAACCCCCATAAAGCATCTTCAAGCTTCATAGCCTAATCTTTTCTATTTGTTCTGACTACCTTCTCCAAAACTTGCTTTACTTGTCGGTTAAAGACTTCAGCTTGCCCATTAGCTTGAGGATGATTGGGCATGGTCACCCTATGTTTAACACCATAATCTTTGAGAACCTTCTCTATCAACTTATTGACAAAGTGAATACCTTCATCACTCACAAGTGTTCTAAGAACTCCATAGCGGACAAAAATATGTTTCTTCAAGAAAGAAAGCACAGCTCTAGCATCATTCAAGCGAGTTGGAATTGCTTCCACCCACTTAGACACATAATCAATGCTACAAGGATGTAGAGAAATCCATTAGATGGGGGAAAAGGCCCCCTATAAAATTGATTCCCTATACATCAAAGATCTCAACAACAATGCTCGACCTGAAGTGGCGTCTCATCCCTTCTACTTATGTTTCCCATCCTTTGACATATATCACGTGTCGTCAAATAGGACTCACAATCCTTAAACAATGTAGGCGAATAAAGAGCAGATTGAAGTACCTTTGTTGTAGTCTTTTGGGCTCCGAAGTGCCACCCGTTAGATTGTGCATGGCAGAAGTTGAGCATGCTCTCTATCTCCATCTCAGGCACACACCTATGGATTATAGAATCCGTATATATCTTGTAGATAAACGGACCATACAAATGAATGTTTCAACATCTCTCTTAAACTTTGCTAGCTGGTACCTATTGAGACCTTTAGGAATTTCACCTGATGTTGTGTAATTAACATAATCAGCGTACCACAGATCTATTCCTTGAGCAGCGAACACACATGCTTTCTCCACTCCTTCAGCAAACACTGTCATGATCTTTTTATTAGGGAACATCTCTTCAATGTATTTAAAAGTGTTATCATAATGCTCCCTGGTCTCCAACCTTAATATGTGATCCGCCAACATTTTAAGTTCATTTCTTATCTTGGATCTCCAAATCAAATTCTTGAAGAAGAATGATCCATCTTATGATCCTTGACTTAGCTTCTTTCTTCTCCATCAAGTATCGGATTGCTGAGTGATTCGTGTACACCACACTCTTCATTCCCACCAAATACTGAGGAAACTTATTGAATGCAAACACCACAGCTAGAAACTTCTTTTCAGTGATAGTGTAGTTCTTTTGAGCTACATCCAAAGTTTTACTTGCGTATTAGATGGCGCAGAATTTCTTATCTCTCAACTCCCTGGCACCACTCCGAGTGCTAAATCACTTACATCACAATACAAAAGACTGAGTCCAATCCGGTGTGATCAAGATAGGTGCAGTGATAAGTGCCGCCTTCAATACCTGAAAAGCAATCAAACATTCTTCATCAAAGTTAAAAGGCACACCCTTTTCAAGTAAGTGAGACAGAGGCTTGGAGTATTTTGAGAAGTCTTTATGAATCTCCTATAGAGTCCGGCGTGTCCAAGGAAGGACCGCACTCCTCTCTCATTAGTAAGTGGTGGAAGCTTCTCAATGGCCACCATCTTTGGACAATTGATGAGATTGATAATTCATGTGTTTTAAGCTCTGATTTGTGTAGAAATTTAGTATGATTTGGTCTATTATCAAGATAAATCGGGTTTTTTATGGAAAATTCACGAATAAGATGCTACAGAGATTATTTGAGCATATTTGCACAGGAAAACAGGTTAGAAATGCTCGGAATTGGAAAACACATTTTTTTAGGTGTAGCTCGACTATGGAGAAGTAACTCGACCAAGCTCAGTCTGACCGAGCTACAAGAGGGAAGTCAAGTTGGCTGCATTCAGTTTACAGAGAGGTTGTTCGACCAAGGTTGTGCATCTCGACCAAGAAGATTTGGTCGAGCCACAGGCTGTTAAGATGAGCTGAGAGGACGAAGAAGTTTCAGTTTACAGACACGCAGCTCGAACCATAGCTCGACCAGGGAGGTCCAGCTCGACCAGCACAGTCTAGTCGAGCTGGGATACGTTAATGTTGTAGTGTTAGGATTTCACCTCTAGTGCATGCATGTGTGTGTTTTCCACGAAAAAACCTAGTAAAGGTCCATAAGAAAAGTTTACAAGTATAAAAAGGAGTGCAGGTCACATCAAAAAGAGAGTTAGATTCCACATCAAAACCCTAACTCCATCCGCAGGAGCCATAAAGAGTGATTCGTGTAGCGAATCAAGTGAGTACTAAATGAAGATTCAAGACAGAGCGAGAAGTGACGGCGCCCACATCTAGAGTTTATTTCGCAACTTAATCTTTCTTGTAATTTTCAAGACTATGGGTAGGATCTATCCAAACACCATGAACGTTCTTCGAAACGTCATGGGCTAGAATCGTCTTGGTAGTTCTAGGGTTTATGAAGGTTTTAATATTTAATTGAACTTCTGTATGTATACTGTTGGATTGTATACTTAAAGTCTAGCTTTTGTATGAACAATATTTTAACAATATTTGAAATGAGAATCATACGATCAAATGATTATGTCTTATAATTTATTTATATGTTCGATGCAATAGTCCACTTACTTTATACTGTAGATATTATGTTATGCGACAACATGCGGAATATCATATTATCGGTTTTCTTATAAAGTATAGCTCACAATCGAGATAGATGGGGACTCTCTATCGGGATGGTTGTAGTGTGATTTGGTATTAGTTTATCTTGACTATAGAATCACATTAGTGCACTTTGTGTGTATTGAGCAGGACCGCTTGAGATCGTTCAAATACTGACTATATAGGAGAACTTAATCTCAGATATCATGGATATTCGTGCTCTTAATCCCTATACAATAACCTTGACACATAAGGCAGTATGTATTTCTTTGATTCATCAATGGGTAAGATTTACCTGTAATTAAATCTACAAACAGTGCGTCTCTATGGTGTGATGTTGATTGTAGAAGAAATCTGTGTCCGATAAAATAGGTTGATGATATCTCCTTGAGGAGCTCATAAGGATTACCATGTAAACCCAGCTAGTGGATTTATTCCGGCATGATAATGAGGTTGAGTGGTACTACTCTCAGATGAGATATTAATTAATGGAGTTGTCAGTTACTTATTAATTAATGGGCATTGTATATCTTAAAGGCGGGGAGACTAACGGGCTCATATTAAGAAGGAGCCCATAACGTAATTATGGGATTAGAGCGGTAGTGCAGTAATAATATTTTAGTGGTATACATTATTATTATTGGACTTAAGTGTAAGTTTTGGGCTAAACATGGATACTTAAGCCCAATGGAGTCCCAACTCTAATTTCTCTTCCTGGTCCTTGTTGTAGCCTATAAATAAGTCATCACAGCTGTCCGAAAACCCTAATAATGACAAACGCCTAACCGTGAGTAGGGAGAGAGAACAGCAGATTGAGAGGATTTTGAAGATCGTCGCCCACACGACATCAAGATTGGACTTGGGAATACAGCAGAAGGTCAAGAGGTCGTTTGCTAATGTTGTTCGTCAACTTCCATGATTTTTTTAAAACTGTGTGTAATTCCAAACTATTCGTGTGACACACAGTTGGAAAGTCACGGAAGAGAGGATTGTTTTGGCGTATAGATCACTCAAATTGGAGATCGGATGAGGAAGTTATGCCCAAAATCATGAGGCTGCGCATGCTGCCGGAGAGAATTCATTCTCTTCTTCAACATACGTGGTGAAAGGTAATATGATTTTATGCTCTTGCTTCCGCTGATATAGAATCGTATGGAACCCTAACGGTTCACATTAACCAAATGATCGAAAGCCAACATATACTCCGTACAACACTACTTGTGGATTTATTTCATATAAGACAATGCATTTTTAATTCATACTCAGGGTTGTTTTTGCATAACTATTATATAGAGTCTGAATATATATCTTGGTTATTGATTGAGTGCATTCACTGTTGAGCAGGATTCCATATTATGACTCTAAGTGAGGGGACTCCGAAGCTTTATTAGAACTATCTTATATAAATACTTGTTAAATGAATTGAATTCGTGTTAGTAAGTAGAATAAAGAACTTAATTTCATAGTACCTATAAAGGGAGATCATATCGGGTTAAAGTACTTAGTGCACGGAAAATAATTGATATTGATAGTACCTAGAAAGGGGTGGAATTATGTTCTTGTTCTTGTTCCACAAGGCATAGCCGGACAATGACATACGGAAGGGAGGTTAATTAGTGAAACTGGATGGCCCGAAGAGCTACCTATCTTCTCACTTGTTCAACTCTCGTTAATTATCTACTGTTTTCTATTAGATTCATTATTTTATTATTCTATTTAGTATGTTAATTATCATTCTCTAATTTGAATTGCAAACAATATTTTTAGTTAATTTAGTTAATAGTAAATTGATAATCATCCATCCTTTAGATTCGATAATATAACTTGTTTGCTTATCAAGCTACTATCGCATCCTTTATACTTGGGGGTTAATTTGTGTGTTGAGAAAACGCCCAATAAGTTTCTGGCTCCGTTTCCGGGGATAGTTCACTACTAGAAAACTATGAATAGATATCGGTGATTCACATATATCAATTCAATATTTCCACAGTTATTAATGGAGGTGTTATTAAAGATCCCTAAATAGCTATTTTATGAATAGAAATTGGTAAATCACCGATATCTTTTCAATATTTCACCGTTATTAATGGAGGTGTTATTAAAGGTATCCTAAATAGATATCGGTAAATCACCGATATCTATTATTACATTTCAATATTCCACCGTTATTAATGGAGGTGTTATTAAAGGTATCCTAAGTAGATATCGGTGAATCACCTATATCTATTATTACATTACACATCGTTGATTCACTGATATCTATTCGTAATTCCACCGTTATTGATAGAGGTGTTATTAAATGTCCCCTAAATAGATATCAGTGACTAACCGATATCTATTATGTACATAGATATCGGCGAATCACCGATATCTATTTTAAATGCACCAATATATATAAAGGTGATATTACAGATATTGAACAGTAGATATCGGTGAACCACCGATATCTTTTATCAGTATAGATATTAGGGAAACGCCGATATCTATTATAATCATCGATATTAATGAAGTTGATATTAAAGGTTTTGGTAATAGATATCAGTGATTCACCGATATCTTTTCCTTACAAACATATTATTATTTCACCGATATCTTTAAAAAATTTCACCGACAGAAATTAGTTGATATTAAAATATTTAGAACAATAGATATCGGTGAATCACTGATATCTTTTTGAGTTATAGATGTCAGTAATTCACTAATATTTTTCTTTCAAAAAGTTATTGATCACCTGCCTATTTATTTCAACAATAATTTTCTAAATTTAAATGGAATTTCAATAAATGCATCCATTTAATCATTAATATATCCATACATCCATGAAATATCCAAAATAATTCAACATTCAACATTCCAACCCACAAAAATATATACCCAACATCTAACATTCCAACCTACAATTCAAATTAGTTAACTAATAATATATACCAAAAGAAGTACGACGCATGTACGTACATAGTTATACATATATACATATCTGCTGCAACCTGATGACCTGTCTAACCCACAAAACATGACGTAAAGGCATCTTTTAAACTATATGTCCATTCCATCACAGTTAGCTACACATATCTCCTGCATTAAAAGGATTAATAAGATCGATCAACAACTCAGAATGCAAATTAAAAATGGAAATAATTAAGAAAATGATAACCTCCGTGAGATAATCCATCTTAATTTGTACGTAAAGATGAACATCAAGATAACCTCCAAAAGATAATTCTTTTACGCAACCATCTTAGCTAAAACATCAGGATGAACTTGCGATATATGTTACTAAAAGAAACTTAAAAACTCAATCATAAAGCAACATTAATGAGTGGTTTTATTACATTACAAAGCTTTAAAAAGTAATAAAAGTAGAAAAGTAGAGAAGGAAAATGATCGACCCCCTACAAAGACATTTTATGAACTTATGCAAAGAGTTTTTGTGAATTCCATATTATACAATTGCAACATGAAGCACTAATAGTCCAACATCCAACACAATTTCCAATACTACGAACAAAAACTCCAAAGTAGTTTCAATATATTTTTTAACTAATACTAAAAAAAATACCTTTTTTTACACTACAAATGCTTCAATACAGTCTGCCCACTCCATCCGCACTTCATTGAAAGGGCAGTTTGCCAAACTATTTTCTAGCAGTCAGTTGCATTCAATCATGAGAAGAACCCTTACTTCTAATTGAGTGCAGCCACTGAGCAATTCTTCTAGATACAACACATCAATTAATCTTCCCTATTTTTCAGCTACTAAACTTAATTATAGAAACATGAAAAGGTATAATTCACAATAATGCTTGTAAATAAAAAAAGATAAACCTACTTTACATTAAAAAATATAACTCAAACCTAATCAAACACCAAGAATTTCCAAACATTCTTAAACACTCATAGTGAAAAACAGAAAAGCTGCAATTTCGCAATATAAATGGTACATATGCATAACAAGGTGAAAACTTATGTATGAAATATGAAAAGGAATAATTCACAATAATGCTTGTAAATAAAAAAGATATACCTACTTTACATTCAATAATACA
The DNA here is from genome assembly GCA_023678885.1 of Pogostemon cablin. Lineage (NCBI taxonomy): Eukaryota > Viridiplantae > Streptophyta > Magnoliopsida > Lamiales > Lamiaceae > Pogostemon > Pogostemon cablin. The sequence goes on along the minus strand of CM042952.1, from coordinate 13,898,870 downwards.
ACTCAAGCCTAATCAAACACCAAGAAATTCCAAACATTCCTAAACACTCATTGAGAAAACAAAAGGCAGCAATTTCATATGCATAAGAAGGTGAAAACTTAATTGGAAAATGGTAATAAAAAAACCCTAAGATCTTTGAAACTTCATCCAAATTTGAGATGTAATTAGTGTATATCAGTAAATAACGTTGATCACTTGTTATCTATCACAAAATCTTACACAACAATTCCAACTGAAATTACAAAGATAGTTGACAATGGTTGGGAGTTATAGACAAGTATGGAAGCAAAGTGATGGGATTGTTTATTAGAGTAAAATCATTCACTAAAAGATATACAAGTCACTGACTTAACAATTGACACCATCTTATCTTCAGCAGCAAAATGATTTTTCAGCAATGAGTGTAATTCACCAACAAATTAAGCAAGCTCAATTCTAATAAATTCAAACATTGATATTTTACTACGCTTTTTCACTTTTAAGAGAATTTTAATGGCATAAAGTTCCTCAAAATTAGTTATTTCCAGATGCTGTGATATACACTAATTTAAAAAACCACAAGTTGCCAGTAATTTATAAGAGGAAAGTTAAAGAGGAAAACCTCTCCGCTGAAATAGTCGTACAATCACCAACTTCATCATCTTAAACTTTTGAGATGCCTAAAAAAACTCAATGAATACCATCACCAAATCAGAGAATTTCTGATTTCTAATTACAAGAGACTTGTTTGATGTTGGAGCTGACCATCTGGATGGATCTAGAGGTCGTAGTAGATTTATAAGCACGACAAATAATTAAGTACGATCAGCATTATCCTACACTCGGAATCCAGTCAAGCAGAAAGGAAGGTAAAGCACATTTGAAAGAGGGCCGGAAACCACTTATATCATGCTGTATACACATCATTGAAACTGAAGTTACTTGAATCTTCAACATAAGAACATTCAAAGCTCTCAAAAGCTGTAAATGAGACTATAAAGTGTACTTTCCTTAACAGCACAAGCAAGTCTTTTATTTACGACTAATGAAGACTAAAAATTGGGACCTCACATGAAATTTTTTAGGATTATCACAAAAGGCTGAATTTAAACTAATTCAACCTGAAGAAAGAATTCAAAAGAAGATAGAAACTTCTTAATTCACGGCTTTGTATAAAAAAAATCAATTTTCCAATTCTAGACGTCAAATAATTTAAAACTAATACAACAAGAACAAGCCTATTTAATCTTTGGCATATTCTCAAAATGAAGAATCAATACCTTTCCAGAACAAGATCAAACAGTTTAATGCCTTAATCTAGAACACATAAATTTCACTTACATAGAATTAACATCATCATTAAGAAACTTTTGAATTTCCTCGAGATCATTTGATGTGATAGCAGTGGCAAATTGGAAAAATCCTGGTTCTTCTTGAAATGATCCATAAAGATGTTGCGTAACATGATTAAGTGGTGAATAAACATTATTATATGTCTTGAGCTGCTAAAGGATAGTCCAAAGGCAAATTACACTAGATGATTAGTTTAAGTTAAAACTTCAGTGGTAAAAATTCTTGAAAACAGATAAAGCATCTTACATGAATCAAACATAATTGACCCAGATAATTAGTTAAAGTAAAAACTTTAGTGGTAAAGATGTTGCGTGTCATGATTAAGTGGTGAATAAACATTATTATATGTCTTGAGCTGCTAAAGGACAATCTAAAGGCAAATTACACCGGATGATTAGTTTAAGTTAAAACTGTAATGGTAAAAATTTTTCAAAACAGATAAAGAATCTTACTTTAATCAAACAAAATTGACTCGAATTATTAGTTTAAGTAAAAACTTCAGTGTTAAAGATGTTGCGTGTCATGATTAAGTGGTGAATAAACATTATTACAAGTCTTGAGCTGCTAAAGGACAATCCAAAGTCAAATTACAATGGATGATTAGTTTAAGTTAAAACTTCAATGGTAAAAATTCTTGAAAACAGATAAAGCATCTTACATGAATCAAACGAAATTGACCCGGATGATTAGTTTAAGTAAAAATTTCAATGGTAAAAATTCTTGAAAAGATAAAGCATCTTACATGAATCAACCAAAATTGACCCCCCGATATATATATATATATATATATATATATATATATATATATATATATATATATATATATATATATATATGATCTAAGAAAAACAAAAAAGATAAATTACTGTCGGACTAGAGCAAGCTTCAACGTTTGAAACGAAATAGAATATAAGAAAATAGAACTAATTACAGGCCAAAATATGCAGAGAACTAATTAATCTGACTGCAAATCGCTACCCTGAAGTTGAAAATGCATACTTAAAATGAAAAGTAAATTGTTGAGTCAAAGCAGCTCTAATAGTGAGTAAGCTAACTGAAAATGCATACTTAAAATAAATTATGAAAATTCTAAAGCTGGGCAATTCTAACGATCTCAAGTTCACGAAACTTGCATATCATATATTGTACATCACATTGTTTAGTGAAAATACTTAATTTTTCCATATCGAACATCCAAATGTGAACGCAAACTGCACATACCAACTTCACTTCAAAAATAATGCAATTTAAATATTTACCCCATGTGAACCCACGATGAGTGGGGGCTGTATGTGACTCTCTTTGTGTGTTGAAACCATCCACAGGGGCCCCAATATTGTACTTCTCAACAGGCTTTCCTTTTATAATTATTTTGAACTTCATTAATTTCTTGAGGTATATAGTATAGATGCATGTGCGTGCAAAAAGACATTATGAAAACTAATAAAAATTGGTTGATACAAACAGGGAAACAACTCTTAGAATAGAATGCATGTATATCTAGAATGTAGATATTCCATGAACTCTAGCATATCTGTAATGACTTAGTATGTACATCATATAGATAAGATAAAGAGATGATAATAACAGCAATAAATGATAATAATAATAATGATTAAAATAAATAATACTGCACTGTATCCCCCACTTTTCACATAGCTATGCCATCTAATTATAAAGCTTCTTCTACTATTTTTTTTAAGAAAATTAATGCTGCCATAACATGTCGAACTTCCATATCTTGTAAATATAAAGATAGCACCAATAAGCCATATTTCTCATTTGTATACTATGAAGAAATGACTTTCAATTCCAGGTATTAATTTTATATACTATTATATAGAACTAATCTATATTGTGGAGACATTCTATTTTTATGAAGACAATAATTTAAGGAAATAAGTAAATTACTCACCCTTAATGAAAAACAAATGCGATAAGTTAAGGGAAATTTCTCTACAACATCTCTCTTGGATATTTTTGTAGTTTTGGTAGCTTCATCTTTCATCTCACATCCTGAATTTGCCAAAAATTATCTTAAAATGTTAAAAGCTTCCACAATATATAATTTAAACAAAGTATTATAGTTGGTTATTTGGTGCAATTCTAATAGGCAATATAACTTACATTAATACTTGGCCAACAAAAAAGGTATTTATAGAAATCGCTCAAGAAGCTTTTAAAAATAGGCGCATAAAAGAGAGAAAATTTTAAATATTGCAAAAGCATTAATTTGTTGAACCTACGCTATCGTTACATCAGTCACCTATAAATATTTATAACTTTGACATGGTAAGATTTTAAGAGAGAAGCATCTCTTCAGATAATATTTAATGCATTCACAAATATTAATTTACCTTCTTTAGATTAAGCACGTAATCATAAAGTGTGTTCTCTCCCTAGACCATAGATATGTTCTTGTTTGCAAGTTGCAATTGAGTAAGAATAACCAGGGTTGGTACCAAATTACCTTCCAAAGATACCATTCAAGTTGGGACCTAAAACATTAAAAGACAAAGCATGAGGATCGAACAAATCAAATGAGTATTGAGTAGGATAGTGAACACACAAGATTACTGTGATAAAAGTTTTGGACTTTATACATAGAGCAACAACAACTCCAGAATCCATCAAACATAATTTATTTTTTTAATTCAAGTAAAAGAGATTTAAAGGAGACCTACTTTTCGAGTCTATTTGAGACTTCAAAGAACGAATACAGAAACTCAGTTTTGGCCAATGGCCTTTGAAAGGAAGACAAAATTGATCTAAATAACTAAGGGCAAAACAAAACATGAATAACAATTTAAATAAAGATGACGCTTATAATTAGGCTATTTCCAAAATATAAATTCATTTCCATTCCATATCTCTCATAAACACACACATAGAAACGAATTAAAAAAATTTAATGTAATAAATCAGATTTCAAAAAATATACATATGCAATTTAACAATAATGAAATAAAGATCATTGTGAATGAATTTCTCACATAATCGAGCATAAGCAAAACATAACATGTATTGGACGATAAATCTAAGTGTTGTAAGCTAGAGCAATCACGATAAATCCGTATAACTAAGTACATAGAAATTTCATTAGTTGTTCCATTTTTGCATCTCACAAAAATAAGGCAAGAAAAGCAGAACAATGTGACAAATAATTAAACTTCAGAAAGCTGAACATACAAAGTAAAATATTAAATAGTTTCAATGATGTTGTTACAAAAGCCCAAGCAAGAATATTTGTTGCAGATTACTCAATGTTTTCACAAATATAGCTAACTGCGTATAGTTTCTTTGACACCTAACAAAGACAGAAAATGAAGTTTGAACATCTAAGCTAGATGGACAGTAGTGTGAATGGGAAGTAGCAGGGCAGAAGATAAAATACTTTATTTCACAAGACTAGTATGGGACATGCAAGAGATGGGACCCATTACTAATTGGGCAGAGATATAATTTCAGCACTTACACTCTTTCCAACCTCTGTAGGTTAGCAAATGATTCAGGTATTGGACCACTAACTCCAGCAGTGTCGAAGTATCTAACGTGTTAGGCGCACTTATGGACGCCACTTAAAGGCCCTGATGAATTCTAAATAAGTCATTCGATTATTCTACGTACAATACCAAATGAATTGGAGTGCAGGTTCAACTCAGAAACCTAAAACTGTGATGCAAGTTTCAACTATCTTGGGAAAACTAAAACTTGGATTAATAAAAGTAGAATGACAAGGAAAATAAGTAGAATCAATTTGAATCCAACGGATGTAACAACACAAAAGATAATTGGAAATCTAGTAAGAAATCTAATTTGAGAAAATGTAAGGCGACGAATGATAAGATATTGGTGATCAAATATGTGAACTTTCACAAGCTTTTAAAATTAATGCCTTGCAGAATTCTTACATTCTACTTTTAGCCAATAATTTTTATGTTAATTATTCATAATTAACACTAATAGTAACAATTAAGAATTAATCAAAATCATGGAGAAATAAGGAATAATTCAGAACAAATGGAGTATACATACGTACAGTAGCCACGGTGCTAGCAAGACTCTTGCTCACACCCCTTCTTCAAGCCAAACACAATGTAACCATTTCAAAGACAACCAAGCATCTGCCTGCACTAACTTCAATCAATTATCTCAAGTTAAATTCAGCCAAGTAAATGGCATACTTATGGCACTTCATGTTCTTATTACTTAATTATTATATGCAATTTCATTAGTCCATTGATCTCTAAATTCTCTCAAAAGATATTTGGCAGAACTTTAGAACCTTCACCACCCGAACTCCAATCTATCAACCCTAACTTCAATATGTTTTGACCCAATAAGAAACTATATTAAAATCACATATTGTACTTGTGAAAAACTCACTTCAATATTTTCGACACTAAGGAAATATGTATAATCAAAGTGAAGCTAAGCAAATACACCAAGAAAGAAATATGTATAATCAAAGTGAACCCAACTAATCAATTAGGTGTAATTAAATTATAACAATTTTTTAGAGCACCATTGCTAAAATCAAACTAACTAAGAGAATATCACGTAATCCTCTGTTCCTTTAAATAGCAAAAATAAGACTGAGAAAATCTGTGTTTTTCTTTTTGAAATTTAAAAAGATAACATGGACTCTAAAATCCAAGGTAATGTTGTAATTTTTGTTCATGTACAATTACTACCAAGCACTAGAAAATGACGAAACCGAGGGAGAAAGAACCGGACAAAGAAAAGCACAAAGTATACAACCATATGTAGAAGGATAGCAAATCAGACGCCATGAGAAAAGAAGAAAGAATTTCAGGTTGATGCAAAGCAAACAATACTTATTAAGCATACATGTAGTCAACCTCGGAGATACGGTGATGGGGTGCGGTGTGAAGTGGAGGAGAGTTCTTAAACCCTTATCGATCAAACCTTGACTTGCCGGCAATAGAGGTTGGCTGGAGCAGAATCAACGGCGCGAAATTAGGAAAGACGAATGACGGCGAGAGAAGGTGTACTAGCCGAGGCAAGAGGTTGCTAGGGTGACCGTCGAGAGCAGATTAGAGGTGCGGGTGTCGCAAGCGGTTGTAGGTTTGACTGTCGCGAGCGGTTGCGAGTTAGGCCATCCTGAGAGGATTGCGGTTGCAGATGGTGCGAGACGGTGGTGGTACAGCCGGAGCTACAGTTCGTCTTTTCTGACGCTAGGGTTCATGTCGATTTGGGGGGTTTGGTTCATGATAGTATATTTTGGGATTTTTTGTTTGGAGCAATTTTGTGTTGGAAAAGACTTGTGTGAGACCGTCTCACGTAATCCCTTACGTGTGGCTTACGTGAGACGATTAGAAAGTGATAACTTTTATGAAGAAAAATAATAATATATTAATGAAAAATAATAATGGTCTTTTATGAACAATTTATAGAATAAATAAAAAGTTATAACATTTTATAGCGAAAGTGATAATGATTTTAAAAAATGAAAAATGGTCTCACGTGAGACAGTCTCACGCAAGACCTATCCTTTTGTGTTTAACTTCTAAGAGGAAGAATCAAACACAATTTTGGAATTCCAGTAATGCCTTTTGTTTTGTTCAAATAAATTTATTTTAAAAATATAATACTTTAATATCATTGGAAAGATATAGGTTATCAGAATCGATATATATACACTTTATAGACATCACTAATAAATATTATTAGGTAATCACCGATATTCATTAGAGTGATCTTATCATAATAGATAACGGTTGTAGAATAGATATCGGTTAGTCATCCCATAGATATCAAATTTTGCAAATCAACAATATTTATGGACTGATATCTATTCACATTTTTCTAGTAGTTGTTGCCCTTATCTATTTTATTGTTTCTAGTTTAATTGAAACTACTATATACTTGTCTTTAATTTCTAACGCTTAATTTTTCTAAGGTGTATGCACACTAGGTCGAAGGGAGTAAGATTAACACCTTTTGATCCGGAAATTGGAGCATCGTCAAGGAAGAAGGCAAAGAAAAACAAGAATAAGAATTAGGAAGCAACCGAGACTCTTGATCTAGGAGTTGAAGTTGAAGTACCGAACTCGAAAGGGATTGAAACTACAACTAGAGACAAGTCGGAAGCAAAAAAAGTCAACATGGCCAGTTTACAGAAACCAAATTCGGATAATGTTTCCATCCATGAAGTCTTTAAGAACAACAGAAGGGGCAACTCAGGGCTGTTAGGAGCGCGTGGAGCTGATGCGGATTTTGATATTCATGTTGGCATTTTATTGTTTGGTTAACGTGACGCGTTAGGGTTCCATACGTTTCTAACATACAGCGGAAGCATGAAAACAAGAAACGTATTATCTTTCACCAGGGTATGTTGGAGAAGATGAATTCTAGTCGGCATCCTGTACAGCCCCACCATTTTTGGCATAACTCTCTCATCCGATATCAGATTTGAGTGATCTATACGCCAAAGCGATCCTCTCTTCCGTGGCTTTCCGTCAGTATATCAAACGTTCTGTTGTGAAGTCTATACCATTTTAGAAAAATTGTAGAAGGTGGAGGACAGCAGCAGTAAACAACCTTCCAGTGTTCTACTGTATTCCCAAGTCCAATCTCGACATTGTGTGGGCGACGATCCTCGAGATATTCTCACAGTGTTATGCGTGATTAATCTCATAGATTAGGGCACAGCTGAGATGACTTATATATGGGTTACAGCAGGGACCAGGAGGAGAAATTTGAGTTGGGCCTCAATTGGGTTTAAGTATCCAAGCTTAGCCCAAAGCTTATACTTAAGTCCAATAATAATAATATATACCACTAAAATATTATCACTGCACTACCGTCCTAATCCCATAATTACGTTATGAGCTCCTTCTTATTATGAGTCCGACAGTCTCCCCATGTTTAAGATATACAATGTCCATTAATTAATTAAGTTACTGAAAACTCTATTAATTAATATCTCATCCGAGAGTAGTACCACTCAATCTCATTATCATGCCGGAATAAATCCACCTGCAGGGTTTACATGAAAATCCTTATGAGCTCCTCAAGGGGACATCATCAACCTATAACGGACACGGATTCCTTCTACAATCAACAGCACACCATAGAGACAACACTAGTTCCCAACTCACCGAGTTTGTTGATTTAATTACATGTAAATCTCACCCATTGATGAATCAAAGAAATACATACTGCCCTACGTGTCGAGGTTATTTTATAGGGATTAAGAGCACAAACATCCATAATAACAGAGATCAAGTTCTTCTATAAGTTAGTATAAGTCAAACGATCTCAAGCGATCCTGCTCAATACACACAAGTGCACTAATGTGATTCTGTAGCCAAGACAAGCTAATACCAAACTACACTACAATCATCCCGATAGAGAGTCCCCGTCTATCTCGATTGTGAGCATCTATTTATACTTTATAAAAAACCGATAATATGATCTTCCACGTGTTGTCACACAACATATTCTCTACAGTACAAATTAAGTGGACTATTGTATCGTGCATATAAATAAATTATAAGACACAATCATTTGATCATATGATTCTCATTTCAAATAAATTGTTATAACATTGTTCATACTAAAGCTATATTTTTAGTATACAATCCAACAATCTCCCACTTATACTAAAAGATTATGTTGTCATGTCTTCTGCCATACATCTGATTCCCACTCCCACTATATGGCCATCAAAAGCTCTCGCCTTAAGGTCCTTGTAAATGGATTTACTAGGTTATCATTCAATGCAATCTAGGCGACAACAACCTTCCCCTCATCATACGATTTCTCGTAACAGGTGGTACTCGTGCTCCATGTGTTTAATTGCCTTATGGGCTCGTGATTCTTTCAAGTTTTCAACTGCACCATTATCATCAAAATAAATTTTGATATCCTTGGGTAAACTTAGAAACACTTCAAAGTCTATCATGAAGTTTCTAGAGTCATATAGATACTTTGGCTGCCTCATAGGCTCCAATTTATCATCTTTCCATGATGGAGTCCGGAGTCTGAAATATATTTCTATATAACACTCCTCCACATTATGACTCTACTTCCTAAAATTAAACAAATAACCTTTGAGGTGGATTTACTGTCGTCCATATATGATTTGAAAAATCTGAATCTATGTAACCTATAAGAAGCAGTGAATCTGTTCGGTAAGCCCACATATAGTTTCTAGTCCTTTTCAGGCACTTCAAAATTATGTGTTACCATAGTTCATCATTCTTATTTCGGGTTACCTTGATACCAACTGTTCATGCCATTGACAATACAGTTATCCATTCTCGTGAATAGCATTCCTTAGATTAAGCTTCCTTATTCGCCGAAGCATAAGGAACCGCTTTCATCACCTTTATCTTCTTTTGTGTCTCAAGACACATTTCCTTAGATAAATTCACATGCTAAATGAGTAAGGATCGTATCATTTTACGAAACTTGAGATAAGCATAACATTCTTTCTTGTGATTCATATTATCCTGATCAAAAGGATATATTTTGTTTCTCTTAAGTCCTTCATTTCATACCGCTTTATCTACCATACTCATACGCCCGACAATACTCTTTCATTGTCTCCAATGAGCAATATATCATCTACGTAAAGTACAAGAAATACCATCACGTTTCCATCACTCTTTTCAATACACAAGACACATCCGCACATTGAATAAATCCATATGACTGGATTTCCTCATCAAAATGGATGTTTCATGATCTTGAAGCTTGCTTTAGTCCATCGATGGACACTTTTAAGCTTCCTATCAAAATGCTCTTAGCCATTTGCAATGAATCACACTGATTGCTTCACATAGATGTTTTTCTCAAGACTTCCAATCAGGAAAGCTATCTTGACATCTATTTGCTATCCCTCATATTCCATATGAGTAGAAACAAATAAAAGAATCCGGATCGACTTAGGCATGCTACCGGCAAACAGATTTTCTCATAATCGAACCCTTTCTTTCTGAGTATACCTTATCGCAACAAGCTTTGCTTCTAAGGTTTTCACCTTACCGTATGATCCTCTTTTATTTTCTATGACCACTTCCAATGACGTTTACACCATTTAGTGGTCTTACAAGCTCCTAGATATAATTCAGAATCCATAAATCCTATTTCAACATTCATTGCAACTTACTTCCGCATTTTCATCTTGTAGTGCTTTGTCATACCCGTGGGTCTATTCCATGTTTACTAGGAACCAAGTCTCACGACTCAGACGTGACACGCGTTGCAGTTTACTTTGTGGTATATCCTCTTGTACACTTGGTACTAATACTTTGTGTTTTCCCTCTCACTTCCTTTAGAATAATTTATACATGGCTTTATGATTTAATACATAGCATTTTCCAAAAATCTAGTGTTTGTGTTAACAAATTCCCTTCGATCTTTTGGACTAAATAAATCATCACTCTTCATTTTTCTAGGATATCCCACAAACAGACAAACGTTATATGACTTTCTGTTTCCAGGGCATACCCATAAAATGAATTTAGTAATTCTAAATAATTCATCATCTATCTAATCATTTCCATAAGAGTCTTTCTCTTATCATGATTAGAAGATGTGTTGCATACGTGGGATAAACATGATTTAAGAGTGAACAAATTGTCGGCAACGTACAATAACATATTATAGCTCCATCCTTCATACTATGACCATGTCATTTAAATGATGGAGTATCCATTCGTAAAAACGTACGTAAAGAGAATTTCTCATAATCAAATGTTTATTCATATTGTAAGATAAAAAAATAACTCCCACTGCAACAGTCACTACTCTCGTAGTTTTACCCATGTCCATAATAATCTCATCATCACTTAGTTACACGCTTTTAGTGATTCTGGTATCTACACACAATGTGTCAGTAGATACCATCAGTAATCATGCTTCAACAACTAGTGAATGAGATACTAACTTTGTTCTCATCTTGATGAAATTGGATTTCCTTTGCCACACGTTTTGTCAGAAGTTTCCCACCATATACAACCTCTTGTAATTTAGGTAGAACTTGCTCAAAACATCCATCGGAGTCATTGCTATTATTTGCATGGCTAAAGAGGAGCCCACCATGTGCGTAACAGGCGACAGTCATGAAGCCTGCTCGCCGTAACACCTGGCATCTGGTCCCCAACGCGCGCCAGGATGTCTTCACCCGATAGCTTCCGTGTACAAAATGGCCGCTACACGACATGCTCGGCCATATGCAATATCCTGTGCATGCCTCCATGTGCTTTTTCGTGCGAGCCAAGCTCGACAAGCACCCAAGTATACTCCCGTACCGCATAGCATCTGCCAACTTGGTTACCATGTCTTTGTTTCTGCTGCACATTGCTGAAGCGCCTAACTCGCGCCAACCGCCGACACTCACGACACCAGCACCATCGTACGACATTCTACCTAGCCTAAGCAGCCATCGAGCCAGCATGCTTCCCAGCACACCACGCCCGATCGTTGTGCACACCGATGGATAGCATCACCCTTGTTGTCCTGCGCCGCAGCCTGCCTCCGTGCGATCTTGCTGAGAATCCGTGCTGCAGTAGCACCCAGCAATAGTATATCAACATGCCCGCCTACTAAATGTGAACCGCACACCCAGCCCGCCATCAACGCTAGCCACGCCAAAGAAGAATCATCAGTGATTAGTCAACGCCTAGCAGCCGCCGCTAGCCTGCTCTCCAGTCTGCTGACTTGCTCGGAAAGCTATAGCAGACCGAAAAAGTGAAGACTCGCCCGGAAGCTCCGCCTGAAGCATCCAAAACCATACAGACCCATCCTAATCATGGTGAGACTCAATCGGATAAGAAGCCTTTCCCGATCAAAACCACGCCATCCTACCGAGACTGTCTGGTCAATTCACTCAGAAATCGCCGCTTGACTCGCCCACTGTAATCCTCTGTTCAGCAGTGTGGCCATCTGGCCTTGTCATGCAGCCGCCGTTTCCACCGTATAGACCACGCTTCAGCCTTGTGCCGTCCATCGACTAGTTTTCTAGGCACCGATAGCAAGCAAACAGCGTTCAGCCGGTGACCCCACGTGACTACCTTACGTTGTCCAGCCTTCAATTGTCGACATCGCGACATGTTGCCATAAGCGATCCTGATCAGCGCTCAGCATTTTGCCCAGAAACTGCCGTCGTTTCTTTGATAAACAGCGATGCCGCCGTGCGCAAACAACTACCCGTCGTCGGGCCTCCTTCCAGCGCTCACCGCCATGCAAGCGTCGCTTTCACCATCCATCAACATTCACGCATAGTGATAGGGTATTGAACAAGTAAACATGATTCTCTAAACCCTAATCCACATAGGCACACAAACCCTAGCCTAACGTTTCATGCTTCACCACAAAACTGAAACTCTGATACCTATTGTTGGCATTCGATTATTTGGTTAATGTGACCCGTTAGGGTTCCATACGTTTCTAACATACAGCGGAAGCATGAAAACAAGAAACGTATTACCTTTCACAGGGTATGGAGAAGATGAATTCTCGCCGGCAGCATGCGCAGCCCCACAATTTTGGGGACAACTCTCTCATCTGATATCGGATTTGAGTGATCTACACGCCAAAACGATCCTCTCTTCCGTGGCTCTCTGTCAGTATATCACATGTTCTGTTCTGAAGTATGTATGATATTATAAGAATTGTAGAATGTGGCGTACAGCAGCATCAAACAACCTTCCAGTCATCTGTTGTATTCCCAAGTCCAATCTCGATGTTGTGTGGGCGACGATCCTAAAGATCTTCTTATAATGTTAGGCATGATTAATTTCATAGATTAGGATTTCCGGACAGTTGAGATGACTTATATATGGGCTACAGTTGGGACCAGGAGGAGAAATTAGAGTTGGGCCTCCATTGGGCTTAAGTATCTAAGCTTAGCCTGAAGCTTATACTTGAGTCCAATAATAATAATATATACCACTAAAATATTATTACTGCACTACCGTTCTAATCCCATAATTACGTTATGGGCTCCTTTTTATTATGAGCCCGACAGTCTCGCCATGTTTAAGATATACAATGTCCATTAATTAATTAAGTTAATGACAACTCTATTAATTAATATCTCATCCGAGAGTGGTACCACTCAACCTCATTATCATGCTGGAATAAATCCACCTACAGGGTTTACATAATAATCCTTATGAACTCCTCAAGGGGACATCATCAACCTATGACGGACACGGATTCCTTCTACAATCAACAACACACCATAGAGACAACACAACTTCCCAACTCACCAACTTTGTTGATTTAATTATAAGTAAATGTCATCCATTGATGAATCAAAGAAATACATACTGCCCTACGTGTCGAGGTTATTGTATAGGGATTAAGAGCACGAACAACCATAATAACAGAGATCAAGTTCTTCTATAAGTTAGTATAAGTCGAACGATCTCAAGTGGTCCTGCTCAATACACACAAGTGCACTAATATGATTCTATAGCCAAGACAAGCTAATACCAAACCACGCTACAACCATCCCAATATAGAGTTTCCGTCTATCTCGGTTGTGAGCATCTGTTTAAACTTTTTAAAGAAACCGATACTATGATCTTCCGCGTGTTGTCGCACAACATATTATCTACAGTATAAAGTAATTGGACTATTGCATCGTGCATATAAATAAATTATATGACGCAATCATTTGATCATATGATTCTCATTTCAAATAAATTGTTATAACATTGTTCATACTAAAGCTAGACTTTTAGTATACAATCCAACACTTCACCCCATTCTTATCAGCATGATCTAAAGGAATCCTTTCTCAGGGGGAACATTTGAAGATCCTCAACAACATCTATATAAGTTCTAGGGCTATGCTAGTACACAAAAGAGCGCAGGAGATCATGAAGATACAAGGAGGATCGTGTTGTTTAAATTCTCACTTAGTGTTGTAGATTGCACTCATGGGAGAAATTGAAATTGAAGTTCTTGGAAAGATACATGCCACCCTCTAAGGTATTTAAGATGAAGCAAGACATCAATCAATTTGCTATCAATAGTAATGAGACGTTTCATGAAGCATGGGACAAGTTAAAGGACATGCTAAGGAAGTGCCCACAACATGGATTGTCAAAAGCTCAACTTCAGCATTTTCTACAATGGGTTGGACTGTGATTCTACTTGATGCTTCATCAAGTGGAGCATTACATGCAAAGACACCCGTTGAGGCTGAAAAGCTTTTTGAGGATATTTCGATGAATTCAAGAGATTGACCTACTAATAAGGTGAGAGGCACTTATGTTCTTGGAAAGGTAGCATAGGTTGTGCACACTATGGTGAAGTTGATTAGAGAAGATGAGATCGTCTCTAGCTTGGCCAATATCAACAAGCTACTTGAATCTCAGCATAAGCAGATTACAGAGTTGTCACAGAGAGTACCAATGATGCGGTAGCAGGATGTTGGTGAAGAGAGATGAATCCAAGAGGAGCTAGAAGAGGCGAACCATGCCATGGGACAAAGTATTCAATGAACTAGGTATCCAAATCAAGTAAATAGGAATTACCTAGGGAACTACAACAATCATGGTCCTTTAGGTAATTATCAACAACCAAATATGTTGGAATTTTCATGGATTAATCCGAACGCAGCAGTCCAACCTCCTATTGTATTGATCATGGTGCTAAGATCGAAGAAGGAAAACCTGGTTTGGAGGATACGGTGAACTGGTATATGAAAAGGAATGATGCTAGGGTGGATTGTTTAGAAGCAAAGATAGATTCAAATCATGATGAGTTATCCAAGCAGATGAAAGACCTTACCCTATTGATGGGAGAGATGGCGGGGAAATGTTAACAAGTTGACACAAACAACTTAAAAAGGAAAGTTTCTGTCTCAAAGTATTACGAATCCAAAATCTTGTAATGCCATCATACTAAGGTTCAAGCGTAGTACGAAGATCCGATGAAGCTGGTGGGTAAAAACGAAGGTAGCACGAGCTAGCTCCACCGCAGCTCGACCAAACCTTTTGGTAAAGCTATGGTCGAGCAACACGTCGGAAAATAGAGAAATAATACTCTAATTTCAGGCTTGCAGCTTAACCAAAACACTCCAGCTCAACCAGACATCACTGGTCGAGCTACAGTCGAGCCACTTATTATTGAGCTGAAAAAATACGTTCAGTTTACAAAGCCCTAGATTGACTAAAACACTCTAGCTCGACCAGACATCTTGGGTCGAGCAATGGTCGAACTAGCACTTTCTGAACTAAATAAGGAGATTTCATTTTTAGAGACCCAGCTCGACCAAACCCACCTAGCTCAAATAGCTCACTCTAGTCGAGCTATGGTCAAGCAGCATCAGTCATCTCCTGTTTCTATGCTGAATGCTACAACCGTTAGTCAGAACACTCCAGTACCATCACAAGAGCATAATAGTGAACAAATAGTGGAGAAATAGTGGGAAAAGGCCAAGAGATTGAGAGTCTAGAAGGATAAAGTAAAGGAGGTTGAATGTGACGAATGGGGCATCTCTAAGACAAAGATACCTCCTCCATTTCCTTTGAAGTTAGTGAAGAAGAGATTGGAAGATAAGGTCAAGAGATTCCAGGATATGATGAATAAGATAAGCTTGAACATTCCTTTCTCTGAAGCAATCATGGAGATGCTATACTATGCCCGATTCTTAAAAGATATCATACTGAAGAAAAGGAGCTTGATCAGAGTTCAAACTGTTAATCTATCAGAGAACTGCAGCTCGATCATTCAGAGAAAGCTGCCAGCAAATTTAAAGTGTCTGGGAAGCTTTGTGCGATCTTGGTGCAAGCATCAACTTGATTCCCTTATCTCTACTCAAGAAGCTAAGTTTGGGGTAGCTTGCTTGCTCCCACAATAGTGGCTCTATAATTGGCGGATAGATCTATGACCTTTCTGAATGGTGTGATAGAGGATATACTAGTGATGCTAGAGATGCCATATGACAATGATAATGTTCCTCTTATCTTAAGGAGGCCATTCCTTGCCACTGTTGAAGCTATGATTGATGTACAAAAGGGGGAGCTTAGACTGCGGATGGATAAAGAAGAAGTTTTGTTCAACCTCGACAAAGCAATGAAAATGCATATGGATACACAGTGTTATGGCATTGATGTGGTGGAGGAGATTATGAAAGAAGACATGTCCTTAATCCTTTCAAAGGATCCATAGGAGACATGCTTAGCGAAGTCTCTCACTTTTCCCACTACAGAGCTAGATGATCTCTCCAACAAGGTATGTATTGAATTTTTTGAAAACTTACTTGCTTTGGGTGATGACAGGTATGAACCAAAAAGAACAAAGATTGAAGAGGTCAAGTGGACTAGGCAATATCTACCATTGGATAGAGAGAGCACACCAAAGGAAGAAAAAAAGGAGGAGTTGAAGCCACTACCGGAACACTTAAAGTACGCCTATCTAGGCGACAATGAAACATATCTGGTAATTGTATCTTCTTCTCTTAATGATGATCAACTTGAAGAGTTGTTTAATGTGCTTAGGAAATATAAGTCTACTAAGGATGGTCTCTTAATGATTTGAAAGACATTAATCCATCGTATTGCATGCATAAAATAAGGTTGATAGATAAAGCTAAGAGGAGTATTCAGAATCAGCAGAGGGTTAACCCCGCAATTCAAGAAGTGATTAGGAAACAAATCTTAATGTGGTTAGATGCAGGAATTATTTATCCCATTAGTGATAGTCCCCATGTGAGTCCATTGCATGTTGTAGCTAAAGAAGGAGGCATGACTATTGTGAAAGCTGATGATGGAGAGACATTAGCCACTAGGATTCCAACGAGATGGCGTGTGTGTACTGATTATAGGAAACTGAATGAAAATACATGCAAAGACCACTTCCCTCTTCTTTTCATGGATAAAATGTTAGATCTTCTTGCAGGGTATGAGTTTTATTGCTTCTTGGATGGGTGTCCGGGTTATAACCAAATCATGATGATACCCTAGGAAAAAAAAGACTACTTTTACTTGCCCTTATGGAACCTTTGCTTTTAGAAAGATGCCTTTTGGATTATGTAATGCTCCTGCTACATTCCAAAGGTCCATGATGGCCATATTTGATGGGTTGATAGAGAAGATCATGGAGGTGTTTATGGATGATTTTTATGTGGTTGGTTCCTCCTTTGATATTTGTTTATCTAACCTATCTATTGTTTTGAAAAGATGTCAAGAAACTAATCTTGTCTTGAATTGGGAGAAGTGTCACTTTATGGTAAGAGATGGGATTGTTCTAAGGCATTTTGTTTCGGCCAAGGGATTGCAGGTTAGAGCCAAGATGGTGGCAATTGAGAAGCTTCCACTATCTACTAATGATAAGGGAGTGCGGTCCTTCCTTGGACACGCAGGATTTTATAGGAGATTCATCAAAGACTTCTCAAAATACTCCAAGCCCTTGTCTTACCTACTTGAAAAGGATGTTCCTTTTAATTTTGATGATGAATGTCTAACAGCTTTTCAGGTCTTGAAAGAGGCGCTTATTACTACTCTTGTCTTGATCATACCTAATTGGACTCAACCATTTGTACTCATGTGTGATGCAAGTGATCTAGCACTTGGAGTGGTGCTCGGGCAGTTCGGAGAGAAGACGTTCTGTGCCATATACTATGCAAGTAAAACTTTTGATGCAGCACAAAAGAACTATACTGTCACTGAAAAGGAGTTTTTATCTACTGTGTATGCATTCAATAAGTTTTGACAGTATTTGGTTTTCATGAAGACTATAGTATATACGGATCGTTCTGCGATCCATTATTTGATGGAGAAGAAGGAAGCGAAGCCTAGGATCATTAGATGGATCCTTCTTCTGCAAGAGTTTGATACGAAGATCCAAGATAAGAAAGGAACGGAAAATGTGTTAGCGGATCACCTATCATTGTTAAAGACAAGGGAGCATTGTGATGAACCATTCGAATATATAGAGGAGATGTTCCCGGATGAGAAGATTATGGTGGTGTTTGCTGAAGTAGCGGAAAAAGCTTGTGTGGTCGCTGCTCAAGGAATGGATCCACGGTACGCTGATTATGTTAATTACATTGCATCATGTGAAATTTCTAAGGGTCTCAATAGGTATCAACTTGCCAAGTTTAAGAGAGATGTTGTGACCTTTATATGGTATAATCCATTTGTGTACAAGATTTGTATGGATTCTATCGTCCGTAGGTGTGTGACCGAGATGTAGATGGAGAGCGTTCTAGATTTTTGACATGCACAACCTAACGGAGGGCACTTCGGAGCCCAAAAGACTAAAGCGAGAGTACTTCAATCAATCCCCTTTCTATTGGCCTACCTTGTTTAAATATTGTGAATCCTATGTAGCGACTTGCGATAGATGTCAAAGGATGAGAAACATAAGCAAAAGGGATAAGATGCCAATTCAGCTAAGCATTGTAGTTGAGATCTTTGATGTATGGGGAATCAATTTTTTGGGGTCATTTCCCCCATCTAATGGATTTCTCTACATCCTTCTTACTGTTGATTATGTTTATAAGTGGGTGGAAGTGATTCCTACTCACATGAATTATTAATTAGGCAATATTATAAAATGAATATAAAAGAGTACAGGTGATAAAGATGTTGGAAAAAAGGCAAAGCCTTAAAAGGACCAAACAGGTGGTCCAATGATAAAGGGCCGATAGATAGCCATAATTATATAAATAAGAAAATAAAACTAAAAATTTGCTCTGAAAATTCAATCATTTTGCAGTTCTCTTAGTTTCATGATCACTGGAAATTTCATGGAATCCATTGGATCCCTTGGGGGATCAAGTTTCGCTTGGGAGCGAGTATAAGGCCTTGCACTCGGCTGGAAAAAGTTCTTGTTGCATTTGCCTTTTTTCGAATTGGCGTACGAAACTCCTCCATAAGATTTGCAAGTGATGTCTTGGGCACAACAAAAGCGTAGTTGTCAGAGTCTGTCATTCCTAAATTAGGATTAGATGAACAAATTGCTCTCTAAGCCTCGTCAATAATAGAAGAAAAAACTGCTAGATCAGCCAAGTTACTATCATCCTCAGCTTTCTGCTCGAGGTGAAATGCATGAATAGCAGTGTGCTCATAAATAGAAGCATTATCATCATTAGCCTGCTGAGCAAGTCCCCAAATTGTATCCCCATACAAGAATCAAGGACATGTCCATGGGACTTATCTAATTAAGCCTCATCATGCCAAACTGACCCCTCATCCTACTCACATGAATGATGCAAAGACAATATTGTCATTCTTGAAGAAGCATATCTTTGCCTGCTATGGAGTTCCTAGAGTTCTTGTGAGTGATGGAGGTTCACACTTCGTCAATAGGCTTATTGAAAAAGTTTCCAAGGAGTATGGTGTTAAATATAGGGTTACTACACCCTATCATCCTCAACCGAATGGGCAAGCCAAAGTCTCTAACCAGCAAGTGAAGCAAATTTTGGAGAAAGTAGTTGGGACTAATAGAAAGGATTGGGCAATGAAGCTCGATGATGTTTTATTGGGTTCCGAACGGCATACAAGACTGTGCTAGACATGTCACCTTATCAAATCGTTTATAGGAAGTTGTGCCACTTACCCGTAGAGATTCCACATAAGTCTTTTTGGGCCGTGAGGAGTTTGAACTTATCCATTAAGGAGCAAAAGGAGTTGAGGATGACTAATATAAATCAATTGGATGAGTTCAAAAATCAAGCTTTCAAGAACTCGGTGATCTACAATGAGAGAATGAAGAAGTGGCATCATTTAAAGATCACTTTTAAGAAGTTCAAGCAAGGAGACAAGGTATTACTCTAACTCTCGTTTGAAGCTTTTGGCAGGAAAATTGAAATCAAAGTGGACGGGACCGTTCATTATCCAAAGAGCCTGCGGAGGGGGGAGTTTTTATATCATTGACAAAGATGGAGACATTATAGCGGTGAATAGGAATTGATTGAAGCATTTTTAGTCGCCGGATGATGCTTGCATTGTCTTTGAGGATACCTTGAGTTGAATTGGTATTGTCTTGACTCTCCGACGTTAAACATGAGCACCTGTTGGGGCTTTTCCTCCTGTTTTATTACTTTATTTATTTCGTGTAAGTAAGACATTTTTAAATTTATGGTGCCTATTAATCGGCAAATACATCTCTTTGCAAACTAAGTTTTAACTTAAGTTTCTACTAAGTTTTGGGGGTGATGTTCTTACCTACTAGTAGCACCAAGAGTATAATATTTTCTTTGTAATGTTTGCTAAGGGAGTTGATTTTTTGCGGTATATTGAAACTTTAAGCGATTTTTATGGGTCAATTTTTTACAATTTTCCTAGTGTTCAGTGGTGTTTAGTTATTTTATAGTGTTTCCTATTCTGAGTTTTGCAGGGGATGAAGAAATTCACGAAAAATAGGCTTTAATATGCTAGCTCGACCAAACCACTGTGGCTCGACCAAGAAGTTCTGGTCGAGCTACGGTCGAGCTGCACTCCAAAAGACATTCAGTTTATAAAGTACTACCTCGACCAATCTCTTGTAGTTCGACCAAATCATACTGGTCGAGCTATGGTCGAGCTAGACAGGGTGGAGTTTTTAGTTTACAGAGATGTAGCTCGACCAATTCACTGTAGCTCGACCAAAACATTTTAGTCGAGCTGAGGTCGAGCTACGAGTGGTTCAGTTTATAGCTGCCTAGCTCAAGCAGGTCAAGCGTTGCTTGACCATGCAGCTCGAGTCAAGCTCGGGCAGAATTTGTAATTTAATGTTAGTTTTCTATACCGCTCGACCACTTTTCCACCACCCTTCTCCAAGCACTCATCCCGAACTGTAAGAATTTCACTCTAAACTCACACCATACCTTATTTTTCCTCTCCACACACTTCCACACCAATCTTTTGGATGATTCAAGTTCAATTTTGGGAATTTTCTACCAAAGTTTGGGATATTCCATCGTTCATCACATTATACACCATGTCTAGTGAAAAAGGTTTTTTTTGCTTGACTCTTTGCCCTTTAATTTGAACGTTCTGTACTTAGTTTGGATGGGTAAGTTGATTAAACATGTTCTTATTTAGGATTGAATGTTGAATGTTTAGTGTTTTTGTTGAAATTTGACATGAAATTGCATGGGTTCAATTCTAAGTTGGATTGATGGAATTTTGTGAAATTGATAATGCATATCTTACGGGCATGAGTTTAATTGTAGAATGTATACATGGGCTCATTGATGAGCATTTTCTCAACACACAATTAATCCCCAAGTATGAAGGATATCAATCGTAGCTTAGATAAGCGACCAAGTTATATATCGAACCCAAAGGACGGATAAAATATCAATTTAATTATATTCTAGTATGTTAAGACTATGTTGAAAATTATAATGGTGGTGATATTGAAATTAAGTAGCAACTATTAATTAAAATAGCAAGTAAAAATAACAAGAAGAAGAGATAAGTGAGTTGTGATCAAGTAAGATAGTAGGTAGTTCTTCAGGTAATCCAGTTCAACTTATTAATTCATCTTCCATGTCACGGTGTCCGACTCTGCTTTGTGGTTTATGGACGCATCACTAAACCATGCAAATTCACTCTATAGACACAAGTAAATATGTGTATGACACGTGTGAATATCCTTGGAGCAAGAGATATAATTCACCCCCCTTTCTAGGTACTATTAGTATCAATTATTTCCCGTGCACTTAGTACTCTAACCCGATATGATCTCCCTTTATAGGTACTATGAAATTATACACTTTATCCTACTTATTAACCCGAATATGATTCAATTAACAAGTATTCACATAAGATAGTCCTAATAAGACTTTGGAATCCCTTCATATAGAATTATAACATAAAACCCTGCTCAGCAGTGAACGCACTCAACCAATAACCAAGTTATGTATTCAGACTCTACACAACAATTATTGATGCATAAAACAACCGTGAGTATGGATTAAAAATGCGCAATCTTATATAAAATAAACCACAAATAGTGTTTACGGAGTTTACACACGAAAGACAATTAAATCATGAAATCTTCATAACCCTAGAACTACCAAAGCGGCTCTAGCCCATGATTGATCTAAGAACTATCATGGATAGTTGGACTGATCTTACTTGAATCTCCAGCGGAACCTCTCTTGCAGCCCCTCCGGATGATGGACGATCTCTCTTGATCGATCCTCCTCTCAACTCTACATCTCCATGTCTTAATTAATCGACACTTCTACTGCTGCATAAGCCTTCTTTTATACTTGTAATCGTACCTCACGAGCCTGGAATAGGCTTTTTAAGTGATCACACGCATTGAGGGTGTAACAATACGGATATGGTAAGTTTCCAAGGCTCAATTCGACCTCACGGCCTGGTCGAATTCTCCCTTCCAGGTCGAATTAGAGGTCGTATTGACCTACTGTAAGTCCCAGACGCTCAATTCGACCAGAGGCCCTGGTCGAATTGAAATGACATGGTAGAATTAGCTTCGATTAGACCAGAATTTGACCTGACGCTCAATTTGGCACCAATCAATTCGACCAGGTTTCGACCTGATGCTCAGGTCGAATCCCCATGTCGTGGTCGAATCCACCTTATGTACGTGTCCTGCCTCCAATTCGACCAGCAGGTCTGGTCGAATTGACCTCCTTCTGGTTGAATTGCACTCCTGCTTCGCCCAAATGGATAACTTTAACTTCCTTTCTTTAGTTTTAAATACTTCCACTCCGATTTCCTTCGAAAAACTACACAAATGGCTTCAACAACACCTGATTCGTGACTTTTCACAATATATATCAGTTTACAACCGATTACAACCTTCAAACACTTCATAATAGCATAAATCCAAGCACAAGATTCGTGAATATACACACTCATCAAACACCCAAACTTACATGTTGCTCGTCCTGAGGCAACGCAATCAAAACCATGAGTCGTGTATAATTCATGAAGATCACCAAATATAACACATATTACACATGCAATTTTATCAATTAAAGAAAAGTATTTCCTGCATCATATATATTATTCATGCAAAACATCACCCAATCATATTACCATTTGGAATACTAAGTCATCTAGCTCACAAGATAAGTGTGTACTCTCTCACTCAAGTGCTTGTTGCACTGAAAAGGTTAATATATACGCTTATACTCAATCCATACTCATGCGTAACCATAAGCTTGACAAGGGTCTCAAAAATCAACTCACAATTGACTCATGACTAGGATCACAAAGGACTTGTTTTTGGGTTGTAATGTTGGCTCTTTGGAAAAGTTAGGAAAGTTTAGATAAAGTGACTCAAACACTAGTAGAGATTTACCTTGGAGGTTCTTGCTTTCTTCATTTGGCTACATATTCTCCTCAAATTTCTTCTCTTGCATTTGCAATTTTCAACTTTCCTTCTCTTCCTTGCATCAATATCATTCTTCTTTTGATAACTCGGGTACCGTTGTAGGCACTACCCTTTTTAACAGCAATCGTGGTACTAGTTTCAGGCACTACCCCTAACAAGATTTAACCATACACTTCTCTTACTTTACTCAACCACATTCTATCTTCCTTCTTCTTCTTCTTCTTGCAACACTTACTCACCTCAACTCTACCAATGAATATGGTATTTAAACAAAGCTCAAGTAAAGGTTAAATAAGGCTCTTTTATTTGGCTTGCCAAAGAAAAAGTTTTTTAAGGCTCATACGGGGCTACCAAAGATATACATAATCAATGGGAAGGTAAAATTTGGCTAAGTAACTCAAGTAATCAAGAATGGCCTAAGATCATATCCTAGCAATTCTCCAATTGTAAGTCTCACACAAGACTTCAAGCCAAGTTCTAGAATACGTTAATATGAATGATTCTCTCAAGAATAAACTATCATGATCAAGCATGATTAAAAAGGCTCAAATCCTCACATAGGTAAATAGAATCCTAAGTACTCCTCATAGCACATAATCAAGATCAATTTTACAAGAACTCCACATACTTATCAAAGTATACATGCTTCTCATCAATGGAAATTAACACGTGAACATATGAATGAACAAATCCAAAAATCATATATCAAAGTCAATCATACAAGCATCTCTAAAAATCCCATCTCAACTGATGCATCATAGTCACTCCTCACTATCCACATCCGACAAGACACACTCATCCTGTAAAGATAAAAAAATGGAGATAAGATGAATCAAAGAACACACTTACCTAGCCCAATTCGACCTCATTTCGACCTGTCTAAGAAGTTGAATTCACTTCGTCGTGGTCGAATTGACCTTCTGAACAACTTTTTCTTTCAATTCGACCTCAGTTCGACTTAGTCCCCTGGTCGAGTTGCCATGCCTCAGGTCGAATCCAAACACTGTAAGATTTAGGTCCTCAATTCGACCTCAATTTGACCTGGGCTACTGGTCGAATTGAAATAGTCCTGGTCGAATTTGCTTACTGGAAGTTTGCACACTTCGATTCGACCTCAATTCAACCTAGGCCTCTGGTCGAATTGTCATGCCTCAGGTCGAATTAGGCTACTGGACAATTTTTGCCCCCCCAATTCGACCTGCAAGCTTGGATTCGACCATACTCCTTGGTCGATTTAGCTCTCTGATGCTCCAAAATCGAGTGTTCTTCATCCCCTACACACTTCAAGCTTAACAAACAAACATTATGTACCAAAATAGAGCATAACTTCATCAAGAATCAATCCTAAAACTTCACATTCACGAGTAACTCCACAAACGACGTCAAACACGGAACAAAACACCAATAAACATTAGGTAAGTTGCAAAAAATCGACATATAACAACAGATTAAAGTTTAAATGCCGTAAAAAATCAACTTCTTGAACAAACGTTACAAAGAAAAGATTATACTATCAGTGCTTATTGAGGTAAGTACATCACACCCCCTAAACTTAGTAGAAAATGTAGTCGAAACTAAGTTTGCAAAGAGATGTAATTGTCGATAAGTAAGCTCTTCATATATAAAAAGTTCTTACTCACACGAATGAAATAAAGCAATAAAACAGGAGGGAAAGCCCCCAACAGGCTCTCTTGTTTAACGTCGGAGAGTCACGAAGGTACCAATTTACTGTAAGGTATCCTCAAAGAAGACGGAAGCATTATCCGGAGACTTATAATGCTTCAATTGATGCCAATTCACCGCGATAATGTCTATGAATCATGAATGGACCCATCCATTTTGACAACAATTTGCCCCTTGGTCGAATTAGCTCTCTGTAAGATTTCTGCCCTCCGATTCGATCTCAATTCGACCTGTGGGCTTGGTCGAATTGAATATGTGCTGGTAAAATTGAGCTTCTGATAAAACAGAGTGCTCCGTAGGTGCAATTCGACCTGGTGGTCTGGTCGAATTGAATTTCCCTTGGTCGAATTAGGCTTCTGATAAAACAGAGTGCTATGGAAGGTTGGATTCGACCTCAATTCGACCTGGCTCCCTGGTCGAATTGAAGTGTTGTTGGTCGAATCGAGGCCCTTTTGCTTCCAAATCACATCCAGTAGTCCAACTCGACATCTCCTGCTAAATTCGACATGTAGTGTTGGTCAAATTGGGGTCGAATTGATCCCTCGACGTGTCCAATTTTGATTCCGGCCCCATAGGTCCCTCGTACTGTGTTCCAAACCTCAATATGATGGCGTTGCAGGACTTTGGATTCTCAATACTTTGCGACGGGACCTTCCCTTTCCCAATAGTTTGAGTGAGCTTGTTAACGCTTCCTGCCATCTCCCCCATAAACAATGTAAGGTCCTTCACTTGCTTGGATAAATCCTCATGGTTTGCATCAATCTTCTTCTCTAACATGGCCTCAAGACGATCCACTCTAACATCATTCCTAGCCATGTACCTGTTCACCGTATCCTCGAAACATGGCTTCCCTTCTTCCACTTTCGCACCCGGATCAACACCCATCGGAGCTTGAATTGTATTGTTAGGATTGCTCCATGAAAACTCCGGCCTCCTAAGCTGTTGATAATTACCGGGGACCACGATTGTTGTAGTTCCTTTGGTAGTTCCGGTTGCCTGATTTTGAAACCACATTCCTTGAATACTTTGGCCCGTAGCGTAGTTTGCTTCTTCCATCTCCTCTTGGATCGTTCCATCATTCATTACTTCATGCTGCATGATTGGTACGCGCTGGGATATATCACTAATTTGTTTTTTTGGGACTCAAGTACCTTGTTGATACTCGACTAGCTAGAGACAATCTCATCTTCTCTACTTGTTTTCACCATAGCATGTTCAACGTTAGCTACTTTTTCAAGGACATAAGTGCCTCTAACTCTATCAGTTGGCCAATCTCTTGAGTTTATCAAAATGTCTTCAAAAAGTTTCTCGGCCTCTACGGATGACTTAGTAAGCAATGCTCCATTAGAAGAAGCATCCAATAACACACGTGAATCACAGTCCAATCCATTGTAGAATATGCTGATATATTGAGCTTTAGATAGCCCATGTTCTGGACACTTACGAAGCATGTCCTTGAATCTGTCCCAAGATTCATGAAACTTCTCTCCACTACCGATAGCGAATTTGTTAATGTCCTGCTTCAATTTGAATACCTTTGAAGGTGGCATGTATCTTTCCAAGAACATTAACTTCAATTGCTCCCAAGTAGTGCATTCAGCTGCATTAATAGTATCGTACCAATCTGTCGCCTTTTCAGAAAGCGAGAATTTAAACAAGAGGATCTTCCTAGCATCTTCATGTTCTCCTACGTCTTTTTGAGTACTTGCATAACCTAAGAACTCGTTTAGATGCTGTTGTGGATCCTCGAAAGTCCCTCCTGCGAAGGAGTTCCTTTCTATCATGCTAATGAGAGCGGGGTGAAGATCGAAGTCCGCATTAGCCCCCTTGCTCCTAGAAGCCCAAAGTGTCCTGCCCTGATATTCTTGAAAACTTCACGGATGGCTAGATTATCCGAATTTGCTACCATGTTGACTATCTCTACTTCCAAATTAACTTCGGTTGCAGTTTCAGTCGTTTGCAAATTTAGCACGTCAACTTCAACTCCAAAGTTAAAACCTTCAGTTAGATCTGCGTTCTTATTCTTACTCTTCTTCTTTTTTTCTTCCTCGATGATGCTCCGATCTCTGGATTATATGGTTCTAATTCACCTTTCTTTGATATACAATTATAACATAAAACCCTGCTTAGCAGTGAACGCACTCAACCTATAACCAAGTTATGTATTCAGACTCTACACAACAATTATTGATGAACAAAACAACCGTGAGTATGGATTAAAAATGCGCAATCTTATATAAAATAAACCACAAGTAGTGTTGTACGGAGTTTACACACGAAAAATAATTAACTCATGCAACCTTCATAATCCTAGAACTACCGAAGCGGCTCTAGCCCATGATTGATCTAAGAACAATCATGGTTAGTTGGACCAATCTTACTTGAATCTCCAGCGAAACATCTCTTGTAGCCTCTCTGGATGATGGACGATCTCTCTTGATTGATCCTCCTCTCAACTCTACGTCTTCATGTAATGATTAATCGACACTTCTACTTCTGCATAAGCCTTCTTTTATACTTGTAATCGCATCTCCCGGGCCTGGAATGAGCTTTTTAAGTGATCACACGCATTGAGGGTGTAAAAATACGGATATGGTAAGTTTCCGAGGCTCAATTCGACCTCGCGGCTAGGTCGAATTCTCCCTTCCAGGTCGAATTGGATGTCGAATTGACCTACTGTAAGTCCCAGACGCTCAATTCGACCAGAGGCCCTGGTCGAATTAAAATGACATGGTCGAATTAGCTTCACCACCGATCAATTTTACCAGGATTCGACCTGATGCTCAGGTTGAATTCCTCTATCGTGGTCGAATCCACCTTCTGTATGTGTCCTGCCTCCAATTCGACCAGCAAGCCTGGTCGAATTGACCTCCTTCTGGTCGAATTGCACTCCTACTTCGCCCAAACGGATGGCTTCGACTTCCTTTCTTCAGTTTTCAACACTTCCACTCCAATTTTCTTCGAAAAACCACTAAAATGGCTTCAACAACACCTGATTCATGACTTTTCACAATATATATCAGTTTATAACTGATTACAACTTTCAAACACTTCATAATAGCATAAATCCAGGAGCAAGATTTGTGAATTTACACACTCGTCACTCATTGATTTGAAGTGATGATAATGAGTAATTGAATTAAGGAAATTGAGCATGCTTTAGATTATTTTGAATTGTTGATTTTTGGTGAATTTTGAAGAATGTTGGATTCTTGTAGTATGTTGAACATGTGAAGTTGAGACTTAGGATTTTTTATTAGCTCTTGCATATGAATTTGAAGTCTTGAGTAGAATCCATGCTTTAATTAGTCCTGGGTTAGATGGACTTGCTTTATTTCCTCTACTTCATATTGAAATATAATCTTTGTAGGTAAATGAATTGCTACACCATCTAAAAGGAAAAATCACCTAAGAAGGGTGAGGTTGCAAAGAAGTTAAAGATAGATAAGAGGAGACCTTCCGACTTTGGGATAAGGATTGAGGAGTGGGAGGAGAAGGAAGAGTTGTGGGAAGCCATTTCTGTTCAGATAGCGAGGACTCGGTACCAAGACAACCAAGTTATGCTGAAAATGAATATCATTAACGATATTTGTTGGATGTTTAATCGAGTAGGGATAACTCGGTTTATAAAATTGAAGAGAGAGACATATTTCCACATCACATCTGAGGTGTTGTGTACGATGGCTGTTGATCATAGCGATCATTATCTTCCTTATGGATTGTGGATGCAGATGGTGGGGAGTTGAAGTTGATGTACGCAAATGAGTTTAACGAGATGGCTAGATGTCCTATTGGAATTTCCCAAGAGAAGAATGAGAATTTCGATGCTAATGAGTTTTAGAGGTCCATCACTTGGAGGCGAGGAGATTATAATTTCAATACCTCGAAGGTTGCTTTTATTTCGCAACCCAGTGATCACATATATGGATTCGTTTTATGCAACACCCTATTTTCTTGAGCCAAGAGAGGATGCATACCTAGAGGAGAGATTTATGTGTTATGGTGTATGATGAATGGCGTTCACTTCAATGTTGGAGCATATCTATTTCAGTACCTGTACAGGTTCTCCACTAATTCTTTTAAGAAGGTCAACATCGAATGTTTGATTACTCCGATAGCAGAGTATTACCATGTTGAATTGACTATGTATCAGCCGCTCCGAGAGGACCTGGACTTGATCTTGTTGACTTGTGTGAGGAAGGGGTTGATTAAGATGAATGAGGATATGTGGATGTTTATTCAAAGAAAGAATCTGATCTCCTTCATGTTCTCGTTATTGCTTGTTGATCTTACCATCATTCACATCAACAAAAACCTGTTGATGAGCACCCTAGAGCACAAGGTGATTTCTGACACTTGTATTGGAGACAGAGATTGGAGGCTCTTCGCTGAGATGCACATCCATGCTGTTTACATTGATGAAGATATGATCTTATTGGGTGATCCAGTAGATTTCATTGAGGATGATGATCAACAGCAGCAGTAGCAGACACATG
The DNA here is from genome assembly GCA_023678885.1 of Pogostemon cablin. Taxonomy (NCBI): domain Eukaryota; kingdom Viridiplantae; phylum Streptophyta; class Magnoliopsida; order Lamiales; family Lamiaceae; genus Pogostemon; species Pogostemon cablin. The sequence continues at coordinate 13,869,069 of CM042952.1, read as the reverse complement.
AGCATCCGAAGTTGGGATTTCTTTCGATGCAGCTACCACAGCAGTATTATGCTCCGCCACTATAACAGCTGTACGATTACTGGCAGTCCATTGATTGTTTTTATAGAGAGCAGTTTCGATTGATGAAAGAGACGAATCGACAGCTGGTGTTGGCGAATATGAATTATGCTATGCTCAACCTCAGATATGACACTATGGATAGAAGATTGAGAGATTTGAACGAGAAGTATGAGGCTTTGGATAAGAAGATTGATACCCTGCAGAGGTATTTCGATGATTGGCACAACGAAGCGAGTGATGATGATGCTTTGAAGGAGTACTGGCGCCAGGTTTTATCTTTGTTTGTTTCTTCTCGCTTCCATTCTCTTTTTCACTTTACAGGTTGGGTGTTGTGTGAGTGGTGGAGTATGTTGATTGAGATCATACGTGAGTGGTATCTATTAGATTGATGATGATTATGGGTGATTGATATACTTGATGTGGATGGTTGATTTGGATTCGATTGATGATTTTTCTTGTTAAAACATGTGCACTTATTCTTGATGCATGTTGATTTTATTGATGATGGCATGTATTATTTTCGATTACTTGTAGTTTATGTAGAGATTGGTGTTGATTGCATGCTTTGAAGAGTGCTTAGGAATCTGTTATCCGTGTGAGAATTTGAGTCTTATAATCATTCCACGTGAATGCATGATAGTTTATTCTTGAGAGAATTGTTCATACGTTTGTATTCTAGAACTTGGCTTGGAGTCTTATTTGAGATTTATGGTTGTTAGATGCTAGGACATGATGTTAGGCCATCATTGTTTAATTGAGCCACTTAGCCAAATTTTACATTACCTAATAATGTGTATATCACTGAAAGCCTTGTTGAGCCTTGTAAGCTTTTTCTTTGGCAAGCCATTGATAAAAAGTCCTTTTTTACCTTTTTTGAGTCTTTAAATATCCTATTTACTAGTAGAGGGTTGGGGTGAATAAATTGATAGTGATGAACTTGAAGGAAGAAAGGAAGGAAAATTGATATAGTGATGAAAGTGAATAAATTCATGGTTAAATTTTGTTGAGGGGGTTGTGCCTGAAACTGGTACCCCGACTGCTTAGAAGGGTAGTGCCCAAAATTAGTACCCTTATGTTCGAAAATAAGAAAGATGTCGATTCAAAAGTGAGGAAGGAGAAAGGGAAAATCGAAGAGATCATGAGAATGATGAAGGAGAAGAGGATTGAAGTTATTTGATGAAAATCAAAACTTCAAGGTAATTCTCTACTAGTGAATTAGTAAGTCCTTTGTGAACCTAGTATTGATATGATTATGAATTGATTCTTGAGACCCTGGCCAAGCCTATAGTTTCGCGAATGTAAGAATTAATTTTGAGCGTATGTACTAACCCTTTCAATGTACATCTTTTACACTTGAGAACGAGAGTAAAAACTTACCTAGTGAGCTGGATGACTTAGCACTCGTAGAAGTATTGTGATTAATTGATATTTTTGCATGATTGAAAGGTACAATGAATACATGTTTTGAATTAATAAAATTGCATGTGTTAGAGTAGGTTGTGCTTGTTATAAAGATCTTGTGAATTACACTCTCTTGCCTTGTTCTGATTGTGTTGCCTCGGGACAAGCAACATGAACGTTTAGGGGTTTGATGAGAGTGATAATTCACGTGTTTTGAGCTCTGATTTGTGTGGAAATTGAGTATGATTTGTTCTATTATCAAGACAAATTGGGTTGTTTATGGAAAATCCTGAATAATATGCTACTGAGATTATTTGAGCATATTTGTATAGGAAGATAGGTTAGAAGTGCTCAGAATTAGAAAATACATTTTTCGAGGCATAGCTCGACCATGGAGAAGTAACTCGACCAATCTCATTTTGATTGAGCTACACGAGGGAAGTCGAGCTGCCTGCATTTAGTTTATAGAGAGGTTGTTCGACCAAGGTTGTGCAGCTGGACCAAGGCGATTTGGTCGAGCCACAGGTAGTTAAGTCAAGCTGAGAGTAGGATAAAAGTTTACACCAGAGCTCGACCAGGGAGGTCCAGGTTGACCAAGCTCAATCTGGTCGATCTGGGACATGTCAGCGCTGTAGTGTCGGGATTTCACCTCCAGTGCATGCATGTGTGTGTTTTCCTTGAAAAAGCCTAAGTGCAGATCACATTAAAAAGAGAGTTAGATTCCACATCCACCTACACCACATTCAAACCCTAACTCCATCCGTAGGAGCCGCAAAGAGAGATTCGTGCAGTGAATCAAGTGAGAACCAAGTGAAGATTCAAGACGGAGCGTGAAGCAAAAGCGCCCACATCTAGGATTTATTTCGCAACTTAATCTTTCTTGTAATTTTCAAGACTATGGGTAAGATCTATCCAAACACCATGAATGTTCTCCGAAACATCATGTGCTAGAACCGCCTTGGTAGTTCTAGGATTTATGAAGGTTTTAATATTTAATTGAAATTCCATGTGTATAATCCGTACAACACAACTTGTGGAGTTATTTTAAATAAGACAATGCATTTTTAATTACTCAGAGTTGTTTTATGCATCATTAACTATTATATGGAGTCTGAATATATATCTTGGTTATTAATTGAGTACGTTCACTGCTGAGCAGAATTCCATGTTATGATTCTAAGTGTGGGGACTCCAAAAATTCATTAGAACTATCTTATATAAATATTTGTAAATTGAATTGAATTTGGGTTATTAAGTAGGATAAAGAGGATAATTTCATATTACTTATAAAGGGAGATCATATCGGGTTAAAGCACTTAGTGCACGAGAAATAATTGATACTGATAGTACCCAGAAAGGGGTGTGAAATTGTGTTCTTGCTCCTAGGTGATTCACTTATGTTACACGCATGTCTGTTTGTGTCTATAGAGTAGATTTGCATGGCTTAGTAAAGCATCCATATTCCACAAGGCAGAGTCGGACATTGACATACGGGAGGAAGATTAATTAGTGAAACTGGATGGCTTGATGAGCTACATATCTTCTCTCTTGTTCAACTCTCGTTAATTATCTATTGTTTTCTATTTTATTCATTATTTAATTATTCGGTTTAGTAGGTTAATTATCATTCTCTAATTTGAATTGCCAAACAATAATTTTAATTAATTTAGTTAATAGTAAATTGATAATCATTCGTCCTTTGGGTTTGATAATATAACTTGGTCGCTTATCAAGCTACAATCGTATCCTTTATACTTGGGGATTAATTGTGTATTGAGAAAACGCCCTACAATGATCAACCTACAATCCTTTGGTTGAAACATGATGCCCCAAAACAATCATATCTCTCACCATGAAGTGGCTCTTCTCCCAATTCAAGATAAGATTAGTTTCTTGACATCTCTTCAAAATAGTAGAAAGGATAGACAAATAGTATCAAAAGAGGACCCATACATAGAAAAATCATCCATAATAACTCCATGATTTTTTTTATCAACCCATCAAATATGGCCATCGTGCATCTCTAAAAAGTAGCAGATGCATTACACAATCTAAAAGGCATCTTCCTAAAGGCAAATGTCACATAAAGGCAAGTAAAAGTAGTATTTTCTTGATCCTCCGGTGCAATCATAATTTGACTGTAACCCGAGTACCCATTCAAGAAATAATAAAACTCATACCCTGCAAGACGGTCTAACATTTGATCCATGAAAGGAAGGGGGATGTGGTCCTTGCGTGTATTTTTATTCGATTTCCTGTAATCCGTACACACACACCACCCCGTAGGAATTCTAGTGGCCAATGTCTCTCCATCATCAGCCTTCAAAATAGTCATGCCCCCTCTTAGTTGCAACATGCAATGGATTGACATGGGGCCTATCACTAATAGGATAAATAATTCCTGCATCTAACCACTTTAAAATTTCTTTCCTAATCACCTCCTGAATAGCAGGGTTCACCCTCTGCTGGCTTTGTGCACAGCCTTAGACTCATCAAGCAACCTTATTCTATGCATGCAATAATGGATTAATACCTTATCTTTTACCCCTTTTCTCTCTCTAAGATTTCTCTCCTCCTTCTCTCTAAACTCTCACCCCTAACTTGCATATTCAGGTGAGTGGGCAAATGGCCGGAGTCGCCGCACCTGCCCCCTGGCACCTCCGTTCATTCTGCTTGTTTTTCTTTTTCTTATTATTCTTGTTTTTACTTTTATTTTATTTTCCTTATCTTTAGAGGGCTGGACTCCCACTCTTCATCTTCACTGCCCTTTCTTCTTTACCTTGAAGGACACAGAATCTGATTTTAGTCTGCCTTCTCTCTCTCTCGACTGGAGCCAGGCTTCAATCCTTAAATTTCTTCTTCATTTTCAACCTTGCATCCGCTGTTTGCACCTGATTTGGATGTTTACCTTAGATTTACAGTAATGGATGTTTCTAGTTTTCCAACAGTGGTTTGCTTCCTTGGAGCGACCTTCTTTTTTCGACGGCACCTGTTACCATCGGAGCACTAAAGTACTTTTCTTCCCATCATTTTTTAGGGTTGTCGTCTCATCGGCATATACGGTTGTTCAACAGCTTCGGTCATTCACAGTGCGCAACATGCCTATATCTTCATGAATCTTCTCCAGCGACGCTTCACCCTTTGCAGATTCAGTTTTCCATGGCGTCTTTTTCTTACTCTGTTGGCTTTCTCTACTTTTCGACGGCGTTTGTAAGCTGTCGGTCATCCTTGCTGGCTACTTCGATGGTGGAGACAACATTTAATGCCCCTTAGGCCCTACTCCCCTACCTGTTGCAGTATGCACCCTTTTGGAGGATAATTCTACCTACTCTCTCTCTCTATAGTACAACAACTGGCTTTCTTTTTTTAGAATAGAGTTGAAAGTATTCCCCACCCTACCCCCTTAGCCCAAAAGCTATCCCAGTTCAACTTTCTCGAGCTCACCTAGTCCGACAGCTGCCCGCTTCTTGCAGTCTATTTCTGGAAGGGAATATTTCAAGCAGGCTGCTTCTGATGGGTTTCTTCTTCATGCCCCTGCTCATTTGTTTTTCGGGTGACGGCTTCATCTCTTAGTCGTCTGATTCTCATTTCCACATCGTGGGTTTTTTTGGGTTTTTTTTGGGTTTGCTGCCTATAGTTTCGACAACCAATAGCAGACTTATACATTCTAAGCACGTCCAATAACTCATCAACTGATCATCAGTAAGGGAAGAAGATACAATTCCTGGATAAGTTTCATTATCACCTAGATAGGCATATGTCAAATGCTCCGGCAGTAGTTTCAACTCCACCTTCTTTTCCTCTTTACTAGCTGTGCTCTCTCTATCTAATGGTGAGTACTTCCTAGTCCACTTGATATCTTCAATTGTGGTCCTCTTCGGTTCATACCTGTCATCACCCAGAGCAAGTAAATTTTCAAGGAATTAAATACATACCTCATTTGAGAGTTCATCACGCTCCATGGTGGAAAAGTAAGAGACTACGCCAAGCATTACTCCAATGGATCCTTAGATAGGATCAAAGACATATCTTCTTTCACGATCTCCTCCACCACATCGATGTTGTTGCATTGAGTCTCCATAGGCATCTTTATTGCTTTGTGAAGGTTGAACAACACCTCTTCTTTGTCCATCCGAAGTCTTAGCTCACCTTTTTGTACGTCTATCACTGCTCCAGCAGTGGCAGGGAATGGTATCCCTAAGATAAGAGGAATATTATCCTTGTCATCTTCCATCTCTAACACGAAAAAATCCATGGGAAAGATCAGCTTCTCTATTTTCACAAGTACATCTTCACTGACACCCTTCAGAATGATCATGAACCTATCGCTAGCTATAGAGCAACTGTTGAAGGAGTTTAGTCACCCAAACATAGCTTCTTGAATATAGACAAATGCATCAAATTTATGCTTGCCCAAAGATCGCACAAAGCTCATCCTGCCGGCCCCTTTCCTATCTCACATAAGATTGTGAAACTTCCCGGATCCTTCAACTTTGCTGGCAGCTTCCTCTGAATGATCAAGCTGTAGTTTTCAAATAGATTAACAGTCTCAACTATTTTCCAGCTCCTCTTCTTCAGTATGATTTCCTTAAGAAATCGGGAGTAATACGGAATCTCCATAATTGCTTCCGAGAATGGAATGTTCAAGCTTATTTTGTTCATTATATCTTAGAACCTCTTGAACTTCTCTTCCAATCCTTTCTTCACTAACCTCAAAGGAAATGAAGGAGGTACCTTTGCCTTTGGGATTCCTCACTCATCTCGTTCAGGCTCCTTTAGTTTATTCTTTTCGTCTCTCAATCTCTTTGCTCTTTCCCACTTCTTTTCAACTGTAAGCTCAATATTCTATTCTTGTACTGATACTGGACTGTTCTAAACATCAGGTAAGTTGTTCTGTACAGAACTGGAAGTCGGAGGGTGCTATTTGATATCCGTTCGACCAACATCCTTGGTCGAACAGATTGGCTTATGGTCGAACAGGGTACTATACACAGAACAACATCGTCCAGTCTCGATAGAGGTCGTTCAACCTCCGTTTGACCAAAATATTTGGTCGACCGAACATAATTTTGGTCGAACGGAAGACCTGTTTCCACTTCGTGATTTTTCTGCTCCAAACTGGGTTGTTTGACCATGTTTGACCAGTTGACTGGGTCGAACGTTGGTCAAACATGGACACTCCATCTCCCTTTTCGAGTGCTGGCGTCATCAGACCTTCGTATTGTGTTCCTAACCTCAATGTGATAACTTTGCACTCTTTCGGGTTCGTTGTGCTTTGAGATGGGAACTTTCCCTTCTCCAATGTTTGTGTCAATTGATCAACATTTCAGGCCATCTTACCGATCAACAAAGTAAGGTCCTTCATCTTCTTAGACAACTCCTCATGGTTGGAATCTATTTTCGCTTCAAGTCGATCCACCATTTCATCATTCGTAGACATATACCTATTCACAGTATCCTCAAAACCAGGATTCCATTCTTCGATCTTAGCACCAGGATCAACACCAACAAGATACTGTATAGCCGCATTCGGATTAGTCAATAAAAATTCAAGCCTCCTTTGATTTTGATAATTACCCGGAGGACCACGATTATTATAGTTCCTTTGATAATTCCTGTTTCCTTGATTTTGAAACCTCGTTCCTTAAATACATTGACTCATGTCATAGTTTGCTTCTTCTAAATCCTCTTGGATCGATCTCTCATCACCACAATCATGCTGCTGAATCACTGGTACTCTCTAGGCTATCTTTGTGATCTGCTTTTGCTGAGACTCTAGTAACTTGTCGATATTAGCCAAACTATAGGCAATCTCATCTTCTCTACCTGGCTTCACCACTATATACTCAAGTTGAGCTATCTTGCCAAGTACATAGGTGCCCCTCACTCTATCAGTGGGCCAATCTCTTAAATTCATAAAAATATCCTCAAAGAGCTTTTCTGCCTCAACAGGTGTCTTTGTAAGTAATGCTCCACTTGATGAGGCATCAAGTAGCATGCATGATTCACAATCCAACCCATTATAGAAAATACTGAAGTATTGAACTTTTGACAATCCATGCTGTGGGCACCTTCTAAGCATGTCCTTGAACCTATCCCAAACCTCATGAAACTTTTCACCTTGGTTAATAACAAACTGATTGATATCTTGTTTTATCCGAAACACCTTTGAAGGTGGTGTGTACCTCTCCAAGAATTTCACTTTCAGTTGTTCACATGTAGTGCAGTCAACAATATTCAGAGTGTCATACCAGTCTCTCGCTCTTTCAGTAACAAGAATTTAAATTGCACAATTTTCCTAGCATTCTCATTATTTCGTGTGCTCCTTTGTGCGCTTGCATAACCCAGGAACTTATTGAGATACTATTGAGGATCTTCAAAGGTGCCCCATGTGAAGGGGCTCCTTTTACTATGCTGATAAGGGCGGGGTGAAGTAAAAAATCGGTATCTACCCCTCTCGCTCCTAACAATTATATATAAGTTGCCACACATGCTGTTTTTGAAAGCCTCGCGGATTGCAAAATTATTTGGATTTTGCCTATCTTCGGCCATGTCGATTGCTTTTGTTTCTGCTTTAAATTCAGCTACAGCTTCAGTCACTTCCAAGTTTGGCTCCTCAACTTCAACTCCTATAGCTAGATCAAGAGTGTCTGTCGTTTCCACTTTCTTATTCTTCTTCTTCTTTCCTTTCCTTTTCCTAGCTGATGCTCCGACTTTCAGATCCAAAGGCTCTAAGTTAGCTCCTTTCGATCTAGTGTGCGTACACCTGAGAAAAATTTAAATTTAGAAAATAAAAAACAAGTACTCCCTCCGACCCGTCCTTATGGTTACATTTTCTTTTTACTCGGTGATTAATGAATATAGTATTTTAACATTTATTGAGGTGAGAAAAATAATATTTAATGTAAAATGGGTAGGTGTATTAATGTGATGTGTGAGCCTATGGAGAGAGATGTAATTAATTTATGTGGGTCCCTTATGATAAAAAGGGAAATGTAACCATTAGGATGGGACGCCCAAAAAGAAAATATGTAACCATTAGAATGAGAATGAGGGAGTATCAAATAATTTCAATTAAATTAGGAATATTAAACTAATAATATATGCCATCCCCGGCAACAGCACCAGAAACTTGTTAAGCATTTTCTTTATACACAATTAATCCCCATGTATGACGGATATTATCGTCACTTAGATAAGCGACCAAGTTATTTATCGAACTTAAAGGACATAATATTACTAATTCAATGATAAACTAATTTATTAAGACTTAAGTTGGCAATGCAGATAGATGGAATATTCGTTAATATACTAAATAAAAAATTAAATAGCAAATAAAAATAAAAAAACAATAGAGAATAACATGAGTGGATCAAGTAAGAGAATAGGTAGCTTTAGGATAATCCAGTTTCACTCATTAATCTTTCTCTCATGTGTATTGTCCGACTCTGCCTTGTGGAATATGGACGCATCAATAAGCCACGCATATCTGTCGTTGCGGTCCCGGGAATGAGCAAGCGTGTTTACGTTAGTGATGTTGTCCTTAGTGTGGTAGCACTTCGTACAACACCGACTCTGTTTGAAATTTTTTACTCACGAGCAAGAATACTCGTTCGTTGTAGAAGTATATCCCAAGAAATAAATTTATCAAATCTGAAAGAGTTTAAGTTGGGATTAATAAAATACGTGAGCTCATGTTTAAGTCACATTTGTAAGGATGATCGGGGTTTTGAGTTTGATTTTTGAAATTAACAACTAAAGCAAGTAGTAAGTAAATAAAGTAGCAAATAAGAGAAATTAGAAATAAAAGAAAATAGGTGTCAAAGATTCAATACTTAAGAAATGGGATTAGAAACATCCGAACACACTTCAACTTATACTAACATGCAAAAGGAATTCCACTTAATTGGTATCAATTAGAGGCGATCACTATGATATCCTAAGCTTCCTTTCGGGTTACAAAGGTTGTAGATCTCCTAGAGACTCCCAAACGCACCTAGGATCGATGCCCTACACTAACCCCTTCCCACTGGGTACTAATCAGGCTCTAAATCTCCCTTAAAAGGTACTATTTAGAGGTAATTCTCCCTTTTGTATGTACTAAGGCCAACGATAGATTGGTTTCTCTCATAGGGTTCAAATATCATTTTGGTCAAACCCAAATCCGAAGTCTACCCATGCTCGTCTAATACTATGGAGGGTCATTTCCATCACACCCCTAGCAATATAGACATGAATAATATGAAGACACATAATCACTACAAACAACCTATTGATCAACACCCCATTAAATCAATAAATCATCCATAAACAACAAACCATGCCATCATAAAATTCAAGAAATCATAAACGCATAGATAGAAATCAACAACAGTTAAGCAAAAACCAATTTAATTCACATGCTAATATAAATCAAAAGTTCTATTCATATTCCTAATTCCACTAGAGGGATTAGCTTAACATGATCAACTAGATGATTGATGAGAGTGTAAATTCACGTATTTTGGGCTCTGATTTGTGTGGGAATTGAGTACGATTGAGTCTTTTATTGAAATAAATCGGTTTGTTTATGAAAAAGTCACGAATCAGAGGATACTCGGGCTTTGTGAGCATATTTGTACAGGAAAATAGATAGAAAGGGGTCGGAATTGGAAGACATGATTTTTGAGGCAATTTTCGAAGACCGTTCGACCTAAAGACCTTGTTCGACCATCATCACTTTGGTCGAACAAGGTGGCCAAGTTGGGTAGAATACGCAAATTCGTCCAGAGAGCTTGCTCGACTTGGAGGTGTTGCTCGACCAAAATTATCTTGGTCGAGCGGATGAGTGAAGTCGAACAAAATGTGTAAAATCTTATAGTGAGGTTCCTCGACAATTACTTGAGTTGGAGGCCTTGCTCGACCAGTCATGGCGTGGTGGAACGGATTCTCGTTGCTGCAATTTATTGTAATTTCGGATGTCTTTTACCAAATTTGACGTGTGCTTCAAGTAAAAGCCCATCCTAAGCCCATAAGGAGGTTCCATGAGTATAAAAGAAGAGCTTTTGCAGGAGAAAATAGAGACGACACATCATTCATCATCCATTAACCACCGAAACCCTACCTTCATCCAAAGGAGTCGTGAGGAGAGGTTCGTCTGGTGCGTCAAGTAAGATCATACCAATCAACCATGATTGTTCCTAGATCAATCATGGGCTAGAATCGCTCTGGTAGTTCTAGGGTTATGAAAGTTTTATGAGTTAATTGAATTTTCGTGTGTAAACTCCGTAAAATAGTACTTGTGGTATATTTTATATATGCATTTTTAATTCATACTCACGGTGGTTTTGTGCATCATTAACTGTTATGTAGAGTCTGAATACATATCTAGGTTATTGATTGAGTGCGTTTACCCCTAAGCAGGATTACATGTTATAATTCTAAGTGAAGGGATTCCGATATCGTATTAGAACTATCTTATATAAATACTTGATAATTAAATCTCATTCGGGTTAATAAGTAGGATAAAGAGTATAACGTCATAGTACCTATAAAGGGAGATCATATCGGGTTAGAGTACTAAGTGCACGAGAAATAATTAATATTGATAGTAACTAGAAAGGGGGGTGAATAATATCTCTTGCTCGAGGATATTCACACGTATCATACGCATGTTTACTTGTGTCTATAGGATGAACTTGCATGGTTTAGTGATGCGTCCTGATGAGAGTGAAAATAAGCGTATTTTAATGTTAACATCTTCATTGTCCATGTGCAGTCTAAGCTTTTCTTCTTGCTCTTGTGATGGTATTAGAGTGTTCTGAACAACAAGTGCAGCATTAAGTATCGAAACGGGCACTGAACTGTGTTGCTAGACCTCAGCTTGATCAAAAGAGACTGGTCGAGCAGATAAGTTTTGGTCGAGCAACCTGCCTGATCGTGAGCTCTCGTCCCCCTGCCGTTGTTCGACCTCCATTCGACCAGGGTGATCTGGTCGAGCGGAAGAGTGTAAGTCGAATGGATTGGCATAAAACAGAGCATCGGGATTGTATTTTTTCAAAACTCATTCGACAACCGTTTGACCATCAGGTCTGGTCGAACGGCATAAGCTCGGTCGAACGGGAGCCTTGCCTTCTTCGTTTCCGTCCGCCGACTTCATCGGATTTTCATACGACATCCCAGACCTCAATATGATGGCATTATTCTCCAACATTTTTGTCAATTGATTCGCATTCGTGGTCATCTGCCCCATAATCAAAGTTAGGTCCTTCAACTGCTTAGATAAATTTGCATTATCAACATTCATGGTATCCTCAAGACGATCAATCCTTGTATCATTATCAGCCATGTATCGATTGAAGGTATCTTTAACACTCTTCACTTCATGCTGCTGCATACTAGACCCCCTTAGTGTCAACTCTGTAATCTGCCTCTCCTGGGACTTTAATAGCTTGTTGATGTTAGCTAAACTAGAGACGATCTCATTATCTCTATTCGACTTCACCACTTGATGTTCAACCTGTGCCACATTGCCAAGTACATATGATCCTCTTACTCTTTCCATAGGCCAGTCATGTGAATTCATAGCGATGTCTTCAAACAGCTTTTCTGCTTCAAGTGATGTCTTAGATAACAGCTCTCCTCCTGATGATGCAATAAAAATACGCGACTCACAATTCAATTCATAGTAGATGATACTTATGTATTGAGCCTTAGACATCCCATGCTATGGACACTTACGAAGCATGTCCTTGAACCTGTCCAAAGCGTCATGATACTTCTCATTGCCATGGATACCAAATTGATTGATTTCTTGCTTCATCTTGAACACCTTTGAAGGTGACTTGTATCACTCCAAGAATTTCACTTTCAACTTCTCCCATGTATCACATTCAGCAGCATCAAGATTATCGTACCAATCTCTCGCCTTTTCATTTAGTGAGAACTTAAACAATATAATCTTCCTCACATCCACATGAGCTCCTGCATCTTTTTGTGTACTTGCATACCCAAGGAACTTATTTAGATGTTGCTGAGAATCTTCAAAGGTCCCCCCAGAGAAGGGACTTATTTCAATCATGGTGATAAGAACAGAGTGTAAATCAAAATCAGCTCCGGTCCCTCTTGCTCCTAACAACCCAGCATTGCCCTCTCCGTTGTTCTTAAAGACTTCACGGATGGCATGTGTATCAGGATTCGCTGCCATGTTGATTGTCTCTACTTCCAAATTATCTTCGGTTGTAGCTTCAATCGTTTGCGAATTCAGCACATCAACTTCAACTCCTAAATCAAGAGCTTCAGTTGGGTCTACTTTCTTATTCTTCTTCTTTTTCTTCTTCGACGATGATCCGATCTCTGGATTATAAGGCGCTAATTCACCTTTCTTTGATCTTGTGAGCATACACCTAAGAAAAATAAGAGTTAGAAATCAAAGACAAGAATGATATAATCTCAATTAACTTGAAATAATAACTAATAATCTATGTCGTCCCCAGCAACGGTGCCAAGAACTTGATGAGTGTTTTCTCTGCAAGCAAAATTAATCCCCAAGTATTAAGGATATCAGTTACAGCTTAAGCGAGCGACCAAGTGAATTATCGAACCCAAAGGACGGCGTATTATCAATTTAATTATTTACTAAATTAATTAAGACAAGATGACAATAAGATTTGAGATTTAATTATTAAACTACTAAACAAGTAATTAAAATAGCAAATAAAATTAAATATCACTCGAAGAATACAAAAGTGGATCAAGTAGGAGAATAGGTAGCCCTAGGATAATCCAGTTTCATGCATTAATTTCCCTTCCGGGTGTTGATGTCTGACTCTGCCTTGTGGAATATGGACGCATCACTAAACCATGCATATCCACTCTATAGACACAAGTAAACATACGTGTAACACGTGTGAATAACCTCAGACCAAGATATATAATTCCACCCCCCTTTCTAGGTATTATCAGTATCAATTATTTCCTTGGCCAATTGGTACTCTTACCCGATATGATCTCTCTTTATAGGTACTATAAATTATCCTATTTATCCTACTTAATAACCCGAATTTAATTCAATTAATAAGTATTCATATGGATGCTAAGGTAATCCAGTTTTACTACTTTACTTCCCTCTCAAGTGCAGGCCGACTCTGCCTTGTAAACTATGGACGCATCACTAAACCATGCAAATCTACTCTATAGACACAAGTACATATGTGTGTAACACGTGTGAATAACCTCGGAGCAAGAGACGTAATTTCACCCCAATTTCTAGGTACTATCAGTATCAATTATTTTCCACGTCTGGAACATAATCCGATATGATCTCCCTTTATAGGTACTATAAAATTACCCTCTTTATCTTGCTTACTAACCCGAATTCAATTCAATTAATAAGTATTCATATGTGATAGTTCTAATGAAGCTTCATAGTCCTCTCACTTAGAATCATAACATGAAATCCTGTTCAGCGGTGAACGCACTCAATCTACAACCAAGATATATATCAGACTCTATATACCAATTGAAGATACACAAAACGACCTTGAATATAGATTAAGAAAGTACAATCATATATAAAATAAATTCACAAGTAGTGTTGTACGGAGTTTACACACGAAAGTTTAATTAATTCGTAAAACTTTCACAAGCCTAGTTCTACCAAAAAGGCTCTAGCCCATGATGTTACGAAGAACAATCATGGGGGTTGAATTGATCTTACCCGGATGTCGGGAAAATTACAAGATAAATAAGAAAATAAAATAAACCCTAGATGTGGCATCGTCGCATCCTTCTCCATATTGAATTCTCCTCTTAGTTATCCTCTTGATTCCACAGACGAATCTTCAAAGTGATAGATGGATGGATGAAAGGATGTGGATGATGGTTGGGGGGTGATCCCCCTCTGTGGGTTGTAGTATTGTTGTGGCCTCTCTCCAATCTAATATGATCTCTATGATATGATCTACATCCCCTTTTATACTTGTAAGCTCTCCTTGGCCTTATAGGCCTTGGATGGGCTTTTTACTTCAGACATATGCCAAATTTGGTAAAAGAAACCCGAAACTACCAAAAATAGAACCAGCGACATTTTATTAGAACTAACGTTCTTGGTCGAACAAGGCCTCCATGTCGAGCAATGGTCGAGCAAGCTCTCTGTAACTTTTTGGTCATTTTGTTCGATTTGACCTCATCTGCTCGACCAAAGTAATGCTGGTCGAGCAACATCTCCAAGTCAAGCAAGCTTGCGCCGTCTCACTATTTCACGCATAACTTCTACATCCAACCTCCGATTTGAGTAATTCTTGTGCTCACGCGATCCTCTCTTCCTTGACTTTCTGTCCATAAGAAGAACTCTTAGAAATTCAAACAACTGAATATATAACAAGTCATGTAAAGTGGGCAGTCGTTCTGTTCGGTACAGCTTGCGCGACGTCACCATTTCGATCATAACTTTCACGATTGGATTCCGATTGAGCTGTTCTTTATGCCATAATGATCCTCTCTTCTGTAGCTTTCCAACCCTATATCATACTTCCAATTTAGAGCTCCAAATGAACACAGGAAAATTACACAAGTTGGACATGCATTTTTCAGCATCCTTGCACAAATTGCACCTTTTCTCCAACTTTACACTTTTGATCCCTTTTTCCACCTAAAACATAATAAAACACCTCAAGTGCACCTTTTTCTCAAATATATTGAATATAAGACACTTGAGTTAATATATCGACCATTACTCGACTTGGAGGCCTTATTCGACCAAGAAGGTTAAGTCTAACAAAATGTCGCTGGTTCTATTTTTGGTAGTTTCGAGTTTCTTTTACCAAATTTGGCATATGTCTCAAGTAAAAGCCCATCAAAGGCCTATAAGGAGAGCATACAACTATAAAAGGGGGTGTAGATCATATCATAGAGATCATATTGGGTTGGAGAGAGGCCACAACAATACTACACCCCACAAGGGGGGATCACCCCCAACCATCATCCACATCCTTTCATCCATCCATCCATCACTTTGAAGATTCATCTGTGGAATTAAGAGTAGAACTAAGAGGAGAATTCAAGATGGAGAAGGACGCTACGATGCCACATTTAGGGTTTATTTCGTTTCCTAATTTATCTTATAATTTTCCCAACATCCGGGTAAGATCTATCCAACCCCATGATTATTCTTCGTAACATCATGGGCTAGAGCATTTTTGGTGGAACTAGGGTTGTGAAGGTTTTGCAAATTAATTGAACTTTCGTGTGTAAACTCCGTACAGCACTACTTGTGGATTTATTTTATATATGATTGTGCTTTCTTAATCCATATTCACGGTCATTTCTTGGTTGTAGATTGAGTGCGTTCATCGATGAACAGGATTTCATGTTATGATTCTAAGTGAGGGGACTCCGAAACTTCATTAGAACTATCATATATGAATACTTATTAATTGAATTGAATTCGGGTTATTAAGTAGGATAAAGAGGATAATTTTATAGTACCTATAAAGGGAGATCATATCAGGTTAGAGTACCAATTGGCCAAGGAAATAATTGATACGTATAGTACCTAGAAAGGGGATGGAATTATATCTCTTGCTCCGAGATTATTCACACGTGTTACACGCATGTTTACTTGTGTCTATAGAGTAGATATGCATGGTTTAGTGATGCGTTCATATTCCACAAGGCAGAGTCGGACATCAACACACAGAAGAGAAATTAATGCATGAAACTAGATTATCCTAGGGCTATCTATTCTCCTACTTGATCCACTTTCGTATTCTTCGAGTATTATTTTATTTCATTTGCTATTTTAATTACTTGTTTAGTAGTTTAATAATTAAATCTCAAATCTAATTTCCATCTTGTCTTAATTAATTTTATAAATAATTAAATTGATAATATGCCGTCCTTTGGGTTCGATAATTCACTTAGTCGCTCGATTAAGCTGCAACTGGCATCCTTAATACTTGGGGGTTAATTTTGCATGCAGAGAAAATGCTCATCACGTCCATAAACCACAAGGCAAGGTCGGATATCAACACACGGAAAGAAAATTAATAAGTAAAATTGGATGACCGAAAAACTACCTAATTTCTTACTTGATCACAACCGTATTCTCTCCATTGCTAGTTTATTTAATTTTCTATCTAAATTATATGTTATTTAGTTTCATAATTATTCCAAACCAAATTTATCAACATAGTCTTAGTTAATTAGAATATAATTAGATTGACAATCATCCTTCCCCTGGGTTCGATAATCACTTAGTCGCCTATCAAAACTACAATTGATATCCTTCATACTTGGGGATAATTTTGTGTGTTGAGAAAACACTCATCAAGTTATTGACGCCATTGCCGTGGACGACATAGATTATCAGTTTATTATTTCTAGTTTAATTGAGATTATATTATTCTTGTCTTTGATTTCTCACACTTTATTTTCTTAGGTGTATGCTCACTAGATTGAAAGTAGGTGAACTACAGCCTTATAATCCGGAGATTGGAGCATCGTCGAGGAAGAAAAAGAAGAAGAAGAAGAACAATAAGAATGTAGACCCAACTGATGCTCTTGATATAGAAGTTGAAGTTGACGTACTGAATTCGCAAACAATTGAAGCTGCAATCGAAGTTAATTTGGAAGTAGAGGCAGTCAACATGGCAGCAAATCCTGATACACTTGCCATCCATGAAGTCTTTAAGAATAACGGAGGAGGCAATGCAGGATTGTTAGGAGCAAGAGGGACCGGAGCCGAAATTTACACCCTGTTCTTATCACCATGATTGAAAGGATCCCTTCTCTGGGTGAACCTTTGAAGATCCTTAGCAACATCTAAATAAGTTCCTTGGGTATGCAAGTACACAAAAAGATGTAGGAGCTCATGAGGATGCGAGGAAGATAATTTTGTTTAAGTTCTCGCATAATGAAAAGGCGAGAGATTGGTACGATAATCTCGATTCTGCTGAATGTGATACATGGGAGAAGTTGAAAGTGAAATTCTTGGAGCGATACATGTCACCTTCAAAGGTGTTCAAGATGAAGCAAGAAATCAATCAATTTGCTATCCATGGTAATGAGAAGTTTTGTGAAGCTTGGGACAGGTTCAAGGACATGCTTCGTAAGTGTCCACCGGGGCTATCTAAAGCTCAATATATAAGTATATTCTACAATGGGTTTGATTGTGATTCTTGTGTGTTACTTGATGCTTCTTCCAATGGAGCATTGCTTACAAAGTCACCCATTGAGGCCGAGAAACTTTTTGAGGATATTTCAATGAATTCAAGGGATTAGCCAACTGATAGAGTGAGAGGCACTTATGTTCTTGGTAAAGTAGCACAAGTTGAGCATACTATGGTGAAGTCGGGAAGAGATGATGAGATCGTCTCTATCTTGGCTAATATTAGCAAGTTACTAGAGTCTCAGCAAAAGCAGATCATGGATTTATCTCAGAGAGTACCAATAATGCAACAGGATGGTGGCTAAGAAGGAGCTAGCCAAGAGGAGATTGAGGAGGCAAATTATGCCATGGGTCAAAGTATTCTAGGAACTAGGTACCCAAATCAAGGAAATCGGAATTATCAGGGGAATTACAACAATCGTGGTCCCCCGGGTAATTACCAACAACAAAGGAGGCTGGAATTTTCATGGAGTAATCCGAATAATGCGGTGCAACCTCCTATTGGTATTGAACCGGGAGCTAAGGTGGAAGAAAGGAAGTCGGGTTTTGAGGATATAGTGAACAGGTATATGGTGAGGAACGATGCAAGAGTAGATCGTCTAGGTGCCAAGTTAGAAAAGAGGATTGATGATTGTAACAACAAATTTTGTATTTATAATAAAATAAATACAAATTGAATTACAATGATAATCCAGAAGGATTAAACTTGAAAATTTAGGAAACAATCTCTATCGATCCTCTGATTCTTCTCTTGACCAATTTGGACTTTGACTTTGACTTATTGTGTTGACCGCACTGACTGTGTTGACTGCGCTGACTTTGTGTATTGAGTCGGATCTTCAGTTGAAGCTTGTCCGGACTCGAGTTTGGGACTTTGTAACGTTTATCCAGAGACGTAGAGCATTTGTTTGGATTAAACATCTTGCTGTGAGAAACACTCGATCTGTGGGGCTTGGCACGTTAATCCCGGATCGTATGATGTTCTTAACTTGAAGAACACTGAAGAACTTAGTGTATGAAGAACGTGTGATTTAGGGGGCTTAGCACCATGATCCAGAATAGTAACACGTTCCTGACTTGAAGATACTTGAGGAGCGTTGCTCGTGTTTCAATCTCTTCAGAGAGTCGTCATCTTCGGGTGCTTGAATGTCTCAAATGAATGAAGGAGGACCCCTTTATATAGATGAGAGGTGAAGACTCCCTCATTAATGTCTTGCATTCTGATTGGTTCACTTTATTTGGGTCATATCCTATAGGCTTGGGCCTTCATTTGTCTGTGCTGTAATCAGGCCTATTTTATATGGGTCTTATTTAATTTGTATGGGTTTGTTTGACTTAAATCAGACCTCATTTGACTTGGGCTTGCTTGATTTGGGTTAGACCTCATTTAATTTGGACTTGTTTGACTTGGGTCATGCCTCATTTAATTTAAGTCTCATTTAATTTGTTGGGCTAAAATTAATTATCAATTATTTATTAATATATTTTTAGGAATTAATTTATTTAAATTCCAAAATGAATTAATAAATTATATTTAATCTAGAAAATCCACGTGTCGCCATTTAATTGGATCGTAAATTTTAACTGCTTGCAAATGCCCCCTTGCGATTTGTTCACGGACATCATGTCTTGATGTGAAGGAATCGCAAAAGTTTCCTTTTTTTTCAAACTTTGTAACATTTCTTTCTCTTGGCCCAACCTTTTTTATTTCTCATGTGGCCCAATTTATTTATATCTCAAGTGGCCCAATTTTTCTTCCTAGGCCCAAGTAAACTTCCTTCCTTGCTTAATTTCAAAATTACGGGAAACAGGAAATAAGGACAATTTTGTTTGCTCATCTAGATGATTTTCAAATCCTTGCTTAAAATTAATAAAATAAATCTCTTGAAATCTTGAGAGATTTCAATTATGCAAATAATTTTCATAATTTGCTGCAATCTCTCCATTATATAAGAAGGACCCGGTACATTTGATTTCTTCATCAACAGATTGTAATACATTTACAGTTCTGATTTTCTTTTATTTTCTTCAATTTTTTTCGAAGAGCACCGTCTCCTTTGCCTTGGAGATTCCTTCATCAAGCATTACCTACTATCAGTGTAAGCCCTCAATCCATCTTTTTTTTAATCCGCTTCTTTATTTCTTTATTATGTGAGCAATTTAGTAATTATCTGCAAAGCATATTTCATTTATTTTCATGTTGAACAGCCGCTATATATATTTTTTTATATATATCCTTCATGATTGCTATATATATGTGATTTTCCAGTCAATCCTTGCTGTTCTTCCTTTTTGAAGGAATGCCCGACGAGCCTCGTCCCTTAACGTTTGCCCCTTTTCGGTTGTCCCTTGATTGTCCCTCGACTATCCCTTAGTTGTCCCTCCACGGAATGAACCACTGTCACTCGGTTTCCCCTTGGCAACAATTGTGTGTCGTGCCAGAAATGGTGGTTTCTAGTAGCGGTGTATCGTGGTAGTTTCGTTCGATGGTGCTTCACAACAGCGAGTGGCGAGAGGCAGCCAACTGGTGATGGTTCAGCTCGGTATTGGGGTGAAGATAAATTGGTTGCTTGCGGCGTGACAAGAGATTTTCCATAGCTGAAGGGAACGGACCTGGTGGTGTAGGGCATCTGCAAGTTTGGCGACTTCACTGGAAGCGCTGAAATTGTTGCGTAATATGGGCTTCTACAACTGATTTAGGAGGAGAGCGCAGCGGCATCTTCCGGCAAGATGGGTGCTGACTCTCGTCGTTCTTTCTTTACGAAGGAATGTCCAACGAGCCTTGTCCCTTAACATTTATCCCTCGGTTGTCCCTTTACGGAATTAAACACTGTCCCTCGGCAACAATTATGTGTGAATGTTACTTCTCCGGTGGTTTTATAGGTTTGTGACTGGAACGCCTTGAGCAGCAAAGCGAGGAGATAATTCGACTGGAATCTTGTTCGTAATTTCAGTGGGACGACGATTGTGGTGGACATCGGCAGCTCCGGTGAGGGGAGCGAGCTTTTCGGAGGAACCAACGCTAATCATCGGCGGTCCTTTTCAAATCTGCAAGCCTTGCTATCGGTGCCGCAGAGGGAAGCGCGTTCACGACATCGGCAGCTGTCAGTCACTGATGGTTCTTCGATGTAACCTGGCGGAGTCGTGCTTCCGGCAGTCAACATGGTAGAGAGTTGATGAAACCTATGGGTGTGGTGGAGAAAACAGCGACGAACAACATCAGTCGTATCGTGTGTGGTTCCTCATTCGTGCCTCCGGTGATGTTGTGTTGGATTCTGGCGTGAAGGAGATGGGTGTTGGGAGTCACGGCCGGGGGCAATCACGTATGGTGCTGATGCGTTGGATTCCGATGTGAAAGAGATGGGTAATAGTTGAGGGAATATGGAATTCCCGTGAGACCCTTTTGAGGGGAAATTGCCTTCCCCTAATTTTGACTCAAATCTCTGAATTTTGACTTTCCAATCTGTTCCTTTTTTTTCATGGTTTCATACTTTAATTTACTTCTTGTTTCACAAACATGATGCGAACAAACCAAAACATGACTGAACTTAACAAAATGTTAAGCTGCCTACATATCTCTTTAAAGAGAATCAAGTCATAACGTGGTTTAAAGGGACATGGTTTTGATTGGGGGGGTGCCGTGCACAGTTTATACTCATGCGGGCCAGGACTGTGTCGTACACAGTTTAAACTCATGCAGACCAGGAGTTTGTCGTACACAGTTTATACTCATATGGACCAGGAGTTTGTCATGAACAGTTTATACTCATGCAGGCCAGGAGTAACATGCAGTTTAGGCTTGTGCATCATAGAGCGTGCATCTTTGTATTTGTTTACGTGTAGTAGCGTTTCAAGAATTTCCCATTTTGGGGCCAATGTTCACGCCATCTTCCGAGATCAGTTTGTAGGTGCCATTTGTGTAGGTTTCTTTCACAACATGAGGGCCGTCCCATTTGGGTAGAAATTTATTCCCAACTCGATGTGTGACTACAATAGGCCTCCTTACGGCAAGTACCAACTCACCAACTTGAAAAGAACACACATTTACCCTTTTGTTGAACATTCTATATAGGCGAAATTGATAGCACTCGAGTCTTTGTTGTGCCTCTAGTTTTTTCTCATCTAATGCCTCTAACTCTTGAAGGCGAAACTTTGCATTTTCCTCTTCGATTAAGCCTTCTTTTATGGCCATCCTCAAAGATGGGATCTGCTTTTCGAGAGGTACCACAACTTCAACACCATGAACCAAAGAATACGGAGTAGTCTGAGTGGGCGTTTTATAGGTGGTGTGGTACGCCCATAAAACTTCGTTTATTCTTTCGTGCCAATCCCATTTTGACTTGGAGACAACTTTCTTTAACAAACTACACAAGGTTTTGTTGAATGCTTTGGCCAGACCATTGGTAGCTCCGTTATATATTGACGAATTCCTTTATTTGAAGTCGAACTTCTCGCACAAGTTATCGATCCAACTGTTGCTGAATGGCTTCCCATTATCTGTGATGATGTAGCGAGGAATACCATATCTGTAAATGATATTGATTAGAATGAAATCAGCAACATTTTCTTTCTTCACTTCCCTTAGAGGCACAGCTTCAGCCCATCTGGAAAAGTAATCTGTGGCAGCAAGGATGTAGAGAAGACCACCAGAAGATTTTGTGAAAGGCCCCACCACATCTAATCCCCACGCATCAAAAGGCCATGAAGCGACCGTTGGGTGCAGAGGCTCCAAAGGTTGATGGATCAAATTCCTATTGAACTAGCAGGCTTGACATTTTTGTGCATACTCCATACAATCTTTCACCATTGTGGTCCAATAGTAACCCATTATCTTGATTTTGAAATGCAACTTCGTCCCAGACTGATGGGCACTGCAAATTCAAGAATGAGCTGCTTCCATTGCTTGAGTAGCTTCTTCTTTAATCAGACTTCTCAAGAAAACTCCATAAAAGATCTTCTATAAAGTGTCCCTTTGAAATAGATGAAAAGGGGTGCATTATGCCGAATATCAATCCTTTGGCGTGGATCACTGGGTAACTTGTCATACATCAGATAATCGATGAGTGGTTGGCGCCAATCCTCTTCTTCAATTTCAAAGACTTCCACCACATGATTTTCAACTTCTTCATAATCATCATCCTGAAGATTAGTGGTACAATCCAACTTTTACACACCGGGATTTGAATTTGCACCTCTGGCATAGCTATAGTTGATGCTAGCTTAGCAAGGGCGTCATCTTGCTTATTCTCTCTTCTAGACAGATGTTCGATATCAACATCACCGAGCCAACTCATCATCTTTTGAGCATACTTGTGGTATGGGAGCAACTCAGGATTCCTTACTTCATACACTCCAATTAGTTGGTTTATCACAAGCAGCGAATCACCATACACCCTAAGGTGTAATTGCTTTATATCGACGGTCATCTCTAAACCAAGAATGAGTGCTTGATACTCAGCCACATTGTTAGAGCAATTTTCTGTTAAGGAAAATGAATATGGTAGAACTTCACCACTGGATGTTACAAACACAACTCCAACACCGGCTCCTTCTCTATAATATGCTCCGTCAAAGTACATTTTCTAAGAAGAAGCTACCTTCACAGCGAAAGCATCTTCATCAGGGAGTTCATCAGATAATTCCCATTCAGCAAGCATTGGATGATCAGCTAGAAAATCTGCCAACACTTATCCCTTTATGACCTTTTGAGGGACGTATATAATCTCAAACTGTTGGAGTTGGATATACCATCTTGCAAGCTGATCAGAGAGTACTGGCTTTGACATGACAAACTTTAGTGGGTTGGCTTTCGAGACTAGCCGAACTGTATGCTTGGAAGTAATGTTTCAACTTCTAAATCACGAAGATAAGGGCTAAATAAATCTTCTCAATTGGTGAATATTTCAACTCGTTTGAGTCATCTACTTAAATAGTAAAGCGCAGTTTCTTTGCCATCATCATTCTATTATGCAAGTAAAGCTCCAACAGAACGCTCTTAAGCAGCTAGGTAGAGAATTAATGGACGTCTGAGTATGGTGCATACAACACTGGTACCTTCATCAAGTATTCCTTAATGCTATTGAAAGCATTATTTCAAGTTTCATCCCATTCAAATACGCTACCTTTCTTTATGAGATGACTAAATGGTTGGCATCGACCAGCCAAGTTTGATATGAATCTTCTAAAGTATGCCAACTTTCCTTGCAAACTCTTGAGCTCATGTATATTTAGAGGCATATCATCTTCATGATTACATCAATCTTTTCTTTCTCAATCTTGATTCCTCGACGATGAACAATAAATCCAAGGAATTTTTCGGATGTAACTCCAAATTCACTCTTGAGTGGATTCATCTTGAGTTGATGTTCTCTTAACCGCTTAAACACCCGTCTTAGATTATGGAGATGATCTTTCTTTTCCTTTGATTTCACCACAATATCATCGACATAACATTCGACAATTTTATGGAGCATATCATCAAATATCTTTTGCATGGCTCGTTGATAAGTGGCACTAGCATTCTTCAAGCCAAATGGCATGACATTGTAGCAATATATTCCTTTCGGAGTACGAAAGGCTGTCTTCTCTTGATCCTCAGGAGCCTGACCAATTTGATTGTAGCCAGATAACCCATCCACAAATTAAAGGAGCTCATGCCCCATTGCTGCATCAATCATGAGTTCAGCAATTGGCAATGGAAAGTCATCCTTCAGACATGTCATGTTTAAATATCGAAAATCAACACATACTCCGAGTTGCCCATTTTTCTTTCTTATCGTCACAATGTTAGAAATCCATGATGGATACATGACTTCTCTGATCTTGCCTGCTTCAAGAAGCTTATTAACTTCATCCTCAATCAACAAAATCAACTCTGGTCAAAATTTTCATTGCATTTGTTTAACCGGTCGAGTTTCCTTCTTGATTGATAGGTGATCACTGCGATCTTCGGATCCGGACCTGTAATTTCTTTATGCGACCATGCGAAGACATCTCTGAATTCCTGCAAAAGGCTGATATATTGTTCTTCTTCCTCAACACTTAGCATGGCACTTATGTAGGTAGGACGTGGGTCGCTTTCGTCACCTAAGTTGATTTCTTTCAACTCATCAACTGTGGCTTTCACACCCTCAAATTGTGGAGGGGCATCCTCGGCATCCACTTCCTCCGCTTGAGAATCCTCAAGAGCAGTGATATGGTTGGTGGAAACTACACTTTCTTTATCATCATCATTGTCTTCTTTAGTAAAGATAATTGTCTGCATCTTGGCCTTTAACACTCTTCCATATGAGACTGTTAAGATATTTCTACTTTTCATGCAAGAAGGGATTCGACTTCGGAGTTTTGGGAAGCTAAGAGACTTGAAATTATTTTTCTTCGCACACTTGTTCTTTTCACACGGTCCAAACTTTCGAAAACACTTCCAAGCCTTTCGAAGATAGAGCTTTTCTTTATTTTCCTTCCACCTTCATCAAACATGTCTTCTGTGGACGAAGCTTCTCCCTCTGGGATATAATTTGCATTTGCTCTTCTAATTGCTATGCGGACTGGCTTTTGAGAGACATATCCCAAACCTAGCTTAGCATTCTTGACAGTGTGGCCACTATTTTTCAACATTTTCTGAGTAGCATTGAGCCCATGCTCAGATGTGTTGATAGTCTCTTGAGGCAACTTGCTTGTCATCGGTTTCTACTTTGGTTCATAACCAGCCTTCTTGAGGAGCTTGAAAGCTTGTGGGCCATATGACTTGGCTATTTTTGCTCCTTCAACAGGACGTACAAATCCTTTGAGTGGAGGAGAAGAAGTCTTACCTTCACCATGTTCTTCTTGAGAGCAGTGGATGATGTGCTACCTTCATTCTTTACTTGTTTACTGACCCATCATTTTGTGTTGGGGCTTCTTCGCGCTTCACTTTCTTTGTATTCTTGAAGATATACTTAGCATTTGCAAAGTAAGCTTCAGCTTCAGTAAACGACTTATCATCACCGAACACCTTTTTCACGTTGTTGCCTTCGCTATATTTGAAGCACTGGTGTAATGTAGATGGGATCACGCCATTCTCATGCAGCCATGGGCACCCCAAGAGCATGTTGTATGATGTTTTTGTATCGATAACATGGAATAACACTATTGATTTAATCTCCTCGATCATCAAATCAAGAACAATCGTGCAGAGAGTTCTTTGTCCTTCATAGTTAAAGCCTTGGATCATCAACCAACTATGGTTGAGTTCATCTGTTTGTATTTCTAACTTTTTCAACATCCTTAAAGATAGGATGTTCACTATAGAGCCTCAAGCAACAAGTATACGCTTTAATTGCTACCCTTGCGTATAACTGGTTACAAATAGAGGTCGGTTATGAGGCTGTGAACCCAACAACATGTCTTCATTTGTGAAGGTCACCTTCATAGAGTAAACCTTTTCCTTTTCCTCAACTCGTTCATCTTCACTGCCCTCCTCACTCACCACGTGACACGAGCTTTCATCATGAATTTCCTTTATGGAAGTGAAGTTTGTGGCTGCTTCATCCTCCAACACATTTTTCCCCTCCTTAGCCAGCTGCATGATCTTTTCATTGAAGATGAAGCAATCATGAATGGGATGGCCCACCAATCTATGGTACTTGCAATATTTTAGGTCATTGGTTCGATTGGCTTCCTCTGGCACTTCATTTTAGGGAGTTCGATGAGTTTGTCTTTCATCAGATCATCGAATATGCCAGAAACATCAGAGTTCATGAATGGATACTCTTTTTCTTGCATCTCCTTCAGGGTAACCCTCTTTGCTCCCACTCTTAAGCAACCTGTTTCCCTTTGTCTTTCTTGTCATCCCCATTCTTTCGAACCTTGACAATAGCGGTGTTTGTGGCCATTGATGCTTTATTCGAGTTTCTGGCATAAGGCTTGCCCCCTTTCTTGGCTTCTTATCTATCTTTGGACTTGTAAGAATCCGACATAGGCGAATGCGTGATTCCACTAGCAGCCATGCTCAATCCATGTCATGAGCTCTAGTATCTAACTCCTCAAAAGTCTTTGGCTAAATCCCTTTGAGTATGTAGAGTAAATTCCGCTCCATCCCTTGGATGCACATTTCGATAGCAGACTCTCTGGATAATCGGTCCTTGCAGTTTAAACTCAAATTTCTCCATCTATTGATATAGTTAATTACGGGCTCTTCCTTCAATTGGTGAGTATTAGTTAGCTCAGTCATGCTAATGGTTCTCCTCATGCTGTAGAAACAATTGAGAAATACATGCTTCATTTGTGCCCAACTGTCAATGGATTCAGTCTGCAAGTCGATATACTAGTCAAAGGCATTTCCTTTGAGAGAGCGAACGAATTGCCTCACCATATGGTCTTCATAATTACCAGCATCATTGCATGTCTCAGTGAAGTGTGCTACGTACTGTCTTGGGTTTCCCTTGCCATTAAATTGTTGGAACTTGGGAGGCTGGTAGCTAGCTGGCATCTTTAAGTTGTTCACTCTTTTTTTGTATGGCTTGACATAAGTGATGATAGGCTCGGAAGTCTCCTCAAACCTCTCCTTTATCGTACCAAGTATAATGTCTTTCAGTTGATCTACTTGGAGCATTCCATCATCTGAAAGTTGTACTCCCCTTTCAGTTTGCTCTTTTTCAGTAGTTTGGCATTTTGTGAACTCTTCTACCTCACTCTCGTCCACAACTCCTTTCCGTTTGCACGGCTAGTCTCCACGATGTCTCTTTTTCTGTCAGTTGGGAGATCTTTGTGTCTTGGGCCTCTATGTATTTTGTGAGCCCTTCGATAGCTTTCATCATATTTGATAATTATTTTTCAATAGTTGTAGTGCCCGCCATCATTACAGGAGCTGCACTAGAGTCAGATGAAGAGCTTGAAGATGAATAAGGGTATAAGCATGTAGAGTCTTCATCACTATCCTCCTTCGTGGGTGGTTGTTTTCTCAAAGTCCTCAACTGAAGTGTTGGATCCAGATAAAGTCCCCGACTAAGCTTTCTTTGACATGCTCCTTGTAACAACATTAACATGTTCACTCAATGAATCAGAGAGCTTGGAAGCATGTGTCCTTCCCACTGTGATATTGACATGAGTCATTTTGTGTTTTCAAAGTTGTAGAGAGAAGAGATGAGAGGTAGAGATTGTCCCACCGGGAGTGCTAAAATTTATAACAACAACTTTGGTATTTATAATAAAATAAATACAAATTGAAATACAATGATAATCCAAAAGAATTAAACTTGAAAATTTAGGAAACAATCTCTATCGATACTTTGATTCTTCTCTCGAACCAATTTGGACTTTTACTTTGCTTGTTGTGTTGACCGCGCTGACTGTGTTGACTGCGCTAACTTTGTGTATTGAGTCAGATCTTTAGTTGAAACTTGTCCGGACTCGAGTTTGGGACTTTATAACGTTTATCTATAGGCGTCGAGCCTTTATTTGGATTAAACATGCTTGCTGTGAGAAACACTCGATCTGAGGGGCTTGGCACCTTAATCCCAGATCGTATACTGTTCTTGACTCGAAGAACACTAAAGAACTTAGTGTATGAAGAATGCGTGATTTTGGGGGCTTAGCACCTTGATCCAGAATCGTAACCCGTTCCTAGCTTGAAGATACTTGAGGAGCATTGCTCGTGTTTCAATCTCTTCAGAGTGTCGTCGTCTTCTGGTGCTTGAATGTCTCAAATGAATGAAGGAGGACCCCTTTATATAGATGAGAGGTGAAGACTCCCTCATTAATGCCTTGCATTCTGATTGGTTCACTCTATTTGGGTCATATCCTGCGGGCTTGGGCCTTTATTTGTCTGGACTGTAATCAGACATATTTTATTTGGGTTTGATTTAATTTGTATGGGCTTGTTTGACTTAAATCAGGCCTCATTTGACTAGGGCTTGCTTGACTTGGCTCAGACCTCATTTAATTTGGACTTATTTGACTTGGGCCATAGCATTGAAGATGCCCATGGAGACGCAATGTCATAGTATAGACGTGGTGGAAGGGATTGTGAAGGAGGACATCTTTGATCTTATCGAAGGATCCTTTTGAGACATGCTTGGCGGAGTCTCTTACTTTTCCCACTACGGAGCTAGATGAACTCTCCAACGAGGTATGTATTGAATTCCTTGAAAATTTACTTACTTTGGGTGATGACAGGTATGAGTGGAAAAGGACCAAAATTGAAGAGGTGAAGTGGACTAGGAAGTATTTGCCTTTGGATAGTGAGAGCCCTCAGGATAGTGACTAGGAAGTCCCAATGTGAGTCCATTTCATGTTGTAGCAAAAAAGGGGGCATGACCATTGTGAAAGCCGAGGATGATGAGACATTAGCCACTAGGATTCCTAAAGGATAGCGTGTGTGTATGGATTACAGGAACTAAATGAAAATACATGCAAAGACCATTTTCCCCTTCCTTTCATGGATCAAATGCTTGATCATCTTGCAGTGTATGAGTGTTATTACTTCTTGGATGGATACTCGGGTTATAATCAGATAATGGTTGCACCTGAGGATCAATAAAAGACGACTTTTACTTGCCCTTATGGGACTTTTGCCTTTAGAAAGAGCCTTTTGGATTATGTAATGCGCATACGACATTTCAGCGTTGCATGATGGCCATATTTGATGGGTTGATAGAGAAGATCATGGAGGTGTTTATGGATGACTTTTCTATGTTTGGGTCCTCCTTTGATATTTGTTTACCTAACCTTGCTACTATTTTGATGAGGTGCCAAGATACTAATCTTGTTTTGAATTGGGAGAAGTGTCACTTCATGGTAAGAGATAGGATTGTTCTTGGCCATCATATTTTGGCCAAGGGATTGCAGGTGGATAGAGAAAAGGTGGTGGCAATTGAGAAGCTTCCACCGCCTACCAATGAAAAGGGAGTGCGGTCCTTTCTTGGACACGCCGATTTTTATAGAAGATTCGTAAAAGACTTCTCGAAGTACTCCAAGGCTTTATCTCATTTACTTGAAAAGGATGTTCCTTTTATTTTTAATGAAGAATGACTAACAACTTTTCAGGTTTTGAAAGAGGCGCTTATTACTGCACCTATGTTGATCACACCCGATTGGACTCAGTCGTTTGTACTTATGTGTGATGCTAGTTATTAGCACTTGGAGTGGTGCTTGGGCAGTTGAGGGATAAGAAGTATTGCGCCATTTACTATGCGAGAAAGACTTTTGATGCTGCAGAAAAGAACTACACAATGACTGAAAAGGAGTTTTGGCTGTGGTGTATGCATTCAATAAGTTTCGACAGTACTTGGTTGACATGAAGACTATAGTGTACACAGATCATTCTGCGATCCGGTACTTGATGGAGAAGAAGGAAATGAAGCCAAGGATCATTAGATGGATTCTTCTTCTATAGGAGTTTGATATGGAGATCCGGGATAAGAAGGGTACGGAAAACGTTTTGGCGGATCGCCTATCGAGGTTGGAGACAAGGGAGCACTGTGATGATTCTTTCGATTACATAGAAGAGATGTTCCCTGATGAGAAGATCATGGCAGTGTTTGTAGAAGGAGCAGAGAGAGCATGTGTGGTTGCTGCCCAAGGGATGGATCCATGGTATGTGGATTATGTTAATTACATTGCCGTATGAGAAATTCTAAGAGATCTCAACCGGTATCAACTTGCAAAATTCAAGGGGGATGTTGAGACTTTTATATGGTATGATCCATTTGTCTACAAGATATGTACGTATTCCATATTTGTTGAAGGAGCAGAGAGAGCATGTGTGGTGGCTGCCCAAGGGATGGATCCATGGTATGCGGATTATGTTAATTATATTGCCGTAGGAGAAATTCTAAGAGATCTCAACCGGTATCAACTTGCAAAATTCAAGTGGGATGTTGAGACTTTTATATGGTCTGATCTATTTGTTTACAAGATATGTATGGATTCCATAGTCCGTAGGTGTGTGCTGAGATGGAGATAGAGAGCGTTCTTGATTTTTGTCATGCACAACCTAATGGGGAGCACTTTGGAGCTCAAAAGAAGGTTGCGAAGGTACTTAAATCTGCTCTTTATTGGCCTACCTTGTTTAAAGATTGTGAGACCTATGAGGCGACATACGATAGATGTCAAAGGATGGGGAACATAAGTAGGAAAGATGAGATGCCACTTCTGCCGAGCATCGTTGTTGAGATCTTCGATGTATGGGGGATTGATTTTATGGGGCCTTTTCCCTTTCTAATGGGTTTCTCTACATCCTTTTAACTGTAGATTATGTTTCTAAGTGGGTGGAAGTCATTCCCACTCGCGTGAATGATTTAAGGACTATTTTATCTTTCTTGAAGAAATATATCTTTGCCCACTATGGAGTTCCTAGAGCA
This sequence comes from Pogostemon cablin, assembly GCA_023678885.1. Lineage (NCBI taxonomy): Eukaryota > Viridiplantae > Streptophyta > Magnoliopsida > Lamiales > Lamiaceae > Pogostemon > Pogostemon cablin. The sequence continues at coordinate 13,838,121 of CM042952.1, read as the reverse complement.
TTAGTAAGCAATAGAGGTACTCACTTCATCAATAAGCTTCTTGAAAAGGTTCTCAAGGATTATGTTGTGAAGCATATGGTTACTACTCCCTATGACCCTCAAGAGAATGGGTAAGCTGAAATCTCCAACCGACAAGTGAAGCAAATTTTGGAGAAAGTAGTTGGAACCAATAGGAAGGATTGGGCTATGAAGCTCGATGATGTTTTGTGGGGGTTCTAGAATGCTTATAAGACAGTGTTGGATATGTCACCGTATCAAATTATCTATGGAAAGCCGTGCCACTTACCCGTAGAGATTCAGCACCGAGCTTTTTGGGCATTGAGGAGTTAGAACTTATGCTTAAAGGATTAAAGGGATTTGAGAATGACTCATATCAATCAATTGGATGAGTTCAGAAATCGAGCCTATAAGAATTCAGAGATCTTCAAGGAAAGAATGAAGAAATGACATGATTCAAAGATCTCTTACATAAGTTCAAGCAAGGTGATGAGGTATTACTCTTTAACTATCGTTTGAAGCTCTTCGCAGGGAAATTAAAATCGAAGTGGATGGAGCCATTCATTATCCATAGAGCCTATGGAGGGGGAGTTTTGAGCTTATGGAAAAAGATGGGGACATAATCGCGATGAATGAGCATATATTGAAGCATTACAAGTCGCCTTATAAGAGTGTAAATTCACGTATTTTAAGCTTTGATTTTCGTGGAAATTGAGTACGATTGAGTATTTTATTAAGACGAATAGGTATGTTCATGGAAAAGTCACAAATAAGATGGTACAAGGGCTTTTTGAGCGTATTTGTATAGGAAAATAGGTAGAAAGGGCTCGGAATTGGATTATATGATTTTTGAGGCAATTTTCGAAGGCCGTTCGACCTCAAGACCTTGTTTGACCATCATTACTTTGGTCGAACAAGGTGGCCAAAATCGAGCAGAATACGCAGATTCGCCCAGAGAGCTTACTCGACTTGGAGATGTTGCTCGACCAGAATCATCTTGGTCGAATAGATGATTGAAGTTGAACAAAATGTGCAAAAACTTGCTCGACCATTGCTCGAGTTGAAGGCTTTGCTCGACTAGGCCAGGCATGGTAGAACAGATTCTCGCTGCTTCTATTTATGGTAATTCCAGATGTCTTTTACTAAATTTGACGTGTGCTTCAAGCAAAAGCCCATCCTAGCCCATAAGGAGGTTCCACGAGTATAAAAGTAGAGCTTTCGGAGGAGAAAACGAGAACACACATCATTCATCATCCATCCATCACCTAAACCCTACGATCATCTGATAGAGTCGTGAAGAGAGGTTCGTCTGGCGTATCAAGTAAGATCATACCAATTACCCATGATTGTTCCTAGATCAATCATGAACTAGAACCGCTCCGGTAGTTCTAGGGTTATGAAAGTTTTATGAGTTAATTAAATTTCCATGTGTAAACTCTGTACAACACTACTTGTGGTTTATTTTATATAAGATTGTGCTTTTTCGATTCATACTCATGGTCGTTTTGTTTATCATTAACTGTTATGTAGAGTCTGAATACATATCTAGGTTATTGATTGAGTGTGTTCACCGCTGAGTAGGATCACATGTTATAATTCTAAGTGAAGGGATTCCGAAGTCTTATTAGAACCATCTTATATAGATACTTGTTAAATGAATATTATTCGGGTTAATAAGTAGGATAAAGAATATAACTTCATAGTTCCTATAAAGGGAGATCATATCGGGTTAGAGTATTAAGTGCGTAGGAAATAATTAATACTGATAGTACCTAGAAAGGAGGATGAATTATATCTCTTGCTCTGAGGATATTCACACGTGTCATACGCATGTTTACTTGTGTCTATAGGGTGAACTTGCATGGTTTAGTGATGGGTCCATAAACCACAAGGCAGAGTCGGACAATAACACATGGATAGGAAATTAATAAGTAAAATTAGATGCCCGAAGAACTACCTAATTTCACACTTGATCACAACCAAATTTTCTTTATCGCTTGTTTATTAAATTTACTATTTAAGTTATTCTTTATTTAATTTTGTAACAATTCCTAACCAACTTGTCAAACATAATCTTAATTAATTAGAATATAATTAAATTGATAACAATCCATCCCTTGGGTACGATAATCACTTGGTTACCTATCGAGACTACAATTGATATCCTTCATACTTGGGGATTATATTATGTGTTGAGAAAATGCTCATCAAGTTATTGGCACCGTTGCTGGGGACGACATAGATTATCAGTTTATTATTTCCAGTTTAATTGAGATTATTATTCTTGTCTTTGATTTCTAACACTTATTTTTCTTAGGTGTATGCTCATAAGATCGAAAACATGTGAATTAGCGCCATATAATCTGGAGATTGGAGCATCGTCGAGGATGAAAAAGAAGAAGAATAAGAACAAGAACGTAGACCCAACGGAGGCTCTTGATTTTGGAGTTAAAGTTGACGTGCTAAATTCGCAAATGATTGAAGCTGCAACTGAAGTTAATTTGGAAGTAGAGGCAATCAACATGGCAACGAATCCGGATACACTTGCCATCCGTGAAGTCTTTAAGAACAACGGAGAAGGCAATGTGGGGTTGTTAGGAGCAAGAGGGACCAGAGCCGATTTTGATATACACCCTGCTCTTATCACCATGATATAAAGGAGTCTTTTTTCTGGGGGAACCTTTGAAGATCCTCAGCAACATCTAAATAAGTTCCTCGGGTATGCTAGTACACAAAAAGATGCAGGAGCTCATGAGGATGCAAGGAAGATAATTTTGTTTAAGTTATCGCTGAATGAAAAGGCAATACATTGGCACGATAATCTCGATGCTGCTGAATGTGATACATGGGAGAAGTTGAAAGTGAAATTTTTGGAAAGATACATGCCACCTTCAAAGGTGTTCAAGAAGAAGCAAGAAATCAATCAATTTGCTATCTATTGCAATGAGAAGTTTCACGAAGCTCGGGATAGATTCAAGGACATGCTTCGAAAGGGCCCACAACATGGGTTATTTAAAGCTCAATACATCAACATATTCTATAATGGGTTGGATTGCGATTCTCGTGTGTTACTTGATGATTCTTCTAATGGGGCATTGCTTACAAAGTCACCCATTGAGGCCGAGAAACTTTTCGAGGATATTTTGATGAACTCAAGAGATTGGCCGACTGATAGAGTGAGAGTCGCTTATGTTCTTGGTGAAGTAGCACAGGTTGAGAATATTATGGTGAAGTCGAGAAAAGATGATGAGATCATCTCGAGTTTGACTAACATTAGTAAGCTATTAGAGTCTCAACAAAAGCAGATCACAGATTTAACTCAGATGGTGGCTATGAAGGAGCTAGCCAAGAGAAGATCGAGGAGGCAAACTACACCATGGGTCAAAGTATTCAAGGAACTAGGTACCCAAATCAGGGAAACTGGAATTATCAGGGAAATTACAACAACCGAGGTCCTCCAGGTAATTACCAACAACCAAGGAGGCCGGAGTTTTCATGGAGTAATCTGAATAATACGGTGAAACCTCCTATCGGTGTTGATCCAGGAGCTAAAGTGGAAGATGGGAAACTGGGTTTCGAGGATACAGTGAACAGGTACATGGCGAGAAACGATGCAAGAGTGGATCATCTAGAGGCCAAGTTAGAGAAGAAGATTGATGCTAATCATGAGGATTTGTCTAAACAAGTAAAAGACCTTACGTTGTTCATGAGGGAGATGGCAGGTAACATGAACAAGTTGACTCAAACTATTTAGAGGGGGAAGCTTCCATCTCAAAGTATTGAGAATCCAAAGTCTTGCCATGCTATCATATTAAGATCGAGAACACAATATGAAGTCCGATGATGCCGACGAGCAAAAATGAAGGAAACGAGAGAGTTGCTCGACCAGCACAGTCCCGTTTGACCACATTTGCAAGTCTAATGGAGGTCAAGCAAGTTTTGGAAAAATAAAATTACGATACTCTTTCCGACAATCTGTTTGACTTGCACAAAACTGTTCGACTAGACTATCAAGGTCGAACGAAAGTCAAACAACGGCAGGGTGACTTGAGCTCACGATCAGGCAGGTTGCTCGACCAAAACCCATCTACTCGACTAAACCATTTTGGTCAAGCAGAGGTCAAGCAACACTTCAAGGAACAGAGTACGCGATCAACCAAGTTCTTCGACCAAACTGAATCTGCTCGACCAGTCCATTTTGGTCAAGCGAAGGTCGAGTAGCACAGTTCAGAGTCCGATTTAATACTGAATGCGACACCTGTTGATGTGAACATTTCAGCTACACCTCAAGAACAGAATACCGAGCTTACAGTGGTAGAAAAGAAGTGGAAAAGAGCCAAGAGATTGAGAGCCGAAAAGGATAAAGCGGAGAAGGTTCAACATGATGAACGGGGAATTCCCAAAACAAAGATACCTCCACTATTTCCTTTCAAGCTTGTCAAAAAGGGATTGGAGGAGAAGTTCAAGAGGTTTTCAGATATCATAAACAAAATAAGTTTGAAACATTCCTTTCTCTGAAGCGATCTTAGAGATGTCGTATTATGCCCATTTTGTGAAGGATATACTTTTGAAGAAGTGAAGCTTGAACAGAATTGAAACTGTGAACCTTTCGGAGAATTGCAGGTCAATCATACAAAGGAAGCTTGCAGCTAAGTTGAAAGATCCGGGAAGCTTCACTCTCTTATGTGAAATTGGAAAGGGCCCAGCACGATGAGCCTTGTACGATCTTGGGGCAAGCATTAATTTGATGCCTTTGTCTATTTTTAAAAGGCTTGGTTTGGGGAAGTTAACTCCCACATCGCTGTCTCTTCAATTAGCGGATAGGTCTATGACTTTTCCGAAGGGTGTTATTGAAGATGTTCTTGTCAAAGTAGAGAAGCTTGTATTTCCTGTGGATTTTCTTGTGCTTGAAATGGAAGATGACAAGGATAACGTCCCTCTTATCTTAGGTAGACCATTCCTTGCGACTGCAGGAGCTATGATTGATGTGCAAAAGGGTGAGCTACGGTTGAGAATGGATAAAGTGGAGATCTTATTTAACCTTGACAAAGCAATGAAGATGCCAATGAAGATGCAATGTCATAGTATTGATGTAGTGGATGAGATTGTGAAGGAAGACATGTCTTTGATCTTGTCAAAGGATCCTCTTGAGACATGCTTGGCGGAGTCTCTTACTTTTCCCACTACGGAGCTAGATAAACTCTCCAACGAGGTTTGTATTGAATTCCTTGAAAATTTACTTGCTTTGGGTGATGACAGGTATGAGTCGAAAAGGTCCAAAATTAAAGAGGTGAAGTAGTCTAGGAAGTACTTGCCTTTAGATAGTGAGAGCACCTCAGGATGAGAAGAAAGAGGAGTTAAAACTGTTGTCGGAGCACCTGAAGTATGCCTACTTAGGTGATAATGAACAATATCCGGTAATTGTATCTTCGTCCCTTGATAATGATAAACTTGATAGATTGTTAGATGTGCTTAGGAAGTATAAGTCTACGATTGGATGGTCTCTTGATGATTTAAAAGGTATTAGTCCTTCATATTGCATGCATAGAATAAGATTGTTAGATGAGACCAAGAGAGCATTCAGAATCAGCGGAGGGTGAATCCTGCTATACAAGAAGTGATTAGGAAGCAAATCCTAACGTGGCTAGATGCTGGGATTATATATCCCATAAGTCATAGTCCACATATGAGTCCATTGCATGTAGTAGCTAAAAAGGGGGGCATGATTATTGTGAAAGCCAAGGATGGAGAGACATTAGCCACTAGGATTCCTACGGGATGGCGTGTGTACGGATTACAGGAAAATGAATGAAAATACATGCAAAGACTATTTCTCCCTTCCTTTCATGGATCAAATGCTTGATCGTCTTGTAGGGTATGAGTATTATTGTTTCTTGGATGGGTACTCGAGTTATAATCAGATTATGATTGTACCCGAGGATCAAGAAAAAACTACTTTCACTTGCCCATTTGGAACTTTTGCCTTTAGAAATATGCCTTTTGGATTGTGTAATGCACCCGCTACATTTCAGCATTGCATGATGGCCATATTTGATGGGTTGATAGAAAAGATCATGAAGGTGTTTATGGAAGATTTTTCTGTGTTAGGTTCATACTTTGATATTTGTTTATCTAACCTTGCTACTATTTTAAAGAGATGCCAAGAAACAAATCTTGTCTTTAATTGGGAGAAGTGCCACTTCATGGTAAGAGATGGAATTGTTCTTGGCCATCATATTTCAGCCAAGGGATTGCAGGTGGATAGAGCAAAGGTGGTGGCAATTGAGAAGCTTCCACCACATACCAATGAAAAGGGAGTGCGGTCTTTCCTTGGACACGCCAATTTTTATAGAAGATTCATAAAAGACTTCTCGAAATACTCCAAGCCCTTGTCTCATTTACTTAAAAAGGATGTTCCTTTTGTTTTTTTATGAAGGATGTCTAACAGTTTTCAGGTTTTGAAAGAGGCACTTATTACTACACCTATCTTGATCACACCAGATTTGACTTAGCCGTTTGTACTTATGTGTAATGCAAATGACTTAGCACTTGGAGTGGTGCTTTGGCAGTTGAGGGACAAGAAGTTTTACGCCATTTACTATGCGAGTAAGACTTTTGATGCTGCAGAAAAAAGCTACACGGTGACTGAAAAGGAGTTTCTAGTTGTGGTGTATGTATTCAATAAGTTTCACAAGTATTTGGTTGACATGAAGACTATAGTGTACACGGATCACTCTGCGATCCAATACTTAATAGAGAAGAAGGAAACGAAGCCAAAGATTATTAGATGGATCTTTCTTCTGCAGGAGTTCGATATGGAGATCCGGGATAAGAAAGGTACGGAGAATGTTTTGGCGGATCACCTATCGAGGTTGGAGACAAGGGAGGACTGTGATGATTCTTTCAATTACATTGAAGAGATGTTCCTTGATGAGAAGATAATGGCGTTGAAGGGGCGGAAAGAGCATATGTGGTGGCTGCCCAAGGGATGGATCCATGGTATGCGGATTATGTGAAAATGCCGTAGGAGAAATTCCGAGGGATTTCAACCGGTATCAACTTGCAAAATTCAAGAGGGATGTTGAGACATTTATATGGTATGATCCGTTTGTCTACAAGATATGTACGGACTCCATAGTCCGTAGGTTTGTGCCTGAGATGGAGATGGAAAACGTTCTTGATTTTTGCCATGCACAACCTAATGAGGGCACTTCAGAGCTCAAAAGACGGCAGCAAAAGTACTTGAATCTGCTATTTATTGGTTTACTTTGTTTAAAGATTGTGAGACCTATGTGGCGACTTGCGATAGATGTCAAAATATAGGGAACATAAGTCGGAGATATGAGATGCGGCTTTGGCCAAACATTGTTGTTGAGATCTTTGATGTATGGGGATCGATTTCATGGAGCCTTCTCCCCCATCTAATGGATTTCTTTACATCCTTTTAGCAGTGGATTATGTTTCTAAGTGGGTGGAAGCCATTCCCATTCGTGTGAATGATTCAAGGACTATTTTATCTTTCTTGAAGAAACATATCTTTGCCCGCTATGGAGTCTTCCTAGAGCACTATTAAGTGATGGAGATACGCACTTCGTCATTAAGCTTCTTGAAAAGGTTCTCAAGGATTATGGTGTTAAGCATAGGGTTACTACTGTTAGATTGTATACTAAAAGCCTAGCTTTTGTATTGTACAATGTTTTAATAATTTTATTTGAAATGAGAATCATATGATCAAACGTTTTGCATATTATAATTTATTTATATGTTTGTGCAAAAGTCCATTTACTTTATACTGTAGATAATATGCTGTGCGACAACACGCGGAAGATCATATTATCAGTTTTCTTATAAAGTATAAACAGATGCTCACAACCGAGATAGATAGGGACTATCTATCGGGATGGATGTAGTGTGGTTTGGTATTAGTTTGTCTTGACTATAGAATCACATTAGTGCACTTAGTGTGTATTGAGCAGGACCGCTTAAGATTGTTCGACTTGTACTGTCTAAATACGATAACATGATCTCAGTTATTATGGATGTTCGTGCTCTTAATCTCTATACAATAACCTCAACACGTAAGGCGGTATATATTTCTATGATTCATCAATGGGTGAGATTTACATGTATTAAATCAACAAACTCTGTGAGTTGGGAAATAGTTTAGTCTCTATAGTGTGATATTGATTGTAGAAGGAATCCATGTCCGATATAGGTTGATGATGTCCCCTTGAGGAGCTTATAAGGTTTATTATATGTAAATCTTGCAAGTGGATTTATTCTGGCACGATAATAAGGTTGAGTTGTACTACTCTCGGATGAGATATTAATTAATGGAATTGTTAGTAACTTAATTAATTAATGGACATTGTATATCTTAAACATGGGGAGACTGTTGGGCTCATAATAAGAAGGAGTCCAAAACGTAATTTTGGGATTGGAAAGACAGTGCAGTAATAATATTTTAGTGGACTATATTATTATTATTGGACTTAAGTATATGCTTTGGGCTAAACTTGGATACTTAAGCCCAATGGAGGCCCAACCCAATTTCTCCTCCGGGTCCTTGCTGTAGCCCAATATATAAGTCATCTCAGCTTCCTGGAACCCTAAGTCTCCGCCTCTTTTGACGTAAAGAAGGGAAAGAAGCAGATTGTGAAATCCTGAAGATTGTTGCCCACACAACATCAGGATTGGACTTGGGTCATGCAGCAGAAGATCAAGAGGTAGTTCTCTACAACTGTTCATCCTCTACATCAACCCTGAAGAAAGGTAACCTTTAATCATTGCTTCCGCTGTTATTGTTTACATGAATTCCAAATGGATCACGCTGAGCCATACGATCGAATGCCAACAATTGGTATCAGAGTGTTGGTTTCGTGGTAAAACGTGAGACGTTAGGTAAGGTTTGAGCTATACATGTGTTTGTTGTCGAATTGAAAGCATGTATGAAAGGGTTTGTATATGTGTGAATTATCCATAAATCCTATTTGTTTTGCCGATGTTATTAGCGTGTTAACATTGATTACTGAACACTCGAACCACACACACACGACTGCACCATGAGCGGCTGGTGAGAGGCTATGAGTTGCGATCGTGGGTTGATGGCTGGACAAGACGGTGTTTGTGCACGGCTGGACGATGCACGGTGGCTGAAGGGTTATTGAATGTGATGGGCATACATGTATGCGATCATCGGCGAAAGACCGCGCCTAATCGTGGATGCAGGCGGCGGCAAGGGTTCAGGCGATGCAATTGCAGGGCTGGCGTATTACATGCTGATGGTAGAAACTCGACGGCACAGTCCGTATGTCAACATGTTAATGCAACTTTGACAGTGCCTGGCATGTTAGTGCGCGTTGCTGGGCTGTCGTCGCTTAGCTTCTGGATGACGGGGTAGGCATGACTTTCGAAACAGATGAAGGATTGGCAGTCCGCCGCGAAATCAAAACAAGACAGGCAGCGGCGGACTGGGAAGCAGCGTTTCAGGCGAGTCCTCTAGCATTTCGGGCGTGTCCCCTGATGATTCCGGGCGAGTCCTTCGTTGGCCAGGGCTAGTCTAAAGCAGCTTCCGATCGGTCTGCTATGCTTCTATCGATCGGGTCTGAAGTAAAGACGCAAATATTTAACGGCATCGACTGGAAAGATATCAACGGCAAGAGGCAGGCATTCAGAGTTATGTCTCCAACCAGTTTGGACGCTGAGAGGTGTTGACTGGACATACGAACGGCAGCATCATACCTGGACAGTAGCCCTCTGGGCGAGTCGATGATGGTTTCCAGCAAGTCGACTCGATGTTTCCAGGTGGTCTCTGTATTATTTTCTGGTCGATATAGCTAGCGAGCATCAGATGAAATCAATTCCTCCATGGTGGTTGATCTGGTGTTGTTGCTAGCGTGACAGACGTCAAAAAGGGCAAGGCTGGTGCACAATTCTGGCTATTAGGCTGCATTGGTGGGCATATTTTTGTGGATTAAAGGGGTGCTAATTTTGTGCAACTGATGTTCTTGGGCCAGATGGGCCCATTTGCTTGACTCATTATTTGTGCACTTAATCCCTGATATATAACTGTTTTAATTGTTTTAATTTGACGATAAATTGTTATATATGTGGCAAGTTTTACATGATTTATTTTTTTAAAATTATTTATTAATAAAATCATGCTAAGGATGTATATTTTATTATTTAAATATTATATGCATGTTAAATAACCCTAGGTGTTAAATAACTAACTAGGAGAGGGGATTGGTAAATAATTCCCGCGGCCTCCATTATTGGTTTGTAAGTGATGTGAGTAAACCTGCGTGTTGGCAATAGGCCTTCCTCCACAACGGATGAGTTTATTCATGGATCACTGGTACAAACTTCTTTATGATGATCGTAGGAAGTTATCCGAGCGTGTGTGTATTTCTCCAACTGTAAGACTCACAAGCTTGTGCTGCGGACTTGGGATCAAATAATGGTGAATACTTATGTGTGAATAATAAGCATCCTCCCCAACAGAGTCACTGCTGTTATTTGCATGGCTAAAAGGAACCGACTATTACTTATTTTGTCGTAAAGTTAGGCTGACAAATGAAATTAATGGGTAAAACCTTCTCTTGTAAATGTTCGGGTTTGTATATGTCCACACTAACGTGGCATGCAAATTCACGGTGCTTGAGATATTGGTGAATTTTATTTTATATTTTTTGAGGGATTCAATATAAATTGATAAATTCGAAGTGTTTGATCTGTTTATTTATTTATGATTCTCAGGATTTTCAAATGGCACTCAACTCACTTTCTGTTATACTTAAAGAACACAAACTTATTGGCATTAATTATGTTGACTGGAAACGGAACATGGATATTGTTTTAACTGCTGAAGATTATAACTTTGTTCTCACTGAGGTATATTCTCTGGCACCTACTGATGCCTCTACCGAAGAGCAAAGAGTTGCTTATAATAGGTGGGTCAAAGCTGATAGGATGACTAAGTGCTATATTTTGGATTCTATGGCAAATGTGCTTCAGACTCAGCATCAAGCTATGGAGACCGCCTATGACATGATGCATAATCTTAGGGAACTCTTCGGGCATCAAGTTCGTCCTGCTAGGTCGAAGGGCATCTCTGTTCTAATGAACACCAAAATAGCTGAGGGCACTTCCGTAAGGGAGTATGTCCTTAGAATGATGGGCCAACTCAATGAGATGGAAGTTCTTGGAGCTGAAATCGATGGGGAAACCCAGGTCGATATCATACTCCAAAGCTTGCCTAGGAATTTTGAGCTGTTTTGCCTGAACTATGGTATGAACAAACATTTGTACACGTTGGAGGAACTTCTGACAAAACTTGTGGCGGCAGAAGAACTGTTTCGTAGACCTCCTCAGGTTCATGTTGCTGAAAATGTTGTTCATCCTAGGCCGAGAGGCGGTAGGAATAAGAAGAAGCAAGGAAATTCAGCACCGGTGAACCAAGTGAAAGCAAAGGCTGGTGCGGTCAAGAAGCCTAAAGGCAAGTGCTTCAAATGCAAGCAGCCGGGACACTACAAGACTGACTGCCCTTTTCTGAAGGGGAACAGGAATGGTAAGTCTTTTATTCTAGTTGTTGAATCGTGTTTAGCGGCTGTATCTGCTGACACTTGGTGTGTAGATACGAGAGCCACTGACCATATATGCAATTCTTTGCAGGGGTTCCACCAAACCCGACAGCTTAGTGATAGGGAGATTACCATATTCATGGGGAATGCTACAAGAGTAGCGGCTGATGCAGTGGGAGACGTCTATTTATCTTTTAATAAGAATAAAACTCTTGTTTAGAGGAATTATCTTTATGTACCTCATTTTAGAAAGAATTTAATTTCGGTTTCTAAATTATTTTTGGATGGATATTCTATTTATTTTAATGACAAGGTTGTTTTAAGGAAAAATGAAATTTTTATCTGTGATGGTGCATTGATAGATAATTTGTATACTCTTAATCCAATTTCTCCCACGGTGCAATAAATTGAAATGAATGATACATCTACTAATAAGAGAAAAGAACTTTCTAAAATGAACCAAACATATCTTTGGCATCTAAGACTAGGTCATATTAATTTGAGTAGGATTCAAAGGTTGATAGCTGATGGACCTCTGAGTTCATTAGTAGTGAAAAATTATCCAACATGTGAATCCTGCTTGGAAGGAAAAATGACCAAAAATCCTTTTAAGGCAAAGGGGTATAGAGCTAAGGATCTATTGGAATTGGTTCATTCTGATTTATGTGGTCCTATGTCTGTCCAGACAAGAGGGGGTTATGAATATTTCGCCACTTTCATTGATGATTGTTCCAGATACAGATATATTTATTTGATGCGCCGCAAGTCTGAGTGCTTTGATAAATTCAAAGAGTACAAGGCTGATGTTGAAAAGCAACTTAAAAAATATATCAAGACACTACGATCTGATCGTGGTGGCGAATACCTTTTGGGAGAGTTTAGGAATTATTTATCGGAGGAAGGGATTGAATCCCAATTGTCTGTACCGGGCACACCCTAGCAGAATGGTGTAGTGAAAAGAAGGAATAGGACTCTTATGGAAATGGTAAGATCAATGATGAGTTATTCGGAATTACCAAATTCATTTTGGGGATACGCCTTAGAAACAGCGGCTTACATTCTTAACTTAGTACCTTCTAAATCAGTAGCTTCCATGCCCATTGAATTGTGGAAAAAGTTAAAGCCTAGTCTGAAACACTTTCGGATTTGGGGTGTTCCGGCACATGTGTTGAAGATGGATACTGATAAGTTAGAGTCACATACGGAAGTATGTCTATTTGTAGGATATCCTAAAGGAACGAAAGGCTATTTGTTTTATAATCCAAAAGACCAAAAGGTGATCGTGAGCACGAATGCTAGATTTTTGGAAGAAGATTATATTATGAATCACAAATCCATGAGTAAGATTGTTCTAGATGAAGTAAGAGAAGAAACACCAAACATAATGCCAACAGTGCAAGAGGATATATCACAGGACACTGCACCGCATGTCACACCTGATACACAATTGCCTACGGAGCCTCGTCTTAGTGAGAGGGTTGTGAGGCAACTGGAATATTCATTGGATTGGGAGAGTCTTCTGACTTGGTGCCTGGTTAACATGGAATTGACCCATGGAATTAAAACGAGGCACTGCAAGATAAAGATGCTCAATTATGGCAAAACGCAATAAAATCTTAAATAGAATCCATGTATTCTAATCAAGTCTGGGAGCTTGTAGAACCACCTGATGTTGTAAAAGCTATTGGAAGCAATTGGATCTATAGAAAATGAGGATCTGATGGTAAGGTGGAAACCTTTAAAGCAAGGCTTGTGGCTAAAAGATATACTCAGAAAGAAAGAATCAATTATGAGGAAACCTTCTCACCTGTTGCCATGCTTAAGTCGATCCGAATTCTTTTGGCTATTGCTGCTCATATGGATTATGAGGTATGGCAAATGGATGTCAAGACAGCTTTCCTGAATGGAAGTCTTGAGGAAAACATCTACATGAAGCAACCAGAGGGATTCATTGCGAAGGGCAAAGAGCATCTTGTGTGTAAGCTTAAAAGGTCCATTTATGGATTGAAACAATCTTCAAGATCATGGAACATCCATTTTGATGAAGTAATCCAATCATATGGATTTATTTAATGCCCGGATGAATCATTACAAGAAGTTTGATGGAAACGTAATGGTATTTCTTGTACTCTACATGGATGATATTCTACTCATTGAAAACAATGTAAAGGTATTGTCAGGCGTAAGGGTATGGCTGTCCAAGCAGTTTGAAATGAAGGACTTAGGAGAGGCCGGGCACATTCTTGGGATCAAATTAATAAGGGATCGCAAGAAAATAATGTTGTGCTTATCCCAAGCTTCATATATTGATACAATCCTGACTCGTTTTAGCATGCAAGATTCCAAGAAAGGTTTTCTACCTTTCAGACATGGAATACCTCTATCTAAGGAAATGTGCCCAAAGACACAACAGGAAATAGAGGCAATGAAGCTGATCCCTTATGCTTCAGCAGTAGGAAGCCTTATGTATGCTATGCTATGTAAGAGACCGGATATCTGTTATGCCGTGGGCATGGTCAGTAGGAATCAAAGTAATCCAGGACAAGGGCATCGGACTGCGGTAAGCATATTTTGAAGTACCTGCGAAGGACTAGGGATTATGAGCTGGTTTACCGGGCAGATACTTTATTACCTTTGGGTTATACTGATTCAGATTTCTAGTCAGATAGAGATGCTAGTAAATCTACCTCGCGTTATGTGTATACTCTTGGAGGAGGAGCCATAATATGGAGAAGTGTAAAGCAGAAATGCGATGCGGACTCCACCATGGAAGCTGAATATGTAGCAGCCTCTAAGGCTGCTAAAGAAGCAGTATGGCTTAGGAACTTTTTAATGGACTTGGATGTGATTCTTGATTTTCCTAAAGCAATAACAATTTATTGTGATAACAGTGGTATAGTAGCAAACTCGAAGGAACCACGATCCCATAAGACGAGTAAACACATTGAGCGAAACTACCACCTGATACGAGACATCATTAAAAGAGGGAAGGTCGTTGTCGCTAAGATTGCATTGGAGGATAACCTGGCTGATTCTTTTACTAAGAGCCTTCCAGCGAAAGCGTTCGATGGGCATGTAGAAGGAATGTGGATTAGATGTGTGTCAGTAGATATGACAACATAGTCTTTTAGTATAAGTGGGAGATTGTTAGATTGTATACTAAAAGCCTAGCTTTTGTATTGTACAATGTTTTAACAATTTTATTTGAATTGAGAATCATATGATCAAACATTTTGCATATTATAATTTATTTATATGTCTGTGCAAAAGTCCATTTACTTTATACTGTAGATAATATATTGTGCAATAACACGTGGAAGATCATATTATTAGTTTTCTTATAAACTATAAACAGATGCTCACAATCAAGATAGACGGGGACTATCTATCGGGATGGTCGTAGTGTGGTTTGACTATAGAATCACATTAGTGCACTTAGTGTGTATTGAGCAGGACCACTTGAGATCGTTCGACTTGTACTGTCTAAATAAAAGAACTTGATCTCAGTTATTATGGATGTTCGTGTTCTTAATCCCTATACAATAACCTCGACACATAAGGCAGTATATATTTCTTTGATTCATTAATGGGTGAGATTTACATGTATTAAATCAACAAACTCGGTGAGTTGGGAAATAGTATTGTCTCTATGGTGTGCTGTTGATTGTAGAAGGAATCCATGTCCGATATATGTTGATGATGTCCCCTTGAGGAACTCATAAGGTTTATCATGTAAATCTTGCAAGTGGATTTATTCCTGCATGATAATAATGTTGAGTGGTACTACTTTCGGATGAGATATTAATTAATGGAGTTGTCAGTAACTTAATTAATTAATGGATATTGTATATCTTAAACATGGGGAGACTGTCGGGCTCATAATAAGAAGGAGCCCAAAACGTAATTTTGGGATTGGAAAGACAGTGCAATTTAGTGGACTATATTATTATTATTGGACTTAAGTATAAGCTTTGGGCTAAGCTTGGATACTTAAGCCCAATGGAGGCCCAACCCAATTTTTCCTCCTGGTCCCTACTGTAGCCCAATATATAAGTCATCTCAGCTTCTTGGAACCCTATGCCTGCGCCTCTTTTGACGTAAAGAAGGGAGAGAAGCAGAATGAGAAATCCTGAAGATTGTTGCCCACACAACATCAGGATTGGACTTGGGTCATACAACAGAAGATCAAAAGGTAGTTCTCTGAAACTATTCATCCTCTACATCAACCCTGAAGAAAGGTAAACTTTAATCATTGCTTCTGCTATTATTGTTTACATGAATTCCTAACGGATCATGCTGAGCCACACGATTGAAAGCCAACAACTACACCCTCAAGTGAATGGGCAGACGGAAGTCTCCAATCGACAAGTGAAGCAAGTTCTGGAAAGGGTAGTCAGTACCAATAGGAAGGATTGGGCTATGAATCTCGATGATGTTTTGTGGGGGTTCCGAACAGCTTGTAAGACTGTGTTGGATATGTCACCGTATCAAATTGTCTGTGGGAAGCCGTGCCACTTAACCCTAGAGATTCAGCACAAAGATTTTTGGGCATTGAGGAGTTTGAACTTATCTTTAAAGGATCAAAAGGAGTTGAGGATGACTCATATCAATCAATTGGATGAGTTTAGAAATTGTGCTTACAGGAATTCGCAGATCTTTAAGGAGAAAATGAGGAAATGGCATGATTCAAATATCTCATACAAGGAGTTCAAGCAAGGTGATAAGGTAATACTTTTTAACTCTCATTTGAAGCTCTTCACAGGAAAATTGAAATTGAAGTGGACGGGGCCGTTCATTATCCATAGAGCCTGTGAAGGGAGGAGTTTTGAGCTTATGGACATTATCGCGGCGAATAGGCATTGATTGAAGCATTACAAGTCGCTGGATGATGCTTGCGTCATCTTTGAAGATACCTCGCGCTAGATTAGTACCGTCGTGGCTCTCCGACGTTAAGCATGAGCACCTTTTGGGGGCTTTCCCTCTCGTTTTATTGCTTTATTTTCATTAGTGTGAGTAAGAAATTTTTATATTTGGCGTGCTTATTATTAGGAAATTACATCTCTTTGCAAACTTAGTTTCCACTAGAGTTTCTACTAAGTTTGGAGGGAGGGTGTGATGTACTTACCTCACATAGCACGGAGAGTATAATATTTTATTTGTCACATTTGCTAGGGGAGTTGATTTTTTGCGATATATTAAAAATTTAGCCGGTTTTTATGCATTGATTTTTTGCAATTTGCCTAGTGTTTAGTGGTGTTTTATTTTTTTAGTATCATTGTGGAGTTACACTTGATGTTATATGGTAGGAAAGTGGTTCTCGATCTTAGAAATTGCTATCTTGATACTTGATGTTGTCCTATAGTTTCATTGTTGTAAGGGAAATACGAGAAAGGTATGAAGTTTATGGAGTTCGAGGGGTTGTTCGACTTTTAGGAGGTTGTTCGACCATGCTGTTTGATCGAGCAATGGTTGAACGAAATGCATAATTCTTCCAGTAGGGTTGTTCGACCTGAACAAGGTTGTTCGACTAAATTGAAAAGTCAAACGGAAGTCGAACAAAATGTGCAAATTCTTCAAGAGAGTTTGTTAGACTTGGATTCAGCCGCTCGACCAAGATACAATAGTCAAGCAACGGTCGAACATAATGTGTAAATTCTTACAGAGAGTTTGTTCAACCAAGTAATGGTTGATCAACTATAACTGTGAAGTCGAACGTAGGTCGAGCGGGATAGAGGAGAACAGGGGACGTGACTGACCAAGTTGCTCGACTTCTAGCACCTGTTCGACCTATAAATTTTAGTCGAACGGAGGTCAAACGTCGCCCATTTTTAAAGGCAATCTCAGGTTGCTCGACTTAAAACCCTTGTTCGACTAATACTTAAGTCGAACGAAGCTCGGAGTCAGTTTTAAAAGGTCAGTTTCATTCCTTTCGACATACACCTGTCACCCTTTCTCGAGCACCAATTCCAAACTGTAAGTTTTTCTTCCAAACTCTTCCCTACACTTTAATCCTCCATTCCACACACTTCCACATCCAAATTCAGGGATCTTAAGTCCGATTTAGGGCGAGAATCGAATTTTTTGGGGATTTTTCGTTGTTTGCACCACATACATACCATGTCAAGCAAAGGTATGTTTCTTCTCACTTTTTACTCTTGAATTGTAGTGATAATGCTTAGTGAAGAATGGGTGAGTGGATTCGTGCTAGTTTTGGTTAGATTTGATTGTTGAATTGTTGAAGTTCTTATTCGAATTTGCATTTGAATTTTCATGGTTTGATTTACATTGAATTTTTGTGAAATTGATGGTGTGTTTAGTATGGGCTTGAAGTTAATTTCAATTTATATATATGGGCTCATTGAATTTAAGTGTTGTTGTGGTGCAATTAAGGGTGGAAGATGAGCATGCTAGATTTTTGTTTGAAGTTTATGTGACATGAAAGCATGTGTGAGTGGAGAAGTGATAAGACTAAAGGAGTTTCCATTATTCTTGATTGAAAGTGTTGAAGTATAGTGCTAATAGTGATTGAATTAACACTTGAGGTTGAGATTGATTGAAGCACATGAATTTGAAGTCTTTAGTAGGATTCATGCTAGTCTAGGTTGAGTATATTTATCTCTTTTTGTATGTATTGAAGTACTGTTCTTATAGGAAAAGAGATTGCTTCATCATCCAAGAGGAAGGGACCTAGGTCACCTTCGCTTGGAGAGATAGTTAAGAAAATGAGGTTGGAGAAGAGGAGGCCATCTGGATATGGGCTGAAAATTCCAAATTGGGAGGAGAAGAAGGATCTTTGGACTGCAATAGCACAAAAGATCACAAGGATGCGGTATTCTGATGACCATGCTATGAGGGAAATGAATATTCTTACTGACATTCGTTAGATGTTCGATCATGTGGGCATTACTCAGTTTATGGAGATAAAGAGAGAGACCTATTTCCACATAACTGCGGAGGTCTTGTGTACGTTAAGGATTGAGCATAGAGACCGATACCTTCCTTATGGTATTCGGTTGTAGATTAGCGGGCAAGAACAGATGATGTGGGCCTGAGAGTTTAAGGAATTGATTGGCTATGAGAATGAGTCTGATGTGGAGCATGATGACTTCAAGCCAGATGAGTTTTGGAAAGCTATTACGGGGAGGCATGAGCGTTATAATTCGAATACTTCCAAGGTTGCCTTCATTCCTTACCCCGTGATCGCTTACATGGACAGAATTTTGAGCAACACGCTGTTTGCTAGGTCCAAAGGAAGTTGCATTCCATAGGGAGAGTTGTACGTGTTATGGTGCATGCTTAATGGAGTTCGCTTCAAAGTAGCAGTGTATTTTTTCAATCAGCTGCACAAGTTCACGACTCATGGAATTCAGTACGTGAACATCGGAGGACTCATCAGCTTGATAGCTGAGTACTATAGAGTCGATTTGAGCAGGCACAGGCCTATCCGAGGGGATCCAAACTCGATCCTAACATCATGTGTGAGGATGGGGCTGATTGAGCAGCTAGATAATACTTGGATATTTATCCGTGGGATGAACCATAGTTCCTTCAGGTTTCCACTGGTGATTATTGATCTCACCACCGTTAGAGTCAATAGAAATTTATCAATGAATATAACAAAACACACAGTGATCTCGGAGATGTGCTTGGAAAGGGGAGATTGGAGGCTCATTGCTGATATGTGGGCTCATTGTATCGTCTTAGATGAGGATATGGTTCTGATAGGAGATCCGACTGACTTTGTAGAGGAGGAGATCCAGCCACCACCCACTTTTGATTATCCGGGGATTGATATGCCCCGGTGCAGCCTCAACAGCTTCAGGAGCAGGAGCTTTTCGAGCCACCACCACAGCCACAGCCGCAGCAAGATTATTGGGTAGCTCAGGATCTGTTTTATCGGGAGCAGTTCCAATTGATGCACGAGCACTTCACCACGCTGAATGCAAACCAGCAAGAAATAAATATACAGCTGGCGCTTGCGAATACTAACTATGGGCGCAGATGGATAGGAATATCAGTGATCTTCATAGAACGTTTGATTGATGGCTTGAGGATGATGATGCTCCGGAGGAGTAGATTTGCCAGGTCTTTTATATTTTTTTATTCTTCTCATCCCCATTCTCTTTTACACTTTACAGATGGAGACTTGATGGCTGTGGGTGTAGTGTGTGATTCGTGTGTGAGTGGCATGTATTGATTTAGTGATGATAGATTGATTGATTGTTGGGAGATGTGTACATGGATTTGCGACTGTTTAGTGATGATGATGGTTCATGTTATGCATGTGCCTTATTTTGATGCATGTTGATTTGTTGATGACGAGCATGTTCTATTTTACTTGTAGTTCATAGAAAATTGATATCGATTGCATGCTTTGAAGAGTGCTTAGGATTCTATTACTCATGTAAGGATTTGAGCCTTTTGATCGTGCTATACGCATGATAGTTTATTCTTGAGAGTCGTTTGTATACTCGTATTCAAGAACTTGACTTGGAGTCTTATTTGAAGTCTATAATTGATAGATGCTAGGAAATGATCTTAGGCCATTGTTGTCAATTAAGTCACTTAGCCAAATTTATCCTACCTTATTATATGATTATCATTGGAAGCCCTTTTGAGCCTTTAAGCTTTTTCTTTGGCAAGCCATTGATAAATAGTCGTTTACCTTGTTGAGCCTTGAACACCTATTACTTGTAAAGAGTGGAGGTAAATGAATGCTATATGAAGTTTTGAAGAGAAACAGGAAAGAGTGATTTGGTGTAGTATGAATCAAGAGACAAGAGGTTAAATCTTGCAAGGGATAGTGCCAAACACCGGTATCCCTAATGCTAGAAAGGGTAATGCCCGAAACTGGTACCCTTATACTTGAGGAACACCGGAATTGATATTCTACTGCAAAGAAAGAATGTTGATCCAAATAAAGATGGAGGAAGCATGTGTTGAAGTGATCATAAGAAAGACGAAGGAGAGAAAAAGGAAGCTGTTGAAAAGCAAATATCCAAGGTACTTCTTTGTTAATAATTTAGTTACTTATCTATATTGTCCTACTTTTTTAAATGGCCCATCTCGAAAAAGATGTTTTTCCTCTCTCTAGAAAATTCTCTCATCCGTCATTATAAAATTTTCTAGGGTTTTCATTTCTGGTTGCCATGGAGGCTTCGCCGATCACCGGCAGTCCCCCTAATAGTTTTGTCCCTGCTGATCCCTTTAGACAATTCTCAGAATTGGATGTCACTTGTGAGCGATTCCCATGGTTTATGGAATTACTTGCTAATCTACACAACCCTAAAGCTATGCCTGATCAAACCACTACCCCACTCAAGTCTTCATCGGGTCTTCCTGCTTTAGAAGATCTCCTTGAGATGAATAAGGTGTATGCTGGTTCCTCAGCTGCCCCTCAGAAGGAAATCGCTTGACTATTGGATCATGATCTCATCATCGTTTATCCCGAACAGATCCTAACTTGCATGACAAGGCAGCAAAAAAACAAGGGTATTCCGCTCGAAACCCTAATGCTGGCAACCTGCCGCATCCCACGCATGATGATCATCAGGCAGATAATCCGCTTTCATACGCGGACAAAGCAAGAGATGCTAGTGATCATATCTTGCGTCTCAAAAAGGCCATATGCAAAGGACCCCTATCAGGTCCTGTGACGAGGCCGCTCAATAAAACATGTGATACCATTACTTTATACATAAATAAGACATTCTACAAGGATTGTAAATCTCTATTCTCTCAATTTGTCATTATCAGGGTCATGAACGAGAGAGGCTCTAAACCTCTATCTCAATTGGAAGTGGATTCTATGTTTCAGCGGGTTTTTAATATTAAGGAGCTGCTCAATATACCGCTGGGCTGAGGATATTTTTCATTGATGTTTGCTGATGAACAGCAAAAAGTTCATTTCTTGAGGAAGAGGGTTTTTGAAGTTGGAGGTGCTCTATTAAGAGTTCAACAATGGACTCCTACATTCAATCCATACAAGATCGTCTTCAATACTACCAGTTTGGATGAGAATATATGAACTTTCTTTGGAATTATGGCATGAGGAAATTATTAAAAATGTAGCTCGGGCCGTGGAAATGGATATTCATGAAGACATATTGAGATATATGAATATAGGTACTTCGGAGAATGTGATCAAAATTTCCTTTGGTTTTCAAAATATTCCGGAGTACAGTAACACATGTCAAATTTTAGGAGAAAAAGGAAAGAGGCATGACCAGAAACTTTTCATACCCTAAAAAGGCATGGAAGCAAAAGGAACGTCCTACACCTAATGTTGTCACTTCTAATATGTTTTGAACTCTGGAAGAAGATGATGCTTAGAAAGAGAAACTTAGAGAGGAAGTGGAAAACCTGATCAACGGGAGACAGAGGAGAAAGATCAGGAATGCGGTCCTCAGATACAGGATCATGAATTGAAGGATCAAAAAGATGATGAAGAGATGGATCCTCGGATTGAGGAGCATGAGAGTGATCAAAGTGATGAGGGTTATGTGTCGGAGCAAGAGAGCTTAAATCATAGTAGAGAGGAAATCAATGATCAGGAATCATATAATTTATAGGATCTTTCCCTCGTAATTGTTGTGAAAGAGTCGGTTTCTATTGCTATTCGCAGCTCTGTAAATTATGCCAGTCCTACCATTTCTTCATCTGAGAGGCAAATCATTGTGCATGGAGAGAAAGATTCTGTCAGATGCACGAGCAACAGCGCCACACATTTTACTCAAGCGAATCCGCCGACTACTCGCTCCTGCTCTACGGGAGTAGTGCTTGATCCTCCTACCAAAAAATAGTCTAAAATGATGCATTCTACTACTAACAAAGAATGGGATAACTTGCCGCCAAAGCACGGCCGAAAACCCCGTGTATCATGAAGGTTCTTTTTTGGAATATAAGGGGGATTGGGAGGAAAGAGGCTCAAACGGCTCTTAAGGAGTTCTGCAGGAAGCACCACCTACTTGGCTAGCTATTACAGAGCCAAAGGTCCTTTTTGAATCAATTCCAGCTCATGTATGGAGTAAATTGGGATTTCAGTTCGCTGGACATAATCATAGAGATAGATTACGTCCTAATTTGTGGATTTTCTATTAATTCAATCATGTGTCTCAGGTACTAGCGGTGTTCTCCTATTCTCAAATTATGATTTTAACTTCATTCATAATGCTGCCAACTATCGTTTTTGGTTTGTTCATGGACACATGGATCACACTATACGTCGGGCACTATGGTGTGATATTATTGCTAATATGTCCTCAAACATGATCTTAGCGGGGGATTTTAAATCTGTTTTGGGTTCGCACGAGAGACTTAATGATCGGGGATGGACAATCTAGGTCCTGCAGAATTTCGTGGATTTCTTGATGAGTCGGGGCTTATGGATCTAGACCTATCAGGAGCCAAGTTTAGTTGGGTTTGTAGATCATCCACTAGAAGCATGAGAGCTTCAAAAATCGAAAGGGTTTTGGTGAAGGATAATATCATGAAGTTATGGGATAGAATCAGTGGTGTTGTATTCGCTAGACACAGGTCTGACCATGCTCCGATTTTGGTCACTTTTTCTATGTATGAGGCGATTGCCAGACTGTTTCGTTTTCAGCGCATGTGGTTGCTTAATACAAATTTCTTTGTCATGGCTGAAACTTCTTGTAAAGATCCTTCTTTTCATGATAATCATATATCCAAGTTCATGTTTAAATTGAGGAGATTGAAAGGGGACATAAAGAAATGGAATCATAACAGCTTTGGGAATATTGATGATGCTGTTGAGGCAGGCATGCAGACGCTTAAAAAAGTTCAGATTCGTATTGGTTTGGAGGGGGATAGCGAGGACCTATTTTGTGAAGAGGTTGATGCACATGTGGAGCTTAATAATAGGCTGATGGAGAAGCATCAGTTCTATGCTCAAAAGAACAAGATTTCTTGGCTCAAAGATGGGGATAGAAACACTGAGTTTTTTCATAAAAACTATCGAGCGACCAGATCAAGAGCATCCATTACTTCTATGGAGGTAGATGGTGAGATCACGGATAACTCAGATATTATTTCACAGCATATTATTCAGTATTACAGCAGGTTATTTCAACGTCCACAGGAGGAGAGAAACTTTTCACAATTAGATTTTCTTGATAAGGATATTTCACATGCTGATAATGCTATCCTAGCTACTATCTCGGACGATAATGAAATAAGATAAGCTATTTTTGGACTCTATTCGGATAACGCACCGGGGTCAGATGTATTTGGAGGGAATTTCTATCAATAGTGTTGGAGTTTTGTTGGCCAGGTTTTGTCTAAAGCAGTTAAACATTTTTTTGTTTCAGCTGAAATTTCAGGGGGAGTCAATTGCAACTTCATAGTCCTTATCCCTAAGCATGATGGAGCAGTTAAGGTGGAGGATTTTCAACTGATCAATCTCTGTAACTTCATTTTTAAAGTTATTACTAAAGTGTTGGCGACCAGAGTTGGGCCGATACTTGAAAGGTGTCTCAGTGGTTTTCAATTTGGTTTTATACATGGGAGAAGCATTCATCATTGCATTGCGGTTGCCTCAGAGTGTTTCAATAGTCTCAACAATTCAGTTTATGGCAGTGTAGACTATAAAATTGATATCAGAAAAGTATTTGACACACTCAGATGGGATTTTGTTCTACACGCCTTGGAACGACTGGGTTTTGATCTTCAATTACACATGGGTTCATGCAATCTTTCATTTTACTAAGGTGTCTATTTTGATCAATGGAAAGCCAGAGGGTTATTTTGGTTGTGGGCGGGGAGTTCGTCAAGGAGATCCTTTATCTCCTCTTCTTTTCTGCATTGTGGAAAAGATTCTTGGACGATGGATTAATCTTGAAATTTCTGCAGGGAATATTTCACAGGCTCGGGCTAATAGGTCTACTCTTCTTCCCCCTTCCTGTTTTACGCTAATGATATTGTCTGCTTCTGCAAAGGTGATAGAAAATCTATTGAATGTCTTCGTAGTACCCTATACGAATATGCCTTCTTATCTGGTCAAGAATTCAGTCCTGCAAAATCAAAAATTTTCTTTGGAAAACATGTGAAGCCGGTTGCTAGACGAGAGTTTATTGATATTTTTGGAATTCAAGAGGGAAAGGTTCCTTTCACTTATCTGGGGGCTCCTATTTTCATAGGATCACCCAAAATTGGATATTTTAATCAGGCCACAGATATGATTATGGCAAAATTTCAAAGATGAAAAGGTAATTCTCTTTCAATGTCTAGAAGGGCTTGCATGGTTAATTCAGTTGTTATTGCCTCCACGTTTCATGTCATGATGGTGTACAAATGGCCTTGACACTTAATCAAAAAGATAGAGGCAGCCTGTCGGAATTTTGTTTAGACAGGGGATGTAAACAAGCAAGGTCGATTCACTATTGCTTGGAAGCTAGTCTGCAGTCCAACGAAAGAGGGGGGGGGGGGGGGCTGGGAATAAGATCTATCCATATTGCTAATGAGGCCTACTTAATGAAGCTTTACTGGGACATTCTTGAGGGCAAGGTGCCGCTGGGTTTTATAAAGAGTAGATGGTTTGATGAACAAAAATGGAGAGATACATATGTCGTATCCTCAATCCGATCGGCATGCAAGGATCATATCAAACGGTTGCAGGAGGACGAACTATGGATTATTTGATATGACTCCAAAGTGAGGTTTTGGTTAGATAACTGGATTGGTGATCTCATAGCTGATCTAGTTGACATTCCTCAAGAGTACAGACATCATTTTGATCAAAGGATTGGTGATTACTTAATCGATGGAAATTGGCATTTTATGGAGAGCTTTACTAATACTTTTCCTCATATCGTGGATGCTATTTTGAATACTCGAATGTCACTGAATTTTGATGATTGCAGGGTGTGGAGAAAGTCATGGCAAGGGGGGGTCACCTCTAAGATCGCTTTCATGCATCTTAGGGAACCGTTCATAGAGCCAAATTGGGGACAATGGATTTGGGACTCTGGCATACAGTCTCGCAGATCTATAACAGTGTGGAAGGCGATGCATGGGATACTTCCTACTTGGGATACTTTGATACATAGAGGGTTCATGGGGCCTTCTCGATGTATTTTATGCAAAGAAGGAGATGAAACTGTCGATCACTTATTCATGACATGCCCAACATCCTTGGAGATTCGAAAAAAACTTTTGGCTGGGTTCTCCTTTGGCAGTAGGCTCAATCTGGAACAATCGTTCATGGGTTTTCTCATTCAAGCCATGGGTATAAAGGCGAGCAAACATGTGATTTGGTTATGGAGATATTTATTGATCACTTATACATGGATCATATGGAGTGAAAGGAACAGTGCTATATATGGAGGCTACACAAAGGAAGGAAAGGATAAGCCGATTAGAACTTCACAAATTATAGCAAATCTGATGGCTCTTATCCGGGAAGCGAATCATGTTAAGATGGGGTCGATGAATAACACAGCCAAAGATCTTTGCACACTAAAATATTTTGGTATTAAAGGCGTGCCACGCAAGGCTCAAAATGTTATCTCGGTGCGGTGGAACCCTCCACCTCCGGGATGGATGAAGGTGAATGTAGATGGCCATGTAGCTGGGGCTCTAGGGTTTTCATCTGGCGGAGGTATTTTTCGTAATTCAAGGGGCTTATTGCCGGGGTATTTTACTAGTGGCTATGGAATTGGGTTTGCGGTAGAGGCGGAGCTGGCAATGACTTTCCTTGCCAATAAATATGCTCAAACCAAAGGTTGGCACCAGCTGTGGTTGGAGACGGACTCCAAGTATGTGGTATATGCTTTCATGCATTCGTCGCCGGTCATTCCGTGGAGATTTTTGTCACGTTGGAGGAAATCAAAGGAATTAATTAGTACTTTTACCCTGCATGTTAGCCACATATTTAAGGAGGGGAATGCAATGGCTGATTTAATATCTAGAGTGGGAGGCGACCTTGCATGGCACACTGATGTGTCGGCTTCTGTTAGTGCTCAAATGTTTAAGGATATGAATCAAGATTTTTTTAGATTTAAATAATTGTATTCTTTGTTTTTCACATCTTTTTTGGCTGTATTCATACTCTTTTCTTTTTCTTTTTCAATAAACAATCTATTGGTCTATATTCTCCTACTTTTACCAAAGAGCCAACGTTACAACCTATATGCAAGTCCATTGTGATCCTAGTATTGAAGTAGTCATAAATGGATTTTTGAGACACTTGTCAAGCTTATGGTTACGTTAGTATATTAATTGAAATTGAGTGTCGATACTTACCCATAAAATGTACATCTTTACACTTGAGAGAGAGAGACTAAATACATACCCGTGAGCTAGATGACTTAGCACTCTTAGAAGTATTGTGATTGATTGATGTTTTTAATGAATGAAAGGTATGATGGATTGCATGACTTGAATTGATATAATTACATGTGTTAGAATAGGTTGTGCTTGATCTCGTGATTACACTCTCTGGATTTGTTTTGATTTTATTGCCTCAGGACGAACAACATGTAAGTTTGAGAGTTTGATGAGAGTGTAAATTCACATATTTTGGGCTCTAATTTTCATGAAAATTGAGTGCGATTGAGTCTTTTATTAAGACAAATCGGTATGTTTATGGAAAAGTCACGAATCAGATGGTACAAGGGCTTTTTGAGCATATTTGTACAGGAAAATAGGTAGAAACGGCTCGAAATTGGAAGACACTATTTTTGAGGCAATTTTTGAAGGTTGTTCGACCTCAAAGCCTTGTTCGACCATCATCACTTTGGTCGAACAAGGTGGCCAAGCCGAGCAGAATACGCAGATTTATCCAGAGAGCTTGCTCGACTTGGAGATGTTGCTCGACCAGAATCATCTTGTCTAGCAGATGAGTGAAGTCGAACAAAATGTGTAAAAACATACAGAAAGCTTGCTCGACCATTACTCGAGTTGAAGGCCTTGCTCGACTAGGCTAGGCTTGGTCGATCAGATTCTTGCTGCTTCTATTTATGGTAATTCCGGATGTCTTTTACCAAATTTGACGTGTGCTTCATACAAAAGCACATCCTAAGCCCATAAGAAGGTTCCATGAGTATAAAAGTAGAGCTTTCGTAGGAGAAAATAAGAACACACATCATTCATCATCCATCCATCACTGAAACCCTACCATCATTCGAAGGAGTCGTGAAGAGAGGTTCGTCTGGCGCGTCAAGTAAGATCATACCAATTAGCCATGATTGTTCCTAGATCAATCATGGGCTAGAACCACTGCAGTAGTTCTAGGGTTATGAAATTTTTATGAGTTAAATTAAATTTTCATGTGTAATCTCCGTACAACACTACTTGTGGTTTATTTTATATAAGATTATGCTTTTTCAATTCATACTCACTGTCGTTTTGTGCATCATTAACTGTTATGTAGAGTTTGAATACATATCTAGGTTGTTGATTGAGTGCGTTCACCACTGAGCAGGATCACATGTTATAATTCTAAATGAAGGGATTCCGATGTCTTATTAGAACCATCTTATATAGATACTTGTTAATTGAATATTATTCGGGTTAATAAATAGGATGAAGAGTATAACTTCATAGTACCTATAAAAAGAGATCATATCGGGATAGAGTACTAAGTGCACGGGAAATAATTGATATTGATAGTACCTAGAAAGGGGGGTGAATTATATCTCTTGCTCTAAAGATATTCACACATGTCATACGCATGTTTACTTGTGTCTATAAGGTGAACTTGCATGGATGCGTCCATAAACCACAAGGCAGAGTCGGACAATAACACATGGAAAAGAAATTAATAAGTAAAACTGGATGCCCGAAGAACTACCTAATTTCTCACTTGATCACAATCGAATTTTCTCTATTGCTTGTTTATTAGATTTGCTATTTAAGTTATTGTTTATTTAATTTCGTAACAATTCCAAAAAAATTTGCCAAACATAATCTTAATTACTTAGAATATAATTAAATTGATAACAATCCATCCCTTTGGTACGATAATCACTTGGTCACCTATCGAGACTACAATTGATATCCTTCATACTTGGGGATTATATTGTGTGTTGAGAAAATGTTCATCATTGCCGGATGAAGTTTGCGTCATCTTTGAAGATACCTTGCACTAGATTGGTACCATCGTGACTCTCTGGCATTAAACAAGAGCGCCTGTTGGGGGCTTTTCTCCCGTTTTATTGCTTTATTTTCATTGGTGTGAGTAAGAAATTTTTATATTCGACGTGCTTATTATTCGGAAATTACATCTCTTTGCAAACTTAGTTTCCACTATAGTTTCTACTAAGTTTGGGGGGTGTGATGTACTTACCTCATCATAGCACGGAGAGTATAATATTTTCTTTGTAATGTTTGCTAGGGGAGTTGATTTTTACGGTATATTAAAACTTTAACCGGTTTTGATGTATCAATTTTTTGCAATTTGCCTAGTGTTTAGTGGTGCTTTGCCTAGTGTCATTGTGGAGTTACACTTGATGTTTTGTGGTCTAACATAGTTCTCGAGCTTAGAAATTATTATCTTGATACTTGAGGTTGCCCTATAGTTTAATTGTTGCAGGGAAAGACAAAAAAAGTATGAAGTTTATGGAGTTTGAGAGGTTGTTTGACTTCCATGAGGTTGTTCGAACATGTTGTTTGATCGAGCAATAGTCAAACAGAATGCGTAACTTTTCCAGTAGGGTTGTTCGACCTGGTCAAGGTTACTCGACTATATTGGGAACTCGAACGAAAGTCGAACAAAATGTGCAAATTCTTCCAGAGAGGTTGTTTGACTTGGACCCTGTCGCTCGACCAAGTTGTCGTAGTCGAGCAATGGTCGAACAAAATATGCAAAACTTACAGAGAATTTGTTCAACCAAGCAATAGTTGCTCGACCAGAAATTTTAAGTCGAATGAAGGTCGAACAGAACATAGGAGAATAGGGAGCGCGATGAGGTAGTTTGCTCAACTTCCAGCACTTGTTCGATCAATATATTTTGGTCGAACGGAGGTCGAACGACGCTAAATTCAAGGGCAGATCTAGGTTGCTCGACTTAAAACCCTTGCTCGACTTCAAAATGCAAGTCGAGCTGAAGTCGAACGGGCTCGAAACAGTTTTAAAATGTCAGTTTTCATTCCGTTCGACATACACCCGTCACCTTTCTTGAGCACTGACCCTAAACCGTAAGTTTTTCTTCCCAAACTCTTCCATGCACTCTAATTCTCCATTCCATACACTTCCACATCAAAATTTGAGGGTTTTCAAGACCGTTTTGGGGCTTTTCTCTTGAATTTTGGGGGTTTTCATTGCCAATCACCACACGCACACAATGTCCAACAAAGGTATGATTTCTCTTTACTTTTTCCTCTTGAATTGTAGTAATGATGCTTAGTGAAGAATGGGTGTGGATTCATGCTAGTGTTTGTGGGATTTGATTTTTGAATTGTTGAAGTTCTTATTTGAAATTGCACTTGAATTTTCATGGTTCGATTTACGTTGAATTGTGGAATTTTTGTAAAATTGATGTTGTGTTTAGTATGGGCTTGAGGTTGATTTCGATTTATATCTATGGGCTCATTGAATTTGAAGTGTTGTGTGATGTTATTGAAGGTGGAAGAGGAACATGCTATTATTTTTGTTGAAGTTTATGTGATGTAGAAAGCATGTTTGTGTGAAGTAATGCTAAGACTAGGAGAGTTTCCATTATTCTTGATTGAAAGTGTTGATGTATAATGCAAATTATGATTGAATGAACACTTGAGATTGAGTTGATTGAAGCACATGAATTTGAAGTCTTGAGTAGGATTCATGCTAGTCTGGGATGAGTATATATATCTCTTTTAGTATGTATTGAAGTATTGTTCTTGTAGGAAAAGAGATTGCTTCTTCATTCAAGAGGAAGGGACCTAGGTCACCTTCGCTTGGAGAGATAGTCAAGAAGATGAGGATGGAGAAGAGGAGGTCATCCGATTACGGAATCAAATTTCTAAATTGGGAGGAGAAGAAGGGGTTGTGGTCTGCAATAGCACAAAAGATCACAAGGACGCAGTATCAGGATGATCATACGATGAGGGAGATGAACATCATCAAAGATATTCGTCGGATGTTCAATCAAGTAGGCGTGACATAGGTTATGAAGATGAAGAGAGAGACATATTTTCACCTAACTGCAGAGGTCTTATGCACATTGAGGATTGAGCGTGGAGACCGATACCTTCCTTATGGTATTCGGATGCAGATTGGCAGGCAAGAGCAGATGATGTGGGCTCGAGAGTTTAATGAGTTGATTGGCTATGTGTATGAGACATATGTGGAGCATGATGACTTCAAGCCGAATGAGTTTTGGAGAGCTATTACGGGGAGGCGAGAGCGACATAATTCGAATACTTCCAAGGTTGCCTTCATTCGTAACCCCGTGATCGCTTACATGGAAAGAATTTTGAGCAACACACTAATTTCTAGGTCCGAAGGAAGCTGTATTCCGAGGGAGGAGCTTTATGTTTTGTGGTGCATGCTTCATGGAGTTCACTTCAATGTAGCGGCATACTTTTTCAATCAGCTTCACAAGTTAACGACTGATGGATTTCAGCGAGTGAACATCGGAGGACTCATCACATTGATAGATGAGTATTATAGAGTTGATTTGAGCAGGCACAGGCCTATCCGAGGGGATCTGGTCTTGATCCTGACGTCATGTGTGAGGATGGGGTTGATTGAGCAGCTAGATGATACTTGGATGTTCATCCGAGGAAGGAATCCTAGTACGTTCAGATTTCCACTGGTGATTGTTGATCTCACTACTATTAGGGTCAACAACAATTTATTGATGAATACTACGGAGCACAAGGTGATCTCCGAGATGAGCTTGGAAAGAGGAGATTGGAGACTTCTTGCTGATATGCGGGCTCAGGGGATCGTCCTAGATGAGGACATGGTCTTGATAGGAGATCCAGCCGACTCTAAAGAGGAAGAGCCGCAGCCGCCACCAGCTTTTGTATATCTGGAGATGGGTATTCCTCCAGTGCAGCCTCCACAACCACAACCACAGGAGCAGGAGATTTCGAGCCACCACCACAGCCACAGCTGCAGCCGGATTATTGGGTAGTCCGGGATCAATTTTATCGGGAGCAGTTCCGATTGATGCACGAGCAGTTCACCACACTCAATGCGAACCAGCAAGAAATGAATAGACAGCTGGCGCTTGCAAACCCTTGTTATGCCACACTCAATGCGCGTTATGATGTCATGGATGGTCGGTTGAGGCAGATGTATGATCGCGAGCACATGATGGATATGAATATCAGTGATCTCCATAGAGCATTTGATCGATGGCGTGAAGAGATGAATGGAGATGAGGATAATGATGCTCGGGAGGAGTAAAGTTGCCAGGTCTTTTATTTTCTCTGATTCTTCTCATCACCGTTCTCTTTTACACTTTACAGGTGGAGACTTGATTACTGTGGGTGTAGTGTATGATTCATGTGTGGGTGGCATGTACTTGATATTGATAATGATTGGGTGATTGATTGTTGGATGTTTATATGGATTTACGTGGATTGTTAGTGATGAGACTTGTTCATGTTATTCATGTGCCTTATTTTGATGCATGTTTATTTGTTGATGATGAGCATGTTCTATTTTTTCTTGTAGTTCATAGAAAATTGATGTTGATTACATGCTTTGAAAAGTTCTTAGGGTTCTATTAACCATGTGAGGATTTGAGCCTTTTAATGTGCTATAAGCATGATAGTTTATTCTTGAGAGTCATTTGTATACTCGTATTCTAGAACTTGACTTTGAGTCTTGTTTGAAGTCTATGATTGATAGATACTAGGAAATGATCTTATGCCATTGTTGTTGATTAAGTCAGTTAGCCAAATTTGTCCTACCTTATTATATGATTATCGTTGGAAGCTATTTTGAGCCTTTAAGCTTTTTCTTTGGCAAGCCTTTGATAAACAGCTGCTTACCTTTTGAGCTTTGAACACCTATTACTAGTAAAGAGTGGAGGTAAATAAATGCTATTCGAAGTTTTGAAGAGAAATAAGAAGGTGAGATTTGGTGTAATTAGAATCATGGACAAGTGGTTAAATATTGCGAGGGATAGTGCCTGAAGCCGGTATCCCTAATGCAAGAAAGGGTAGTCCCCAAAACTGGTACCCTTATACTTGAAGAGCACCAGAATTGGTATTCTACTGCGAAGAAGATATGTTGATCCAAGTAAAGATGGAGAAAGCTCGAATTGAAGTGAATATAAAAAGGACAAAGGAGAAAAGAAGTAAGATGTTGAAAAGCAATTCTCCAAGGTACTCCTTTACTAGTGAATTTAGTTACTTATTTATATTCTCCTACCTTTATCAATGAGCCAACGTTACAACCTAAATGGAAGTCCTTTGTGATCCTAGTATTGAAATAGTTATAGATGGATTTTTGAGACCCTTGTCAAGCTTATGGTCACGCGAGTATATGAATTGAAATTGAGTGTTGATACTAACCCAAAAAGTTTACATCTTTTACACTTGAGAGAGAGAGAGAGAGAGAGTAAACACTTACCCATGATCTAGATGACTTAGCACTCGTAGAAGTATTGTGATTTATTGAAGTTTTTGCATGAATGAAGGGTATGATGGATTGCATGTTTTGAATTGATATAATTACATGTGTTAGGATAGGTTGTGCATTAATCTCATGATTACACTCTCTGGTGTTGTTTTAATTTTTTTTGCCTCGGGACGATAAACGTGTAAGTTTGGGGGTTTGATGAGAGTATAAATTCACGTATTTTAGGCTCTGATTTGTGTGGGAATTGAGTACGATTGAGTCTTTTATTGAGACGAATCGGAGGATACTCGGGCTTTGTGAGAATATTTGTATAGGAAAATGATAGAAAGGGCTCGGTACTGGAAGACATGATTTTTGAGGCGATTTTCGAAGGCCGTTCGATCTCAAGACCTTATTCGACCATCATCACTTTGGTCGAACAAGGTGGCCAAATAGAGCAGAATACGCAGATTCGTCTAGAGAGCTCGCTCGACTTGGAGGTGTTGCCGACCAGAATCATCTTGGTAGAGCGGATGAGTGAAGTCGAACAAAATGTGAAAAAACTTACAGTGAACTTGCTCGACCATTGCTCGAGTTAGAAGCCTTGCTCGACCAGTCATGGCGTGATCGAATGGATTCTCGCTGCTACTATTTATGGTAATTACAGATGTCTTTTACCAAATTTGACGTATACTTCAAGAAAAAGCTCATCCTAAGCCCATAAGGAGGTTCCATGAGTATAAAAGCAGAGCAGGAGAAAAGAGAGACGACACATCATTCATCATCCATTCACCACCGAAACCCTACCGTCATCTGTCATGACATAATTTAATTTATATAAAATAATCAAATATAAAAGTGATTTTTTTCTTTTTTTTGGAAAAGTTAAAATAAAACAATCGCTTCCAAAATAATGATAAAATTAAAGGAGAGTTTAATTAAACCATAATCGGAATTTAAACCCACATCTTAAAAATTAAGTAGCAGAAGTCTTTCGGTGATTTGCGTGTAGTGACAATTCATAAGTGATTGTTCACATATTTACACTTTTTTAATCCAAAACAAGTAGTACTTAAAGCTGCATCCAACCCCTTCGACCCATCATTCGCCTCGTCGTCTATGCCACATCATCTGTAGAAGGAAAATGTAGGGGATTAGCACACGGGAATGTACTTAGTGGAGGATTTACTATTAGATTTCACAACTGTAAATGACTTCATCTTTTGAGAAATGATTCTCATGAACTTTTAAAAATAAAGGGTATGAACCCATACTCAAGTCGCCCGAGAACGCTCATTATTTCGCTAGTTGATATGATCTTACTTGACTCGCCAGACGAACCTCTCCTCACGACTCCTTCGGATTGTGGTAGGGCTTGGTGAATGATGGATAATGAATGCTATTTTTTTCTCCTGTGAAAGCTCTTCTTTTATACTTGCAAACTCTCCTTACGGGCCTTGGATGGGCTTTTCGAGTGAACACAGACACTGAAGGTGTAAAAATATGAATTTGGTAAGTTTTCGGACATCAATTCAACCAAATAAGTTGGTCGAAATCTTCCTGCAGGTCAAATCCCAAGTCGAATCCGTTTGTAACTTGGCCTTTGATTCCAGATTCGAGCAGAGTGTTGGTCGAACTGAATACTTCCTGGTTGAACTGGCTCTGCTTCTATTTAGGCTTTTAGTTCGACCACGGTTCGACCAAGTGGTTTGGTCGAACTCCCTTATCGTGGTCGAACGGCACTTTTCTGCTCTCAGTTTGACCAGAAGTACTGGTCGAACTCTCTCATTCTTGGTCGAATCTGACCCCTGCATGGTCGAATCACAAACCTGTTTCTTCCTCTTTTCGGATCCGATCACTTCCAACTCGGTTCCATCGAAAATCAGCTCAAATAACCTTGTAGACACCTGATTCGTGACTTTTCAATATGTATACCAATTCACATGGAATTACAACCAGTTATTATACCATAAACACACGAATCCGGGCTCGAAACTAGTGAATTTACACGTTCATCAATATCCCAACTGGTTTTAAACCGCGTTTAAACCAAACCAAACCTAACATACTTAATCTCACAACACGGTAGGAGTTATAGGCGTAAAATCAAACTTCAACATACATAAACTAATAACACATAGATCTTATATGAATTTTATAGTAACCACATATGTTACAAAAGACACAACATTAAATTAATATCACATCAAAAATATTTATTAACTGTTTAGCTCCCATTTTCATATATCATAAATCAAATCCAACATATCACTATCGATTTTCTTCCTCATTTCACATGATTTTGATTTTTGTGTATACATATATGCCATGATTCATCACTGCCTTCAATAAATGAATAAGGTAAGAGGATTACCTTTATAGTGTAAGTTAGGAAATGTTGGTTGAGACGGGTCTTTGTTAGTACGATAGATCCTCTTCTGCTAAAAACACGAAATTTGAAAAAATATTTCTGAGTTTTAGAATAGGGTGATATCACTGTAGAGGGAGGAGGAGTGTGTAAGGATGCGTTGAAAAATTCACTTACCTTAGCGTCAGACACTGTTTGAGAGTGAGATTTGGGTCACACACTGACACGACCCACCTTACACAACTTATAATTCAAATACTATTTAACATAAACATCATCATTATAAAAACCTGCATATAATTTTTTTCACATAATATGTTTATAACCAACACCATCACACCAGTTCGACATACGTAACTGGTTTCTGACACCACTTCAAACCACCCAAATATGTGATAATACTTATTATATTACACAACCAAAACATTTGCGGATACAAAATAAACCCACGGCCTAGCCCAACAGGTCGTCATCTATGTACATCCGCTCAAAACCCTGAAGGAGCTCCACAGCTTGCACCATATACCACATACTCAAACATCAACATGCTCACCTACAATGCATAAACTAGTAAGATAAAAATCTCAGTAAGTAGAAATTATGCATGTCAGTGCATGAAAATGCATTTAGTTTTCTATTTCCTAGTCTTCCTAGTTGGTCTCTTTTATTTTGAAAAATGTTCACGTTGCGAGATCCCCACGATACACTTATGATATGCACCCCAAATGAGCTCAATAAACACACTTAGTGTCGGATTGATTCTGATCCCTGAATATAATACCGAGAACAATTTTTCCAAACTCTGACAGAGTGTTGGGGACAATTTTTCCGAACCCCTAATAAAGTGTCGGGAATGATTTTTTCGAACCCTGACAGATGAGCATATATAGTGGCCGCACACACCATTAGTATCTTATTAATTTTGAGGAAAATACTTTTCATGTTTATGAATGGTATGCACCCAGAATAATTAAATGTGCATCACAAACCATTTACAATATCAATATCAATATTTAATCACAATAAAGCAACAATTTAACTTCAATTCGAACAGATCCATTTTTGGAATAACAACTTCACCTTGGATCACACGGATCCCTTTTTAGAATAACAACCTCATATCGAATCACACAGATCTTATAAGCAATATCTTCTCAGATCATACAGATCTATATTCAATAGTTTCCGATCACACAAATCTATATAGGACATTGATATTATCTCAAATCACATAGATTCACAACTTATATCGCAAAATTATCACAAATAATTTACAAATAATATTGTTGAATATGAACCCTACTTTCTCCAAATCCCATATATCCACAGCTTGTATAACAAATTAATCTCAAATAATTCATATCGTGATTAAACTAATTACGAATAATCCATAACGTAATTATCACATAATAATTACAAATAATTCACAAACAACATGTTTATGCATTGTAGTTGGACTTCTACTTACCTGGATTCCGACAGTAATATAAACCCCATAAAGGACTGTAACTAATCTGCTATCTCCCGTCCCGGCAAGCACGTTCCGGCACGCTCCCTTTTTTCTGCTTTCTCTCCTCTCTCCTTCTCTCTCTCCTCTCTCTCCCTCTTCCTTTCTTCCTCTCTTTCTCCTTTCCCTCTCTCTCTTTTTTTTTCTTTTGCTCACAGTCTCTGATGATGTTGCTTGTCAATTGCCAAGGGAAATTTATATAGGTAGATGGGTTTTGGGAGTTAGTCATCTACGACTTTCACCGCCACAACCTATTTACTATTAATAGTAAATAATTTATTTTTATTATTATTATTATACTTACTATTAATAGTAAATACTATATTATTATTCATTACGAATATACGTGCAATACTTAATAGCTAAGATATAATACATACGTGTACATTTTTCTACCCACTATTATTCTTACGAGAACACGTGTGATACTTAATAATTAAGAATAATTATTTATTCACATAAAATAATTTACTCATATATCCAAATTAATACATGTAAATATTTATGTACACATATATTCACATATTATCACCATTTTATCAAGGATGTCTCAATTAAAATGTAAAGATAAATAAATGTAAAATTAGTTGTCACATAATTACCACATTATTATCACATAATTGCCACATAATTATCACATAATTATAAAATGCACATAACACAAATTAAATTATATTGGCACATGAGTAGTGAGAAGCTCGGGTATCACATCCTCCCCACCTTATAAAAATTTCGTCCTCGAAATTTACTTACCTGAAGAGGTCTGGATATTTAGCCATCATCTCATCTTCTCTTTCCCAACTAGCCTCCTCAACTAGTTGGTTCCTCCATAATACCTTTACTAATGGTATCTCTTTATTTCTGAGCTTCTTCACTTCTCGCCACAAGATCTCAACTGGTACTTCCTCATAACTCAAATCTTCTTTCAACTCAACTGGTTCCTGTCTGAGAACATGAGATAGATTTGGAACATACCTCCTTAACACGGACACATGAAACACGTCATGTACTCTAGACATCGATGCTGGTAACTCCAACTTATAGGCAATGCTGCCAACTCTCTCAATGATAGTGAACGGACCAACATATCTTGGACTAAGTTTCCCTTTCCTTCCAAATCGTATTATCCCCTTCATTGGAGATACTTTCAAGAATACCTGATCACCCATTTCAAATTCCAATTCTCTTCTCCGTTTGTCTGCATAACTCTTCGGCCGATCTTGAGCAACTTTCATCTTCTCTCGTATACGGGTAATAGCTTCTGACATTTCACGAATCAAGTCTGGACCCAAAAGTTTCCTTTCTCCAACTTTATCCCAATGTACTGGAGATCTACACTTTCTCTCGTACAATGCTTTATTTGGAGCCATCCCGATAGTAGACTGATAATTATTGTTGTATGAGAACTCAATCAAAGGCAAAATTTTACTCCACTGACTTTGAAAATCCAACACACACGCTCGGAGCATATCCTCCAAGATTTGTATTATACGCTCTTATTGACCATTTTGTCCCCAACGCCTTATGTAAACTCTTCCAGAAAGCATACAAGAATCTCGTATCTCTGTCTGACACAATGGTAAGTGGTACTCCATGGAGTCTGACAATCTCTTGTATATATAGCTGGGCATAACGATCCATGGAATACGTAGAGCTAATAGGAAGAAAATGAGCTGACTTAGTCAATCGATCCACGATAACCTAAATGGCTTCGTGACCTTTCACTATCTTCGGTAGCCCGATAACAAAATCCATCGTGATATTCTCCCACTTCTACTCTGGAATAAATAAAGGCTGCAAAGTTCCTGCTGGTCTATGATGCTCGGCTTTGACTTGCTGATAAGTCAAACATTGCTCCACATATCTATCAACATCTCTCTTCATCCCTGGCCACCAATAATGTGACTTCAAATCTCTATACATTTTAGTAGCTCCTGGATGTATAGAGTACGGTGTTGAATGAGCTTCCGCCATTACTTCTTTCCGAGTGTCATCCACTTCAGTTAGACATAATCGACCTCCATAACGAATTACGCCATCATCTCCTAATTAGAAGTCAAAAGACCTTTTAGAGCTGATATCATTCTTTATCTTGTCAAACAACTTATCCTCCTGTTGGCCCTGTCGAATCTTATCCATCAAAGTTGGTCGAAGTGTCAGAGCTGCCATCCTTGATTCCAACGATCCTTCTTGAATGATTTCCACACCCATTCTTTGCAAATGAAGCAACTCTGGTTTCTGATTTATGGTTATAGCAGTTTCACTCTGTATTGCCTTTCGGCTCAATGCATCAGCAACCATATTGGCTTTTCCCGGATGATAATTGATAACACAGTCATAATCCTTCACCAATTCCAACCATCTTCTTTGCCTCATATTAAACTCTTTCTGAGTGAAAAAGTACTTCAAACTCTTTTGACTAGTATAGATTTCACAACATTCCCCATACAGATAATGCCTCCAAATCATGAGTGCAAACACCACTGCGGCTAATTCTAATCATGAGTTGGGTAATTCTTCTCATACTCTCTTAACTGTCTGAATGCATACGCTATCACTTTCCTATTCTACATCAATACACACCCAAGACAATTCTTTGAAGCATCACTGTAAACCTTGAAGTTTCTGTCTCTGTAGGAATAGTTAAGATAGGTGCTAATGTCAACCGTTTCTTTAATTCTTGGAAACTTTGTTCACATTCCTCCATCCATGTGAACTTCACATTCTTCCTGGTCAACTATTTTAATGGTGAAGCAACCTTAGAAAATCCTTCAACAAACCTTCGATAATATCCCGCCAATCCAAGAAAGCTACGAACCTCAGTGGGATTTGAGGGTTGTGGCCAATCACGGATTGCTTTAACTTTACCTGGATCCAGTGAAATTCCTTCTCCCGATACCACGTGTCCTAAGAAAATAACTCGGTCTAACCAAAACTCACACTTCTTGAACTTTGCATACAACTGCCTCTCCTTCAGAATCTCTAACACCTTTTTCAAGTGTAGAGCATGATCCTTCTTATTCTTAGAGTAAATCAGAATATCATCGATAAACACAATCACAAATTTATTGAGAAATACCTGAAATACTCTATTCATCAAATCCATAAATACTGCAGGAGAATTTGTTAATCCAAATGGCATCACTAAGAACTAATAGTGCCCGTACCTTGTACTGAATGCAGTCTTTGGAATATCCTCCTTCTTAATTTTCAGCTGATGATACCCCGACCGCAAATCAATCTTCGAAAAGATAGCTGCACCCTGTAACTGATCAAACAGATCATCAATGTGAGGCAATGGATATTTATTCTTCACCGTAACTTTGTTGAGATCCCGATAATCAATGCACATCCTCAATGTGCCATCCTTCTTTCGAACAAACAGAACTTGTGCTCCCCAAGGTGAGAAACTAGGTTGGATGAATCTTTTGTCTAGCAACTCTTGTAACTGTATCTTCAATTCCTTCAGTTCAGCTGGTGCCATTATGTATAGCGCGTTAGATATAGGGGTCGTTCCTGGTTGTAGCTCAATAACAAACTCTATTTCTCGGTTTGGTGGCAAACCTAGAAGATCATTTGGAAATACCTCCAGATATTCTCGAACTACTGGTACATTATCGAGAACTGGACATTGCTGCCCCTCAACATTCATTACACTCACCAGATACCCCTCACAACCATTTTCCAACAACCGATGTGCTTTTGCTGCTGATATCATCGGAAATCTAAAGCTTTTCTTGATTCCAACAAAAGTGAATGGTTCTCCACCCAATGGCTGAAAAGTGATACTCTTTTTCTAACAATCTATTGTAGCACCGTATTTTGACAGCCAATCCATACCCAAAATGATATCATAATCATTCATACTTAACACAATTAAATTAGTAAGGAGTTGTCTTCCTTCAATAGGAATAACACAATCTCGCAAAAGTTGGTTAGTTTGCTTTGACTCACCAGAAGGTATCATCACCTCATAATTAGCTTCAATCAAGTTAGGTGTTCCACCCAGCTTCCTCACATACTCAGTAGATACAAATGAATGTGTTGCTCCAGAATCAAATAACACATATGTAGAAGTGCCAAAAATAGAAAACTTACCCGTGACAACTGAGGTATTCGCATCAGCCTCCTCTCGCGTCAAAGTGTACACCCTTGCTAGAGCTCTTCCCTACTGTCCCTGCTTCCCTTTCTTAGGATAAGTAGTAGTCACATGTCCTTTCTCCCCGCATGT
Organism: Pogostemon cablin; assembly: GCA_023678885.1. Lineage (NCBI taxonomy): Eukaryota > Viridiplantae > Streptophyta > Magnoliopsida > Lamiales > Lamiaceae > Pogostemon > Pogostemon cablin. The sequence continues at coordinate 13,796,922 of CM042952.1, read as the reverse complement.
GTAACACGTTCTAGGAGGAATTTGACACTCCCCAACATGTGATCTAAGACAATTAGGGCATATGGGTAGTGGAGGCACTTGTGGCACCTTACCCTGATCGAATTTGGGATGCTTGTTGGGTTCTCCTCGTCTCTGTTCTTGCTCCACTTGAACATATGATTTTGGCCTCTGAAATGGCATCGGCCTCTTATCAACTCTCCCAAACTGCAGTACTGGTTTCTGCTGAAATTGACGTTTGATAGCCTGCGCTTGTCTGATCCTCATCTCCGCTTGCTCAGCAATTTGGGCCCTTTCTACAACTTGTGAGTACGTTGCTCCATGCCGTCCCGCCATACTCACATCTCTGTAAAGTTCAGGCCTTAAGCCTTCCACAAATCTCTCCACTTTCAGTGCCTCCGTACTCACCATATGTTCAGTAAACCTCGACAACTGCTCAAATTTTCGAAGATAATCTGTAACTGACATGCCACCCTGCCTCAACTGTATGAACTCATTCATCTTCATGTCTGTCACTGGTGCCGTAAAGTACTTGTTTCTGAAAAGCTCCTTAAATCTTTCCCATGTCATAGTCGTGACATCCTCGATACTTTTAATCGTATCCCACCAGCGGCCTGCACTTCCTCATAACATGAAAGAAGCACACAACACTCTATCCCCTTCTGGAATTCTACTGTATTTAAACATGTTTTCCACTGTACGTAACCAATCCTCTACATCTGTGGGGTCTGCTGCATCTTCAAATATTGGAGGGCTCAGCTTTTGAAACCTCTCACAAACCATTTCCATACGTTCTACTTGACGTCTATCTTGATTTGCATTACCCTTTAGTTGTTCACTCATATCTCTTTGCTGAATCAGTTGTTGTATCTGTTGGGACTGGCGCTCTACTAGTTCCATCAGTCGAGTAATCACCACATCACGATTATTCCCTTCAGGAGGTGCTGCTTGCTCAGCAGTCCTATCCCCTTCAGAACTTTCACCTGTAGCCCTTACCATTTTGTCTACTAACTACACTTCCTACACCATATGGCCAATTTATAAGACACATAATAACACATAATGAAAATAATACTAACATGCAAGGCTGCGCTCCCAAGGAATGAGCTCATGTACATAGACAATCAGCAGGACCTAAATCGTGCTCTGATACCACTCTGACACGACCCACCTTACGCAACTTATAATTCAAATACTATTTAACATAAATATCATCATTATAAAAACCTGCATATAATTTTTTTTCACATAATATGTTTATAACCAACACCATCACACCAGTTCAACATACGTAACTGCTTTCTGACACCACTTCAAACCACCCAAACATGTGATAATACTTATTATATTACACAACTAAAACATCAGCGGAAACAAAATAAACCCACGGCCTAGCCCAACAGGTCGTCATCTATGTACATCCGCTCAAAACCCTGAAAGAGCTCCACAACTTGCACTACACACCACATACTCAAACATCAACAGGCTCACCTACAATGCATAAACTAGTGAGATAAAAATCTTAGTAAGTAGAAATCATGCATGTCAGTGCATGAAAATGAATTTAGTTTTCTATCGCCTATTTCCTAATCTTCCTAGTTGGTCTTTTTTATTTTGAAAACTGTTCACGTTGCGGGATCCCCACGATACACTTATGATATGCACCCCAAATGAGCTTAATAAACACACTTAGTGTCGGATTGATTCTGATCCCTGAATATAATACCGAGAATGATTTTTTCAAACTCTGGCAGAGTGTTGGGGATGATTTTCGAACCCCTAATAAAGTGTCGGGAATGATTTTTTCGAACCCTGACAGAGGTGCATATATAGTGGCCGCACACACCATTAGTACCTTATTAATTTTGAGGAAAATACTTTTCATATTTATGCATGGTATGCACCCAGAATAATTAAATGTGCATCACAAACCATTTACAATATCAATATCAATATCAATATTTAATCACAATAAAGCAACAATTTAACTTCAATTCGAACAGATCTATTTTTGGAATAACAACTTCACCATGGATCACACGGATCCCTTTTAATAACAACATTATCTCGAATCACACAGATCTTATAAACAATATCTTCTCAGATCATAGAGGTCTATATTCAACAGTTTTCGATCACACAAATCTATATAGGACAATGATATTATCTCAAATCACATAGATCCACAACTTGTATCGTAAAATTATCACAAATAATTTACAAATAATAGTGTTGAATATGAACCCTACTTTCTCCAAATCCCATAAATCCACAACTTGTATAACAAATTAATCTCAAATAATTCATATCGTAATTAAACTAATTACGAATAATTCATAACATAATTATCACATACTAATTACAAATAATTCACAAACAACATGTTTATGCATTGTAGTTGGACTTCTTCTTACCTCGATTCCGACACTAATATAAAACCCGTAAAAGACTGTAACTAATCTGGTATCTCCCGTCCCAGAAAGCACGTTCTGGCACACTTCTTTTTTTCTCCTCTCTCTCCTCTCTCCTCCTCTCTCTCCTCTCTCTCCCTATTACTTTCTTCCTCTCTTTCTCCTTTCCCTCTCTCTTCTTTTTTTTCTTTTGCTCACAGTCTCTGATGATGTTGCTTGTCAATTGCCAAGGGAAATTTATATAGGTAGATGGGTTTTGGGTGCTAGTCATCTACGACTTTCACCGCCACAACCTATTTACTATTAATAGTAAATAATTTATTATTATTATTATACTTACTATTAATAGTAAATACTATATTATTATTATTCATTATGAATATACGTACAGTACTTAATAACTAAGATATAATATATACGTGTACATTTTTCTACCCACTATTATTTTTACGAGAACACGTGTGATACTTAATAATAAAGAAAAGAAATAATATATTTATTCACATAAAATAATTTACTCATACATCCAAATTAATGCACGTAAATATTTATGTACACATATATTCACATATTATCACCATTTTATCAAGGATGTCTCAATTAAAATGTAAAGATAAATAAAATGTAAAATCAGTTGTCACATAATTACCACATTATTATCACATAATTGCCACATAATTATCACATAATTATAAAATACACATAACACAAATTATATTATATTGGCACATGAGTAGTGAGAAGCTCGGGTATCACACATGCTTCACGCTCTAAAAATTTAAAAAGGATTAGATCTTTCTCTGAGTGTGAGATATTCAGTACTTGAGAAATGGCGTTAGGGTAAAAAGTAGAGAAAAATACTATTTGTAGGAAAATGTTTATCCGAAGAACATGGAAAGAGAAAGAAGTTGTAGAGCAGTATTTGAAAAACTGATGAGAAGTGACAAAGATACGAAGGTGAAGAGGCGTTCAGAGAGAGAGGTTTGATGTGCGACTAGAATGGGTAATGAGTTGAATGGGGGTTGTGTATTTATTATAAATAATCTTTTGTCGTTTTGCAGACCACCGCCCATCGTCCAGATTCTTGAGTTGTAATGATGTGATTTACTTGTAAAGTAAGATTTCCTCAAAGAATATTAAGCGTATCAGTAAAGTAATATCTACTCTTTTATTGAAAGGATATTATGCAGATTTTTTTATTTGTCTTGCATGCGTGTCTGTATGTTGTATGCTTATTATTATTATTATTATTATTATTATTATTATTATTATTATTATTATTAAAATATCCTATTATTAGTGATTATAGGATATTTGTTTGCATATGTTTATTTTATCAATACTACAATTCATGTATAGATATCTACTTACAATTTATATACATTTATTATACTATAGATTTAATTAAATATTTATATGTAAAAAATAAAGGACTATTACATCCTCCCCCTCTTAATAAAATTTCGTCCTCGAAATTTAATATATATAGCAAGTATTGTCAATTAAATAAATGGATTATTGATTAATATAGGTACAATAAGACGATCATTGATGGGGGACACGAACTCAAAGATAGATTACCTTCTAAGTTAGTTGTGGATATTCGGACAAAATTTGGTCCTCTCATTCCCAAGTAGCTTCCTCACTTTCATGTCTATTCCACAATACCTTGACTAACATGATAGTTTTGTTTCTCAATTTCTCTTCCTTGCGATCAAGAATGGCAATAGGCCCTTCTTCATATGTTAAATCATGTTGAAGTGTGACATCTTGATAGTTGACCACATGGCTTGGGTCTTATACATAAGATCGTAACATTGACACGTCAAAGACATTGTGTATTCCAGACAAATTAGGTGGTAATGCTATCTTGTAGGCTGTTTTCCCAATAGTCTCTAAGACTTCGTATGGCCCAATGAACCTTGGCTTTAGTTTTTCTCTTTTTCCAAAACGCATAATACCCTTCACTGGAGTCACCTTTAGGAACACCTTGTCTCCCGGCTCATACCTTTGATCCTTACGCTTCTTGTGAGCATACGACTTTTATCGATCTTGAGTTATTTTGATTCTTTCTCTAATTTGGCTTATGCTCTTGACCGTCTTATCGACAATTTTGGGTCCCAACGACTTTCTTTCTCCAACCTCATCCCAATAGAGTGGAGACCTACATTTTCTTCCATATAGAGCCTCATATGGAGCCATGCAAATTATCGCTTGATAACTATTGTTATAGACAAACTCTATTAAGGGTATATAATCTTCCCTACTTCCTCCAAAATCCAGTATACATGCCCTCAGCATATCTTCAATCATTTGGTTGGTTCTCTCTGTTTGTCCATCAGTTTGAGGGTGATATGCAGTACTGAAATTCAATTGTGTTCTCATCGCATCTTGTAGCTTGCGCCAGAAATTGAAAGTAAAACGTGTATCCCTTTCGAACACTATTAAAACTGGTACACCATTTAATCATACTATTTCCCCAAGATATATTTGGGCCAGTTTATCCATGGTAAAATTCATTTTTATGGGCAGAAGTGTGCGGTTTTTGTCAATCTATCGACAATTACACAAATTACGTGATTTCCGCATGGGCTTCTGGGTAACCCGTCAATAAATCCATCGTGACATGTTCCCACTTCCATTCTGGCATTTCAAAAGGCTCTAATAGGCCTAAGGGTCTTTGGGGTTCTTCCTTAATTTTTTGGCAAGTCAATCATCTTCTAACAAAATCTGCGATGCAACCCTTCATGTTTCTCCACCAAAATGGTTTATTCAAGTCTTGGTACATCTTGGTTCCTCCAGGGTGAACTGTGTATGGAGTACAATGTGCTTCTGTCAAGATTTCATTTCTCAACTCCTCATTCTTGGGCACACATATCCTTCCTTGAAACAACAAGGCACCATTATGATCCTTGGAGAAACCTTTCGTGTCTTCACTTTTCGCCAATGAACGAATCTTGTTTAGAAACTCATCATCCTTCTAAGCATCAATGATTCATTCCTTTAGGGTTCGCAGTATGGTCAATGCTGCTAACATAGCACGTATGTCTTGTGGAGATGTCGCTATGTCAATTTTCAATTTCGCAAGCTCATTACTTAACTCTTCTTGATCAGTAATTTTGTAAGGCGGAAATCTCCTCCCCTTTCTGCTGAGTACATTAGCTACCACATTAACTTTTCCGGAATGGTAGTTGATAGTGCAGGATTGTATACTAAAAGTCTAGCTTTAGTATGAACAATTTTATAATAATTTATTTGAAATGAGAATCATATGATCAAATGATTGCGTCTTATAATTTATTTATGTGTAGATGCAATAGTCCACTTACTTTATACTGTAGATAATATGTTGTGCTACAACACACTGAAGATCATATTATCAGTTTCCTTATGAAGTATAAACAGATGCTCACAACCGAGATAGACGGGGACTCTCTATCGGGATGGTTGTAGTGTGGTTTGGTATTAGCTTGTCTTGACTATAGAATCACATTAGTGCACTTTGTGTGTATTGAGCAGGACCGCTTGAGATCGTTCGACTTATACTGACTTATAGGAGAATTTGATCTCAGTTATTATGGATGTTCGTGCTCTTAATCCCTATACAATAACCTCGACACGTAAGGCAGTATGTATTTCTTTGATTCATCAATGGATGAAATTTACATGTAATTAAATCAACAAACTCGGTGATTTGGGAAATAGTGTTGTCTCTATGGTGTGCTGTTGATTGAGAAGGAATCTGTGTCCGTCATAGGTTGATGATGTCCCCTTGAGGAGCTCATAAGGATTATCATGTAAACCCTGCAGGAGGATTTATTCCGGCATGATAATGAGGTTGAGTGGTACTACTCTCGATGAGATATTAATTAATGGAGTTGTCAGTAACTTAATTAATTAATGGACATTGTATATCTTGAACATGGGGAGACTAACGGGCTCATAATAAAAAGAAGCCCATAATGTAATTATGGGATTAGAACGGTAGTGCAGTAATAATATTTTAGTGGTATATATTATTATTATTGGACTTAAGTATAAGCTTTGGGCTAAGCTTGGATACTTAAGCCCAATGGATGCCCAATTCTAATTTCTCCCCCTGGTCCCTGTTGTAGCCCATATAAAAGTCATCTCAACTGTCCGGAAACCCTAATCAATTGATAATTCACGCCTAACACTGTAAAAGGGGTTAGGGAACAGCAGATTGAGAAGATCTCAAGGATCGTCGCCCACACGACATCGAGATTGGACTTCAGAATACAACAGAAGAGTGGAAGGTTGTTTGCTGCTGCTGTCCGCCACCTTCTACGATTTTTATAAAATTGTACAGACTTTAGAATAGGACGTGTGATAAACTGACGGAAAGCCATGGAAGAGAGGATCATTTTGGCGCATAGATCACTAAAATCTGTCATCAGATGAGAGAGTTATGTCCGAAACGGTGAGGCTGTACAGGCTGGTGTCGAGAATTCATCGTCTTCAACATACCCTATTGAAAGGTAATACATTTCTTTGGTTTTCTTGCTTCCGCTAAATTAGAAATGTATAGAATCCTAACGGGTCACGTTAACCAAATGATCAAATGCCAATAATTGGTATCAGAGCTTCGATTTTGTGGTGAAGTGTGACACGTTAGGCTAGGGTTTATGTGAATTATTTTGAACAATGATCGCATGATGATAAGGGTTTTGAATTCTTTGAGTAATCTGAAATAAACCCTAAGTTTTTTTCCTTCTCAGTTGTACAATGTTCATTGTATACCCAAACATGTACACCACACACACATCACCATATGATGGCTGATCGGTGGGATTGAGTGGTGAGAGACGGTGGCGATCGCGGTATCATACAGCGATGCTGTCTGGTTGTCAACAGTGTTGGTATGGCTGACTTGTACAGAAGAAGTGATGTTGAGCTGTTGATAGCAACGATCGACAACAGAAGTCGATTAGTGGTGAAAGGGCAGGCCGACGATGGCAGCTTGGTTGTAGACGAGCGTGATTACGATGGCAAGTGAGCGATGGATGGCTTGACCTGTGGGAGTCAGGCTGCTACATAGGTGAGTGTCGGACGGCAGTTTAATGGTCTTCTTTGGCGAGTGGCGTGACGACAGTATCAGCTGTTGGCACTGAGATACCGCCGACAATGCGATCAGCGAACGACTAAAATGAGAGTCAGCAGAACTCTGTGGTGTGTCATGTGACGAGGGCAGTTGGCATTTATCACCAATCAGCAAGCCTCGGTAGCACTTGGCGGCCAGAAGATTGAGTTGGGCTGATGGAGTTTTCCCAGCGAGTCTGATGCGTAGATAATCGAAGGACCACGATGTTGGCCTGACGAATTTGTCAGCGCTGGCAAGCCATGGCTACCATGTGCAGGTATTCTAGCGAGGGCTTGGAGAAGCTACGTGTGTTGGCGAAGATCGTCGACGGCTTCTTCGAGCGGGTCTGCGCATGGGTGTTGGTTGGACATGGCATGGCGGGCGCTTGTTTTGAAAGTCAGCGCTAGTCGTTGATGAGCGGTTGCGGATCGGCAACTTGAGACGCCGATGGCCGGTTCTTGGATGTGTGGCTTCGCGATGAGTTATCCGGCGAGCGATAAGAATTTCCTCGGGGCAGTTTCACCAGTGGGTAGCAGCACCGATGTTGTGGTGTCGTTTCAAGCAGGCGGTTTCGAGTTGCTGTGGATCAATGTGTGGGAGTTGTCTTGAGCCCTAAGTTTGTTGACTAAGTCAATTTTTTTGGCATTTTTTTCCTTATATATAATTGCTATAATTGTGTTACTTGTCAATTATTAATATATATTTGGATTGAATGTGCTATTTGATTTACTGTCTTATGTACCGTAATAGGAGCATGCTAGGTTAAGTATATTCTGAATATTGTATGCATGTAAAAATCCTTGGTGTTAAATAACAAAGTGGGAGAGGGGATTGGTAATTTATTCCCGCGGCCTCCATTATTGGTTTTTAAGTGACGTGAGTAAACTTACGTGTTGGCATAGGCCTTCCTCCCCATTGGATGAGTTTATTCACGGATCACTGGTACAGACTTCATTAAATGATTATTATTTGTAATGCAATACACATGAACTTGCGTGTTAGCATAGACATACCTCCCCATTAAATGAGTTTATTTGCGGATCACTGTACAAACTTATAATTGATGACTGTAGAAAGTTATCCGAGCGCGTGTGTACTTCTCCATCTGTAAGGCACATAAGCTTGGTCCGTGGACTTGGGGTCAAATAATGGTGTACACTTAGATGTAAATAAAAAGTATCCTCCCCATCGGAGTCACTGCTTTTATTTGCATGGCTAAAGAGGAACCGACTATTAATTATTTTATCATGAGGTTAGGTTGACAAATGAAATTAATGGGTAAAACCTTCTCTTGTAAATGTTTAGGTTTGTAAAGGTCCACACTATCGTGGTTTGCAGACTCACGGTGCTTGAGATGTCGGTGAATTTTATTTTTATATTGTTTTGAGAGAATTAATATAAAAGGATAAAATTCGAAGATTTGATCATTGTATTTATTTGTGATTCTCTGTAATTTCAAATGGTTTTATTTCGCTTATTGTTTACTAAAGGAAATTATATTTACTGGTCCAAAATTAGATGATTAGAAAAGAATCTTGGTTTTGAATTTTACTGCTTAGGAAAATATAAATATGTATTCTCACTAAGGATGCCACATGATGCCTATCAAAGTCTCCAGTGGAAAGGTGAGAGGTTCATTGAAATATGATGGTCTCATATGACTTTTCGGATACTTGAGTGAGGTTAAAAGGTAAGAGGTCATGGTTAACTTGATGAATCGAATGGAAATGCTTGGAATAGAAATTGAAGGGGAAACCTAGGTCTATTTATTCTTCATTGTTTGCCTAGATGTTTTGAGCAAGTTCCACCTGAATTACAAAAAGGTTGTATATGGTGGGGAATTTCTGACAAAACATGTCGCAAAGAAAATCCAATTTCATCAAGATGTGAACAAAGTTAGTATCTCATTCACTAGTTGTTGAAGCATGAATATTGATGGCATCTACTGACACGTAGTGTGTAGATACCGGAATCAATTAAAGCATGTACTTAGTGTTGATGAGATTATTATAAATATGGGCAATACTACGAGAGTAGTGGCTGTTGCAGTGGGAGTTGTTTATTTATCTTACGATAGGAATAAACGTTTGGTTATGAGAAATTGTCTTTACGTACTTTTTCATAGAAAGATTTTCATTTCAGTTTCTATGCATTTATGGATGGATACTCCATTTCATTTAAATGACATGGTCATAGTGATGAGGGATGGAGTTATAATCTGTTGTGTTACGTTAGTGACAATTTATAAACTCTTAAATCATGTTTATCCTACGGGTGCAACAAATAGTAATTAATAACGCGTCTTCTAATCTTAATAAGAGAAAGACTCTTCTGCTGAATTAGAAACGTATGGAACTCTAACGTGTCACGTTAACCAAACGATTGAACGCCAACAGATTGTGCAGTCATAATCTTTCACAAGTTCTAACCACCTTCTTTGTCTCATGTTGAGTTCTTTTTGTTCAAAGAAGTACTTCAAGCTTTTATGGTCGGTGTAGATTTCGCATTTCCCACCATAGATATAATGCCTCCAAATCTTCAGGGCATGAACCACTGCAGCTAACTCTAGATCATGGGTAGGATATTTTTGCTCATGGATCTTCAATTGTCGAGAGGCATAAGCGATCACCTTACCATGTTGCATTAGTACGCATCCCAAACCAAGTTTTGAGGCATCAATGTAGACCATGAATCCCTCCGAGCCGCTAGGGATTGTTAACACGGGCCGTGATCAACCTTTGCTTTAATTCTTGAAAGCTTTGTTCACATTTATGTGTCCACTAAAATTTAAAATCTTTCTTTGTTAGTCGTGTCAGTGGGCCAGCTATCTTTGAAAATCCCTCAATGAATCTTCTATAATATCCAACTAATCTCAGAAAACTTCTCACCTCATGTACATTTTTTGGGGCCTCCCATTCACTCATAGTTTGTACTTTACTTGGGTCTACTTCCAAACCCCGTACAAAAATGATATGTCCAAGAAACACACCTTGGCCGAGCCAAAACTCGCACTTATTGAATTTGACGTATGGTTTCTGCTTACGTAGTGTTTCCATCACTATCCTCAAGTGCTCTGCATGTTGTTCTTCATTCCGAGAGTAGAATAGAATGTCATCAATGAATACAATTACAAACTGATCCAGATATGGATGAAAAACTCAGTTCATCAAATCCATGAATACCGCTGGGGCATTGCTAAGTCTGTAAGGCAATACGATAAACTCGTAATGACCATAACAAATTCTGAAAGCTGTTTTAGGGATATCTATCTCTTTAATCTTCAACTGATGATACTCAAAGCGGAGACCTATTTTTGAGAACACACTAGCTCCACTCAATTGGTCAAAGAGATTCTCAATGCGTGGCAGAGGATATTTGTTTTTGATTGTAAGCTTGTTTAGTTCTCTGTAGTCTATGCACATCCGCATGGTTCCATCCTTCTTCTTCACAAACAGAACTGGAACACCCCAAGGGGATACACTTGGTTTTATAAAGCCACCTTCAACTCTTGTAACTCTGCAGGTGCCATCCGGTAAGGTGCTCTTGATACTGGGGCCGAGCCAGGCATCAGGTCAATTGTAAACTCAATTTGTTTATCTGGTGGCACCCCTGGAAGGTCTTCTGGAAATACATCTTCATATTTGCATATAACTAACACTTCTTTCAGTTCCATATGTGTCGTCTTGCTATTCATCACATACACCAGAAATGCCTCAGCATGTCTATTGTGAACCTCCTTTATTTTCTTCATAGCAGTCAAGATTTTTGGCATGGTTCTGATCCTAGCTCCATGGAATGTAAAGCTCTCTTTCTCATTCTCATGAAAGATAATTTATTTCGTATGACACCTAATGGTTGCACAGTTTTCCATCAACCAGTCAATTCTAAGGATAACGTCAAAATCCTTATGGTTAATGACGTGTAAGGTGACTTTAAGCACCTTATCTTCAAATTATACGTCCACATCTTTCAACAATCTTTCCACCTTTATAGACTTCCCGGATGGTATGTTTACTTCTAAGGCACTTCTTTCATTTCTACATTTAGTTTTTATTTTCATTGCTAAATGAGAAGAAATAAAAGAATGCGTAGCACCGGTATCAAATAATATAATAGCAGGAATATCTTGGATTGGTAGGATACCTGTGATTATTTATGGGTTTTGGGCCGCTTCTTGTTGAGTTAGAGAGTAAACTCGAGCCTTTCCAGCAGATCCTGATCCTTTTTCACCCCTTTGTGGGTTCCTTTTTGGGTATTGCCAATGAGTGTGCCCCGGCTCCTTACTCTAGTAGCATACGCCTTTTTCCATCAAACATGGACCTGGGTGGTTCTTCCCACAAGTGTTGCAAGCATTTCTTATTGGCTGGTTGCTAGCACCTTAATGGATAGGTACCCTCTAAGCTGGAGGCTAATTGCCTGACTTGTGAGGTGTCCATGCTCCCTTACATTTGGCAGTGTTGAAAGATGGTCTTTCCTTTGTAGAACTTAGATCAAGGCGTGCCTCAACTTCTAGGGCATTTTCAATAGCAATTGCATAGACCTGGTTCCTTTGCACTGCAAGGATACTGATTATCTCCTTTCCTAAGCCTAGTTCGAACCGTCTGGTCTTTTGAGCTTCAGTACCCACTAGATGAGGCGCATACCAAGACAACTGATTGTACTTACATTCATACTCCATATCGGACAAGCCCCCTTGCTTCAGATTCTGGAGCTCGTCGGCCTTCTATTATTGATAAGTCAACAGAAGGTAGTTGCGGAAGACCACTGTTTTGAAGTCCTCCCAAGTCATTTCTGCCATTTGCTCCAGGGTCCTTGTACGTCCAAATGCTTCCCACCAGTATCCCACGTCCCCTATTAGTTGGAAAGCTGTGCAAGAGACTTTTTCAGCATCTGTATAGATCAAATGGTTGAATATCCTCTCAAGAGCCCGAACCCATTCATCCAAAAGGGCCGGATCTCCACGGCCATTGAAAGTAGGCGGATTGTATCTCCTGAAGTGTTCAAGTATGGCATTCGGGTCGTGCCGTGGTGCGGTTGGATTTGAAGTCCCAGTGAAGTGTTGTGCTAGGCCCTCGAGTACAGTGGTGAGACGAGCTAGAGGGTCAACCGCTGGTGGGTTTGGAGCTGGAGTAGATGGTGCTCCGGGTGCGGTCCCTGAGGTAAGCCTGGGATGGTTCCACGGGTTCGTCGTCCTTCAGCCATTTCTTATGGGATTCATTGCGTTTAAGTTGTAAGTGTAAAAGATGTGATAATAATATGTCATTTTCATTAATAGTACCAATTTTGACATAATAGGTCTTACAATCAAAACAATGATGAAAAAATTTAGTAGAACCTAGATCTCCGAGCTTATAATAGCTTCTAGAGATGTACAAAAAAAAAGACTAGCAGATAATAATCATAATAAACATAAAAAGTAGCTAGAAACAATAGAAAATGATAAAAAAAACAGTAACATGTCCTCGTAAGTTATACACTTTATGAGTCGTAAATAACATCTAACAGACAATATACAACCCTACATCCAACACCCTAATCGTACATCTGCGCATCTCCCTCATTGGCACTGCAGGAGCTACAACGGCTGCTCGACTCCTCTAGGATAGGATAAGGAAAACTTATATCTGGATGAAAGCTGTAGATGATCAGTGGGGTAACCTCGTAAGAACTCCCAATAGCAGGAAGGCCAGGAATGAAGGTATGTGCTGAGCTATCTACAGGAATCTGAACACCCTCGGTCATCATAAGGTAATCATCGGAGCTAAAGAAGTCAAGGTCTGGGGTGCCAAATGAGTCCTCAGGGAAGTGGGAGGGTTCCTGGTAAGGCTCATACATCCCCTCATGATGCTCTAGGAAAAAGGGATGAGCAATAGTGCCACCTCTCCCAAGATGGAATGGAGGAAAATCACCATGCTCCTGCCACATCATCCATAGATGAGCCATGAATGGACGAAACTCCAGGCAAAGCATGTCGCTGTCCTCCGAAATCCATGCATACTCTCGGATGGTCCCATTCTAAGTCTTTCCACTAGACATGTAGCGACTCAACAACTATCCTAGCTGCCTCAAATGCCTACCATGGAGGAGTCTCACCCAAGATATCCCACGCCGACCACAGCCGAGTGATGTGGATGCCTATCGACTCCGAGAGGTCACTCTCAATACTACCATAGTGGGCAAGTCGCTCGTCCATGGACTCGGAATGCATCATATAAGATTCAGTCCTACGGTGATACATCTCCTTAAAATAAATCCTTAGTTACATTCCATTTTATCTAGAGTTAATAGATTAAATATCATTTCCTAACAAGTCCAATCAATCTACTTAAGTACAAGTATAATGAAACTTACATATTATTCATACAACTCATATACACATCATCACGGAGAGCAATCTATCTCATGTATCATCAACTCCTAATTTCATAAATCAATTAAAGTATCCATTTAAATAAAGTAAATAACAATTGACAAATCCATAAATCAACTAAAATGTCTGATAATAATTTACCTTTTGATGTAGCCGACGGAGCGAATGAGTAAGGGGTCGGAATATTATATTACCTATTTTTTTTAGATATTAAAAGGCATAATTTTATTTATTTTGTAAATGCAAGTCTACAGAACCATAGACCTGCTCTGATAACAGACTAGTCACAGCCCAATTTAATTTATATAAAATAACCAAATTTAAAAGTGTTTTTTTCTTTTTTTTTGGAAAATTTAAAATAAAACAATCGCTTCCAAAATCATGATAAAAATTAAAGGAGAGTTTACTTAAATCATAATCAGAATTTAAATCCACATCTTAAAAATTAAGTAGCGGAAGTCTTTCGGTGAAAAATCTAGGGTTTCGGCGAAAATTGGACAAAATTGATACAAAACCAATAGTTATGGGATAAAATCAATACAAATATTTTTTTTGGGACAAAATCTAAAATTTTCAATAGTTATGGGACAAAAAAAACTTTTAACTCCAATTGACTCATCTGATTTTCCAAGTTTTTGATGGATATCTGAGTAGACACTTGGAATTTCAGATTGTTGGCAGCCATCTCTTTCATCATTTCCTCAAATGAAGCTCTGGATCTTGCCCCACCTTGTTGGCGATTTCCACCATCTTGAGGGTAATCTTGTTGCCTATTCACCACTCTCTGCTCTTGAAACTGTTGTTGCCCCCTATTTCCTCCTTGTCCACTACCATACCTGAGATTAGGATGATCTCTCCAACACTGATTATAGGTTTGAGAGAAGGGATTATAAAGTCACCCCATGGCGTTTACTTGCTCCTCGCTGGGTGTAACTTTGCAAGCAAGAGTACAAAGATCATTAGTTAAACAATATTGACAAGATTGAGGGTTTACCCATTTTCCTTTAGCAAGATTCTCCATAGCAACTGTCAACTTGTTCAACTAAAAATCATGGACATCCTTCACTTCTCTAACTGATGGATCACGTTTGCCAAACAGTTGAGTTTTGGCAGCCATGCTAGTAATCAAACTCCTAGAAGCAGTAGGTTTTTTAGTCATAAAAGCTCCTCCGCTAGCCGCATCAAGCATGTTTTGATCCATGAATGACAATCCTTCGTAGAAGTACTGTAATAGCAACTGATCGCTTATTTGATATTGGAGGCATGCTGATGTGAGGCGTTTAAACCTCTCCCAATACTCATGTATACTCTTCCCTTGCATCTGACGAGCTCCAGATATCTCCTTGCGCAAGACAACAACTCTAGTGGCTTGAAAGTAAGTTTGGAGAAAAAATTTCTCCATCTCGGCCCACGTGTTTACCGATCTAGAGGGGAGATAATACAACCAATCTTTTGCCATGTTCTTCAATGCAAAGGGAAATGTCATAAGCTTGACTTGTTCCTCCATCACTCCATTTGGTTTCATTCTCATGCATACAACCGAGAACTCCTTCAAGAATTTGTGCGGATTTTCACTTGAAAGACCATGAAAAGCAGGAAGTAAGTGAATCAATCTTGATATCAATTCAAATACAATATTATCAATAATCACAGGAAAGTTAATGCATACTGGTTGATGGACTACGTCCAAATTTGCCAATTCATTCAAAGTTTTTTCAGTATTTTCAGCCATGTTTTTCTCTTCCGACTCAGATTCTACAGTATCTTCCTCCTCTAAATTAGAAAATTCAGAATTCTCCTCTGCAAGTTGAAGTATATTAGCTGCAAGTTCAAATTCAGTAAGATTTACGGCAGTTATGCCAATGGACGAACTTGTTTTCTTCTTCTTCTAGGACTCCTTTCTGAACCATGTTGAGAGTGAAAATAAGCGTGTTTTAGTGTTCAATTTAACACCTTTTTAATGAGAGTTGTTGTCATATATTAGCACAAGTATCTTATATTCAATAAATTTAAGAAAAGATGCACTTGAGGTGTTTTATTGTGTTTTAGGTGGAAAATAGGTGTAAAAGGCTCGGAATTAGAAGACATGATTTTAGAGGAAAGATTCGAGTGTTGTTCGACCAAGATAGCCTGTTCGACCAACATCACTTTGGTCGAACAGAGGGTGACAAGTATAGCAGATTGTAAAGACCCATCCAAGAGGTAGCTCGACTTGGAGGTGTTGCTAGACCAACATCGGCTTGGTCGAGCAAATGAGCAGAGGCCGAACAAAATGAACAAAACTTACAGTTTGTTTGTTTGACTTGAAGGTCTTGCTCGACCAACATCAATGTGGTCGAGCAAGAGAGGGTTGGTCGAGCAGAATGTTGAAATTTTCCAGAGAGCTTGCTCGACTAGTTGCTCGAGTTGGAGGCCTTGTTCGACCAGTCAGGCTTAGTTGAACGGTGTTTCGCTGCTGTCTATTTTTTGTAGTTTTGGAAAACTTTTATCAAATTTGGCGTATTTCTCAAGTAAAAGCCCATCCAAGCCTATAAGGAGAGCTCACAAGTATAAAAAGGGGTGTAGATCACATCATTAACCATCATAGAGATCATATTGAATTGAAGAGAGGCCACAACAATACTACACCCCACAAGGGGGGATCACCCCTCAACCATCATCCACATCCTTTCCTCCATCTATCTATCACTTTGAAGGTTCGTCTGTGGAATCAAGAGGAGAATCAAGACGAGGATTTAAGATGGAGAAGGACGCGACGCCGCCCACATCTAGAGTTTTATTCGTTTCTTAATTTATCTTGCATTTTTCGGACATCCGGGTAAGATCTATCCAACACCCATGATTGTTCTTCGTAACATCATGGGCTAGAGCCTCTTTGGTTGAACTAGGGTTGTGAAGGTGTTTACCAATTAATTGAACTTTTGTGTGTAAATTCCATACAATACTACTTGTTGATTTATTTTATATATGATTGTGCTTTCTTAATCCATATTCATGGTCGTTTTGTGCATCTTCATTTGGTATATAGAGTCTGAATATATATCTTAGTTGTAGATTGAGTGCGTTCACCGCTGAACAGGATTCCACATTATGATTATAAGTGAGGGGACTCCGAAGCTTCATTAGAACTATCATATATGAATGGTTATTAATTGAATTGAATTCGGGTTATTAAGTAGGATAACGAGGATAATTTTATGGTACCTATAAAGGGAGATCGTATTGGGTTAGAGTACCAATTGGCCAGGGAAATAATTAATACTGATAGTATCTAGAAAGGGGGTGTAATTATATCTCTTGCTCCGAGGTTATTCACATGTGTTACACACATGTTTACTTGTGTCTATAGAGTAGATATGCATGGTTTAGTGATGTGTCCATATTACACAAGGTATAGTCGGACATCAACACACGAAAGGGAGATTAATGAGTAAAACTGGATTATTCTAGAGCTACCTATTCTCCTACTTTATCCACTTTCGTATTCTTCTAGTGATATTTTATTTTATTTGTTATTTTAATTAATTATTTAGTAGATTATAATTAAATTCTAAAAACTATATTGCTACACTTGTCTTAATTAATTTAGTAAATAATTAAATTTATAATACGCCGTCCTTTGGGTTCGATATTCACTTGGTCGCTTGCTTAAGCTGCAATTGATATCCTTAATACTTGGGGATTAATTTTACGTGCAAAGAAAACGCGCATCAAGTTCTTGGCGCTGTTGCCGGGGACGACATTAAATATCTTTTGATTGTATCTAGTTTAATAAAGATTATCTTATTCTTGTTTTTGATTTCTAACACTTATTCTTCTTAGGTGTATGCTCACAAGATCAAAGAAAGGTGAGTTAGAACCATATAATCCAGAGATCGGGGCATCGTCGAGGAAGAAAAAACAGAAGAAGAGTAAGAACAAGAACGTAGACCCAACTGAAGCTCTAAATTTAGGAGTTGAAGTTGACGTGCTAAATTCGCAAATGATTGAAGTTGCAACCGAAGATAATTTGGAAGTAGAAACAGTCAACATGGCAGTGAGGAGCAATGGAGGAGGCAATGCGGGGTTGTTAGGAGCGAGAGGGGCCGAAGCCGATTTCGATTTACACCCTGCTCTTATCACCATGATTGAAAGGAGTCCCTTCTCTGGGAAAACATTCTAAGATCCTCAGCAACATCTTAATAAGTTCCTTGGTTATGCTAGTACACAAAAAGATGCAGGAGCTCATGAGGATGCGAGGAAGATCATATTGTTTAAATTCTCGTTGAATGAAAAGGCGAGAGATTGGTACGATATCTTGAGGCTGCTGAATGTGATACATGGGAGAAGTTGAAAGTGAAATTCTTGGAGCAATACATGCCACCTTCCAAAGTGTTCAAGATGAAGCAAGAAATCAATCAATTCTCTATCCATGGCAATGAGAAGTTTCATGAAACTTGGGACAAGTTCAAGGACATGCTTCGTAAGTGTCCTCAACATGGGCTATCTAAGGCTCAGTACATTAGTATATTCTACAATGGGTTGGACTGCGACTCTCGAGTATTACTTGATGCTTCTTCTAATGGAGCATTGCTTACGAAGTCACCCATCGAGGCCGAGAAGCTTTTCGAGGATATTTCGATGAACTCAAGGGATTAGCCGACTAATAAAGTGAGGGGCACTTATGTCCTTGGGAAAGTCGTACAGGTTGAGCACACTGTGGTGAAGTCGGGGAGAGATGATAAGATCGTCTCTAGCTTGGCTAACATTAGTAAGCTACTAGAGTCTCAACAAAAGCAGATCATTGATTTATCCCAGAGAGTACCAATAATACAACAGGATGGTGGCTATGAAAGAGCAAGCCAAGAGGAGATCGAGGAGTCAAACTACGCCATGGGTCAAAGTATTCAAGGAACTAGGTATTGGCTTTTGGATCGTTTGGTTAGCGTGATTCATTAGGTATCCATGTAATTATAACAGCGGAAGCAATGATTAAGTTTATAATACCTTAAACCAGGGAATTATGCTGATGATCTACTGCAGAGAACTACCTCTTGATCTTCTGCTGTATGACCCAAATACAATCCTGATGATGTGTGGGCAACAATCTTCAGGATTTCTTAATCTGCTTTCTTCCTCTTCTCACATCAAAAGTGGCGCAGACTTAGGGTTCTAGGAAGCTGAGATGACTTATATATCAGGCTACAGCAGGGAACATGAGGAGAAATTGGGTTGGGCCTCCATTGGGCTTAAGTATCCAAGCTTAGCCCAAAGCTTATACTTAAGTCCAATAATAATAATATAGTCCACTAAAATATTAATACAACACTGCCTTTGCAATCCCACAATTACTTTATGGGCTCCTTCTTATTATGAACCCGAAAATCTCCTCATATTAAGATATACAATGCCCATTAACTAATTAAGTTACTAACAACTCAAATTAATTAATATCTCTTCCGAGAGTAGTACCACTTAATCTTATTATCATGCCAGAATTAATCCACTTGCAAGATTTACATGATAATCCTTATGAGTTCCTCAAGGGGACATCATCAACCTATGCCGGACATGGATTCATTTTACAATCAACAGCACACCATAGAGACAATATTATTTTCCAACTCACCGAGTTTGTTGATTTAATACATGTAAATCTCACCCATTGATGAATCAAAAAAATATATATTGCCTTACGTGCCGAGGTTATTGTATAGGGATTAAGAGCACGAACATCCATAATAACTGAGATCAAGGTAGACAGTACAAGTTGAACAATCTCAAGTGGTCCTGCTCAATACACACAAGGTGCACTAATGTGATTCTATAGTCAAGACAAACTAATACCAAATCACACTACAACCATCCCGATAGATAGTCCCCGTCTATCTTGGTTGTGAGCATTTGTTTATACTTTATAAGGAAACTGATAATATGATCTTCCGCGTGTTGTCGCACAACATATTATCTACAATATAAAGGAAATGGACTTTTGCACAAACATATAAATAAACAATTTATAATATGCAAAACGTTTGATCATATGATTCTCATTTCAAATAAAATTGTTAAAACATTGTTCAATACAAAAGCTAGACTTTTAGTATACAATCTAACACTAGGTACCCAAATCAAGGAAACCAAAATTATCAAGGGAATTACTACAACTGTGGTCCCCCAGGTAATTACCAACAACCTAGAAGGCTGGAGTTTTCATGGAGAAATCCGAACAATACGATGCAGCTTCTTATTGGTGATGATCCGGGAGCTAAAGTGGAAGAAGGGAAGCCGAGTTTTGAGGATATGGTGAACAGATACATGGCGAGGAATGATGCGAGAGTAGACCGTCTCAAGGCAAAGTTAGAGAAGAAGATTGATGATAATCATAAAGATTTGTCTACG
Source organism: Pogostemon cablin (assembly GCA_023678885.1). NCBI lineage: Eukaryota > Viridiplantae > Streptophyta > Magnoliopsida > Lamiales > Lamiaceae > Pogostemon > Pogostemon cablin. The sequence goes on along the minus strand of CM042952.1, from coordinate 13,776,662 downwards.
CAAGTAAAAGACCTCACGTTGTTGATAGGAGAGATGGCTGGGAATGTAAACAAATTGACTCAAACTATTGAGAAGGGGAAGTTTCCATCTCAAAGTATTGAGAATTCAAAATCTTGCCACGTCATCACATTAAGGTCAGAAACGCAATATGAGGGTCTGATGATGCCTGCAAGTTAAACCGAAGGAAATAGAGGAGTTGCTCGACCAGACTAGAGTTGCTCAACCAGACTATCTAGTCGAGCAGAGATTGAACAACCTCAGGAAAAATAGAATTATGATACTCTATTTTCTGACCAACCGTTTGACCAACACCATGCCATTCGACTTGACCATCTTGGTCGAACGGAGGTCGAACAGAAGCAGTACTCTGAGAGCTCACGATCTGGAAACTCGTTCGAGCAAAACCAATCTGTTCGACCTGGCCACATTGGTCGAAGGGAGGTCGAGCAACATGTTCTGGACCAGAGTATGCGATCAGATGGGATGCTCGACCAAAAGCAAGTTGTTCGACAAAATCACCCTGGTCGAACAGAGGTCGAGCAGAACAGTTTAGAGCCCAATTCGATACCGAATGCGACACCTGTTGATCGAAACACTCCAGCTACATCTCAAGAGCAAAATACCGAGCTTACAGTGGTTGAAAAGAAGTGGGAAAGAGCAAAGAAATTGTGAGCCGAGAAAGATAAAGCGGAGAAGGTTGAACGCGATGAATGGGGAATTCCCAAAACAAGATACCCCCGCCCTTTCCTCTCAAGCTAGTTAAGAAGGGACTAGAGGAAAAGTTCAAGAAGTTTTCTGAGATAATAGACAAAATAAGCTTGAACATCCCTTTCTCTGAAGCAATACTGGAGATGTCGTATTATGCCCACTTTCTTAAGGATATTCTTTTAAAGAAGAGAAGCTTAAACGGAATCAAAATGGTGAGTTTGTTTGAGAATTGCAGCTCGATTATACAAAGAAAGCTGCCAGCTAAGCTAAAGGATCCGGAAAGCTTCACTATCTTATGTGAAATTGGAAAGGGGCCGGCACGTCGAGCCTTGTGTGATCTAGGGGCAAGCATCAATTTGATGTCGTTGTCCACTTTTAAAAGGCTTGGTTTGGGGGAGTTAACTTCCACATCGTTGGCTCTACAACTAGCGGATAGGTCTATGACATTTTTGAAAGGCGTGATCGAAGACGTTCTAGTCAAAGTTGAAAACCTTGTCTTTCCTGTGGATTTTATTATGCTAGAGATGGAAGATGACAAGGATAATGTTCCCTTGATCTTAGGGAGACCATTCCTTGCGACTAATGGAGCTATGATAGATGTGTAAAAGGGTGAGCTACGGTTAAAGATGGATAAAGAAGAAGTCATGTTTAACTTGGATAAAGCAATGAAGATGCCGATGGAGATGCAGTGCCACAGCATTGATGTGGTGGAGGAGATCGTTAATGAAGACATGTCTCTGATTCTTTCTAAGGATCCTCTTGAGACATGCTTGATGGAGTCTCTTACTTTTCCCACTACGGAGCTAGATGAACTCTCCAATGAGGTATGTATCGAATTTCCTGAAAACTTGATTGCTTTGGGTAATGACAGGTATGAATCGCAAAAGACAAAGGTTGAAAAGGTGAAGTGGACAAGGAAGTACTTGCCTTTGGACAGAGAGAGTGCACCTCAAGAAGAGAAGAAAGAGGAGTTGAAACCGCTATCGGAGCACTTGAAGTATGCTTATCTTGGTGACAATGGAAAATATCCGGTAATTGTATCTTCTTCCCTTGATGATGATCAACTTGTGGAATTGTTAGATGTGCTTAGAAAGTATAAGTCTGCGATTGGTTGGTCTCTTGATGATTTGAAATGTATTAGTCCTTCGTTTTGCATGCCTCGAATAAGATTGTTAGATGAGGCCAAGAGTAGCATTCATAATCAGCGGAGGGTGAATCCCGCTATTCAAGAAGTGATTAGGAAGCAAATCCTAATGTGGCTAGATGCAGGGATTATTTATCCTATTAGTGATAGTCCCCATGTGTGTACATTATATGTTGCTAAAAAGGGGGCATGACTATAATGAAAGCGAAGATGGTGAGACGTTAGCCACTAGGATTCCTACGGGATGATTTGTGTACGGACTACAGAAATTGAATGAAAATACATGCAAAGACCATTTTCCCCTTCCTTTCATGGATCAAATGCTTGATCGTCTTGCGGGGTATGAGTATTATTGCTTCTTGGATGGGTACTCGGGTTATAATCAAATCATGATTGCACCCTATGATCAAGAAAAGACTACTTTCACTTGCCCGTATGGAACTTTTACCTTTGTAAAGATGCCTTTTGGATTGTGTAACGCGTGATGAGAGTGAAAATAAGCGTGTTTTAGTGTCCAATTTAACACCTTTTTGATGAGTATTGTTTTTATATATGAGAAAAAGGTGCACTTGAGGTGTTTTATTGTGTTTTAGGTGGAAAACAGGTGTAAAAGGCTCGGAATGGAAGACATGATTTTAGAGGAAAGATTCGAGTGTCGTTCGACCAAGAGATCTTGTTCGACCAACATCACTTTGGCCGAACAAAGGAGGCCAAGTCAAACAGATTGTACAGATCCGTCCAGAGAAGTAGCTCAACTGGAGGTGTTGCTCGACCAACATCGGCTTGGTCGAGCAAATGAGCAGAGGTCGAACAAAGTGAACAAAACTTACAGTGAGTTTGTTCGACTTAAAAGTCTTGCTCGACCAACATCAATGTGGTCGAGCAAGAAAGGGTTGGTCGAGCAGAATGTCAAAAATTGTCCAGATAGCTTGCTCGACTAGTTGCTCGAGTTGGAGGCATTGTTTGACCAGTCAGGCTTAGTCGAACGGTGTTTCGCTGCTGCTATTTATGATAATTTCGGATGTCTTTTACCAAATTTGACGTGTGCTTCAAGCAAAGGCCCATCCTAAGCCCATAAAGAGAACTCGCAAGTATAAAAGGGGATGTAGATCACATCATTATTCATCATAGACAATAGATTGAATTTGAGAGATGCCACAATAATACTACACCCCACAAGGGGAATCACCCCCAACCATCATTCACATCCTTTCCTCCATCCATCCATCACTTTGAAGATTCGTCTATGGACTCAAGAGGAGAACCAAGAGGAGAATTCAAGACGGAGAAGGACACGATGACTCCCAAATCTAGGGTTTATTCCGTTTCCTAATTTATCTTGTATTTTCCAGACATCCGGGTAAGATCTATCCAACACCCATGATTGTTCTTCGTTACATCATGGGCTAGAGCCTTTTTGGTAGAACTAGGGTTGTGAAGATTTTATCTAGTTAATTGAACTTCCGTGTGTATACTCCGTACAACACTACTTGTGGATTTATTTTATATATGACTTTGCTTTTTAATTCATACTCACAGTCATTTTGTGCATCATTATCTGTTATTTAGAGTCTGAATACATATTTTGGTTATTGATTGAGTGCGTTCACTGATGAGCAGGCTTCCATGTTATGATTCTAAGTGAGGGGACTCCGAAGATTTATTAGAACTATCATATATGAATACTTATTAATTGAATATTATTCGGGTTATTAAGTAGGATAAAGAGGATAGTTATATAGTACCTATAAAGGGAGATCATATCGGGTTAGAGTAACAATTGACCAGGGAAATAATTAATACTGATAGTACCTAGAAAGTGGGTGAAATTATATCTCTTACTCCGAAGTTATTCACTCGTATTACACGCATGTTTACTTGTGTCTATAGAGTAGATATGCATGGTTTAGTGATGCGTCCATATTCCACAAGGTAGAGTTGGACATCAACACATGAAAGGGAGATTAATGAGTGAAACTGGATTATCCTAGAGCTACCTATTCTCCTAGTTGATCCACTTTCGTAATTCTTCTAGTGATATTTTATTTTATTCGTTATTTTAATTAATTATTTAATAGATTATAATTAAATCCCAAACTATATTACCACACTTGTCTTAATTAATTTAGTAAATAATTAAATTAATAATACGCCGTCCTTGGGGTTCGATATTCACTTGGTCGCTTGCTTAAGCTGCAATTGATATCTTTAATACTTGGAGATTATGTTTGCGTGCGAAGAAAACACACATCAAGTTCTTGGCGCCGTTGTCGGGGATGGCTGTTATTATTGATTTTATTATTTCTAGTTGATTAGGACTTTTATTTGTGATTATTTATTTCTATCTAACCTTGAATTTTTCTGAGTTACTTGTGCGCTTGAAAAAGGAGAGGAAGAAAAGAAAGAATAACACACTATGCTTAACATGGCCGGAGTAAGGAAAAATTCAGATAATGTTGCCATACGTGAAATTTTCACGAATTATGGAATTAGCAACATGGGGTTGATAGGAGCAAGGGAGAAAGATGATGATTTTGAGATACATCCCGCTCTTATTATCATGGTAGAGAAGAATCCCTTTTCTGGAGGTTGTTTTGAAGATCCATATCAGTACCTCAAAAGATTTCTTGGTTATGCAAACACTCAAAAGGGAGCTGGAGCTAATGATAATGCTAGGCGGATTGCCCTATTGAAGTTTTCATTAATTGATAAGGCGGAAGCTTGGTATGAGACCCTTGATGCAGCAGATTGCACTACATGGGACCAACTGCAGCAGAAATTCTTGGAGAGATACATGCCACCCTCAAGGATCTTAAGAATGAGGCAAGGGATCGCCCAATTTGTTATGAATCAGGGTAAGAAATTTCATGAGGCGTGGGACATGTTCAAAGACATGCTCAGGCGGTGCCCACAACATGGAATGTCTAAGGCACAATACATAAGTATCTTCTACTATGGTTTGGATTGTGAGTCGCGTATTCTTATTGATGCATCATCAGGAGGAACACTGTTATCTAAGACAGCAGTTGAAGCAGAAAAGTTGTTTGAAGACATCTCTATGAATTCATGTGACTGGCCTACGGAGAGAGATAGAGGATCATATGTAGTTGGCAAGGTGGCGCAGGTTGAACATCAAGTGGTGATGACGAATAGTGATGATGAGATCATCTCTAGTCTAACTAACGTCAACAAGCTACTAGAGTCCCAACAAAGGCAGATTACAGAGTTGACACAAAGGTTGCCTATTATGCAGCATCAAGAAGTGAAGAGTGTTGAAGATACCTTTAATCGATACATGGCTGAGAATGATGCAAGGATTGATCGTCTTGAGGATACCATGAATGTTGATCATGCAGATTTATCTAAGCAGTTGAAGGATCTAATTTTGATTATGGGGCAGATGACCGAAAATGTGAATTAATTGACACAAACGTTGGAGAATAATGCCATCACATTGAGGTCCGGCATGTCGTATGAAGGTCCGATGAAGTCGGCGGATGGAAACGAAGAAGACAGGGCTCTCATTCGACCAAGCTTATGCCGTTCGACTAGACATGATGGTCGAAAGGTGGTCGAACGAGTTCTGGAAAAACATAATTCCAATGCTCTGTTTTATGCCAATTCGTTCGACTTACACTCACCCGCTCGACCAGATCACCCAGGTCGAACAATGGCAGGGGGACGAGAGCTCACGATCAGGCAGGTTGCTCGACCAAAACCCATCTGATCGACCACTCCCTTTTGATTGAGCTGAGGTCGAGCAACACAGTTCAGTGCCCATTTCGATACCGAATTCTACACTTGTTGTTCAGAACACTCCAGTACCATCACAAGAGCAAGAAGAAAGGCTTAGACTGCAGATGGACAATGAAGATGTGGTTTTCTCTCTTGATCATGCAATGAAGATGCCCATATTGACTCAATCATGCAAGAGCATATATGTGGTTTCTAACATGTTTAATCTTGATTTTAAAAGGGCAGATGATTCTGAATTTGAGTGGAAGATTGACAAGGAGGTGCCTAGACAACCATGGGAGGAAGGAAATTCCAAGGATTGTATACTTGTTACCAAGAAAGGTGAGGTGTTGAGTGTAAACAAGAAGAGGGAAAGAAAGTGTTTGAAGGTGAGGATGCGAGAAGACCATCCTCTACCGTCGTGACTCTTCGACGTTAAACATGAGCGCCTGTTGGGGGCTTGTCCCTTCTATTTTATTGATTTATTTCTTTTGTGTGAGTAATAAATTTTTATATTTAAGGTGCTTACTAATCGACAATTATATCTCTTTGCAAACTTAGTTTCAACTTACGTTTTTACTAAGTTTGGGGGGTGTGATGTTATTACCTCATTGCAGCACCAAGAGTATAATATTTTCTTTGTAATGTTTGCTAGGGGAGTTGATTTTTTGCGGTATGTTGAAACTTTAATCGGTTTTGATGTGTCGATTTTTTGCAATTTGCCTAGTGTTTTATGGTATTTCTAGTGTGTGGAGTCGATTAGATAGTCAATTGATTCTTTCTTATAGTTCTCCTATTTTATTATTAATGAATCCTGTGATGATGAGTATTTGAGCTTTGATGATAGAAAGGTAAAAGAGCGGCAAGACGAGTTCTAAGCTGAGGCTTAATCTGATCGAGTTGAACAACTCGCGGAGCACGTGCATACGTTGAAGAAAAATCAGGTGCCCTCGTATTTCTTATTATAATTTTATGTGTGCTTTTAATTCATGAGAGTGAAAGGATTGAGTTTTGGTGATCCGCATGTGAGCTTATATATTTAAATCGTGCTTGAAATTCATATGCTCTTGAAGTTGATGAAGGAATTGTACTTTAATTATATTGTGATATGAAGTTCTATGTGTACTTGTGGGATATTGCTTACCATGAAAAGTGCTTTGTTACTTGTTAAAAACTCATGTGAGATTTTGAGCCTTTAGATCATGTACATAATCGCATGATATTTCTTTCTGATGAGTATCGTTCTTGTGTGTGTATTCTAGAACTTGCTTCTTGTCTTACTTGAAACTACATGTGTGTTAGATGATGGGAAATGATCTAAGGCCATCCTTGAATTTATGAGTCACTTAGCCAAATAATTCCCTACCAAATGATGTTTATTCGTAGTTAGCCCCGTTGAGCCTAAAAGCTTTATTTCTTTGGCAACCTACGAAAATAGCCTCTTTGATATCTTATTTGAGCCTTAAAATTCCTATATTTAATGGAGAATTAAATGCTGTCAAAGTGTGTGGATTGATTTTCATGGAGTTTGGAAGGAATAAAATATTTGGAGCTGTACGAGTGATTATGAGCTGAAAAATATGAGCTGAAAAATAAGTTGTTTAGGGGTAGTGCCCGAAACTGGTACTTCGAGATGTTAGAGGTAGTGCCCAAAACTGGTACCTCGAGAAAAAGGAAAAGAAGAAAAAATTGTTGAGCTTGAAGAAAATGAGAGAAGAAAATTAGAAGAGCATGAAGCTGGATAGCCTTGAAGCGTAAAAAATCTGCAGTACAAAAGATCTTTGGTTTTAATTCTCTACTAATTAAGTCACTTATACATATATTTCCTACCCTTACCAAAGAGCCAACATTACATCCAAAAGAAAAGTCTTTTTTTATCTCATTATCGAATCATAATAATAGTGGTGGAGTGTTTTAGACTTTTGACAAGCTTATAGTTAGGCATGCACTAGAATTGAATCTGAGTGTAAACACCTTAACCTATAAGTGTACATCTTTTACACTTGAGTGCGAGTGATATATACTTCCCATGATAACATGTTAATGGAGCATTTGAATTGGTGGTGATTGTCTTAGCTTGTATACTATGAATTGATTATTACATGTAACGAGAGTTGCATGAGCTAAGTTGAGGACAATTGTATTTTGAATATGGTATGAGTCATAGTCCAGGTTTCCCCGCTAATTTTCTTACTCTCTCTCTTTATTTCTATTTTATTGCCTCGGGACGAGCAACGGGTAAGTTTGGGGGATTAATAAGAGTGAAATTAAGCGTGTTTTAGTGTCCAATTTAATACCTTTTTGATGAGTATTATTGTTATATATTAGCACAAGTGTCTTATGTCCATATATGTGAGAAAAAGGTGCACTTGAGGTGTTTTATTGTGTTTTAGGTGCAAAACAGGTGTAAAAGGCTCGGAATTGGAAGACACAATTTTAGAGGCAAGATTCGAGTGACGTTCGACCAAGAGAGCTTGTTCGACCAACATCACTTTAGTTGAACAAAGGAGGCCAAGTCGAGCAGATTGTACAGATCCGTCCAGAGAGGTAGCTCGACTTTGAGGTGTTGCTCGACCAACATCGGCTTGGTCGAGCAAATGAGCAGAGGTCTAGCAAAGTGAATAAAACTTATAGTGAGTTTTTCGACTTAAAGGTCTTGCTCGACCAACATCAATGTGGTCAAGCAAGAGAGGGTTGGTCGAGCAGAATGTCGAAATTGTCCAGAGAACTTGCTCAACAAGTTGCTCGAGTTTGAGGCCTTGTTCAACCAATCAGGCTTGATCGAATGGTATTTCGATGCTTCTATTTATGGTAATTTCAGATGTCTTTTACCAAATTTGACATGTGCTTCAAGAAAAGGCCCATCCTAAGCCCATAAGGAGAGCTCACAAGTATAAAAGGGATGTAGATCACATCATTATTCATCATAGACAATAGATTGAATTGGAGAGAGGCCACAACAATACTTCACCCCCAACCGTCATTCACATCCTTTCCTCCATCCATCCATCACTTTGAAGATTCGTCTGTGGACTCAAGAGGAGAACCAAGAGGAGAATTCAAGACGGAGAAGGACGCGATGACTACAAAATCTAGGGTTTATTTTTGTTTCCTAATTATTCTTGTATTTTCCAGACATCCGGGTAAGATCTATCCAACACCCATGATTGTTATTTGTAACATCATGAGCATTTTGGTTGAACTAGGGTTGTGAACTTCCATGTGTATACTCCGTACAACATTACTTGTGAATTTATTTTATATATGACTTTGCTTTTTAATTCATACTCACAGTCGTTTTGTGCATCATTAACTGTTATGTAGAGTCTGAATACATATCTTAGTTATTGATATGGTGTGTTCACTGCTAAGTAGGATTCCATGTTATGATTCTAAGTGAGAGGACTCCGAAGTTTCTTTAGAACTATCATATATGAATACTTATTAATTGAATATTATTCGGGTTATTAAGTAGGATAAATAGGATAATTTTATAGTACCTATAAAGGATATCATATCGGGTTAGAGTACCAATTGGCCAGGGAAATAATTGATACTGATAACACCTACAAAGGAGGGTTGAATTATATCTATTGCTCTGAGTTTATTAACACGTGTTACACGCATGTTTACTTGTGTCTATAGATTAGATATGCATGGTTTAGTGATACGTCCATATTCCACAAGGCAGAGTTGGACATCAACACATGAAAGGGACATTAATGAGTGAAACTGGATTATCCTTGAGCTACTTATTCTCCTACTTGATCCGCTTTTGTATTCTTCTAGTGATATTTTATTTTATTCGTTATTTTAATTAATTATTTAGTAGATTATACCCAAACTATATTGCCACACTTATCTTAATTAATTTCAGCGTTGCATGATGGCCATATTTGATGGGTTGATAGAGAAGATCATGGAGGTGTTTATGGATGACTTTTCTGTGTTTGGTTCTTCTTTTGATGTTTGTTTATCTAACCTTGCTAATGTTTTGAAGAGATGACAAGAATCAAATCTTGTCTTTAATTGGGAGAAGTGTCATTTCATGGTAAGAGATGGGGTTGTTCTTGGCCATCATATTTCGGCCAAGGGATTGCAGGTGGATAGAGCAAAGGTGGTGGCAATTGAGAAGCTTCCACCACCTACGAATGTGAAGGGAGTGCGATCTTTTATTGGACACGCCGGTTTCAATAGAAGATTCATTAAAGACTTCACGAAATACTCCAAGCCCTTATCTCATTTACTTGAAAAGGATGTGCCTTTCGTATTTGATGAATATTGTCTAGCAGCTTTTTAGGTTTTGAAGGAAGCGGTTATTACTGCACCTATCTTGATCACACCAGATTGGATTCAGTTGTTTGTACTTATGTGTGATGCGAATGATTTAGCACTTAGAGTGGTGCTTAGGTAGTTGAGGGATAAGAAGTTTTGCATCATTTACTATGAGAGTAAGACTTTCGATGCAGCACAAAAGAACTACACGGTGACTGAAAAGGAGTTTCTTGCTGTGGTGTACGAATTTAATAAATTTCGACAGTACTTGGTTGGCATGAAGATGATAGTATACACGGATCACTTTGCGATTCGCTACTTAATGGAGAAGAAGGAAACAAAGCCAAGGATCATTAAATGGATTCTTCTTCTGCAGGAGTTTGATATGGAGATCCGAGATAAGAAAGGTACGAAAAACATCTTGGCAGATCACTGATCAAGTTTGGAGATAAGGGAACACTGTGATGATTCGTTTGATTACATAGAAGAGATGTTCCCTGATGACAAGATCATGGCGGTACTTATTGAAGGAGCTAAAAAAGCATGTGTAGTGGCTGCCCAAGGGATGGATCCATGGTATGCGGATTATGTAAATTACATTGCTGTAGGAGAAATCCCAAGAGATCTCAACCGATACCAACTCGCAAAGTTCAAGTGAGATGTTGAGACCTTCATATGGTATGATCCGTTTGTTTACAAGATATGTACGGATTCCATAGTCTGTAGGTGTTTGACGGAGATGGAGATGGAGAGTGCTTTTGAGTTTTGCCATGCACAGCCTAACGGGGGGCACTTCGGGCCTCAAAAGACGGCAATGAAGGTACTTCAATCAGCCCTTTATTGGCCTACCTTGTTTAAAGATTGTGAGACCTATGTGGCATCGTGTGATAGATGTCAAAAGATGGGGAACACAAGTCAAAGAGATGAGATGCCACTTCAGCCTAGCATTGTTGTTGAGAACTTCGATGTATGGGGGATCGATTTCATGGGGCCTTTTCCCCAATCTAATGGATTTCTTTACATCCTTTTAGCAGTAGACTATGTTTCTAAGTGAGTGGAAGCCATTCCCACTAGCGTGAATGATTCAAGGACTATTTTATCTTTGCCCTTTATGGAGTTCCTAGAGCATTAGTGAGTGATGGAGGTTCTCACTTCGTCAACAAGCTTCTTGAAAAGGTGCTTAAGGATTATGGAGTCAAGAATAGGATTACTACGGGTCCGGATCTTCTGTGACACTTTGGTATGACATTTCTTGTGCCACTCCATTAAATGAGCGGCACGTAGGAGAGATGAGAGATATTATACCCTAACCAATAAACCCTTAGGGGTAAGGATTGATTCAACCTGCCATGTGTCATTCTATTAAGAGATGTCACAGGAGATGCCACATCAAAGTGTCACAGGACATCCCATGCCGGTTACTACACCCTATCACCCTCAAGCGAATGGACAAGCGGAAGTCTCCAACCGCCAAGTGAAGCAAATCTTAGAGAAGGTAGTCGGAACCAATAGAAAAGATTGGGTTATTAAGCTCGATGATGTTTTGTGGGGATTCTGGACTGCTTATAAGATGGTGTTGGATATGTCACCGTATCAAATTGTCTATGGGAAGCCATGCCACTTGCCCGTAGAGATTCAGCACAAAGCTTTTTGGGCGTTGAGAAGTTTGAACTTGTCCTTAAAGGATCAAAGGGAGTTGAGAATAACTCATATTAATCAATTGGATGAGTTTAGGAATCGTGCTTATAAGAACTCGAAGATCTACAAAGAGAGAATGAAGAAATGGCATGATTCGAAGATCTCATACATGGAGTTCAAGCAAGGTGATGAGGTATTAATTTTTAATTATCGCTTGAAGCTCTTCGCAGGGAAATTGAAATCAAAGTGGACGGGGCCGTTCATTATCCATAGAGCCTGCAGAGGGGGGAGTTTTGAGCTTATGGACAAAGATGGGGGATATTATCACGGCAAATGGGCATCGTTTGAGGCATTCAAGTCGTCGGATGATGCATGCGTTGTCTTTGAGGATACCTTGCACTAGATTGGACCGTCGTGACTCTCCGATGTTAAACATGAGCACATGTTGGGGGCTTTCCCTCCCGTTTTATTGCTTTAATTTCATTAGTGTGAGTAAGAAATTTTTATATTTGACGTGCTTATCATTCAGAAATTACATCTCTTTACAAACTTAGTTTCAACTATGGTTTTTACTAAGTTTTGGGGGGTGTGATGTACTTACCTCATTATAGCACTGAGAATATGATCTTTTCTTTGTAATGTTCGCTAGGGGAGTTGATTTTTTGCGGTGTATTAAAACTTTAGCCAATTTTGATGCATCAATTTTTTTCCAATTTGCCTAGTGTTTAGTGGAGAGTTGTTGTTTTGGTGTGATTGTGGAGTTACACTTGATGTTTTACGGTTTCTCTAGCTTAATTTTTGGATATCTTGATACTTGATGTTGTCCTAGAGTTGAATGTTGCAGAGAGATACGAGAATGGTACGAAATTGAGGAAGATCGTGAGTTGTTTAACCTAACAGGAGCTGTTCAACAAAGCTAGAGTCGAGCATCGGTCGAACAAAGTGGGAAAAACTTCCAGAGAGTTGTTCAACCTATTAGTGGTTGCTCGATCGGGAGTATGAAGTCGAACGATGGTCGAGCAAGACAGAGAGGAATAGGGGGCATGACGAGGAAAGTTACTCAACTTCCAACACCTGTTCGACCACTAGCATTAGGTCAAATAGAGGTCGAGCAAAATGCATAAGTTGTCCAGAAAGGTTGTTCGACCTCGACCATTTTATTCGACGAAGGAATCTAAGTCAAACAAAGGTCGAGCAAAATGTCAAAATTATCTAGAGACATCATTCGACTTAGCACGAGTTGTTCGACCAAGACATAGAGGTGGAACGTAAGTCAAACAAGTCACGGAAAAATAGGGACTCGGCTACACGAGTTGCTCGACTTCCATGTGCTATTCGACCAAGAAATTCAGGTCTAACGGAGGTCGAGCTAGGCAATTTTAAAGGTCAGATCTGGGTCATTCGACTTACAAACATTGTTCGACCATCCCTAACAAGTCGAGCTGAGGTCGAACAGGGATTGGGAGCAATTTTAAAAGGTATTTCATCCCATTCGACACACCCACCTCCGTCACCCTTTCTCGAGCACCATTTGTAACTGTAAGTTCTTCCCCTTAACCTCTTTTCTACACCTAAATCTGGCCTTCCACACACTTTACATCCAATTTCGAGGGTTTGCGAGATCCAATCTCAGATTTTCACTCGAACTTTTGGGGTTTTCGTTCTTGTTCATCGCACGCACACCATGCCAAGCAAAGGTATGTTTTCTCCTCACTTTTACTTGCGTATTGTGTTGATGATGATTAGTGAAGAATGGGTGAGTGGATTCATGCTAGTTTTGGTTTGGATTGATTGTTGAATTACTTGAGTTGTTATCCAAGGTTGCATTCAAAATTTCTTGAAATGTGCTTCGTTAAATTGTGGAAATTTTGTGAAATTGATGTTGTATGAAGCATGGGCTTTGGTTTAATTTTGAATTATACATATGGGCTTATTGAATTTGGATATTGATGAGATGCAATTGATGATGGAATTTGAGCATGTTTGAAGTATGGACTTGGTGAAATTTGGAGTTGATTTGCGATTATGTTGGTGTGAAGTAGTGTTGGATTACTTGAATCTTGATATTCTTGATTGATAGTGTTGGTTTAGAGTTCGATTGTGATTGAGAAACACTTGAGATTGAGTTGAATTAGATACATGAATTTGAAGTCTTGAGTAGGATTCATGCTAGACTTACGCTTGGAATTGTTGATCACTTTTTGTTGCGTATTGAAGTACAACTTTTGTAGGAAAAGAGATTGCTTCTTCTTCAAAGCGGAACGGAAACAAGTCACCCCCGTTGGTGGAGATAGTCAAAAAGATAAAGATGGATAAAAGAAAAACTCCAAGGAATTTTGGAATCAAGATTGACGATTGGAAAGAGAAAGAGGAGTTGTGGAATGCAATCTTGTTGAAAATAAGAAGGACGAGGTATCAAGATGATCGAGCCATAATGGATATGCACATCATCAATGACATTCGTTGGATGTTCAACCTAGCGGGCATCACAGCATTCATGGAGATGAAAAGGGAGACATATTTTCACATCAATGCAGAAGTGTTGTGCACGCTGAGAGTGGAGCGTGGTGATGGATATCTTCCCTATGGCATTCACATACAAATAGGTAGTCAAGAGCAGACTACGTGGGCTTGAGAGTTCAAGAAATTATTGGCTGTGAGAATATGGTTGGGAATGAGCAAGATGACTTCAGGGCAAACGAGTTTTGGAGAGCTATAACGGGGAGGCAAGAGGACTACAATTCCAACACTTCTAAGGTTGCCTTCATTCGCAACCCCGTTATTGCCTATATGGACCAGATTTTGGGAAATACATTGTTTGCAAGGTCTGATGTGAGTTATATTCCAAGGGGGGAGCTCTATGTTCTATGGTGCATGCTCAACAGAGTTCGCTTCAACATAGCAGCTTACTTTTTCCACCAACTTTATAAGTTCACCACGCACGGTTTTCAGAAAGTAAACATTAGGAGATGATCACCATCATAGCGGAGTACTACAGGATTGATTTGAGTAGGTATGATCCTGTTTGAGGCGATCCAGACTTAATCTTGATCTCGTGTGTCAGGATGGGGCTTATTGAGAGAGTGGATGATGCTTGGATGTTCATCCGAGGGAAGAAGCCTCGCACACTTTAGTTTCCGCTGGTGATAGCCTACCTTACCACTATGAGGGACAATAATAATTGGTTGATAAACACGACAATACACACAGTGATCTCTAGGACGTGCTTGGAAAGAGGGAATTGGAGATTGTTGGCTGATTTGCGTGAGCAAGGAATTGGCTTGGTCGAGGACATGGTTCTTATTGGAGATCTAGCTAATTTCGAGGAGGAGGAGCCACATCCACCACAAGCTTTTGAGTATCAGGAGAACATGCCTCCGATGCAGACCCAGCAGCTGCTCGAGCAAGAATTCTTCGAACAACCACCACCACAGCCACAACCGCAGTAGAAATATTGAGTGGCCCAAGATAAGTTCTATCGGGAGAAATTCCGACTGATGCATGAGCATTTAACCATGCTCAACACGACCAAGCAAGAAATGAACAGGTAGCTGGCACTTGTAAATGCTAACTTTGCTGCACTCAACACGTGTTATGTTGAGATGGATGGACGGTTGAGGCAGTTGCAGGATCATGGGCGCATGATGGATAGGAATCTCACCGCTCTTCATAGAGATATGGACCGGTGGCGGTTAGTGATAGGAGATAATGATGATGAGGGAAGATCGGATGATGATGATGCTCCGCAGGAGTGATGAGCGTCAGGTTTTTGTTCTGATCTCCCATTCTCTTTTCTACTTTACAGGTGCCAGCTTGAGTGTTTGGGTGTAGTAGTGATTCATGCGTGAGTGGTCTGTATTTGATTATGATGATGATTGAATGATGAGCGTTATGTGCTTGGGATGAATTCATGATATGAATGGGCTCTTATATTGATGCATGATAATTTGTTAATGGGAAGCATGTTCTATTTGTACTCGTAGTTCAAAAGAAATTGATGTTGATTGAATGCTTTGAAGAGTACTTAGGATTCTATTAACCTTGTGAGCATTTGAGCCTTTTGATCGTGCTATACGCATGATCGTTTATTCTTGAGAGTCATTTGTATACTCGTATTCTAGAACTTGACTTGGAGTCTTGTGTGAAATCTATAATTGATAAATACTAGGAAGTGAACTTAGGCCATTATTGTTGATCGAGTTACTTAGCCAAATTTATCTTACCCTATTATATAATTATCTTTGTAAGCCCTTTTGAGCCTTAAGCTTTTCTTTGGCAAGCCTTGATAATGAGTCGTTTACCTTTTGAGCCTTAAACACCAATTACTAGTAAAGAGTAGAGGTAGACTAATGCTCGAGGAAACCTTGAAGTGGATTAGGAGGAGAGATTTGGTGAAAGCAAATTTGAGAGACAAGAAGTTAAATCTTGTGAGAGATAGTGCCTGAAACCGGTATCCCGAATGTTAGAGAGAGTAGTGCCCGAAACTGGTACCCTTATACTTGAAGAATACCGGAATTGGCGTGTTAC
This sequence comes from Pogostemon cablin, assembly GCA_023678885.1. Taxonomy (NCBI): domain Eukaryota; kingdom Viridiplantae; phylum Streptophyta; class Magnoliopsida; order Lamiales; family Lamiaceae; genus Pogostemon; species Pogostemon cablin. The sequence goes on along the minus strand of CM042952.1, from coordinate 13,760,635 downwards.
TACGGAAAAGAAGTTGATCCAAGTAAAGATGGAGGAATGGTGCATGAACTAGATTGTTAAGGCAAAGAAGCGAAGGGAGCAACTGAAAACAATATACCAAGTTAACTCTTTACAAGTAAAGTTAGTCACTTATCTATATTCTTCCACCTTAACCAAAGAGCCGACATTACATCCTTGAAGCATGTCCTTTGTGATCCTAGTATTGAGTCGATTATAGATGGAGTTTTGAGACCTTTGACAAGCTTATGGTTACGCGAGTATATAAATTGAAATTAAGTGTTGATATCAACCATAAGGTGTATATCTTTTACACTTGAGTGAGAGAGTAAATACTTACCCGTGAGCTAGATGACTTAGCACTCGTAGAAGTATTGTGATGATTGATGTTTTTATGTGAATGGAAGGTATGATAGTTGCATGTTTTAAGTTAATATAATTGCATGTGTTAGGATATGTTGTACCTTGTGATTACACTTTCTGGATTTTTTTATTTTTTTTGCCTCGGGACGAGCAACATGTAAGTTTGGGGGTTTGATGAGAGTGTAAATTCACATGTTTTGGGCTCTGAGTAGGATTTAGTCTTTTATTGAGATGAATTGATACGTTTATTGGGAAAGTCACGAATCAGAGAGTACAAGGGCTATTTGAGCATATTTGTATAGAAAAATAGTGAAAAAGGCTCGAAATTGGAAGACACCATTTTGGAGGCGAGATTTGAGTGTTGTTCGACCAAGATAGCCTGTTCGACCAACATTAGTTTGGTCGAACAGAGGGTGACAAGTTGAGCAGATTTCCGAAACCCGTCCATAGAAGTAGCTCGACTTAGAGGTGTTTCTCGACCAACATCGACTTGGTCGAGCAGATGAGAAGAATTCGAACAAAGTGGACAAAACTTACAGTGAGCTCGTTCAACTTGAAGGGCTTGCTCGACCAAGTATCAATGTGGTTAAGCAAGAGCAGTTTGGTCAAACAGAATGCCAAAATCGTTCAGAGAGCTTGCTCGACTAGTAGCTCCTTGTTCGACCAGTATGCCTTGGTCGAACAGCGTGTCGCTGATGCTATTTATGGTAATTCCGGATGTCTATTACCAAATTTAACGTGTGCTTCAAGCAAAGGCCCATCCTAAGCCCATAAGGAGGTCCTATGAGTATAAAAAAAGAGCTTTCGCATGAGGAACAGGACACAACACAAGACAACACATATCTTCCTTCATCCACGAAACCCTACCATCATCCGAATGGGTCGTGAGAGAGGTTCGTCCGGCGAGTCAAGTAAGATCATACCAACTAGCCATGATTGTTCCTAGATCAATCATGGGCTAGAACCACCTTGGTAGTTCTAGGGTTATGATAGTTTTATGAGTTAATCAAATTTCCATGTGTAAACTCCGTACAACACTACTTGTGGTTTATTTTATATAAGATTGTGAATTTTCAATTCATAATCATGGTTGTTTTGTGCATCATTAACTGTTATGTAGAGTCTGAATACATCTCTTGGTTATTAATTGAGTGTGTTCACCGTTGAGCAGAATCATATGTTATAATTCAAAGTGAAGGGATTCCGAAGTCTTATTTGAACTATATTATATAGATACTTATTAATTGAATCATATTCGGGTTAATAACTAGGATAAAGAGTATTACTTTATAGTACCTAAAAGGGAGATCAAATATGGTTAGAGTACTAAGTGCATGGGAAATAATTAAATATGATAGTACCTAGAAAGGTGGTGAAGTATACATCTTGCTCCAAGGGTATTCACATGTGTAATACGCTTGCTTACTTGTGTCTATAGAGTATGCTTGCATGGTTTAGTGATGCGTCCATAAATCACAAGGCAGAGTCGAACATTAACACGTGGAAAGGAAATTAATGAATAAAACTGGATTACCTGAAGAACTACTCCATTACTTACTAGATCATAACCGAATTTCCGCTATTATTTTTTATTTATCTTGCTATTTTTAATTATATGTTATTTAGTTTCATTGCAAAACCAAATCAAAATTTTCAACATAATCTTCGTTGGCTAGAATATAATTGAATTGATAATAATCCGTCCCTGGGTTCGATAATCACTTGGTCGCCTATGGAGACTACAATTGATATCCTTATACTTGAGGATTAATTTTGTGTGTTGAGAAAATGCTCATAAAACCTCCGGGCAGTTCTCTCGATTTCAGATATGTATTCAAGTTGTTTTTGACCCGAAGATTTAGTAATCATTCACAGAAAAAAAATTTCGAAAATAGGGGCCTTCTAACACTGAAGGGTTCAGTGTCAATGTTATTGGAAAATTCAAAAATTCCAGAAAATTTCTGAAAATTTCTAGAACTTGTAAAAATGCAGAAAAATATCAGAAACACAAAAATTTAACAAAATTTAATTTTACTCCCCGAGTAAACGGTGCCAAATTTGATAGGCTGTCGCCGGCCTATCAAAATAAAATTTATATCCGACTCATACTAATATTTAGTATAGCGACGAGTAGGGTCGAACCCAAGAGCGTATAATGAATTTTAATTAAATTTAACTATTAAAACAATTAAAATAATTAGGGGGTTTTGTTATGGTGACAATATGAAAACAACACAAATATTAAATCAACTCAATTTTATGTAACATCCAAGTAGATGAAAATTAATATTTAAATCAACCAAGTGATGAAAACCTAGTTTAGGATGACGATCCCCTCCCGTTTACTAAATTAACTAACTACAGGAATTAAACATCTTGCCTAGTGTGCAAACTCAAATCCCTAGATTGACGGTATGACCAATCAACCCGAATGTTCTTAGATTTATCAACTAGGGTATGACCATTAAATTGAACTATCTACGAGTGACCCTATGGATTCGAACTCGTAAATGCATTAAAACTCTAAACATAGAATTACTAGGCTACGAAATCCGGCTAGGAATCATACAACCTAGATCCTACTACACCTAGAGAGAATAATCTCTATTTGCAACTTAATCCAATTCCTACAACAATTACATATTATAGTTCATGAAATAAAATTCAGCAGTTTAACAATTAAATAGTTGATCAGGTTAAATTAACTATCAAACTACTATTAAGAACATCAAAGCATGTAATAGAATAAACTTGCACAAAATATTCAATGAAAAACCCTTAATAATTAATCTACGGTTCAACAGGAGTTTTATAAAATCTTAAACTAGAAAAGGGGATTAGCCCCGCATGTTCATACTGAATAGCAAATTAAAATAATAAAAATCAGGATGTCGGATTGTTCTTCGTCGTTCTTCACTTCAGCCTCAGGGAAGATTAACACCATTGCTCTCTTGATTTCCAGGAATGATCTGTGTTCTCTTTTTTTTCTGATCCCAGAATAAATGAATATCTCTTCCTTATTTAACTTTTTATCCACCAAGTAATCTTCTTGATCTTTTTCCTTATTTCTCTTTTCCAAAAATATCTCCAGTATCTTTTTACCTTGTTTTTCTTCTCTTTTGATTGAGCCTTTTACAGATTTGGGAGAGATCTGATCCTAAAAATATGTGAAAGATATGCTGGCTGATTTATTTCCTTATTTGCTCCACTTAACAACCTGTTTCCACATCAATTCATATAATTAAAATAATTATTTGTTAAAGATTAAATAAGTCAATATTAGCACATAAAAATATATAATTAAATTAAATAGACTTGAATTTCCACCAATAATCATGCTAATATATGACTTATCAACATCTTCAACTCATTATCAATGGATGCTCTCTCTTCAACAGGTTTATTGGTTGGATCAAAACTTGGAGGATACCCGACTGCAGTGTTCGGGTCAGAGTACGACAATATCATTCCTCCTCTAATTGGTGAAGTTCGCACCTCCTTGGAAATTGGTAGGTCTGAAATTCTGTCTATTTCTATACTCCCTTGAAAATTCTGACTCATAGCATAATCGACATCCTCTATCTGCTCTTCTTCTCTTATCATCATTACATTCTCTCCGCATCTGTTTCCTTGTGTGAAAAGATCAAGTTTCTTGTGCAGCTCCGTGAGTTGGCTCTTCAATTCTGACAACTCATCTTTGTGAACCTGATGTTCCACTTTACCAATCTGATCAAAAGTTGCTCCTCCTCCATCAGTTGTTTCGAATGACCAATCATAAGTATTTGAAGCCATCTCCTCAAAGATCTCTTCTACTTCATCTGCAGACTTCTTAAAAATCGATCCACCTGCTGTTGCATCCACCAACACTCGTGAGTCACCTCTTAATCCTTGATAGAAGAAGCCTAAGTAGGTGTCTTTTGAAAATCCATGTTGGGAATTGCAGCACAACAGCTCCTTGAATCTTTCCCATGCCTAATAGAAACTCTCTAAGGGTCTTTGCTTAAATTGAGTGATCATCTTCTTCAAATAGAAGCTCTTGGTTGGAGAGAAATATTTGTTGAGAAACTTATTTGCTAAGTCCTCCCAACTAGCACAATAACCTGTGGGTAAGTCCTTATACCACTCCTTGGCTTTTCCTGCCAGTGAGAATGGAAAAAAGCCTCATCCTAACTGCATCTTCAGGAACTCCTTGCTGCTTTTGTGTCCTAGCATACTCATCAAAGAGCTGGAGATGTTCAGATGGATTTTCTAGTGGTCCCCACTGAACTGTTGTCTCTCCACCATCCGGATCAGTCCCAATGATAACGCAAAATTCTCTGCAGTGATTGTAGGTCCATACAATACAACATTAGTGATATGCTTCAACTTATACTAGTCCCGCATGGGAGTTGGGGCTTACTGATTGTCATCCTTCTTAGCTGCTTCACCTGTGCTCACATAGCTGATTAGAATATTTTAGATCTAAATAAAATAAAAATAAAATAAAATAAACAATTAAAAATTTAATGTCCTAAAATAAATCACAAAAGAATTAAATAGTAAAGCCTAGGGAATTATCCCCGGCAACAGCGCCATTTGCTTGTTCATCTTTTTGTGTGTCCCCAAGTGTAGGGAATCAATTGCAGTTCGGCGTGAGACCAAGTATATTATCGAACCCAAATGATAATTCTAAACTTACTATTTAATCTATCTATGACAACTCTAACCTAAGACAAATTTGGGTTTATAAGTGAATTTAATTAAATCTAAGAAAGCAGAAAATAAGTACTTAAAATAATAAAATGGCAAATAAAATTAAATATGAAAGTGTTCAAGAGAGAAGATAGATATTACTAGGTAATCCAGTTAAATCGGTTAAACTAAATCACTAGACAATCAGTTAGAATCCCTGCAGTTCTTATGAAAGCAATCACTAATTTATGTCAAATCCCTCTTTAAAGTAAACTTAACACATAAACCTGGTTTATACCCTCAGATGCTGAAGAATAATCCCTACTCCCTTTCTAGGTACTTCATGCAAAATTTCATTAAAGGTTAGAGCACTACACTTCCCTTTATAGGTACTTAAGAATTAAACTCCAATTCTCACCTAACAATCTAAGAAACCAAATTCTTTAGAATGGTAATTAATAGATATATTAAGTGTCCTATATTAATTATTCTAATAAATAAAGGTTGTATGTTTAGATCCCCTTTACCCATAACATGTTGACAAATATAATTCTTATATAACGCAAGCAATAAGCATAAGTATGCACAAGACAATGACATACACATGAATAAGGACAGATCATATAAGACAAAAATATAAGTCTCAAATCTAAACATTAATAAAGGAATAAGTTTACTGCAGGTATCCAACCTTATGTCTAGATCATCAATTCAAAACAATTTGACCTTCAAACCTAGCATTATCAAAGAAGTACTAGCCCATGGTGTTTCAGACATCACACATGGTTAGGTATGAAAGCATAGCCATAGGTCTATAATTCAAAACTTTAAAAAGAAAGAATAAGAAAAATCCTAGATGTGGCGTGATTCTCTGTTCTTTCCTCCGTGATTTTGAATCTTTTTGTTCTCCTTCTCAAGTAAGCAACACTGATGAACTCTCTGGGATAGGTGGATGGGATAGTGCAGTGTAAGAGTATGGAAAAGTATGTAGGGTTGTGAAGAGTTATGGAGAGTTAGGGTTTGGAACACCCCAATGGATCTTTTATAGTTGAGGGCTGCTAAAATTCGGATTCCACCTCAAAATAGGGATTTTTCACGTCAAAAACCACAAATGGGCCAAAAAATACAATCTCGGTTTGCTGGGCCATGGCACCGGTCGTTCCGACCATGGAACGAGTCGTGCAGGCCATGGCACAGGTCGTGCCGCCGACAAGTGCCGCTCGGCCGCACGGGTCGTGCTACGCGTCGGCAGTTTGCGCGACCTCACAATTTTGCTCATAACTTCTTCATCCGATTGAGATGATTTTTGTGCTCACGCGATCCTCTCTTCCTTAGATATCCAATCATATAAAGAACTTACTAAAATTCTCCCATATGAGTGTGGAACGAGTCGTGCAAAATGGCACTGGTCGTGCTGGTCGGCACAACTTGCGCGTCTTCACCGTTTTGATCATAACTCCCTCATCTGACCTCCAATTGAGATGTTTCTTGAGCCAAAATGACCTTCTCTTTAGTGGATTCCAACCATATATCACATCATCAGTTTGGACCTCCACAAAGATACAGAAAAATTATGCAAAAAGGACATGCATTTTTCAGCATTCTTTCACAATTTCACTCTTCTTTCCAACTTGGCACTTTTAATCCGTTTTCCACCTTAAACACGAAATAACACCTCAAATGCACCAATATCTTAAATATATTAAAATTAACCATTTAGTGCTAAAATACGAACATAAATTCCACAAAATGGTGCTAAATCGGACCCTAAAACATGCATATTTTCACACTAAACAACCATCCAAAGAGCAAAATACTTTGCTTATAGCAGAGAAGAAATGAGAAAGAGCAAAGAGATTGAGAGCTGAGAAGGATAAAGCGGAGAAGGTTGAATGTCATGAATGGGGTATTCCCAAAACTAAGATACCTCATCTGTTTCCTTTCAAGTTAGTAAAGAAGGGATTGGAAGAAAAGTTCAAGATGTTTTCAAATATCATAAACAAGATAAGCTTGAGCATTCCTTTCTCAGAGGCACTCTTGGAGATGCCATACTATGCCCGCTTTCTAAAAGACATACTTTTGAAGAAAAGAAGCTTGAACAGAATTGAAATTGTGAATTTGTCTGAGAACTGCAGCCCGATCATACAGAGGAAGCTGCCAGCAAAGTTAAAAGATCCAGAAAGCTTCACTATTCTATGTAAGATTGGTTTGGGGGAGTTAACTCCCACAACAGTTGCTTTACAATTGGTGGGTAGGTCTATGACTTTACCGAAGGGTGTAATCGAAGATGTTCTCTTAAAAGTTGAAAAACTAGTCTTTCCCGTGGATTTTCTTGTTCTTGAGATGGAAGATGACAAGAATAATGTTCCCCTCATCTTAGGGAGACCATTCCTTGCCACTGCTAGAGCTATGATTGATGTTCAAAAAGGAGAGCTATGGCTGTGCATGGATAAAGAAGAGGTTATGTTCAACCTCGATAAAGCAATGAAGATGTCAATGGAGACGCAGTGTCACAATATTGATGTGGTAGAGGAGATCGTGAAGGAAGATATTTCTTTGATCTTTTTAAAGGATCAATTGGAGACATGCTTAATGTAGTCTCTTATTTTTCCCTCCACAGAGCTAGATGAGTTCTCCAATGAGGAATGTATTAAATTTCTTGAAAATCTACTTGCTTTGGGTGATGACATGTATGAATCACAAAGGACCAAGTTTGAAGAGGCGAATTGGACAAGGAAGTACTTACCGTTGGATTGAGAAAGCACAGTTAAAGAAGAGAAGAAAGAGGAGTTGAAACCACTACCAGAGCACTTGAAGTATGCTTATCTAGGTAACAATGAAATATACCCGGTAATTGTATCTTCTTCTCTAACTGAAGATCAACTCGATGAGTTATTAGATGTGCTTAGGAAGTATAAGTCTGCAATTGGTTGGTCTCTTGATGATTTGAAAGGTATTAGTCCATCATATTGCATCCATAAGGTAAGATTATTAGATGAAGCCAAGAGTAGAATTCAGAATCAGCGGAGGGTAAATCCCACTATTCAAGAAGTGATTAGGAAGAAAATCCTAACATGGCAAGATGCGAAATCATATATTCAATTAGTGATAGTCCCCATATGAGTCCATTGGAAGTTGTAGCTAAGAAGGGGGGCATGACTATTGTGAAAGACGATGATTGCGAGACTCTAGCCACTAAGAAGGGGGGCATGACTTGATTTGGGGGAGTTAACTCCCACAACGGTTGCTCTACAATTGGTGGATAGGTCTATGACTTTACCGAAGGGTGTAATCGAAGATGTTCTCTTAAAAGTTGAGAAACTAGTCTTTCCCGTGGATTTTCTTGTTCTTGAGATGGAAGATGACAAAAATAATGTTCCCCTCATCTTAGGGAGACCATTCCTTTCCACTGCTGGAGCTATGATTGATGTTCAAAAATGGGAGCTAAGGCTGTGCATGGATAAAGAAGAGGTTATGTTCAACCTCGATAAAGCAATGAAGATGCCAATGGAGACGCACTGTCACAATATTGATGTGGTGGAGGAGATCGTGAAGGAAGATATTTCTTTGATCCTTTCAAAGGATCAATTGGAGACATGCTTAATGGAGTCTCTTATTTTTCCCTCCACATAGCTAGATGAGTTCTCCAATGAGGAATGTATTAAATTTCTTGAAAATCTACTTGCTTTGGGTGATGACATGTATGAATCACAAAGAACCAAGTTTGAAGAGGCGAAGTGGACTAGGAAGTACTTACCGTTGGATAGAGAAAGCACAGTGAAAGAAGAGAAGAAAGAGGAGTTGAAACCACTACTGGAGCACTTGAAGTATGCTTATCTAGGTAACAATGAAATATACCCGGTAATTGTATCTTCTTCTCTAACTGAAGATCAACTCGATGAGTTATTAGATGTGCTTAGGAAGTATAAGTCTGCAATTGGTTGGTCTCTTGATGATTTGAAAGGTATTAGTCCATCATATTGCATCCATAAGGTAAGATTGTTAGATGAAGCCAAGAGTAGCATTCAGAATCAGCGGAGGGTAAATTCCGCTATTCAAGAAGTGATTAGGAAGAAAATCCTAACATGGCTAGATACAAAATCATATATTTAATTAGTGATAGTCCCCATATGAGTCCATTGCATGTTGTAGCTAAGAAGGGGGCATGACTATTGTGAAAGACGATGATTGCGAGACTCTAGCCACTAGGATTCCTATAGGATGGCGTGTGTGTACTGACTACAGGAAACTAAATGAAAATACATGCAAAGACCACTTCCCTGTTTCTTTCATGGATCAAATGCTTGATTGTCATGCAGGGTATGATTTTTACTATTTATTGGATGGGTACTCGGGGTATAATCAAATCATGATTGCACCCGAGGACCAGGAAAAGACTACTTGTGGTTTATTTTATATAAGACTATGCGTTTTTAATTCATACTTAGAGTTGTTTTGTGCATCATTAATTGTTATGTAGAGTCTGAATACATATCTTGATTATTGATTGACTGCGTTCACTGTTGAGCAGGATTTCATATTATGATTCTAAGTGAGGGAACTCCGAAGTATCATTAGAACTACCTTATATAAATACTTGTTAATTAAATATGATTCGGGTTAATAAGTAGGACAAAGAGAATAACTTCATAGTACCTATAAATGGAGATCATATCGGGTTAGAGTACTAAGTTCACGGGAAATAATTGATACTTATAGTACATAGAAAGGAGGATGAATTATATCTTTTGCTCCAAGGATGTTTACACATGTCACACACATATTTACTTGTGTCTATAGAGTAAATTTGCATGGCTTAGTAATGTGTCCATATTTCATAAGGCAGAGTTGGACATTGATACACGAAAGGGAAGTTAATTAGTACAAACTGGATGGCCCGAAGAGCTACCTACTTCTCACTTATTCACTTTCATTTAATCTCTACTGATTATTTACTTTAATTGTTCTTTTAATTATTTATCTAATAGTTACTTAATCATCACACTTATATTGCCATACTAGTCTTAATAAGTTAGAGTATAATTAAATTAATAATAATACGTCCTTTGGGTTCGATAAACACTTGGTCACTTATCAAAGCTACAATAGCATCATTCACACTTGGGGATTAATACTGTATGTTGAGAAAATGCTAATCCATTGCCGTCCCTATCTGATTTGAAAAATCCAAATCTATGTAACTCGTAAGAAGTAGTGAATCTGTCCGGTAAGCCCACATATAATTTTTTATCTTTTTCAGGTACATAAATATATGTCTTACCACATTTCAACATTCTTATTTCGAGTTACCTTGACACCCACTAACCATGTCATTAGTAATATAGATATCCGTTCTCATGCAAAGCATTTCTTAGATTAAGCCTCCTTATTTGCCAAAGCATAAGGATCCGCCTTCATCAACTTTATCTTCTTTTGTGTCTTAAGACACATTTCCTTAGATAAAGTCACATGCTAAAATGAGTAATGATTGTATCATTTCATGAAGCTTGAGATAAGCACAACATCATATCCTGCGATCCGTATCACAATGATCGCAATAATGTATTTTGCTTCTCTAAAGTCCTTCATTTCATACTGCTTTATGAGCCATACCCATACGCCTGACAATACTGTTTCATTGTCTCCAACAATGAGTAAGATATCATCTACGAACAGTACAAGAAATACCACTAGGCTTCCGTCACTTTTTTTAATACACAAGACTCATCTGCGCATTGAATAAATCCATATCACTGGATTACCTCATTAAAACATATGTACTTTGAGTTCAAAGCTTGCTTAGGTCCATTGATGGACACTTTTAAGCTTACACTCAAAATGTTCTTCGCACTTTTGCAATGAATCACTCTGGTTGCTTCACATAGATGTTTTCCTCAAGACTTCCAATCATGGAAGCTGTCTTGACATCTATTTGCTATACCTCATAATTCAATATGAGTAGCAATAAAATAAAAGAATCTGGATCAACTTAAACTTAGCTACCGGCGAAAAGGTTTCCTCATACTCAAACTCACCCTTCTTTCTGAGTGTACCTTTACGCAACAAGCCTTGTTTTAAAATATCACCTTACGGTCTGATCCTCTTTTATTTTGTAGAATCACTTCCAGCGACTTTCACACAATTTCGAGGATCTACAAGCACCCTGATCTTATTTAGAATCTATAGATTCTATTTCAGAAATCATTGCACTTTGTTAAGATTTCGCAATTCTATCTTGTAGTGCTTCTTCGTACCCTTGAGCAGATTTCATGTTTACTAGGGACCAAGTCTGATGACTCCCCTTAGACATAAATCTTTCAAGTTGTTTTAACAACCCTCCCACTATGATAGAGCACTACTGGCAATTGTGTATCAGATGTATCACGCAATGCAGTTTTCTTGTGGTATATCCTCTTATACTATTGGTACTATACTTTGAGTTTTCCTTCCCACATCCATCAGAATAATTTTTACATAGGTTTGTGATTTATTATATAGCCCTTTTCCAAAAATCTAGGGTTCGTGTTAACAATCACCCTTTGATCTTTTGGACTATCAAATAAAATACCCTTCAATTTCTAGGATATCCCGCAAACAGACAAACATCCTTACGACATGATGTTTCTAGGGCACACCCATAAAATGAATTTAGTAATTCACAATAATTCATCATCTATCTAACCATTTCCATAAGAGTCCAATACCTTCTTTTCGCCACACCAGTCAGTTAGGGTTTGCCAAGTGTTGACACCTTGAGATTCAATCCCAACCTCTGACAAATGCCTCCTAAACTATCTTAAGAGGTACTCGCCACTACGATTAAATTGTGATAACTTGATATATTTTGATGACCCTTTACCACATAAGCCATGCACTTTTGAATTAATCATAGTACTTAGACTTGCGGTGTATCAAAATTATATCTAACCACCTCTCGCCTGGATAGTCTTAGAACCGCACAAATAAGAAGAACCAATTTCACCATATCTTTGGCTCTACACCCCTTTGCCTTAAAAGAAAATCATGACCTAGTTTCAGACGCCAAAAGGTATGTTTGGTTCATATCCAAAGGTTCCTTTCTGTTATTAGGATTAGAAAACGCGTTATCATTACTATTTGTTGCATCCATGGGATAAACATGATTTAAGAGTGTACAAATTTTTATCAATGTACCATAACAGATTATAGCTCCATCTCTCATCGTTATGACCATGTCATTTAAATGAAATAGAGTATCCATCTGTAAAAGCATAGAAACTGAAAATAAATTCTTTCTATGAAAACGTACATAAAGATAATTTCTCAAAATCAAACATTATTCCTATCAGAAGATAAATAAACAACTCCCTCTGCAACGACCACTACTTTCGTGGCTTACCTATGTACTCAATAATCTCACCATCACTTAGTTATAGGCTCTTAGTGATTCCAGTATACACAACGTGTCAGTAGATGTCATCACTAATCATGCTTCAACAACTAGTGAACGAGATACTAATTGTTGGTGTTCAATTGTTTGGTTAACGTGAACCGTTAGGGTTTCATACAATTCTATATCAGCGAAAGCAAGAATATAAAATCATATTACCTTTCATCAGGGTATGTTGAAGAAGAGAATGAATTCTCGTCGACAGCATGCGCGAGCTCACCCTTTTAGGCATAACTTCCTCATCCGATTATTTATTTGAGTGATTTTTATGCCAAAACAATCCTCTCTTTCGTGACTTTCTAACAGTGTATCATAAAAATTGTTTGGAGTTACACACTATTTTAGAAAATCATTGAAGTTGACGAACAGCAGCAGCAAATGACCTCTTGATCTTCTGTTGTATTCCCAAGTCCAATCTTGAAGTCTTGTGGTCGATGATCTTAAAGATCTTCTCAATCTGTTGTTCCCTTTCCCTCCTCACAGTATTAGGCATGAATAATAGGGTTATCGGACATCTGAGATGATTTATTTATAGGCTACAACAGGGATCAGGAGAAAAAATTAGAGTTGGGCCTCCATTGGGCTTAAGTATCCAAGTTTAGCCCAAAACTAACTTAAGTCCATTAATAATAATATATACAACTAAAATATTATTACTGCACTATCGTCCTAATCCCATAATTACATTATGAGCCCCTTCTTATTATGAGCCCGTTAATCTCCCCATGTTTAAGATATATAATGTCCATTAATTAATTAAGTTATTGATAACTCCATTAATTAATATCTCATCCAAGAGTAGTACCACTCAACCTCATTATCATGCCAGAATTAATCAACCTTCAGGGTTTACATGATAATCCTTATGAGCTCCTCGAGGGGACATCATCAACCTATTTAATAGAGACAGCACTTCCCAACTCACTGACTTTATTGATTTAATTATATGTAAATCTCACCCATTGATGAATCAAAGAAATACATATTGCCTTACGTGTCGAGTTTATTGTATAGGGATTAAGTGCATTAACATTTATAATAACTGAGATCAAGTTTTCCTATATAGTCAGTATAAGTTGAACGATCTCAAGCTGTCCTGCTCAATACACACAAAATGCACTAATGTGATTCTATAGTCAAGACAAACTAATACCAAATCACACCATAACCATCCCGATAGAGAGTCTCCGTCTATCTAGATTGTTAGCATCTGTTTATATTTTATTAGAAAACTAGTAATATGATCTTTCGCGTGTTGTCGCACAACATATTATCTATACTATAAAGTAAATGGACTATTGCATGGACATATAAATAAATTATAAGACACAATCAATTGATCAATGATTTTCATTTCAAATATTGTTAAAACATTGTTCATACGAAAGCTAGGCTTTTAGTATACAATCTAACAACAGGTACATGGCAAGGAATGATGAAAGAGTGGATCATCTTGAGGCAAAAATTGATGCCAATCATGAAGACTTATCAAAGCAGATGAAGGACCTGACTTTATTGATGGGGCAGATGGGCCGGAATGTGAATTAGTTGACACAAACATTGGAGAAGGGTAAATTCCCGTCTCAAAGCATAACGAACTCGAAAGAGTGTAATGCCATCACATTGAGGTCAGGAACACAGTATGAAGTTTCGATGATGCCCATTAGTGAAAATGGAGATGAAATGTCCCAGCTCGAATACCGCTCAACGAAACCTTTTGGTCAAGCAACAATCGAGCAACACGATGTGGAGCTAAAAAATCAAATTTTGTTTATAGGTACTTTTCTTGACCAAAACCACCTTGCTCGACCAGACCATTCTAGTCATGTTGTGGTCGAGCAATCCTCTATTGGACTGAAAAATATTCTTCCATTTATAGGTCCCTTGCTCGACCAGACCATTCTGGTCGAGCAGTGGTCGAGCAACCTCTGTCGGGACTATGCAAAACCACTCCGTGCATGGGGACCTTGTTCGACCAAACTCCTGTTGCTCGACAAGACCATTTTGGTCAAGCAGTGGTCAAGCAAGCTCATCCAACTCCCGTTTCCACGTCAAAAGTTACACCTAATGTTTAGAGCACTCCAATACCATCACATGAGTAGAATACTAAATTATAGTTCAGAAGAAGTGAAAAAGAGCTAAGAGATTGAGAGTCGAGAAGGATAAGCTGAAGGAGGTTGAACATGATGAGTGGGGAATCCCAAAGATAAAGATACCTCCTTTGTTTCCTTTGAGGTTAGTGAAGACGGGATTGGAAGAGAAGTTCAAGAGTTTTTCAGATATCATGAATAAGATAAGCTTGAAAATTCCTTTCTCTGAAGCAATCATGGAGATGCCATACTATGTCCGATTCCTAAAGGATATCATATTGAATATAAAAAGCTTGAACGGAGTTGAAACAGTGAATCTATCTGAGAATTGTAGCTCGATCATCCAGAGGAAGCTTCCAACAAAGTTGCAGAATTCGAGAAGTTTCACGATTGTATGTGAGATTAGAAAAGGGCCAGCAAGACAAGCCTTGTGTGATCTTGGGGCAAGCATCAATTTGATGCCATTATCTATATTCAAACGGCTTGGTTTAGGGGAGTTGGCTCCCATAACAGTTGCTCTACAATTGGCAGATAGGTCCATGACTTTTCCGAAGGGTGTAATTGAAGACGTTCTTGTGGAAGTAGAGAAGCTAATCTTTCATGTGGACTTTTTAGTGTTGGAGATGGAAGATGACAAGGAGAACGTCCCTCTTATCTCAGGGAGACCTTTCCTTGCCACAGCTGGAGCTATGATTGATGTTCAAAAGGATGAGCTTAGACTATGGATGGATAAAGAAGAGGTTTTATTCAACCTCGACAAAGCAATGTAGATGCCTATGGAGACACAGTGCAACAACATTGATGTGGTGGAGAAGATTGTGAAAGAAGATATGTCTTTGATCCTTTCAAAGGATCCCTTAGAGTCATGCTAGGTGGAGTCTCTTACTTTTCCCACCATGGAGCTAGATGAGCTTTCCAATGAGGTATGTATTGAATTCCTCGAAAACTTACTCACTTTTGTTAATGACTAGTTTGAACAAAAAAGAACCAAGATTGAAGAGGTCAAGTAGACTAGGCAGTACCTACCATTGGATAGAGAGAGCACACCAAAGGAAGAAAAGAAGGTGGAGCTGAAACCACTACCGGCACTTGAAGTATGCCTATTTGGGTGATAATAAAACATATATGGTAATCGTATCTTCTTCTCTAGCTGATGATCAACTTAAAGAGTTGTTAGATGTGCTTAAGAAGTATAAGTCTGCGATTGGTTTATCTTTTGATGATTTAAAAAGTATTAGTCCATCATATTACATGTATAAGATAAGGTTGTTAAATGAAGTTAAGGGTTGCATTCAGAATCAGTGGAGGGTTAACCCCGTGATTCAAGAAGTGATTAGGAAGCAAATCCTAACATGGTTCGTTTTAGCACTCGGATCTTGTGGTACACGTGACCCATTAGGGTTCCATGCAATTCTATAGCAACGGAAGTAAGAATATAGAATTGAATTACCTTTCACAGGGTTTGAAGATTTAGAACTCGATCAAGTTGATGCAAACGAAATCTCCAATCTTCTGTTGTATTCCCAAGCCTAGTTTTAACATCGTGTGGGCGACAAACTTCATGACATACTCAGTCTGCAATACTCTCTACTCTCTTCACGATATTATGTTTTGGATTGTATACTAAAGTCTATCTTTTTGTGTAAACAATGTTTTGATCAATTTATTTGAAATGAGAATCATATGATCAATTGTTTTGCATATTATAATTTATTTATATGTTATTGCAAAAGTCCACTTACTTTATACTATAGATAATGTGGTGTGCAGCGTCGCATAGAATATCACATTGTCGGAATCTTATAAAGTATAAATAGAAGCTCGTAATTGAGATAGACGGAGACAATCTATCGAGATTGTTGTAGTTTAATTTTGTATTAGTTTTTCTTGACTATAAAATCACATTAGTGCACTTTGTGTGTATTGAGCAGGACCGCTTGATATCGTCCGACTTATACTGACTATATAGAATAACTTTATCTCAGTTATTATGGATATCTGTGCTCTTAATCCCTATACAATAACCTCGACACATAAGCCGGCATTTACGTCTTTGATTCATCAATGGGTGAGATTTATTTATTAAATCAACAAACTCGGTGAGTTGGGAGATATGGTACTGTCTCTATGGTGTATGTGTTGTTGATTGAAGAAGGAATCCATGTCCTATTAAATAGGCTGATGATGTCCCTTTGATGTGTTCATAAGGATTATCATGTAAACCCTGCAGGTGGATTTATTCCGGCATAATAACAAGGTTAAGTGGTACTACTCTCGGATGAGATATTAATTAATGGAGTTGTCAATAACTTAATTAATTAATGGGCATTGTATATCTTAAACACGGAGAGACTAATGGGATCATAATAATAAGGAGCCCACAACGTAATATGGGATTAGAGCGGTAGTGCAGTACTAATTCTTTAGTGGACTGTATTATTATTATTGGACTTAAGTATGAATTTTTGGGCTAAACTTGGATACTTAAGCTCAATGGAGGCCCAACTCTAATTTCTCCTCCGGTTCTTGTTATAGCCATAAATAAGTCACCTCAGCAATTTGGAACCCTAATTGTGCCTAATACGCGTGAGATAGACGGAGAGGAAGCAGATTGAAAGGGTCTTGAAGATCGACGCCCACACGAAGTCAAGCCTTCATTTGGGAATACATCAGAAGATCAAGAGGTCGTTTTCTACAACTGTTCTTCTTCAACATACCCTAGTGAAAGGTAATACAATTTTATATTTTTGCTTCCGTTGATATAGAATCGCATGGAACCCAAACGGTCCACGTTAACCAAATGATTGAACGCCAACATTAGGCATGCAGATTAGGCTACAATAGGGAACAATAGGAGAAATTAGAGTTGGGCCTCCCATTGGGCTTAAATAACCAAGTTTAGCCCAAAACTTATACTTAAATTCAATAATAATAATACAGCCCACTAAAGTATTAATATTGCACTGCTACTCTAATCCCAAATTACGTTATGGGCTCCATATTATTATGAGTATTTTAATCTCCCCGTGTTTAAGACATATAATGTCCATTAATTAATTAAGTTATTGATAACTCAATTAATTAATCTCTATTCCAGGAGTAGTACCACTCAACTTCATTATCTTGCTGAAATAAATCCACCTGCAGGGTTTACATGATAATCCTTATGAGCTCCTCAAGGGAACATCATTAGAATATTTAATATGACACGGATTCCTTCTAAAATAAATCGCACACCACAGAGACATCAATACTTCCCAAATCACCGAGTATATTAATTTAATGAATAAATCTCTCCCTTTGATGAATCAAAGAAACAAACACTGACTTATGTGTCGAGGTTATTATATAGGAATCAAGAGCACGAACATCTAAAATAATTAAGATCTAGTTCTCCTATATAGTCTGTATAAATCGAACGATCTCACACGGTCTTGCTCAATACATACAAAGTGCACTAATGTAATTTTATAGTCAAGACAATCTAATACCAAATCACACTACAACCATCACTATAGATTGTCTCCGTCTGTCTCGGTTGTGAGCATCAGTTTATACATTATAAGGAGCTGATAATATGATCTTCCGTGCGTCACCGCACACCATATTATCTATATTATAAAGTAAATGGACTTTTGCATTGACATATAAATAAATTATAATATGTAAATCATTTGATCATATGATTCTCATTTCAAAATAATTATTAAAACATTATTCATACAAAAAGCTATACTTTTAGTATACAATAGTACAGTTAGACACAGGAATTATTTATCCAATTAGTGATAGTCCCCATGTGAGTCCATTGCATGTTGTAGTTAAGAAGGAGGGCATGACTATTGTGAAAGTTGATGATGGAGAGATGTTGGCCTCTAGGATTCCTACTGGGTGGCGTGTGTGTACGATTACAGGAAACTGAATGAAAATACATGCAAAGATCACTTCTTCTTTCCTTTCATGGATCTAATGTTAGATTGATGAGATTGAAAATTAGCGTGTTTTAGTATCCAATTGAGCACCTTCTTGATTGATATTGTTTTCATATATTAGCACAAGTGTCTTATATTCAATATATGTGAGAAAAAAGGTGCACTTGAGGTGTTTTATTGTGTTTTAGGTGGAAAAAGTTATCAAAAGTGTAAAGTTGGAGAAAAGATGCAATTTGTGTATGAATGCTGAAAAACGCACGTCCAACTTTTGTAATATTTCTGTGTTTGTGTGGAGCTCTAAACTGGTGTTGTGATACATGGTTGGAAAACCATTGAAGAGAGGGTCGTTTTGGAGTAAAGAACACCCCAATCGGAATCCAAACGAGAAAGTTATAATCAAGATGGTGACGGCTATGTTACTTTTCATGGCTTGTTACACCTTCAATTCTTTGATTTTTTGTGAGTTCTTTATATGGATAGAAAGCCATGGAAGAGAGGATCGCGTGGGCACAATAATCACTCAAATCGGAGCTTGTATGTGGAAGTTATATGCGAAACGGTGAGACTGCGCACTGCAGTTCGACTACGACACAAGCGGTTCGACCATGTGTCGTGGTCGAACCAGAAGCCTGAACAAGCGTAAAATTGAGATTTTTACCCGATGTTCATGAATTTTCGTGCTTTCCAAGAAAAATTCCACCCTAGGTCCATAAGGAGAGCTTACAAGTATAAAAGGGGATGTAGATCACACCAAGAAGACACAATTGAAATAGCATACGGATTGGATACAATACAACACAACCATCCTACACCCCACAAGGGGGGTTCACCCACCCAACCATCATCCACATCCTTTCCTCCATCCATCCATCACTTTGAAGATTCATCTGTGGAATCAAGAGGAGAACCAAGAGGAGGATTAAAGACGGAGAAGGACGCAACGACTCCCGCATCTAGGGTTTATTTTGTTTCCTAATTTATCTTGTAATTTTTTATACATCCGGGTTAGATCTATCCAACACCCATGATTGTTCTTCGCAACATCATGGGCTAGAGCCTTTTTGGTAGATCTAGGGTTTATGAAGGTTTTATCTAATTAATTCAACTTTCGTGTGTAAACTCCGTACAACACTACTTGTGGATTTATTTTATATATAATTGTGCTTTCTTAATCCATATTCACGGTCGTTTTGTGCATCTTCAATTGGTATATAGTGTCTGAATATATATCTTGGTTGTAGATTGAGTGCGTTCACCGCTGAATAGGATTCCATGTTATGATTCTAAGTGAGGGGACTCCGAAGTTTCATTAAAACTATCATATATGAATACTTATTAATTGAATTGAATTCGGGTTAGTAAGCCAGATAAAGAGGGTAATTTTATAGTACCTATAAAGAGAGATCATATCGGATTAGGTTCCAGACGTGGAAAATAATTGATACTGATAGTACCTAGAAATGGGGGTGAAATTACGTCTCTTGCTCCGAGGTTATTCACACGTGTTACACACATATGTACTTGTGTCTATAGAGTAGATTTGCATGGTTTAGTGATGCGTCCATAGTTTACAAGGCAGAGTCAGCCTGCACTTGAGAGTGAAGTAAAGTAGTATAACTGGATTACCTTGGAGCTACCTATTCTCCTACTTGATCTACTTTCATATTCTTCTAGTGCTATTTTATTTTATTTGTTATTTTAAATAATTGTTTAGTAGTTTAATAATCTAATACTCAACTGTTTTGCCTTTCGTCTTAATTAATTTTAATAATAATTAAATTGATAATATGTCGTCCTTTGGGTTCGATATTCACTTGGTCACTTGCTTAAACTGCAATTGATATCCCTAATACTAGGGGATTAAATTTGCGTGCAAAGAAAATGCTCATCAAGTTCTTGGCGTCATTGCCTGGGATGGCTACTATTATTGTTTTATTATTTCTAGTTGATTAAGACTTTTACCGTCGTGACTCTCCGACGTTAAACATGAGCGCCTGTTGGGGGCTTGTCCTTTCTATTTTATTGCTTTATTATTTCTTTTGTGTGAGTGAGGATTTATTATATTTGAGGTGCTTATGTTTTGGCAATTATATCTCTTTTCAAACTTAGTTGGACTTACGTTTTTACTAAGTCTGGAGGGGTGTGATGTACTTACCCCATCTTATGAGTACCAAGGGTATAATATTTCCTTTCGTTGGTTGTTTGTTTGTTAGGAGGTTGATTTTTTGCGGCATATTAACAATTTAACCGATGTTGATATGTCGATTTTTGCAACTTACCTAATATTTAGTATGTTGTGTTGGCGTGTCTAGTGTGTGGCGTCAATTAGATAGTCAATTGAGTCTTTCTTATAGTTCTCCTATTTTATTATTGATGAATCCTGTGATGATGAGGTATGTTGAGTTTTGATAATAGAAGAAAGTAAACTGAGGCTTTTACCTGACCGAGTTGAGCAACTTGGGGAGCTCGTGAATGCTTTGAAAGAGAAAAATCAGGTTCCCTCGTTTTCTTATTCTAATTTTTATGTGTGGTTTTAATTCATGAGAGTGGAAGGATTGAGTTTTTGGTTTTGGTGATCCAAGTGAGCTTAAATTGTTTAATTGTGCTGAAATTCATATTCTTTTGAAATTGATGAAGGAAGTGTACTTGAATTATATTGTGTTATGAAGTTCTATGTGTACTTGTGGCATATTACATACTATGAAAAGTGCTCTGTTACTTGTTAAAAACCCATGTGAGATTTTTAGCCTTATTGATCATGTTACATAATCACATGATATTTTCTTTTCTGGTGAGTATCGTTCTTGTGCGTGCATTCTAAAACTTGCCTTGAGTCTCCTTGAGTATTCAAGATTAGTCTAGCAGATTATGGAGAGGATATTAGGCCATCTTTGAATAGCCCAAATTTTCCCATACACTATACCTGAATTCATTAAATCTTTTGTCAGCCCAATTTGAGCCTTTTTAAATCCATTCTCTTGATAGCCAATAAATCATAATTGAAGAGAGTGATTATTTGAGGGATGATGAGGATGATGAAGGAAGAATCTTAAGGATCAAAAGGAAAATTCTTGGTGTAGTGTTTAAATCTAGTACTTCATGAAAATAAACACCCTAGGGTAGTGCTTAAATCTAGTACCGTATGGAGGATGCGAGAGGTAGTGCCCAAAACTAGTACCTCAAAAGAAAAAAAGAAAGAAAAAAGGGTGAAGAAAAGGAGAATGATGGAGGTGAAGAGTTAGAAAAAGTTGAAATAATATGATGTGCTTGAAGGAGAAAGATACGAGAGTTTGAGGAGAATGTTGTGCTTGAAGTGAAAGTGATGAGGAAAAAAATTAAAATTGAGAAAGATGGCCGCTTGATTGATCTGAGGTAAGTACAGAAAGATAGTACCTAGGACACATACAAACACTACACATGATACCAGATTTTCTAGAAGTTAAGTACAGAAGGCTACCAATTATAGATCTATACATAGTGTGGTCAACATTCTAGCCAACATCATCTCTGAACAATTTCTGTGAAGTTCCCATTGAATTTTTTCATAGGCTTAGCATTTTCAAGATCGAATCTCACCAGGTTTTTATCATACTTACTTTGTGATAAAAGATACCACTATCACGTTGCTTGATTAATTTGGAGCCCTAAAAATAATTTAGGTCACCAGCCTTGCTCATTTCAAATATGGTGGTCATTGCCTTCAAAAAGCTGTCCATCATGACCTGTGATGTTCCTCCAAATACAATTTCATCAACATATATTTGTGCAATCATGAAACCATCATATTCATGCTTAATGAAAAGAATTCTATTAGCCTCACCTCTAATGAATCCAAATTGAAGTTAAATAAATAAGTCTACCATACCATGCCCTTGGAGCTTGTTTTAGACCATGCAAAACCTTTTTTAGTTTATACACATACTCATGATAAAATGGATTAACAAAACCTTTCGGTTACTCAAAGAAAGATTCTTCAAGTAATATACAATTCTATAAAAAAAGCTTTAACATCCATTTGAAATAATTTAATTCCAACATAATATGCAATAGCTAAGAGAAGTCTAATGGACTCTATTCTAGCTATGGGTGTGATCATCCCTATTTTCACCAAGATTTTAGTGTCTTTCTATGTTTATTTTCTTATGATTTAATCCATTTTGTGTATCTTTTGGTGGTGTTTTATAATGATATGGAGATGTTTATTGTAAATTGATGAATGTGTGAAAATGAGTTTAATTGTATGTAAAATAGGTGAAAATGGAGAATAACAGAGTCGGGACCCGAAATGGGAAGAGAAGGGCAGAGAGTTCAGAGCACGAGTCGAGCTGTGCAAGCTTGACCATGGACGCCGACTGTACACATCAGAAACACCTGCTCAGCCTTCCCTGTGCACGAGTCCTGAACCTTGAGTCAAACTCCGTCAGATGCTGGAATCTATTGAGAAATGCGTGTCGCAGCTCGAGTCGAGCTGTAGAGCTCGAGTCGAGTTTGACTGGAAGTTGAAATTTTGATCAACGCGTATTCTACAATGTTCTAGGGGAATAAATACATCATTTGATTGAAAATTACGGGATATATTCATTATGAGTAGTTTCCAAATCCATTTCACACACTATCTCACCATTTCCACGCACACTATCTCCTCCATCCATTTCCATCCAAATTCCATCCAATTTTTCTTAAATTTCCTTAAATCCTTCATCAATCATCTACCCACACCATTCCCAAGGAGAATTAAGGCTTGAAGAAGTAGAATGCAACTTGAAGGAATAGTTCAACCCAAATGCAAATAGGGAAGAATTTACCTTTGATTTGTATTTTCTTTGATTTGTGATTGGTGTTAAATTCACTCAAAAATTGGATCAATTTTATGGCTTTATTTCAATAATTAAGTATGAGTTTCATGGAAAATACTATTAATTACTTGATTATTTTGAAAGAGGTACCTTTGTTAATTATTGTAGAAAAAATATGATTTTGAGGTAAAATTGTATTTTACAAATGAAGAGAAAGAAGTGGGCGAAAACGGCAATCAATTTGGAGTTAAAACGAGTGAGAATTGGCTAAGATAAAATTTGCTAAGGATTCCCATTTTTTTGCCTATGAAGAAACTTGTCCCACATTGATTACTTTCCACAAATTCCTCTCACTCTACCACTACATGAACCAACTGCTCCCACATTGTAAACTCACTAAAATTCCTCTCACCCTACTGCTATAAATACCTCTTCCATGAAAGGCTCTATCATTCAAGTTTAAATATTTACATTTCATATCAAAATCACACTTGGAGAACTTTTTAAAGAGAGATCTCAATTAGTATAGATTCCTCCCCCCTTTTAGGGGAGGAATCCAAATTTTATTTTCTTTCATGTAATTTTTCGTTTCTTAGTTTAAATTTTATGCTTTCCAAGAAGGTGGGGACACCAAGGAAATGATGAGTGTGGTGGATGTAAAAACTTCATTTGGTGAATCTTTTTTTTTCTATTTTTAGGATATTTGATTAATGCTTGAATTATGAATTAATTTATAATATTGTCTAATTGTATTCCCGGCAACGATTAGTTTCATTTATGGATGCTTAATTGCTTAGTCTATATGTTTCGATTTGTGTGGTTAATTATCTATTGCATGTGGTTAAAACGAGAGTTCAATTATGTGTTTTAAGAATTAATTGAATCTTTTCATATGTGGGTTATGTGAATAAATGTGGGAATAGTTGGAGACGGCCTCTCATGTTTAGAACTACATAAGTGGACACTAGAGAGGTTAGATCGAGAGGTCAATTAATCTAGTGAGGGGAACCAAACCTTAGTGAATTCATAGTACCTAAAAAGGAAATATTACCTATGATATAGTACCTATTTAGGAAACTCGTACGAGTAATTGCTACCTATTAAGAGGTGTTCACTTTGATCTTGATCTTATATGCTATTTTGGGGCCTTTGTAAGGGCCTACATCCTCTTCATCTCAAGATAGAGCTTAGGTGGAAATCGTGATCGCTCTTACTATAATAGCATAAATTGGGAGACAATTAGATGTGTTGCATGATTGATCCATTTGAAGTGCATCATGAAAATTTCCTTTACATTGAAAATTCCAAAAATATTTTAATTAGTTTATTTTCATGTTTTTATCTTTCCCTTATCGGTCATCCCTAACTAATACGAGGCTATAACTTGAAGCCCACGAATCCTAAATTCCCTTGGTTCAATAATTTAACTTGGTTGCCCGTGCCTACAAACGACAAGAGTACACTTGCTCTTGTATATTAAAAATATTCAATCAAGTTAATGGCGTCGTTGCCGGGGAATTTAGTTATATTTGTGACTTTGGGTTTTGTTAAGTGTTAGGATAGGGACATTTATTTTCTTTATTTAGTTGCTATGATTTGTTTACCATTTTATGTTTGTGTTTGTAGGGACAAAAGCGTAGAGCCATGGTACTGGCCTTGAAGAGCAAAGGAGTGGTGCAAAATTAGGTAACAAACATCTTCTCAACTTAAATTAGACATTGTTTATTTTAAGTTTGGGGGGATGTTATGTAAACCCTGCAGGTGAATTTATTTCGGCATGTAAATAAGATTGAGTGGTACTGCTCTCGGTAAATATATTAATTAATAGAGTTGTCAGTAACTTAATTAATGGGCATTGAATCTTAAACACGTGGAGATTAACGGGCTCATAATAAGAAGGAGCTCATAACGTAATTGGGACTAGGGAGGCAGTGCAATAATATTTCTTTAGTGGACTAATTTATTATTATTGGACTTAAGTATAAGTTTTGGGCTAAACTTGGTTGCTTAAGCCCAATGGGAGGCCCAACCTTAATTTCTCCTCCTAGTCCATGTTGTAGCCTATAAATAGCCAATCTCAGCAGTCCGGATAATCAGTTTCACACACCAAAAAATCGTGTGAGAAAGATTGACTGCAGATTGAGTTCGTCTTGGAGATCATTGCCCACACAACGTCAAGACGCGGCTTAGGAATACAATAGAAGATCAGAATGTCATTTATTCTTGTTGTTCAACCTCTACATCAAACCCTGTGAAAGAAAATACGATTCTACGCTTATGCTTCCGCTGCGGTAGAATTTCATGGAACCCTAACGGTTCACGTTAACCAAAAAATCCTAACGCCATCAATTGGTATCATAGCGTAGGTTCAATGGCTAATGTGACACGTTATGCTAGGGTTTATGTGCCATACATGTGATTAGGGTTTTAGAACTTGATTCTTGTTAAAAACCCTAACTGTACACGGTGCACACTTACTCCGCCCGGAATCACGATGACGGCAAGGGTTGGCCGGCGATAGCACCATTTAGGCGGATGGCTGCTGGATGGTAGCATTGATCAACGGCTGTGATCGCACGACTGAGGGTTGTGGTCGATGACCGTATTATGCTGGCCATGCCAGGCATTTCGGTTGGTGTGGCTCATGTCGTCCGGCATTAAGTAGAAGGCTGTTGAAGGATGTAAGCCATGCCGGTGGGTGTTGGGCTGCAGCGACAACATCAAAATAGTGCATTTTCTGGAAGACGTATGATGTTTGTAGTGCTAGTATCTTGATGAAGAGGTGAGGCACCAGAGGCAGGACTAGCGAGACGTCTGCAGCAAGACAGCGGCGCGCTGGAGACTATTGGTGGTGTGAGAGTGGCACGACGATAGGCTTGGTGCATGAGCTGCTGGTGACTTGCGGCACAAGTTAGGTTTCCTGCAGGGGCCGGTCCCTGTAATAAGGCACGGGAGGCAGGCGCGGATTCACGACTGGAAGGATTGCACAACTGCAGTCAGCACAAAAAGTGGATTGGTTGGCACGGATAGTACAGGTGGCCGGCACGAGCTGGGATGCAGTGATGGCAATGAGAGCACCACTTGCAAGAGGGAGCAGCACGAATGTATTTGAAAGCGGGCACAATTCGTGCCGGCAATATTCGAGCACTGGCGAGGTGAGGCTGATGTCAAAGATGTGGACGATGGTAACACAGGAGTGGCACGACCCGTGCCGGAGCCTGCATGAGTCGTGTCGACCTGAAACATAGGCTAGAGCTATTTTTTTGTTCGACCAGTATTCTCTGTGGCGATTTAATTCATGATATATAACTACCATAATTGATTTAATTGACTATTATTGTTATATATGTAGGCATATTCTATGTGGTTTCTTGTTTTAAATTATTGTGTTAGAATCATGCTTGATTGCGTATTATATTTGGTGTATTGTATGCATGCAAAAACCCTCTTGTTAAATAACTAAGTGGGAGAGGGATTGGTTAATAAATCTCGTGGCCTCCATTATTGGTTTGTTATGTGATGCAAGTAAGCTTATGAGTTGGCTATAGTGCCTTCCTCCCCAATGGATGAGTTTTATTTGTTGATCACTAGAATAAATTTTTTTATGATGGTTATAGGAAATTATTTAAGCGCGTGTGATCTTCTCCAACCTAATGGGCATAATCTTGAATAACGTACTTAGTATCAAATAATAGTATACACTTAGGTGCAATTAATATGTATCCTCCCCAACGGAGTAACTACTATTAAATTGCATGACTAAAGTATAACCGACTATTAATCATTAGGTCATAAGATTAATTTGATAAATGGAATTAATAGGTAAAACCTTCTTTTGCGAATGTCCGGGTTTGTATACATCTGCACTAATGTGGAATGCAAATTAACGGTGCTTGAGATATCAGTGAATTTATTTTATATTGTTTTTTAGGGAATCAATATAAATTTTAAATTTCAAGAGTTTGTTCGTTGTATTTATTTTCTTGATTCTCACGATTTTCAAATGGCTTTCAATCCACTTGTTGTAATACTTAAATAAAACAAACTTACTGGCCCTAAATATATTGATTGGAAATGAAACCTGGATATTGTTCTTACTGCTGAGGAATATAAGTTTGTACTCAATGTTCCATGTCCTCAAGCCTCTACTGCGGAGTCCACTGAAGGTGAGATTGCTGCTCATAGGAGGTGGATCGAGGCTGATGAGATGGCACAGTGTTACATTTTGGCTTCTATTTCAAATGTATTGCAACATCAACATCATGCCCTGGAGACTGCCTCGGCTATAATGTTGAATCTCAGGGAACTCTTCGGACATAAAAGTAGGGCTACTAGGCAAGAGGCCATGATTGCTTTGACGAATACTAGAATGGCTGAGGGTGCTTCCGTAAGGGAACATGTCCTCAAAATGATGGGCCAACTCAATGTGTTGGAAGTCCAAGGAGCTTAAATCGATGGGGAAACCCAATTCGACTTCATCCTCCAAAGCTTACCTAGGAGTTTTGAGCAGTTTCGCTTGAACTACAAATGAATCGTATGTTGTATTCATTAGCGGAACTTCTGACAGGACTTGCGGCAGCTGAAGGGCTTATTCATCACAATCCTCAAGTGAATGTTGCTGAGAATGTTGCTCATCCTAGCCCGAGAGGTAGTAGGAAGAAGAAGCAGCAAGGAAAACCAGCAGCAAACACGGGATGTGGAGCACAAGGCGGTGTGGTCAAGAAGACTAAAGGCAAGTGCTTCAAATGCAAGCAGTCGGGACACTACAAGGCTTACTGCCCTCTACTAAAGGGGAACATGGAAGGTATGTCTTATTTACTTATTGTACAATCGTGTTTAGCGGCTCTATCTGCTGACACTTGGTGTGTAGAGACGGAAGCAACTGATCATCTCTGCAATTCTTTGCAGGGGTTCCAACTAACCTGACAACTAAGTGATGGAGAGATTGCCATATTCATGGGTGATGCTACGAAAGTGGCGGCTATTGCAGTGGGATATTTTATTTATCATTTGATATGAATAAAACTCTTGTTTTGAGAGATTGTCTTTACGTACCTTCTTTTAGAAAGAATTTAATTTCGGTTTCTAAATTATTTTAGGATGGATATTCTATTTCTTTGAATAACAAGGTTATTATTAAGAAAATGGAATTATTATCTGTTGTGGTATGTTGGTTGATAATCTATATACTCTTAATCTTGTATCTCCTAAAATGCAACAAATGGAAATTAATAATGCATCTGCTAATCTCAATAAGAGAAAAGAACCTTAAAAAATGAACCAAACATATCTTAGCATCTAAGGCTTGGTCATATTAACTTGAGTAGGATTCAAAAGTTGATAGAAGTTGGATTCATTGGAACTTGAAAACTACCCAACTTGCGAATCATGCTTGGAGGGAAAATGACTAAAACGTCTTTTAAGGTGAAGGGGTATAGAGCCAAAGATGTGTTAGAATTGGTTCATTCTGATTTGTGTGGTTCTATGTCTATCCAAGAAAGAGGTGGTTATGAATATTTCGTCACATTCATTGACAATTATTCAAGGTATGGATATATTTATTTGATGCGCCCCAAATCTGAGAGTTTTGATAAATTCAAAGAGTAGAAGGCTGATGTGGAGAAGTGTCAAGGGAAATGTATCAAGACACTATGATCTGATCGTGGTGGTGAATACCTCTTGGGAGAGTTTAGGGACTATTTATCAGAGGAAGGTATTGAATCCCAATTGTCTACACCCGGCACACACCATTAGAACAGTGTAGCAGAAAGAAGGAATAGGTCTCTTATGGAAATGGTTAGATCAATGATGAGTTATTCTATATTGCCAAATTCGTTTTGTGGATATGTCTTGGATACAACGGCTTACATTTTGAATTCAGTACCTTCTAAATCGGTACCCTCTACACCCTCAGAATTGTAGACCGGGCAAAAGCCTAGTCTCAAGCACATTCGAATTTGGCGAGCTACGGCACAAGTGTTGAGAGGAGATACTGATAGGTTAGAATCGCGTACTAATATTTGTCTATTTGTGGGATATCCTATAGGAATGAAGGGTGATTTATTTTATGATACAAAGCGTCAAAAAGTGATCGTTAGCATGAACGCTAGATTCTTGGAAGATTATTATGTTGTGAATCACAAACCCATGAGTAAAATTGTTCTAGAAGAAGTTAGAGGGGAAACACCTAATTTAATACCAAATATAAAAGAGGATATACCACAAGTAACTACACCGCGTGTCACATCTGATACACAATTGCATGTGGTGCCTTGTCGCAGTGGGAGTGTTGTGAGACAACTAGATAGATTCATGTTTTAGGAGAGTCGTCAGACATGGTCTCTGGTGAACATGAAATCGACCCATGAAATTACGATGAAGCACTGCAAGATAAAGATGCAGATTCTTGGTAAAAAGCAATGAATTCAGAGATAGAATCCATGTATTCTAATCAAGTCTGGGAGCTTGTAGAACCAACAAATGGTGTAATAGCCATTGGATGTAAGTGGGTCTGCAAAAGAAAAAGAGAATCTGACAGTAAGGTGGAAACCTTTAAAGCAAGGCTTGTTGCGAAAGGGTATACTTAGAAAGTGAGAATCGATTATGAGGAAATGTTTTTGCCTGTGGCTATGCTTAAGTCGATCCAAATTCTTTTGTCTATTTCTGCTCATATGGATTATGAGGTATGCAAATAGATGTAAGACAGCTTTCCTAAATGGAAGTCTTGAGAAAAACATCTATCAGAGGCAACCAGAGGGATTCATTGCGAAGGGTAAAGAGCATCTTTTGTGCAAGCTTAAGAGGTCCATTTATGAACTCAAACAAGCTTCAAGATCTTGGAACATCCATTTTGATGAGGTAATCTAGTCATATGGATTTATTTAATGCCCGGATGAATCTTGTGTGTACAAGAAGAGTGACGGAAACGTGGTGGTATTTCTTGTGCTTTATGTGGATGATATCATGCTTATTGGAAACAATGTAAAGGCGTTGTCCACTGTAAGGGAATGGTTGTCTAAGCAGTTTGAAATGAAGGACTTAGGAGAAGCCGGGCACATTCTAGGGATCAAAGTAATAAGCGATCACAAGAAAGAATGTTGTTCTTATCCTAAGCTTCATATATTGATACTATCCTTACTCGTTTTAGCATGCAAAAATCCAAGAAAGGTTTTCTACCTTTCAGGCATGGAATACCTCTATCAAAGGAAACGTGTCCAAAGACACAAAAGGAGATAGATGATATGAAGGCGGTTCCTTATGCTTGGGCAGCAGGAAGTCTCATGTATGCAATGCTACGTACTAGACCGAATATCTATTTTTCCGTGGGCATATGGTATGTAGGTATCAAAGTAATCCCGAAGAGGGGAATTGGGCTGCAGTAAAACATATTTTGAAGTACATGCGAAGGACTAGGAATTATATGTTGGTTTACCGGGCAGATACTTTGCTACCTGTGGGTTACACGGATTCGGATTTCCACTCGGACAAGGACAGCAGTAAATCCACCTCGGGTTATGTGTTTACTCTTGGAGGAGGAGCCATAGTTTAGAGGAGAGTTAAATAGAAATGCATTTCTGAGTCCACCATGGAAGCTGAATATGTAGCACCTCTAAGGCAGCTAAGGAAGCAGTATGGCTCAGGAACTTCTTAATGGACTTAGATGTGATTCCTAGTTTGCTCAAGTCAATCACAATCAATTGTGATAGTAGTGGTGCAGTTAAAAACTCGAATGAACCACGAGCCCATAAGGCGAGTAAACACATTAAGCGCAAGTACCACCTGATACGAGATATCTTGAAAAGAGTGGAGGTTGTTGTCGCTAAGACTGCATCGGAGGATAACCTAGCTGATCCTTTACCTAAGACGAAAGCTTTTGAGGGGCATGTTGATGGAATGGGGACTAGATGCATGTTAGCAGATATGGCAGCATTGTCTTTTAGTATAAGTGGGAGATTGTTGGATTGTATACTAAAAGTCTAGCTTTTTTTATGAACAATGTTTTAACAATATTTGAAATGAGAATCATGTGATCAAACATTTTGCATAATTGTTTATGAATTTTTGCAAAAGTCTATTTACTTTATATTTTAAATAATGTGGTGTGCGGCGTCACATGGAAGATCATATTATCGTCTCTTTATAAAGTATAAACAGATGTTCACAACTGAGATAGACAGGGACTATCTATCGGTATGGTAGTAGTGTTATTTGGCATTAGTCTGTCTTGACTATAAAATTGCACTAGTGCACTTTGTGTGTATTGTGCAGAACTGCCATGAGATCGTTCGATTTATACTAACTATATAATAGAACTAGATCTCTATTATTATGGATGTTCGTACTCTTAATCCCAATACAATAACCTCGACACGTAAGCCAGTGTTTATTTCTTTGATTCATCAATGGGTGAGATTTAATCATTAAATCAATAAGCTCGGTGAGTTGGGAGATGGTGCTGTCTCTATGGTGTGCTGTTGATTTTAGAAAGAATATGTGTCCTAACAGAATTAGTTGATAATGTCCCCTTGAGGAGCTCATAATGATTATCATGTAAACCCTGCAGGTGGATTTATTCAGGCATGATAATAAGGTTGAGTGGTACTACTCTCGGTAAATATATTAACTAATGGAGTTTTCAGTAACTTAATTAATAAATAGGCTCATAACAAGAAGGAGCGCATAACATAATTTGGGATTAGGGTGGCAGTGCAATAATATTTCTTTAGTGGACTGATTTATTATTATTGGACTTAAGTATAAGTTTTGGACTAAACTTAGATGCTTAAGTCCAATGGGAGAAGGCTCAACCTTAATTTCTCCTCCTGGTCTCTGTTGTAGCTTTTAAATAACCAATCTCAGGAGTCCGGATAATCAGTTTCACACGCCAAAAATCGTAAGAGAGAGATTGATTGCAGATTGAGTTTGTCTTGGAGATCTTTGCCCGCACAACGTCAAGACGAGGCTTAGGAGTACAACAGAAAATTGGTAGGTCATTTGTTCTTACTGTTTAACCTCTAAATCAAACCCTGGTGAAAGATAATACGATTCTACGCTTATGCTTTCGCTGCGGTAGAATTGTATGGAACCCTAACGATTCACGTTTACCAAAAGATCCAAACTCCATTAAACACATTCCTCTTGTGTTAATGTGCTATGTCAACCTTTAATTTCTAAGTTCATTTTTCAACTCTTCTCGATTTGTTATTTTGCAAGGAGAAAATCTCTTTCCTTTTTTGTTGTGTGCATCAACTACCACATTTGCTTTCCCCGGATGGTAGTTGATAGTGCAATTGTAATCTTTCACAAGTTTTAACCATCATTTTTTTCTCATATTGAGTTCCTTTTGCTCAAAGAAGTATTTCAATCTTTTGTGGTAAGTGTAGATTTCGTATTTCCATCCATAGAGATAGTGCATCCAAATTTTCAAGGCGTGAACCACTGCAGCTAGTTCTAAGTCATGAGTGGGATAATATTTTTCGTGGACCTTATATTGTCAAGAGGCATAAGCAATTACCTTACCATGTTACATTAGCATGCATCCCATGCATCAGTGTTCATCATGAATCCTTCTGAGGCGCTAGGAATTGCTAACATGGGGGCCGTGATCAACCTTTGCTTTAATTCTTGAAACTTTCTTTGCATTTATCTAACCACTAAAATTTGACCTCTTTCTTTGTAAGTCGTTTTAGTGGGCTAGCTATCTTCGAGAATTCCTCAATGAACCTTCTATAATATCCAGCTAATCCTGAAAAAATTTCTCATTTCATGTACATTCTTTTGTGCTTCCCATTCACTTACGACTTGCACTTTATTTGGATCTACTTCCGAACCCTGCGCAGAAATGATGTGTCCAAGAAACACAACCTGATTGAGTCAAAACTCGCATTTATTAAATTTGGCATGTAGTTTCTCTCTTCAAAGTTTTTCCATCTCTATCCTCAAATGTTCTTCATGTTGTACCTCATTTAGAGAGTAGATCAGAATGTCATCTATGAATACAATTACAAACTGATCAAAGTATGGATAAAACACTCGGTTCATCAAATCTATGAATACCGCAGGGGCATTGCTGAGTCCAAAAGGCAACATGACAACTAGTAGTGACCATAACGAGTTCTGAAAGTTGTTTAGGGATATCTATTTCCTTAATCTTAACTGATGATACCCAGATCAGAGATCTATTTTTAAGAAAACACTAGCCCCACCCAATTTTTCAAAGAGATCCTTAATCCATGGGAATGGATATTTGTTCTTGATTGTTAGCTTGTTTAATTATCTGTAATCTATGCACATCTGCATGGTTCCATCCTTCTTCTTTACAAACAAAATTGGAGCTCCCCAAGGGGATACACTTAGTCTTATGAAGACCAAGTTCAGTAACCCTTGCAATTGTACCTTCAGCTCTCTTGTAACTCTGCAGGTGCCATCCGGTATGGTGCTTTTGATATTGGTGCTGAACAAGGTATCAAGTCGATTGTGAACTCGATTTTCTTATCAGGTGGAACTCCTGGAAGTTCTTCTAGGAATATGTCTTCGTATTCACGTATAACTGGCACTTCGTTCACCTCCATGGTTGTCGTCTTGCTATTCATCACATACACTAGAAATGCATTGGCACGTCTGTTTTAGACCTCTTTTATTGTCTTTATAGCAGTTAAGATTTTTTGTATGGTTCTGGTCCTCGCTCCATGGAAGGTAAAGCTCTCTTCTTCGTTTTCATGTAAGATAATTTCTTTTTTATGGAACCTAATGGTAGCAAATTTTTCCATCAACTAGTCCATTCCAAGGATAACATCACAATCCTTAAGGTTAATGATGTGTAAGGTAGCTTTAAGCACCTTATATTCAAATTTCATCTCTACATCCCTCAACAACCTTCCACCTTTATAGATTTTTCGGATGATATTCTTACTTCTAATGTATTACTTTCACTTCTATATTTAGTTTTTAATTTCATTGCCAAACGAGAAGAAATAAAAGAATGTGTAGCACCAGTGTTAAATAATACAATAGCAGGTATGCCTTGGATCGGTATAATAGCTGTAATGGTTTCTGGGTCCTTGGAAGCTTCATGCTGAGTTAGGGAGTAAACTCCAGCCTTTCCAGCAGATTTAGATCCCATTCCAGCATTTTGTGTGTTCGCTTTGGGGCACTGCCACTGAGTATGTCTCAGCTCCTTGCACAAGTAACACATATTTTTCCCTTCAAACATGGGCATGGGTGGTTCTTCCCACAAGTATTGTAAGCATTACCTGATGGCTGATTAATACCGCTTTGACAGACAGGTACTCTCTTGGCTGGAGGCTGATTGCCAGGCTTATGAGGTGTCCATGTCCCCTTGTGTTTACCAGTGTTGATAGATGATTTTTCCTTTGCAGAGCCTACATCAAGGTGTGCTTCTACCTCTAGGACGTTCTAAACAGCAATTGCATAGACCTGGTCCCTTTGCATTGCAAGGATGCTGCTTATTTTCTTCCTTAAGCCTAACTCAAACCTTCTAGTCTTTTGAGCTTCAGTACTCACTAAATGGGGTGCATACCGAGATAGCTGATTGTACTTCCATTCATATTCCATAACTGACAAGTTCCCTTGTTTCAAATTCTGGAACTCATCTGCCTTCTTCTCTTGATAAGTCAACAAAAGGTAGTTACGAAAGACCACTATTTGAAGTCATCCCAAGTCAACACTGCCATTTGTTCTTGGGTCTGTGTACGTCCCAATATTTCCCACCAGTATCCCACGACTCCTATGAGTTAGAAAGCTGCACAAGAGACATTTTCAACGTCTGTGCAGATCAAATGGTTGAATATCCTATCAAGAGCTCGAACCCACTCATCCACTAGTGCTGGATCTCCATGGCCGTTGAAAGCAGGTGGATTGTATCGCTGAAGTGTTCAAGTATGGCATTCGGGTCTGCTGTGGTGCGATTAGTTTTAAAGTTGTGGTTAAGAGTTGCGCAAGGCCCTCGAGCACCATGGTGAGGTGAGCTAAAGGGTCAACCACTAGTGAGATTGGAGCTGGAGTGGATGGTGCTCTAGGTGCTGGTCCCTGAGATAAGCCCGCAGTTGCTCCGTGAGTTCGTCGTCGTTCAGCCATTTCCTACGGAATTCATTACGTTAAGCTTGTATGTATAAAAGAAGAGATAATCATAACATGCCTTTTTCATTAATAGTAATAGTTTTCAACATAATTAGTTTCTACCCATCAAAACATAGATGAAAATTACATGTAGAAACCTAAATCTACGAGCCTTTATATGGCTTCAAGAGATGTTCATAAAATCTGTATACATAACAAAATAAATAAAAACAAGATAGTAGTCAACACCATACAAGATGACAATCAGTATCTAATAGCCCTACACCAATCATCTTAATCAAGCATATCAATCTCTCTCTCGATGGCACCACAGGTGCTGCAGCGACTGCTTGAATCCTCCAAGATAGGGAGTGGATGGCCGTGAACAGGAGGTAGACCGTAGAGGTGTTGGTTTTTGGATCGTTTGGTTAACTGAACTGTTAGGATTCCATAAAATTCTATAGCAACGGAAGTAGAATATAGAATTGAATTACCTTTCACCAGGGTATGCTGGACGCGATCAGGTTGATGAAATGACCTCCCAGATCTTCTGGTGTATTCCCAAGCCTAGTCTTGACGTGTGGACGATGATCTTCAAGACCCTCGCAATCTGTAATCCTCCCTCTCATTCTCACATTTTAGGCGTAGGAATGAATAAATTAGGGTATCTGGATCAATAAGGTGGCTTATATTTGGGCTACAACAAGGACCAGGAGGAGAAATTAGAGTTGGGCATCCCATTGGGCTTAAGTAACCAAGTTTAGCCCAAAACTTATACTTAAGTCCAATAATAATAATACAGTCCACTAAAGTATTATTACTGCACTGCCACTCTAATCCCATATTACGTTATTGGCTCCTTTTCATTATGAATCTGTTAATCTCCCCGTGTTTAAGATATAAAATTCTCATTAATTAATTAAGTTACTGACAGCTCTACTAATTAATATCTAATCTAAGAGTATTACCAATCAACCTTGTTATCATGCCGGAATAAATCCACCTGCGGGGTTTACATGATAATCCTTATGAACTCCTCATGGGGACATCATCAGCCTATTTAATAAGATACGGATTCCTTCTACAATCAACAGCACACCATAGAGGCAGCAATATTTCCCAACTCACCGAGACTATTGATTTAATGAATAAATCTCACCCTTTAATCCATTAATAAATCAAAGAAATAAATATTGACTTACGTATTGAGGTTATTGTATAGGGATTAAGAGCACGAACATCCATAATAATTGAGATCAAGTTCTCCTATATAGTCAGTATAAGTCGAACGATCTCATGCGGTCCTATTAGACACAAAGTGCACTAATGTGATTTTATAGTCAAGACAAACTAATACCAAATCACACTACAAACATTCCGATAGATTGTTCTTGTCTATCTCGGTTGTGAGCATCTGTTCATACTTTATAAGGAGCCGATAATATGATCTTCCATGCAACGCCGCACACCATATTATCTACAGTATAAAGTAAACGGACTTTTGCAATAATCATGTAAGTAACTTATAATATGCAAAATATTTGATCATGTGATTCTCATTTCAAATAAATTGTTAAAACATTGTTCATACAAAAAGCTAGACTTTTATT
Organism: Pogostemon cablin; assembly: GCA_023678885.1. Taxonomy (NCBI): domain Eukaryota; kingdom Viridiplantae; phylum Streptophyta; class Magnoliopsida; order Lamiales; family Lamiaceae; genus Pogostemon; species Pogostemon cablin. The sequence continues at coordinate 13,723,669 of CM042952.1, read as the reverse complement.
ATACAATCCAACAATCTCCCACTTATACTAAAAGGCTATGCTGCCATATCTGCTAACACGCATCTAATCCTCATTCCTTCTACATGACCATCGAACGCTTTTGCTAGAAGGCCCTTAGTAAAAGGATCAGCTAGGTTATCCTCCGATGCAATCTTAGCTACACAACTTTTCCTCTTTTAACAATGTCTCGTATCAGGTGGTACTTGCGCTCAATGTATTTACTCGCCTTATGGGCTAGTTGTTCCTTCAAGTTTGCTACTGCACCACTGTTATCACAATAAATTGTGATTGTTTTGGCCAAACAAGGAATCACATCCTAGTCCATTAAGAAGTTCCTAAGCCATACTGCTTCAGAGGCTGCTCCACATTAGGCTTCCATGATGGAGTCCGCAATGCATTTTTGCTTAACACTCCTCCATATAATGGCTCCTCATCCAAGAGTAAACACATAACCCAAGCTGGATTTACTAGCATCCCAATCTGACTAAAAATCTGATCAGTATAACCCACAGGTAGCAAAGTATCTACCCGGAAAACCAACATATAATCCCTAGTCCTCTACAGGTACTTCAAAATATATTTTGCTGTAGTCTAATGCCCTTGTCCTGGGTTGATTTGATACCTACTGACCATGCCCACGGCAAAATAGATATCCGTCCTTGTACATAGTATTGCATACATGAGGCTTTCTACTGCCGAAGCATAAGGAATCGCCTTCATATCCACTATTTCCTTTTGTGTCTTGGGGCACATTTGCTTAGATTGAGGTACTCCATGTCTAAAAGGTGGACAATCTTTCTTAAAGTCTTGCATGCTAAAATGAGTTAGGATTGTATCAATGTATGAAGCTTTGGACAAGCATAACATTCTTTTCTTACGATCCATTATTACTTTGATCCCTAAAATGTGTCCGGCTTCTCCTAATTCCTTCATTTCAAACTGATTAGATAACCATACCCTTACGCCCGACAATATCTTTATGTTGATTCCAATTAGTAAGATATCATCTATGTAAAGTATAAGAAATACCATTATGTTTCCGTCAAACTTCTTGTACACACAAGATTTATCTGGACATTGAATAAATCCATATGACTGGATTACTTCATCAAAATGGACGTTCCATGATCTTGAAGCTTGTTTCAATCCATAAATGGACCTATTAAGCTTACACACAAGATGTTCTTCAACCTTTGCAATGAATCCCTCTGGTTGCTTCATATTGATGTTTTCCTCAAGACTTCTATTTGGAAAACCTGTCTTGACATCCATTTGTCATACCTCATAATCCATATGAGCAGCAATAGATAAAAGAATCTGGATTGACTTAAGCATGGCTACAGGCAAAAAGGTTTCCTCAAAATTGATCCCTTCTTTCTAAGTATACCCTTTCGCAACAAGCCTTGCCTTAAAGGTTTCCACCTTACCATCAAATCCTCTTTTTCTTTTGTTGACCAACTTGCATCCAATGGCTTTTACACCAATTAATGGTTCTACAAACTCCGAGACTTGATTAGAATACATGAATTCTATTTTAGATTTCATTGTCTTTTGCCAAATTGTGAATCCTTATCTTATAGTGCTTCGTCGTAATTCCATGGGTTGATTTTATGTTCACCAGGGACTAAGCCTGACGACTCTCCCAAGAACATGAATCTATCCGGTTTTCTCACAACCCTCCCACTATGATGAGGCACCACAGACAATTATGTATCAGATGTGACATGCGGTGCAGTGTCTTGTGGTATATCCTCTCGTACAATTGGTATTAAATTTGGTGTTTCCCCTCTTACTTCCTCTAGAACAATTGACTCATGGGTTTGTGATTCATAACATAATCCTCTTCCAAATATCTGGCATTCGTGCTAATGATTACCTTGTGATCTTTTGGATTATAAAATAAACCACCTTTTGTTCCTCTAGAATATCCAACAAACAGACAAACATCCGTATGCGATTCTAACTTATCAATATCTGCTTTAACACATGTGCCGGAGCACTCCAAATCCAAATATGCTTATGACTGGGCTTGCACCCGGTCCACAATTCTGTGGGTGTGGAGGCTACCGATTTAGAAGGTACTAAATTTAGAATATAAGCTGTTGTTTCTAAGGAGTATCCCCAAAACAAATTTGGTGATTCCAAATAAGTCATCATTGATCTTACCATTTTCATTAGAGTCATATTCCTTCTTTCTGCCATACCGTTCTGCTGGGGTGTGTCCTGTGCAGACAATTGGGATTCAATCCCAGCCTCCGATAAATCATTCCTAAACTCTCCTAAGAGGTATTCGCCACCACGATCAGATCGTAGTGTCTTGATACATTTTCCAAGCTGCTTCTCGACATCAGCCTTGTACTCTTTGAATTTATCAAAGCACTCAGACTTGCGGCGCATCACATAAATGTATACATATCTTGAATAATCGTCAATGAAAGTGACAAAATATTCATAAACACCTCTTTCCTGGATTGTCGTAGGACCACATAAATCAGAATGAACCAATTCCAATGCATCTTTGGCTCTATACCACTTTACCTTAAAAGACCTCTTGGTAATTTTACCTTCCAAGCAGGATTCACAAGTTGGATAATTTTCCACTACTAATGAACTCAGATGTCCATCAGCTATCAACCTTTGAATCCTACTCAAGTTAATATGACCCAGTCTTAGATTCCAAAGATATGTTTGATCCATTTTCGAAGGTTCTTTTCTCTTATTAGTTGATTTATCATCCGATTCAATTTGTTGCACTATGGGAGAAATTGGATTAAGAGTATACAAATTATCTATCAACGTACCAACACAGATAATAATTCCATTTTTGCTTAAAATAACCTTGTCATTAAAAGAAACAGAATAACCATCTATAAACAATTTAGAAACCGAAATTAAATTCTTTCTAAAATAAGGTACGTAAAGATAATTCGTCAAAACAAGAGTTTTATTCCTATTGAAAGATAAATAAATGTATCCCACTACAACAGTCACTACTCTCGTAGCATCCCCCATGATTATGGAAATCTCCCCATCACTAAGCTGTTGAGTTTGGTGGAACCCCTGCGAAGAATTGCAGTCATGGTCAGTGGCTCCCGTATTTACAAGCCAAGTGTCAGCAGATACAGCCGCTAAACACGATTCAACTACTAGTAAATAAGACTTACCATTCCTATTCCCCTTCAGAAGAGGGAAGTCTGCCTTGTAATGTCCCGACTGCTTGCATTTGAAGCACTTGCCTTTAGGCTTCTTGACTACACCATCCTTTGCCTTCACCACGTTCGTAGGTTCTGAGTTTACTTGCTTCCTCTTATTCCTTCCACCTCTCGACCTAGGATAAGCTGCATTTTCAGCAACATGAACTTGAGGAGCTCGACGATAAAGTCCATCCACTACCACTAGTTCTGTCAGAAGTTCCGCCAACATGTATAATCTTTTGTTCATACCGTAGTTCAGGCAAAACTGCTCAAAACTCTTAGGCAAGCTTTGGAGTATGATATCGACTTGGGTTTCCCCATCGATTTCGGCTCCAAGGACCTCTCCAATCACTACAACATAAGTGTCATTACATAATACCGTCTTAGTAACACTTTTATTTATTTAACATAAATTTGTAACACTTTGTAAATTATTATAATATGTAACACATATTTAACATTTTTTATATAAGTAACATATATTAGTTACACTTTTTAATATGTAACACATGTATATAACACTTTTGCATAAGTTACACTTCTCATTTAACACTTTTTTATAAGTAACATTATAATATAACACTTTTACATAATTAATATTTTTATATAACACTTTTATACAAATAGATGTTATACTTTAATTTTTTTATAAGTATATATTTACAATCTAATTATATATATATACATACATACATACACATACACACACGTGTTGAAGGATCCTACCAAAGGCGAAATTGTATGGTCTACTTCATTAAAAGATCGATTCGTCTCACATAATTACTGTCTTTTTTTAATGAAACATTCTATTAAATCTTTAATACTACTTATAAGCAAAAGAGATTCACATTCATTCCTTCATTCAAATATTTTAATGTTTGTAATAAATATTTAACATTCCTTTCCCACAATTACTTTTACAAGATTGAATGGAATATGTGAACTCTCAATTTCTAGACATTTCAGTCTCGAATCTTCCTCTATATCTCTACAAGAAACATAAACATTGTTTTAAAAAACTTTTTAAACCCATCAAAAGTAAAACTTTGTATTTTGGACAAGATTTCCCGTTAGTTCTCTCTCTTAAATAATACTTAGGACAAAAGCAACGAAAAAGTTGAAAATTTTTCCCAAGGGTACTACACCATTATAAGATAGTTTTTCTCCCTTCAATTAGAATTGCACAACAAATAACACATTGACAAAAAAAAAAGAAAACTTCACATTATAAGATATACAAATTTAGATATTGCACTCTTAGCTAAGAGAATGTAATACAGTTGAAAGAGACCTACTTTAATGATAGAACGGCTGAAAAAACTAACATGTGGTGAAGTTACTATACTTTACTGCCTTATCATATCTTTACAAGAGGTCTTTCTCCAGTGTCACTTCAATGCTGGTATATTCACTATGTAGTTGGAGGCAATTATAACAAAAATTAGAGAAACAGACAGATGAAAAAGCACAGCTTGAAGTCTATATTGTCACTCTCAAATTATGTATCTACCAGAAGACATCAACATTTACACAGCAAACAGCAATACCATCAACCTTAGAAAAAGGATAGTCACTCTAACATATAGCTAAGTTTAACTATGTAAAAAGCTAAATAAGATTGGTGTCCATAAAATGATAGGGTATTAGATAATTATGCATGGAAATGTGTATGTATTGTGTGTTTTAAGCGCAGCCAATTTATTCCTTTCTAATTCTAGTCAATTTTACGTTCTTTAATCTAGCTAACTAACTCTCATAATTGCCTTATACCTAAGAAGTCACCTGTTCCACCAAAATTAGTAGAATCTTAATGGCATTTTGTACAGCAATCCATCAATTAATATCATTTACTAAAGGTTTATGCGTAAAATAAAATTGCAATTTTTTAAAAACTCATGATAAATAATCACCCAACAGCCTTTAGTCTGTTCTGAAGCCAAACAAATAAAAATAAATATTAATTTTAGCTGAACAAACCATAATGAAAGCAAAAGAATGTTACACAAAGTTGACCAGAATGAATTACTATCCATGTGAGAGTAAAATTTCCAATGAAATTTTAAGTATATAAACACTATATATATATATATATATATATATATATATATATATATATATATATATATATATATATAAAACAGTTCAAGTAGAGTTGTTATGTAAACATTTCACAAAGCTGAAAATATGACACATATCCAAACCTTTGAAATTAGTGGCTTTATCAATAGAATGCGCTGTGACTTTGGAGAAGTAGGTGGAGGAGGAGGCTAGAGGGATGGAGCTTTGGGTGGCTCAATGTACCAAGGAGCTACCTAAAATCGACCTACAAAAGATGTGAAAATAGGGAGAGAAAATAATTCCAATTCAAGATTATCAATAATTTTTTTACAAATCTATACTAATTCCCCTCTTAAAAAAATAAGCACAAAATAATTTAAGACAATTTTAACAAATTTGTGAGTAAAATTTCATATATATAATAGCAAAATACAATGTCTAGACAATAAGAAGAGATACTTTTGTGTGGAGATAGAGGAAGATAGTGATAATTATGATGCAAGTTAGGCGGAGAAGGCGAGGCGAGACGACGGTGTTGGCGTTTGATCATTTGGTTAATGTGAACCGTTAGGGTTCCATACATTTCTAACATGCAGCGGAAGCAAGAAAACAAGAAACGTATTACCTTTCACCAGGGTATGTTGGAGAAGATAGATTCTCGACAGTAGCCTGCGCAGCCTCATCGTTTTGAGCATAGCTCTCTCATTCGATATCAAATTTGAGTGATCTATGCACTAAAACGATCCTCTCTTCCGTGGCTTTCTATCAGTATATTACACGTCCAGTTCTGATATCTGTACGATTTTATAATAATCATAGAAGATGACAGACAGCAGCAGCAAACAACCTTCCAGTCTTCTGATGTTTTCCAAGTCCAATCTCGACGTCGTGTGGGCGACGATCTTCGAGATCTTCTCATTCTGTTATTCCCTCACCCTCCTCACAGTATTAGGCATGATTAATCTTATAGATTAGGGTTTCCGGACAGCTGAGAAGACTTATATATGGGCTACAGCAGAGACCAGGAGGAGAAATTAAAGTTTGCCTCCATTGGGCTTAAGTATCCAAGCTTAGCCCAAAGCTTATACTTAAATCCAATAATAATAATATATACCACTAAAATATTATTATTGCACTGCCGTTCTAATCCCATAATTACGTTCTGGGCTCCTTCTTATTATGAGCCCGTTAGTCTCCCCATGTTTAAGATATACAATGTCCACTAATTAATTAAGTTACTGACAACTCCATTAATTAATATCTCATCCAAGAGTAGTACCACTCAACCTCATTATCATGCCGGAATAAATCCACCTGCAGGATTTACATGATAATCCTTATGAGCTCCTCAAGGGGACATCATCAACCTATGACGGACACGAATTCCATCTACAATCAATAGCACACCATAGAGACAGCACTATTTCCCAACTCACCGAGTTTGTTGATTTAATTACATGCAAATTTCACTCATTGATGAATCAAAGAAATACATATTACCCTACGTGTCAAGGTTATTGTATAGATATTAAGAGTACGAACATCCGTAATAACTGAGATCAAGTTCTTCTATAAGTCAGTATAAGTCGAACGATTTCAAGCGATCCTACTCAATGCACACAAGTGCACTAATGTGATTCTATAGCTAAGACAAGCTAATACCAAACCACACTACAACCATCCCAATAGAGAGTCCTCGTTTATCTCAGTTGTAAGCATCTGTTTATACTTTATAAGGAGACCGATAATATGATCTTCCGCGTGTTGTCGCAAAACATATTATCTACAGTATAAAGTAAGTGGACTTTTGCATTGTGCAAATTATAAATAAATTATAAGACGCAATCATTTGATCATATGATTCTCATTTCAAATAAATTGTTATAACATTGTTCATACTAAAGCTAAACTTTTAGTTTACAATCCAACAATCTCTCACGTATACTAAAAGACTATGTTGTCATGTCTTCAGCCACACATCTGATTCTCAGTCCCACTACACAACCATCAAAAGCTCTGGCCTTAAGGTCCTTGTAAAAGGATTTTACTTGTTTATCATCTGATGCAATCTAGGCGACAACAACCTTCCCCTCATCATACGATTTCTCGTAACAGGTGGTACTCGCGCACCATTTGTTTAATTGTCTTATGGGCTCGTGATTCTTTCAAGTTTGCAACTGCAACATTATCATCAAAATAAATTGTGATATTCTTGGGCAAATTTAGAAACACTTCAAAGTCCATCATGAAGTTTCTAGAGTCATACAGATACTTAGATTGCCTCATAGGCTCCAATTTATCATCTTTCAATGATGGAGTCCAGAGTCTGAAATATATTTCTATATAACACTCCTCCACATTATGACTCAACTTCCTATAACTAAGCGCATAACCTTTTGAGGTGGATTTACTGTCGTCCCTATCTGATTTGAAATATCCATATCTACGTAACACTTAAGAAGCAGTGAATCTGTTCGGTAAGTTCACATATAATTCTTGGTCCTTTTTAGGTACCTTAGTATATGTATTACCATAGTTCAACATTCTTATTTCGGGTTACCTTGATACCTACTGTTCATGCATTTAGACAACAGACATCCATTCTCGTCCATAGCATTCCTTAGATTAAGCTTCCTTATTCGTCGAAGCATAAGGAACTGCTTTCATCACCTTTATCTTCTTTTTTGTCAAGACACATTTACTTAGATAAAGTCACATGCTAAAACAAGGATAGTATCATTTCATGAAGCTTGAGACAAGCATAACATCCTTTCTTGTGATCCGTATTACCGTGATCAAAAGAATATTTTTGCTCTTCTTAAGTCCTTCATTTAATACTGCTTTATTAAACATACCCCATACACCCGACAATACTCTTTCATTGTCTCCAATGAGAAATATATCATCTACGTATAGTACAAGAAATACCACCACGTTTCCGTCACTCTTTACAATACACAAGACACATCCGCGCACTGAATGAATCCAAATCTTTGGATTTCCTCATCAAAATGGATGTTTCATGATCTTGAAGCTTGCTTTAGTCCATCGATGGACACTTTTAAGCTTACTATCAAAATGCTCTTAGCTCTTTCAAATGAATCACTCTGGTTGTTTCACATAGATGTTTTCATCAAGACTTCCAATCAGGAAAGTTGTCTTCACATCTATTTGCTATACCTCATATTCCATTTGAGTAGCAACAGATAAAAGAGTCCATATCGATTTAGGTATAGCTACCGGCGAACAGGTTTTCTCATAATCGAACCCTTTTTTTCTAAGTATACCTTTTCGCAACAAACTTTGCTTCCAAGGTTTTCACCTTATCATATGATCCTCTTTTATTTCGTATGACCACTTCCAATGGCTTTTACACCACATAGTGGTTCTACAAGCTCTCAAATCTAATTTAGAATTCATCGATTCTATTTCAACATCATTGCCTCGCTAAGATATCGCATTTCGATCTTGTAGTGCTTCGTTGTATCCGTGGGTCCATTCCATGTTTACTAGGGACCAAGTCTCACGACTCTCCCAAAACATATATCTTACAGGTTGTCAAACAACCCTTCCACTACGACAAGGCACTACACGCAATTGTGTATCAGACGTGATACGCGTTGCAGTTTACCTTGTGGTATATCCTCTTGTACACTTGGTACTAATACTTTGTGTTTTTCCTTCTCACTTCCTTTAGAACAATTTATACATAGGTTTATGATTTAATAAATAGTCCTTTTCCAAAAATCTAGTGTTTGTGTTAACAATCACCCTTCGATCTTTTGGACTAAATAAATCATCACCCTTCATTTTTCTAGGATATCCCACAAACAGAAAAACATTCATTATCTAACCATTTCCATAAAAGTCTTTCTCTTATTAGGATTAGAAGATGTGTTATTAATTACTATTTGTTGCATCCGTGGGATAAACATGATTTAAGAGTTTACAAATTGTCACCAATGTACCATAACAAATTATAACTCTATCTTTCATTAAGATGACTATGTCATTTAAATAAAATAGAGTATTCATCTGTAACTGCATAGAAACTAAAATCAAATTCTTTATATGAAAAAAGTACGTAAAGACAATTTCTCAAAACCAAATATTTATTCATATCGTAAGATAAATAAAGAACTCCCACTGCAACAGCCACTACTATTGTAGTATTTCCCATGTATATTACAATCTCATCATCACTTAGTAGCAGACTTTTAGTGACTCTGGTATCTACACACAACGTGTCAATAAATGCCATCACTAATCATGCTTTAACGACTAGTAAATTAGATACTAACCTTGTTCACATCATGATGAAAATGGCTTTCCTCGCCACATGTTTTGTCAGAAGTTCCCCACCATATACAACCTCTCGTATTTCAGGTAGAACTTGCTCAAAACATCCAGGCAAATTTTGAAGAATAAATTGATCTAGGTTTCCCTTTCAATTTCTATTCCATGTTTTTCCAATTCATTCATCAAATTAACCATGGCCTCCTGCCTATGAACCTTACTCAGGTATCCGAAGAGTTACATGAGACTATCATATTTCTATGAACCTTTCACCTCTCCATTAGACACTTTAATAGGCTTCATAAGATATCCTTAGTGAGAACACATATATATTTTCCTAAGTAGTAAAATTTGAAACCAAGATTCTTTTCTAATCATCTAATTTTGGACCAGTAAATATATTTTTTTTCAGTAAACAATAAGTGAGATGAAACCATTTGAAATTCAGAGAATCATAAATAAATAGACCAATCAAATCTTCAAATTTTGTCCATTTATGTTGATTCCCTCGAAACAATATAAAATTAAAATTCACCGACATCTCAAACACCGTGAGTCTGCAAGCCACGTTAGTGTGGAAGTTTACAAACTCGAATATATTTACAAGAGAAGGTTTTACCCATTAATTTCATTCGTCAACCAAACCTCATGACAAAATAATTAATAGTCGATTCCTCTTTAGTCATGCAAATAATAGCAGTGACTCTGTTGGGGAGGATATTAATTATTTACACCTAAGTATACACTACTATTTGATCCCAAGTCCGCGGCCCAAGCTTATGTGGCTTACAGTTGGAGAAGTACACACACGCTTCGATAACTTCCTACAATCATCGATTATATGTTTGTACCAGTGAACCGCACATAAACTCATGCGTTAGGGAGGAAGGTCTATGCCAACATGCAAGTTCATGTGCCACATTACAAACAATAGTTATTTAATGAAGTTTGTACCAGTGATCCATGAATAAACTCATCCGTAAGGGAAGAAAACCTATTGCCAAGACACAAGTTTACTCACATCACTTACAAACCAATAATGGAGGCCGCGGAAATTTTTAACCAATTCCCTCTTCCACTTAGTTATTTAACACCGAGAGATTTTACATGCGTACAATATTCAGAATATATATGCAAATAAAATATTCTATTATTACGGCAAATAAGGCAGTAAATCAAATAGCACATGCTTCCAAATATATAACAATAATTGACCAATAAAATAATTATATCAATTATATAAAAGGAAATAAAAATAATTGCCAAATAAAAAGTGGACTTGGTCAACAAACCAATTAAGTAATTAAATAAATGACTTAGGCAAGAAGAAAACTTGGGGCCTAAGAAAACTCTATACACGGTTGTAAAGAGAAAAACCGCTCAAGTTATACCCCCAATCCAACCTTGCCACGTCACCTCATTCACGGATTCGCTGGAAACAATGCATCTGCACAAGCGCTACCACATAGTGGAGTCTCAACATCAGCCAGAAATTAGCAGCTCGCCAGAAGAAAACATAGTTGTCGGAAAACTCCATTGCTCAGTCGCTTTCAGTTCGCAGCTGCCCTCAGGTCTCCATCGAGAAAAACTACATGAACGCTGATTGCAGCTGCCCAGCAGTGGCCACCTATCACCACTTTTGCCACATGAACAATGCTTCCGGGTCACCGCCGTGTCAGCTCGTAGTTCCAACGATGATCCGTACGCCTGCAAAACACTTCCGGTTGGTTCACCAGTGTGCTGCAAATGAAAACGATGTCGGTCGCGATGTTAACCATCGTCAAACATTGCCCAACGCCCAGCGCTGATCACCTGCAAAGAACCTTGACAACAGAACACGCCAACCCTCCGTCGTCGCACGTTGTCGCTGGGTGTCGTGCTCAGCCATCAGCCCCCGTAGACCCGCTCGAAAGCTCTGCAGACCAGGTCGAAGAGCTTCCAGACCCGATCGGAATTCCTCAAGACCTATCCTGAAATAGTTCAGACCCGCTCAGAACTCCTGGGCTTGTTCCACAGGCAACCCTTCTGCCGCCGACTCTGATCAGACGCGCCATGCCACGGTGCTTCCACCAGCCTTTGGCCTCCGTCGTCATTGCCAGCCGCAACTTGCAACATGCGCCAACTCCCATCGGTGCGCATCGTCACTGCCTCGACCATGTGACAGTCACCCAGCCATCGCATAAATTCGGCCATCTTCATTCTGTCACCATCTGAGTTTCTGCAAACTCTAGCAGCATGAAGAAGCCATGCTTCGTGGTCCATGCTGTAAGTCTTGCTGACACCAGTCACGGTGCTGTCGAGCCATCAACAGGCAGTCTACATTACAGCAGGGACCAGGAGGAGAAATTAGAGTTAGGCCTCCATTGAGCTTAAGTATCCAAGCTTAGCACAAAGCTTATACTTAATAATAACATATACCAATAAAATATTTTGCTGCACTTCCATTCTAATCTCATAATTACGTTATGGGCTCCTTCTTATTATGAGCTCGTTAGTCTCCTCATGTTTAAGATATAAAATGTCCACTAATTAATTAAGTTACTGACAACTCCATTAATTAATATCTCATCCAAGAGCAGTACCACTCAACCTCATTATCATACCGGAATAAATCCACCTACAGGGTTTACATGATAATTCTTATGAGCTCCTCAAGAGAACATCATAAACCTATGCCGGATACAGATTCCTTCTACAATTAACATCACACCATAGAGACATCACTATTTCCCAACTCACAGAGTTTGTTGATTTAATTACATGTAAATCTCACCCATTGATGAATCAAAGAAATCTATAATGTCCTACGTGTCGAGGTTATTGTACAGGGATTAAGAGCACGAACATCCATAATAACTGAGATCAAGTTCTTCTATAAGTCAGTATTAGTCGAAAGATCTCAAGCAGTCCTGCCCAATGCACACAAGTGCACTAATGTGATTCTATAGCCAAGACAAGCTATACGAAACCACACTACAACCATCCCAATAGAGAGTCCTCGTCTATCTCAGTTGTGAGCATCTATTTATACTTTACAAGGAGACCGATAATATGATCTTCCACGTGTTGTCGCACAACATATTATCCACAGTATAAAGTAAGTGGACTATTGCATCGTGCAAATTATAAATAAATTATAAGATGCAATCATTTGATCATATTATTCTCATTTCATATAAATTGTTATAACATTGTTCATACTAAAGCTTGACTTTTAGTATACAATCCAACAGACGGGTCATGCTTCAGTGTGGCAAAGCTATGAGTGTTAGCCGACGAGCACAATTTCATCTCCACGTGATGTCTTAAACTAGCGGAGCTCCAGCAGCACCTATGTAGTAAGACCTTGTAATGGATATGAATTATTCTTGACCAACCTGATATGATCATAAGATACAAACAATCTAAGTAAATGTCCAAATACAAATCAAACATAGGGTTGAAGGCAATGCTGGAAAGGTTAGTAAAAATTCAAAGAAAGACCAAAGGAAACTATATAACTTGGTCTAATACACTACTCAGCTAACACTAAATGCAGGACATGCTCAAGAATTTGGGACCAGACTTCAATGAGTTTATGATTGCCAAACAAGTGAGAGGTTATAAATAAGAATATAAACGGTATCTCAAATTTTTAGATTTATCGAATCGTTGTCAATCGTGATCATACTGGCCCGAAATTCGATAGCAATAGTCAAGTCATGCACTAGTTAAATACGTTTGTTGGTGAACTGTAGAAGCAGACATGATTTTCTAACACCTGAAGACATGTTAACAATCATGAGCTCAAAAATCCTACAATACTGCCTCTTAACTTCATTAAAAAACATCATATCCATTTCTTGCATATTGAATCAAAGCCATGCCACTTTAACTAAAACCAATAGCAATTGAATCACAAAACGTAAGCCCATCAACTAAAGTTCCCAAATGATAAATTTCATATTCTACACTGATCCACAAATACATTCTTACCAATAAAACCTAATAGTTCTTCATTACAACTACTACATCAGCGTTTCAAACTTCTCGACTAACAATTGAAATAGCAAAAGTAGAAAATAACAGCATTACCAGAGGAGAAAAGTTACCTAACATATAATCTCCAAATTTTCAATTACAGATCAGAAAACAACCAAAGAACAGTTAATTCAAGCATAAAATGAAATTAAACATTACCTGCATCTCTGATGATTATGTAATTGAAGAAGTAAGAGTACGACAAGGTAATGATACAATAATTTGAGAAACCAATGGCAATGATTAAATAGATTAATCTTCAAAGAAATAAGTATTTGTTTCTTAGTAAATAAGAAAGAAGAGGTTTGATTAACGAAGATGAAAAATGTGTGCAAGATCTTATAATAGTTTTGGAATTCAGAATAAACTAAAATTTTGTTTTGGGAATCTAAAATAAGAGCGAAAATTTTCTCCAAGGCTAAGTTTTGCGCTCCAAATTTGTAGTGGGTATGGTTTGGGAAATTAAAAATAAGCGCGGTATTTTTTCCCTCTTTAAGGGTAAGTTTTCGCTCCAAGTTTGTTGTGTGTATTTCCAAGAATTTGATTATTTTTTGAAACACGTCTAATGTGGAACGTTTTTTTTTTTACTTTTTTAATAATAATAAATTATGAGCATTATTTTTTTTAAATCGAATATAGTACATATTTTATTAATAATATTACTCCCTCCATCCCAAGAATAATTGTACACTTTTTATTTTTGTTCATTTCAAGAATACTTGCACAACTTATAAATAAAAATAGTACACGATATTAATAACTTTGTAATAGTACAATATTACAAAAATGTTACATTCTTTTTAGATAAAATATGATTAAAGTCAATTATATCATACGTTTTATACTAATAGATTCCCAAAATACCCTTTCACTTTTTACATGATTAGAACAAAAAGTTATTCTTCTTAAACTCTGTGTTACCAATTACGTGCATATATTCTTGAGATGGAAGGAGTATAAATTTTATTTTTACTACGAAAATATAATTCTTATGAGTGAGAGTTTCACTCACACAAGTGTTTACATTTTTTTAATTTTCAAACGTTTTAAAATATAAATTGTACTTTTATTTTAATTTATTATAATTTAAGTTTAGGATTAATCAGAGAATACGTTTAAATTTTACAACTGCTATTTATAATTTATTTGTTTTTATTCTAATTTAGTTGAATTTAATACTTCATTTACTTTATTTATTTTAATATTATACTAATAATAATTATTTATTAATTATATAAATATATAAAATAAAATAGTCTTTGTTTTAGTTTTAATGTTATAGGTATTTTACATATGTGCACGGTGAGCTATATTCTTTGATCAATTGTTAAATTATATTGTTATATAAATAAAAGAGTTGGTCTCTTGTGTCTTCATGTGCACAAAGTGTGTAAGGGTACAACATTTTGTTTTAAAAGGTATAAACTTCAATTAATAAGGTTACAATAGTTTGTTCAAAAGGTATACACTTTCATTATTTTTTTTATCTTTTTTTTTCAAAAATAAAATGTACATGCCCTTATATTAAAGAGCATATCATTTAATACTAAATGGTATTTGGGCACAACGCCTCAGGCCACACAAATTATAGCCTAAATAAGAAATATGCTCAATGTAGTTAAAATATGTTTTTAGTGAATCATCATATTATAAACACTTTAAAAATATAATTTAATTAATTATTCATCATATTTTAAAAAAATACTATTATGAAATAATTATTAATAAGCATACTTTATTTATATGATAATGATACTTTAACGATTGGTCAATTAATCGTTTAATAAGAGACTTTATCATGTATGCTACGTTACTAAACATGTTAGATGTTCATTTAATAAAAAGAGTTAACATTAGTATGAGATTGACTAACAATGCTACTGTATTACTTTTTTTAATTATTATTTTTAATTTATTTTATGATTTATTTATATAATATTTTATTTAAATAATTATTACTTTTCATTAATTATGTATAATATTTTATTAAAATATATTTTTTCTATCTCACATTAATTTACTTTCTCCATCTAGGAAATTATTTTACATATTTTTGTGTGCGGAATTTAAGAAAATTTACTTTTTAATATTTTATTAGTCTCTCCGTTAAAATTATCTATAAAATAATTTAATTGGTTTAGAATATTTTTTCTTGATTAAGTATAATTTTTTTAAAAAGTGTTTTAACATTTTATTATATTCACATGAAATACAGTCGTTGCAAGTGTATCACACTCCCTTTACATTTAAAATTCTTTCGTTCACCCGCACTCCCTTTTCATTTAAAATTCTTTCGTTCACCCGCACTTTACAATGAAATTATTTCACAATCCACCCATCATTTTTTAACATGAGTAGATAGAACGTGGGTCGTCGCCCGCCACTCACATCCCCTGCGGTCGTCGCCCGCCACTCATCATTTTAAATTTCAGACTTATTTTTGAAATTTTGCCCATCCCCTGCGATCGTCGCCCGCCACTCACCACCTTCTCCCATGCAGCCCCGGCCACCACCTTCAGATCTGAAGGAGTTATTAGGTAAAAGATCTAACTCTTGCCCTAAATTTCTTAATTTTAAGTAATTGATTCAAATCCCCTCAATTTGGAGGCGGCGCCTAACAACAGTGGAGTGGCGTGGCGCTTGGAGGCGCCTCGGGAGTGCAGTTTTTTACGACCTCCATGTATTTTGGTGACTTGGATTTCAATGTGATGGACTCTCAGCTCTACGATCTGTTCAATGAGTTCGGTTAGATTATGTCGGATAGGATTTGCAAGAGACTCATCACTCGCCGCAGCATTGGTTGTGGCTATGTTAACTTTAACAAGCCCAAGATGGTTAGTATTTGAAGTTATTTTAAGATTTATTACCTCTTTATGAATTTAGATTTTCAAAAGGATTACATGTGAGTAAATTTATTTTTGCATTTATAAGAATCAATTGGTTTATGAAATTGTCATATGCTTGTAGTAATATTCTTTTATCTTGGTGTTGGAATTTTAAAACAAGTTGTTATGCTACTGAAATTCATTGCTTAATTGGCGATAGCCTGATCCATTTTATCGGGAAGTAGTGTTCTCCGAGTGATTTTATCGGAGGACACCCGCCTACATCATCGTTGCAATGGTATAAAACACGACTTCTCAATTTTCTACTGATCAAATATACTGTTGAGAATTTTCAGTTTTGATTTTTTATTTTCTTTCTTTTGATTTCAGGTCTGCTATTGCTTGTTTTGTTGATTATTCTTCTTGGAATTGGCGGTTAGATAGATATTTTACCACCCACTATGAATTAACATTGGCTTTTACTTTTTTAATGCTTATCGTGCTTTAAAGTCGAAATTTGGTATGAATCTAATAAATTGTTGAATAATGCACATTATATTGCAGTTTAAATTTAATTTAACACCTAATCAATTGCAACACTTGTATTCTTTGTAATTCATTATTGGGGATCTATTGTTGTTCTCTCACGTGATTAGACACTACATTACATTCATTGGTATTTTCACATATTCCTTGTAGTAATGCACCTATTGGTTTAACATCAAAATTTTCTTTGAATCTTAGTATTTTGTTGAGCTACAGGTGGTTCATATTTTTAAAATTTATGCTAACAACGAATTCGTTGCAACTTGTATTCTTGCTAGCATCAGGGGGATCAGCTGTTAATTTTTGGAGTGATTTTATTGTGTGATGTACTCTTTTCTTCATTTTACTGCAGGCTATCACAGAGAGAGGTCTCGAGCTTTTATCCACACATTGATATTCATTGTTTTAATAAGTTTCAAGCTTAACTGCTTATTTTCTTCTTCTTTGTCTGATCGTGTAGAATTTTTGTAGCAGAAACATGGAAGATTTAAGTAGCTGGTGTATGCACGTTTAGTGCTTTAGTTTTGATAACATATAAATAGAATATTTAGAATATTTGATATTACATTCTACAACATCTTTCCCCAACAGAGTTACACTACAATATGTACTGGCAATTGCCTCATCTCTGCTTTAGCATCTGATTATGACGTGAGACCATTGTTTTGGGCATCAAATATTCATAAAAATGCTACTAAACGTAAGTTTTATGGGTGGATCGATGATTTGATGAAAAACCAACTTCTGAAAAGTTCATGGCACTATGCATTGATATCACAACTTCTGTAGATTGACTTTTAATTGTTTTCTTGCCTGATTCATAAATGCTAATAACTACCTTTAAATACCGATATATGTTTATGCAATTCTTTTTATATTTGAAGTATCCTTATCAGGTGACTTTTCTTCTTTACATGGCTAGATGTAAATCTGATCATCGAAGTTCTTCCTTAAAACCTCACATCACTGAAAACCTGATACATGACTGGTAATTGGTGTAGCATTTGATAAGTGATATACTGAGACTGTTTCTCTTACGGCACTATGGTGCTTATGTTTTGTGGTGCCAATCTTGAATCGTACATTAATTATTATTTCTTTAAGTTGGCTTGTATTTCTTGATGCATAAGCTTAAATGATTAATGATGTTTGAATTGTGGTCAATATTTACTTTCCTTCATGATAAAGAAAAGTATTTGTTAAAAAATCTACTAAGAGGCAAAATATGTAAATCAGCTTTTGCTGATATTATATTTATTCTTAGCTTCTCAAGTTTCAATTCTAAAATTTTAAGATCAAGGTTTTAAAGTTCTAATGATGATGTTTCACATATCATGTGACAGGTTGTAACTTGTACAGTTCATCCCTTTGTTCTTGGGAATCGACCTCAAGTACATTTCCTATATGAGATGTCTTGATAATGTGACCATCTTACACATAATTCATACCTAGTGTCCTCATTTATCTTATTGCAATATAATTTATATGTCAAATCTGAATCATATATTTAAAATCGGGACAATTAAATTTCATACCTTTATTTGATCTTATGTGCACTCTTACATTAGAATTTATGGATATTCCTGAAAACTCTCTCTTGGCTGAAATGCATGAGATATTTTAATCTGGTAAATTTGCTTATAGAATTCTGTTACACTTTTTCTTATTGGTAAAATGTTCTCTCTTTTGGAGGTTCTATTTTGTTAGAGCCGGTATGTTGGCATGACTTATCAATCTTTCTATTCAGTGAAGTGAATTCAAGAGACGAACTTAAGTCAATCAATGATTCTTTACTGGATATTGTGTGTTGTAAGTTGCTACATAAAACTAGGTATGTTATTTAGGTGTTGAAGTTACAGAATTTTTACTCTTTTTAGTACTACAGCAGTTGTATTTTCATGGTATTAAGTCATTGTTTATATCTAATTATGTTATATGAAGAATTGTAGCTAATATTTTTGTTTGTTTGGAAATTAAAAATATAATTGGATGTGATCTCTTTTAAATTATGCCTTTTTAATATGAAATTTTCTGGGATCTTTTGGGAATTATATTTGCTAACATGGATGTGATACTTTTAATTTTAAATACTTTTTGTTTTGCTTGGAGCTAGTTTAAGTGGAAATATTAAAGTCTTGAAATGATTCTTCTAGATCTTTTATAATTGTTGTTATTGTTTTCAGAGGCATTAAGACAGATATGAAGAAGAGGATCTGAATCATGACACTGACAATGGTGATGGATGATTTGGGAAAGAAAATTCAAAATGAAGACTACTTATTAGACTTTATTTTATTAGGCTTTATATTATTTTCTTTGCGTTTTGTCAAATCTAATTTTAGGTATGCGTATATATAAGTATGTATTTCATCTAGTACATGAACTAAATAATACTCCTATTGCATGTTTATCTTGTTTTGCAATTATTTAGACATTAGTAATTATGTATATTTCAGTAATGATATTTTTAATATATCATTTCTCGAATTAAGTTTATTACATGTTTTAATTTTGAAAGATATGTAATAGTAATAGTTAAATTAAATTACTTTTATAAAATTTACTATTGTCATAATTTATTATTAAAATGATTAAGTATTAAAAACTAATAAAAATATTATTATTCAATATTAATTTAATAAAATTGCTATTATTATTATAATAATATTATTATTATTAATAAGAAATATTGTATAAATAATTTAAATGTTAACATATGTGTTACATAATTGTATTTGCAAAAGTGATATAATTATCATATAATTAATGTTACATATAATCAAAAGTGTTAACAAAATAATGTAAATAATGTTATATTACATAAAAAAAATGTTAGAAAAATAATATATTTAATGTTACGTTTTATTTAAAATTGTTAAAAAATTATGTACATAATGTTACATATATATTCAAAAGTGTTAACAAAATAATGTTACATAAGAATAAAAAAATATTACACTAAGAGTATGTGCAACATTTTTTAAAGTGTTACAACAAAATGTTAAAATTGATATGAGGTGTTATCAAAAGAAAAAAGTGTAACTTTAGACTTTAGGTAACAGGGGCACAGCGACACCGAAAAAAGTGTTACTTATCATCTATAATAATATTTTTTAATTGTTAAGTAATATTTTTGGGTGTTACATAATGAGACTTATGTTGTAGTGAATTTATTTAGTTGGCCCACTATTCTAAAGACATGATCCCTTACGGGAGTGCCCTCAGCCATTTTGATATTCATCAGCACGCCATGCCCTCCAACCTAGCAGGTCGACTCTGGTGTCCGAAGAGTTCTCTAAAATTCTGCATCATATCATAGGCAATGTTCATGGCTTGATGTTGATGCTGATGCTGAAGCACATTTGATATAGAAGCCAAAACGTAGCACTTCGCCATTTTATCAGCCTTAATATACCTATTATAAGCAGCTCTTTCCTCTTCACTAGAATCATCAGTAGGTTCCATAGGACATTCCTCAGTGAATACAAAGATATAATCTTCAGCAGTTAAAACATTGTCCATGTTTCATTTCCAGTCAACATAATTTATGCCAGTAAGTTTGTGTACTTTAAGTATAACAGAAGGTGGATTAAAAGTCATTTGAAAATTTTGAGAATCACGTAAATAAATACACAGATCAAACACTTGGAATTTATATTGATTCCCTCAAAATAATATAAAATAAAATTCTTCGACATCTCAAGCACCATGAATTTGCATGTCACGCTAGTGTGGACGTATACAAATCCGAACATTTACAAGAGAAGATTTTATCCATTAATTTCATTTGTCAACCTTACTTTATGAAAAATTTATCAATAGTTGGTTCCTGTTTAGCATGCAAATAGCAGCAGTGACTCCGATGGGGAGGATACTTATTATTTGCACATAAGTGTGTACCATTATTTGATTCCAAGTCCATTGCCCAAGCTTATGTCCCTTCAGATGGAGAAGATCACACGCGCTCAAGTAACTTTCTACAATCATTATACAGAAGTTTGTATCAGTGATCCGTGAATAAACTCATCCGATGGAGGAAGGCACTATAGCCAACACGCTAGTTTATTCATATCACTTACAAACCAATAATGGAGGTCATAGGAATATTTAAATAAACCATCTCCCACTTAGTTATTTAAATCGAGGGTTTTTGCATGGATATAATATTCCAAATAAAATATACAACCTAGCATGCTCCAATTACAACAATTTAAAGCAGTAAATCACTTAGAACATGCAAAACATACATAACAATAAACAGATAAATAAATAAAATTATGGTAGTTATATCACGAAATAAATGCAGAAAACATCAAACGTCCAAATACAAAACTGATTGCCCATACTACACGCCAGCACGACTCGTGCCAATTACTGCACGGGTCGTGCCGCTCCCATGCAGCTTCGGCTTGCCACCATCGCCAAGCCCACTCCAAGTTTTCCCCGACACGACTTGTGCCGGCCACCCGCATGCCAGGCATGCCGGCAACGTCTTTCGGTCATGCCGCCTGCCCACCTAGCTAGCTTTGCCAATCACCATTTGCTGGCAACGTTCATGCCAGCCGTGCCATCCCTCGGCATGACTTGTGCCGCTTGGCAGCACCGGTCATACCGTTGCTCAGCTTCTCGCCCTCCGCCATTCGCCAACGTCCAACTTGATGAGCTGATGTGCCTATGCCATCCAGCACACACCAGCCGTGCGCCAGTGCTGAATTTGTGCAGATCGCACCGTTCTATGGTCGGGAAAGCCACCAGCTCATCTCGCCGGAGAAGGTGTCACGCAATCACCGTGCCGCCTTGCTCCTACAATGATGCGCGCTACAATGAGCACGCCAGCATCGTGCGACTGCCTTCTGTCGGTAGGTGATTGTGCAATGTCCGCGCAGTGGCCTAGTCGTCAACGCAGGTACATCAGTCGTGCTTCCGCCTGGCCCCCGTCATGCAGCCCTGCCACGTCAAGGCACCTGCATGATGCTGTCGTGTCGTTCGCGAGTCATGCCGCTAGTCGATTGTCGCGTCGTCTCCATTGAGATGTCGTGCCGTCGCAGCCATCTGCTAGGCATGCCGTGTTCGATCTGCAACAAACGTAAAAGGTATCCAAGTATAACGCATAATTTTCTAAACCCTAATCACATTTATTACATAAACCCTAGCCTAGCATCTCACACTTTACCATGAAACCGAAGCTCTGATACCAATTGTTGGCTTTCGGATCATTTGGTTAACGTGAACCGATAGGGTTCCATACTATTCTTTAGCAACATAAACAGAATATAGAATTGAATTACCTTTCACCAGGGTATGTTGGACGCGATCAGGTTGATGAAATGACCTCTCCAATCTTCTGTTGTATTCCCAATCCTGGTCTTGATGTCGTGTGGGTGACGATCTTCAAGACCCTCTCAATCTATAATTCTCCCTCTCAATCTCACATTTTAGATGCAGAAATGAATGAATTAGGGTTTTCGGATTAATGAGGATGCTTATATTTGGGCTACAATAAAGACCATGAGGAGATATTAGAGTTGGGTCTCCCATTGGGCTTAAGTAACCAACTTTATCTCAAACCAATAATAATAATACAGTCCACTAAAGTATTATTACTGCACTGCCACTCTAATCTCACATTATGTTATGGGCTCCTTCTCATTATGAGCCCGTTAGTCTGCCCGTGTTTAAGATATACAATGTCCATTAATTAATTAAGTTATTGACAAATCCATTAATTAATATTTCATCCGAGAATAGTATCAGTCAACCTTGTTATCATGCCAAAATAAATTCACCTGCAGGGTTTACATGTTAATCCTTATGAGCTCCTCAAGGGGACATCATCAGCCTATTTAATAGGACACGAATTCCTTCTACAATCAATAGCACACCATAGAAACAACATTATTTCCCAACTCACCAAGTATATTGATTTAATTACATGTAAATCTCACACATTGATAAATCAAAGAAATGCATACTGGCTTACATGTCAATGTTATTGTATTAAGAGCACGAACATCCATAATAACTAAGATCAAGTTCTCCTATATAGTCAGTATAAGTCGAACGATCTCACGCGGTCCTGCTCAATACACACAAAGTGCATTAATATGATTTTATAGTTAATGCAAACTAATACCAAATCACACTACAACCATCCTGATAGATTGTCCCCGTCTATCTCGGTTGTGACATCTATTTATACTTTATAAGGAGTCTATAATATGATCTTTCGTGCGACCCTGCACACCATATTATCTACAGTATAAAGTAAACGAACTTTGCAATAATCATATAAGTTAATTATAATACGCAAAACATTTGATCATATGATTCTCATTTCAAATAAATTGTTAAAATATTTTTCATACAAAAGCTAGACTTTTAGTATACAATTAAACAAGGGGATCGGTAGGGAGAACTCACATGCAAGGTCTACAGGTGGGAGAGCAGGGGTAAGAATAGGTGATGTGCTATCGAAGTGAAACGGGAACCCATCAGGCACGTTAGGATCACCTCCAAGGTTAAAGAATTTGAGATCCAGGGTACGAACGAGTCCTCAGGGAAGTAGTAGGATCCCGGTATGGCTCATATATCCCCTCAGGCTGCTTGGAAAAGAAGAGGTGAGCGATAGGGCTACCTCTATTGAGGTGGAAAGGGGGAAAGTCACCGTGCTCCTGCCACAACATTAATAAACGGACCATAAATGGCTAGAACACTAGGGGCATAGTCTGTTGCTTCCCATATGACTCCATGTACGCTCCTGTATAGCCTGCCAACTCAAATCTCTCCACCATACAGGCAGAGAGCTCACGACTATCTAGGCAGCCTCATATTCCTCCCATGGAGGAGTCTCACCCAACATGTCTCACGCTATCCACATCCGAGTAATGTGGATGCCAGTGGACTCGGAGGGATTACGCTTAATGCTAGCATAGTATGCAAGTCAATTAGCCTCACTCTCAGGGTGCATCATATAGGATTGGGTCTACGGTGATACATCTGTTTATATAAAATTCCTTGTTACTTACCAATTTATCTAGAACTAATTATAGCTTAGATATCATTTCCTAACAAGTCCATTCAATTTACCAAAGTTAAGTATAATGAAATTCACATAATAGTCATACAACTTGAATACATATCATTACGTAGAGCATCTATCTCATGTAACAACAACTCATAATTTCATAAATCAATTAAAGTATCCATTAGCATCAAGTTAAATCATATAATAACTTTTCATAAATTCATAACTCAGTTAAAGTATCTATCAATATTTTACCTTGAGGTGTAACCGACAACGCGAATGAGTAGGGTTTGAATCCTATGTTTCATAATTTAAAAATATCTAAAAAGTATAAATTTGTTTATTTTGTAAATGCAAGTCAATAGAACCATTGACCTGCTTTAATACCACACTTGTCACGTCCTAAAATTATTTTAAAGAAATATAATATTTTATAAATGGGAAAATTTTATATATGTAAAATTTAGGCCTTTTCTTTTCTTTATTTTCTTTACTAAAAGAATTAAATTAAGTTTAGTTGAATCTAAAACCACACTTGTAATATTATAAAAAAGGATTAAACCATACGAAAGGAAATATAATTTGATCAAATATTTTAGAGTACGAGTAACGGAAGACTTTAAGTGGTTTGTGTACAATGACAATTCAAGAGTTATTGTTCACAAGATTAACAATTATTTAAGTAATTTACAAAGTACTTCTTGTCATAATTCAATCCCTCTAACTCATCATCCGTCATGCCAACTATACAGCATCATCTGTTGATGGAAACATAGAGTGGGGTGATCACACGGAAATGTACTCAATGGGGGATTTTCTGTTAGGTTTCGCAACAGAAAATGATACACCTCTAGAGAAATAAACCTCATGAACTTATAATAGTAAAGGGAATTAATCCATAGTCAGATTGCCCGAAATCGCTCATTATTTAATCCGTTAAAGTTTTGAGAACGCATCCGTCTTTCCTTTCTGGCAATAATGCCAACTGTACGTATAGATTCTCGACCCACCGGTCTTAGGTAAATTTTCAAGCATATTTATAATATCAATAATGCAATCAAGTTCAATACAAAAATCATAACAAAAAGCCCACCACAGTGAAGACGAGTTACACAAGGGTAAGATTAAAGGTTGAACTTAGAACGAGCGTTGTCGTTACTAATTTCTCCTTGCACCCTCTATACCTTCAAGAGTTTAATTCTTTCTTTGTATACAATTAAATGTATTTATCTATAAACTTAGGATGATTTCTAATCTTGTGTGAAAAGTCACTTAAGATATCACTTGTTTAATTTTTAAATATTTAGGTCACACTTTAGGGTTTTTCATGTAATTGTTTATAATCAACAATTGATTATTAAATAAATTTAAGTTTTAGAAATTCTTTCTTCAGTAGATAGCCTAAATTAGTGTTATGAAATAAAACTTTAAGTATAAGGAGCTTGTATTAAGGTTCTTAAGTTCGTATGGTGCTACAGTTTAAGAAATTATTTATAACTATCCAACTGCTAATTTACTACAAAAACTGTTCTATATGCATGCATTAAACACATGCGAATATTTTCATACTTAGCCCTTTTCTTAATTCGTTTATTTTAATGGCTAAATGAAGAGATGAAGTTTTACTTGATTTCTCGTATGCATTCCGCCACGGCTTAGTAAAACACAGATAAATTTTATTTGAATGACCATATTTTTCAAAGATATTTTATAGTAATGTAATAAACACATAGACGAACAAGTTTAATGTTGATATTTTTGGCAGATTCCATCATTCTTAATTTACTAAAACGAGCATGAAGTTTCTACAGTGTAATAACACATTCTCACCAGTGGTAAAATATCGTAAAACTTTTAATGACAAAGAATTTTTTTTAAAAAAAATTGATAAATAAGTTCTAAATATCATAATAAACTCGTGTCATTGAAGTTTTTGAAATTATATATATATATATAAGTTTTATTATGTTGAAAAAAAATGATAATATACATTCTTAAATTTGAGTAAGATATATATGTCTATAATATAATTTGTATTTTAATAGCCTCTTTTTTTTCTCTTTTAGTTATTTGGTTATATTATTAGGTTTCAATCTTTATTATGATATATATATATATATATATATATATATATATATATATATATATATATATATATATATATATATATATATATATATATATATGTCTATATATATACATATATATCTGTAATATACTAATTGAGAGTTTTTTTTTTGCCTGCGTGTTGCTTTTATGAGCCTCCGCGGTGACGTTTCAAATTGTGATTTATTTGAATTAATTTAATTAATTATTATTTATTTAATTTAATTTAATTTAATTGAAATATAATATCTTCAAATTTACAACTAAAAGATAAATATTTAAAATATTTTATATTTATCTATCCATATATAATTAATTTTAATATTTGATTCGATAAAGCTTTTTAATTTTATTATTAATATAAATTTATATAGATAAATACATATATTTATTTTTCCCCACCTATAAATAAGGTTCTCCTCCACGCATATAAATTATTCTATGAAAGTTTTTTTCAAATTCCAGAGAATTGATGGTATGTGATTTATTTATTTATAATTTACATTTTAAATTATATTTTTTAACTAATTCGTGTATTAATTTTGGTATAATTATTTTAATTGTCAAATTTACATTCTAATAAGTTTCATATAGTTTTGTATTTTTAAAATTTAAATCGATTTAGTTATTCAATAAAATATATTTTTTTAAAAGAAATTTATCTCGCATATTACGCAGGGTTTTGTACTAGTGTGTTATATATATATATATATATATATATATATATATATATATATATACTTAAAAATAGATTGTTTATTTTTAAAACAGAGATAACCTACAGTGTTAATACCTTACATTATTACAGTTTTATGAGAATGTTACAAAATCTGTAGAGTCACACACTTTATCATACTTGTACCCAAATAACTCTTGCATTCATATATATTACATTAAATGTTAATATTCTAAAGTTTGTTGTTAACAGAGTTCATGGAAAAATGCAAGTCACTGTTTATTTTTTTAGACTAGGTATGAAACTCAAAACTCAAACCCACAATATCAAAAATAAGCTTGAAATAACAGTATAACAAAACGTACATATCAAATTATGCATTATTCACAGTATAACTAAATAACCATTAAGAATTATTCACAGTATAACAAATCAACCTATATCAATTTAAGCATTATTTATAGTATGACTCAGTTGAATTAAACAATTTTTTTATGTTTTAGTATTCTGTAGTCTAATGGTATATGTATGTATTTATATGTTCTATAAATTAATAATATACCCCATATCACATATGAAGGTGGAGACACTACCCTGAATACTTAAGAAAATTTGATGTTTTGCGTTGATTATAAGTGTGGCATGCAACTCTATTGTAGAATAAGGACTCATGCAACTCTACTGTAAAACCTAATGTAGAAGAAAACTCCTGCAACTCAACTGTAAAACCAAGAATCGTGGTGCGTGAGAGAGGTTGAGGACATTCAAAACGCGTGACAAAAGAGTTTAAGAATTGGAATACCTGCACAACTACAAAATCACAGATGGAGCGTGGTTGTGAGATGCGAGATCTTAGCTAATGATAACACTATCAGAAATGCGTGAAGTGAGAGCGAACGATAGTACTATCAGAAGTAGGTGAAGCAAGGTGAAATCCGATAGGATGGCTAGATTGTTATGTGAAGACTAGCGGAGTGGAGTAGTGTGGAGTATACGGCACAATGCATATTTAACCTAATTTTTTTGTCATCTTTCCCTGCAGCAGAAGACTTTCATTCACGAGGCGTAGGTGATTCAGATTCTTTAATGTAGGTTTGATGATTCAAATCCTTTAATCATTAAGATTTTGTGTGATTTTACTTTTATTCTCTCTGTAGGCTTCCAATATAACTTTCGTTTACCTTTTTTCTTCTCTCCAATAGATTATTATTATTATCTCTCATGTTTATATATGATCATAATATCAATTTTTTTTCTAAATTGTTTATTACCAACACTATATATATTTATACACATATCTTGTTATTTGTGATATATATATATATATATATATATATATATATATATATATATATATATATATATATATATATATATATATATATATATAAATTCATGACATTACAACACTACACATATTTGCCCTTACACAAATGTATTTTAGGATAGGAGGAGTGCATATCTGAATATAAAAAAGTAAAATAGGAAACAATAATGAAGTATGGATATATTTATGAATATGAATTATAATTTGTAGAAATATAATTTATTTAGAGAAAGTTGGGCTTCTACGATATCTCAGGAATAATGATATGAAGAATATGATGCTCTTATTCTCGTTTTTAACACGTTAAATAAAGATAATAAAGGTATTATATAATATAATTATGTTGACAATGACTACAATAGAATTAGTTCCACGAATTTAATTCATGGAACCTCCTACCTTCATACTTAGTATGGGTAGTCCCCAACTTTAACCCACCTCCTCCTATTCGCTAGTCCTGCTCTTTGTTTTATAATTTTTTTGTTTTTTTTTTTCTTTTTTCTTGTTTTTTTCTTTTTTTAAATTTGATTTTAGGGGTATAATTGTATTTTCAACTTATGATTTATGATATATTTTACCCCTAAGGTTTATTTATTGTTTATTCTTATGATTTATGATTAATTTCAAGGGTATAATAGTATTTCACCCCCCTATGATTTAAGGTATATTTCACCCTAGAGTTTAGGGTTTAGGGTATAACCATATAATTGTAATTTCACCCTTGTGGTTTAGGGTATATTCATCCCTAAGGTTTTAAGGTTTAGAGTATAATTATAATTTCACCATTGTGGTTTAGGGTATACTTTACCCCTAAGGTTTAAGGTATAATTGTAATTTCACCCTTTTGGTTTAGGGTATATTTTACTCCTAGGGTTTAGGGTATAATAGTCATTTAAGCATAGTAAATTAAAAAACAAAAACAAAAATAACATTAATGAAGGGAGAAAAATTAATTAAGAAGGTTGGGACCGCATGTTTCACCAAATGAACTGGTGGGACGGGTTCCACCCAAGTTACACTCAATTATGTTATTATTTATGACCTCACAGTAATAAGGAGATGTGATTTTTAATTAATAATTAGTGACCTAAAGAGCATTTACTCTCCTCATTTAGTTTAGATAACTCATGACAATTCAATTTAGTTTATATGTAAATAAACTCTTATTTACCACACCCAATCTTCTGCGTCATTTACATGCATCATCTTCTGTGCCACTTGTTAAGTGATTGACACATAACAGGGGGAAATAAATCTAACTATTGCCCTTAGGGTTTAAGGTTTAGGGTATAGTTTCTCTCTCCTATGTGTTGTCCATCTAATGAAGTAGAACAGGAGATGATGTACCAAATGGGACAGAGAATCCGAGCCATCATATTTACTTTAATGGTTCGGTTTTATAAGTTTATTTTTTACCCTTGCATATTAATTTTCTTTAATTATTCATATGCAACTTACCTAACCCATCTTTCTAAAATTATCGAACCTTACTCTTACCCCAAATTCTCAATGTCTATAAGGAAGGACTCACAGAGAAGAAGTATATTCATTGTTGTCGCCGAATAACTGAGCAAGGAGCATTGATCTCATACATGCAGGTTAGGCAATTGTGGCTGGTGTATCAAGTAACAGACGAGTGATTAATTTGGAAATTTGGACTAAAGTAAATCGAATTCCGTTTGTTAAAACTTACAAAATAAGCCTCGTGTCATCAATTGTCCACTTCTTTAGTTTGGTTTGATATTTATTTATAGTTAGTCTTCAATTAGATTTCTTAGGGTTTAACAATTTTGGCTGTCTTCTATAAGGACACTCTTTTGCTCATTCTACGATTTTGTTTTAATATTTGATGCATGAATACACATTCTACTTTCATCATTTTATTTAATATCATGATTATTGCAATGAGCTCCTCTAATATTGATATATCAACTCAAGAGTCAACTACATTTTCCAGTAGAATATGTCACCGTGGTGAAACAGTTATCCAATTTGTTTCAAGAGTTCCTAAAAGTTATGGTCGTATATTTATACTTGTTGACACCAACGAGTTAGTCCTCTACAAGTCATTTATTGACATGCTGTCTTTGTATAAGAATATTGCATATACATACAAGCAGTGATAATTTTAATTTTGCAGCTGTTTAGTCACGAGTTCTTCGAATGGTTTGATGGTGATGATTACATTGAGTGCAAGGAGAAAATCTCTAGTTTGAACAACACCTAGAAACAACGACAAAGTATGAATGAACTTAAAGCCAGTGTTTTTATAATTAGATCGAAGATTGAACTAGTGATCTTAACAGTTCGAGGTTCAACCGGTAGGACCGGTCAAACCGCCGATTCAACCAAAAAAATGAATATCATCTATTTTTAATAATATTTCATTATTTTATATATTATTTTACATTAACAAGTATAATTTGAATAATTTTTCCAAGCTCAATTTAATTATGTTAGAAGTGATGGCCAATTTGTGGCAAGAGAATAATAAATTCAAGCCCATATCAACAAAAACAAATCATGGGGAATTTGGAAAGGTGGACATTAACCCATCAAACTTCAAAGCGAGAGATGCGTGAGTTAGCTTTTTCACTCTTAGAAAGTGATACTTCTCTCCCCCTCCCAAAGTAAGATCTTGTTGTTTCTCAAAATAAATTCTGTCGATCTCTCCGTTGAATCACTGCAGTCATGCGTTCGTCACCAGAGTCCGCCACTTCTTGCCAGATGCTCCGTTTGGCGCCCCCATCAATCGAGCACCATCGTAAATCTGCTACACTTGTTTCCATTGCACACGGTTGCCAACACCCGCCGTTCTTTTACCCATGTCGCGCCGCCTTTTACTTACTGCTAGAGTTAAAGCATCATATTCCGCATCTATTTTAAATTATTTTAGGTTTTTTATGAGATCTAAATTTTTTTAATTTTTATGAAATAACGATATAAACTGGGAAATGAGCTTGGATCTGTTAATACTTCTCCTCCTACAGTCAAAGCATTTTTTATATTAAAAAATAAGTTAAAAACTAGTAGTTTCCGATTTGAATATTGCATCCAATTTATCCAGTTCTAATTGGTCTTAACCGATTTTTCTGGGTTCAATAGCTAAAATGATTTTTAGGGAGCTTTTGGAGCGGTTCTGTTTTCGGTTCATGGTTGAATCGATCGAACCGGCTGGTCCAGTCCGGTTCTGAAAATACTACTTAAAACTAACAAGATTAGGTTTACTACAATGATTGAGGAGATAAAGTATAATGAACAAAATCTTAAAGCATCTCTTGATGAGTTTAAGAAACATGAGATGGCCCTCATTGCTCATTTATAACCTACTAGTTATTATCATATTACTAATGTTTGAATGGCTTGATGATAATTATTGCATTGACTATAGAATATTAATCTATGGTTTGTACAATTATCTTTGTAGAACCTATATCACATCAGAGTTATATTAAAGATTAAATTAAATTCTCACCATCCCAAGCGAAACTTTATACTCATGCATTAAATATTTCTATAGGTGCTATAACTGTGGACTTTGTAAATTACAGTGTGTTGTTAGGGGCTAAATTAAATTCTCATCAACTTATTGTTTAGCTATCATAACATGTATTAAATTTTTTAACTTTATTCATTGAGTAGTCTTCTCCATCCAGCCCAACCACATCTATTCAATGCAATTCGATGATCTTTAAAATAGTCTATATAAAGGGTATTTCATAACTCATAGTTGCAACTTTATCTAAAGTTGTGAAGTTGAGTTTGTAAGTTCATCAAGGACTTGAGTGGTGTTCCAAAACTAGCAATGAATCAAGATAAGGTGTTCTTCATGACACAATGGAGTTGTGAAGTTGACATTCAATTTATGATCACATGTTTTCTCATTCAAAAAGCATCAAGCATGTGGGTTATCGGAGAAAAAGACGAGCGAGCAGTGGCATTTTCTATGCCTGACTTGAACATAATACAATGTTCATAGCTTTCATTATTTCCTGAATAAAAAACAACAACTACACAAGAGGTACAAGGTTTAGATTCCTCTTTCGTAGAGATCAGTAACCCTTACACTGGCGGTAATACTAGTGTGTGTGTCTTTGGAAAGCTCTCTTGATACAGAAAATGCCTTCTGAAACGAAAAGACATGGTTGGATTTTACAAGTGGTAGCAGTACTTCTCATAGAGCAACAAACAATGATCAAGGTTCGAGTGCGTCTACAAACTTTTCTGGAGGTACTCATTTAAGAGCCGAAGATGTGGGTTATTTGGTTCACACCGTCGCGATAGGGTGTTGGGCTTAGATCCATAGCATCATGGTCACCATTTTGGCATCAAGGTCATTAATGAAGGCAGGGTGCTCAACTTATCTAACACCATGTCATGCCATGTCAAGAGTAGGCAATTGCTAACCTATGTAAGCAGCTATAGTGTATTGGATGTTTATTTGGTTGTAATCTCTTTGCATTAAGTGCTGTGTTTGAATTAAGTATTGGTATTAGGTATGTCGTAATCTTGTATTAAGTACTGGTATTGTATCCCGGCGTAATGTTTAGATGTTATGAATAACTTTAATGTGATCTTAAAGTTATGTTTTTTATGGCAATGAAAAGGACGACTCTTTGGCTCTTTTATCGGTTTTATTACGTTTGATTTTAGCTTTGTAACTCAGTGTCTTTTATAATAAGATTCCAAGACTTATAAATTTTATTTCATGGAATGTGAGAAACATTTTTTTACCAAGAAGTACTCTTTATATGAATTATACACGAATTAATTGTGTCCTCTTATTATCTTTGAAACAAATTAGTTTTTTTATCAATAAAAAGAATTTATTTTCCAACTCAAAATAAAAAATTGGGTATGTAACATGATGCTTGAATGAAGTAATGTGGTTTTCATTTTTCTATGTTTGATTTCATATAAATAAACATACAAACTCCAGCCACACTATCCATTTTGCAGCTTGACAATGCTTTAATGTTTTAGATAACTTATTGATATAATTCTAGAAACTAGCTAACCATTTGCTCCCCTATTGCATCAACAACGATGGCCTTTCTTTTACAACCACTTTTCTTTCCAGAAGTAGTTGCGTCGGATCTTGACAACACTGAGTATTCTTCTCTATCATCCGCTACAACTTTAGAAGATATATGAGACGTGGTATGATCTAGATTTATCTCATTTAGTTGGACGTCATTAGCTTCATAACAATCCTCTGTGTGCTCTCCTATTGCACAATATTTTCCAAATATATCCCTCATTTATCAAAGAAGGGATATAACTTGTCTCTCATTTTGATCTCGTAAGCATCTGTCTCCAAAAAAGAAAAAACAAAATTGGTAGCATCAAAATACTTATTAGACATCATTAACTGAATATAAGAGAGTTCGGAAATAAGAATAATACATTCGCATATTCTTGCCAGACTGACTCTTTCTCTACTATAATTTATCCACATCTAGGATCCCAAGAAAATTCGGAGATATCCATCATAGTCTGCAAATGGTCATAGTCTTTTCCAACTATGCATCTTAGAAGATATATGCAGAAGTGCACGGAGATCACAGCTTAGTATCAACCTCCCTAAAGCCTGTTCCAGAATTCCAAGATAGCCATTTTTGAAACTGTTTTGACACTTTCGACTGTCTTCAATTATCTTCCCTAATACAGTGATAAGGGCACTCTCCTCACGATTTGACCAAACACGACGTCGTACTCCATTTGAAGTGTTGGCTCTACTTTCACTTTGAATGTAGTTAGTGACATCCATGAGTTCTGCAAATATGAAATTAGCCCAAAAATCTATTAAAAATTTGAAAGATATATAAAGAACCTATTAGCACATCAACAACACAATCGAACAATCAAGATCTCATTATTAACAACATAGTCATGGCACAAAGGCATACAGTGAATGAGCATCTACTTACAACCAATTATAGTAGTCAAGCATATCAAATTTTCAAAAAACAATGTAAGGGAAAGTATGGGTGCTTGGTGACTAACTACTAATTATACTAACGACTAACATTTACCGATCAAAAAAAATGTATAGTGTTTATCTTCCCTACTCATTATACATAGATAATGATAATTCATCCCTCCAATTCCTCCATGATTTAGTGCTCTCTACTTGGTGAAGCGTCATCACTATCATCATTTTTCAAATTTTCTTGAAATTCAACCTCAAAAGGATCAAAATCGTTTTTTCTTCGGATGAAACTATGTAGGCGACAACTTGTCATGATAATACGGTTGTAAACTTTAATCGGATAGAATGATGGGCTGTGAAGAATTTTCCATTGACCCGTAAGAATCCCAAATGCTCTCTCAATCACATTACATGCCAGTGAATGCTTCATGTTGAAGTACTCCTCTTTATTCCTAGGAAGTTGTCTTCTAACGCCCCACTCATCCAAATGGTACTGAACACCATGATAAGGGGCTAGAATTCCATTTCCATTAGCATATCCTCCATCACATAGATAAAAAATTCCCTGCACAATTGGTTAAAGATTTAGTAAAAGATGCAAAATAAAATGACTCAACATAACGTTGGATTGAGATTAACAATGAAAACCTGGGGGAACTCAAAATCCTAGATTCTTCAATAAAGCACTCCGCAACCTCCGAAAGTCATTAGCAGTTCCTTTCCAACCACTTTACACATATACGAAATTCATTTTAATGTCACAAACTACTAGAACGTTAATTGCAGTATTATCATGCCTATTCCACTAACGTCCTTGGTCACTCATAGGGACTATAACATTGACGTACCATCTAATGCACCTAAACACTCCTATAAGATTAAATATTTAATTAAAGGTAACACCCTAAACTCAAAAGAGAACATATAAAATTGATCAAATTAGTGACGTAAAGAGACGTTACCTTGAAACATTTCTATTTGTTGTCTGTGCACTCAACATCTATAGGATTCGGTCATATTAACAACACTGGATAGAGTTTAATAACAACATTTAGAACTTTATGAAAGTTAATGCTGATGGATTGACCCGATCGCTTGTGGTTAAATTTAACAATTTTATTCTTTGTGTGGTGGGAAATTATAGATAAGAGAGTGGCAACTTGCTTGGCAACGCTATAATTTCGGGTAGCCACAAGAACACCTGTCACTTCTAATATGTGGCATAGACAAAAAAAATGTAGCTCTATTCATCCTCAAATGATTTGTACAGGTCTGGTCAGATATATGAGTTAATTCACACAAGTACTGTATCTTTCCTGGTATCCTAGCTATTAAACTATACTGATATTGCAGTCGTTTTAGTTGGTTGGATGACAAGAAACAAAGCATATGCATATAAAAAGTTGAGACCATCATCATATAACTCATATACATATTTGTTATTTCATTCAGCACAATGAAAATCTTCTCAATACAACTTAAGTCTTTAGATTAGCTAAGATCCATGATAGAAACGCACTCTAGCACCAATTTTGCAAGACAAAAAATAAAATAAAATTAGGGATTCATATTTAGGAAAACATAATTAAAAAAACTCTAAATCACAACAAAAAATGAGTAATGGACAAAATGCCACACACAAATAAAAAAATAGAAAAACACTCTAGATGAAAAGGAAAAAAAAACTTACACAAGATTGAGATGAATGGAGAGGTGGTTGCTACAATCGTCTATTAGCTAGAGTCGATACAAACCTTACATTGTAAAACGACACAACGACGCCTCGGTAGGATTTTGCCTTTCCCAGTGTTGAATGAGAGAAGTTAGAACTTGAAAGAATGACGCCTACGGTTGTAGAGACAAGAACCCGCTTTGAAGAAAAATGAGGGTAGATAAGTCATTTTAACCCACAAAATAAGAATAAACTCACCACTTTTTTCAGGTTTTTTAAGTGGAGTGAACAATATTTTTTTATCAATGAACCCGGGCCCAATGAATAACCTTTCAAAATTAAATAATATAATAAACAAAAAATTATATGGGTTAACAACATATGTAAAGGCGCTATAAGAATAATAATAAAATTAAAAGAGAGTTAAATTAAATCCATATATAAGAATGAACTTAGAATTTTAATAGCTTTAAAATAAGGATAAACCCCTTTATGGTAAGGTACACATATTCTTTTATTATTATTTTAGATGTGTAAATTAGGTAATTATATTAGTGGTAAATTGTGGATAAATTGTAAAGTGTGTAATATGTGTGAGTACCTTTTATTAAAAAAAGAAAAATGAATATCTTTAGAGTGAACGACAAATTAAAATGTTAAAATTGATACCTTACCAACGTATACTATTTATCATGAATTAAACTTATATTTAAAAATGACAAAGAGTTGTGTGAAAATGTCTCATGTAAGACCTTACGCGAGACAGATAAAATGTTATAACATTATTATCACTTTTCTTATAAAATGTTATCACTTTTTATTTATATTATAAATTGTTCATGAAATATTTTACTGCACTAATATTACTTTTTGATGAAAGTTGATGCATATTCTAAAAAAATTCTAGAGCTCTCTAGAAATTAATTAATAAAATTAATAATGAATAATCTAGAAATGATAGGAATTTACGTAATCAATCTAGATAATTCTTACAGATAGACGTCAATCTAGATAATTCTTATAGATAGATATTAGCTGTAAAAGGTGGCAATTCTAGATTACTCGCCACCGCCTCTTTTATTCTATAAATAGGTGATGATGTGTGATGTAATATATAAGAAATGAAATAACAATCAACTATTCACACATAATCTAGAAACGATAGGAATTTACGTAATCAATCTAGATAATTCTTACAGATAGATGTCAATCTAGATAATTCTTATAGATAGATATTAGCCTAGATCACTCACCACCGCCTCTTTTATTCTATAAATAGGTGATGATGTGTGATGTAATATATAAAAAATAAAATAACAATCAACTATTCACATTTCTTACACCCACTACACTATTCCAATTAACTCACTCTCTAATTAAACAAACTCCCCACTAGTAAGATTACTAAATACACTTCTCTTCACATTATATTGAACCATTAACCATCTCACCTCACGCCACAGCCCTTCACTCATCCAAGTATCTTCATTTAACTTTTAAATACCAATACTGGTATCAGAGCCCTGTTAGTTCATTAACAGAGTTAAAACTAGCTTCCGCATATTACTACCCAAACCATTTCTAAACCCTAAAAAATGTCTTTTCTATCCAATACCCACCAAATCTCAATCTTAACCTTCTCAGGTGAAGGCTGCAACTATTGGGCCATCAAAATGAAGACATACTTTATGTCTCAAGGCCTGCGGGAGATTGTCGATAAGGAATACACTATCCCCATAGATATATCATCTTTGTCTAATACAGACAAAGGCATGGGAGTTTTGATAGAGATAGGAAGGACTCTCGGTTGCCTAGGACAGCTTAGACGGGTAAAAACTAGATAGAAGCACTGAGAAGGATAATTTGGCGCTCTATATACTACAAATCACTATGGTGGAGTCATTATTTCCGATGATTAGTGGAGCTAAGACATCCAAGGAGGCATGGGATATTCTAAAGAAGGAGTATCAAGGGAGTGACAAGGTACGAAATCTCAAACTCTGAACTCTTAGGAGAGATTTCGTGAATATGAAAATGAAATAATTTGAGACCATTAAAGATTAGTACACTCAATTAAGAGAAGTAGTTAATCAACTAAAATCTTACGGGAAAGATATTACAAATAAAAAAATAGTGGAAAAGTATTAATATCTCTCCCTACTAAATACAATCCAATATTCACTACCATAGAAGAGACTAAAAATATAGAAAAATTGGCAGTGACAGATCTATTGGGTTCTCTAGAAGCATATGAAAAAAGACTGAGTATAAATGAAGATGAAAATGTGGAAAATGCATTTCAGTCTAAACTAAAAATACGGTCTCAAAATTTTAAAATTGGGGAGAGAAAAATTGGATAAAATAACAACAATAGAAAAGAAAAATATCCCCCATGTGGAGTTTGTAAAAAGACCAATCATCTTGAAAAAGATTGTTGGTTTCAAGGTAAACCACAATGTAAAAGTTGTGGGAGATTTGGACATTTATAAAAAAATTGTCGCTCTAAAAAAGGTCACCAGGCAACTATTCAGAAGAAAAAGAAGATGGAGATAATCTCTTTTATGTGAACCATGCCGCATCAGAAGTAAAAAATGACACATGGCACATAGACAGTGGGTGCAGCAACCACATGATGAGAGACGACAAGATCTTTCAAAATATTAACAAAAATGTTAAATCTCAAGTGTAGCTCGGCAATGGAGACCTAGTGGAAGTTGAACGAAAAGTCACAATAGCTGTCAACACAAGAGAAGGTACACTGTACATCCACGATGTGCTATTAGTACCAAAACTCCAAACTAATCTACTCTGTGTGGGTTAAATGATGGAGAAATGACATTCTCTACTATTCAAAGGCGACTCATGCACCATCTACGATAAGAAAAACAAAATTCAAGTAATAGTTGTAGTCAAAATGCAACAGCAAAGGATTTTCCTATACAATGGAACTATATGGAGACAGCACTAAAAGCCCAAGAAGACCAATCCGGGCTATGGCACCGGAGGTTAGAGCACTTCAACTTCTAAGGCCTAAAGCTACTTCAACAGAAGAATATAATGAGAGATCTTTCACCAATCCAATCAAAAGAGGATGTATGCAAGAAATGCATGGAAGACAAGTAACACGGGAAGCCATTCCCAACAGGGCAAGCATGGCGAGCAAAAAAACTATGGAGCTGGTTCATACCGGTGTATGCGAACTAATGAGGACGCCAACATTCGAGAAAAACAGGTTCTTCATTCTCTTCATTGATGACTACACAAGAATGACTTGGGTGTACTATATGAAAGTAAGATCAGAAGTCCTCTATCTTCAAGAAGTTCAAGAATTTAGTGGAGAACCAAATTGGTCAACGAATCAAAGTACTACGGAGTGATAGAGGGACAGAATACACATTCAAGGAGTTCAACTAGTTATGTGAAGAAGAAGGAGTCAACCATCAAATAACTATCGGCTACGCTCCAGAACAGAACGGAGTCTTAGAAAAAAAAAACAGAACTGTAATGGTGATGGCAGGAACATGATAGCAGAGAAAGGCATGACCAAGAAGTTCTGGGCATTTGTTGAATAGGTGTCCTAAGGTAGTACAAAATAAAACACCAATTGAAGTCTGGAGTGGACGGAAGCCATCAGCAAAACATCTAAGAGTTTTCGGGAGTATTTGCTATGCGCACATCCCAAAAAAAGAGACACAAGTTGGAAGAAAGATCGAGAAATACATATTTCTCAGATATATCATTCAGTATAAAGGCTATTGACTCTACAGTCTCAAAACAAAGAAACTAATCATTAGTCGAGATGTTGAGTTCGATGAGAATGTCTCGTGGAACTGGGATGATGAAAAAGTCGAGAAGAAAAACATCATGATGCCACAAATAAAACGCCCTAGTGAACGTCAAGAAGAAGTTAAAAAAGAATAATAAAAAACTCCAGTAGTGTCTCTGTCACATCCTAAAATTTCATATATTTATAAATATAAAGTTTTAACTGTTTAGGAAATGACAAAATATAAATTTTTTATCCAAAACATGTATTCTTTAAAGTAGTGGAACTTTAAAGGAAAAGATATATAAAATATTTTTAACACTAATAACTAAGTCTCAAACATATGATTTAAAGGTGAAAATAAACCAAATGAAATTGGGTTTGAACAATAATCATACTCCCTCTATCCCATTGTTTACAAAGGAAGCGCGTACGTTTCAATTGGACGGAGGGAGTATTATTCAAAGTAAAAAGACACCCTTTATCTAATAAATAGAATTTATAAAATAAAGAGATTAAAATTTCTAAAATGTAATTGTATAAATTAAACTTATTCAATTATTCTATTTGTGTACCAATAAACAATCACCACCCATCGCCTCTTGTTCTTAATCGCATATCTTATAAAAATGTGTAAGACTAAGAGACTCTATCGTCGAGTAAATGCATGACCAAGTACAAAATTTATAATAATGTCATTCCAAGGGAAAGTAAACTGAGGTTTGTATCCAGATTTTCCATTGATTTATGCTTTGTAAGGATGATAGTTTGAAGGTTTTGTTATTTAAAACTATTATTTACGATTCTATGCAATTAACTAGAATTAAGACTAACAAAGTAAATGATCAAACAACAAGCAAATGATGAATGGAATGAATGTAGAATTCACTTGAGAAGAGAGCAAAGCTAATCATACTCATGGTTAAGACTTGAGCTAGATATGCAAAACTCTTGATGGTAATTTTCATTAACTTGTGGATTAAAAGCAATCACAATTTTACCCCTAATCCCTATGGCCAAAGCAATTAGGTTCTCGACCCGTTTACAAGTCTAAATCTCCTAAGATTGATCTTAATCTCAATTCCCTTAAGGTTCTATAATCATAAGTTGGTTCTTTTCACTCAATTTCTTAAGTGTCCCTCTATGAATGTTCCAAGCCTAAGGAAGGTATGGCTTACCTCTCCTTATACTAACACGCATGCACATTTCAATATATGATTCAATTAAACATCCACTCACAACATTGGAATGACCATCCTAATACTATGAATAGAGAATTTAATCACACAAACATTGAAATGAAACAGGATTGATATATCATAAAAAAAATCCACAAATCAATTCAAATCACTACTCAAGTTCTACATATCTAACTCTTCACCTCAATCATTCATATGATTAGCCATACTATTGGACTAGCCACTAAACATGATGTTTAATTCAATACAAATCAATTTTTGCTCCATTTGAGCCAAAATAAGAAGAAAATCAACAAATGAAAAGTAGATTGACTTTCCTTGCATGGAAAAACCTTCCTCCTCTTCAATTTATCAACTCCTCCACTCCTTGATGCTTCACTCTTCTCAAATGATGGATGGATGGATTAGATGATGGATTTATAGATTGAATGTGGAGATCAAATGGAAATTGGATGGATCTAATGGATAGAGATGGAATATGGATCTAGTGTGTGAGGAAATGTGGTGTGGAGTGTGTGTAACTGCTATGAATCTGATCTCCCCTAAAAATTTCGCACAAGTCATCCTTTTATATCACTAATGAACTTTCTAGAAGCTTCCGAAACATTCTAAAAAATGCACAGGTTTTTGCACCTACATGGCACGTGTAGGACACACCTACTTCGGCGTGTTGTGCGTGCTTCTGGTCACGGTTCGAGCTGCAATACACGGCCTTAGTAATGGTCATGTAGCATTTTCTGATGTAAGTACACGACTTCTTCTTATAGGGCCGTGTTCCGCACACGGAGCGTGCAGCAGCGCATGACCCATGCACTAGCACACGGCCTTCCTCCTGGGCGAGCAGCGATTTCTGATGACAATACACGGCCACTTGTTATGGGGCAGTGTTTCGCACACGGCCCGTGTACAAGCCGGCCACCATGCAAGGGAAGCCTTCCTTCTCTTCAATTTATCAACTCCTCCACTCCTTGATGCTTCACTCTTCTCAAATGATGGATGGATAGATTAGATGATGGATTTATAGATTGAATATGGAGATCAAATTGAAATTTGATGGATCTAATGGATAGAGATGGAATATGGATCTAGTGTGTGAG
Source organism: Pogostemon cablin (assembly GCA_023678885.1). NCBI lineage: Eukaryota > Viridiplantae > Streptophyta > Magnoliopsida > Lamiales > Lamiaceae > Pogostemon > Pogostemon cablin. The sequence continues at coordinate 13,681,931 of CM042952.1, read as the reverse complement.
GAAATGTGGTGTGGAGTGTGTGTTACTGCTATGAATCTGATCTTCCCTCAAAATTTTGCACAAGTCATCCTTTTATATCACTAATGGACCTTCTAGAAGTTTTCGAAACTTTATCAAAACTGCACAGGTTTTTACTGCTACACGGCCCGTGTAGCAGCACACGGCCCGTGTAGGGCACACCTACTTTGGCATGTTGTGCGTGCTTCTGGACACGGCTCGAGCTGCAATACACGGCCTTGGTAATGGCCATGTAGCGTTTTCTGATGTAAGTACACAGCTTCTTCTTACAGGGCCGTGTTTCGCACACGGGGCGTGCAGCAGCGCACGGCCCGCGCACCAGCACACGGCCTTCCTCCTGGGCGAGCAGCGATTTTTTATGATAATACACGGTCACTTGTTACAGGACCGTGTTCTGCACACGGCCCGTGTACAAGCAGGCCCTTTTCTTCCATCTCCGTTCGCTCCTGACTCCATTTTTTTATCCATTTCTTGACCTGTTTTACCCATATTTAAGCTCATTTACACAATTCTATCTATTCATACCACATTTCTCAAAACAACAATAACTCCACTAAAAATCACACAAATACGGATAAAAACATCCGAAAATCCACATATAAAGACACTAAAATTTAGGTGAAAATGACTACGATCACCTCTCTCTACGTTCCATCTTTTAAACCTGAAATGATATGAAGTTATGAGATAAGCAAACCACAAGCTCAGTGGAGAAACATACTTTCCAGAATTAAATACCACATGCAACATCAATTAAGTAACATAAATCATATAGTTGTAAATGTAAATATACTAAATAACCGATTTCTAAATTATTCAAGTAGTAAATTCCTCGTTTATAAAGGTCAGGAGACGTATCCTTGTTTATAAAGGTCAGGAGACCTATACGTACATGCATGAACTCAAAGATACCACAAGCCGCAGTTATCTTGAGTTCATGCATGTATATATAGGTCTCCTGACCTTTATAAACGAGGATAGGTCTCTTAACCTTTATAAAGGAGGCATTTACTACTTGAATAGTTGATAAATCGGTTATTCAGTGCATTTACATTTACATCTACATGATTTATGTTACTTAATTGATGTTGCATGTGGTATTTAATTCTGACAAGTATGTTTCTCCATTGAGCTTGTGGTTTGCTCATCCTATCACTTCATATCATTTCAGGTTTAAGAGATGAAACATAGAGAGAGGCGATGGGTGGTGATTGTTTATTGGTATGGAAATAGAATAATTGAACAAGTTTAATTTATATAATTATATTTTAGAAATTTTAATCTCTTTAAATATTTTATATATCTTTTCCTTTAAACTTCCGCTACTTTAAAGAATACATGTTTTGGATAAAAAATTTATATTTAGTCATGTCCAAACAGTTAAAACTTTATATATATATATATATATATATATATATATATATATATGTATATATATATATGTATGTATGGAATTTTGGGATGTGACAGTCTCCACTACCTTCAAGTCCTGAGACTCAAGCACCTAAAGTCCAAGAAGGACCTGTCCCAGATAAAACACCAAGAAAGATGAAGATACTAAGAGAAATCTACTAGACATGCAACCACGCAACCATGGAGCTAGAAAATTTTGAAGCTATCATCAACAAAAAGCCATGGCGAAAGAAATTAAAACTCAAGACAAGAAAGATTCAGAATCAACCAAATAAGCATCAAGGGGGAGTAATGAAAGTTGATGCATTCTAAAAAAGTTCTAGAGCTCTCTAGAAATTAATTAAAAAATTAATGATGAATATCTAAAAATGATAGGAATTTACGTAATCAATCTAGATAATTCTTACAGATAGACGTCAATCTAGATAATTCTTATAGATAGATATTAGCTGTAAAAGGTGGCAAGATTACTCACCACCGCCTCTTTTATTCTATAAATAGGTGATGATGTGTGATGTAATATACAAGAAGTGAAATAACAATCAACTATTCAAATTTCTTACACTCGCTACATTATTCCAATTAACTCACTCTCTAATTAAACAAATTCCCTACTAGCAAGAGTACTAAGATTACTAAATACGCTTCCCTCCACATTATACTAAACCACTAACCATCTCACCTCACGCCACACTCCTTCACTCATCTAACTATCACCCTATAACTATTAAATACCAACATTTTTCATCGATTGAGTATCACCTCGTTAATGATGTTATCACTTTTTATCAACTCATATAATCACATGCTCTTACGTGATACTCATATAAGACTTGTCATTTAAAAAGTCAGATATTATATGATTGGTGGCATGAGACTTTTTAAAAAATATATAAAGAAAATGGATACTCTTACGGAGCAATACCATTTGCCATGGTTACGCTTCCTTAGCAACGGGGACAGACAATCACCGGATTTGACTTAATTACGTTGGAAGAGGGGAGCAATTATTTACTACAAGAGAAGCAGCTGACAACGAAGCCTTATTTGCCTTTTCTCTCTCTCTCAATCATCCTCACTTTCATAATTCCCTAACCTTTTATTCTCCCTAAATTCGAAACCACTCGCTCTCTCCCCCTTCTCTCTCTCTCTCTATTTAATTTACAGCTAATAGTGATGATTATGGCATTCATCCCATGTTACTTTTTTCATTTTCTGGCATCAATCTTTTTTCCAGGTCGCATGTGATCAAATGAGATCATTCAATTCCATTGCTAAAAACTTCCCCTTGTCAAAATCTCGTCATCCAATTTCTCACCCGATTGGCAACCTTTTGCTAATACAACCGTTAATAATTCTCTCGCTACTTCTTCTCATCAAAACTCACAATCTAAGCAAGATTAGAGGAGTTAATTTCTAAACATACTTGGATATACTCATCATACTAGGCATCAAAAATCCCCACAGTTTAAACAGCTCCATGAATTCTGAGGCTGAGAAGTTAATTAAGAGATTCAATAGCAGTGGATAGGAGAGAGAAATCAAATATGCAACATCAGGCTAATTAGGAGTGCCTGATGGAGGAGGATCAGAAATCTGGAGATCTGGGAATTGAGGAAGCAGCATCGCCGATAAGCAGCCGCCAGCCAGCTCATAATTTCGATGATAAGATTAGAGCGACGGCGGACGCTGGCGGCTCCTCCGCCAACCGGTGGCCGCGCCAAGAGACTTTGGCACTTTTACAGATTAGGTCTGAAATGGATGCAGCATTTCGCGATGCCACTCTCAAGGGTCCCCTATGGGAACAAGTTTCCAGGTCACTAATTAATATTCACAATCTCTTCTCATTTTCAGTGTAAATTCTCGGGTTTGGACTTTCGGCCATAATTTTCCTGGGTGGTCTTTTTAATGCTATAATTATTATTAAGTCCAGCTGCTGCAATAGACAGCGGTGGTAGTCTTATCCATAACTTGGTTGAAAACTTGAATAATTGATTTATTAATTTCTAGCATAATAATTCTCAGCAAATTTATGTGATTCCAGAGGTCTAGTAATTAAACCTGGGTTCTCTTCATCTCTCTCTATTTGAGTGAAGTAATAGGCGCACATGGGATCGTATGAATGTGTTGGCATCACGAGTCCCGAGAAGGGTATCTTTCTTTTCTTTAAATTTCTTTTATTTAATTCTCTTTTCTCTGAATTCAATATGGTGTAGTGACCCCATCCCCTCGTCAAAGATGGATCAGCATCATCAATTTATAGCCAATCACTACTACATGCACATTACTTTCCTTCCCCACTTTCTCAACTTGTTTATCCCCCTTTGTTTTTTTCTAAGCTATAATATATTTTAATTCTAGATGGGTCATATCCAGCTATATTAATTAATACTACCCTCATTCCCATAAAAGTTGACACACTTTTATTTTTGCTTCATCTCATTAAAATTGACACATTTCCTTTTTAATACATGAGACCCACACAAAAATAATTAATCTATTCGTATGGCCCCACATATCATCTCTAATACAACTACCTACTACACATTAAATATTAATTCTCTCACTTCACTTTACTCCACTTTACATTAATTAGTATACTTCTTAATCTTCGTACAAAAAAAATTATACCAACTTCTACTGGTTGGAGGGAGTATATAATATCTTCGTTTAAGAAAGTGTAAATCCCGAGGAGTATATATATTATTCTGTTTTCCCCCTCTGTCTCTATGAATAGAAATCATTATTGCACCTCCCTCGACTCCTAGCTATTCACATGGCCATCATTCTCTGTGGTTTTCTTTCATTTTCAGAAAATTAGCAGAGTTGGGGTATGATAGAAGTTCTAAGAAATGCAAAGAGAAATTCGAAAACGTACATAAGTATTATAAGCGGACAAAAGAAGGGCGTGGGGGTCGCCAAGATGGCAAAAGCTACAAGTTCTTTACCCAGCTTGAGGCTCTTAATCGTAACACCACGACCGCCACCACCACCGGGGACCTCCCTTATGCCGTATCATTCCCTCCGCCTGATCACACTGAGCCTGCTGTTCCGTTATTTGGTAACTTTGGTGTGAGTTTCTCGTCTGACAGCTCATCGTCTTCGGAGGGGGAGGGAGACGAGGAGAAAGACAAGGAAGAAATGGAAACCGAATCGACTGAGAATCGAAATCAACGCAAGAGGAAGAGGAGTAGTGATAGCGACGAGAGAATGATGGATTTCGTCGAGGGTTTGTTAAGACAAGTACTGCAGAAGCAAGAAGCCATGCAACACAAGTTTCTGGAAGCAATAGAGAAGAGAGAGCAAGATAGAATGATCAGAGAAGAAGCTTGGAAGAGGCAAGACATGGCAAGAATTGGGCGCGAGCATGAGCTCATGGCTCATGAACGCTCCATCTCCGCCTCTAGAGACGCCGCAGTTATTAGTTTCCTTGAGAAGATTACAGGCCAAACCATCAACCTTCCAACCACCATTCCTCAAAACCACTCACCTCCGCCTCCACCTCATCCCGACAGACAAAACCAACAAAGCCAGACTCAAAATTATGAATCATCCCAGCCCCTTCAACCTCCTTATGATATAGTAGCAGCTCTGCCAGAACAACACATCACATCCCAACACGATTTAACATTGGGGAGCAGCATGCAGACGAGCTTTTCGCGGTGGCCGAAAGCGGAAGTATTGGCATTGATAGAGGTGAGGAGTGGGCTGGAAACAAAATATCAGGAGGCAGGGCCTAAAGGGCCTCTTTGGGAAGAAGTATCGGCAGCTATGCAGGGAAGGGGTTATAGTAGAAGTGCCAAGAGATGCAAGGAGAAGTGGGAAAATATCAACAAGTACTACAAGAAAGTGAAAGAAAGCAATAAGAAACGTGCGGAAGATGCCAAAACCTGCCCTTACTTCCACGAGTTAGATGCATTGTACCGGAAAAAAGTCCTCGGAAGTAGTAGTGTAGGAATTCATTCATTGCAGATTGGAAGCAATAGCAGTACTGAAGTGCAAGCAAGCATCCCTTTGGGTGAACCTAGTCAGTGCGACATTGGAGGAAAAAACCAGGTATTCTACTATTTCTCTATCTTCTCCAACTCTACTAACTATATACATAACCGGATGAATATGTTTGTGTACATACCAACTTTTATATACTCCATATTTTTAATTTGTCATAGCTTGAGGATAAAATATACTCCTTCCCCATAAATTTTATACATTTTCTGAGAAAAATAATTTCTGACCAATTACCAATCTCTCTCTCTCAATACACATTTTCTCATAAATAAAAGCACCCAATACAATATAAATGATTTCAATGTGCTCCCCCATTCGTATATAAGGTATCCGTTTGTTTTTTGAACGTTGATTAAGGAGTATTATTATTATATGTAAAGTGGGTAGTTGTATTAGAGAGAAGTGGTGGGTCATGTTGTGTATTTTTTTTACTAAATAGGGAACATGAATATCTTTGCCAAAAATAGTAAAATGGACACCTTATAAGCGGACAGAGGAGTATTTTATTTTTAAAAAATGTCGTTCCTACCCACAACTTACTTTATACTACTCCTTCCAAAAAAAATAATTCGCACTAATAACATTCACAACCAACAAAAATAACAACAAATTCATTTAATACTCCCTCCATCCGGTTTTAAGGTATCCATTTACTTTTTGCACGTAGAATAAGGAGTATTATTATTATATGTAAAGTGACTAGTTGTATCAGAGGGAAGTGGTGGGTCATGTGTAGGAGGTAAAAAGTTGGAGGGATATGTGTAGGTATTTATGGACGGGTGTAGGAATTTGTGAGTTGGGTGATTCAAATGTAATAGAAGGAATTTGAGGAAGAGAACAAGATTTGAGATAATCAACTTTATTGGTTGTATTTCGTCTACTTCAAAATGGTACATCACATCACCTATTTATACTACTCAATAGTACAATCTTCAACATTCTAGATAATTTTACGTTTATTTCATCCTAATAAGTCTAGATAATTCTTCTATTTGATCACATGTCATTATTCAATATTATTCTTCTAATTACGTGATACATTCCTCCACCTTCTAGTTTATTCTACACAATCTCAAACCTTCTATCATGTCATAAATTATTGTTGAAGCTTCTATAACTCTCTAAATCAAGTTTATTATTTCTAACACCCCCTCTTAAACTTGATTTTGCATTCCAAGCAAACTTCGAAGTCTTGTGAACTCTTCATACTTGAGCGGCTTTGTGAAAATGTCGGCTATTTGGTCTTGTGATTTCACTTACTCCACTTGAACTTCTCTCTTTGCAATACATTCTCTGATGTAGTGGAAGCGAATGTCTATGTGCTTACTCCGATTATGAAATACCGAATTCTTTGCTAATGCAATCGCGGACTTGTTGTCCACACAAATCCTCGTAGGATTCTCTTGTGACCATCCGAGCTCCCATAAAAGACTTCTAAGCCATATAACATGGCAAACACTGGATGTGGCGGCTACATACTCAGCTTCACATGTGGATAATGTGACTATTGGTTGCTTCTTCGACATCCAAGTGAAAGTGGTATCTCCCATGAAAAATAAAAATCCACTTGTACTCTTTCGATCATCATTATCTCCAGCCCAATCGCTATCACTATAGCCCACAAGCTCGTAGTTATTAGTATTTGAATAAAGTAGGCCATAGTTGAACGTACCTTTGAGATATCGAAGAATTCTCTTTGCCGCCTTCAAGTGCGTTGTTGTTGGATTCTCCATAAATCTACTCACAAGTCCTGTTGTGTAGAGAATGTCTGGCCTCGTGCAAGTTAAGTACCTTAGGCTTCCAACCAAACTTGTAAAGAGCGTCAGATCCACTTTTTCTCCATCTTCATGCTTGAATAGTTTACTTCCACACTCCATTGGGTGTTTATTGTCTTGCAATCTTCCATTTTGAACTTCTTGAGGATCTCCTTCGTATAACCTTCTTGTGTTATGAAGATTCCTTCCTCAAGCTTCTTGACTTCAACTCCAAGATAATATGTCATGAGCTCAATATCCGTCATCTCAAACTCTTTAGTCATGGCCTCCTTGAATTCCTTAAACATCTTTGTGTTGCTTCCTGTGAATATAAGATCATCCACATACAAGCAGACAATTAAGATATCATCACCTTTGACTTTGACGTAGAGGGCATGCTCATGTGGGCACTTGGTGAAACCATTCTCCTCCAAATACTTGTCAATTATGCTATTCCATGCCCTTGGTGCTTGCTTTAATTCATATAGGGTCTTTTCAACTTCAACACCTTTTCTTCTTGCCCTTTCACCTCGTAGCCTGGTGGTTGCTTGATGTAGACTTCTTTATCATGTACACCATTCAAGAAGGCTGACTTCACGTCCATCTGATAGATTTTCCATCTATTTTGGACTGCAAGAGAAATGATTAGTTTGATTGTTTCTAGGCGGGCGACATGAGCGAATACCTCATCATAGTCAATTCCAGCTCTTTGACTATATCCTTTAGCGACAAGCCTTGCTTTGTATCTCTCTACTTCACCCTTGGAGTTCTTCTTTGCTTTATACACCCACTTGACTCCAATGGCCTTATGATCTTTAGGCAACGTTGCAAGCTCCCATGTATCATTCTTCACAATGGCCTTAATTCCCTCGTCCATTGCATCTCTCCATCTCTTGCTTTGTGTAGCCTCCTCAAAAGTTACTGGCTCACAATCAGCAAATAAGCTAAGTAATGTGAGATTTTCTAATCTTTCAGTGTCTTCATAGATCTCATGTAGGCTTCTCACAAGCGATGCGCTTCTTTCATTCATGAAAGATGGTGGCGAGTCTCCAACTTCTCCTATTGGTGAAGCATGTGGAGTCACTGTCTCTTCACCTTCAGCTGCTTGCTCGATTTCCTCTTCTTCTTCAAATTGTGGAGTTACAAAGTTGTGATCATTGATGTTGGAACCGAAATCCCAAGCACCTTCTTCATCGAACTCCACATCTCGACTTATCACACTTTTCTTTGTGAGGGGATTATATGATTTGTAACCTTTAGAGTTACAGTCATACCCGATGAATATGTATGGCTCACTCTTATCGTCAAGCTTTCTTCTTGTCTTGTCTGCCACGTGAGCATATGCTTTGCTCCCAAATACTCTTAGATGAGCGATTCCAGGCTTTCTCCCACTCCATGCTTCTTGTGGAGTCTTTCCCCATACACTCCGAGTTGGAGAACGATTGGACAGGTACACAGCGCACACCACTGCTTCCGCCCAAAATTCTTTTGGAAGTCTCTTTGTCTTCAACATGCTGCGCGCCATCTCCACTATGGTTCTATTCTTTCTCTCAGCTACACCATTTTGTTGAGGAGATCTTGGAACAGTGAGAGGCCTCCGGATCCCGTTTGCTTCGCAATACTCCATGAACTCCTTGGATGTGAATTCACCACCTCGATCGGTTCTCATGGATTTGATTTCTAGCCCGCTCTCCTTTTCAACGGCAACTTTAAATTTCTTGAAGGTTTCACATACTTCTGATTTCTACTTCAAAAAATACACCCACGTTTTTCTAGAAAAATCATCAATGAAGAGTAAAAAATAATTATTGTTACCAAGAGATCTCGGCTTGATCGGCCCACAAACATCGGCATGGATTAACTCCAACGGCTTCTTTGCTCGCGAGGTTGACTCCTTTGGGAATGGCCTTCTAGCTTGCTTCCCGAGTATACATCCTTCGCATAGTTGGTCGGGATGCTTGATAGATGGTAATCCTTTTACCATCTCCTTCTTTGATAACAACTCCAATACTCCAAAATTTAAGTGCCCAAACCGTAGGTGCCATAACCAAGACTTATCCTTAAAGCAAGCTTTAAGGCATTTTGCCACATCATTCCAAATATTTAGTGGGAACATTCTATTCTTAGACGTTGGTACCCTCGCTATCAAATTATTTTCCTTATCTCTTATTGAAAGGTTATAATCCTTCAAGTGAATGTCATAACCTTTCTCTAAGAGTTGTCCCAAACTCAATATATTATTTTTCATGTTGGGCACATAATAAACATTCGAGATGAAATTATGACCACCATTTTTTAAGCAAATCAAAATTTTCCCTTTTCCTTTGACCGGAATTTTAGATTCATCACCAAAGGAGACATTGCCACTTACCGATTCATCCAACTCCACGAACATGCTCCTTTTGACACACATATGGTTGCTCGCTCCCGTATCGAGGTACCAAGTACCATCTTGTCTTTCATTTTCTCCTTTGTACGCTAAGAGCACACTTGCATTTTCTTTCTTCTTGCTCTCAATGAAGTTGGACTTCTCTTGAACTTTTTTTTTTGCTTTCCAACACTCGGAAGCATAATGCCCAAATCTATCACAATTATAGCATTTTATAAAAGATTTATCGTACCTCAATTTTTGATTACTCCTTCCTCGACCAAATTCTTTTCTCTCTCCATGATTTCCTTAGTCTTCTCGTCCACGTCCACGGCCTCGACCTTGTCCTTGGCCATGACTTTGACCGCTACTTGGGCCTTCGTCTTTCTCCTTTGCACTCACTTGCAATTTTAACAATTGTTCCACCATATCTTACTTTCGTTTTTGTTTCTCTTCATAAACTTGTAACGACCCCATTAAGAGATCAATTGTCATCTCCTCCAAATTTTTAGTCTCCTCAATAGTCACCACAATATGCTCAAATTTGGGAGTTAACGAACGTAGTATTTTCTCCATTATTCTAACATCCTCCAATTTTTCACCATTTCTTTTCATTTGATTTGAGACCATCAATACTCTAGTGAAATAATTTGAAATAGATTCGGACTCCTTCATATATAGGGACTCAAATTCACCTCTAAAAGTTTGAAGATGTACCTTTTTAACTTGATCGGCTCCTTTGCATGATACTTGGAGCTTGTCCCATGCTTCCTTGACGATAGTTGCACTCGAGATTTTCTCGAAGTCATCATCTCCCAATGTTTAGTAGATGAGGAAGAGAGCCTTCTTGTTCTTCTTTCTTGAATCTCTCAACTTATCCTTTAGTTGTTAAGATAGTGTTGCCTAGTCTTCCGGTTGCTCATACCCTTTCTCTACAATCTCCCAAACATCATTAGCACCTAGGAGTGCCTTCAACTTGATACTCCAATTATCAAAGTTGCTCTTGTTGAGCAACGAGACTTGAAAGGATTGAAGGTTATTGGTCATCTCTCACAGGAGGATCTTATGGCTCAAATACCACTTTGTAGGAGGTAAAAGGTTGGAGGGATATGTGTAGATATATATGGACGGGTGTAGAAATTTGTGAGTTGGGTGATTCAAATGTGATAGAAGGAATTTGAGGAAGATAACAAGGTTTGGGATAATCAACTTTGTTTGTTGTATTTTTTCTACTTCAAAATGGTACATCACATCACCTATTTATACTACTCAATAGTATAATCTTCAACATTCTAGATAATTCTACATTCATTTCATCCTAATAAGTCTAGATAATTCTTCTATTTGATCACATGCCATTATTCAAGATTGTTCTTCTAATTACTTGATACATTCCTCCGCCTTCTAGTTTATTATACACAATCTCAAACCTTCTATCATGTCATACATTATTCTTGAAGCTTCTATAACTCTCTAAATCAAGTTTATTATTTCTAACACCATATTATATACTTTTTTACTAAATAGGGGAAATTGATACCTTTAAAGCGGACACCAAAAATTGTAAAATAGATACCTTTGAAGCGGACGGAGGGAGTAGAATTTATTTAATCTCAAATTTATCAACCCCCTTAACACAGAACATTATTTTACACTACTTTATTTATTACCTAAAATATTTCTTCCTCCGTCCTCTTACAAGATATTCATTTATTTTTACACGTGCATTAAAGAGTATTGTTATTATGTATAGTTGTATTAGCGGGATATAGTGGGTCATATGTAGATCCCTTTTACTAATTAGGAAAAATTGATACATTTCACAAGTAGTAGCAGGAAGTAATAAAATCCAAAAGTAATAAAGTTGATAAAAAAATTACTTTTTAAACAAAGTGGAACAAGAAACGTGAATCCTTTTACGGGACGAAAAGACTATTTAATATTAAAAAATTACATTACCCTAAAAATTCAATAAAATTGATCACATATATAAGTCACTTTTCTTAAATAACTAGAACAGTAAAATGTGAGTTGTGAATTAGACAGAGAGTGTAATTTTTATATAGGTATTTTAAGTATTTATAAGTGATAAATTAAGTAGTACAAAACATTTATGTGTATTAAAATGAAGGCAATTCATAGTGTGCACCCGAGTGCACTTAAGATAGGGTGCAACATATACAAATATAAACAAAAACATATACAATTAAGAGTAAAAATGTATACAATTTAATTGTTAATTCTTTTAATGAAAAATTGTATATAATATTCAATAAAAAGTTATACACATATAGATGTTAGTTTTTTAATGAAAACTTAATGTGAAAAAAATATACAATTATTACAAAACACGTATACAAAATAGAATAATATGTATACAAAATAGAATAAAAATGCATACACATATGGGTGCACCCTTGCACCCGGATGCACCCAATATACACTCAAAATGAATATCAATTTTAAAATTAAATTATATTTTGAAGTTATTATATTGAGTTTTTATATACAATCAAAAATACAAATTATTCACATCTAAACAGGAGAGTATACACTATGAATTATGATCGGTTTCTCTAGGCACGTGAAACTTGGAAAAGACAATTATATTTTACGAAATAATATTAAAATTCCCTAAACAATAAATCATAAGTATATGGGTATACTCCTTCAAGTTTTATTCTCCTCGTCTCATTTCACATAACACACTTTCTATTTTTGATTGTCCCACAAAAGTTTGTATCTTTCTAAAAAATCAAAAACTCAAACACAATCACCAATCCCCCCCATACACTTTATTTACAAAAAAAAATCACTCATATCTAACACACCTAACGTACTTTATCATTTATTTATTACCAAAAATATCATAATACCCCTGAAAGTAATCAATTTTCTTAAAATTCGTGCATAAAGTGAGGTGCGAACATATTTGGGACGGAGGGAGTACATTTTTCATTTTTGTTTGTCAAGTTTTATCAAGTTGGGGCCCACACAAAATAATTAATTATTTTATATAGGGTCCGCACACAACACTAATACAATTATCCACTTTACAATAAATATTATTTCTCTCACTTCACTACACATCAAAATATTATAATCTCTTAATTTAAGTGCAAAAAGCAAATATAAATGTTAACTCAGGACAGAGCGAGTAATTTATAAGAGTTGGCTTGTAAGGACTGACATGCTCTAAAGTGAAAATATTTTAAGGTTTTAGGTTCAAACAATTGTAGGGTCAGTCTATACAAAGCGTAAAACTCTTTTTTTTAAATGAGATTCCTCAAATGAACGGCGGGTTCTGTCGGCCCCTGAATTAGTCGATTTATGAAATGGATACCGCTACATCGAAAAAAGAAAAAAAAAATCTAACTATAAAATAGGTACTTATGAATTATAAAATAAATTACAATAGTAATGAACTGGACAAGGTTAGATTATAGTTAGTGTAAAGAGTTGTATTCATATTCTGGATATTTAGAATTTTTTTTAAAAAATCTGATCTTGGGTTTTAGGATATTATGAAAGGTTAGATTATAGTTAGTGTAAAGAGTTGTATCCATATTCTGGATATATAGAATTTTTAAAAAAATCTAATCTTGGGTTTTAGGATATAATGATTTATGGCTTAGAGTTTTAGGGTTAGAGTTTAGAATTTTAAGATTTAGGTATTTTTATTAAAGGGTATATTAATAAATATACATCTTTAAAAGAAGATGAATATTAATAATATGGACATTTACAACACCCTTATAATTAAAAGTTTGACTGCCATAAGATCTTAACCTATAGATGTTAAATTAATGGAATCTCAGCCCTAGATTTAAATCTCAACCCTTGTTATGAGATTGAAAATTATTAGGGTTTACCGGCCATGATATTATAAGAGTAATTAATCATGGAGAACTCTATTGTCATTTAAGGCCACCCTTTTTAATTTGAGTATAAGTGAATCTTATATGTGTAAACAAGTGTAGGGTGAACCATTCTTATTTATTATTCCTATTCCTATTCCGTATTTATGGATTAAAATGATAAGAAGGAGTATCTTATGGAACTAGTTATTTGAGGAACCTTTTTGTGTCCTCACCTCTTTTTTATAACTAAGTACAATTGTATCTTTAAAATTAATATTAAGGGCTAAAGTGTAAATATTAAAAATTCTATAAGAAAAACATGCTATAAACCAAAAAAGAAAAAAACAAAATAAGAAAATGGCAAATAAAATTTCATAGGTTAACGGTTCCATAAAATAATTTGCAAAAACATTTAAACCCTCAAAATTTTTTAACAACTAGAATAAACATTAAACCCTCTATATTTATGTGGGGTTTGGAAATTTGGGTTTGAAAATCTGGATTTTGAAAATTTTAATTTTTATTAGTACGGTTTAGTGTTAATTATTAGAATATAATTGTAATTTCTTTTTGTTCAATGTAATATTTCACTTTTATGGTTCAATAGTCTATTTTATCTCTTGATTTAAGGAACCTGTTGTGTACGTATATACTATTTTACTCCTGATATTTAATATTGATAAAGTCTCTTGTGAGACGCTACCTATGTGAGACCATTTGTGAGATATGTTAAAATATGCCTAATATATAGATAAAATATATTTAATGGTTGTTAAATTATGTTTTGTAAAGTATGATGGATGATGAATTAAAGTATGATTTTAGAATGTTATATTATAATTCATATTGACATGCTTTAACTACAAATAAGCATACTTTACCTATATATGATAAGCATATTTTGATAATGGGTCAACCCATCTCACAAGAGAGTCTCTATGTAATATTTATCCTTAAAATTTTGTGCTAATTATAAAGATATAAATGTAACTTTATCCGTGTAGTCCATTCAATATTTTACTTGAGTCATGACCTATTTTATCCATGGGTTTAGGGTTCTTATGTTAATTTCTAAGTATAATAGTCGAGTTTTCAATATATAAAAGGAGATTCCACTCTTTTCATATTCTTTAATTTAAACATGGCAAATCATACATACATATTCATTAAAATTAGGGTGCATTACGCATAATTTATCTATTTATATTACTAGCAGATACATTATTATCCAAATTAAATACTCTTTTTAATCTTATTATAAGATTTATTGTATTCATAAATTAATTAATAATTAATCTCTCTATAAAAATAGCAAATATGTTGGGATTAGTAAATCTAATAAAAAAGAATCGCACATGATATTCAAATAATAGGTTGTATTCAAAATGATTTATGCTCAACATATTTGTGTTCAATAAATTAAAATCTATGACATTTATTAATGTTCAAAATATATATATTTAGAAACATTTATGTTCAATATATTAAAATATTATATTATAATGTCATGTATTATTCAAAAATTATGTATTCAGAAATATTAATATTTAATATATTTGTATTCAGAAATATTAATATTTAATATATTTGTATTCAGAAAAAATTATTTTCGTGATTACTCCTTAAAAAAATTATCTATGATATTTATTGTTGTCCAAAATTTCAGAAATATTTATGGTCAATATATTTAAATCAGTTACGTTCTGTATATAATGTTATATATTATTCAAAATTTATGTATTAAAGATATTAATGTTTAATATATTTGTATTCAGAAAGACTTATCTTCACAGTATATTGTTACGGAAGGATATATTGGGTATCTTATCCTAATATATTGTATCTATCAATAATATTTTCAGTGCATTGTATCTAACAATAATATAAAAGTATAATTTATAGTAGATAGTAATAAATCCTTAAATTTATGGCAAATGGTTGTATTTTTTTCATCACATTATAATATAACCTTGTGTTGCAAGTATTATTTTGTTTAATTGTTACTATTGTGAGTTTAGTTTAACTTTTAAGGTGTTATTTATTTTCATTATTGTGATTATGTTGTTTATATATATACTAATTTATTCATAAATTTCAATCTTTATTTTTAAGTTTACTACTTTTTTTTTATTAGTTGTTTTGAGCATAAATTTCTTTTCTTTTTTAATTTTTCTTTTTGAGATTTTATACCCAAAAATACTTATTTATTTATATTCTCTTTTATTATTTTGTCTTTTCATATTTCTTTTATATCGATTTTTTAAAAATTTTTGAGGTCTGAAGACTTCTTTTTTTCATTTATTACACACGCATCCACTTAATTTTATTTAACTCAGTAAGTTTATTGTATCATACATTTCTGGAGTTGGAGGATAAAAGATCAATATAAATGAGTTTTGGATGAGTCATTTTTATTCTTATTTTGTTACTGTTTTTTCATATTGATATCACTATTATTATTATTTTTTAAATAAAAATCTTTCTTAAATTTAGCATCTATATGCTAATTTTGTAAATTTAATTTTTATGTACACAGTATCACTTTTATGCTTGAATCATGGATAAGAATAACAATAATAAAGTGAAATCAAATCAAATACATGTTGAAGACAAATAGTTTTTCTGCATGATAATATAAAATTTTAATTCCAATATAATTAATTAGAGTTAATTTGGGTAAAAAGAATTTTTATTATATATGTGCATAACTACAAAACAAATATAAAAATAATATTGAGTATTAATTATGAATACGTAATTGTATTTTGACCCATATAGTTTATGTATTGTGTGCTACTAAGTCACTATCCTTATAATTCAATTTTTGAAAGCCGTGTCTATCTGTCAATTTCATTATCTTTTCTAAATGCTTTAAAATTATTTGATCACATTTTCTATGCTTATATAAAGATTTTGATTTATGAAGGGTAAAAACACATATAATCATTTTTTTAAAAAAAAAAAGAGTGCTGATCCATGCTATGTTTTGCATTGAAGCCAGAAGACACACTAATTAGGATGCAAAGCCAACAAGCCCATGGATATATAATGAACAATAGCTGTGACAGCGTAGATTGCTCGAACGTCAATGATATGAATCAGGAAGGCAATGAAGACAATTATGCAGAAGTTGAAGAGAATGAAGATGAGTATGATAATAAGATGGATGCCATAAAAATGGCTTACAAGATACATTTCAAGAGATCTCATGTAGTTGGGATCATTTAATTGTGGTGGGACAACTTCGTCATTCAAAATGTTCAGTGTCGATGCTGCCTCATTTATCACTACATGGTGCCATCCTAAGTGTTTACCTATGAAAACGATATACATGCACCATGTATGCTTACTATTCATGTTGAGGTCTTCATCATCAAAAAGAAATGAGGATCCTCATGAGACAACACTTCTATATATCATTACGCTTGCCACCCTCGACCTTCTTTTTTTCCTTTTTTCTTTCTTTTATAAATTTATTTTTTCAATTTCATTATAAGTTCTTGTGAGCCTCAACAATAGTAAGGAAATGTACATTGTTGGGTTGAGGATATATACAAATGTATTGCCTTTATGATTTTAATAATTTGTTTAGCAAATTATATTGACATTTTCATTGTGCATAGATTCAGTTGGCATGGGCGAATACATGAATTTAATTATGGAGGTAGAATACAAAATTCGTAAAATATTACTCCCTCTGTCCGGTTCTAAGGTATCCATTTGCTTTTTGCATGTGGATAGTTATAAGGTCTTTATTTGCTTTTGCACGTGGATTAAGGAGTATTATGATTATAGGTAAAGTAGGTAGTTGTATTAGAGGGAAGTGGTGTGTCATGTTGTGTACTTTTTTTACTAAATAGAGGAAATTGATACCTTTGAAGCGGACGCCAGGAATAGTGAAATAGATACCTTAGAAGCGGATGGAGGGAGTATTAAATATTAAAATACATATAATTATATATATATAATAACAATAATAATAATATCATTCATAATTAAAATTACAATTATAATCGTCGTTATTTTCACCTAAATTTTAGTTTATTTTTGTATTATTTGTCTGTTTGTTGTAGTTTTGGAAGTGTTTATTGTTCATTTGGAGATTATGTATGGTGAGATGAAAATCTGTGAAAATGATCATAAATATGTGTAAAAAAAGATGAAAAATGGAGTAAAATGGGAGTCGGGAGCCGAAATGGGTGAAAACGGGCGAGTGTCACAACTCAACACGGTTCAGCGACTCGCATCGAGTTCTAGCACCGGAATCCATATCGAGTTGCATACATCGGCCATCAAATGTTGATTGTACCCATCTAAGACATGAATTCGACCTCCTCTATTCGTCGAGCTTCAGATCTCGCATCGAGCTCAGACCTGCCGAGAAACGTGCTGGAACTCGCATCGAGCTACAGAGCTCGAGTAGAGTTCGCTCAATTTTGTTCAATTAATTAAGCGCTGATTCTAGAAGATTCCAGGCCTATAAATATCTCATTTGCGTGATTATTACGAGAGGAATTCATTTCTAAAGCAGTTACACACACTTTTCACCTAAATTCTCATACACATCCTCTCCATTCCACTCTACAGCATTTCCACCATCAAATTTCCATTGAATTCCCACACTTCTATCAATAATCATCCCATCTATCACAAATCTAAGGTAGAGAACTCAATTGGTGGAGGAATTGACATGATAGAAGTTTTTGATGTATACTAAAAGTCTAGCTTTTATATGAACAATGTTTTGACAATTATTTTGAAATGAGAATCATATGATCAAACGTTTTTATATTATAATTTTTTTATATGTTATTACAAAAGTCCATTTACTTTATACTATAGATAATATGGTGTGTGGCGTCGCACGGAAGATCATATTATTGGCTCATTATAAAGTATAATCAGATGCTCACAACAGATATAGATGGGGACAATCTTTGGGGATGCTTGTAGTGTGATTTGGTATTAGTCTGTCTTGACTATAAAATTACACCATTTCACTTCGTGTGTATCATATATCCCCAGAAATTAAGAGTTCAAAACCAACTCTTAATTCCCTCTCTCTGCTTTATCCACTATATTTTCGTATGTGGAATTATTTAATATATATTTTTATATTAAATATAAATAATATTACTTATTATATACATCTCCCACAAACATATGAAGTCAATAGTCTCCTGACCCATTTTCTTCATGAATCATATTCTTGTACAGATTAATACATCGTATGACCCACGAGATATGAGTTTTTATTGCTATATACTTGTTAGAGATATATAACAACTCAACCATTTTATCAAGGATACTCAATAAGCTCGCTTGTTCACTCTTTTTGTTCACTCACAAGAATGATTACCCTCAAGTGTAAGGGATCAATTGTAGCACACGCGTGACCAAGTTAAATTATTGAATCCAAGGGATTAGAGTTAAACAAGATACACATTAAATAATTATCACCACTAATAATTAAGAAAAGATAACCTTTTGATTGTGAAAAATAATTAAACTAATTATGCAATAAAATAAATATCAAATAAAATAAATAAATAGAAGGCACACTCAATCATAGGTGTGTCAAGAGACAAGAACAAGATAGTTTTAGGAATCCAGTTTATCACGTGAAACAAGACAAATAGACAAGTGAATCAAATTATGCAGAGTTTTATAAGAATGGTCACTTAAGCATGCTAAATCACTCATGAACAAGTGAGATTTAACAATTTTAAAGAACATAAATTTCTAGGACCAAATTAATAAGATAATTCCCTATTCCATTTCTATGTACTAAAGAAATTAAATACCCACAACCCCTTATTCTCTTTTTAGGCGATTCACATGCAAAATTTCATATAGGCTAGTGCAAGAGATCTATCCTGTATAGGTACTAAAGGAATTGAATTAGGACTTTCTTACCATATTTCTCTTTAATAATAGTCATGCAAAGATAATAAGGTATCTTATATTGATGGTCAAATAATCAAAGACTATATATTGATCAATCCCCTTTAATTACCACGAAACAAACAAATATAATCATCCAACACATTCTAATATCAATCATACATCAATCAAGGGTAATATCATGAATATATAATTGACAAGAAGATTAAAAAACATGATTATAAAAGTCTAAAATAAAATGTCGATAAGGAATAAATATTCTGCAAAAATCATCACATGTCTAAAATGTAATATCCCAATATATATATATATATATATATATATATATATATATATATATATATATAGTAATAATAAAATAATAATATATTATCAATAAAATAAAAGTGCACACACACACCCACATATATGTTGCGTTCGATCGTTTGGTTAATGTAAACCGTTAGGGTTCCATGCAATTCTATATCAGTGAAAGCAAGAATAAAGATTTGCATTACCTTAAACCAGGGTATGTTGAAGAAGAGAAATTCTCGCCGGCAGCATGCACGACCTCACAATTTTTGGCATAACTTCCTCATCCAATCTTTGATTTGAGTTATCTTCACGTCAAATCGATACTCTCTTCCGTGGCTTTCCAACCATATATTACACGACTAGTTTTGAGCTCCACACAAATTCAGAAATATCGTGGAAGTTGATGATTAGGTTGCTGAAAATAACCTCTTGATCTTCTGATATATTCCCAAGTCCAATCTTGACGTCGTGTGGGTGATGATCTTCAAGATCATCTCAATCTGCTGTTCTCTCTTCCCTACTCACGGTTAGACGTGTCTAATCTTAGGATTTCCGAACAGTTGAGATGACTTAAATATGGGCTACAATAGGGACCAGGAGGAGAAGTTAGAGTTGGGCCTCCATTGGACTTAAGTATCCAAGTTTAGCCCAAAACTTATGCTTACTACAAGAAACTGTCAGATTAACGACGGAAATTTTCCGTCGCTAAAATGGGAAAAATCCGTCGGTAAATTATTTACCGACTGAAATGGTGTTGTCGCTATTTTCATGGTTGGTAATTTATTAGCGACAGAAATTAAATTCCGTCGGTAATTACCGATGGATTTTGAGCGTCGATAATCATGTAACACCAATTCGTCGGATATCATTAATTAATGACGATTTTACCGACAGAAATTTCCGTCGCAAATTACCGATGGATATTTCCGTCGCAAAAAAGAAATACAAAAAATATATATATTACCTACGGATTTTTTCCGTCGGTATTTCTATATGATTTTTTTAATTTATCATCAGTAATTTTTATATATTTTTATTATTATATTTAAAAATTTAATATTAATACCTGTGAAAAAAATTGAATATTTAAAATAACATTCAAAATATTACATAAATGTATTTGGCATTGTATGAGATCATTTAGGAAACCGTTGTAAAAAATCACAAAATATTTCTTCTATATATACTTCTCGGACACCAACATGCTTAAACAAATATAAACTAACATGAAATAAATACATTGAATAAATAGACCTACAGGAGCCAAATTAAAAAAATGGCATTCATTAAATGTTAAAAAAAACTATGGAAAAAAAAAGTCACATAGATCATGTACTATATTTATTCTGCCCAATCTCTTCATTTGTTCACCCCCTTCAACTTAAGGAAATTACCGGATTATCTCCATTGACTTCAATATGCGACCCACATTCTGCTTCCATGTCAAATGCTCAGACTGCATGAGAATAAAATTACATGAGAAATGTTGCAGCTGTGTAATGAGTGATCATATGTGAAAATTATTAAAAGAAGGAGATTAAATGTGGTTAACTTGATAGTATGTCGATCACAGGTTCGATTTTTCCTCCAATGAGAAGTACTTTCCTCCCCCAAGGGACCTAGAAAATCACAACAAGACTCAGCGTAATAAAAGATTATCTCAGTTTCATGCAGCCAGATAACATCATAACCACAAATTATAGAAAAATAGCACAGAAAAAATCCAAATATAGCTCAAGAAAGTTTAAAAGCTCCAGAAACTTGTAACAAAGGAAAAAATATAAGTTGCTGAGTTAAAAATTTCTTTTTCCATCACATGGCAAGTAGTAAAATTACTCTTCAATGCAATTAATAATTCATTCTCCATGGCATGTCTTGGCAAAACAATACATGACTTCGTCAAAAAAACCAACAAGTTGCACGATCATGATAGTTATGTATTATACTACAACTCGCAATTACACAGAAGAACAAAGCAAGACAAATATTATTTTTGATTGCACAATTTACCACTTTGTGACAGTTAAAGAATCATAGTATCGTAATTCTTTTATGAAAATTATCATACCATCATGTGGCCTTTGCACGCCGGAATTTTTAGCGAAAGGCTAGTTGGTGAAAGGTAGTGGCTTTGATGAAGCCGTAGTCCATGAAAATCTATCAAAACTCAATACCTTGCAAAAATACGAAAGAAATAAGAGATTTTTCCAGTCACCAATATAGAAAGTTATGATGCATTTATTATAGGGTCAATAAGTAAACAAGGAATGCAACAGTAAAAAAACCAGCACTAGAATTTCTAAAATTTTCAAGAAAAAAACATGCTCTCAATTACTCCATATTAGAATGCAGCTCAACAATGTGTAAATCTCTTGTTGGGTTCACTTAATTTTAGGTTATCTAATCATTGATTCTACGAAACCATGGAAGATCATCATACCTATAAGAAGAACACATGACGAAAGGAATCAACCGCTAATCACCAATCTGAGTATACAAGGCATTATTTAATGGATGCTTCTAGATGTTTATCAAGAAGTAGAGACACACACCTAGATCTCCACATTGTTTGCCAAACAAATATAGTATGGAAGCCCTACATCGAATTCGAAGAAAATATAGATGCAATTTCCGTTTTGCTAAAATCCAGAAGTAGAAATCACGGTCCCTTCTCCTCTGATCGAATTTAAAGAAAGAAATGGAGGGTATCAATGTCGTGACAGTGCCATCTGAACCATCAAGACACAAATACCATTCAAGTTAGAGAAACTGTAAAGCTTAAAGTTACAATTCTACCATAAATACTACACATTATAGACACCTTTACAATCTCACTTCTAAACATCCATGTTTCAGGATTTTCTCATTGAGAAAAAGAACAATGAGAAGATTTAGTGGGAGACAAAGAAAACCACATGATATGAATATTTTTTTAATAAATCAAACAAAATAAAACTTACAAGGCATAATGCCGTACAGATTAAAAATTTAGACTAAAAATTTCAACATCAAAAGGCATTCACCTTTCCAGCTAATTCTCTTTACACATAATCACCCAAAATCCAAAACTAATAATCAAATAATTCAAATAAATGCAGGCGATTGCCTGTAGGCTGCAAGAAAGTTCTTGGATGCACAATATATCATATTAATATCAGGATACATACCACCATCCACCATCTCAAAAGAAAACACAATCAATCATGATTCATATGAACAAACAGCATTTCACAAACACACACGAACACTGTCCGTGCGTGTGTATGCTACCTATAATAAATTTTGGGTGTGAGTCGACGAATTTGAGAAGGGACCAGAAGCAAGGTCGGACGGCCCGCATCTGAGAAGCGCCGCGCACGTCGATGGCGTCGGAGCATGGGCGGCCGCGGCGGACTGCCATAGGCAGGGTAGATGCAAGATGAGGAGCCAGATCCCCAAATCGATGTGGGGATTGTAGGCAGGCCATTGCAGATTGGCTGCGTAGAGAGAGACTGGCGATGAAGCGCACGCAACGAACGAGCACGATGAACCAGAACCACGCGGCTGGGATGATTCATGAAAGCAGGCCATCAAGAAGAATATGAAGAGAAACGTCGATGATGGTCTGTTGGCTGGGATGCGGTGGAGAACCGCAGAATCAATTCTGCCAAAGACGTCAATCTAGGGCAAAATTAGGGTGAAAGCCAAAAGGGAGTTGTTGGTTTTCTGCTTGAAAATGGGGCGTATGAAATCCGTAATTTTATTACACTTAAACTTCCCGATGGATATATTCCGTCGGTAATATTAATATAATTAAAATAAATACTCTAAAAATTAAACTTAATTTACCGACAGAATTCGTTGGTAATTTAAAAATAAAATTAATTATTTTAGAATTAGCGACGAAAAATCCGTCGGTAATGTCATTCATAAAAATAAAAATTGAACTTAATTTACCGACGGTTTACTCCCGTCGGTAATGTCATTCTTAAAAAAAATTAAACTTAATTTACTGACGAATTATTTTCGTCTGTAATTTAAATAAAATTAATTATTTTAGAATTAGCGACGAATTTAAATCGTCGGTAATGTCATTCATAAAAAATTCATAAGATATTTACCGACGAAATAATTCCATCGGTAAATTTCTAGAAGAAATCCCTCCTAAATAGCGATGGCTAGGTTTCCATCATAAAATCCGTCGGTAAAAACGTCGAAAAATTCTTTTGACTATTTTTTCTACATAAATCGACTTAGTTTGATTATTCGTCAGTAATCTGTCGTGAATCCGTCGATAATTACCGACGGATTTGATCCGTCGATAATTCTGTCGGTATTCTCACAGTTTCTTGTAGTATTAAGTCCAATAATAATAATATATTTCACTAAAATATTATTATTGCAATGTCGCTCTAATCCCATAATTACGTTATGGGCTCCTTCTTATTATAAACCCGACAGTCTCCCCGTGTTTAAGATATATACAATGCCCATTAATTAATTAAGTTACTGACAACTTCATTAATTAACATCACATCCGATAGTAGTACCACTCAACCTCATTATCATGCCAGAATAAATCCATCTGCAGGGTTTACATGATAATCCTTATGAGCTCCTTAAGGGGACATCATCAACCTATTTAATAAGACACGGATTCCTTCTACAATCAACATCACAAAATAGAGATAGCACTATTTCTTAACTCACCGAGTTTGTTAATTTAATTACATGTAAATCTCAACCAATATTGATGAATCAAAGAAATACATACTGACTTACGTGAGGAGGTTATTGTATAGGGATTAAGAGTACGAACATCCATAATAACTGAGATCGAGTTCTCCTATATAGTCAGTATAAATTGAACGATCTCAAGCGGTCCTACTCAATACACACAAAGTGCACTAATGTGATTCTATAGTCAAGATAAACTAATACCAAATCAAACTACAACTATCCCGATAGAGAGTCCCCGTCTATCTCGGTTGTGAGCATTTGTTTATACTTTATAAGGAAATCGATAATATGATCTTCCGCGTGTTGCCGCACAACATATTATCTACAGTATAAAATAAGTGAATTATTGCATCGGACATATAAATAAATTATAAGACACAATCATTTGATAAATGATTCTCATTTCAAACATTTTTAAAACATTGTTCATACTAAAGCTAGATTTTTAGTACACAATCCAACAATCTCCCACTTATACTAAAAGATTATGCTGTCATGTCTTCTGCCATACATCTGATTCCCACTTCCACTACATGACCATCAAAAGCTTTTGCCTTAAGGTCCTTGTAAAAGGATTTACTAGGTTATCATCCGATGCAATCTTGGCGACAACAACTTTCCCCTCATCATTCGATTTATCGTATCATGTGGTACTTGCTCTCAATGTGTTTAATTGCCTTATGGGCTCGTAATTTCTTCATGTTTGCAACTGCACCATTATTATCACAATAAATTGTGATAACCTTGGGCAAACTCAGAATCACATCTAAGACCATTACGAAATTTCTAGAGTCATACAGATACTTTGACTACAAGAAAATAGGCGAAACACAAAAAAAATTTTGACTACAAGAAAATAGGCGAAAGACAAAAAAAATTATGACACGAGGTTAGCACTTAGTATCCACATTTTCCAGTTTCACTCGCGATGAAATCCCCACATTTCAATCGTTGCTCATCGAAGAATATGATAAATCAATAGAAATTCTTCATCCACACTCATCATCAAAATCCTGTCGAAGAATTGGAGCAGGCCAGAGCTCTCAACGTCAATTGGAGATGTCTCCCAAACGCGACCGCGACCGCCGACTACAATATAGTTTTGTTTCCAATAATTTCAAAGGTAGTTTCTTGCTCTCTCTAGGAATTCGTGGGTTTTTGAATGAATTTATGTTTCGGGTTATTCCGTGAAATAAAGCATTAAAGAGAAGGGTTTATTTTGTGCGAAATATGGTGCGATTGAATCCTCTGGGAACTTGGACTTTCTTTGCTACACAGGTTTCAACCTTCCCAAAAAACACTTGAACTTCTTATTTTCTTGTGGTGGTTGTTCTTATCTTTACTTATATGTCACCAGAACAGTTTTTAGTTTCAAAAAAGCTAAAAATTTATAACAGCCTTGGGAAAGATAATGAATAAATTATCCTAAGTGCTCTTCGTGAATGAGGGAGGTGACTAACTGTCACACCCCAATTTTTTTTACCGAGTAAAATTCTTATGGAAATTTGAATTAGAAAATTTAAATGGGGCATGACTAAAAATCTTTACTTTACCAAGTAGGAAATAATTTGCAAACAAGGAGGAAGTAGAAATGGTCCTATAAATTTCAGCAAATAACAAAAATTATCTAGCAAAGAATGAGTTAGCAAATGAGTTGTTTGTCCCACAAGCATTCTACAAGCTTTAGAAAAATAATTTATAAGCAAAGGGTCTAGATGTGGGATAAATCCTTTAAATTCTGCAAATTTCTACTTTAGAATATCAATTAAAGTATTTAGCAAAAGTTGTAAAAATAAAGGGCTGAAAGTTCCTTCAAAAACCATGTCCTACAAACCTACAGGACTCATTAAAATAGACCAAGGCTTGTGCAAAATCATTTGCAACATTCTGCAAAATACTTTGGAAGAAGGCCTGTAAGTTTTATTCCTACTTTCTGCAAAAATCTAAAGGTAGGATAGTAAGTATAAACCTTCTGCAAAACTTCAATGAGGACAATAAGTATTAATTTTTCTGCAAACTCATAGGTAAGGACTGTAAGTTTTATTTCTACACTTTCTGCAAACTTTCAAATAATCCCACTTATCCCCTAACTCATATTTGTACAGCAGATGGCATGTAACACTTGAATTAAACATATTAATACCCTACTACTCTTTTTAAAAGTGAACAAGTGACTTAGCAAAGAAGGAGGAAGAGTCAGTCCTGTAAGTTTTCAATGAGCTCCCTTTGAAGAGAAGGACTATTCATAACATACTAACATATAGAACTTGACAAATTTTAAGAAAGGCACCAGACGGTAACATCTATCAGCAAGACAAGTACCTAACCAACTCCATCCTAATTCTTTTTAAGTTGCTATCAGGCTGCAGACTTCACAGATTGCACAAATTATAAGGAATACCAACACATGCAGTACTCAACATGCATCAAGATAGAAACAGAACATAATAAATACAAGAAGCTACACTCTGCACGGTGGACATATTTCAATTTCAAGTGCAACCGTTTGCACAGCTTATTTTAATTCAAATTCCTCCGCATTCGAGTTGTTTCGCTACTTAAATATAAAAGGTAAGACAGGTTTTTTATCAATTTACTTCATGTTCGAACATAAAAGAAGAGGGACGCAACTTCAGAAATTATCATAAATTATTCATCTTTTCTTGCCAACACCCGCCACGAGCACGCTACCACCACGCTAACCTGAAAAGGGAGAGGTAGATTGGGGTGAGCAACCACACGCTCAGTGACGATCTAAACATGCTTACATACATCAAATAATTCATATGCGAGAATTCAATTCACTTACAATGCAATCTTATCATGTCATAATAAGGCACCTTTCGGCCCTTATCCGTGTAACTTTACGATATCGCGATTCGTTAGTAAGGCACTCCTTCACAGCCCTTATCCATGCTATAGTATGACACCATTACAGCCCATACCCGTGCTATAGTATGGCACTTATGCAGCCCATACCCATGCCATATAATATTTCATAACATTCAAGTATGATCATCAACTCTCAAGTGACAACAAATACAAGTTTAATTCAATTGGCACATACGTAATCATCTAACACATATAAGTATGAAAGAATCCCCACCTTTAACCGAGTGATGTCCAACGTTCAAGTACTAACGACAATATCAGAGTCTCCTTCGTCACCTACATCATCATGTTCGACCATCACTACATGACTTCGATAAACTATTGTACAACTAATCTACATACTTATTCACGTAAGGCTTGCAAATTGAGAATATTAGGGTTGGCGGTTTTAAGTTTGCAGAAACAAATAAAGAAGGAAAACAAGTGTTTGATCGAAGGAAGAAGAAAGAAAATGAGAAGAAAAAGAAGAGAAAAGAAGAAGTAAATTTGTGCGTTACCTCTCACTGCTCGCAGCTGTATGAAAGTGTATCGTGTGTGTGGAGAATAAGGAAGACTTTGGATTATATTCTCACGGCTGGTTGTGGAGTAATCTTCGTAGGATTTTAACTACTTTCCTAAGATATAGGTTGATAAGGGGAAACGATATCTCCTCTATGAAGATCACGATTTTTCTTGGAGAGTAAGAAAACTTGTTTGTTTTAATTAAACTCACGGCTGATAATAATGAATAGGCTGGCATGGATGTGGGCTTCAAAGATTTGGGCCATGGCAGCAAAAAAAAAAATCGCGGGTGAAACTTACGGGGTATTACATCCTACCCTCCTAATAAGAATTTCGTCCTCGAAATTTCATAATTATATAAATATCTTACCCGTAATGAAACAGGGGTTTCTTGTTTGAATTTCATCTCTCTTTTCCCACGTAGTCTCATCTTCCGTATGTCGACTCCATTGAACTTTGACGAGTGGCACGTCATGATTTCGAATCCTTTGGACCTTTTGATCCAAAATGGACACAGGTTCTTCTTCATATGTCAGGTCCTTTCCAATCCCCAATGTCGAGAAATCCACAACATGATTAGGATCATGGACGTATTTTCTCAACATCGAAATGTGAAAAACATTGTGCACGGAGGATAACTCGGGTGGCAACGCCAAACGATAGGCTAGATCTCCAACTCTATCAAGAATTTGAAATGGACCAACGAAATGAGGTCTAAGCTTTTCTCTCCTTCCAAATCGTATGACACCCTTCGTGGGAGCCACCTTCAGAAAGACATGATCTCCGGCTTCAAAATGTAAATCCTTTCTTCGTTGATCAGCATAGGACTTTTGTCTATCTTGAGCAGTCTTGATTCTTTCTCGAATTATTCTGACCTTGTCCACTGCTTCTTCTATTAGCTTGGGGCCTAGAATAGCTTTCTCACCAACATCATCCCAATATAATGGTGATCTACACTTCCTTCCATATAGCGCCTCGTAAGGAGCCATCTTGATAGTTGCTTGATAGCTGTTATTGTAGGCAAATTCGACAAGAGGTAGGAACTTCTCCCATGCTTCTCCCATGTCAACAGTGCAGGCTCTTAACATGTCTTCCAAAATTTGGATTGTTCTTTCGGATTGCCCATCCGTTTGTGGGTGATAAGCTGTGCTGAAATTTAGTTTAGTCCCCATCGCCTTGTGCAGACTTACCCAAAACCTTGAAGTGAAACGCGTATCTCTGTCAGACACTATTGACATTGGTACGCCGTGCAGCCTCACTATCTCTTGAATATACAACTGTGCATACTGCTCCATCTTGAATGTCATCTTTATGGGCAAGAAATGAGCTGACTTGGTCAATCGATCGACGATGACCCATATGGCATGATTTCCCTTCGAAGACCTTGGTAAACCTACGACAAAATCTATGGCAATTTGCTCCCATTTCCACTTGGGGATCTCGAGTGGTTTAAGCTTTGCGGCTGGTAGGTAGTGTTCAATTTTAACTTGTTGGCAAGTTAAACATCTTTCAACAAAGTATCCAATATCTCGTTTCATACTTCGCCACCAAAATCTTTCCTTCAAGTCATGGTACATCTTCGTTCCTCCAGGATGAGCGGTGTATGGCGCTCCATGCGCTTCACTTAAAATCTTTTCTCTCAACTTCTCAACCATTGGAACACACAATCTTCCATTTAAAGTCAAAACTCCCTCTTCGTCCACTTTGAAGCCATTGTATTCGCCTCCATCTAGTGCCTTCTTCATCATTCCTTGCAAGAAATGATCTTGTTCTTGAGCTTCCTTTATCTCCATTTTCAAACTCGACTGAATTTCTAATGCCGCAACGATCGCCTTCGTGCCGGAGGGTGATGCCACCAATTCAATTTGCATCTTGGCGAACTCTTCGACCAGCTCTTCTTGCTTAGTATACAGACTATTCAGCTCCACTTTGGTTTTTCGACTCAAAGCGTCGGCCACTACGTTAGCCTTGCCTGGATGGTACTCAATGGTGCAGTCATAATCGTTCACCAACTCTAACCATCTCCGTTGTCTCATGTTGAGCTCCTTCTGCGTGAACAGATACTTCAAACTCTTGTGGTCCGTGAAGATCGTACATCTCCCACCATAAAGGTAGTGTCGCCAAATCTTCAAAGCATGAACTACGGCCGCTAACTCCAAGTCATGAGTAGGGTAGTTCACCTCGTGCGGTCTCAACTGTCTAGAAGCATATGCAATAACCTTTCCATGTTGCATCAATACGCATCCGAGTCCTTGCTTTGATGCATCACTATAGATCGTGAACTCTTCATTCGGATTTGGGATTGTCAACACGGGTGCTGAAGTCAAATCGTGCTTTAACCTTTGAAAGCTTTCTTCACACTAATCAGACCAAATGAACTTCTCTCCTTTACGAATTAATCGTGTCATTGGACCGGCTATCTTGGAGAATCCTTCTATGAACCTTCGATAATAGCCAGCTAATCCCAAGAAACTACGAACTTCTTGAACATTTGTAGGTGCCCTCCACTGATTTACTGCTTCTATTTTAGATGGATCTACTTCAATCCCTTGTGATGTTACCACATGTCCAAGGAATGTGACTTGCTTCAACCAAAACTCACACTTCTTGAACTTCGCGTATAACCTCTCCTTGCGAAGTGTCTCGAATACTAATCTCAAGTGCTCTTCATGTTGTGCTTCATCCTTGGAGTATACCAAAATGTCGTCGATGAAGACTATAACAAACTGATCGAGATACGGGTGAAAAACTCGATTCATCAGGTCCATGAGCACTGCAGGCGCATTACTCAACCCAAAAGGCATGACGACGAATTCATAGTGCCCATAACGCGTTCTAAAAGCAGTCTTAGAAATGTCTGACTCCTTTACTCTCAATTGATGGTACCCGGATCTTAAATCAATTTTGGAAAATACGCTTGCTCCTTCTATTTGGTCAAACAAGTCTTCAATTCGAGGTAGAGGATACTTGTTCTTTATCGTCAACTTGTTAAGCTCTCGGTAGTCAATACACATCCTCATGGATCCATCTTTCTTCTTAACAAATAGGATTGGCGCTCCCCATGGAGATACGCTTGGGCGGATGAACCCCAAGTGCAAGAGCTCTTGTAGCTGAACTTTCTACTCTTGTAGTTCAACGGGCGCCATTCGATACGGAGCTTTGGATACTGGTGCTGATCCTGGTATCAAGTCTATTGAAAATTCTACTTGACAATGTGGAGGCACGCCTGGTAAATCTTCCGGAAAGACATCAAGATACTCTCGGACAATAGGTATGTCACTAGGTGGTACCTCTGTGGTCCTGGTGTCTACAACGTTGACTAGGAATCCCTGGCAGGACTTCTTTCTAAGCATCTTGGCAGCTTTTGCAGCAGATAATATTCTCGGTACTACACCACTCTTGAGCTTGTGTACCACTTCTTTCTCGGATTTTGGTTCCCTTAAAATTATTACTCGTTCCTTGCACTTTATATTGGCTTGATGATAGGTAAGTCAGTCCATTCCTAGGATCAAATCAAATCCATGCATATCCATAACATACGGCTTGACGCTAAAGTCTACTCCTTCAATGTGTACGCTCACACTTTCTACTAAGGTATTCACAACAACTCTCTCTCCCAAAGGTAGACTAATCTCAAGAGGTTCATCACTCTTGACTCGTTTACAGTTAATCTTATTACAATACTTTGCGGAAATAAATGAATGTGATGCACCAGTGTCAAACAAAGTGAAAGCTTGGGATTTACCCACTGCTAACGTACCTGTCATAACATTAGGTTCATTGTCCCCTTCAGCTTGGTTCATGGCGAACACTCTCCCTTTTCCTCCAGTGCCTTGCCTTGTGTTTCCCCCCGGAGGTGGTCCCTTACGATCAGGTTTAACGTTGGACGGCTTTGGGCAGTTCTGTGCTTGATGGCCAACTTCATAGTAACTAAAGCATTTGTTTTGTCCCATGAGACACTCTCCATGATGATTCTTCCCGCACTGTGTGCAAAGAGGCTTTGGTCTTTGTGCGTTGGCTGGCGGGTTGTTGTTCGTTCTGGCTTGCCTTTGATTGTTGTTCCTGCCTTGGTTAGAATTTTCCCATTTTCGTTTGTTTGGGTTCTCCATCAGCTTTCTGTTCGCTCGCCCCTTCAATAAGCAAGCTTCAACTTTCTGGGCCCTCATAAACGTGTCGGCGTAGCTCATATCGGGCAGGGAAGACATTCTCTCTTGTATATCCTGGTGCAATCCATCCAGGAACTTCTTGGCTCGTTTCTCTTCGGTATTGACCAGCTGTGGAGCTGATCGACGCAGCTTATTGAACCGCCGTTCATACTCAATTACGGTCATGTTCCCTTGTTGGAGGTTGTAAAACTCATGCTCCATATTATTGCGGTAAACTTGAGGATAGTAATTGGCCATTACTATATCCTTGAACTCTGCCCAGGTAATAGCTTCCCGGTTCTCATTAGGTCTCATCTCCCAGTATCCGTCCCACCAATGGTCGGCATCTTCAGTAAATTGGTAGGATGCGCAGATCACACGCTGCTCATCATTGCACCTTAAGAGACGAAAAATTCTCTTAAGTGCTCGTAGCCACTCTTCCACGTACTCGGGCCCTTCACTCCCCTTGAAGAAGGGTGGATGGTTTTGGCGAAACTCATGTACTATTCTTGTATGAGCGTCCGCATCAGCGTTTGGAGCATTTGGTGCGTTTGGAGGGTTTTGAACATCCTTTCTTGGAGGCATCCTTCAATTCCACCATAAAAATAATTTTAGCATTTATTCAATTTAATGAATGAAATCCTAATGCAAATCATATTATTGTACAAGGTAGCCAATGTACGATATAGGCATCATAATAATAAAATTTTTGATCATTGAACGAAAAATTGTCTTAAACTTGAAAATTAAATTGAATCAAATGTTAAATAATTGAAATAACGAATGCTAAATAATGAAATAAATTCAAGTCCCTAACATAGGGGATATTATTTTTAGTTTAAAAAAAATGGAATTTAAAATTTAAGTAATTTAGTCTCCATATACTCCCGAGTCCTCGGACGGGTCTGACTCGAAATTTTCATCCATTTCTCCTTCATTCATGGCTCCATTTGGCTCGTTATTGAGTTCCGGTGCCGGTGCCGGCTCTGCAAGGTAACCTACCAATCGCTCTTCTTGCTCATTATGAATATCCCAGATGTGATGTCCAGGAGGGGGGTTTGGCGGATACCATCTTGCGACTCTCATGAACAAAACGACTGTGAACTGCACGTGGTCCACTTGCGGAACTTGGTGTTGAACCGAGTGATGCATAAGGTCAGCATGTATGGAATCGGCCATGTCTTTCCAAGCCCACGGTAAGGTACTGATGAGCTTTAATCCAGCCCAATAGTCCGTGATACCTTCACCTACATCTTTAACTTGTCTCCATAATTGTAGCATGTAAGCGATGTGGGTGGGCAAGTCATGTCGGACGTCCCGGTGATAATTCATGTAGGCTTGTTGTCTTGCCAAGTCACCCATCTAATGCGATAATATCTTTACTAATCATATAGGTTGCAATAAAATTCTAAATATTCATCATAAAAAAAACCACATTATTCATATAACATAAACTTTCATTTTATATCTCGCATGTCATCAATTTATGCAATTTATACTTTCATACCTTGGTTGAAGCGGGCGTCGTACTCGGTGGATGCGTAGCAAGATACTTTATTTAAACTTTTATACAATTGCAAAATCATGTCATTCAAGCTACGAAATTCACTTGTGTGCGGAAATAAAAATTTAAAAAAATTTTTTTTAGCAAGTATACAGAATCGCATACCTGCTCTGATACCAATCTGTCACACCCCAATTTTTTTTACCGAGTAAAATTCTTATGGAAATTTGAATTAGAAAATTTAAATGGGGCATGACTAAAAATCTTTACTTTACCAAGTAGGAAATAATTTGCAAACAAGGAGGAAGTAGAAATGGTCCTATAAATTTCAGCAAATAACAAAAATTATCTAGCAAAGAATGAGTTAGCAAATGAGTTGTTTGTCCCACAAGCATTCTACAAGCTTTAGCAAAATAATTTATAAGCAAAGGGTCTAGATGTGGGATAAATCCTTTAAGTTCTGCAAATTTCTACTTTAGAATATCAATTAAAGTATTTAGCAAAAGTTGTAAAAATAAAGGGCTGAAAGTTCCTTCAAAAACCATGTCCTACAAACCTACAGGACTCATTAAAATAGACCAAGGCTTGTGCAAAATCATTTGCAACATTCTGCAAAATACTTTGGAAGAAGGCCTGTAAGTTTTATTCCTACTTTCTGCAAAAATCTAAAGGTAGGACAGTAAGTATAAACCTTCAGCAAAACTTCAATGAGGACAATAAGTATTAATTTTTCTGCAAACTCATAGGTAAGGACTGTAAGTTTTATTTCTACACTTTCTGCAAACTTTCAAATAATCCCACTTATCCCCTAACTCCTATTTGTACAGCAGATGGCATGTAACACTTGAATTAAACATATTAATACCCTACTACTCTTTTTAAAAGTGAACAAGTGACTTAGCAAAGAAGGAGAAAGAGTCAGTCCTGTAAGTTTTCAATGAGCTCCCTTTGAAGAGAAGGACTATTCATAACATACTAACATATAGAACTTGACAAATTTTAAGAAAGGCACCAGACGGTAACATCTATCAGCAAGACAAGTACCTAACCAACTCCATCCTAATTCTTTTTAAGTTGCTATCAGGCTGCAGACTTCACAGATTGCACAAATTATAAGGAATACCAACACATGCAGTACTCAACATGCATCAAGATAGAAACAGAACATAATAAATACAAGAAGCTACACTCTGCACGGTGGACATATTTCAATTTCAAGTGCAACCGTTTGCACAGCTTATTTTAATTCAAATTCCTCCGTATTCGAGTTGTTTCGCTACTTAAATATAAAAGGTAAGACAGGTTTTTTATCAATTTACTTCATGTTCGAACATAAAAGAAGAGGGACGCAACTTCAGAAATTATCATAAATTATTCATCTTTTCTTGCCAACACCCGCCACGAGCACGCTACCACCACGCTAACCTGAAAAGGGAGAGGTAGATTGGGGTGAGCAACCACACGCTCAGTGACGATCTAAACATGCTTACATACTTCAAATAATTCATATGCGAGAATTCAATTCACTTACAATGCAATCTTATCATGTCATAATAAGGCACCTTTCGGCCCTTATCCGTGTAACTTTACGATATCGCGATTCGTTAGTAAGGCACTCCTTCACAGCCCTTACCCATGCTATAGTATGGCACCATTACAGCCCATACCCGTGCTATAGTATGGCACTTATGCAGCCCATACCCATGCCATATAATATTTCATAACATTCAAGTATGATCATCAACTCTCAAGTGACAACAAATACAAGTTTAATTCAATTGGCACATACGTAATCATCTAACACATATAAGTATGAAAGAATCCCCACCTTTAACCGAGTGATGTCCAACGTTCAAGTACTAACGACAATATCAGAGTCTCCTTCGTCACCTACATCATCATGTTCGACCATCACTACATGACTTCGATAAACTATTGTACAACTAATCTACATACTTATTCACGTAAGGCTTGCAAATTGAGAATATTAGGGTTGGCGGTTTTAAGTTTGCAGAAACAAATAAAGAAGGAAAACAAGTGTTTGATCGAAGGAAGAAGAAAGAAAATGAGAAGAAAAAGAAGAGAAAAGAAGAAGTAAATTTGTGCGTTACCTCTCACTGCTCGCAGCTGTATGAAAGTGTATCGTGTGTGTGGAGAATAAGGAAGACTTTGGATTATATTCTCACGGCTGGTTGTGGAGTAATCTTCGTAGGATTTTAACTACTTTCCTAAGATATAGGTTGATAAGGGGAAACGATATCTCCTCTATGAAGATCACGATTTTTCTTGGAGAGTAAGAAAACTTGTTTGTTTTAATTAAACTCACGGCTGATAATAATGAATAGGCTGGCTTGGATGTGGGCTTCTAAGATTTGGGCCATGGCAGCAAAAAATAAAATAAAATCGCGGGTGAAACTTACGGGGTATTACACTAACAATCTAATTTAACTAGTTGTTTGAAAACTTGTCCTTGGGCTCTCCCCCTTGTTCAAAGTAACTTCTCCTAAATTATTCTGTGGCTTGAATCATGGAAGTCCAACTTTGTTTAGAATTCTATTACTAGTAAAAAAGCTTGGAATCAGCTCATTGATATATTCTTGAGTTTAAGTGATTCTGCATAATATTGGGTCCTTGAGTTTAGGTGATTCAAAAGTCTTCCTTAAGAATCTCTGGGGCCAATGCTAATTACAAGAACATGCAGTGATAAGTCTTAACCATGTATCAAATGCATCATGCATCAATTTTGAAATGGTCTTGGCATTCAGCTAGTAAAATGTCAATTCCGTTTTTCAAAAAAAGTTTAGAAGCATGTCTTCCTATTTAAGATTTCATTATGTGATTAATAAGTCAAAGAAAGCTATGATTACATTTGCCATTTTTATTAAGGCACCCTGACTTAGTAGTCAAATTAGACTTGAGAATAGATGAGCTTTCTTTGACTTATTAATCACATAATGAAATCTTAAATAGGAATTGCATGTGATACTTGGGTGGAGACCGATCAGGGCTCTTAGTTATCTTTTTCTATATTGATGCTTACTATTTTTGACTTCAGGCTTTCATTATATTCATTACAGTTTGATTCTGTTTCAATTGACATTGGATATTTATTCTTGAAGTTGTTTCTTTAGTTTCAACACTTTGATATTATTGGTTTACATGCTAGATATCAAATACAAAACGAGATGGTGCTGAAGGTAATTTCTTTAGGACTCAGTATGGAACCATATCAAAGATGGTTGTTTTACTAGGATTAGTAATCCTGAGCATATACCTGTTTTGGAGTATAACACCTCAGCAAGAATCTTAAGGTTTGGGAAGGTAACTATAGATTCACCTCATTTCATGCATTTAAATCTGTATACCCATTGAGATACGCTAAACTATCCTACATTACAGGTTCGAGTCTCAAGTGCAGCTAGACGATCTGCTAGAGAGGCATTACATGTTCTTTTTCTATCTGTTAATTTAATTTATTCCCAACTGTAAATGCATTTAGTTCTGATGGTCTTATTTGCAGATTGTTGTTCGTGATGGTGGTTTTTCCTCTCTAGTGGTTGTTGGAATGGCTGTTATTGGTATTTCTGTTCTTTATGCAAACTTTTATGTATGGTTGGGTGTAGAATCCCTAGGTGGAATGAAGGTTTCTGACTGTAAGTTTTTGCCTCTCATTTTCCCTCTGAACTGCAAAATACTTTCTGTTTGTGCTTGTGTTTTGTTTCTTTTCATGCACCCTTTGCATGTATTTCTCTCCCGTAGTTTGACCTTAACTTGTCTCTCAGTGCCTCTTCTTCTGGTTGGGTAAGATTTTGGAGCTTCATTTGTTGCATTTTTTGCTCAGTTGGGTAGTGGAATATTTACCAAAGCAGTTGATGTTGGAGCTGACCTTGCTGGGAAGGTGGAGCAGGGTATTCCTTAAGATGATCCACACAACCCTGCAGTCATTGCTGATTTGGTATGAATATTTCCCATGTCTTGTAGTTTTTTTCCTGCATAGTGTTCGGGAAACTATTGATGTTTGCATATGCTGTAAAGAAAACATTAACATGGTGATATTCTTATGACAAATTGTGCTGCCTATGTATTTTGTGATGCTTATTTTTTCTTTCATCTTAATCTATATTTTTACTTATTTTTAAATCAAGGTTGGAGATAATGTGCTTTGTTATGAAGCAAGTTGGCACTTTGTCATTTTCTTTTTAATGCTCTTTATAACTTCCTTAGTTACTTTTTTATTATTTTTGGTAATGGTTTGTTTCATTGATATTGGCTAACATTATTTCAAAGTTTAAAAGAAGAGGTGTGTTGTCATAAAGAAGCCATATTCTAAATCTATTCTTGTACCACTTTAGAATCTATTCAAGAGAAAAGGAACAGAATTGCAGGGATCCGTGATATTGCACGAGCATGCCATTTTCTATATAGCTCAGAATCAATTCAATATATGATTCCTTTATACTTTTGAGAATTTGAATGAGATATTGTAAATTGGAATTCATTAGTTTTTAGCGAGAGTTATTTAATGAATAGAGACTATGTAAGTGATTGCTAATCAACTTTTTGTATTTGTACAAAATGTGCTAGTATCTTTTTTTGTTTGACATTAATGTTATTGGCAAAGCGAACATATTTTTCACTTCAGTCTTCTGTTACTATATTGATCATTTCGTTCATGCATGACTAGAGATTTACTTAGTTAGTTTTGTGATAATTGTAACTGTCACACCCCAATTTTCAAAATAATAAAAAAATTTTCATTTTATTTCATAAATAGAATATTAAATAGGGCGTGATTACACTTTTTAATTATTAAATAAATTCAAAGATAAAGGACTTTTAAATAAGGGAGCAGTCCTATAAGTTTAGCAAAATTAAATGTGAACAATTCAAAGGAATTAAATGAGGATTTAGGTCCTATAAGTTTTCAGCAGAAATTTTTAAATTGTAAGGACAGTAAGGTTATGAATCCAAAATCTCAAATTTTTAACATACAGGATGTGTCCAATTATCATTTTGACTCTCACATATGCGACATGAATCCACCAGACAGTCACTCCACTGTACTACACAAACTATTAAGCAACTAACCAAAGAAAATAATTTGATTTAATAAATATAGTTGTTCTATTAGGTACAAGTCTGTCCCCAGCTAACTACCATGATAAGCTTGCACATGGTCAACTTACAGGTGAAAATTTTAGGCAGCAATTTCAGATTTGGATTCTTCCATGAACAAAAAAAAATCACACATTGACATACTAACCTCCACTAAAACTGTATTAATAATTCATGGACTACACATACAAACTGACAACGTGAAAATTTAATTTGCAGTAAGTGGGTTTGCATAGCTAATTCATAGTTCACTTTCAAATGTCAACAATTTCGACATCTAACCTTACGGAGGATTATTAAAACGAAATCACAAGTCATCAATCAATTCGAATAATACCAATTACCATGTAGCATGATATTTCAAGTTTAAGACAATATTAAAAGAAACTTCAGAGTATGCAGTCACAAAAGCCTCGATTTTTTAATTAAAATTTTCATTTAAGTCTTCCTGCCTACGCGCCATTGTTCGTACGCTTCCGCCACGTTAACCTGAAAAGGGGGTAATGGAGGGGTGAGCAACCACAAGCTCAGTGAAATTAATCATGCACTATTTATCATTCAAATTCTACTACGAGTGAAATTGAATTTCTTACACTTGTAACTTGAAATTTAAAATCATGTCGGTAAGCACCTTTCGGTTCAATACCCATGTTCGCAAGCACCTTTCGATTCAATACCCATGTTGGCAAGCATCGCGATTCAATACCCTTGATTTGTACTTAATAATTCATGGATAACATAGCATGTTCATGTATAATCACATCATGTAGGGTTTTAAATACATAAACAACACATAATAAATCCCACCTTAAACACTTGATCTAGCAAAACAAAATCTTCGATTGCCTTCAACTCGTCCTACCCTCGCAGCCTATACTCAGCAATTGAAAAAGGGAGAACGATCAAAACGTATTTCTAAATCTTGGTAAGAAACTAAATTTTGCAAGTTATAGGATAGAAACGTGATTAAGATTGGAAACAAATGCTGAAATTATTCCTTTTGGATGGGAAGAAAATAACAGAGTCATGGTTGATTTAAAAGAAAAAGAAAAGTTGAATGTATGGCTGGGATCGCAAATAAACAATCTGTTCTTGAAAGACAAGTAAGAAGAGGTTTTACCTTGATAGAGAACTTGCGTCGCTGCGTATTGATGTGAAAAGAATAAGAGAAAATATGAGGTGGCTTGAGTAATAACGTGTTGCAGCTTAGTAAAGAATGGAAAAGATTTGAAAGATAAAATCTTGTCCTAATTTTGTGGGGTGATACATTGCAGACAGGATTTGAGAGATATTCTGTAATCTTCCTAAAAAATATCAGATCTATTTCACGTTGCGTAGAGAATTTTTAATGGGCTTTAGAAGTTGGGCTTAAAAGGAATTCCGATCTTGGGCTTGAAGTTTTTTGGGTGTTACATCCCTCCCTACTAATAAATAATTTCGTCCTCGAAATTCTAATCGTAAAGACATAAATCTTACCCGTGATGAAAGAGGGGTATCTTGCTTGTATTTCATCCTCTTGTTCCCATGTAGCCTCATCTTGAGTGTGCCGGCTCCATTGCACTTTAATGAATGGCACGCCATGATTTCGAGCTCTTACGATCTTCCTTTCTAAGACTGCCTCAGGTTCTTCTTCGTATGTTAGGTCCTTGCTAATCTTGAGTGTTGAGAAGTTCACCACATGACTTGGATCATGAATATACTTCCTTAACATTGACACATGAAAGACATTATGAACCGTAGATAATTCGGGCGGCAAAGCCAAGCGATAAGCTAGTACTCCTATTCTTTCAAGAATTTCAAGTGGCGCGACAAAACGAGGCTTAAGCTTTCCCTTTCTCCCGAATCGTATAACACCCTTCGTGGGTGCAACCATGTTCTCCGATTTCAAACTGTAGATCTCTCCTTCTTTGATCAGCATAAGACTTTTGTCTATCTTGAGCAGACTTAATTCTTTCTCGAATGACTCTAATCTTGTCCACTGCTTCTTCTATCATTTTGGGGCCTAGGACAGCCTTCTCACCAACATCGTCCCAATATAATGGTGATCTACATTTCCTTCCATAAAGCGCTTCATAAGGGGCCATCTTGATGGTCGCTTGATAACTATTGTTGTAGACAAACTCGACTAGAGGTAGGAACTTTTCCCATGCATCGTCAAAGTCGAGTGTGCATGCTCTTAACATATCCTCCATAATTTGGATTGTTCTTTCGGATTGCCCATCGGTTTGCGGATGATAGGCGGTGCTAAAGTTTAATCTTGTTCCCATGGCCTTATGCAAACTTTCCCAAAATCTTGAAGTAAAGCGCGCATCTCTATCGGACACTATTGAAATTGGGACACCATGAAGTTTTACTATTTCTTGAACATATAACTGAGCGAACTGCTCCATCTTGAATGTCATCTTCACTGGTAAGAAGTGCGCCGATTTAGTCAATCGATCAACAATGACCCAAATGGCGTGGTTTCCCTTTGATGATCTTGGTAGTCCCACAACGAAGTCCATAGCAATTTGTTCCCATTTCCACTCGAGAATCTTGAGTGGTTTAAGCTTTCCGGCTGGTCGCTGGTGTTCAATCTTAACTTGTTGGCAAGTTAAACATCTTTCAACGAAATATCCAATATCTCGCTTCATACTTCTCCACCAAAATCTTTTTTTCAAATCTTGATACATCTTTGTTCCTCCCGGATGAGCGGTGTATGGAGCTCCATGTGCTTCTCCTAAAATCTTCTCTCTTAATGCTTCAACCATTGGAACACATATTCTTCCGTTTAAGGTCAACACTCCTTCATCATCTACTTTGAAGCCATTATATTCGC
This sequence comes from Pogostemon cablin, assembly GCA_023678885.1. Classification (NCBI taxonomy): domain Eukaryota; kingdom Viridiplantae; phylum Streptophyta; class Magnoliopsida; order Lamiales; family Lamiaceae; genus Pogostemon; species Pogostemon cablin. The sequence goes on along the minus strand of CM042952.1, from coordinate 13,640,618 downwards.
CTCCTTGTGCCCTTTTTTTTATTCCTTGCAAAAAGTGATCTTGCTCTTGAGCTCCCTTTATCTCCATTTTCAAACTCGGTAGTATCTCCAACGATGCAATGATCGCTCTTGTGCCGGGGGTTGATGTCACCAACTCGATTTGCATCTTGGCGAATTCCTTGATCAACTCCTCACGCTCGGTGTGTAGACTACTAAGCTCCATTTTTGTTTTCCGGCTCAATGCATCAGCTACCACGTTAGCCTTGCCTGGATGGTACTCAATTGAGCTATCATAGTCCTTCACCAACTCTAACCATCTTCGTTGTCTCATGTTGAGCTCCTTTTGAGTGAAAAGATATTTCAGACTCTTATGATCCGTGAAGATCACACATCTTCCTCCATATAGGTAGTGTCGCCAAACCTTCAAGGCATGCACAACTGCTGCCAACTCCAAATCGTATGTAGGGTAGTTCACCTCATGCGGCCTCAACTGTCTAGAAGCGTATGCAATAACCTTCCCATGTTGCATCAAAACACATCCAAGTCCTTGTTTTGATGCATCACTGTAGACAGTGAATTCTTCGTTTGGATTAGGTATCGTCAATATTGGTATGTCGCTGGGTGACACTTTCGAGATCTTAGAGTCCATAATGTTCACTAAGTATCCTTGACACGACTTCTTCTTAAGCATCTTTGCTGCTTTCGCTGCAGTCAAAACTCGGGGTATCACACCACTTTTAATCTTGTGGACGATTTCTTCCTTAGATTCTGGCACCGTTAAGATCACTTCTCGCTCCTTGCACCTGAAGATGGCTCGATGGTGTGTAAGCCAATCCATTCCTAGTATCAAATCGAACCCATGCATGTCCATAACGTAGGGTTTGGCGCTAAAGTTGACTCCTTCAATGTATACATCGAGGCTATCCACTAATAAATACGTGAAAATCTTCTCTCCCGAAGGCAGACTAATCTCAAGGGATTCGTCACTCTTGATTAGTTCGCAACGAATCTTACGACAATACTTAGCAGATATGAAAGAATGTGATGCACCAGTATCAAACAATGTGAAAGCTCGGGAGTTACCCACTGATAAAGTACCTGTAGTGACTCATTGTTCCTTATCCTCTTCATTCTGGTTCATGGCGAAGACTCTTCCTTGACCTCCGTAGCTTGTCTTTGATTCCCTCTTGTAGGCAGTCCCCTTCGATCCGGTACATAGTTACGTGGTTTGGTGCAATCTTGAATTCTATGCCCGACCTCGTGGCATCTGAAGCATCTTCCCTGACCTCTAAGGCATTCACTATCGTGTCTCTTCTCACATTTCGGGCAAAGTGGTTTTGTGTTCTGGGTATTTGGGGGCGGATTAGTGTTGGCCCTTGATTGTTTGTTGTTGTTGTTGTTCCTTCCAGAGCTGGAGTCCTCCCACTTTCTTTTGCCCTAGTTCTCCATCGACCTACGATTAGCACGTCTCCTCTCAAAACAAGCTTCTATCTTTTGAGCCCTCTGAAAGGTATCAGCATATCCCATCTCAGGCAGAGAAGCCATAGCATCCTGAATGTCTTGGCGCAGGCCGTCCACCAACTTCTAAGCTCGTTTCTCTTCAGTATCTACTAGCTGTGGTGCTGCCCGGCTCATTTGTTTGAATCGGCGCTTGTATTCAACCACTGTCTGATTTTCTTGCTTGAAATCGTAGAACTCGCGCTCTACTTTAGCTCGGTGGGTCCGCGGGTAGTAGTTCTCCAGCACTATCCTCTTAAATGCCTCCCATATGATAGCTTCAGGGTCCTCATCAGGTCTCATTCTCCAGTATGAATCTCACCAGTGATCCACATCTTCTGCGAATTGGTATTGTGCACATTAGACGCGGAAATGTTCGTTGCACCTCATGGCGTGGAAAGTCTTTTCGAGTGATCTCAACCACTCTTCCACATACTCGGGTCCCTCACGTCCCTTGAAGATAGGCAGCGTGTAGGACCGGAACTGCTGCATCACTCTGGCATAAGCTTCTTCATTCACTGCTGGTTGCGGATTGTTATTCTCTTGGTTCTCATTCGCTTGGTTCGGATTCGCTTGGTTCTCATTCGCTTGGTTGTTGTTAACCTGAACGTTGTTAAACTGAGGCGCTCTTCTCGGAGGCATCCTTAAATCATCAATGCACAAGTAATTATTACTAGCTCAGAGTGATGGTCAATAAACATAGTAAACATTGTCTAAAAAATATTTTAAATGATAGAGGCACGTAATGTAGAAGGACAACTAAATAAATTCATATTAAAAATTTCATTCGTGCCGTAAATAAAGAATTCTCTCAAAATGAATATCATAGATGTCAAATACTGAAAGCAAAAGTCAAATCTCCCATCATAAGGTTAATAATAAATAATACTAGAAGTTAGAATAATTGCTGGCATGGATTTATTCAACATTCTCCTCAGGATCCTCTTCAGGTTCTTCTTCGGGTTCTTCTTCATCAAGAATTCCATATAATCCCTCGGTGAGAGCATTCTCCTGAGCATCTACGATGTGTCCAGGAGGTGGTGGTTGAAAGTGAACCACTCTCTCGAACAACTGTGCAGTGAACACAGGATAGCTTGTTCGTGGAACCTCTTGAGTCATATTGTGTCACAGCCCGGCCGTGAAAATAGGATACGCGACCTCTCTCCATGCCAGAGGTAGAGTGTTAATCAGCTTCATACAAGCCCAATAGTTGGTAACTCCGTCTCCATAACCTCGAACTTCTCTCCATTCTTGCAGCATTATAGCAATGTGCGTTGCCAAATCATGGCGCGGATCGCGCTGATAATTTCTGTAAGCTTGTTGTCTAGCTATATTGTCCATCTACCATAACACGGTTCCTCTTATCACGTAAGAACAAACTATCTTGCATAGTAATTCATAAATTTATACACATGGGATAATAAAACATAACTTGCACATAATTTCACATGTAAACATAGTTGCGAATTTTAAATCTTTCAAACCTTATTTAGCGTGGGCGTCGTACTCGGTGGATGCGTAGCAAGAGACTTAATTATTATTAAAATTATTCATGTATATTTTCATAGCAAATAAATCATTTACATATGCATATACGGAAAAATAAAAATAAAATAATTTTTGAACAAGTATGCAGAATCGCAAACCTGGCTCTGATACCAATCTGTCACACCCCAATTTTCAAAATAATAAAAAAATTTCCATTTTATTTCATAAATAGAGTATTAAATAGGGCGTGATTAAACTTTTTAATTATTAAATAAATTCAAAGATAAAGGACTTTTAAATAAGGGAGCAGTCCTATAAGTTTAGCAAAATTAAATGTGAACAATTCAAAGGAATTAAATGAGGATTTAGGTCCTATAAGTTTTCAGCAGAAATTTTTAAATTGTAAGGACAGTAAGGTTATGAATCCAAAATCTCAAATTTTTAACATACAGGATGTGTCCAATTATCATTTTGACTCTCACATATGCGACATGAATCCACCAGACAGTCACTCCACTGTACTACACAAACTATTAAGCAACTAACCAAAGAAAATAATTTGATTTAATAAATATAGTTGTTCTATTAGGTACAAGTCTGTCCCTAGCTAACTACCATGATAATCTTGCACATGGTCAACTTACAGGTGAAAATTTTAGGCAGCAATTTCAGATTTGGATTCTTCCATGAACAAAAAAAAATCACACATTGACATGCTAACCTCCACTAAAACTATATTAATAATTCATGGACTACACATACAAACTGACAACGTGAAAATTTAATTTGAAGTAAGTGGGTTTGCATAGCTAATTCATGGTTCACTTTCAAATGTCAACAATTTCGACATCTAACCTTACGGAGGATTATTAAAACGAAATCACAAGTCATCAATCAATTCGAATAATACCAATTACCATGTAGCATGATATTTCAAGTTTAAGACAATATTAAAAGAAACTTCAGAGTATGCAGTCACAAAAGCCTCGATTTTGTTATTAAAATTTTCATTCAAGTCTTCCTGCCTACGCGCCATCATTCGTACGCTTCCGCCACGTTAACCTGAAAAGGGGGTAATGGAGGGGTAAGCAACCACAAGCTCAGTGAAATTAATCATGCACTATTTATCATTCAAATTCTACTACGAGTGAAATTGAATTTCTTACACTTGTAACTTGAAATTTAAAATCATGTCGGTAAGCACCTTTCGGTTCAATACCCATCTTGGCAAGCACCTTTCGGTTCAATACCCATGTTGGCAAGCATCGCGATTCAATACCCTTGATTTGTACTTAATAATTCATGGATAACATAGCATGTTCATGTATAATCACATCATGTAGGGTTTTAAATACATAAACAACACATAATAAATTCCACCTTAAACACTTGATCTAGCAAAACAAAATCTTCGATTGCCTTCAACTCGTCCTACCCTCACAGCCTATACTCAGCAATTGAAAAAGGGAGAACGATCAAAACGTATTTCTAAATCTTGGTAAGAAACTAAATTCTGCAAGTTATAGGATAGAAACGTGATTAAGATTGGAAACAAATGCTGAAATTATTCCTTTTGGATGGGAAGAAAATAACAGAGTCATGGTTGATTTAAAAGAAAAAGAAAAGTTGAATGTATGGCTGGGATCGCAAATAAACAATCTGTTCTTGAAAGACAAGTAAGAAGAGGTTTTACCTTGATAGAGAACTTGCGTCGCTGCGTATTGATGTGAGAAGAATAAGAGAAAATATGAGGTGGCTTGAGAAATAACGTGTTGCAGCGTAGTAAAGAATGGAAAAGATTTGAAAGATAAAATCTTGTCCTAATTTTGTGGGGTGATACATTGCAGACAGGATTTGAGAGATATTCTGCAATCTTCCTAAAAAATATCAGATCTATTTCATGTTGCGTATAGAATTTTTAATGGGCTTTAGAAGTTGGGCTTAAAAGGAATTCCGATCTTGGGCTTGAAGTTTTTTGGGTGTTACAGTAACATCTACTTATTCTATGTTTTTCATTACTAGAAGCCAATTATCTATGTTTCATTACTTGAATATCTTCACGCTTAAATGATTTTCTTTTTCATGTTTTGTTTCTCAAGTTCTGCATCTTTTTTACTTGTTTGAATAGATCCTCGCTTCTACCTCCACTCAACAACAGCTAGTCCATGCTTCTACCTTCAGTCAACAACAACACAACTTGCCTAACTACCTCTTCAAGAAGATGTGCTTGCTAGATATCTTCTCTAGTAGTAAAGGTACCGAATTGGAGTTACCTGTTCTCTGATCTGGTTTTCATTCCTCCAGCAAACTTATTTCAGCCTCTAGCCTGGGTGGTCATACACCCCATTCTCAATGCTAATTGCTTTCTTTTTGTAATGCGGTTTATTTATGTCTTGTTTCCATAGTTAGTATGTAGTTCTTGTAGCCTTCTTATAGGTGCATGCTGTTATGCTTCGGTGAAGAAGCTAATTTTAGTTTCTTGTTTTGACCCAATGGTATATTGCTCTATGCAGTCTTTTCTTCTTATAATCAGGTGCCTAGTTAGTTACCTGGAAGTATTTTTGTGCTTGGTATGAGTTGATCTTAGTCCATGTGTATAGTTGCTGCTTTTATCATACTGATAGTGTTATAATTTTCTATTGTGCGTTTGTAATCAACAGTTAGTAACCTGCAATTAACTAAGGGTTGTTGCTGTGGTTTTTGTATTACTGGGATTTTCTGTATTCTGATGAGTTCTAAGTACGTTGGTTTTCTGCTATCGAAGAAGATTCATGTCTTTGTATTCCATTTAATTGTTTTATGGTTGCTATCTGCTAATCAATTTTAATACTTGACTAAAAATTTGTAAGCTGCACTTTTATTTTGCTTTGGTGCTATTCTGCAATTCAGTTGATGTTCTTGTAATCTTGATGCTAAATTATTGTGCTTTTGATGGCCTACTGTGTTAGTTGTTTTTGGGTTAAAAACATCAGGTGTAAGCTCCTTTAATTATGCTGTTGTTTTCTGCTATTTGTGCTACTGGTTTTTTGCATTATGGTTATTTTCTACTTTGTGGCAGTTGATTTTCTTTGTGCAGGGCTCATCTTGATTTGGTTTTCTCTTGGTGCAGGGTTGGAATAGTTGCACTTTGTCATTTTTGGCAGGTTTTGATGCTGGTTTCCACTACTGCTCATTTGTAGAATGGGAAGGTAACATCAAATGACATATGATTTTTGAAACTTCTAGGTGCCATATTTCATTTTTTTTGGAATGATTGCACTTAGACAGGACTTAAATAGCAATCTTTTGTAAATTCTTACACTTTGATGCATTGGATGTACTTTACATTGAAAAGTTAAATTTTGAAATATATTTACCTTTTTCATAATTATATTGTCAACTACATTTAATGATACAAAACAATTAATGAGGAAGGTTTTAATGAGAGGCATATTATATTGCAATAACAGGAACTTTCATCATTTTGGATGAATTTTAATAAGAGGGGAATCCCATCATTAGATATGATAATAATGACAGGATTCAATTGGTACTATAATTTGTTTTTCCCTCTCACATCTTTTAGAACAATTTATACATGAGTTTGTGATTTATTATATAGTCCTTTTCCAATGAATCTAGTGTTTGTGTTAACAATCACCCTTCATTTTTCTAGGATATCCCACAAACAGACAAACATCCTTACGACATGTTGTTTCTAGGAATATCTATAAAATAAATTTAGTAATTTCAAATAACTCATCATCTATCTAACCATTTCCATAAGAATTCTATACCTTCTTTTCGCCACACTAGTTGTTGGGGTTAGCCCGGTGTTGACAACTTGGAATTCAATCCCAACCTTTGATAAATAGCTCTTAAACTATCCTAAGAGGTACTCGCCACTGCGATTTAATCGTAATGATTTGATATATATTTGATGACCCTTCACCGCATGAGCCATGCACTTTTGAATTAATCATAGTACTCATACTTGCAGTACTTCATATAATATTTAACCACCTCTCGTAGGGATATTCTTAGGACTTCATAAATCAGAATTAACCAATTCCAACATATCTTTGTCTGTACACCTCTTTGCCTTGAAAAAGCAATCATAACCTAGTCTTAGATGACGAAGGTATGTTTATCTAATATCCAAAGGTTCCTTTCTCTTATTAGGATTAGAAGACGTGTTATCATTACTATTTGTTGCATCCGTGAGATAAACATGATTTAAGAGTGTACAAATTATTACCAACATACCATAATAGATTATAGCTCCATCCCTCATCGTTATGACCATGTTATTTAAATAAAATGGAGTATCCATCTGTAAATGCATAGAAACTGAAAAGAAATTCTTTCTATAAAAACGTACGTAAAGACAATTTCTCAAAATCAAACGTTTATTCATATCATAAGATAAATAAACAACTCCCACTGCAACAACCACTACTTCTGTAGCTTACCGATGTACTCAATAATCTCATCATCTCTTAGTTATACGTTTTTAGTGATTCCTGTATCTGCACACAATATGTCAGTAGATGCCATCACCAATCATGCTTAAACAACTAGTGAATGATATGCAAACCTTGTTCACATCTTGATGAAAATTGATTTCCTTCGCCACTTGTTTTGTCAGAAGTTTCCCACCGAATTAAGCCTCTTGTAATTCAAGTGGAACTTGCTCAAAACATCTAGGCAAGTTATGGAGAATAAAATTGAACTAGGTTTCCCTATCAATTTACATCCATGTTTCTTTCATTCATCAAGTCAACCACGACCTCTTGTCTTTCTAACTTACTCAAGTATCCGAAGAGTCGTATGAGAATGAACATCATATTTCTATGAAACTCTCATCTCATCACTGGAATATTAAATAGACACTAGAGGACATTTTTAGTGAGAACACGTATGTTTTCCTAAGCAGTAAGAATCGAAACCAAGATTATTTTCTAATCATTTAATTTTAGACCAGTAAATATAATTTCTTTTAGTTAACAATAAGAAGAATAAACTATTCGAAAATACTGAGAATCACATAAATAAATAAACTGATCAAACACTTCTAATTTATTCATTTATATTGATTCTCTCAAAAAATAAAATTCACCGACATCTCAAGCACCGTGAGTCTGCATGCCACGATAGTATGAACATAATATAAACTCAAACATTTACAAGAGAAGGTTTTACCCATTAATTTTATTTGTCAACCTAACCTCATGACAAAATAATTAACAGTCGGTTCCTCATTAGCCATGCAAATAATAGTAGTGACTCCGATGGGGAGGATACTTATTATTTGCACCTAAGTCTATACCATTATTTGATCCCAAGTCCATTGCGCAAGCTTGTGTGCCTTACAGATGGAGAAGTACACATGCGCTCGGATAACTTCCTACAATCATCATAAAGAAGTTCGCTCGAGCAATCCATGAATAAACTCATCCGATGGAGAGGAAGACACTATAGCCAATGCGCAAGTCCATTCACATCACTTACAAACCAATAATGGATGCCGCGGGAATTATTTACCAATCCCCTCTCCCACTTAGTTATTTAAAACCAAGAGTTTTTACATGCATATAATATTCAAGAATAAAATATGCAACCTAGCATTCTCCTATTACACCAAATAAGAAAGTAAATCACAGAGAATCATGCATACATATATAACAAAAATAAGATAATCAAATCAAATTATGACAGTTATATATCAGCGGATTCGATTGTTCGTCACCAAGCACGAATGTCGACAAAGACTTCAAGATTATCAAATTTTCGAAAATCTCCAGATTATCAAATTTTCGAAACTATCGATATCGATTGTCGATATCGTCCAGATTATCAAATTTGCAAAAAATTCTAAATTATCAAAAATTTGAAAACTTCCACATTATCAAATTTTCAAAAATTTTCAGATTATCAAATTTTCAAAAATATCGATATCGTCCAAATTATCGAAATCATCGATATCGACCAAATTACCAAAATCGTCGATATTGACCATATTATCAAAATCATCGATATCGAAATGCAACCATATATAACAATAATAGACAATTAAATCAATTAGGACAGTTATATATCACGAATTAAATCGCCACTTAAATAAGGAAATCTTGTCCGACACTCCAGTTGTTAAACTGATACCTTACGCAACAAGCAGACTTACTAGCGCCCTAAGTCGTTCATCATCACTGTTGCCTTGACCCGAAACATGCCAAAACACGTCGCCGTTGTGAGCCGTCAAACGTATAGAGTATTCAACAAGAAACAATAATTTCTAAACCCTAATCCACATTTAACACATAAAACCTAACCTAATGTTTCACGCTTCACCATGAAACCAAAGCTCTGATACCAATTGTTAGTATTCCATCGTTTGGTTAACATGAACTGTTAGGGTTCCATGCAATTCTATATCAGCGGAAGTAAGAATAAAGATTTGCATTACCTTTCACCATGGTATGTTGAAGAAGAGAAATTTTCATCGGCAGCATGCGCGACCTCACGATTTTGGGCATAACTTTCTCATCCAATCTATGATTTAAGTGATCTTTACGCTAAAACAATTCACTGTTATGTGATTTTCCAACCATGTTTTATACGTCTAGTTTTGAACTCCACAAGAATACAAAAATATCATGAAAGTTGATGATCAGGTTGCTGAAAATAACCTTTTGATCTTCTGCTATATTCCCAAGTCCAATCTTGACGTCGTGTCGGCGACGAACTTCAAAATCCTCTCAATCTGTTGTTCTCTCTTTCCTACTCATGGTTAGGTGTATCTAATATTAGGGTTTCCGGACAGCTAAGATGACTTATAAATGAGCTACAATAGGGACCAGGAGGAGAAATTAGAATTGGGCCTCCATTGGGCTTAAGTATCCAAGTTTAGCCTAAACCTTATACTTAAATCCAATAATAATAATATATTCCACTAAAATATTATTATTGCACTGCCGCTCTAATCCCATAATTACGTTATGGCTCCTTCTTATTATGAGCCCGACAGTCTCCCCGTGTTTAAGATATACAATGCCCATTAATTAATTAAGTTACTGACAACTTCATTAATTAACATATCATCCGAGAGTAGTACCGCTCAACCTCATTATCATGCCAGAATAAATACACGTGCAGGTTTACATGATAATCCTTATGAGCTCCTAAAGGGGACATCATCAACCTATTTAATAGGATACATATTTCTTCTACAATCAACAACACACCATAGAGACAACATTATTTCCCAACTCACCAAGTTTGTTGATTTAATTACATGTAAATCTCACCCATTGATGAATCAAAGAAATACATACTGATTTACATGTTGAGGTTATTGTATAGGGATTAAGAGCACGAACATCCATAATAACTGAGATCATGTTCTCCTATATAGTCAGTATAATTTCAAGCGGTCCTACTCAATACACACAAAGTGCACTAATGTGTTTCTATAATAAAAACAAACTAATATCAAATCACACTACAACCATTCCAATAGAGAGTCCCAGTCTATCTCGGTTGTGAGCATTTGTTTATACTTTATAAGAAAATCGATAATATGATCTTTCGCGTGTTGTCGCACAACATATTATCTACAGTATAAAATAAGTGGACTATTGCATCGAACTTATAAATAAATTACAAGACAGAATCATTTGATCAATGATTCTCATATCAAACATTGTTAAAATATTATTCATACTAAAACTAGGCTTTTAGTATACAATCCAACTATATATATAATAATAATAATATATGATAATAATAATAATAAAGGCATGATTTGGAGATTCGAATTTAACTGCACTTAGGAGATGAAGTATAATAATAATATAATAATAATAATAATAAATAATAATAATAATATTAATAATGATAATGATAATGATTATGATAATAATAATAATTATGATAATAATAATAATTATTATTACTCCCTCCATCCCACCGAAAGGTCCCCGTTTTACTATATTGGGTATCCCATCCAAATATCCTCTTTTCTCACTTTCAGTAAAAAGGTAACATATGTGGCCCACTACTCATTACTAATACAACTACCCACTACACCTAAAATAATAATACTCCTTAATCTACGCACGAAAAGAAACCTATGACGTTTGGGCGTGACGGAGGGAGTATTATAATAAAATCATGATATGATATACGCATGTCACAAGGAGTATTAAAATAAAAGAATATACAGGAACAGTAGTAAACGTGGAAGCTTTAACTTCTTTCAACACAAGAGGCCAGACATATTACACGTCAACTACAATTTGCTCCTTCTTCTAAAAATTATGTCACTGTCAGTTAGTGAGGTAAGAAAAAATTTCACTCTCTCTCTAGTATCTTCTGAGTTCGCACTTTACACATGTAGCCGATCCACTCTCTCTCTTATCTTCTCTTCTGAATTCCCACTTTTGTTTTATAATGTAGCAGATTCAATATGAACCCATTCCCTTTATGTAACTTCCAAATGCAGTCTCAACTCTCATCTGCCAAAAAGTCCATTTTGATTCCAGAAATCCTAATTCCCAGTTGACACTCAACCGCTGCATTACCCCTCTTATAAACCTTCATCTACGTACACACCATTTCCTTCTCATCACCACGATCAAAAGAGATTCACAGGTTATATATATATATATATATATATATATATATATATATATATATATATATATATATATATATATATATATATATATATATATAACTATATTAATGGTATTATTTTTACGAAGTATATATATGTGTGCATATCTAAGCATTTATTGTTTGTATGATTATAAATTACTTATTTAGTGGCATATGAAAGAATGCTTTACTATTAATTATATGATATTTGAGTCTAAGTTATGGTATCTTATTGCATTTTGTGTATATGAATTTTTTTCCACGTGTAAAGGTAAGTAGTATTGTATTGTTGGATTTAGTTTTAGATATAAGAAATATGCTTTCCGATCTAATAATATTTTTAATTGATATATATATATAGTATTCTAACAATCAAATTTTACGAATAATTTGTATATAAGTATAAGTAAAACATGTGTCACAATCAAAATTTAAACTTATATACCAAAGAAATATTTTCTAATAAACCATTTTTTTTATCTTGATAAATGTTTCATAAATATCTATATTTGATTCTTTTGTGTCAAACATTGGATAATAAAACAAAATACAAAATTTTAATTAACTTAAAATATTATAATTGAAATAACATTCTTCTTGTTCTAATTTCTAAAGTCACATGTTTACACAGCAAACTAGGTAGTTTTGTGGAAGTTGTTAGAATTCCGTTATTTGCTTCAAATTAATGCCCTGTAGTATTTGATAAATTAGGTCAGTAGATAAGGAACTTTTGATGTTGATGTCCTATGCTTTTAGATAATTCTATTATCCAAAGGAAATGTGTCTGTAAAAAACACACATGCATTGTATAATTAAGATTAAATAATTAAACAATAAAAGAAACAAATGTACATTTGATTCAAAATTTATTTTGTACAAATTCTAATTAATATATATATATATATATATATATATATATATATATATATATATATATATATATATATATATATATATGTATAAAAATATATATATAAAAGAAAAATCACACGAAAAGGGATATGCATTTTAATGGCAAAAACTCTTTCTCGCAAGGTGCAGTACAATCTCAAAGACTCCAAATCATTATCCAATCTTTTTTATCTTCAAAGTAAAGGTGGGTGATTTTAACAGAAAGTAAGACCAAATATTACATTTGTTAGATACGCGCCACGTGCGCTCATTATTTAGATTGTCATTGTGTATTTTCTCACTTGGTGATTTTGGGTTAGTATAAATTCATCATGAAACAATTCACTTAGAGTTCGTCTACTCCTAGTTGACTAATGTTACACTATAGTGAAATATACACATGTCATGATTTGACCATTGGTCAAAAGTTAAAGATGATGGATGGCTTTCAGAGTAATCTAGCATTAGCGGGGTCCTTTGATATATCAATGATAGCAGATGACTGACGAGTCATAAAGAAGATAACCTTCGGATTATAAGTACTAAGAAAAAATATCCACACTATGAAGTGTTATCCAACTTATATTGCAAATGCAGGTCATCCACTGGGAATTTATCTCAAACCCCTTTCTATTTAAAAAACTTTTCAGGCTAACAACTCAAAGTTGGCAGTAGTGACGAGGCATGGAGACACCTTCTATATAAATATATGATGTTGTTTCTTAATAAGTGTTTTAAAGACCTTGTGTGTAATAAACCTTATTGAACTCCTTTCAAGCGACACATCGCATGTAAAACGACGTTAAAATCTTTATAATAATATTTTAAGTTCTAAATTACCATGCTTCCATTTACAAAAAGTATTTGTACAACTCTAACATACGTAAATATTCATGTTATATTTATTCAAGTTCGATAAAAAAATAAATATATATATAGCCCGTTCACTCAATGACACCAAAGTTCCATTTGCTAAGTAAAATACTCGGTCAAGTGAGACATGTGTACATATAGAAGGTAAATCCATGTTTCTCACTATTATATATAATATAGGTATATATATGTCTTGTAAATTTTTTTTTGAAGTGTGATACATCATATTAAAACTATTATATATTTACTAAATTATCACTATACTTATATACGTTGTTTCTCACTTGAAATTATAGAATGGACCACGTAGTGTCGGACTATATCTCACCACCCGCACAGACTTGGGTAATGTATAGGGAATGCCAAAAAGTCTCAGATGAGACTATAAAAGCATTCTCCAATAGGATGACTGAACTTAGGAGGATTGCAGCTAAGAAATGATATACTGATAGTTGGTGGGATGTCGCAGTACTTTTTAGGAAGAGTAACCTTATGTGTTGGAGGTCAATAGCGCGAACTTATTTTGATAGGATGGCTACGGTTGACTCCATTTGGGGTGGCCAAATTAACTACCCTCGATATGTGGATAGGGTTGTTGAGGCAGTAGGGGTCGCACTAGATCATCAAATTAGAGCGCATGCATTTGAAACTCAGGCTAACGAGTGTGAGACTAGAGCTACAGAGCTAGATTAGATAGACTCATGACTTCGTCGGCAAGCAAACACTATAGCAAGCCAGGCTATTTAGCAGAGGATGAGAGCCTGAGGGGCAAGAGAGATGGTTAGAATGACCTTAAAGGAGACAGGTCTAAGTGGGGGGCCGACTGAGACAGATCCTATTTACTGAATTGATGATCTAACCTATGATGCAGGATCGACTGTTAGAGCAGCCCAAGTTGATGGATCCTTACCACCCCCTGGCTTTGACGATGGCATAGAAGGACATGATGAATGCGTAGTACCAGACATAGGGCAGGTGGCACGACCTTGCAATCCGTCTCCCAGAGACAACTAGATTCATGATTATGGACATTGATGTAGTGGGTATATATATATATATATATATATATATATATATATATATATATATATATATATATAATCGGACAACTTGATGATGCATAATTACTAACCAGATAGTAGGGCCTATCTATTTTGCACTAGTGCAAATCAACTAACCCTTCGTTTTGCTGCTATGAGCGTAAAGTCTATCAACGTTTAACTTATGGAACTATGAACTTAGTTGATGATTTATGAAAAACTATTTGGATAAACTATGGACTTAGTGATTATGTATGTGAACTGTTTGATTTAATTTACAACTCACTATTACTTATCTTTTTATTCGTACAATAGCATCAAGTGGGTATACATATATAAGTTTTATCGTTAAAGATCATATTCATTCTTACACCATCATATATAAATTTCTTATAAATTTTAGAAGATGGACCACATAAATAGAGAACCCTCGGAGGAATCTGTGGGATGCGAGCAACTAATACCACCCAACAACACCTCAGGAGCAGATATGGCGAGCGAATTTTTTATCACCTTTCAAAATTATATTCAACAAAAAATTGCCCCACAAATCCAAGCATTCGTCCCTCAAGATGTTCCTAGAACAAATGACGTAATCGAACAATTTTGACGATTCCAACCTCCTCAATTTAAAGGAAAGGAAGGGCCCATTGCCACAGAAGAATGGGTTGCTGAAATAGAGCGCATCTATGAACACATGGAACTCACAGATTCTCAAAAAGTTTCGTGTACAAAATTCTAACTTGCAGAAGACGCCGCTCAATGGTGGGAATCTTTTGAGCGCACGTTAAACCCTGAAAAGAAGAATGCCTTCATTTGGAATGATTTTAAGGGAGCAATCTTAGATTGATATTTCCCACAAGCTCTACATGACCAAAAGGAATTGGAATTTGTTAACTTGCGACAAGGAACCCTCTCCGTTATGAAATATGAACGGAGATTTAATCACTTATCAAGATACGCCACATATTTGGTGAATACAGATGAGAAAAAGGCAAGACATTTTGAAAGAGGATTCGACCAAAGATAGGGGGAATCATTGCAGGTTTGAAGCTAACTGTATTCCATGAAGTTTTTGAAAGGGCTCTGATCGTTTCAATCAGTTAAGGATTGGAATATGCGCAGAAACCTCAAGAAATCACGACAAAAAGGAAATTACAGTCCAATTAGAAAAATAAAAACCTTCATTCCAAAAGAAATTCATCATTTTATAGAGAACAAAGACAATCAACAGTTCCAATATACTATACGTCCAGCAAAGCTCATACGGGAGAATGCCTAGCAGGAAAAAAACATATGCTACCGATGCCGTCAACCTGGACATAGAGCTTACGAATTTCCCATGGTTACTACTGGAAAGCCACCAACAGTAAATACACCTCAACCGATAAACAAACTCGCACTTAGACCACCAACGAGAGATGCCCGCAATCAGGGGAACAATGGAAAGGAAAATTTAATGCGATGCCAGAGGTGGAGGACTCTAACGCAAATGAAATTATGACAGGTACACCACTAGTACTTGAGATATCCGGGTATGTATTATTTGACACTGGGACAACACATTCTTTTATCTCGGAACACTTTAAGGAGTTGTTGGGAGTGAATAGTGTTAAAGAGAATCCACTAAATGTAAACATACCCTCGGGGGATACTTTAAAATTGAAAATATTGTGAGATGTGTTAAATTAGAATTGGAAGATCATGAACTAGAAACTGAACTCCATGTTCTTAAAATGAAAGATTTTGATATAATTTTGAGCATGGATTGGCTAAATAAACATAAGGTAACTATTAGATGTGCAAATCGAGAAATAGTAAAATTCGCAGTTTTTTAGGGTAAGCAGGTTACTACCGCATGTTCATCCAAAACTTCTCTCGCATTGCCAAACCTTTTACCCAGCTCACTAAAAAGAGTGAAAAGTTTTCTTGGTCTTCTTCGTGCAAGAAAATTTTCCAGGAGTTAAAATAGAAATTGGTCCTGACACCTGTCTTAACCATTCCAGACGGACTTGAGGAATTCGTAGTTTACACGGATGCATCCAAGTTTGGTTTGGGATGCGTTCTGATGCAGAGAGGAAAAGTGATTGTTTATGCTTTGAGACAATTAAAGCCGCATGAATTGAATTATCCAACTCAAGATCTGGAACTAGCAACTACAATTCATTCATTGAAAATATGGCGACACTACCTGTGCGGAGGAAAGTGCGAAATTTACACCGACCACAAAAGTCTAAAATATTTCTTCACACAAAAGGAACTTAACATGAGACAAGAGACGATGGTTGGAACTTGTTAAGGATTATGATTGTACTATCCATTATCATCCCAGCAAGGCGAATGTAGTAGCAAACGCATTGGGTCAAAAAAATGAAGCCCTTTCGATAGCAATCCCGACTAAAGAAGAATCTTTGATTACAGAATTCTCTAAGATGGAATTGAATTTTGCAAGATCGTGTTGTACCACTTCATTTTTCACTGCTTTAATGATACAACCAACATTGAAGGAAAGGATTAACGAAGCTCAAAAGAGAGACGTGTTTCTTAATAAAATAAAGGATAGACTTACTAAAAGAGATATAAAGAATTTTTCTCTAACATCCAGTGGAACCTTAACGTTTGAGGAAAGACTTTGCGTGCCTAATGATGAAGAATTGCAAAAAGAAATTCTCAAGGAAGCACATAGCACACCATACACCGCACATCCAGGTGAAACAAAGATGTATAGAGATTTAATGAAAAATTTCTGGTGGAGAGGAATGAAACGATCCATATTGTACAATTTGTTAGAAGGTGTTTAACCTACCAATGAGTCAAAGCAGATCACCAACGACCGATAGGATTGTTAAACCCATTGGAAATTTTAGAGTGGAAATGGGAACATATCGCTATGGATTTTGTAATCGGGTTGCCTAAGACAAATAAGAATTTTGACACCATTTGGGTTATTGTCGATCGACTCACAAAGACATCTCATTTCCTTCTTGTTTGCATAATATACACAATGGATCAACTTCTAGATTGTACGTAAATAAGATTGTTATACTATATTGAGTGCCAGTGTCTATAATCTTAGATCGTGACCCTCGTTTTACTTCAAGGTTCTAGAAAAGTCTTCAGGAAGCAATGGGAATGAAACTCAAGTTTAGCACAGCCTATCACCAACAAACGGATGGTCAGTCTGAAAGAACCATACAAACATTAGAAGATATGCTCAGAGTTGCACCTTAGATTTAGGAGGAAATTGGGAAACTCACATCTCACTCGTGGAATTCGCCTACACTAATAGTTTCTAAACTACCATCAAGATGGCGCCGTTCGAAGCACGTTATGGAAAAAGGTGTCTTGCTCCCGTATGTTGGGATGAAGTAGGAGTTTGAAAATTTTTGGGCCCTTAGCTTGTGGAGGAATCCGCAAAAATCATCTTTAAAGTTCAAGAAAGGATTAAAGATGCACAAGATCGTCAAAAGTCATATGCCGACGTACGAAGAAAAGATTTATACTTTGAGATTGACGATAAAGTTTTTCTTCGAGTGGCACCAATCAAAGGTGTTGTGCGTTTTGTGAAAAGGGGAAATTGAGACCACATTATATAGGGCCTTTTGAAATAATAGGAAAAGTGGGGAGTGTTGCGCATCGATTGGCCTAATAAGTCATATTTTATTAAAAGAGAAATGAATACAAGAAAGGGGGAGAACAGAAAAACACAAGTAAAAATTGACATAGTCAATGAACTAAGCCAAACAAGCGGCTATAAATAGGCCAAACAGGCGGCCTTGTAAAGAGAGCAGCATAATCCTTGTAAATAACTCTCAAAACATACAGTTGAAAAAAGAGAACTTAGACTAATTTAAGTAATGATCTAAATTAGACCAAAATCTAGTGATCTATACAAAAAATAACCGAGCAAAAATAACAAACCACAGAACAATGATGATATGCTATCCAAAAAATAGCATCCTCCAGAATCCAATTATTCACGATGCTTAATCATCACGAAACAATGAGCAGGGGCATAAAAAATGAGTTCCTTAAGAGCCTGCCCCTTACGAATATGGGAATTGTTGGATTGTATACTAAAAGTATAGCTTTTTGTATGAATAATATTATAACAATTTATTTGAAATGAGAATCATATGATCAAACATTTTGCATATTATAATTTATTTATATTTTATTGCAAAAGTCCACTTACTTTATATTGTAGATAATGTGGTGTACGGCGTCGCACGAAAGATCATTTTATCAGTTTCCTTATAAAGTATAAACAGATGCTCACAATTGAGATAGATGGGGAAAATCTATCGGGATGGTTGTAGTGTAATTTGGTATTAGTTTGTCTTAACTATAAAATCACATTAGTATGATTTGTGTGTATTGAGCAGGATCGTTTGAGATCGTTCAACTTATACTGAATATATAGAAGAACTTGATCTCAGTTATTATGGATGTTCGTGCTCGTAATCTCTATACAATAACCTCGACATGTAAGCCAATATGTATCTCTTTGATTCATCAATGGGTGAGATTTAAATATTAAATCAACAAACTCGGTGAGTTGGGAAATAATGCTGTCTCTATGATGTGCTGTTGATTGTAGAAGGAATTCGTGTCCTATTAAATAGGCTGATGATGTCCCCTTTAGGAGCTCATAAGGATTATCAGGTAAACCCTGCAGGTGAATTTATTCCGGCATGATAACATGCAAGGTTAAGTGGTACTACTCTCGGATGAGATATTAACTAATGGAGTTGTCAATAACTTAATTAATTAATGGGCATTGCATATCTTAAACATGGGAGACAGTCGGGCTCATAATAAGAAAAAGCCCATAACGTAATTTGGGATTAGAGCGGCAATGCAGTAATAATATTTTAGTGGATTATATTATTATTATCGGGACCAATAAAGGTACATCTTTTTCTATGTTGTTAATGGAGTAGAGTAATGTGATGATATAAGACTCGAAATTGGATGTTTAGCAACAATACTTTTATAAATCCTTTTCATGGAATCAGCTAATACTTTTTTCTTTATTAATTAACAAGACTCACTTTTTATAAAATTTTAACTGACCAACTGATAGATTTTAAGATGTACTTAGAACTATTAATAATGTGTGGGAATTTCTGGGACTAATAAATTGAGAAATCTTACTAGTCAAACCAGAGTAACTAATGTCATGCTCAACCTTTTCTTGCCATGAGGGATTTGCAGATTATGGACTTAAACTTTTATAATATTATATGCTTTAGTTAAATAGTAGAAAATGATCAGAAATTGACAAAAAAGAATTTAATAAATATTATTATTTTATTCAATTCATCACATTACTAACTCAGAGTTGTTTATAGATTATTATCTAAAACTCTTAGCTTTTGTTTCATTGTTCCTTGATATATAGGGTATCATAAACGAAGTTCGTAATCTTTTTATGAACCTTAGCAGCAGTTAAGGTTCTATATGCTTAGTCTGTGCAAGGTGTGCAGGAATTCCTGAATGAGATAGTCGGATATCAGTAATGGAACATGAAATCATGACCAAAGTGTACGGTTGCTACAAAGAAGGGCATCACAAAATATTGGTGTATGGGTATCTTGAAAATAATAGCCTTGCTCGAACTTTTTTAGTTAAGCTTCACCCAACAACAATAATTCAAATTGTCATTATAAATGTTTAGGTTGCTGATTAGCTCATAATGCAGCGGGGCGCTATATGATTAATCAATTCAGCTGGAAGTGCAGCCTCATATTGTTTGCAGAGATATTAAGGCAAGTAATGTTCTCATCGATAAAGATTCACCCCAAAAATCTCAGATTTTGGTCTGGAAAAGCTTTTCCCAACCATCATTACATATGTCAGCATGAGAGTTGCTGAAACTTTGTGAGTTGGTATACTCCTACAATATTCTATGTTGGTATTGGAACAGATAAATGTTGATATTGGTAAAAAAAAATTCAACTAATTATTTATGAATATGGGATATTTTAAATAGATAAATGTATTATGTTTTTAGTCTAATAAAATTATAGGGGACCATTTATATTTGCCTTTTTTTTTAGTTAATTAGTAATCTTATGAGAGATTATGGGTAAATGAATCAAATTAGTGAAACTCAAATTGTATTGATAGAATGCCAAAAGAGCATTTTTCTCTTGCTACTCATGTGTTCAGTTTTTTCTCAAGGATTTTGGCACCCCATTGTTATCTCATTGGTGTTATGTGGGATTTGTTTGAATGTTTTGCTTACTAAATTGCAAGAAGTATGGATAAATTTTATGTATATTTGAATGCACGAATGTATGTTTCTTATATGACAAATGATGTAGGTGGAGTGGAGATTACAAAAGCTTAATCAAGGAAGGCACTTTAAGGGAGCACTAATTTGATTTTTATTCATGTGTTACTTTGCAACATGGAATTGCTATTTTTTAAGGTTATGCTCTGTCTCAAATGAAATATGTTATAGAACCTTTTTGTATGCAATATGTGCATTTGGCTTTACAAAAATTTGCAATTTTCAGTTAGTTTATTTTTTAAGCTTTGGATTTTAAGCATTCAAATTATACATTAATTTATTTATGTCCCATAACCTCTCCATCTATGGATTTTATACTTGATTATTTGTCACTCATTCGATGTTTAATTTTTTTTTTTCATTTAAGATTTTTTTAAAGACTTCATCAATCGTGATCTAGCATACACTGCTTCTGATTATTAGGGCTTATCTTTTGCTTTGGTGTGTGATTTTGTTTAATTGAAATTTTGTTGTTAATTGGACAGGAATAAGGATTGGAATCCAATCCTCGACTCTTGAATACTCCATTTGTAGACATGACTGTTAAGGACATATATGTGTTGGAAATTATTAATTTCCATTATAATCTAATTGTGGGCAATATATTATTATACAATTATATTAGCTATTCAATTATATTATGGACTTAATTAAGTGATCCAATTAAGGTTAAAAGTCCATGGGCTATAATAATAAATGATATGGGCTTATTGAGTAGATACCCAATACTACATGATTAGGTGATTATGGGTGGTCTAGTCAAGTAGTATATAAAGGCTCCCAGGTTATGGTCCCCAATATACTAAGTCGCACATGGTCTTCCCTTCTCCCCATCGGGAGGGATTACTATGGTCCCCATAAGGAATAAGGAGGCTTAGTTGAGGAAGGCCATATAACCATTGATCCTGAGTTCATGTTCCTCCTAGAGACTCAATGGATCAGGTACGCTTCCGCTTTACGGTTTAAATCTCGTTAATCATGATAGGGTTAAGGTTTCATGGATTTATTTCCAACAAGTGGTATCAGAGCCACCCTATTTATGGTTATATGAGATTTGAAAGAATTATGTTTGGATCTAAATATTTTTGTTTGGTTTTATGTGATATATCACAGTTTTAAAATTTTGAGATTATAATTTCTCTACGCATTCACGAATTTTGGTGCATTACTGATTTAATATATTCGTGGTATTTTATCAAGTTAATGGAAAAGTGTAGAATTATTTTAATCTTCAAAATATTGAGTTGGTTTGAATTTATGTTAATTGAATTCTGATATATACATTAAATTAATTTGTATGGTATCGA
This sequence comes from Pogostemon cablin, assembly GCA_023678885.1. Taxonomy (NCBI): domain Eukaryota; kingdom Viridiplantae; phylum Streptophyta; class Magnoliopsida; order Lamiales; family Lamiaceae; genus Pogostemon; species Pogostemon cablin. Next base: position 13,618,608 of record CM042952.1, on the reverse strand, counting down.
AATGGAGTTTGATAAGAAAGGGAATTCATAATCGATGGAGGTCATGTGACTTGGCTTCATTATTGGAAACACTCTGTGATAAACTATCTGACCTCAATTTTTAAAAAAAAAAAAAAATTGTTTAATGATTTCAATTTTGATAATTGAAATTTGTGAATGGAAAATTGATTTTGTGTATCACATTCACATTATTTGATTTGTTTGTGATTATTAGGTAATTTCAGAATTAATAAATCATTTGCTAATCCAATTGTATTAATGTGTGGATTCATAGATTGATTTTACACACCTTTGTTAATTACCGTCGTTATCAAGAAGTCCATAATGGCGTAGAATCATTGACTTTATTATTGTTTGATTACATAAGGAATACGGTTATTAGGTTCATGTATATCTTTATAGCTTATTCAGTAAGCCATAATGTGGATTATGGATTTGTCACAAATAACTTTCATATTTGGAGTAATTGAATGCTTATGTTATTTTATTAATTTATGATAACATGTGATTCACAAAATTTAGAATTTGAATCAGATATGGCAATAATTATTGGGCTATTACTTGCATGAACAGTTTAATTATAGATATTACCTAATTTAATTTTAAATTAGGATTTGGAAATTTTTTAATTAAGTTAAGTGATCTTTCAACATTTTATGAATTTGCAAGAATCATCTAATATTCCCATTAAATTTTGGAATTTAATTAAATTAAATTGGGGAGACAGTTAAATGTCGTTTAATTAAATTAAATATTTTAATATTTATTTAATTAGTCTAGTAAACCTTCAATCTAGTCAATCGAAGCACCATGTTGCCACAGCAATATCGTGTGTGGAGAAAAACTTTATTGAAATTACATAGATGGGTGTGGTATTATTTATGTGTTCTGTGTTCGGCCCACAGGTAGGCACAGTTTGACAGAATAATAACACACATGTGATAATAAGTATGTGATAATTATTTGGATTATTCATGTGAACATGAGTCGATCCACAGATAGACTCTTGTTTGACAGAACTTATTGTCAATATTTGATTGTTACACCAAGATTACCCCTGCAGTTAATTTTTGTCCACAGATGAGATTAATGTTGCACAAGGTGTCTTGTGATGGGTCCCTAATTAATAATGTTGTGCAAGTGTATCTTCATGCGGGTATTGATCGGTCCATAGGTAGATTAATATTTGGCAGAAATACACAAGCACATGTGGTGGTAAATATGTGACGATTATTTATTTAACATGTGAGTAATAAGTCGGCCCACAGGAAGGCTATTGCTTGACAGTTTTATTGTCAGTATTTGACTACTACAAAGAGGTGCCACATACAAGTTAGTATTGTTGTCATTGGACTTGATACTAATGTTGTGCTCGATTCCTTGAGATGATTCTAAACTATTTAAAATTTGAAAGATTATAAAGTTTAGTGCAAGCATGATAATCATTTTGGATTAATTCTCTGTACAATTAAGAAGTCTGTTAATTAAGTTTAACCTATGTCAACAACAAAACTATACATGATGAGAACTTCAACAATAAGAATGAACTAATAAGTTTCTAACAAACTCTGTCTCAATAAAGTATAAGGGCAACAAAGAAAAACCCGTTTGGAAAGCTGTTAAAAAGAAATTAAAGTATAACCTTTCGTTTTCTCCTAAAAGCTTGTGGAATTGTTTTATAATACATCACATTAAGATTACTTAGTATGAATGGTGTTGTGGTGTTGTTAAAAGACAAAATTAGTACTCCACAATATATGGTTACTAATTGGAGAAATACTAAAGATTGCAGCTTATGGTCTCAATAAAGTTCCAACCAAAATAGTTGTGAGAACTCTTTGAGTTTCACATATGGTGATATCCAACTAAGGCTAGATCATTGGGATCTACTAAAGAAAATTGGATTCAAATAGATACAAACTACTTTATTGATATTAAATAAAGATAATAAGTTTATGATCCAATTGATCGGATCATATTTGAGTCGGGTAATACGGTATTATGTGAGGATGTTGATTTTGGTGGAAGAATAATATTAGAGACATTGTCCTTAAGGGGGAGTCGATTCGATCCTCACTTATGCTTTAAAGAATTGGTGCAAATTCAGAATAACGATATGACAATGTCAATAATATTTAAGGAATAACAAATTCAACAACCTCAAGAATTAATGTCACTAAGAAAACCACTAGAGTTGGGAGAAAGATAATTCAGAAGATTATGTAGTTTTCTCCTAAATAATGAGGACATTATGGAATTAATGGTAGAATATTCAAACAATGTTCATCAAACCATGAAAGGTCCAATTACTCCAAAGTGTGTTAATGCTATAAGTTATGAGTATAAATCAATACAAGATGATTAGGTTTGCATCTTGATATAGGATTATACTCAAAAGGGAAGGAAGTCATTATTATAAGATAATCGTGACATCAGTAACACATTTTGATCTTGAATCATATTAGATGGATGTGAAGATAAAATTCCTTGATCGCAACACTGATGATACGATCTAAATGGTTTAAGAACTAAAAAGAAATCCATCTATACATTCAAGTAAGTTTTTCCATAAGGGAATCACAAGTATCATCATGAAGTAATTGTCTCATTTGGTTGTAAGACAAATATAGATGATTATGTGATTCAGTGGGAGAATGTTTAAGTTAAACTAAGGGAGACAAGTACAGTCTCAATTAGGTGCCCTAAAGTTAAACTAAATATTTAAGAAATGTAGAAACATTCCATATTTCATTGGTTGTTGGAAGTTGTGGTATGATGAGGTCTCTACAAGACCTAATTTGGCTTATGTTGTTGGTATATTAAGTAGATATTTAAGTAACTCTAGTATGGATCTTTATAAAGTATGTACAGAGAACTAAGAATAATATGTTTATACATCAGGGATCAGATTTGTTAGAGATCATGAGGAATTCTGATTCTGAGTTTGTTGGATGTCAATACAGTATAAGATCCACTTCAGGCTATATTTTCTGTTGGTCGGAGAGCTATACAAGTAAAAGTATTAAGCAAACACTTTAGCTCATTAACCATGATAACAGAATTAGTAGCACACTAAGGGCATTCAAACATGAAATAAAGGTCGCGAAGATTTGTCAAATAAAGTTCATTGTGACAGTTAGTTCGCAGTAAAGTATTTATGACAAGAATACTTATAAGTCAAATAAATTGACATAGAATTTTTGGTTGTTAAAGAAAGTGTTTTGTGTAGATAAAATTTTAGAAGAACATATTATGATAGACTCTAAATATGGATCCATCAATTATGTATTCAACGCCCTGCAATTTTATGAGCTAGCTAATCATGTGGGTGTTATATGGTTTTAGAATACATTAGTTCAGTGGGAGTCTATATTTATTGTTCTTTAAAGTTTCAAGACACTTTGATTTGGATAATTCAGTTTTCTGCAGAATAAAGTTCATGGCTTTGAATTCATTGTGAATTCACTTAAGTAATTTCATTTTGTAATATTTTACATTATGGATTGATCTCACTAAAGTTTAAAGTTGGACCAGTTGGAAATAGACATGATGTTGATCACATTTGACATGTAATTTCCATGCTACTCACCATATTTGATCTATGTCATTGAGTATATTGATATTGGTGATTGTCGGGGTTTAATCACGATTTATAATGTGGTGAATGTCGCGGTAGTTCCATATTAGTATATGAGATGGACCAGATTGTTAAGTATAGCCTGAAGAGGAATAGCATAAAGTTGCGCAACTAAAGACTCTTGATATAATTGCTAACGGAAAATATATATAGCCCAAGTGGGAGATTGTTGGAAATTATTAATTTCCATTATAATCTAATTGTGGGCAATATATTATTATACAATTATATTAGCTATTCAATTATATTATGGACTTAATTAAGTGATCCAATTAAGGTTAAAAGTCCATGGGCTATAATAATAAATGATATGGGCTTATTGAGTAGATACCCAATACTACATGATTAGGTGATTATGGGTGGTCTAGTCAATTAGTATATAAAGGCTCCCAGGTTATGGTCCCCAATATACTAAGCCGCACATGGTCTTCCCTTCTCCCCATCGGGAGGGATTACTACGGTCCCCATAAGGAATAAGGAGGCTTAGTTGAGGAAGGTCATATAACCATTGATCCTGAGTTCATGTTCCGCCTAGAGACTCAATGGATCAGGTACGCTTCCGCTTTACGGTTTAAATCTCGTTAATCATGATAGGGTTAAGGTTTCATGGATTTATTTCCAACAATATGAGTAAGAGAAAATAAACAGAAGACTTAATTATTGCTCATATCTAAGAAAGGGTGCGCTTTCTCTCTATGTTTCTATTTCTTACATGAGTAATTCTGCTCTTTGAATGCTTAAATATTTGTAAAATTAGGTTTTCTGCGATTTTGTTTTAGACCAATATGGCTGATAGTTCTATTCTCCCTCTGTTTCTTTCTTTATTTATTTCACAAGAGTTGTTTTAATTTTCGATTTAGATCCTCTTTTTTCCTTTTTTGCACGAATTATACTGTAGTTGTTTGTCAATTCAACACAATACTTCCAACGCTATTTTCGTTTCATAATTTTATTACATTCTTCATCTCTCTTAATTTTTTTGACAGATTTTGACATCATCTGCATCATTTTCTATTCTTTTTGGTAAGATCTATTATTATTCTATTCTTTTGTCACAACATTTAACTGTGTTTCTTTTATTTCATTATTATTTATCATTTGTTTCTTATTTCATTTGATTATATTATCATCGATTGATCATTTTTTTCTAAAATCAATTTCCTTTAACGTATCATTAAAATTCACTCATAATTTCATTCCATTTTTCTTTTCATAATATAATGATTTTACTTATCTTTTTTATTTATTTTTACAAATTTTTACTTGAAGGAGACCAATTTCTTTTTATCCGGTAAGATTTTTTTATCTTACTGTTTACTGTTTTATAATTTATCTTCATTCTTACCTAATTTGTTTTGATAGAATCTATTCCTTTTCACCAATGATGATAACAACATCCTAAAGGTTGTTGATTTTGGGGTTGCAAGGTATATATGGATTTCTATGGTATTCTATTAATCAGATTCAGATTTACGTGTGTTTTGTAGATGATGTTTTTTTAAAATTTGTTGAACTATTACTTCCATTTACACCAATCATGGGAGGAGCTTTAAAATGAGTGATTACTTGGTGCGTGAATGATTGGGTGAAGGGTGGTTTGGTGTTGTTTATTTTGAAATTATTATTTAAAAAAATGTCCATCTGGATCAAAGTTTTTGAAGCCAATGGAGTGAAAAATCTCCACACAGAATGATGAATGATTTAAAGAAAAAGTAATTCCCGAGAAGGTAAATAGTTTTTATCATCTATTTCCTACCAAATACACTTACAATTCATTAATTTATTAATCTTTTAGCAAAATTTAATATGGAGATTTGATTTTGTTTTTACTAATAATAATAATAGTTGATTTATTATTTTATTAATTTAACTTATTTTTTCTTTGGATTTAATTGCAATAATAATAATTTTATTTATTTATTTATTTGGTGGAATTAGATCTTCTCACAATAGTTTTTAGAATAAATAAATGATTGAGATTCAGGGTGTAGATTAGAATGGGATTGAAATCCTATTGTAATTTTTTTTTTTTTAATTATTGAAATCGTTTAGAGAATATATTGTGCATTTTGTGTTAACAGGATACAGAGTGGTCTAGAATTTTGGTTTTAATTGACATTGATTAAGATTTTGTTCGTTTATTTATACGGATGAATGATGTCTTTGATTGATTTGGTTCTATGATGGAGCTTTGGGGTCATCACTATGAAAAAACATGAATGAACATAATTGAGTAATTTTAGTGTAGTAATAGGAATAGCTTCATAATTTGATTTTCAGACATTTAAAAAAATTAGCGATTACAAAGTCATTTTTTTCACTATTGCTAATCTTTTGTTGTTCATTTTTTGGTGTAGAATAGCTTCATAATCGATTTTAAGACAACGTTTGAATGGTATCAAAGTAATGAGTGGTGACAAATTTGCATTGTTGCAGATTCTGTTTTTCCAAGTCCTCTATCGAGTCAACTCACAGATATGCTTCAGTGATTTTGATTATGCTTCATTTTCTTTGTCTCACAACATCTCTGATTAATCCTGATAAGATTCACAGAATGTTTATGTAAGAACACCTTTTCTGCTTCTTTATAATTTCTCCAGTATTTTCCTATGTAATACTCCCTCCGTCCCGCCCATATTGCACCATTTACTGTAGCTTTTGTGAGAGCTTTATGCAGTCAAACGGTGCAGTTTGACCGGGACGGAGGGAGTATATGTTTTGAGTTTGATTTTAAGCTTCAAGTATTTCATTGCAGCAGTTTTCATTACAATTTTTATTTTTTTGAATTATTTGATGCAGCAAGACATGGTAAGACTTGCTAGATCACGCCTTAAGTTATTGAGGAAAAAGTAAAAGGTTAAAGTGAAACAAGGATTTTCAAATAACTTTTTTAATATGAATTTGTGTGGTCCATACACTTCAAATCCCCCTCTCTCAAGATATACGCATGGTTAAGTTTGTGTTTTTATTTTCTTCTTAGTGTGCTTTTGGGATTGAATTGTGAGTTAGTTTTTAATTATTATTGTGGTTGGAGAGTATTGTTTGTTTGATCAATGAGATGTTTGTACAATTGATTGAATTTTTTGTGTTTGATTATTTCTTTCCAAAATCAACATCTACTATTGACACTCAAAATTATTCATGTATTTGTGTGAGTTTTTGAATTAGTTGCATTCTCTCTCTTATCAAAATTTTTATTCAGGTAATCTTTCATTTAACTTGGTTGTGCACTCTTAAACAGGTATGGGTACGATTACTATAATAAAGTTTTAAAATGGGACGAGTACGAGTTGTTGTTTTTTAATCGGATACGAGTATGGCTACCTCAAAATAGAGGGAACCCTACTCGTTGTCACACTACAACATAAGTAACATTACATAACACCCAAAAAGTGTTACTTAACCCTTAAAAAATGTTATTATAGATCATAAATAACACTATTTTCAGTGTCGCTGTTGCCCGTGTAATCTAAAGTCTAATATTACACTTTTTTGACTTATGATAACACCTTATATTAATTTTAATATTTTATTATAACACTTTCAAAAATGTTACATATAATGTTAATATAACATTTTTTATCCTAATGTAACATTATTTTGTTAACACTTTTAATTATAACGTAACATTAATTATATTGTTTTGCTAACACTTCTAAATATAACGTAACACTTAATACATTATTTTTCTGACACTTATGAATCTAATTTAACATTAACTACATAATAATTGTATCACTTAAAAGAATATATGTAACACTTTTTATAAAATAATATGTAACACATTTGTTAACATTTTAATTATTATGCAACATTTAATAATAATAATAATACGTTTATAATATTATTATATTTATATTCATTATTTTATAATAAATTATAATAAAAATAATTTTATAATAATAATTACATTTAATGATTATTATTATTTCATAAAGTAAATTTACGTTGTACAATACATCAAAAGCGCATTCTCAAAACTGAGATCCTTAGTGAAGCTAAAACAAACTTTGTTCTAAAAAAATAAATCAATCAATATACTTAGATCATCTATCAAGTAGGTTGTATAATTACATCGAAAAAAAACACAAAACTAAATAACTACAACTTCAAATCTTGAATGAGGAAACAGAATTACAGCAAACTGCAACAGTAGATTCAGCAATGGAAATCAGCAATCATTGAATCTTGCAAAAATACAACAATATGATACACATCAGCAAAGCAATCCTACAACAAACTTGCAGTATATTCAACAACATTGCAGTTAAGTGGTAACAACTATTCACTACAATATCTATTTTAAAGAAAATTGTAAATAGTAAGCATTCTGCCAATCACGTTTATCTTGAAATAGATAAACACGACACTATATGAAAAAATGTGGATACACAATTGAACATGGTACTTATTTATTATAACCATCCAAAGCTTATATACCAAAACGCTGGATATTTAAGACTTACAATTACGAATCAAAACACCGGTGATTTTGTTCAATTATTAAAATTATAAACCAGTTCATTTATTGTAACAATAAATATGCATATTTACAAATCAAATCTTCATAAGGCACTAAATTGTGATCATCTAACTCAACAACCCTTCACTAGAGATGATAGAATATAAATCATAAAGAAGAATATTTTTAAATAAATACTCCACTATCTCTGCTCATACCCCTTAATGAACAAGCAAAGAGCAATTACATAGAGCTATTTACCTGCTCATTTTAAAGCTTAAATTAACCTGCCAGCTCTACTAACACTCTTTTACTTTCTTCTTCTTCTTAGGTCTTGTTGATACTTCTCCAGAGCCAAATTAGTAATTTCCTTTCAAATTCCCAAGCAGAATCAGATTTCGAATTTTCAGATACAAAAAATATGTATAGATATTACTTGTCTGTATATAATGTTCTACAAAAAATTGACAAATTTAGCAAGTGTGAAGTTCTGCGAAGTAACTCGCAGATTAGAAGAAAAATCTACACTAAGCTCATCTAAAAGCTACACTTTAACCAAAAAAGTTAGTTAGTATACTTCTGTGCCTCCTTACATCCCCCACCCTCATGCATGTTATACAAAGTTTACTTAGACCTCACAAAATGATAGATATAACATTCACTGCCCATATCTACCTTGGGCTCATATCGAAATTTGATATGAACCCTAGAATCATGCATAATACATTTTCTTTGTCATTGGTATTACTAGCATATACATCCCCAACTAGTTTTAAAGCCTTTGCAGATTGGGAATAGCCTTCATCGCCTCTCTTTTTGCATATAAAGCTTCCTTGATCTTTGAGAGAGTCAAATAAGAACGAATTGAACCTGCAACACTTTTGAAGTTCCAGTCATGCCATGCCCTCTCGCATCTTGCATGAATTCATAAAAATAAATTTAAAAAAAACTATGAACCAAGGCAACACATGAAATTTTATATTAAAAGACCTTGATATGTACGGAGATCAAGCCTTAATTTTTTAGATTCACCATAACAAATTTTGGACACTCATTGACAAGAAAAGATTATCCTGTAAACTCAAAGTATTGAGGTCAAAAAATTCTCACCTAAGCTAAACTAGACAATTGAAAAACTACATTTTGTGACATTATAAAAACTAATTGGGATTTCAGTTTCATAGCATAATTTATCATACCTTCATAATGTAACCAACTACATGTCTTCATAAATGTGAATGAGTTGTATATAATTTACAAATAACATGATGATTAAGCATATATAGCTAACTAGCCAATCATAAGACAAGATAATTTACCTTCTCGGCATAAGATAAAAGCTCCTCGTTCATCTTTCTTGTCCCAAAGAACAGCTAAGGCCACTAAATTTACAGTTTTTGTAGGATCAATGTTTAATAGATCGTTAATAACTCATATAACTTGGTAACATTTGACTTGAGCTTTAGAAGCATTGCGTACTCATACATGTACTTAATCATGTATGGATCAAAAGATCGAACCTGTAGGTATCAATTTTCTAAAATTTACTAATTATCACTAGGTGTTGAAGGGATGAATAGAATACAAGAAAAAGCATTTTAATCATTAAAATTAAAACTACATGAACCTATATTATCATAATCCATCCTTAAACCCTAAAAAATCTGCAAAATCATAAGAAAATGCAAAAGACCTAAAAAATATTTTTTGAAGATTAATGACATCAGTAATATTAAAATATTACATAAGTTAAGAAATAACATATTTCAGAAATATAAAAATCCTTGCATAAGTTTAAACATAAAATTTTCTTCGAATCGATAATACCCGCCTCAATCTACTTCATACTTTAATCGTAATTCAAATACTAGAGTACTTACACAACCATTTGAATATAATTGCAGATTTCTTACCTTAGTCAAAGAGATGGAAAGCAAGGATGCACGCGACTTCCAATCTGTCATCGTGAGACTAGTTTATCCCTTGATAATCTTCGTTGAATTTTTTTATATTTATATAAAATGGTTTGCCGCTGATATTTCTTGGATATATTTTCCAAATATTGATGATATCGTGTAGTGAGTTATTGAAATGCAAGTTTGGCAATTTGGATTTATGATGTTCCTCATTTCTTCTTGACATTAAGATTATGTGGTTTCTCATGTATGGGTCGCTTGTTATTGTATTCCTCTCTACATATTTAATGTTTTAGAGGATCACTGGTTTCTCTCGTCTATTTTTTCCTTTATTTAGTAAATTAGTTCCTTAAGTGGAGTTGCAAAATTGTGGAGCATGCCAGAAATGAGAAGATTTTGGCTCTAAAGGGGCAAGCTGAACGGGCTATTGACGTTGCATTCTCTCCCACAGAACAATAAGAGTGTGGAACTACGATGGGTCTGTTGTGAGAAAATTTGAGGGCCATTTGAACCGTCTTAGTCGAATATCATTCCATCATCAGGGAGATATTAGATACAGCTAGCTTTGACTAAACCTGGAGATCATGGGATGTAGAAACTGGTGAGGAGTTACTTCTCCAAGAGGGTCATAGGAGTGTTTATGATATATCTTTCCATTATGATGGCTCCCTAGCTGCTTTTTCTAGATTCGATTCTCTTGCTCGTGTGTGGGATTTGTCCACGTGAAGCCTTTCTGTATTTTTTTCTATTTCTTTGTATGCAATATTTCCATATTGCTAATGATAGAGCAGAGCCAATTGTTGGAAATCTCAGGAAGTTACTCATCTTCTCTGGAAATGATTACTTGGGTTGAGTTCTCATCCAAGGGTCAGCAATGCAACTAGCAAGGCATGTGTAATCGTTCCATTCTAGTTCTATGATTTATTGTTGAATTTTTTTGCACCTTAGTGGAAACCGATATCTATTTACTAAGTTGATGAAATTGCTGGCAGCTCAGGAATATGGAATGGGCCCAAGAGGTTCTGCTCTGATATGTGGGTACACTAGTTATTATCTTTGGCTCATTTGAAAGGAAAAAGATGTTGCTTCATTTTCTAGTTCTAATTTATTAGTCATTCTATTTGAAAATTTCAGTATGTTCAATGAGCTTACTGGTGTTGATATCCCATCAGAGATGTTGGTCTTAATTGAGATTACACGTGGGAATTTTGCACTTATTTAATTTACATGTATGTGTAATTAATATATATGTACAAAAATCTTTTATACTAAAAGCTTTTGAAAAAAAAGTATTCTTTCAAAACAAAACAATATAAAAAGAAAAAAAAATCACATTAGTATATATGATGTATGCATGTAACGTGAAATTCACATTTAAAAAAAAGTACTTATTAAAGAAGATCTAAAAAGTGTAATCATAAATATTTATTTGAGTAAAAATGTTATTTAAAAGTGTTACTTATAAAAAAAATGTTATATAATAATGTTACTTGTAAAAAGTGTTATATGAATGTATTACATATTAGAAAAGTGTTACTCATTAATATTACTTATACAAAAAGTGTTATGAATATGTTACATGTTATAATAATTTAAAAAGTGTTAACGATTTGTGTTAAATAAACTAAAAGTGTTACTAAGACAGAGTTATGTAATGTCACTTATGTTGTAGTGCCATCCCTACACAGACCAAGCTCGATCCAAGTTTAAATAAAAATTATTTAATAAAATTTCAGTCTGTGCAACGCACGGCCGAATGTATATATGTGCTTCAAAAAATATACTCGATGGTTAAATTTTTGTCGGTAGATTTAGTGTTTATTCCAATTGTGAAATTATGACTTTGTCTTTCTAGTTTAGAGCAGTGTTACGAAAATCGGATCGGACCGACCGGTTGAACTGGTTGAACCAGGAATCGGAGCCAGATCCGATCTGGAACACCCTATATAACCGTTTTATGATTAAATTGGGAAAACCTCATTGGACCGGTTAAAACCGAAAAACCTGGTAAATAGGTAGAACCGATGAACCACCGATTTTGTTTCATAATATGAAGGGTTTCCATACATCTCAAAATACACATTCGGATTCCATATCTACATGTATATCCGATTGTAATTAAAAAATCCAATAAAACAAAAAAATATATTGAAAAGCTCCTTCGACTGAAATGGATCTACACTGTTCCTTCGGACTAAAGTGGATCTACACTGCCTCTAGTGTAAAAGCTCCGCTTCAAACTGAAATCTTTATAGAAATGAACTGAGAGAGAGATGGGAAGAGAGAAAGCAGCGCTAAGAGTGAGGGGTGAGAGAAAAATGGCGCTGAGAGTGAGGGATGAGAGAAACGGCGCTGTGAGAGAGAGAGAGGATGAGTTAAGATTAGAGAGAGGGAGAGGGAGAAACTGCGCTGAAGAGAAGTGAGAAAGAATGAGTTGAAATCAGCAAACCTAGTACTAAATTAACAACGCTGATGAAGTGGGTTTGTACTTAATGGGCCATTTGAAAAAAAACTAATGTACTAAATGGGCTGAAATATATATGTGTTTGGTTAAATAATTTTATTTATTATATATTTCTTTAGTAATTATTTTAAAATATAATTAAAAAATATGTGATTTTCGTTTTTCGATTGAACTGCCGGTTCGATCGGTCTGACCTCGAACCGCTAGAGTTACCTGTTTGCCCTCCGGTCCATTTTCAAAACACTGGTTTATAGTATACTCTTTCCAAGTAGTTTAAGATATACTGTGCCCCAAGGTTTACCATTTACTGGTAGGGAACATTGTTCGTTTCAAGTGTGAAATTAAGATTTACCCCAGTGGTTTTTTGTATACTTACCCCAATGGTTTAGGGCATAATGTTTCTTTGGATAGATTGGTTATCACTTTTTCTTAATCAATTATTACTTTTTTATATTTATCAATTATTAATCAACTAATAAATGAATATTAAACGGGTATGGATACCCGCGAGTATTAATAAATGGGTATGGGACAAGTACGTGTATCATAATAAATTTTTTAAATGGGACATGTACGAATACAGATAATTTTTTTAATCAGATATAGATACTAATATGGGTACACAAAATAAGCGGGTACCCTACCCATTGTCATTCCTACACGGATCAAGCATGGCCCAAATTTAGATAAAAAAAAAGTTTAACAAAGTTCCTGCCCGTGCAACATTTATTGAATGATATCTGCCTCATGAAAAAAATTACCTAATGTGATAGTGCATTGGCAACTTTTTCTGGATACTTGGTTGCATGATCAAGTTCTTTTCCATGGTCTTATCAATAATTGCTAAATAGAAAGGAGAATAATTCATACAAACATTCTATACGATGTTGATTATATTCTATTCGGACACCGGAGAACTACTTTTAAGAATTTACCAATTTTTAGGACTGAAATTGGATTTGACATATCCTATAGCACCAAAATTGATATTTTCCACACTTTGGAAATCCACGAAATAATCATATAATTAGTCACTTCATTCCAACCACATCACCACGCGTATTTTCCTCAACGTGAAATCATTTAATTTGAGAATAGCCACCGCTCAATAAAGTAAAGCTTATATAATAATTAAATAATTATGTGAATCACTTAAAATCATACAATAATTCATGTAACTTGTATCTTCTCATGATGTTGCTCAAATATTGTCTACACACTGTGAGCTCTCATGTAACTTGTACCTTCTCATATTATTGCCAAAATATTGTCTGTACAAGATGAGCTGAGCCTCATATAGATCCACTGTTTTCGTGGAAACATGTTTTATGCCACCATAATACTTATTTCATATTAAAAGATCATTTCAGGTATACAAATTCATTGCATAACATCTAAAAGTTATAACGACCCTACCTAAAATCAGTCGGAAGCCAAAGGAATCAAAATAAATTATTGTCTTCACTTTCGAAATCACTTAATCACAATTTATTATCTTAAATTAATAATGTAAAACATTAAGCGGGAAGTCTATAACAATTTGGTGAATAATAAACCGATATTTATTTTGGAAGGGAAATCATTTATGAATAAACTGTCTTACCTACATACCACCTTGAAGAAAATTAGTTCCAGATGATCAAATGGGATCACCTATTAATTACATTTTCGTGTTTAATCTCTTATTCCACTAGTTGTTAGATGTTCGTCATGTGTTATAATCAATTTCTAAATTATCGCCACGTGTGCAAGAGTTTAATGATCATTAATTAGTGAATATATTATACTCCTTCCATCCATCACTAACGTATCCATTTTTCCATTTTTGGTCGTCCATCCTTAAAATATCATTTTTCCTTTTTAGCAAAAGGGTCCACACATGGCCCACCACTTCCAACCACTCCCCTAATACAACTACGTACCCACTATATATAAAATGATAATACTCCTTAATCAACGATCAAAAAGTAAACGAATATATTTGCGATGGACAGAGAGAGTATTTTACTAGAAACAAGTTATGAAACATGCAGCGAAATACCACCGTGAGTGCAAGACAACGTTACTTCCCACTCTTTTTCCCAAATGAGCATAGAGAAGAAAATATATTCAAAAGAAAATGGTTTCTACATCTAATTCAAAACTAGTGTAGAGGAGAGTATTGTCAGAAATAATGGGGAGTTGTGATGAGAGAGCGTTCAAAGAGGTATGATGAGATGATTTTTTAAAATTGTACTGGAACTGGCTCTGTGAGTGATTTGACGATACGGCTTGGGGTTCAGATGGTGACAAAACTGCTTGAAAAAACAAATGTGAGAAACTTACGATTGAATTAGAGGATTACTAGCATAACCTATGTCATATATTATCCAAAATATTATTAGCTATTACCCATAGGTCATTCCACGTCATGTCCTTTCTCATTAATTGCCACATCATCCACATTTCATTTATGGTTTGACTATTAATGTTGCATTCCGATTTTATGTTATCCTAATTTTCACCCCGATATTCATATTCTTTTCACAAATATCATTAAGATTTTTATTAATATTTTTTAATATTTGAGTATATCATGTAATAAGCAAATTACTTTATGAGTACCACTAGGGTGGAACAGGTCTCATGAATATTTCATAGAACCGGATCCTAAATCACACCTATATGAACTCGCGGGTTGCTTCTGGATTCCATATCTCACGGCGCAATCACGCGACATAGAAAGTCTTCTCCTTCCTCCTGATCTGTTCCTCTCACCATCTCCGAAGGTGAGAGCTACCTACGACGCATCCCAAATTAGCAGTGCTTCCGGCAGCTTACAAAACGAGGGCTTTCTTGCAGCAGGATAAGATGTCGGATCCATTAGCTAATTAGAGTTTGGGTACACCTGCCCCAATTTTAGGCAGACTCCCCTCGTGGAAAAGGTCGAGCTCTAATACCGCCACGTGTTCCTTTGCAGTAAAATCTTTAGGTGAGACCGCCCAGAAGTGAGGCGGTAGAATTCGATCGCCTTCCCCACCTTCTCGCCGCCACTTTGGCTGAGTGAAACCCTGAAATGAAGCGACAGGTAGAATGGTTTATTTTGAGTATATTCATAGATGTAGTATTTTTTGTACTTGCGATTAATTTAATCCCCTGTGAATTTATGCCATTAATTCAGTTCATTCTTTAGGATTTTTAAGGTATATTGTTTCTTTTCACGTTTAAATATATTACTATAGTTAACAATTTCCATAATTCGAACTTGGTGATGCGTGCAACTTTTTTACAGTCGTGAGAATTTTTTTGCATTTGTAGAAACATTAAGATTACTTGTTATTCTGTAATACCCACAATTTTTAATTTTAATATTAATTAATATCTATATAAAAAAATATATAAATGAATGAATTGTGCAAGTTGCAAAAGTTTTGGATAAAAATTACTACGCAAGGTAATTCTTATCTACAAGCTAAGCAAAGTATCTTTGTGTGTGTGTGCGCGTGTATATATATATATATATATATATATATATATATATATATATATATATATATATATATATATATATATATATATATATATATATAGTAGATTAATGGGTAAGAAGCACTTCTTCCTCGATTGAGCAGGTAAGTGCTCTTTTTTTTAAAATTTTTTTTTTTAGATTTCTTTAATATGGAATATATATATATATATATATATATATATATATATATATATATATATATATATATATATATATATATAAACTATAGATATATATACATATATATTGACATACATATATATAGCACACGACTGCTTCTCTTTCATCTTCACTTTTGTAATTTATTTTTTTTATCATATTATATACCATAATGATCGTCTCGAAATGTAGATTTCATATATATAACTCTTTTGTGAAATAGATTTCGTATGAGTAAGAAAAACTTCCTCAAAACTTTTAACCTTTAATGACGTATTTTGTTTCGTTGGGACATAACTTTTATATTATAGACCATTTTGAAGCTCTCCTCACGAGGATCACAAACACATAATTAGGTTTGAGTTTGGACGTGAAATGAAGAAGATGGGAAGAAACCCACTTCGAGTTAAAATTTTGTCTCCTTTAAACTTCGTTATTTTCATGAAAAATTGGTAAACATGTGATCCTCACCTTGCGAGGACTCCATACGTGCTTTTGAATTTTCAAACGGAGTTGTATAACTTAAGTTGAGTCATTTTGTAATAAATTTAAAGTTTAGGGTAATTTTAAATGAGGATTTAATATAATGTCGGGACATGATTGCAATTCATAAAAATATATATATAATAATAATTTAGCAACTCACCGTCTTTTAATCTGTTGGTGCAGTACGTGAATATATATATATATATATATATATATATATATATATATATATATATATATATATATATATATATATATATATATATATATATAATTTTTATTTTTCATATTAAATATTTTAATTGTGTATGTATATATATAAAATTTAATTTTACTTTTTATATATTTCTTTTAATTCTATTACTGTTTTAACTCTTATAAATAATAATATTCAGAATTCAATATTTTGAAACTCCTTACGTGAACAGAAGTAGCCATGGATTATGTTTTTGTTTATTTTTATTTATTTATTTTATTTAATATCATAATTATGTATTTAACTTAATATTTTTATATTAAGTATTAATTATAATTTTACCATTATTATTACATATTTTTTTTTATCTATTTTAATATAATTAATGTCATTTGTATCCATATTTTTAATATCACAATTTATTACTAAAGTTGTAAAATATGATCGTTAAATTATTATTTTTAAAATTTTAAAACATGTATTTTTATTTAACTCATTGTATTTAATGATTAATTATTTAAAATTTCTTAAGTTAATAATTAGTTTATTTTAATTAACTATATTAGAAATTTAGGTCCATTACTATTAGGTACAATGTATGTGTCTATATTACTACTAGATACACAAATAAATTAAATTATTAATTAATACAAATTAAATGCATAAAATACCATTTTTATCCTTATTTTAATTGTATTAACAAATTAATTTAAAAGGTGTGACGCAAAAGATAATCTGTCCCACTAATTTCTCCACAAAAATAGGTGGAAAAGAACTTATTAACGTGTATGCATACAAATATTTATGAATACAACAATTTCTGAATACATTGGATAAACTTATTTCTAATACATTTAGCTATTTGGGATTATGATCACATCCACATTATTTTTATATTTAGTAGTAATGTTTATGTTCAAATATATTTTTGTATATTTGTGTTCAAATAGTATTTATTCTGAAATTTTTATTTTTAAATTTTATGTATTAATTTTCTTTTTAATATATTTGTGTTCAAAAGTTATTTAATTTGTTGATATTTAAAATTGATGTATTTAAAAATATTTATTTTAATATATTTGTGTTCAGAAATTAATTTATATTGCGGATCCATGGGGGAGAGAGATTTCAATGTGTGAAGTAGTTTTGACGTGGAAACAGAGAGAATTATAATGAAGGATATAATCCGATCATTTTAACGTAAATATATACCTCTTTTATCTACATGATATATTTAGGGTTAATTGTGACTTTTTATGGAATAATTTTGTAATAATTAATAATAAAATATATATTTTGTATCTACTAGTAATATTATAGTATATCTTGTACTAGATAGAAATAAATCCTAGAAATTTAGTTTAGAAATAGGAATTATTATAAGTAAAACTCAGTTTAGTATACCTAATATCGAAGAGCAGGTCTAGTCAAACGTACTATTATCTGGAAAATTTAAGGTGGAGTAACTTTCACTCTTCACCGAGTGCAACATTATATATCATAATTACTGTTAAAATGTGATATGTATTACTTATATGTCATGTTATTTGTCATGTGTGCTTTTAGTTCGATGACAAATATTTTCTCAGTAACACTTGTACGGGGTGATGACTCAGTGTACATATACCAACTAACACAAGTTATCGGGCGACAGTTCGGTACTAAAAATATTTCAAATTTACTAATACTCGTATTGAATGACGATTCGATACACATATACCAACTAACACAAATTATCGGATGACGGTTCGGTCTAAAATATTTTCATTGAAGTTATCGACAGACAATGTGAAAAATATTTTATTAAATGACATATGTTACATTTTATGATATGTTAGACATGCATATTTATTTTTAACTGTGCAATCATTTAAGTTAACCCACTGTGTGTATTTTATAATCTGACCCCTTATTGATTTTCAGAACAAGGTTTAAAAGAGGAAGAGGCTCTTGCAGATGTTCCAAGCCCTTAGAGGACTTTATAATATGACTTAAATTTTAGTATTTTGTTAGTACTTTATTTCAAATATATCATCTGAATGTACTTATTTTTAATATTTCACACTACTCGGGAGAGTAGACGTTATTATGTAAAAGAATCTCTATGCAATTTTTACTTTATTATGTTTTCGCTTTAGAAATTTTTATATTATTTCCATTGAGCATTCTCGACCCCTTTATTATTATATTGGAAATTGTATATATAGTAGCATCACAATCCCGTAGCGTAACTCAGGGCATTACAGCGTGGTATCAGAGCAGTCTATTCAGACTTGCTCAACTATCTAACTTAGGTCATAATACTACATCCCTAGGATAACTCATTCCCTTAGATTATGACATCATTACACTATAAGATTTCCTGGCGTGTTTATTTTAAAATTTTAAAGTTCTTTAATATTTAAATAAACTTAAAATGGATTTTTAACTTGTAAATCAGATGGACATTGACTAGATTAATGCTCGAAGAAGGTTCAGGGCGCATCATTGGGGACAAACCGAAGAACAAGACTTGGGGACACACATTAGCGAAATGGCACTTATGCAACTCCTTGATGCCAAGGAAATCGTTTGATGGATGATATTGGCCATTGTATCCTCTTGATTAACATTGTACCTGAATCCTGGACTGATAATGCACTTAACATATGCAATGAGATGTTTGTGATTCCACCTGAACCTCCTGTGGTGAACTACATAGCTTACAGTGCATGTATGTTCCATGCCTGGCTTCTGAGCCATAAGCCACCTGTTCCTCCAATTCAGGCATTTGTTCAGGAGGAGATTCCGGCCGCACCACTGGAACCTGGAGAGAATGGACCTGGGGATGATGGGGAAGTGATTAATTAGACAGACTAGTACTACACTGACTTAGGCCTGTTATGACTCTTATTATAGTAGTAGCGACATGTTCCTATGGTAGGAACCTTTTGACTTAAGTGGGTAGTATATATATATATATATATGTATGCTAGATGTCGTATTTGATAGGCCTTTTGAGACAATACTTTATGACGCATAATATGATGATGTATGACTAAAATGGTGATATTTCGAGTGTCATAATGGCATAATTTTGCAGATATAAATGTTTATATGTTTAGTTATCATATTTTTTATGTTTACTTGAAGTACTATTATAACTATAACACTTTTATCAGATTATGAGTCGGAAAAGACCACAAAACATATCTACAAATGAGAATCTTGAGAACGTTTATGGTGACCCTGGAGATGATTTAGTGACAATACTTAGAGGATTGGCTCATCAATTTCACGCAAACTCTGCACGACGACCACCACCACCAGCAGAAACTATTCCTAGAAATGAGCCAGCTTTGGTAATTGAACATTTCCGATGTTTCAATCCATGAACCTTCAACAGGACGGAGAACTCTGCAGAAGCTAAGAAATGGTTAAGGTCGTTGGATAAGATTTTCACCTATCTCGATTGTACTGATGCACAGAAAATCACGTGTGCTGTTTTTCAGTTTGTGGGCGATGCTGATTTCTGGTGGGAGGCCTACTGATGTACCAAGACACTTAAATAGAAGGCAAAGATAACATGGGAAGACTTTAAGGATGTGATCATTCAAAACTACATGCCTCAGTCATTCTGAGATGAAAAGAAAAGTAAATTTCTGCACTTAAAACAAGGAACAATGAGTGTTCTTGAATATGAAAGAGAATTCAATCGACTCTCCAGATTTGCCACACACCTTGTCAACTTGGAGGAGAATAAAGCTAGACGATTTGAAAAGGGATTGCGATCTGAGATCTACACTATCTTGGCTGGACAAGGAACGATGACTTTTGCAAAAGCATTTTTCAGAGCTCAAGAAATTGAGTCCCTATAGAAGAACAACAGTAACCAGAACAAAAATGTGATGGAGATACTGTAAAGCGCAAGTGGGGAGGACCAATGATCGGAAAAGAAATTCATAAGGTTCAGAACAAGCAAATAAAAATTGGATGAGGATCAGGACCACGGCCACTCAGAACTAATTCTCTCTGCCCGAAATGTGGTAAGAATCACCTTGGAGCATGCTTATATGGAACCGAAATATGTTATCGATGTCGTCAATCGGGACACACCATACTAGAATGCCCAAAGTCTAAAGCAGCAGGAGGATCGAGTGCTAGACCATTACGTGCATATGCTATGGCACAACAAGAAACGGAAGAAGAACCAGAAACAATGGCAGGTATGTTATCAGTATTTGGCACTCCTGCTCTTATACTTTTCGATACGGGAGTCACTCATTCATTCATATCTGCTAAGATGTATAAGAAAGTAGAAAATAACTGTGAAGAGTTAGATAAATCCACTCTTAAAGTTAGTATACATTCGAGTAACACCATCCGAACCATGAAGTTGTGCAAGAATGTGAAGTTAGGGATGAATGACAGAGTCCTACTTGCAGACCTTCACGTAATAGACATGAAAGATTTTGATGTAATTTTAGGGATGGATTGGCTTAGAGCTAATCGTGCTGTAAATAGATATCGTGAAAAAAAGTACAGTTCCAACTCCCAGGAGATGAGAAGTTTACATTTCATGGAGCGAAAGATGGAGCAATACCGCGAGTTATTACTGCAGTGAAAGCATTTAAAATAATGAAGAAAGATGGATGTCAAGCATTCTTAGTGAGTATCATGAAAAGTGAAGGCGGAAAGATAAGCATAGAGAATGTTCCTATTGTACAGGAATACGAAGATGTGTTTCTAGAAGACTTACCAGGCTTGCCACCCGAAAGGCAAGTAGAATTCACAATCGATCTAGTACCGGGAGCAGCACCAGTCTCAAAATCAACTTATCGAATGGCACCAAAGGAGTTACAAGAATTGAAGATCCAATTACAAGAACTTTTGGATTTGGGTTTCATACACCTTAGTGTTTCACCCTGTGGAGCACCAGTTTTGTTCGTAAAGATAAAGATAGTTTGTTTAGGATGTGTATCGATTATCGAGAACTGAATAAACTTACCATCAAGAATAAGTATCCCTTGCCAAGGATTGAGGATCTATTTGATCAACTGGGCGGTGCCAGCGTGTTTTCCAAGATAGATCTGAGGTCTGGATATCATTAAGTGCAAATCAAGCAAAGCGACACTTCGAAAGACTGCTTTTAGAATACGTTACAGGCATTATGAGTTCGTGGTGATTCCTTTTGAGCTTATCAATGCACCCGCAATTTTCATAGACTTGATGAATCGTATTTTCCACTCATACTTGGACAAATTCATGATCGTATTATTGATGATATCTTAGTGTATTCTAGAGATCGGAAACAACATGAAGAACACCTGAGAATCGTTCTAGAGACACTAAGAAAGGAAAAGTTGTATGCCAAATTCAAGAAATGTGAATTTTGGTTAGAAAAGTTATCTTTCTTGGGCACATCGTGTCAGCTCGAGGAATAGGGGTGGATCCGGCCAAGCTGGAAGTAGTGGAGAAATGGAAGACACCTACAAATGTAGGAGAAGTACGGAGTTTCATTGGATTGGCTGGATATTACACAAGATTTATTGAGGGATTTTTGAAAATTGTCGGGCCCTTGACGAGGTTAACTCGCAAAGAAGTTAAGTTCCATTGAACAGAAGAGTGTGAAAAGAGTTTCAGTCTCCTTAAACAGAAATTAGTCACTGTACTTGTACTGACAATTCCCGGGATAGAAGAATTTGTCATCTACAGTGATGCTTCAAAGCAAGGATTGGGATGTGTTCTGATGCAACGTAATAAAGTAGTTGTCTGTGCGTCTAGACAACTCAAGATTCATGAACAGAACTATCCAACTCATGATTTAGAATTAGCAGCGGTGGTACATGCCTTGAAGATTTGGAGACATTATCTGTATGGCGCAAAATGCCAAATTTATAAGGATCACAAGAGCTTAAAGTACTTTTTCGAACATAAGGAATTAAACATGAGGCAAAGGAGATGATTGGAATTAGTCAAGGATTATGATTTTACAATACTATACCATCCAGGAAAGGCAAATGTGGTAGTAGATGTTTTATGCAGAAAAGGAAGAGGGGAATTAGACTACTCTATAACAATCCAAGAATTATTGGTGGCTGAGTTCTCTCAGATGAGTTTGGAAGCCGTGATACCTCCAAGTAGCATTGAAGCAGTATTAACTGCGTTACTAATTAAACCCTCCCTAAGGGATAGAGTCAAGGAATTTCAAGATGGAGACAAATTTCTCTGTAAAATTAAGGAACACGTGAAGATTGGTGAAGGAAAGGGATTTGCTCTCACAGCTGATGGGACACTCGTCTTTGGAAAAAGATTATGTATTCCTAAAAATGAGAATCTTATTAGAGAAATTTTGTCAGAAGTTCATTGTACTCCGTACACGGTACATCCAAGAGGAACCAAGATGTACCAAGGCTTGAATAATGCATTTTGGTAGAGAAATATGAAGAGGGATATAGGTTTATTTATCCAAAAGTGTATGACTTGTCAGCAAGTGAAATAATAACATCAACGGCCCTCGGGACTCTTGAAACCATTAGAGATTCCTAAGTGGAAATGGGAGCATATCACAATGGATTTCGTTACTGGTTTACCAAGATCAGTGCGAGGAAATCAAGATATATGGGTGATAGTGGATCGTTTGACCAAGTCAGTATATTTTCTTTCGGTTAAAATGACTCACGGAATGGATAAGCTTGCCGAAATTTATCTAGAAAAAGTTATCAGATTACATGGTGTACCAGTTTCTATAGTTTCGAATTGAAATTCAAGATTTACATCAAAATTCTGGCACAACTTACAAAACGCGATGGGCACGAAGTTAAAGTTTAGCACAACATTCCATCCGCAAACTGATGGCCTGTCTGAAAGGACTATTCCAATATTGGAAGACATGTTGAGGGCATGCGTCCTAGATTTTGGGGAAGGTTGGGAAAGATACATACCACTGATAGAGTTTTCTTACAACAACAGTTTTCAAGCCACAATAGGCATGGCCCCTTATGAAGCACTCTACGGAAGGAAGTGTAGATCTGCTCTCTATTAGGATGAAGTTGGTAAGAAGAAAGTTCTAGGACCAGAAATAGTAGAAAAGACAGTGGAAGCGATTGAAAGAATCAGAAGAAGAATTTTGACAGCACAAAATTGACAGAAGTTATACGCTGATAAGAGATGCAAGGATTTGCAGTTCCAGGAAGGAGATAAAGTTTTTCTCAAAGTCTCGCCAATTAAATGAATTTCTCGCATTGGATGAAAAGGAAAACTCAAGCCAAGATACATTGTGCCTTACGAGATTTTAGAATGAATCGGCAAGTTGGCATTCAAATTAGCTTTACCACCTGAGCTAGCTGGAGTACATGATGTATTTCACGTATCCATTCTACGAAAATATGTATTTGATCCAAGTCACATTGTTAACCATGAGGTTATAGAAATCGACGATAACTTAGCGTACGAGGAATTTCCTATCGCCAATCTTGATAAGAAAGTTTATAAGCTAAGGAATCGTGAAGTTGCTTTAGTCAAAGTCTAATGGAGTCGGCACAATGAAGAAGAAGCGACGTGGGAGCGTGAAGATGACATACGAAATAAATATCCGAATCTACCCATATATGGTAAGTAAAATTTCGAGGATGAAAATTTTATTTTAGTAGGAGAGGATGTAATATATATATATATATATATATATATATATATATATATATATATATATATATATATATATATATATATATACATAGTAGATTATCATGGGTGAGAAGTACTTCTTCCTCGATTGAACAAGTGCTCTTTTATTTTTTTTAAAAATTCTTTTTAGATTTCTTTAATATGGAATATATATATATATATATATATATATATATATATATATATATATATATATATATATATATATATATATATATATTGACATACATAAATATATAGCACACGACTGCTTCTCTTTCATCTTCACTTTTGTAATTTATTTTTTTATCATATTATATATGTAGATTCCATATATATAACTCTTTTGTGAAATAGATTTCGTATGAGTAAGAAAAACTCCGTCGAAGCTTTTAACCCTTTAATGGCGTATTTTGTTTCGTTAGGACATAACTTTGATATTATAGACCATTTTGAAGCTCTCCTCACGAGGATCATAAACACATAATTAGTTTTGAGTTTGGACGTGAAATGAAGAAGATGGGAAGAAACCCACTTCGAGTTAAAATTTTATCCCCTTTAAACTTTGTTATTTTCATGAAAAATTGGTATGCATGTGATCCTCACCTTGCGAGGACTCCATACGTGCTTTCGAATTTTCAAACGGAATTGTATAACTTAAGTTGGGTCATTTTGTAATAAGTTTAAAGTTTAGGATAAGTTTAAATGAGAATTTAATATAATGCCGGGACTTAATTGTAATTTATAAAAATATATATATAATAATAATTTAAGCAATTCACCTCTGTTAATCTGTTGGTGCAGTACGTTAATATATATATATATATATATATATATATATATATATATATATATATATATATATATATATATATATATATATAATTTACTTTTTATATTATTTAATTGTGTATATATATAATTTAATTTAACTTTTTAAATATTTCTTTTAATTCCATTACTATTTTAACTCTTATAAATAATAATACTCAGAAGTCAAAATTTTGAAACTCCTTACGTGAACAGCAGTAGCCATGGATTATGTTTTTGTTTATTTTTATTTATTTATTTTATTTTATTTCATAATTATATATTTAACTTAATTTAATTAATGTCATTAGTATCCATATTAATGTAATTATATATTAATATAATTAATGTCATTTGTATCCATATTTTTAATATTACAATTTATTACGAAAGTTGTAAAATATGATCGTTAAATTATTATTTTTAAAATTTTAAAACATGTATTTTTATTTAACTCATTGTATTTAATGATTAATTATTTATAATTTCTTAAGTTAATAATTAGTTTATTTTAATTATACTATATTAGAAATTAAGTTTTAGTAGTAGAAATTATTATTATATGTAGAACTTATTTTAATATACCCTTGCAGGTATACCTGATACCGAAGAGCAAGTCTAGTCAAACGTACTATTCCCTGGAAAGTTTAAGGTGAGATAACTTTCACTCTACACCGAGTGCAACATTATGTGTCATGATTGCTATGTTAAAATATGATATGTGTTACTTATATGTCATGTTATGTGTCATGTGTGCTTTTAGTTCGATGACAAATATTTTCTCACTAGCACTTGTACGGGGTGACGACTCGGTGCACATATACCAACTAACACAAGTTATCGGGCGACGTATCGGGCGATGGTTCGGTACTAAAAATATTTCAAATTTACTAATACTCGTATTGAATGACGATTCGATGCACATATACCAACTAACACAAGTTACCGGATGACGGTTTGGTCTAAAATATTTTCATTAAAGTTATCGAACGACAGTGTGCAAAATATTTTATTAAATGACATATGTTACATTTTATGATATGTTTCTCATGCATATTTATTTTTAAGCCCTTAGCGGACTTTATAATATGACTAAATTTTAGTATTTTGTTAGTACTTTATTTCAGATATATCATCTGAACGTATTTATTTTGAATATTTCACTCTACTCGGGAGAGTAGACGTTATTATGTAAAAGAATCTCTATGCAACTTTTACTTTAATATGTTATCGCTTTGGGGATTTTCATATTATTTTCGCTATGCATTCTCGATCCCTTTATTATTGTATTAGGAATTGTATATCTAGTAGCATCCCAACCCCATAGCGTACCTCGGGGCGTCACATATTCATTTAATCCCATGTGACTTCTTGGTCGGATTTTAGAAGTGAGGTATGGCGTAGAAAGGGTTTGAATGGTGGAGCAGCTTTAAAGTGATTGATGGTGAGGTGAAGAAATCGCCTGCATGTGGATTAGACTTTGGCATAAAATTTTGAGTTCTTCCACTACTTGATGTTTCATCAATGTTCAGTGTAATAGGAACAACACTCAGAGAATTCCAAGGTTGAATCTGATTAAATTTGGTTTAAATAAATTATCTTTTATTTGTACTGATTTTCCAAAATTCATGGATTGTGATGTTAGGCCATTGCCTAGAGTTTACTATCTTTTTAGATAGAGGACTAGCCATCGATGCATTCTTTATTTCATGGATAACGAAACAGTAAAGTCAAATTGCAATTGTTTTGTTTGGTGTATCATCTTTTCTTGGTTTTGGAAGTAGATGTAATCTTCCCTCTTTTAAAGTATGTTAAAATTATATCAACTGAGTGCATTCTGAACTACCCTGATCGCAATCTCCCCACCATTCTAGTGTACAATAATAGAGTTGTCAAGGCTACTCATGTGGGAATCCATAGTTTTGGTTGGACGAATACTCCTGAAAGCATTGCTCTAGTTCTATGTCAATCTAATCTGATCCGGTGCTGAATGATGGGATACTGCTGGAGAGCAATCAAGAGAAGTTGTGTCTTGATGGTGTGAGGAAGAAGTTCTTGGGGAGGGTTGTGCGAGTGCGTGTAGATAAAGATGATGGGTCTGAAAGTGATTAACAAAGGGTGATAATGAGGAGCTGGTTTGTGGTTTGTGGACATACTGAGTGTTCCCTGTTTACTTGCATGCTTATGAGTATATAAAGTTCTCAAAAGCTTTTGTTTGGTTTTCTAGTTTGCTTATTAGGGAGATATTGGGTTTATGCAGCCACTGTGTAATCCGGGACTGCATGATAACTAAATTATAATGAGGTTGTCTTTAACTATTCAAATTATTTATCTGCAGATATTCTGCTCTTTATAATAATCTAATAGAAAGAGTGACCTAATTAATTTCAAAGAGTAATCTAATTAATTTTATAAAGTGATCTATCTAATTTACTGATGACATACAATTTTTTTATTAACTATAAACCAATTTATTATAAAAAGTAACCCAGTTAATAGAAAATAGTAACCGAAAAGATTTTGATCACTATAAATTATGTAACCTAATTTATTATAAAAAGTAACCCAGTTAATAGAAAAGAGTAATATAAAAGATTTTATTTATTAAAAATTACTTTATTTTTAGAGTAACCAATTTATTATAAAGAGTAACACTTAATAGAAAAGAGTAACCTAAAATATATTGACTAAGTAATTATGAGTTATTAAAATTCGCCAAAAAATTATGTCAATTGATACATCACTATATACAAGTAATTAGATTACTCTTTTGAATTAATTAGATCACTCTAAAAAAATAATTGGGTTACTATTTAAAATTAATAATTAATAGTAACATATCAAACATAAAATATACTAAGGCAAAATTAGAATATGTGAGGATTATATTAGATATATTTGTAATTTCTCCTATCAAATTGGAGAACAACCTTTAATAATCTTCTCATAAAAAGAGTCGGTTGGACCTCCAGTTTTAATACACCATCTCATTTAATTGAATGCTAGGATTTAGAAAATATATACTTTTTCTATAAATGTTCTTTGTAGGTGTTTAAAAGAATTTATAAATTTTATTAGAATACTTATTCAAACACTAAGGTATGTTATTTATATAGATTTAACCTAAAATCCTAAAACCTAATTTATTAAAGTGTAGCCCAATAGTTAACAAGAAAGAATAACTAAAAGATGTTGATCAAATATAACGATATAAATTTCACATTGAAAAAAAAAGTAAGTTAATGCATTAGATTACTCTTTTGGATTAATTAGATTACCTTATAAAAATAATTAGATTACTCTTTGATATTAAAATAAATAAAAATAAGCAGATAAAAAAAACTAATGTAAATGATATATACATTTATAATAAATTAGTAACCTAATTTATTATAAAGGGTAATGAAATTCATTATAAAAAGTAACCCAATTTATTATAAAATGTAATCCAATTAATAAAAAACAATAATCTTAGTTTTCAGAAAATCAAACTCTCAAATTAAAGAATAACCCGAATCATTTTATAAGTAGCCTAATTAATAGAAAAGAGCAACTCAACTAATAAAAAAAAAGTAACCTAAAAATGTTGATCAAATAGAACAACATATAAACAAATCGACATAAAGAGTAATCCAAAAATCAGTTCATAGTAACCTAATTTATTCTAAAGAGTAACCTAATTAATAAAAAAGAGTAACATAAAAAACACATAAATAAATCAACTTTAAGAGTAATCCAAAAGCTTGTTCATAGTAACCCAACTTATTATAAATAGTAACCCAATTAATAGAAAAAAGTAACTTAAAAGATATTAACCAAATTGAATAATATATAAAAAATCAACATAAAAAGTAATTCAAAAACTTTTTCATGGTAAGTAGCTCATGTGAATTAAAACAAAAATTTCAAAACTAAACTAATACAATTGAGCAAACTAAAAGTCTAAAGACAAAATGTTTTAGCACTAGCCACGATAATGCAAACAATCCAAATCACACACTACACTAGAACCAAGCTCTAATTTGGAGTAGCGACTCAATTCTAAAGAAGAAGACAACGGCTACTCAATTCAACAAGAAGAGCAGTACGTAGCTCCAATAAGGATTATCGTCAGGAATCTGGTAACATCATTCCCCCAGCATTTTAAAAACACCATTTTCAGACTCTTTCTCAGCTAATTCACGTACCTGCAGCTGCAATCATAATTATCACATCATTAATTGTAAATTAAATACTTTTCCCAAGCTGACTTGATTATTCAATCATACTGCATTTTGTTAGGAATTATAGGATTTAAGAAATACTATTCGTCGTCATTTGGTGGCAATGACCATTTCAGCAACCAAGTAAGCAGAGAAGAAATCAACACCAATTTGCCCAATCATGCTCAAATCTGCACCAGCAGCTATAGGGATTCCATGAATTCCTTGGTTCCAGACATTGTAATGGTATCGAGATTGTTCACCAAATCTAACATCAAACAAATCATATAACTAATTAATTTACACACAAGCAAGACTCAAACAGACAACAACAAAATATATGCAGGCCTTTATAATACTAACCTACCTTGGTCATACCATTACCACTGTTAATGATTGACAATGATCGAGAAAAAAGTGGAGAGCCCTAACAAGGCAGTAAGACCAAAATCTTTTCAATAATTTTCTTATTGGCATACTGGATCCATCTTTCTTATCCAAAAAAAAAAGTCTTTTAACTACAATAATTTTCTCAATTTTAGAACCCAAACTTAAGCAGTAGCTACTGTTTCAACCCAAGAATTTATTCCTGAATTTAATTCCATCCATTTTCTCCGGCCAACTTCATGGGTTTCTCCAAAAAACATCTGCCGACGGAGAAGTCGGAAGATAAGAAGTGGGTGATTGCCGGAATCACAATTCGGGCTCCGTTGAAGTCGAAATCGACCAAGGTAAGGGATGGCAGCGGTGGCAATGCCGAGGAGAACTCCAGGATCCTGGCGACGCGTGAATCGAGAATTCCTGAAATTCTATCGTTCCCACTTAAGAGCTCAAATCCTCCGCCGCTGCAAGGAATATCCATTTTTTAGTTATGAGAGAAAGGGGGACAATGGGAGAAAGAGAAGTGAGAAAGTGAGAGAAGCGGAAGATAGATCCAGCAGAACGGAAAAAAAGATTGGATTGGGTTTGTGACGTGGCAAAGGAATGGGTATGTGTTCGAAAAAGAATAAAATTTTCGAATAGTGGCTTTGACCCGTGTATTAGCATTAGATCTGGTTCTATGAATTTTAAAAAATAAGCTAACTCCATCCTAGTGTTTGTCTTACTTTATTATATTTTATGCTTATGGTCACATTTTTTAGGCAGACCTGTGCAAGAAAATCGCCGGTAGAGCATTTAACATATAGTAATTATTTATCAATTTTTATTAAAATATAATCATTTTTTTATATTGTCACTTTCACTTTTCCATCAATTAAGTATTTCATTTCATTAAAATGTTATCACTTATATAAAAATCATTTTGTGATATGGTCTCACACAAATCTTTTGATATCCTCTTTCCATTCATCTCATGTTCACATCCCAAAACTCAACATCACAATCATATAATACACTTTAAAAATTTTTTAAATTATCACATTTTAAATTTAAATTATCTATTTTATAATTTAAATTATCTTTTTTATAATATATTTATTATCTAAAAATATCAAGCACCTAAAATATAAAATATACTCATTCCGTCCGCCGATAAGGTATTCATTCATTTTGCCATTTTCGTTGTCCACTTCAAAGGTATCTATTTTCCCTTTTTAGTAAAAGGTAGTACCCAAACATGGTCCACCACTCATCACTAATACAACTACCCACTTTATATAAAATGTTAATACTCCTTAATCCACGTGCAAAAAGTAAACAATTACCTTATTGATGGACAGACGGAGGTCCTTTAATTTTTGCATTTTTTTAGTAATCAAATTTGAAAAAATGACTAAAATTGAAAATCACAATAATAAAGGATCAAATGCTTGTGATAATTTGATAAAATACTTAAAGGACCAAATTTAATAATTTAACGGGAAAAAGTTAAAATTTTTTATATATTATATTAAAACTCTTATAACATCGTGGTGTTATTGATATTATATTACCTTTGATTTTTTAAAATTAAAAAAAAACTATCAATGAGAAAATTATTATAGTATTAATATTTTTTATATTTCAATAGATCATTTTAATAAAAAAAAACTTTTATTAATTAACTTAAAAATAAATACTTTAAATTAGTGTTGTTATAGTCATATCAGAGATTGAACTGGTAAAGACAACGATTCAAGGTTCAATCGATTAGACCAGTTCAGTTGGAAAATTGAATTTTACATATTTTTAATTATATTTTATAAAATCATTATTTATAAAAAATGTATAATTAACAAAATTATTTTATAAAGTTAAAAATTCAATTTGAATAAAAATATAATAAAATAAAAACAAATATATTTGCAACACCAAAATTCATATTTAATCTAATATTTAAATATATTATTCTAAAATGAACTATAAAATGAAAATAAAATAAAATAAGTTAAAAAATTAAAATTTTTAAAAAAATTAAAATTAAAAAATATATATATACAGAACGGTTGGATCGGTTCAACCCTAAAAACAGTTTTTCGGTGTTTCTGACCGGTTTCAGCTCCGATTTCCTGTCGAACTGACCGGTCCAATCCGATTTTGAAATGATCACATTTGGTCCTTTAATTATAGGCTAAAACGTTTGTGCCCCCGGGGACATCGTGCGCCCAGATATCATTTAGTATTAAATGATATATCCTTTAGTATAAGGACATGTACTCTTTATTTTCTGAAAAAATAAAAAAAAATTCAATGAAAATGTAAACCCTTTAAAACAAAATATTGTACTCTTATTAATTAAAGTATAACCTTTAAAACAAAATGTTGTACACTTACACACCTTGTGCACCTTGGAACACAAGAGACCAACTCTTAAATATATTGCCAAATTATAACAAAATTCGCAATTGATTCTTAAATTATTGTAATTATCAATTTTAGTCATTCTTTATTCAGCTTTGTCCTAATAAACAAAAATTAAAGCACTAAAATTGATATTTAAAAAATGTCTAAAATTTAAAGCGGTAATTGTTAAAGAACCAAATACGAATTTTGACATACTTACAAGACCAAATGTGACAATTTCTTTAAAGTTATTGTAAATTTATAAATTTCAATTATTTTATTTTATTTATTTATTTATTTTTGGTAAACAAATTTGGAGTTCGATGAAATGAAAAATGTGAAAATAGATTTATTTAATGTAGTTTAATATTTATAATTATTTTACTTTTGTATTGATTAAAATAATAAAACGTTTAAATTATGTAATAAAACTAATTAAAATTAATAATAGATTTTTTTACATTAAATCAATTTCTTATTAATTATATGAGTTGTTATAATTAAAATTCATGTTTTATATAATAAAAATATATTATTTTAAAATTTAAAAGCAAAAATCCATGTAAATACTTCTATTTTATTTGATATAACATTTTATTTAAAAAAATCCATTTATTATTTGTTTATAAATTAGTTACAAAATAATTTAATTTAATGAATATGATCTTTTAAATTAAATATCATATTATATTAAAATTATTAATAATTTATTATTCGTATCATGAATTATTTTCTGAAATAATTTAATGTAAGACGTCAGACTTACTCAAATTTAATTTAATATTTAAACAATTAACAAGGGATTTAAATAGATAATTAATTAAAAGATTACAGGATGAAAGGAAACCTACCCTCTCTCTCGATTGTCCTGCTTAATTCATCCAATGTTCCCTTAATTTTTGGTGATATCCAACGGTTAATGTGAAATTGGTAACACATAATCCGGGTCATGTAAGAATATGTCCTAAATTAGATGCAACTGTGTAGAAATATGATTCGGTTACACACAACATGGAAGTTGCTGAACTAAAGAGAAAACAGGTGCCTTTTTTTATTATTTTTTCTCAATATTTACTCCCTTCATTCCATGACATATTTCATGTTTATAAAATTTAAGAATTTTTTATGTATAAAATAAGAAAGAAATTTTTTTTAACTAATTTAATGAAAAATGTGTGTAAAGTTATTGCAGTATGTAAAAAAATAAGTATTGTTTTGATATGTGTGTAATGAATAGGTATTATTATAGTGTAACTGTTGATGTGATATTATCACAATCTTTTTAGTTTTGTTTTTTCCTATTTTTTAGTGTGTTGTTATACAGAATGTTGCAACATTTTCAGCGACAATTTCGGTTCCTGTCTTGGATATTAGGAAGCAAATTTCATGGGATTTCAAATTTGAAAGCTGGATAAGTCTTCACCATTCTGTTACAGATATTATTTCATACGGGAATTGGCGGCATATTCAAATCTCAAATAAGGAGAACAACCACAACCGCCACAACTACCATTAAACTTTAACCATTCAAGATGTCTATAAATAAAGATCAGAGGATTAGAGTTATGGAGAGATTAAGAGATCATAGAGCATTCAAAATAGTTTTACTTTTTCAAAGAGTTATTATATCCTATTCGTACTGAGAGAAGAAGATATTCTTTCTAGACTTGTCTCATCAGTCGTGTGCCTATAACGATCTGTATGGTTGTTATGTTAGGGTAGAGTTTCTTTGAGTCTGTATCACTTCCTGAAGTGTGAGTTATTCAAGTTTCTCTTTCTGGAGTCATCTTGTATTTTTCATAAGCACGTTAGAAATGGTATGTCGTTTTGCCCTGAAGGCACTAAAGGAATAAACCCCTCTAGAAAGTTTTGAAAACTCCCTGTGTTAATCTCTCCCTTTAAATTTTCACTGTGCACTGTTACTGTATTTGTTGTAACATTTTCTGTAACAATGTACACTCTCGTCAGATTTCCATTAAGCGCACACACCATGTTCTAACAATTGGTATCAGAGTTACAACTAGATGTCACTTAGTAGAGATCCTTGTGGTTGTGTGTGTTCTTCATTATGGATTCTTTTCTTACTCCTTCATATTGTCCTCCAAATCTTAATGGATCTAATTACTCTTTCCGAAAAAGTGGAAATACTCTGAGAAATAAGGATTTTGAATCAGTTTTGTATAGGACTTGCAAAGGAAGAGGACACTATGCAAATGGTGTCCAAAGACTTTCAAAAGGAGAGAAGAGAAGAATGAAAGTGACATTATTCGATGATGAGTCTGAGGATGATGTTCCTGAAGGTAAGGAAGGTAAATTTGCTTTCTTCTTCAAATTCTGGACATTTGAATATTTCGAATTCAAATGTTGACTTTGATGTTATGACATCTGACATCATATATGTAAGGTACGCTGATTCTTCTCATCTAAATAATTTTAATGCTTCTAATGACTATGAGTTTGAGTCTGTACTTGTTTAGGATTATGATGGTGTTGATGTTGTTTCTTAAATGAAGAAATTATACTTTGAACTTCTTGGAAAGTTGAAAAAGTGTTTCATTGTGAGTTTGTCTCGTGAAAATGAGAAATTAAGAACAATTGTTACAAGACTTGAAGTTGTTCTTTCTAAAATGGATCTTGATTTTTCAAAGTTTAAAGAGAAACTTAAAGCTTCTTCCTTGAGTTTAAAAAAATTCAAAAAGGGCACATACATTTTAAATAAAGTTCTTTCTGTTGGTCAAAAAAATCTTCAGGTTTAGTTTTTTTGTTGGTCTAACTTGGGCATGTGTATTTAAAAATCTCGAAAGACTCATCAAGTGTGACACTGTTAAAGTTATACCTAACTCTCATTTCAAAGAAGGTCTGTGTATAGTAAGCATATAAACATGTCACACGAAATGTTGTCATATTGCACCACTACACATTGTCTTGAGTTTGTTCATGTTCATGTGATGAGTTATTTGGAGATTGTGAGATCAGGAGATAAGGAGTGCTCTTTTGTGCGTATGGATGTATTTTTTCAATTCAGTTAGGTTCATTTCCTGAAAAAAAAACAGAGAAGGATACAGTTTGAGAATGTTGAACCGAATGTTGAAACATCCAGTAAAACATCCGCCGTACTTAAAAGAAGAATCTAAGCATGTTTCCGTGGAAAGTGTTGCACTTAGTTTTTATGGCTCAAGCAAATGTTAAAAGACCATAGGTATGAGAGTAATACTCTTACAATATTTTTTTGTGATAATTTGAGTGCTATTGATATTTTAAAAAATCCCGTACAACACTCACGCACTAAGCACTTTAGCATAATACATCATTTCATATGTGTCTTGGTTGAACAAGAAATAGTGAAGTTGGAAGACATATCTACAAATAAGCAGTTGACTGGCTTTTTTTTTAAAGGCAATTTCTTTTTGAGATTTTCCTTCTTTTGGACATATCTTAGTTTGTGTGTGATCTGTATGTTTCCTATGTTATCTCGTATTTTGTAAAATGTGGGGTAACAATATATAATATATGTTTATATCTCGTGTATTTTTTGTGTAAAATGTGGATATGTAAAATTTTATTTTTGGGTTGCAAAAGAAATTCTTGAGTCGAAAAATTCATATTTCTGGACATACACCTTATAAAAATTGAGAGAAAAAGATAAATAGAAAAAGAAAGTTTTTGATGATATTCGAGATGCAAAAGTCATGATTAAAAGTGTTATATATCTCACGGTTGTTGATTCATCACTGAGTAACTAGGCACACGGAGGTGGCTACTACGATGTATTCTTTTCTAAAGGTGATCAAAAAAATACTTCCTTAATAATATCATCCGTACTAGCAAAGTACGAAAGAGGTGTGTGTACCTACTTTATGAAAATTGAATAAATTCTGACTCATTAATTTCTCTTGCAAAATAAAAATTTTATTGTATATGTTATCACATTTTTTTATGTGTATTTTTTTAGATTATTGTTCTTTTTTCTTTTTTATTTAGTGAGATTGTGCATTTCAAGTATTTACAAAGGCTCATTTAGTGGATTAACATTCTGACGAATAGTTTCTTGGGATTTCATGCATATATTAGTATATGTATTCATATTTCATTTCCATATCTTTCCTTTTTGAAATATCAATTTGCCTTATCACTTAATTGTATGAGTCTTCTCTTACATAAGTCATTGTGGTTTTATTTGTTGAATGCCTTGGTTTGATATATGAGTGACCACATCATTTTTGCTAGAAACATTTTCTCCTAGAGTACCTTTCACCCTCATTCAATCACATATCCATATCTCTATCAAAGAGCATTCATACCAGAAATTCATCTCTGCTCTTAATCCCATGACACTCTTTATGATTCTTCTTAAGATTGCAGAAGCCTTGAAGACACCTGCTGCCAAGATGAAAATGTCATCTGAATTGTTGTAACATTGATGAGAGTGATAATCAAGTATTTTGAGCTCTGATTTGCGTGGAAGTGAGTACGATTTGATCTTTAAGCAAAGTAAATCGGGATGTTTATGGAAAGTCCACGAATTAGATGCTACTAAGGCTATTTGAGCATATTTATACAGGAAAACTGGTCAGAAGTGCTCAGAATCGGAAAATACAGATTTTGAGATGCCGCTCAACCTAGGGAGGAGCCTCTCGACCAAGTCAGTTTGGTCAAGCAACATCAGTTTTGATCGAGCGAGACCCCAGACAAAGTTTCAGTGCTTAGGGAGTCCAATCGACCTGGCCAAGCCCACTCGACCCGAACCATTTTGGTCGAGCGGGGACACATAGTTCTATTTTTGGTAATTCTGAACCTCTAGTTCATGAATTTATGTATTTTTCAAGAAAAAGCCCAGTAAAGGTCTATAAGGAGAGTTTACAAGTATAAAAAGGGATGCAGATCACATCAAGAAGAGAGTTAGATTCTACAACCATCCTACACCACATCAAAACCCCAACTCCAACCTATGGAGTGTTGGCGTTTGGATCTTTTAGTTAATATGAACCGTTAGGGTTCCATACAATTCTATCACAGCGGAAGCATAATCATATAATTGAATTACCTTTCATCAAGGTTTGATGTAGAGGTTAAACATCAGAAAGAACAAACCACCTTCCGATCTTCTGTTGTATTCCTAAGCCACGTCTTGACATTATGTGGGCAACGATCTCCAAGACGATCTCAATCTGTAGTCAATCATGCTTGCTCATAGTTTTTGGCACGAAATTCCAATTATCCGGACTGCTGAGATTGGCTAATTATAGGCTACAACAGGGACCAGGAGGAGAAATTAGGGTTGGGCCTCCCATTTTGCTTAAGCATCCAAGTTTAGCCCAAAACTTATACTTAAGTCCAATAATAATACATCAGTCCATTAAAGAAGTATTATTGCACTGCCACCTTAATCACAAATTACGTTATGGGCTCCTTATTATTATAAGCCCGTTAGTCTCCCCGTGTTTAAGATTCAATGCCCATTAATTAATTAAGTTACTGACAACTCTATTAATTAATATATTTACCGAGATTAGTACCACTCAACCTTATTATCATGCCGGAATAAATCCATCTGCAGGGTTTATATGATAATCATTATGAGCTCTTCAAGGGGACATCATCAACCAATTCCGTTAGGACACAGATTTCTTCTACAATCAACAACACATCATAGAGACAGCACCATCCCCTAACTCACCGAGCATATTGATTTATTAATTTAAATCTCACTCATTGATGAATCAAAGAAATAAATACTGGCTTACGTGTCGAAGTTATTGTATAGGGATTAAGAGTACGAACATTCATAATAACATAGATCAAGTTTTATTATATAGTCAGTATAAACCGAACGATCTCAAGGCGGTCATGCTCAATATACACAAAGTGCACTAGTGTAATTATATAATCAAAACAGACTAATGTCAAATCACACTACAATCATACCGATAGATATTCCCCATCCATCTCGGTTGAGAACATCTATTTATACTTTATAAGGAGCCGATAATATAATCTTATGTGTGACGCCGCACACCACATTATCTCACTACAACAAAAAAGGATTACGACAACATGTATAATATGTTGTCCATTGGCTTGTTTTGAGAAAAATGCTATGTAGTCTAAGCCTGTATTGTCTTAGAGTATATTTACGACAATACATTATATGTGTAGTCTTTGTGTGTCTTTTAAAAAAGACGCACAAGGACAACACATATAATATGTAGTCTTTGTATGTCTTTTTTTAAAAAAACTACATATTATATGTGTTGTCCTTGTGTATTTTATTTTCAAAAAAAATAAAATGACAACAAATTATGTGTTGTCTTTATACATCTTTATTCCTAAAATAATATAAAAATTATATTCGTTGATTAATAAACTGGATAATAAAATTCGAAATGGATTAAATGTATTCTACATGATCCACAATACAAAAAATATTAAATAACCCTCTCTAATCCAGACATAAAACAAAGAGTATCGCTTACAAACAACATAAACTAAAAAGCATAGAGCTATAACCAACATAAATTTTCAATGTTTTAATTAAACTAAGCGGCATCCCACATGTGGCTCCTGTAGCTCCTAGTTAACATGTCAATGATGTTCCTTGTATTTATTGGCATAAATATTAATTGATGCTCCCAAGACCTGCATAAATTTCATAATGAAACTTGTGCTTTTGCCATTAAATATCATACTTAGAGAAAGGAAAATATGCTAAAGTAAAACTCCCCAATCAACTTCTCATCAAGAGCATCATAAAAATTATAATTAGAAAAGTCAAAACGGGTTGGGCCCGCGGGCCGGCGTGCCCCAACCTCTAAAAAAGGTGGGTTGGGCCGTAAAATTTGCAGCTCGTTTGGAGGCGGGCCTAAATGGGCTGGCCCAAATGGGGGCGGGCCTAGGCGGGCTCAACCCAAATAGGGGCGGGTTGGCCTGTTTGGGCACACCACAATTTTTTTTTTTTGCTATTGGTCTAGTATATTTCAAATATTTATTGTTCCTTCTTTTAATCATTTTTGAAATAATAAATTAAATTATAAGATGAATACACTACTTACTTCTATTTTGTAACGTAGATTAGTATACAAAAAATTCGTAAATAAATTTAAGTCATAATTTTTTTGATTTGAATTCATTTTTAATTTTTGAAATTTTAATATATAAATGTATATATGGATTAAGCAAAATCAAATAATAAATACTTAAGATATCTAATCCTTTGAAGATTGACGAGAATATAATTGATCAACATGAAAATTAAAATGTTTATATTATGATGTTATATTTGATGAGTCTTAAAAATAACTTTATAATTATGTTTTGAATTTTGTGATTGACCTTTAAAACTAGTAAACTTTTTGTGATTTAATTTGTGTTATTTGAGGATAATTAGACTTACATTGTTTTATTTATATATAGTTAGTAAACTTTATGTTGTTGATTAATGATCTTTGTTTATATTTAATTGTTCATGGGGCTATTTTGTAAAATCTATATTTATATTTTAATGATCTAATTGACATTATAGTATTTTGTAAGAACTTCCATCATTTTAATATTTTATTTTCAAATAATAAAAATTATATTAACATCGTAAAAAAAACAGGTTGGCCCGCCATAACCCGCAATCCGCCTCTAAATGGGTTGGGTTTCATATTTTGGGCCCGCAACCCGCCTAGGCCCACCCCGCCAAAGCCCGCCAAATGACGGGTTTTGGGCTGGCCCGCCCCGCCGTTTTGACGCTTCTAATTATAATCCATCAATTTAAATCATGGTAAAATTGATAATCTGATACATGACTTTTCAGTCTTGGATTATTACTTAAATGGTTCAATGAGTCTTAGATTTTAAAAAATGCTTCCTTACTGAAAATATTAAACATCAGAAATGCACTTGTAAAAAATTCTTGAACTTCTAAAAGGAGATGCATACCTGTAATCCAGCAATAGAGCCCAACTAAAATCAGCAAACAGGACACCAATGCAGTGGAGCTAGCTTCCCTTAAAGCTACATATAATTCTAGCAAATATGAGGTCAAAGATCCAGTATAAAGAGATAAAGTTGCAACCTACAGATAGCAATAGTTAAGCAGTCAGTTAGCAAACAAGCAATCTAGCAGAACAAAAACTTCTTTATAATGGGAATTAATCTTAAAACTTCTAGAGTACATGAGACACCACCTGAATATACATGACTGGATTACACAAAGGAACTCCTCATTAAATAGCAAAATTCATGATAATCATATTAATGATTCCAGAGCTAGATAAGTGGTGGGTGTCTTTATCTTTGATTATCAAAGCAGACAGAGAGAGATCATAAATACAGGAGAATACACATACCAAATAATAAGCCATGACAAACAGCCTATCTTAACATAATCAGCAGCAACTTTAATATCATATTAATCTTACTATTACTGTATAGAACAGTAGCAAGGTTTCTTTTATCTTTAACTCGAAAGCATGGTATGCATTCTCAAAATAATAAGCCATGCCAAAAAGCCTATCTTAACTTTATATTATTATCAACATAATGTCATTCAAGTTATTGTGTCAAACAAAATATAACTTCACCCTACAATTATTTTTTCCACAACGTTAGATAATCGGGTTTCTATGCCTTATAAAATTTTAGTTTTCTTTATGGTGTTCTATATTTTTTTTAATTAAACATTCTCAAATTAAAAAGAAATACAAATTTTAGTTTTCTTTAAGGTGTTCTATATTTTTTTTAATTAAACGTTCTCAAATTAAAAAGAAATATGTGTAACATTTTAGAAGTTAAACATTCTCCGATTAAAAATTTATTTCATCATTAATATTATTAATTTATAAGTGATTTCCAAAAATAAAATATTTGAATTGTGTATGTGTATGTGGCGCTCTCGCGTTAATCCTATAATTAATATTTTATTTTAAGTAATTTATTATTTTAAACATTGATTTTTATATTCTCTTATATAAAATCTTGATAACATAAATAATATTTGATTTTAAATAATTTAATATTTAAGTAATTAATATTTTATAATTGAAAAATATTTTATGTTAAAGAATTTAATATTTTAACTAATTTTTTATTTAGTTTATTCAATATAATTTAATATTTAAAATAATTAATAATGACAATGAATATTTTAATTAATATTCTATAAGGAGAGTTTACAAGTATAAAAAGAGATGCAGATCACATCAAGAAGAGAGTTAGATTCCGCATCCATCCTACACCACATCAAAACCCCAACTCCAACCTACGGAATGTTGGCGTTTGAATCTTTTGGTTAATATGAACCGTTAGAGTTCCATACAATTTTATCGCAGCGGAAGCATAATCATATAATTAAATTACCTTTCACCAAGGTTTGATGTAGAGGTTAAACATCAGAAAGAACAAACCACCTTCCGATCTTCTGTTGTATTACTAAGCCACGTCTTGACGTTGTGTGGGCAACGATCTCCAAGGCGATCTCAATCTGCAGTCAATCTTGCTTGCTCACAGTTTTTGGCATGAAATTCAAATTTTCCGGAATGCTGAGATTGGCTATTTAAAGACTACAACAAGGATCAGGAGGAGAAATTATGATTGGGCCTCCCATTGGGCTTAAGCATCCAAGTTTAACCCAAAACTTATACTTAAGTCCAATAATAATAAATCAGTCCACTAAAGAAGTATTATTGCATTGCCACCCTAATCCCAAATTACGTTATGAGCTCATTTTTATTATGAGCCTGTTAGTCTCCCCGTGTTTAAGATTCAATGCCCATTAATTAATTAAGTTACTGACAACTCCATTAATTAATATATTTACTGAGAGCAGTACCATTCAACCTTATTATCATGCCTGAATAAATCCACCTACAGGGTTTACATGATAATCATTATGAGCTCCTCAAGGGACATCATCAACCAATTTCGTTAGGACACAGATTTCTTCTACAATCAACAACACATCATAGAGACAGCACCATCCCCCAACTCACTGAGCATATTGATTTATTAATTTAAATCTCACACATTGATGAATCAAAAAAATAAATAAGCGCTTACATGTCGAGGTTATTGTATAGGGATTAAGAGTACGAACATCTATAATAACAGAGATCAAGTTCTATTATATAGTCAGTATAAACTGAACGATATCAAGGCGGTCTGAACTTGGTTTCAATTTTGGTATAATTGATTAGAGCAAATGTACTCTATCGCATAGTAGACCGTAGTGACCAAATGCAAAATTTAGAATATCGAACCCAAGGGTGAAAATGTGTATCCGTGTTCAAAAGACGTTTCACTCTAGAAGGACTAATGAATAAAAGAGGGGGGTTGTTTAACACTACGAATTAACTAAGAAAGCAATTAAAGATAGAAAATGTACATATGTGATGGAAGATAGATGATTGTGAACAATCTAAAAAGTATGCAAGACAAGCAACATCATGAAAAAGGCACATGTACACTCTCACACACACATGCATTGATGGTTTTCATGTTATTATATTAAGGACAATCACATATGTACCCCAAATCCTTATGACCAAGACAATTAGGTTCTCAACTCTTTTATAAGTTTAAATTTCCCAGGATTATCTCTTACCCTCAATTCCCATGAAGATACTATGTTCATAAGTTGGGTTCCCCTCACTAGTTCATCACTAATGTCCTATCATGAGGTTCTAAGCACAAGAAAGATATGACTTACCTCTCCTCACACTAACTAAGTCATCTCATTCAATCAATAATTAAATTAAACCACTAACCATAATATTGGAATGATCATCCTAACACTATGAATAGAGAATTT
Source organism: Pogostemon cablin (assembly GCA_023678885.1). Lineage (NCBI taxonomy): Eukaryota > Viridiplantae > Streptophyta > Magnoliopsida > Lamiales > Lamiaceae > Pogostemon > Pogostemon cablin. The sequence continues at coordinate 13,575,569 of CM042952.1, read as the reverse complement.
AATCACACAAATCATACATAAAATGTGAATAAGCATTTATGATAGAAAATATTCATAACAATCATTTCATCAAACATGTGGTGTGCAAAATCTACATAATCTCTAATCAAACATATTGCTAGCCTCACATGAGGACTAGCCACTACAAATCATAATAAAATCAACAAAATCCATGGCTAGCTCCAATTGAGCCAAATAATGAAAAAAATTACAAAATAAAGGTAAGTTGGCTCCTCTTTTATGGTGAACTCTCTCCTCCTTGATAATGCTAAAATCTTCAACCAATGATGAATTTCTCTTCTTAGCTTGGTGGATGGATGGATGGATTTATGGATGAATTTGAGAAAATCAACTGGATAGGATGGATGAAGTGAAGGATAGAAGAGATGAAGATGAATGTGTGTGATTTAGGTGCCTAGTGTGTGTGGAAACTGATCAAAAATTATTCCTCCCGAATTTTACACTCAAAATAGGTATTTGTACCCCTTGAAAACTTTTAGAACATGTGCTGGACGAAAAACTGACTTTTGTCTGAACACGGGTCGTGTAGGCGCAACTCGAGTCGTGTAGGTATAGCGCAGTCTCACCGTTTCGCGCACAACTTTGACATCCGAACCCCGATTTGAGTGATTTTTGCGCTCACGTGATCCTATCTTCCGTGGCTTTCCAACCATGTATCATACGTCCAGTTTTGAGCTCCACATGAATACAGAAAAATTAGACAATTTGGACGTGTATTTTTTCAGCATTTGGCTTTGGCTCGTTCTCCCCCGTTTCAACTGCGAATTGAGCTCCGCTTTGTCTCACATCTTCCTTATCGTGTCTAGAATCCATTTCTTCCTTAAAATTATACAAATTATACCAATGTACCAATTCTCTAAATATTCAAAAAAATAGTACAATTTAATGCACTTAATCATGAAAATCACATATTTATCATTTCAAAGCACACATCTCCATATCTTCATATAACACCACCAAATGATATACAAAATGACTAAAAATACAATAAAATACATAATAAAAACACACTAAAATCTAAGTGAAAATAACACCGATCAAACCCCACAAACTTAAAGTGTTGCTCGTCCTCGTGCAACGAAAATGAGAAAGCGAGAGGCGGAATTTTCATCTAGAGAAAGACCTAAAGAACATAAAAAATAACATATCATAAGTAACAAGGACTATATATCATATCAAGTCACACTACAACATTAAAATCATAACATGAAAAATTAACAAGTTCAAGTCTAAGAAAATTAAGAGTAATAAAGTCCCTTTCGGTCCAAACCTCACGTCAGATATCAAAATGCACTCAACACTCTATGAAGTAGGGTAATTTTCACTCATCAATCGATTGAACCCGACGCACCATAGGCTTGCTCACGGACTACATTCACAAGCCACCAATGCTTCAACTAATGATAAAAAAAGACTCACTTTTGGATGTAATGATAGACTCTTTGGTAATAGTAGGGAGAATATGGATTAGAGTGACTTATCAAGTATAAATAATCGAAGAGATGATCAACTTCTTCACGTTTCTATCTTCCTTTCTTTTAATTTCTAATAACAAGCAATAATCATTATCATTCCTTGTTTTTCTTGAGTTTCTCTTGATTTCATGCTACCTTCCTTTTGACTTTTGACTTTCTTGAGCATATTTTTGTTGATTTTGCTCATTTTTCTTATATTGAGGTCGCATGTACATTTTTGCTTGAGCTCTTTTCATCCTTTTCTTGCTTGTTCACCATTTCCTTCTTTCTTTTGCACATTTCTCACATCAAACCTTGTAGGACATCATCTCCTCAATCACCCATACAAAGGTGGGTAACTAGGGATGATGTATAAGAATAAGGAAATATATGGCAATGACTTTAAAGTAACAAGGATGGCCTAAGATCATCTCACTAATTTCCACCGATCGGGCTCATTCTCATAGTCATGAGCAAGTTCTAGTTTACCAAGGCTCAATCGATCCACTCATGAAAAACTAACAGTGGAGGCACGATTGAGGCTCAAATGCTCACAAGCTTTAGGAACTCATTACACCTCAATTCATCTCAAAATTGAACAAGTTAAATAGGACATGTCATAATTTTAAAGAGTAGAGATTCTTAACATAATTTACCATCACTTATCATAAACAACATGTCATTACTCACATTAAAAAATGACTCACAACATCCCAAAAATGAACAACCAAACAATCCTATACAAGAATAAAAATACAACACAACACATGAGAAAAGACTCACCAAGCAAGAAACAACACAAAAACACATAACATGCAACAAATGAAAATTCCATCCATTAAAAGAAAACTAAGCACATATCCTCATCATCCAATAACATATAAGCTCCAGATTTTGCCACCTTATTAAAAAAATATAAAAGCAAATAAAACAAGTAAATCTCTCAAGTACAAAACAAATTAAGTAGCATGCCAATCAAAGCAACTCCAATTCAAAATCACATATATGCTAAGCAAATGGAAATGATGAGTAGTAAAGTGAACTCCCTGAACAGGTCTCTGGAGGTGGAAATTGCTAGCATGGACAAACGGGCTGCATATAAGACGAACTGGAACTTTGAGCACAACACGACTCATGTCAGCTACACGACCCGTGTTTCTGGCACCCACACGACTCGAGTTCTGCACTCGCTCATGGCGTGGGCGAGTAGGCGTTTCTAATGCTCGAGCACGGCCTTGTGTTACAGGCCCGTGTTTTGCACACGAGGCGTACCGCCACACACGACACAACCTGTGCGCTGAACACGGCCACATCCTGGGCGTATTCGTGTTTCTGATGCCCGTACACGCCCTTGTGTTACAGGGCCGAGTTTTGCACATGGGGCGTGTTGCTGCGCCCTATTTTTTTCTCCCTTTTTTCGAACTTTGAACCCAGTTTTGCCTTGTTTTTATGCTTCCGATACACCTCATATATGCTCAAAATCTCATCAAAACCATCAGCACAACAATTATAACCAAATGTATTCTTGAGCTCAAATCCTAGTAGAGGTGATGTAGACAATCCCTTATCAAAAGTGGGAATGGAAGAGTAATCCGTGAAGAACAAGAACAAACTACTGTTGTGTACCTTTCAAAAGATCTTTTATCTAACCTAATAGGTGAACCTATTTTATGTATGATGTCCGATTAATCCCAATATTCCAGAGGTAATTCAAATTTTCTAACCTATACATTAGCAACCGAAGATTGACTCTTATATGGGTTGATTCTCAAATTCCATCTATTGAACCTATTTTTCCTTTAGTAGCTCCAGGTAAATATTTCAAACTCAAATGTTAATGAGATATTGCTCCCTCATCTTAAAAACTATTACCATCAGCTAAAAATAGAAGAAAGAACGAATTGAAATGCTTAACTCAGAAAGATTGCACAGTGTTCATTTCAAACTGGATAAACTAACGTTTAATTCCAACCTCTGCAATCGATTTCAATCACCGATTCAATGTTACTAAAGATTCATCTAAGCTTTCTCATCAAAATTTTCTTTAATTAAATTATGCTCAAGATATAAACATTATTACAGAAATGGAGCAAATACTAAAACTAAACAGAGCCAAAAAATTAGAGAACATTTTATTGCTAGAGACATATTATAGAAATGGTTATAAATATTTGTTCTCTTTATCAGACAATTAGGTAAAATTTTCAATTTAAAAAAGAAGAAGAAACAAATGCATTAGAACAAACAAATTTTCATTTTTTGATAATGCATTCCATTTACCCTTATTCGGAAGGGGGGGTGGGGGGAGGTCATCACAGCCCAGTAGGATACTTTCATGTTGATAACTTTGTCAAACAAGTTGTATTTTTTTTTATAATGCAATAGCTTGTTCTCAAATGCCCATTGTAACTTCTTTTGCCAAATGACAAATTTAATTAAGTGGAAAAAGAATATGGTCTACCTTGCGTTGCAACGAAGCAAGAATGTGGTCGGCATGCTAGTCAATGGTCTCTTCAACAAATTTTAATTCGGAACTTGCACTTTTATTTTCTGCATAAACCGAAAAAAGACACAAGAAAGTGGGTCATGACATAGCATAGAAACAAATCTAGATGTAAAAAACTGAAATGTGCTAAAAAGGGAGAATATAGAGGATACAATGCGATTCATGAGCTAAAGTTTTTCACATCTGGTAAATTAATTTATTTGAACATTCTTTATTTTAATTGAAGATTCATTAACCTGCATGTCTCCATAAACTATAAATTTTCCAACTCCCAATAATATATGGTATGAAAGCAGACCATGGTATGTTCAGAGATAATTTCAGCCATCTCAAAATATTAGGATATTAGGCATCTAAGAATAAAAGATAGAAAATAAGAAAGATGTCATAACCAATTTTTTCCAACTGATATGATGTTGTAGTATTAAAAGCATCCAATGTATGGTATAGTGCACGACCTAGCAAAAAAGGGCAAGATTCCTGTCAATGAAGCAATACCTGAATAAAAATAAGTAGGCCAATACTTATTATCTCAAGACTATTAGTATCCTTCTTCTCAAAATACATTAGGTAGGACAAGAAGACATGGACACTGAACCATTCGAATAGCAAAAAAATGAAGACGTTGAATCACAATCATAAAATATCTATTAGAAAACAATGAATACACACTAGCTCCTTTAATTCTCTGGTTGTATTCTAAAAATACATAAAGCATTAGGAATGAGTGAAAGTGTTGCACCACCATCATAGGACTTGGCATCAACTTTCCAACTACCCATCAAAATCACACAAAAGAAATACATAATTTAGGACAGAGCAACAAATGGCGAGATCCGAAGTCCATAGAGGGCGTTAAAAGGAAAAGAGAAGGTTATAGACTAAAAATACAGAATAAACACAACAAAACTTGCAGCAACTGCATTTATACATGTAAAATTCTAATCAAACTATCTTAAAAGAAAAACCTTAATTCATACCATACAAGTAGAAAAAATTGAAACTTAACTAGTACGAAAAGAATGCACACCTAAATTCACATGTTATGCAGAAAATTTATCTTAGGATGCTCGCATTCATGTTTCAGTATTACTAAACAAAAGGAAACAGAATTAAAATAAGATTAATGTTGTTGGTGTGATATTATAACAATCCTTTTTCGTTTTGCCTTTCCTTGTATTTTCTTGATTATTTATATTTTTCTTTGTTAATCTGTTATTATTTTTTAATACGTATGGAGAAAGACAAAAAGGGGGAGATTGTTGGTGTGATATTATCATAATCTTTTTAGTTTTGTCTTTCCCTTCTTTTTCGTGATTTTGTTATTCAGGATGTTCCAACATTATAAGCAACAAATCTGTTTTTCTGAATGGATAAGATCAAAAACGATTATTCATAATTGCTGAAGTTTTTCGGATGTTGTTAGAGCCATTCAGGATCGGATTTTACAATGGAGTTGCATGGGAGTTGGTAGGAGTTGAGATGATAACCACCTATAACCATCACAACTACCATGAAGATCTATCCACATCTAATTATCTATAAATAAGGGATGTGTGATCAGATTTATGCAAAGATTACAGATTAGAGATTAGATATTGAGAGAGAGTTTCATATATTTGTACTTTGGGATTCTTTTCTATCCTTTTTGTACTGAGAGAAGAAGATAATCTTTCTAGACTTGTCTCGTCAGTTGTGTGCCTATAACGATCTGTATGGTTGTTATGTTAGGATAGATTAGTTTCTCTAAGTCTGCACCACTTTCATGAAGTGTCGTTGTTCAAGTTTTCTTGTAAGAGTCAACTTGTATTTGTTCATAAACATGTCAGCAATGATATGTCTTTTGCCCTGAAGGCCCTACTGGTGAAACACCCAGTAGAAAGTTTTGAAAGATCTTTGTGTTAATCTCTCCTTTTAAATTTCCGCTGTGCACTGTTACTGTATTTGTTGCAACATTTTGTGTAACAATGTACACCCAACCAGAATTCCACTATGCGCACACACCAAGTTCTAACAAATGTACTCATGTAAATTATATTTAAAGAATCATTGCTGCTGCACATATTTTATTTACTAATAAACATTAACATAGGAGTAAAAGGCGAAAATGAATGATCATTAGTAAAATATCAAGCATGGGCCAACTTACACTCTCATTTGTCAATAGACAGTAAAAGTATCAAATTAATGCAGCACATGAAGGTGGGGTGACCTATTTGCTAAAATGAACTTCATACCAAGTCATGAGTGTGTGATTTTACCGCTTATCAACTTCGTGTGTAACTGTTTATTTCACTATCTCATTAGGCTACAAAGTATATATAAAACATAATAGCATATTAGGTGGATAACAGTTTTTGCTTGAGACCGTCCACAGTTAGAAAGTTACTAGAAGAATGACTCACTCACTAACTTTGTTCCATAATTCACTATTCAAGAATGATGTAAGAAAGGGAGACAAGCACTTATAGTTAGAACTAATAGACCTCTGCAGGATCATACTACTTTCAAAAATTAAAGCAAAGTGTGTGTGCTTGTTCTCTGTAATTTGGATAAGAAACTAGCAGCATCTTTTCCTAATTAACACCTACAGTAGATTGAAAGCCCAAATATTTGAATAGGTTAAGGAGTGGAAAGATAAAATTTAGAGATTTTATATTTTAATTCAACACTTTTTATCAATATTAACTGGGCAAAGGATAGGTTAAAACTACCAATGTTTCTCTCCTCTATATATTCAAGCCATAGCTGAGAGTTGATAGGGAAAGAAGAGAGTCTACCATAGAGATTTTGTTGATAGAGAACGACAATGTTGTAGGAGCATCTCCATGAGCAGCAATCGAGTTTTCTGGCGTCTATTGGACAGCATCTTGAAGAGTAAATTTAAGCAGAAAAGATGAGGATTGAGGATAGAGACTTGATTGAAAAAGATAACTTCAAAATGTTTGAGATATGCCAAAATCGAATGAGAAGCGACTATTGACATTTTTCTATATACTTTTCACAGTTGAAAATGCGGGAAAATAAAAAAGAGAAGGAAATATGGAGCCAAAATTTTTGCTTTTTATTATTTGGCGCTACATTTACTTGGAAAATGTGGGAAATTTGGATTGTGGACTAATAATAAAGATTGAGATTGACACAAATTTTGGCTTTTCAGAATAATAATATAGAAAGAAGCCACTAATAATTGTAAAAAAATTTAAAGGGTTGAAATTCTTTTATTAATATTACACTAATATTTATACTCTTATATTTAATCTCTTAAAAAATAAAATAAAATAATATTTTCAATTTTAGGCATTATTAATTAACTTTTAATTGCTCCCTCCTCTCTAATTGACGAGAATTTTAACTATTTATATTTTGGTTTGACAAACAAATTATTTTACTTTCCTAGAAAAGTGGAATAATTAAAAAAAAATTATCCTTAATTGTAATTTTTTTTTAAAATACCCTTAATTGTATATATCTTATTTTAAGTTATATTTCGGATGATTAAGAAAAAAATTAGAGTGTATATTGGGTGCACTCATATATGTATATCTTTTTATTCTATTTTTTATACATATTATTCTATTTTGTATATGTGTTTTGTAATAATTGTATACTTTTTTTACATTAATTTTTCATTAAAAAAATTAACATCCATATGTGTATAACTTTTTATTGAATATTATATATAATTTTTTATTAAAAAAATTAACAATTAAATTGTATACATTTTTACTCTTAATTGTATATATTTTTGTTTATATTTGTATGTGGATGCACCGGGTGCACACTATAAATTGCCAAAAAATTATACGTTTATTTAATAATTTTTTTAAAAAAATTGAATGTTAGTAGACAACAATTCAATTATGATATAACTACAACATAATTTTTTAAAACCATACCTAATTTCTAATTAATTATAAAATAATTCAATAAGCCATAAATATACTATAAAATTATTATACATTTTTTTCCAATCACAAGATTATAAGAGTTGGTATTGACGTACAAGATATTTAAGAGCATAATATTTTGTTTAAAGTAGTATACACTTAAATTAATAAGAACGTTATTTTTTTAATAAAAGAGTAGGTTGAAATTTAAATGATATTAATGTATAATTGAGAATATATATATATATATATATAATATATATATGAAGGAAACAAATCTTAGGCTATATTTGTTAAATTATAAACACTCATTTTGTCAAATTAAACTTTATTATTTTAAATACAAGAATTTTGTTCTCATATTAATATATATTTAATTCATTAAATCATAACTTTTAAATTTTAAATATATATATTATAATTCAAAAGTATAAAATTCTAAATAATGAAAATATAAATTATACTTAACATAAATTTTATATATATATATAAAAGTTGATATCCTATTCATCTGAGTGTATGAAGTTAATTTACGTGCACTTAAATTGTATTAATTTATTCACAAATGTATATACGAATCTTAATATATGTATTACTTTTCTATAAAAAGTTGTTCATAAAAAAAAATATTCCCTCCATTCCATTTTAGATGTTATACTTTTAATTTTAGATTATCCTACAAAAGTTTGTATCTCCTTAAAAAAGCAAAAAGTAAAACGCCACCACTCTTTTCCATACGTTTTACTTTTTAAAAAAATTATTACCTAACATAACTAACATGTTTTATCATTTACTTATTATAAAACCATACCTAACTTCTAATTAATTATAAAATAATTCAATAAGCCATAAATATACTATAAAATTATTATACATTTTTTTCCAATTACAAGATTATAAGAGTTGGTATTGTCGTACAAGATATTTTAAGAGTATAATATTTTGTTTAAAGTAGTATACACTTAAATTAATAAGAACGTTATTTTTTTTATAAAAGAGTAGGTTGAAATTTAAATGATATTAATGTGTGTATATATATATATATATATATATATATATATATATATATATATATATATATATATATATATATATATATATATATATATATATATATATATATATATGAAGGAAACAAATCTTAGGCTATTTAATTAATACTATAAAAGTATAACTTTATAAATTATAAACACTCATTTTGTCAAATTAAACTTTATTATTTTAAATACAAGAATTTTGTTCTCATATTAATATATATTTAATTCATTAAATCATAACTTTTAAATTTTAAATATTTATATATTATAATTCAAAAGTATAAAATTCTAAATAATGAAAATATAAATTATACTTAACATAAATTATATATATATATATATAAAAGTTGATATCCTATTCATCTGAGTGTATGAAGTTAATTTACGTGCACTTAAATTGTATTAATTTATTCACAAATGTATATACGAATCTTAATATATGTATTACTTTTCTATAAAAAGTTGTTCATAAAAAAATAATACTCCCTCCATTCCATTTTAGATGTTACACTTTTAATTTTGAATTATCCTACAAAAGTTTGTATCTCCCTAAAAAAACAAAAAGTAAAACGCCACCACTCTTTTCCATACGTTTTACTTTTTAAAAAAATTACTACCTAACTAACATGTTTTATCATTTACTTATTATAAAAATCATAATACTCCTAAAAATTAATCCGTACTAGAGGAGAGGTGCAAATATTTGTGGGACGGAGGGAGTAATAAATAACAGGAAATTTGCTAAATTTTCGTTAAATATTTTTGAAAAACAGTAACATTTTATTCATAGTATATATACTTTTATAAATATGTGTATATATTTTGAAGAACAAATCTTATGTGTGAGACTGTCTCAGACTCTATAATTTTGTTGTACAATTATTTTTATTTACCGTTGAAATTTTTATAAGATATTCCCAATTTTTCCATTTTTCATTAGAATTTTGTTGAAAATTTTAATGAATTTCCAATAATTAATTTTTTTTTTTGGAATAGCAGTTGAATTTTCCAACAATTAAAATTTTTATTGAATTATTGAGAGAAAATTCCTACCATTTCATTTTTCATTGAATTTCTATAGGAAATTATATAAATACTAACAATGATGATTTTTTTGATTTTATTACAAAATTTATGAATATCCATTTTTTATTTTTTTATTGGAATTGTAGTTAAATTTTCTAACGTTTAAATTTTTTTATTGAATTACTGATAGAAATTTCCAACAATTTCATTTTCATTGGAATTTCAATGGGAAATTATGTAACCATATATCACTAATAATTACTCCTTCTATCCGTTTTAAAGAGAGTCTTTTTTTTTGGGTGTCTCATATCCAAAGAGTTCCCTTATATTTTTTACACACATGAGACTCACACACATACACTAATACAATTAAAATATGGGACTCACACTCTCAATAATGCAACTACCCACTATATATTAAATAATAATACTCATTAATTCACGTGTCAAAAAGTAAAAGACCCTCTTAGTTACGGACAAAGGAAATATTATTATTTATATGAATTCACTACAAAAATTTTGAATATTCATTTTCAAATTAATAAATTACTAACATAAATAAATAAATAATTTTTACTTTGGCATGATTAATTTCAAAATCATATTTTGTGATAATGAAACAAGGGATCAAGGTAAATGACAATTATTTTACATCTCATTAATCAAATAAGATCATGCCATTAAAGTGGAACGGTGCCACTTATCATTAAAGTGTGGACATATGTTCATTTTTTTTTTTATCATTTAAAAAAAATTTAAGTGAAGAAAGTAACATTGAAACTACGAGAAGGGCTGAACAAACATTTCTTCATATCTACTGAAATCTCACGACTTCAACTCTAGGTCTTCCGAAAAATGACAAATCAGATGGAAATTCTTCTCCATCTTTATCTGAAATTATGTGCAATAATTAGAGCCGATCAAAGCTCTCAATTGTCGTCGGAGATGTCGCCCACGACACAACAGTCGATTGCAGTATATGTTTTACCCTCTCGTATTTCGCAGCCGCTAGACGCGGGCCTTGGGTTAGAATCATCACCATGGCTTCTTATTGACAGTTATACGAATCCTGTAGGCAGCGAAGAAGATGATGAAACCCGAGCAACAATTAAAGTTTCGTTCCTCTTTTATTCATATCGTTGGCAATAGGCGTTCGCGCTGCTGCTATATGGGTAGGCTACCGGACATGGATGATTGTTTGGCTCATCAAGAACCCTTTCTTTTCCACCAGATGTGTATGCATTAGTTATTGCTTCTCTCCTCACTATCTCTCTTATGAATCTTGTTGGACAGTGACTAGTTAAGTGGGAAAAAAAAATATTGGTTTGTCGTTTATTATCATCTGGTTCCATTTCACCCTTTCATTTCATTTTTCTTGCTTGAATTTGATCTTTTGATATCTTGTGACTGTTAGGAAATAAATGGAAAGATATTGAAGGAGAACTATCAGTAGTTAATCATCACCATCAAGAGTTCTATCTCAGTTCACTATGATGGTATGAAGACCAAAACTCTGGCTCCCGAGCAACTTTTGGCTGAGATCAATTCTTCCATTGCTTCTCTAGTATGCTCGTGCATCTGATTTCTTACATGCTCGTGCATCTATTTATCACATTTTCCATATTAACTTGCCAAAATAATATCTAGTTAATCCATTGCTGTACAGGGGATATAGGTCTCTTACATATGATCATCTTCTGCTTTGGGCTTTACAGTTGACGAGACTGTTACATAAATCTTAATCCTTTGTTTCAATTGTAATGATCTTTGATGTTGAATCTATTGATCCCTCATCTAGATTACATACTGAAAATGCCTCTTTTATGCTTTTGCTTTTCAATTAGTTCTGATGCTTGTTTCATAATTGTTGTGTTCATCCTTTTTGCTGCCTTGTTGCATAGTATCTGACTGCCTTAAACTGCTTTAGGTAGACTTTAATATTACTGATATGCATGTTTACAGAGGTTGGAAAAGGACTGAGTAGATGTGGGATTATATTCACATTGGTTGGCATAATGCTTTTCTTTGATAAAAGCTTTCTAACCATTGAAAACATAAGAATGCCCAATCTGACTACCTTTAAGAGATCTTCAAACTCCGCCCCCGCCTCCACCCCTGGCCCGCCTCAGCCTACTATCTCTACCGCCTGCTCCAATCGTCTCCAATGTTGCGCCACCTCATTAATGATGCTCCATCTTCCTATCTAAAAAAATCAAGATTAAGGGTTACCTGGGAAGTAACTGTAACCGTTTTTTTTTATACGAAAAATGGAAGTTTTGATAGGGGCATCTGTTCCTCCTCACTCGAGTTCATAGAAACAACAACATTTTCGACAATTTTCGTGGAATAATTGTAACTCCTGTAGGTTTCTTCGCCTCAAGGTACTTGTTCATTCACTTTTTTTTTTAGTTTTATTCTTATTCGCGATTACTATCTTGCTTATTTGCTTATGGGAAAATGTATTATTTTATATGTTAAATCTATATACTGCAAGTCTTTGCTTGCATTTGTGATTGTATTGTATTTATTGTCTGCATAGGGCATTTGGTATTTATGTGTTAAGTAACAGAATTTTTGCTTTGTTTAGAACTAGAGTAGATGCTTTTTCATGGTATTATGTCATTGTTCATATCGAATTATATGATTGAAAAAAATCATAGCTATTACTTGTGTTTGTTTGGGAAATTAAACATATAATTGGATGTGATAACTACTGATTTGTTTTATTCTTATACGAAATTTTGTGCTTCATTTCTCTTTTGTGAATCATATTTAAAATGATTTTTCTATACCTTATATAAGTGTTGTTCTTGTTTTCAGAGCAATGTAGATAGAGATGATGAAGACAATCCGGATGATGATTGGAAAGAAAGTACATGATGAAGACTACTTATTAGGCTTTCTGTTTATTTTATTTTTTTGCGTTTTTTTAAACCTAATTTTAGGTGTGTGGATACATATAATAAATGAATTTAAATAATATTGCACATTTAACTTGTGTCGCAATTATTTAAACTTTTTGTAATTATTTAGATTTTTGTAATAATATCTTTTAATATAGGTAGTGAATTAAGTTTATTTTAAATGATAAAAATAATTAAATTAAATTGTTATTATTATATAATTAAATAATCAATATATTTATAAATATTTAATAAAATTATTATTTCATAATAAAATAATTAATAAAATAATAATAATTATTGTTATTATTAAATATTGCATAAATATCTCAAGTGTTAACATATGTGTTACATAACTGTTTTGCAAAAGTGTTACATGTGTTTGAAAAAAGTGATATACGAGTATTTATTATGTAGTTAATGTTATATTATGTTCATAAGTGTTTACAAAATAATATAGTTAATGTTATATTATATTTAAAAGTGTTAACAAAACAATGTAATTAATGTTACGTTATATTTAAAAGTGTCAACAAAATAATGTTATATTAGGATAAAAAAATGTTACAATAATAGTATATGTAACATTTTTATAGTGTTAAAATAAAATTTTAAAATTGATATAATGTGTTATTATAAACAAAAAAAAGTGTAACATTAGACTTTAGATAACAGGGCCAACATCGACACCGAAAAAGTGTTATTATTGATCTATAATAATATTTTTTCATTGTTAAGTAATATTTTTTGGGTGTTATATAATGTAACTTATGTTATAGTGTAACATGCACTTCAACACAACCAATCAAACAAAAATCAAATCAATACTCATGAATAAATTTTAAAATTTACTCAATTTTACAAGAAGATCTCTCAATCAACATAATAAGCACACTCAAGTGGTGAGTCACACCACACACTTTCCCCCCAAACTTAAATCGAAACAAGTTGAGAATTAAGTTTGCAAAAAGTGGTGAGATTTATCCTTGTAGTTTCCAACAATGAGCTTCTTGTAGAGAAGTATATGCATCACAACGATTCAAAGTATGTCCACCATGCACTATCCCCCCAAACTTAAATTGAAACAAAAGTTGCAATTTAAGTTTGCAAAAAGTGGTGAAACATACTTTAACATTTCAAACCAAGCACTTCTCGTATTTCCACTACGCATTCTCCTCAATGAGCATAATCAACCTACATGCCAAAAATGCAACAAAACTAAATCAAAGCATTTAAATGAAAGTAATAAAACAAACAATGGGTTGCCTCCCATCTAGCACTAAGTTTAACGTCTTTAAGCCGGACGGAATATGGAGAACTCATCGGAATAGCCAAGGATATTGTTCGTTCTTGCCATCAAATTTTAATCTTTGTGCTTCTTCCTCTATTAGGCATTTGTGGCAAGTAACGACCATAGTAGCATCCTTCGAGATTGGCTTTAAAAATTCAACTCATTTGAGCTTACACTCCATTAACCTCTCCTTTCGAGACCACCACTTATTCCATTTTATCAAATATATTCCCAACATCTCTTCAAGCTCTCTTTTGTACCTAAGGCATTGAGAAGAATCAATAGGTAAGACAAAATCAATATAAACAATATTTTGAAATTCAATGCAACTTGGAGAGTTAAAAGGTGTAGAAATGCTCATTTCACTCCCGAACTCATCATCAAGTGCTTCTAGACCTTGTTCCACTTCATTGAATTCATCCACCTCTAGTGATTCTTCATCTTCACTTAAACTTTCCTGATCAAGAGACAAGAAATCAAATATAATCTCTTCATCCTCAAAGCTCTCTTCTACCTTAGGCTCTTTACTCATCTCACTTGAATTTTCATACTCCAAGTTTTCTTTTTCCTTGTCTTCCTTATTCTCAATAAGCTCATCATCTCTTGAGTCTTCATTATCCCCCAAACTCTCTTCTACCTCTAACTCTTTTTCAATCTTTTCATCAAAATTCTCCATTTCATGAAGAGTGTTCCGTTCACTTATCATTTGACTCATTCGACGTTCTAGGGCCTCAAATCTCCTTTCATTTTCCTCATCTTCTTTCTTGCTTTCTTCTCTCTCTTTCTTTCTTTCTTCAATCTTCTTCACTCAGTGGTTGCCCTCTTTGTTCAAAAGACGTTTCACTCTAGAAGGACTAATCAATAAAAGAGGGAGGTTGTTTAACACTACGAACTAACTAAGAAATCAATTAAAGATAGAAAAATGTGCATATGTGATGGAAGATGGATGAAGGTGAACAATCTAAAGAGTATGTAAGGCAAACAACATCATGGAAAAGGCTCATGTAGACTCACACACACACATGCATTGATGGTTTTCATGTTATGATATTAAGGGCAATCACGTATGTACCCCTATTCCATATGGTCAAGGCAATTAGGTTCTCAACTCTTTTACGATTTTAAATCTCCTAGGATTGTCTCTTACTCTCAATTCCCATGAAGGTACTATGATCATAAGTTGGGTTCCCCTCACTAGTTCATCACTAATGTCCTATCATGAGGTTCTAAGCACAAGAAGGGTATGACTTACCTCTCCTCTCACTAACTAAATCATCTCATGCAATCAATGTTCAATTAAACCACTAAGCATAATATTGGAATGACCATCCCAACACTATGAATAGAGAATTTAATCACACAAATCATACATAAAATGAAAATAAACATTCATGATAGAAAATATTCATAACAATCATTTCATCAAACATGTGATGTGCAAAATCTACATAATTCTAACCAATCATATTGCTAGCCTCACATGAGGACTAGCCTCTACAAATCATAATAAAATCAACAAAATCCATGGCTAGCTCCAATTGAGCCAAATAATGAAGAAAATAACAAAATAAAGGTAAGTTGTCTCCCCTTTTATGGTGAACTTTCTCGTCCTTGATCATGCTAAATTCTTCAACCAATGATGAATTTTCCTTCGTAGATTGGTGGATGGATTGATTTATGGATGGATTTGAGAAAATCAAGTGGATAGGATGGATGAAGTGAAGGATGGAAGAGATGGAGATGAATGTGTGTGATTTAGGTGTCTAGTGTGTGCGGAAATTGATCCAAAATGATTCCTTCCGGATTATACACTCAAATGAGTATTTGTACCCTTGGAAGCTTCTAGAACATGTAATGGACGAAAAATGGACTTTTGTCTGAACACTGGTCGTGCAAGCGCAACACTCATGTCGGTGCAGCGCGTGCAGCGCAGTCTTACCGTTTCGCGCAAAACTTTCACATTCGAACCCCGATTTGAGTGATTCTTGAGCTCACGCGATCCTATCTTCCGTGGCTTTCTAACAATATATCACATGGAAAGTTTTGAGTTTCACATGAATACAGAGAAATTAGACAAGTTGGACGTGTGTTTTTCAACATTTTAGCTCGTTCTCCCTCGTTTCAACTCCGAATTGAGCTCCATTTTGTCTCACATCTTCCTTTTCGTGTCTAGAATCCATTTCTTCCTGGAAATCACAAAAATTACACCATTGTACCAATTCTCTAAATATTCACAAAAATAGCACAATTTAAGGCACTTGATCATGAAAATCACACATTATCATTTCAAAGCACACATTTCCATATCTTCATATAACACCAGCAAATGATATACAAAATAACTAAAAATACAATAAAATACATAATAAAAACACACTGACATCTAGGTGAAAATGATACCGATCACGGTCCTGCTCAATACACACAAAGTGCACTAGTGTAATTATATAGTCTAGACAAACTATTGCCAAATCACACTACAACCATACCGATAGATAGTCCCCATCCATCTCGGTTGTGGACATCTGTTTATACTTTATAAGGAGCCGATAATATGATCTTTCGTGTGACGCCACACACCACATTATCTACAGTATAAAGTAAATGGACTTTTGCAACAATATAATTACAAACGTTTGATCACATGATTCTCATTTCAAATATTATCAAAACATTGTTCATACAAAAAGTTAGACTTTTAGTATACAATCCCAACATGGAGCTGTAGAGAGAGATTCGTGCAGCGATTCAAGTGTGAACCAAGTGAAGATTCAAGACGGAATGAGAAGCGACGGCGCCCATATCTAGGGTTTATTTCTCAACTTAATCTTTCTCGTAATTTTCAAGAGAAGTATCGGATTGTATACTAAAAGTTTAGCTTTTTGTATGAACAATGTAATTGATGGGCGTTTTCTTAACACACAATTTTAATCCCCAAGTATGAAGGATATTTATCGTAGCTTAGATAAGCGACCAAGTTATATTCTTAAACCCAAAGGACAGTTTGCTATCAATTTATTATTATCTAATCTAAAGAACGTATAATAAAATAGCAAATAAAATAGAAACAGTAGAGATAAACGAGAGTTGCTCAAGTGAGAAGATAGGTAGCTCTTCGGGCTATCCAGTTTCACTAATTAATTTCCCTTCCATATGTCAATGTCCGACTTTGCCTTGTGGATTATGGACGCATCACTAAGTCATGTGCATCTACTCTATAGACACAAGCAGATAAGCGTGTAACACGTGTGAATAAACTTGGAGCAAGAGATATAATTATACCCCCTTTCTAGGTACTATCAGTATCAATTATTCCCGTGCACTAAGTACTCTAACCCTATATGATCTCCCATTATATGTACTATACAATTATCCTCTTTGTCCTACTTACTACCCCGAATTCAATTCAATTAGTAAGTATTCATATAAGATAGTTCTAATGAAACTTCGGAGTCCCCTCACTTAGAATCATAACATGAAATCCTGCTCATCAGTAAACACACTCAATCAATAACCAAGATATGTATTCAGACTCTACATAACAGTTAATGATGCACAAAACAACTTTAAGTATGAATTAATAAAGCATAGTCTTATATAAAATAAACCCACAAGTAGTATTGTACAGAGTATACATACGGAAGTTCAATTAACTAGATAAAAACCTTCATTACCCTAAAACTACCAAAGTGGTTCTAGCTCATGACGTTTGGAAGAACGTTCATGGTGTTTGGATAGATCTTACCCATAGTCTTGATAATTACAAGAAAGATTAAGTTGCGAAGTAAACCCTAGATGTGGGCGCCGTCGCTTCTCCCTCCATCTTGAATCTTCACTTGGTTCTCACTTGATTCGCTGAACGAATCTCTCTCTACAGCTCCGTAGGATGGAGTTAGGGTTTGGATGTGGTGTAGGTGAATGTGGAATATGACTCTCTTTTTGACGTGATCATCATCCCATTTTATACTTGTTAAACTCTCCTTATAGACCTTTACTGGGCTTTTTCTTGGAAAATATGTCAATTCACGCACAGGAGGGTCGGAATTACCAAAAATAGCACCGCGTGCCCCAGCTCGACCAAACTGGAAAGGTCGAGCGGATCTTGGCCAGGTCAAGCGGTGGTCGAACGGCCTCCCTGTTTGCTGAAAATCTGTATGGACCCTCGCTCGACCAAATCTACCCTCGCTCGATCAAATGATCTTGGTCGAGCATCACCTCTTGAGGTCGAGCGACGTCTCGGACTTCGTGTTTTCCAATTCTGAGCACTTCTGGCCTATTTTTCTACATAAATATAATCAAATAGCCTCAGTAGCCTCTGATTCGTAGATTTCCCATAAACTTACCAATTTACCTTGGTAATTGCCCAAATCGTACTCAATTTCCACACAAATCAGAGCTCAAAACAAGTGAATTATCACTCTCATTAGTTATAACAATTTATTTGAAATGAGAATCATATGATCAAATGATTGCGTCTTATAATTTATTTATATGTCCGATAAAAATAGTTCACTTACTTTATTCTTTAGATAATATGTTGTGTAACAACACGCAGAAGATCATATTATAGGTTTCCTTATCAAGTATAAACAGATGTTCACAATCGAGATATACGTGGACTCTCTATCGGGATAGTTTTAGTGTGATTTGGTATTAGTTTGTCTTGACTATAGAATCACATTAGTTTACTTTGTGTGTATTGAGCAGGACCGCTTGAGATCGTTCGACTTATACTGACTATACAAGAGAACTTGATCTCAGTTATTATGGATGTTCGTGCAAGAACATCGATACATAAGGTAGTATGTATTTCTTTGATTCATCAATGAGTGAGATATACATGTAATTAAATTAACAAACTCTGTGAGTTGGGAAATAGTGTTGTCTTTATGGTGTGCTGTTGATTGTAGAAGGAATCCATGTCATGTTAAATGGGTTGACGATGCCCCCTTGAGGAGCTCATAAGGATTATCATGTAAACCCTCAGTTGGATTTAATTCGGCATGATAATGAGTTTGAGTGGTATTACTCTCGGATAAGATATTAATTAATGGAGTTATCAGTAACTTAATTAATTAATGGGCATTATATATCTTAAACATGGGGAGAGTGACGGACCCATAATAAGAAAGAGCCCATAAAGTAATTATGGGAATAGAGCTGCAGTGCAATAATAATATTTTTGGAATATATTATTATTATTGAACTTAAGTATAAGTTTAGGGCTAAACTTGGATACTTAAGCCCAATGGTGGCCTGACTCTAATTTCTCCTCCTGGTTCCTACTGTAGCCCATATATAAGTTATCTTAGCTTTCCGGAAACCCTAAGATTACATGTCTAACCATGAGTAGGGAAGAGATAATAGCAGATTGAGAGAATCTTGAGGATCGTCGCCCACACGACGTGAAGATTGGACTTGGGAATACAACAGAAGATCAAGAGGTTGCTTTCAGCAAACTGATCTTCAACTTTCACGATGTTTCTATATTCGTGTGGAACTCAAAACTGGTTGTGTGATACACTGTTCGAAAGCCACTGAATAGAGGATCGTTTTGGTATGAAGATCACTCAAATCGAAGATTGGATGGGGATGTTATGCCCAAAATCGTGAGGCTGCGCATTTTGCCGGCGAGAATTCCTCTTCTTCCAACATACCCTGGTGAAAGGTAATATGTTATGTTCTTGCTTCCGCTGATATAGATCGTATGAAACCCTAACAGTTCACATTAATCAAATTATCGAACGCCAACAATTGGTATCAGAGCTTCGGTTTCATGGAAGACGTGACACGTTAGGCTAGGGTTTATGTGCTAAACGTGGATTAGGGTTTAGAATATTAATTGTTATACTTGGGTACCCTACACGTTTGACGGCGATCGTGGACTCAATGGCGATGTGTCCCGGGTCAAGGCAACCCGTGAAATGAACACCTTAGGGCGCAAGTAATCCTGCTTGTTGCGTAAGGCATCGATTCAACAGCTGAAGTGTCGGACAAGACTTTCTAATTTAAGTGGCAATTTAATTCGTGATATATAACTACCATAATTGATTTCATTGTCTATTATTGTTTTATATGGTTGCATGTCGATATCGATGATTTCGATAATCTGGTCGATATCGACAATTTTGATAATCTAGTCGATATCGATGATTTTAATAATCTAGACGATATCGACGGTCAATATCGATAGTTTTAAAATTTTGATAATTTGGAAATTTCAAATTTTTGATAATTTGGAGATTTTCGAGAATTTGATAATCTGGATATTTTTGAAATTTTGATAATCTGGAAGTTTTGAAAATTTGATAATCTGGAAGTTTTCAAAAATTTGATAATCTGGAAGTTTTTGAAAATTTTATAATTTGGAAATTTTGAAAATTTAAATTTTGAAAATTTGATAATCTAGAGATTTTTGAAAATTTGATAATCTAGAAATTTCGAAAATTTGATAATTTGGAAATTTTGAAAATTTGATAATCTGAAAATTTTTGAAAATTTGATAATCTGGAAGTCTTTGCCGATATTTGTGCTTGTGGCGAACAATCGAATTCGCTGATATATAACTGTTTATAATTGATTTAATTATCTGATTATTATTATATATGTATGCATGATTCTCCATGATTTACTGTCTTTGGTGTAATAGGAGCATGCTAGGTTGCATATTTTATTATTGAATTTTATGTGCATGTAAAACACTCGGTGTTAAATAACTAAGTGGGAGAGGGGATTGATAATTAATTCCCGTGGCCTCCATTATTGTTTTGTAAGTGATGTGAGTAAACTTGCGTGTTGGCAATAGACATTCCTCTCCATCGGATGAGTTTATTCACGGATCACTAGTACAAACTTCTTTATGATGATTGTAGGAAGTTATCCGAGCGCATGTGTACTTCTCCATCTGTAAGGCACATAAGCTTGCGCAATGGACTTGGGATCAAATAATGGTGTACACTTAGGTGCAAATAATAAGTATCCTCCCCATCGGACTACTGTTATTTGCATGGCTAAAGAGGAACCGACTATTAATTATTTTGTCATGAGGTTAGATTGACAAATAAAATTAATGGATAAAATCTTCTCTTATAAATGTTCGGGTTTGTATACGTCGACACTATCATGGCATGCAGACTCACGGTGCTTGAGATGTCATTGAATTTTATTTTATATTATTTTGAGGGAATCAATATAAATAGATAAATTCGAAGGATTTGATCGGTGTATTTATTTACGTGATTCCCTGTTTTTCAAATGGTTTTATCTCGCTTATTGTTTACTAAAAGAAAACATATTTACTAGTCCAAAATTAGATGATTAGAAAAGAATCTTGGTTTCGATTCTTACTGTTTAGGAAAATATATGTGTTCTCACTAAAGATGTCCTCTAGTATCTATTTAAGTCTCTAGTGAAAAGATGAGAGGTTAATAGAAATGTGATGGTCAATCTCACGCGACTCTTCAGATACTTGAGTAAATTAAAAAGACAAAAGGTCATGGTTGACTTGATTAATGAATTTGAAAAACATGGAGTAAAAATTGAAAGGGAAACATTGATCAATTTTATTCTCCATAGTTTGCCAAGATATTTTGAGTAAGTTCCACCTGGGTTACGAGAGATTGTACTTGGTGGGAAACTTCTGACAAAATATGTGGTGAAGGAAATCAATTTTCATCAAGATGTGAACAAGGTTAGTATCTTATTCACTAGTTGTTGAAGCATGATTAGTGATGGCATCTACTGACACGTTGTGTGTAGATACCGGAATCACTAAAAGCCTGCAACTAAGTGATGATAAGATTATTGAGTACATGGGTAAGCTACGAAAGTAGTGGCTATTGCAGTGGGAGTTGTTTTTTTATCTTCTGAGAGGAATAAACATTTGATTATGAGAAATTATCATTACGTACATTTTCATAGAAAGAATTTTATTTCAGTTTCTATGCATTTACGGTTGGATACTCCATTTCATTTAAATGACATGCTCATAGTAATGAAGGATGAAGCTATAATCTGTTGTGGTACGTTGGTGGATAATTTGAACACTCTTAAATCATGTTTATCCCACGGATGCAACAAATTGTAATGATAACGCGTCGTCTAATTTTAATAAAAGAAAGGAACCTTCGGATATGAACCAAACATACCTTTTGACATCTGAGATTAGGTCATGATTGCCTTTTCAAGGTAAAGGGGTGTAGAGCCAAAGATATGTTGGAATTAGTTCATTACGATTTATGCGGTCCTAAGATTATCCTTACGAGTGGTAGTTAGATATAATTTTTTATGCACCGCAAGTCTAATTACTATGATTAATTCAAAAGTGCATGACACAAACGGTGAAGGGTCATCGAAAATAAATCCTCATTTACGATTTAATCGTGGTGGCGAATACTTCTTAGGACAGTTTAGGAACTATTTATCAGAGGTTGGTATTGAATCCCAAGTTGTCAACTCCGAGCAAATCCCAACCGACTGGTGTGGCGAAAAGAAGGAATAGGACTCTTAAAGAAATGATTAGATAGATGACGAGTTATTTGGAATTACTAAATTCATTTTATGGGTATGCCCCAGAAACAACAAATCGTAAGGATGTTTTTCTGTTTGTGGGATATCCTAGGAAAATGAAGGTGTTTTATTTGATAGTCCAAAAGACCAAAGGGTGATCGTTAACACGAACACTTGATTTTTGAAAAAGGACTATGTAATAAATCACAAACCCATGTATAAATTTTTCTAAAGGATGTGAGAGGGAAAAACAAAAACTATAGTACCAATTGTACAAGAGGATATACCACAAGGAAACTGCATCGCGTGATACGTCTGATACACAATTGCGTGTAGTGCTTTATCATCGTGGGAGGGTTGTTCTACAACCTGATAGATTTATGTTTTGGGAGAGTCGTAAGATTTGATCCCTAGTAAATATGAAATCGGCTCATGGGTACGACAAAGTACTGTAAGATAGAAATGCGAAATCTTAGCAAACTTGCAATTATTTCTGAATTAGAATCTATAAATTCTAAATTAGATCTAGGAGCTTGTAGAACCACTAAGTGGTGTGAAAGCCATTTGAAGTGGCTCTACAACATAAAAGAGAATCAGACAATAAGGTGATACTTTGAAACAAGGCTTGTTGCATATAGATACACTCAGAAAAAAGGTGAGTTCGAGTATGAGGAAACCTTTTCGCTGGTAGCTAAGTTTAAGTCGATTCAGATTCTTTTATTCTATTGCTGCTCATATTGAATTATGAGGAATAGAAAATAGATGTCAAGACAGCTTCCGTGATTGGATGTCTTGAGGAAAACAACTATGTGAAGCAACCGGAGTGATTCATTACAAAGAGCTAAGAGTATTTTGAGTGTAAGTTTAAAATTGTCCATCGATGGACTAAAGTAAACTTCAAGATCTTGAAGCATCCGTTTTGATGAGGAATCCAGTGATATGGAATTATTCAATGCGCGGATGTGTCTTGTGTATTGAAAAGAGTGACGAAAACGTGGTGATATTTCTTGTACTATACGTAGATAGTATATTACTCATTGGAGACAATTGATGAGCGTTTTCTCAACACACAATATTAATCCCCAAGTGTGAAGGATGCTATTGTAGCTTTGATAAACGACCAAGTGATTATCGAACCCAAAGGACGTATTATTATCAATTTAATTATATTATAACTTATTAAGACTATTATGGAAAAATAGTTTTGGTGATTAAGTAACTAATAACTAAATAATTAAAAGAACAATTAAACTAAATAAACAGTAGAGATTGAACGAAAGTGAATAAGTGAGAAGATAGGTAGTTCTTTGGGCCATCCAGTTTTACTTATTAATTTCCCTTCCATGTATCAATGTCCGACTCTGCCTTGTGGAATATGGACGCATCACTAAGCCATGCAAATCTACACTATAGACACAAATAAATAAGCGTGTGACACTTGTGAATATCCTTGGAGCAAGAGATACAATTCACCCCACTTTCTAGGTGCTATCAGTATCAATTATTTCCCATGCACTAAGTACTCTAACCAGATATGATCTCCCTTTATAGGTACTATAACGTTATACTCTTTGTCCTACTTATTAAGCCGAATCATATTCAATTAACAAGTATTTATATAAGATAGTTCTAATGAGACTTCGGAGTCCCCTCACTTAGAATCATAACATGTAATCCTGCTCAGCAATGAACGCACTCAATCAATAATCAAGATATGTATTCATACTCTACATAACAATTAATGATGCACAAAACAACTCTGAGTATGAATTAAAAATGCATAGTCTTATATAAAATAAACCACAAGTAGTGTTGCACGGAGTATACACATGGAAGTTCAATTAACTTATAAAACCTTAATAAACCCTAGAACTACCGAAACTGTTCTAGCCCATGATTGATCGAAGAACAATCATGGTGGTTGGATAGATATTACCCATAGTCTTGAAAATTACAAGATAAATTAAGATGCGAAGTAAACCCTAGATGTGGGCGCCGTCGCATCTCTCTCCATCTTGAATCTTCACTTGGTTCTCACTTGATTCGACAGACGAATCTCTGTCCATAGCTTCGTGGATGGCGGTAGGGTTACGGATGTTGTGTAGAATGAAGGTGGTGGTGAACTCCTCTTTCCCTTGCGTAGGGTCTTTCTTTTATACTTGGGAGCTCTCCTTATGGACCTAGGATGAGCTTTTTGGAAGAAAACACGCACCGAAATTGTAAAAATACAGATCCGGACGTGTCCAACACATCGGTTCGACCAAGACCCTTGGTCGAACCACACATCCCCTGGTCAAATCGCTGGACCAATCAAAAGCGTAGTGGTTGAACTGCATCTGCGAAAACTTATGCTTTTGGTTCGACCATGGTTCGACCAACACGCCTGGTCGAACCACACTGTCGTGGTCGAACCATACTTCTGATAGCTTCCAACACCTGGTTTAACCATGGGTGATGGTCGAACTACTCTCCTGCTGGTCGAACCGGGTTCCTCTAGCACCCTTTCTCCGATTCCAATCACTTCTATACCGTTTTACTTTGCAAATCCACTCAAACAGACTTAAATGCACATTATTCATGACTTTCCACTACACAACTCGATTTATATTGACTTAAGATCAAATCAAACATCATTATCACACGAATCAGAGCTCAAAACACACACTCATCAACAATGAAAGAATATTATTGGGTATATGGGTATGGTTCATAAAGCAGTATGAAATAAAGGACTTAAGAGAAGTAAAATATATTCTTGTGATCATGGTGATACGGATCACAAGATAGAATGTTGTGCTCATCTCAAACTTCATAAAATGATACAATCCTTACTCATTTTAGCATGTGATTTTATCTAAGAAAATGTGTCTTAAGACACAAAAGAAGATAAAGGTGTAGAAAGCGGTTACTTATGCTTTGGCGAATAAGGAAGCTTAATCTATGGAATGCTATGCACGATAAAGGATATCTATTTGTTAAATGCATGCAGAGTCGATATCAATATTACCCGGAACAAGAGTGATGAACTGCGGTAAGACATATTTGAAGTGTCTGAGAAGGACTGGAAATTATATGTAAGATTACCAGACAGATTCATTGCTTCTTGTGGATTACGTAGATTCGGATTTTTCAAGTCAGGTAGGACGATAGTAAATCCACCTCAAGGTTATGTGTTTAATTTTAGGAAGTAGAGTCATAATATGGAGAATTGTCATATAGAAATATATTTCAGACTCCGCCATGGAAAGATGATAAATTGGAGCCTCTGAGACAGCCAAAGTATCTGTATGACTCTAGAAACTTCGTGATGGACTTGGATGTGGTTTCTAAGTTTTCCCAAGGTTATCACAATTTATTGTGATAATGATGGTGCAGTTGCAAACTTGAAGGAACCACGAGCCCATAAGGTAATTAAACACATTAAGAGTAAGTACCACCTTATACGAGAAGTCTTATGATGAAGGGAAGGTTGTTGTCGCCAAGATTACATCAGAAGATAACCTAGTAAATCCATTTACAAGGACCTTAAGGCGAGAGCTTTTGATGGTCGTGTAGTGGGAGTGGAAATCAAATGTATGGAAGTTGACATGGAAGCATAGTCTTTTAGTATAAGTGGGAGATTGTTGGATTGTATACTAAAAGTCTAGCTTTTTGTATGAACAATTTTATAACAATTTATTTGAAATGAGAATCATATGATAAAATGATTGTGTCTTATAATTTATTTATTTGTCCGATGCAATAGTCCACTTACTTTATACTGTAGATAATATGTTATGCGACAACACCCGGAAGATCATATTATCGGTTTCCTTATAAAGTATAAAAAGATGCTCACAACCGAGATAGACGGGGACTTTCTATTCGGATGGTTGTAGTGTGATTTGGTATTAGTTTGTCTTGACTATAGAATCACATTAGTGCACTTTGTGTGTATTGAGAAGGACCGCTTGAGATTGTTCGACTTATACTGACTATATAGGAGAACTTGATCTTAGTTATTATGGATATTCGTACTTAATCCCTATACAATAACCTCAACACGTAAGGCATTATGTATTTCTTTGATTCATCAATGTGTGAAATTTACATGTAATTAAATCAACAAACTCGGTGAATTGGGAAATAGTGTTGTCTTTATGGTGATGATGTCCCCTTGAGGAGCTCATAAGGATTATAATGTAAACCCTACAAGTGGATTTAATCCGGCATGATAATGAGATTGAATGGTACTATTCTCGGATAAGATATTAATTAATGGAGTTATTAGTAACTTAATTAATTAATGGGCATTATATATCTTAATCATGGGGAGACTGTCGGGCTCAAAATAAGAAGGAGACTTAAGTATAAGTTTTGGGTTAAACTTGGATACTTAAGCCCAATGGAAGCCCGACTCTAATTTCTCCTCCTGGTCCCTGTTGTAGCCCATATATAAGTTATCTCAGCTGTCCGGAAATCCTAAGATTACACGCTTAACCGTGAGTAGGGAAGAGAGAACAACAAATTGAGCGGATCTTGAGAATCGTCACACACACGACGTCAAGATTGGACTTGGGAATACTGCAGAAGATCAAGATGTTGTTTTCAGCAACCTGATCGTCAACTTCCTCAATGTTTCTGTATTCGTGTGGAACTCAAAACTAGTTGTTTGATATACCGTTGGAAATCCACGGAAGAGTGGATAGTTTTGGCACAAAGATCACTCAAATCGAAGGTTGTATGAGGAAGTGATGCACAAAATCGTGAGGCTGCACATATTGCCGGCGAGAATTCCTCTTTTTCAACATACCCTGGTAAAAGGTAATATGATTTTTTGTTCTTGCTTCCACTGATATAGAATCGTGTGGAACCCTAATGGTTCACGTTAACCAAACTATCGAACGCCAACAGTAAGATCTATCCAAACACCATGAACGTTCTTCGAAGCATCATTGGCTAGAATCACTTTGGTATTTTTGGGGTTTATGAAAGTTTTATCTAGTTAGTTGAACTTCTGTATGTATACTCCGTGCAACACTACTTGTGGATTTATTTTATATAAGACTATGCGTTTTTAATTCATACTCAGAGTTGTTTTGTGCATCATTAACTATTATATAGAGTTTGAATATATATCTTGGTTATTGATTAAGTGCGTTCACTGCTGAGCACGATTTTATGTTATGATTCTAAGTGAGGGGACTCCGAAGCTTCATTAGAACTATCTTATATAAATAATTATTGATTGATTGAATTTGGGTTAGTAAGTATGATAAATAGGGTAATTTCATAGTACCTATAAAGAGAAATCATATCGGGTTAGAGTACTTAGTGCACGGGAAATAATTGATGCTGATAGTACCTAGAAAGGGAGGTGAAATTATGTTCTTGCTCTGAGGTAATTCACATGTGTTACACGCTTGTCTACTTGTGTCTATAGAGTAAATTTGCATGACTTAGTGATGCGTCCATAGTCCATAAGGCAGAGTCGGACATTGACATACAGAAGGGAGATTAATTAGTGAAACTGGATGGCCCGAAGAGCTACCACTCTTTTCACTTGTTCAACTCTCGTTTATTCTCTACTGTCTCTATTTTATTAGTTATTTAATTATTATGTTTATTAGATTAATAATCACTTTCCAATTTAATTGCTAAACAATAGTTTCTATTAATTTAGCAAATAATAAATTGATAACCAACTTTCCTATGGATTCGATAATATAACTTGGTAGTTTATCTAAGCTACAATCGCATCCTTCATACTTAGGGATTAATTGTGCGTTGAGAAAACACCCATTAAGTTTCTGGCACTGTTACCGAGAACGGTTGTCCTTATCAATTTTATTATTTCTAGTTTAATTGAAACTACTCTAACTTGTCTTTAATTTCTCACGCTGAATTTTTCTTAGGTGTATGCACACTAGGTCGTAGGGAGCAACATTAGTGCCTTTTGATCCAAAAATTTGAGCATCGTTAAGGAAGAAGAAGACAAAGAAAAAGAAGAATAAGAACGTGGAAGCAACCGAAAATCTTGATCTAGGAGTTGAAGTTGAAGTACCGAACTCAAAAACTATTTTAGTTGAAACTGAAGATAAGTCGGGAACAGAATCAGTCAACATGGCCCAAGATAGGGCAAATCTGGATAATGTTGCCATCCGTGAAGTTTTTAAGAACAACAGAGGGGGCGACTCAGGGCTATTAGGAGCACACGGAGCCGATGCAGATTTTGATCTTCACCCCGCTCTTATTAGCATGATCTAAAGGATCCCTTTCTCTTGGGGAACCTTTGAAGATCCTCAACAACATCTGAATAAGTTCCTGGGTTATGAGAGTACACAAAAGAGCGCAGGAGATCATGAAGATGCAAGGAGGATCTTTTGTTTAAATTCTTACTTACTAAAAGAGCGAGAGATTAGTATGATACTCTAAATGCAGCAGATTGCACTACATGGGTGCAGTTGAAATTGAAGTTCTTGTAGAGATATATGCCACCTTCTAAGGTGTTCAGGATGAAGCAAGACATCAATCAATTTGCATGCTAAGGAAGTGCCCATAACATGGATTGTCAAAAGGTTAATACATTAGTATTTTCTACAATGGGTTGGATTGTGATTCTCGTGTTCTACTTGATGCTTCATCAAATGGAGCATTACTTGCCAAGACATCTATTGAGGCCGAAAAGCTCTTTGAGGATATTTTGATGAATTTCAAGTATGTTCTAGGAAAGGTAGTACAGGTTGAACACACCATGGTGAAGTCGAGTAGAGAGGATGAAATCGTCTCAATCTTGGCGAATATCAACAAGTTACTTGAATCACAGCAGAAGCATATTACGGAGTTGTCACAGAGAGTACCAATGATGCAGTAGCAGGATGTTTGTGATGAGAGATCGATCCAAGAGGAGCTAAAAGAGGCGAACTACGCCATGGGACAAAGTATTCAAGGAACTAGGTATCAAAGAAACATGAATTACTAAGGGAACTACAACAATCGTGGTCACTTGGATAATTATCAACAACCAAGGAGGCCGGAATTTTCATGGACTAATCGGTATGCAGCAATCCAACCTTCTATTGGTGTTGATCATGGTGCGAAGATAGATTAAGGAAAACCTGGTTTGGAAGATACTGTGAACCACACGTGGCTAGAAATGATGCAAGGGTGGATCATTTGGAAAAGAAGATAGATTCAATTCATGATGAGTTATCTAAGCAGATGAAGAACCTTACGTTGTTGATGGGAGAGATGGTGGGGAATGTTAACAAGCTCACACAAACAATTGAGAAAGGTAAGTTTCCTTTTCAAAGCATAATGAACCCAAAATCTTGTAATGCCACCACTTTGAGGTCAAGAACGCAGTATGAAGGTCCAATGCTACCAGTCGGCAAAAACAGAGAGGACGTGTCTCCGCTCGACCACCGTTCGATCAAGACTTTTGGTCTAACTACAGTCGAGCAACACTCTGAGGTTCTGAATGGTAACGTTCAGGTTACAGGTACCTCACTCGACCAAAATGAGGCTGCTCGACCAGACCCTTCTGGTCGAGCTGAGGTCGAGCGGACATCTTACATCTGGACAATCAAACTCTGATTACAGGTACCTCGCTTGACCACTATTAGGTCATTCGACCATCCCTTTATGGTCGAGCAGAGGTAGAGCAAGGTCAGTCGATGCCGATTTCCATATAGGACGTTACACCTGCAGTTCAGAACACTTCAGTACCATCACAAGAGCATAATATTGTTCAGATAGTAGAGAAGAAGTGGGAAAGAGCTAAGAGATTGAGAGTAGAAAAGGACAAAGCGAAAGAGGTTGAACGTGATGAGTGGGGAATTCATAAGACAAAGATACTTCCTCCGTTTCCTTATAGGTTAGTTAAGAAGGGATTGGAAGAAAATTTCAAAAGGTTTTCGGATATCATGAACAAAATAAGCTTGAACATTCCTTTTTCCGAAGCAATCATGGAGATGTCGTACTATGCCCGATTTTTTAAGGATATCATATTGAGAAAGAGAAGCTTGAACGGGGTTGAAACTATCAATCTATCCAAGAACTGTAGCTTGATCATTCAGAGGAAGCTACCAGTAAAATTGAAAGATCCTAGAAGCTTCACTATTCTATGTGAGATTGGAAAGGGGCCGGCACGAAAAGCATTGTGCAATCTTGGTGCAAGCATCAACTTGATGCCCTTGTCTATATTAAAGAAGCTAAGTTTGGGGGAGCTTGCTCCCATGACAGTAGCATACTTTAAGAAGCTAAGTTTGGCAGATAGGTCCATGACTTTTCCGAATGGGGTGGTAGAAGATGTACTTGTGAAAGTAGAGAATCATGTCTTTCCCGTGGAATTTCTTGTGCTAGAGATAGAAGATGACAAGAATAATGTTCCTCTTATCTTAGGGAGACAATTCCTTGCCACTGCTGGAGCAATGATTGATGTCTAAAAGGGAGAGTTTAGACTACGCACGGATAAGGAAGAGGTTCTGTTCAACATTAATAAAGCAATAAAGATACCTATGGAGACGCAGTGCAACAATATTGATGTGGTGGAGGAGATCGTGAAGGAAGACATGTCTTTAATCCTTTCAAATGAACCTTTGGAGACATGCTTGATGGAGTCTCTTACTTTTCCTACCACAAAACGGATGCACCATAAGAAAACAGGCCTATAATACCAAGAAATATTGTCATTAAAAGTAAGAATCCTGTCATTAAAAACATATTATGATAGGAAATTCTCTATCATTAGTCTGTCATTATAGCCTCTCTAGATAAAGGTCTTTAATGACAGGAATTGAGTCCTGTCATTATTTTCGTAGCATGTATAAAGAGGGGATTTCCCTCTCATTAAAATTCTTCCAAAGTAATAAAATTTTCTATCATTACATCATTATATACCTGTCATTAAAACCTTCCTCATTAATTATTTTGTATATCATTAAATATAGCTGAAAATAATAATTCTAAAAAAGGTAAATATAATTTAAAGTAAATATCTTTACAATATTAAATACATCCAAAGCATTACAGTCAAGAATTTACAAAAGATTGCTATCTATGTCTGGTCTAACTACAATCATGCAAAACATTTCAATGAAGTATTGCAGCTAGGAGCTGTAGAACTCAAGTGCCTTTTGATGTTGCCTTCTCATTCTACACGAGAAGTAGTGGAAACCAGCATCAAAACCTTCTAAACAAGACAAAGTGCTACTACTCCAACCCTCCACCAAGAGAAATCCAGAATCAAGATGAGCCAGCAGCAAAGAAAACCAGCTGCCACAATGTAGAAAATTGTCCATAATGCAGAATTCAGAAATCCAACACTAAAAGAAACCAGCAACAAAATTGCCAAAATAATAAGCCCAATTGCAGAAAACCATTAGCACAAATTGTAGAAAACATCAGCACAATTAAAGGAGCTATACACCTGATGTTTATAACCCAAAAGCAACTAACATAGTAGGCCATCAAAAGCACAAGAATTCAGCATCAAGATTACAAGAAAATCAACAGAATTGCAGAACAGCACAAAAGCAAAATAAACCTGGTACTTACAACCTTTCAGTTGTAAGTATCCAAACGGATTAGCACACATCAATCATACAACAAGTAAAACTAAAAACCAGGACACGAATCTTCTTCAATAGCAGAAAACCAGCGTGTTAGAACTAATCAGAAAATAGAAAACCCCAACAGTACAAAAATCACAGCAGCAACCCTTAGTTAATTGCAGGTTAAAAACTGTTTCTTATAAACGTATAATAGAAAGTTATAAAGCTATTAGTATGATAAAGGCAGAAACTACCCACATGAGCGGACTAAGATCAACTCATACCAAGTGCTAAAATACTTCCAGGTAACCAATTAGGCACCTGATTATAAGAAGCAAAAGACTGCAATGAGTAATATACCATTGGGTAAATAAGAAACCAAAACTAGGTCGAGGACAAGGAAATCCAGTTCGTTACCTTTCCTGCTCGAGAAGATTAGATCAAGATAGTCATCGTCATCCTTTTGAATAGCAAGCACATCATACCTATTAATTTACTGCACAAGTGATAAATTATGAACCTATAAATTTACTGTAAACAGAAAGGACTCCTACACATCTAATTCAAACAATAATCGAGTAAATTCCATAGTAATTTCAGAGTAAGAGACAAACTGAAATAGAGATGTTGAGAAAAACTCCATTCAAATGGAGTGATATCCTAAATACAAAGCTGCAGGTTTGCTGTCAAGAAACCAGACAGCAGACTAAGGGCCAAATGCCAAATCAGCGTGAAACGAAGGCTGCCCAGGTCTGTCGGAAAATGGCCCACTAGAATCGTATGAGATGCGCACCAGAGCTCTGTGGAAAATTGGACGACGGCGGCACTTTGAGTCGGCGGCCGTCGGTTTCTGCAATTCGCTCAGGACACCAGTGGAATGAAGAACCCATCAGCGAGAACGTCAAAGGCGTGAGAAGATCTGTACCATTGCAGATCGATGAGAAGAAATAGAAGAGGAGGTAGGGGCCATCGCAAAGAGGTCGCGACCAGAAACCCAGTGAGAGCAGGCGGCAACTAGAAGCCGGGGCACAGGATGGGCCGACAGCAAGGAGTATCCCCACACAAAGCACAGTTAAAACCAAAACATAAAATTCATTTAGAGACCTATGAATTCCTAAAGAGAACGAAAAATACCTGTTAATGAGAGGAATATCAATTTTCTCATTAATGTTTATGTGTATTATTTTATAGTCAAAAAAATATGGTATTTAATGAGAAGATTTTCCTCCTCTCATTATTTTTTTGTCAATATTGATCCATTTTCTTGTAGTGATGAGCTCTCCAATGAGGTATGTATTGAATTTCTTGAAAATTTACTTGCTTTGGGTGATGATAGGTATAACCCAAAAAGAACCAAGCTAGAGGAAGTGAAGTGGACTAGGCAGTACCTCATGTTGGATAGAGAGAGCACACTGAGGGAAGAAAAGAAGGAGGAGTTGAAACCACTACCGGAGCACTTGAAGTATGTCTATCTTGGCGACAATGAAACATATCCGGTAATTGTATCTTCTTTTCTTACTGATGATCAACTTGAAAAGTTGTTAGATGTGCTAAGGAAATATAAGTCTGCGATTGGATGGTCTCTTGATGATTTGAAGGGTATAAATCCATCATATTGTATGCATAAAATAAAGTTTCTAGATGAAGCTAAGGGGAGTATTCAGAATCAGCGAAAGGTTAACCTGGTATTCAATAAGTGATTAGGAAGAAAATCTTAATGTGGTTAGATGCAAGAATTATATATCCCATTAGTTATAGTCCCCATGTGAGTCCATTGCATGTTGTAGCTAAAAAGGGGAGCATGATTTATTGTGAAAGCCGATGATGGAGAGACATTAGCCACGAGAATTCCTACAGGATGGCATGTGTGTACTGATTATAGGGGACAGAATGAAAATACATGCAAGAAACTAATCTTGTCTTGAATTCGGAGAAGTGACATTTCATGGTGAGAGATGAGATTGTTCTAGGACATCATGTTTCTGCTAAGGGATTGCAGGTTGATAGAGCCAAGGTGGTGGCAATTGAGAAGCTTCCACCACATACTAATGAGAAGGGAGTGCAGTCCTTCCTTGTACACGCCGGATTCTATAGAAGATTTATTAAAGACTTCTCCAAATACTCAAAGCCATTATCTCACTTACTTGAAAAGGATGTTCCTTTTAATTTTAATGATGACTGTCTAACAACTTTTCAGGTTTTGAAATAGGCGCTTATTACTACACCTATCTTGATCACACAGGATTGGACTCAGCCGTTTGTACTTATGTGTGATGCAAGTGATTTTGCACATGAAGTGGTGCTCGGGAAGTTGAGGGAGAAAAAGTTCTGCGCTATCTACTATGTGAGTAAAACTTTTGATGCAGCACAAAAGTGTTGGATTGTATAATAAAAGTTTAACTTTTTATATTAACAATGTTATAACAATTTATTTAAAATGAGAATCATATGATCAAATGATTGCGTCTTATAATTTATTTATATGTACGATGCAATAGTCCACTTATTTTATACTGTAGATAATATGTTGTGCGACAACACGCGGAAGATCATATTATCTGTTTCCTTATAAAGTATAAACAGATGCTCACAACCGAGATAGACGGGGACTCTCTAACGGGATGGTTGTAGTGTGATTTGGTATTAGTTTGTCTTGACTATAAAATCACATTAGTATGATTTGCGTGTATTGAGCAGGACCACTTGAGATCGTTCAACATATACTGACTTATAGAAGAACCTGATCTCTGTTATTATGGATGTTTGTATTCTTAATACATATACAATAACCTTAACACGTAAGACAATATGTATTTTTTAATTCATCAATGGGTGAGATTTACATGTATTAAATCAACAAACTCGGTTAGTTGGGAACTAGTGTTGTCTCTATGATGTGCAGTTTATTGTAGAAGGAACTCGTGTCCAACATAGGTTGATGATGTCCCCTAGAGCAGCTCATAAGGATTATCATGTACACCCTGCAGGTGGATTTATTCCAGCATGATAATGAGATTGAGTGGTACTACTCTCGGATGAGATATTAATTAATGGAGTTGTCAGTAACTTAATTAATTAATGGATATTGTATATCTTAAACATGTGGAGACTAACGTGCTCATAATAAGAAGGAGCCCATAACATAATTATGGGACTAGAACGGTAGTGCAGTAATAATATTTCAGTGGTATATATTATTATTATTGGATTTAAGTATAAGCTTTGGGCTAAGCTTGGATACTTAAGCCCAATGGAGGCCCAACTCTAATTTCTCCTCCAGGTTCCTGCTGTAGCCCATATATAAGTCATCTCAGCTGTTCCAACCCTAAGAAGAGACACGCCTAACACGTGAAGAGGGTAGACAAAACATCAGATTGATAAGATCTTGAAGATCATCGCCCACATGATGTCGAGATTGGACTTGGAATACAACAGAAGATCAAGAGGTCGTTTGTTGTTGCTATCTACCAACTTGCACTATTTTTATAAAATCATACAGACCTCAAAATTCAATGTGTGTATACTGATGGAAAGCCACGGAAGAGAGAATCATTTTAGCGCTTAGTTCACTGAATTCTGAGATCGGATGAGAGAGTTATGCTCAAAACGGTGAGGCTGCGCAGGCTGTCGGTGAGAATCCATCTTCTTCAACATACCCTGGTGAAAGGTAATACGTTTCTTGTTTTCATGCTTCCACTGACTGTTAGAAATGTATGGAACCCTAACGGTTCAAGTTAACCAAATGATCGAATGCCAACAATTGGTATCAGAGCTTCAGTTTTGTGGTGAAGCGTGACACGTTAGGCCAGGGTTTTTTGTGCCAACGTGGTTTAGGGTATAACATATTTGGTATTATGTTAGTAAACTCTATTTTTAAATGTTGATTGTGGAGTCAGGGTAGATGAATGCCATGGTGCTGATTGACGGACTCGGCTGCACGGTGGACGAATATCAGAACGAGTTAGACAGCCGATGAATGGCACGACGTGACGCGAGGTCACTGAGCGATGCTTGCAGGCGGCGTTATGTAGAAAAATGAAGCTATCACATGTCGCTGGAACCATCCTCGCCGGTGCTAAACCAGTATGGATGAGGCGCTGAGGACACTTAGTTGCGGCACGAGTTAGGCTGTCCGGCGTGCCGAGTCTGTTCAGCATGCGGCGAGAATCTGATTGACTTGAGGGACAAGTCAGATCATTGGCGGGTGATGGATGGCGATTGTGGATCACAACGGAAGACACGTGAGGGTTTGGCGCTGGTGATTACCGCACGAGCGACGGGCAAGCGAAGCTACTTGGCTGGGCCTCGACGGGCATGCATCTCCATCATCGCTCACGGTCGGAGCTTCGACAGGTGGCGTGGGCGACGGGCTAAAGTGGATCACATATGGAGGCAAGCGCTCATCACTTTGCTGCAGATCAGTTCGTTGCAGTTCCGGTGCAAAGTTTGCTTGGCTTTCATGATGCTGGAGATGATGACAGGTGATAGGCAGCAAGGCTTGGCGTGGTTCAGGAGTGGAGGATACTTGCCCAGCATGAAACTGATGTCGTTGGACAGCTCAACGGTGGTTTACGAGGCAGGGTTTCAAAGCAGAACAAGTACCCTCCAAGCGGGTCTGATGGGCATTCCGATCGGATCAGCATGGTTTTCGATCAGGTCTGCAGGTTCCGAGCAAGCTTTCCACCTGTTCCGAGTGAGTTTGCTAAAGTTTCTGATCAGGTCCATCATGTTTCCGAGCGAGTCTGCCTGAGGTCTGATCGGGTCACGCGCGTGTCTTCTTGCTGGGCAATCGGGTCTGGTCATGGCTGGAGGCAGGAAATGGCACTGCAAAACTACACGTTCTCACTACCTATATTGCCGGATGGTGGATTCCAGCAAAGTTGCTTCACGGCGCTGGCGTCGGATGGGCAACAACTCCCACGGATCCGGTGTGGGCACTTTTCGCGGTGAGTGACGATGGCTAAGGGCACGAAAGTACTGGCGGAAATCATTACTGGCGGCACGGCGCTGAAGACAGTTGGCGAGTGTTGTACCTGCCGTGTGTTGCCACAGGCTAGCAGGTAAACATCCGGGCTATGTGTGGCATCGTGCGATATGCTCTGAGGACGTCGTGCGGTGTGCTAATTTTTATGCATGGTGGATGGGCAGCAAAGTGTGAGGATTTTGAACAGGGTGCCAAAGTGGTGGAGCAGGTTGGTGGACAAGAAATTTGAGGAATATTCGTTATAAGTTTCTTCTGGAATTTTATTTAGGTTTCGGGGTCTGCCCCGAACCCCGAGACCTGACCAGGCAGGTCGATCCCTGCGACCTCACCGTGGGGTCAAACCCCGCATAGTCGCCGCTGCTCAATTCTATGCTTAGTGGCGAACAATCGAATTTGCTGATATATAATTATTTATAATTGATTTAATTATCTAATTATTGTTATATATGTATGCATGATTCTCTGTGATTTATTGCCTTATGTGCTGTAATAGGAGCATGCAAGGTTGCCTATTTTATTTTAAATATTATATGCATGTAAAAACCCTTGGTGTTAAATAACTAAGTGGGAGAGGGGATTGATTATTAATTCCCGCGGCCTCCATTATTGGTTTGTAAGTGATGTGAGTAAACTTGCGTATTGGCATAGACCTTCCTCCCATTGGATGAGTTTATTCACGGATCAGTGGTACAAACTTCATTAAATAATTATTGTTTGTAATGTGATAAACATGAACTTGCGTGTTGGCATAGACCTTTCTCCCCATCGGATGAGTTTATTTGAAGATCACTATACAAACTTATAATTGATGACTATAGGAAGTTATCCAAGCGGGTGTATATTTCTCCATCTGTAAGGCACATAAGCTTGGGCCGCGGACTTGGAGTCAAATAATGGTGTACACTTAAATGTAAATAATAAGTATCCTCCCCATCGGAGTCACTGTTTTTATTTGCATGGCTAAAGAGGAGCCGACTATTAATTATTTTGTCATGAGGTTAGGTTGACAAATGAAATTAATGGGTAAAATCTTCTCTTGTAAATGTTCGGGTTTGTAAACGTCCACACTATCGTGGCTTACAGACTCACGGTACTTGAGATGTCGGTGAATTTTATTTTTATATTGTTTTGAGGAAACCAATATAAATGGATAAATTCGAAGATTTGATCGGTGTATTTATTTATGATTCTCTGAACTTTCAAAATGGTTTTATCTCGCTTATTGTTTACTAAAAGAATTATATTTACTGGTCCAAAATTAGATGATTAGAGAAGAATCTTAGTTTTAATTTTACTGCTTAGGAAAATGAAAATGTGTTCTCACTAAGGATGTTCTGTGATGCCTATTAAAGTCTCTAGTGGAGATGTGAGAGGTTCATAGAATATGATGGTCTCATGCAACTTTTCAGATAATTGATTAAGTTGTAAAGGTAAGAAGTCATGGATAACTTGATGAATGAATTGGACAAACATGATTAAGAAATTAAAAGGGAAACCTAGGTCAATTTTGTTCTCCATAATTTGCCTAGATGTTTGAGCAAGCTCTGCCGGAAATACGAAAGGTTGTATATGGTGGAGAACTTCTGATAAAATGTGTGGCAAAGGAAAGTCAATTTCATCAAGATGTGAACAAGGTTAATATCTCATTCACTAGTCGTTGAATCATGATTAGTGATGACATCTACTGACACGTTATGTGTAGATACCGAAATTATCAAAAGCTTGCAACTAAGTGATGATGAGATTGTTATATATATATGGGTAATACTACGAGAGTAGTGGCTATTGCAGTGGGAGTTGTTTATTTATCTTACGATATGAATAAACTGTTGTCTTTGAGAGATTTTCTTTTGGTATGTTTTTCATCAAAAGAATTTAATTTCAGTTTCTATGCATTTAGGGATGGATACTCTATTTCATTTAGATGACCTGGCCATTATAATGAAGGATGGAGCTATAATCTGTTGTTGTACGTTGGTGGACAATTTGTCCACTCTTAAATCATGTTTATCCCACGGATACAACGAATTGAAATTAATGACGCGTCTTCTAAACCTAATAAGAGAAGGACTCTTATGGAAGTGGTTAGATAGATGATGAGTTATTTGGAATTATTAAAATTTATTTTAAAGAGATGCCCTAAGAAACAGTATTTTGTATGAATATTTGTCTGTTTGAGGGATATCCTAGAAAAATTAAGGGTGATTTATTTAGTCCAAAAGATCGGAGGGTGATTGTTAACACAAACACTAGATTTTTGGAAAGGGACTATGTAATAAATCACAAACCTATGTATAAGTTGTTCTAAAAGATGTGAGAAGGGAAACACAAAGTATTAGTATCAATTGTACAAGAGGAGATACCACAAGGTAAATTGCATCGCTTGTCACATCTGATACACAAATGCATGTAGCACTTTGTCGTAGTAGGAGGGTTGTTTTGCAACCTGATAGATATATGTTTTGGGAGAGTCATGAGACTTGGTACCTGATGAACATGGAATTGACCCACGGTTATGACGAAGCACTACAAGATAAAAATGCGATATCTTAGCAAGTTGCAATAATTTCTGGAATAGGATCTATGGATTCTAAATCTAGTTTGGGAGCTTTTAGGACCACTAAATGGTGTTAAAACCTTGGAAGTGGTCATACGAAATAAAAGAGGATCATACGGTAAGGTGAAAACCTTGGAAGATAAGCTTGTTGCAAAAAAGATATACTCAGAAAGAAAGGGTTCGATTATAAGGAAACCTATTCATTGGTAGCTATGCTTATGTCGATTCGAGTTCTTTTATTTGTTGCTAATCATATTGATTATGAGGAATAACAAATAGATGTCAAGGCAACTTTCCTGATTGGGATTCTTGAGGAAAACATCTATGTGAAGTAACTAGAGTGATTCATTGCAAAGGCTAAGAGCATTTCGATAGTAAGCTTAAAAGTGTTCACCAATGGACTAAAACAAGCTTCAAGAACATGAAACATCTGTTTTGATAAGGTAATCCAGTCATATGAATTTAATCAATGCGCGGATGTGTCTTGTGTATTGAAAAAGAGTGACGAAAACGTGGTGGTATTTTTTGTACTGTATGTAGATGATATATTGCTCATTGGAGATAATGAAAAAGTATTGTCTAGCGTATGGGTATGGTGGATAAAGGAGTATGAAATGAAGGACTTAAGAAAATCAAAATATATCCTTTTGATCACGGTAATACGTATCACAAGAAAGGATGTTATGCTTGTCTCAAACTTCATGAAATGATACAATACTTACTCGTTTTAGCATGTAACTTTATCTAAAGAAATGTGTCTTGACACAAAAGAAGATAAAGGAGATGAAAGCGGTTCCTTGTGCTTCGGCGAATAAGGAAGCTTAATCAAAGGAATGC
Source organism: Pogostemon cablin (assembly GCA_023678885.1). Classification (NCBI taxonomy): domain Eukaryota; kingdom Viridiplantae; phylum Streptophyta; class Magnoliopsida; order Lamiales; family Lamiaceae; genus Pogostemon; species Pogostemon cablin. The sequence continues at coordinate 13,535,022 of CM042952.1, read as the reverse complement.
TATGCACGAGATTGAATATTTGTTTTGCCGCGGCATGGTCAGTGAGTATCAAGGTAACCCGAAACAAGAATGATGAACTGTGGTAGGACATATACTTATGTACCTGAAAAGGACTAGAAATTATATGTGGAATTACCGAACAGATTCACTGATTCTTATGGGTTACATAGATTCAGATTTTTCAATCAGATAGGGACGACAGTAAATCCACCTCAAAGGTTATGTGTTTAATTTTAGGAAGTAGAGTCATAATGTGGAGGAGTGTTATATATAAATATATATTTCAGACTCCGGACTCCGTCATGGAAAGATAATAAATTGGAGCCTATGAGGCAGCCAAAGTATCTGTATGACTCTAGAAACTTCATGATGGACTTTGAAGTGTTTCTAAGTTTGCCCAAGGTTATCACAATTTAGTTTGATAATAATGGTGCAATTGCAAACTTGAAGGAATCACGAGCCCATAAGGCAATTAAACACATGGAGCGCGAGTACCACATATTACGAGAAATCGTATGATGAGGGGAAGGTTGTTGTCACCAAAATTACATTGAATGATGACCTAGTAAATGTTGAATTATATACTAAAAGTCTAGCTTTTTGTATGAACAATGTTATAACAAATAATTTGAAATGAGAATCATACGATCAAATGATTGCGTCTTATAATTTATTTATATGCACGATGCAATAGTCCACTTACTTTATACTGTAGATAATATGTTGTGCGACAACACGCGGAAGATCATATTATCGGTTTCCTTATAAAGTATAAACAGATGCTCACAACCAAGATAGATGGGGACTCTCTATTTGGATGGTTGTAGCGTGGTTTGGTATTAGCTTGTCTTGGCTATAGAATCACATTAGTGCACTTGTGTATATTGAGCAGGACCGCTTGAGACCGTTCGACTTATACTGACTTATAGGAGAACTTGATCTCAGTTATTATGGAAGTTCATGCTCTTAATCCCTATACAATAACCTCGACACGTAGGACAGTATGTATTTCTTTGATTCATCAATGAGTGAGATTTACATGTAATTAAATCAACAAACTCGATGAGTTGGGAAGTAGTGCTGTCTCTATGGTGTGTTGTTGATTGTAGAAGGAATCCATATCCGTCATAGGTTGATGATGTCCCCTTGAGGAGCTCATAAGGATTATCATGTAAACCCTGCAGGTGGAATTTATTCCGGCATGATAATGAGGTTGAGTGGTACTACTCTTGGATGAGATATTAATTAATTGAGTTGTCAGTAACTTAAATTAATTAATGGACATTGTATATCTTAAACATGGGGAGACTAACGGACTCATAATAAGAAGGAGCCCAAAACGTAATTTTGGGATTGAAAAGGCAGTGCAGTAATAATATTTTAGTTGAATATATTATTATTATTGGACTTAAGTATAAGCTTTGGGTTAAGCTTGGATACTTAAGCCCAATGGAGGCCCAACCCAATTTCTCCTCCTGGTCCCTGCTGTAGCCCATGTATATAAGTCACCTCAGCTTATCTAGAACCCTAATCTGTTTTGTTATTCACGTGTGATGAGGGTTGAGAGCAGATTGAGGAGGTCTCATAGATCGTCGCCCACACGACATCGAGATCGGACTTGGGACATACAGCAGAAGATCAGAAGGTAGTTTGCTGCTGCTGTCCGCCACCTTGCGAAATTTATTTAAAATTGTACAGTGCTCAGAATTAGATGATCAATATACTGACGGAAATCCGTTGAAGAGAGGATCGTCTAAACACAAAGATCATTCAATTTCGACATCAGACGAGGAAGTTATGGCCATTCTCGTGGGACTGCATAGTCTGTCGGCGAGAATCCTTCATCTTCTACATACCCTGGTGAACGGTAATCTTTTCTATGATTTATTGCTTCCGCTGCTATGATAGAAATGCATGGATCCCTAACGGGTCACGTTAACCAAATGATCCAAGCGCCAACAATTGGTATCAGAGTTTCGGTTTCGTGGTGAAGCGTGACACGTTAGGCTAGGGTTTATGTGGTTAGTTTTTTGAAATTAGGATCACATGTTTAGGGTTTTGGTTTTACTGCTAAACCATGAATATCCCTATGTGATATATATCCTGTATCATACCTATTTTTTTGATGGTTGAGTGTGAGAGGATTCGACGAAAACTGTTCGTCAATTTCACATGGAAGGAAGAAAAAGTGGGCAAAAACAGATTAACGTTTTTGAGAGAAAAACTAGCGTAATGATATTGCAGAGGAAATAACCGGAGTTTAAACCATCGGATCAAGTTGAATTTTGGTCAGCACATTTGGATTTTGTGGATGTACATTCTGAACGGTGCAGATCGTATTTGGAGCTTTGTGTTGTCGGGAATACGCCGAAAACAGAAGCAGGTTTTTAAGCAATTCTGTTCTGCGCAGTCGAGGGAAAAATGCTGTTTCTCACAAACTAACCGTTGGATTGACCTGTAATTTTGACAGCTTGTTCAGACCTCACAAGATTAGATTCTGAACGGTAAAGATTGGATTCTAAGGTGTCTACAGTTGTGAACCCTGAACGACAGTTGGTGTAGTTTGGTGTTGCGCGTTGGGAACGCTGAACTTGGTTCCGTGCAAGTAGGCCCTTGGACGAGCGACAGCCCGAGCGAGGAGCGCTCGTCAAGGCACATGGTGTTGTGCACAGCATCAAGCGAATGGTACGGCTGGGGCGCATTTTGAACCGGGCAAGGAGCGATCAACTGCCGGGCGTGTGCTGCTCGTTGGCGTGCGGAGCAGCGTGCTGAGTATCGGGTGGCCTGATGGGCATTGGTGCTTGTTGGGAGCTCGGGGCGTGACGTGTAAATCTTGTACGTTGGAGAGGAGTCACACACGTTGGCTTGCTGGACGCTGGGATGGCGTGCATGGTGGCGTGACATGTGGTGCGCGGAACACTGTGTGAGGCTGCGCGGATGAAGGTTCGATTGATGCTGTACCAGGTTCGAGCAGATTCACATCAGGTTCGATTGGTCTGCATCAGGTTCGATCGATGCTGCACCAGGTTCGAGCGAATTCACATCAGGTTCGATTAGTCTGCATCAGGTTAGATCGATGATGCACCAGGTTCGAGCGGATTCAAATCAGGTTCGATTGGTCTGCATCAGGTTTGATCGATGCTGCACCAGGTTCGAGCGGATTCACATCAGGTTCGATTGATCTGCATCAGGTTCGATCGATGCTGCACCAGGTTCGAGCGAATTCACATCAGGTTCGATTGGTCTGCATCAGGTTCGATCGATGCTGCACTAGGTTTGAGCGGATTCATATCAGGTTCGATTGGTCTGCATCAGGTTCGATCGATGATGCACCAGGTTCGAGCGAATTCACATCAGGTTCGATTGATCTGCATCAGGTTCAATCGACTCTGCACCAGGTTCGAGCGGATTTGCATCAGGTTCGATTGGTCTGCATCAAGTTCAACTGGTCTGCATCAGGTTCCGCGTGAGTCTTCACAATGTGATCGGGCAGGGTGCCGGAGTGGTGAAGCAGGCTGCGGGGAGGTTGATCCCCATCGCAGTTGTCCGCATTCCGCATTCGTGATTGGTGGCGAATAATCGAATTCGCTATTATATAACTGTTATAATTTGATTTAATTATTTAATTATTGTTATATATGCTATGCATGATACTCTTGATTTACTGTCTTATTTGTCGTAATAGGAGCATGCTAGATTGTGTATTTTATTTTTGAATATTATATGCATGTAAAATTCCTCGGTCTTAAATAACTAAGTGGGAGAGGAGATTGGTAATAAATTCCCGCGGCCTCCATTATGGGTTTGTTAGTAATGTGAATAAACTTGCGCGTCGGCATTAGAGCCTTCCTCCCCATCGGATGAGTTTATTTATAGATTGCTGGAACAGACTTCATTAAATAATTATGTTTGTAATGAGATGCATATGAACTTGCGCGTTGGCATAGACCTTCCTCCCTATCGGATGAGCTTATATGCGGTTCACTGGTACAAACTTATAATTGATGACTGTAGGAAGTTATCCAAGCGCGTGTGTACTTCTCCATCTGTAAGGCACATAAGCTTGCGCAATGGACTTGGGGTCAAATAATGGTGTACACTTAGATGCAAATAATAAGTATCCTCCCCATCGGAGTCACTGCTTTTATTTGCATGGCTAAAGAGGAACCGACTATTAATTATTTTGTCATAAAGTTAGGTTGACAAATGAAATTAATGGGTAAAACCTTCTCTTGTAAATGTTCGGGTTTGTAAACGTCCACACTATCGTGGCTTGCAAACTCACGATGCTTGAAATGTCTGTGAATTTATATTTTATATTGTTTTGAGGGAATCAATGTAAATGGATAAATTCGAAGATTTGATCGGTGTATTTTTTATGATTCTCTGAATTTCAAATAGTTTTATTTCACTTATTGTTTACTAAAAGAAACATATTTACTGGTCCAAAATTAGATGATTAGAAAAGAATCTTGGTTTGAATTTTACTGCTTAGGAAAATATAAGTGGTTTCTCACTAAGGATATCCCATGATGCCTATTAAAGTCTCTAGTGGAGAGGTGAGAGGTTCATAGAAATATGATGGTCTCATGCGACTTTTCGGATACTTGAGTGAGGTTAAAATGCAAGAGGTCATGGTTAACTTGATGAATCAATTGGAAATGCTTGGAAGAGAAATTGAAGGGGAAACCTAGGTCAATTATCATTCATTGTTTGTCTAAATGTTTTGAGCAAGTTCCACCTGAATTACAAAGAGGTTGTATATGGTGGGGAATTTCTGACAAAACATGTGGCAAAGGAAATCCATTTTCATCGAGATGTGAACAAAGTTAATATCTCATTCACTAGTTGTTGAAGCATGAATACTGATGACATCTACTGACACGTTGTGTGTAGATACTGGAATCACTAAAAACGTGTAATTTAGTGATGATGAGATTATTATGGACATGGGTAATACTATGAGAGTAGTGGCTGTTGCAGTGGGAGTTGTTTATTTATCTTACGATATGAATAGACGTTTGATTATGAGAAATTGTCTTTACGTACGTTTTCATAGAAAGAATTTTATTTCAATTTCTATGCATTTACGGATGGATACTCCATTTCATTTAAATGACATGGTCATAGTAATGAAGGATGGAGCTATAATATGTTAAGGTACGTTATTGACAATTTGTAAACTCTTAAATCATGTTTATAGCACAGATGCAACAAATAGTAATTAATAATGCGTCTTTTAATCCTAATAATAGAAAGACTCTTATGCAAATGATTAGATAGATAATGAATTATTCGGAATTACTTAATTTCTTTTATGGATAAGCGCTAGAAACAGTAATTCATTTGAATGTTTGTCTGTTTGTGGGATATGCTATAAAATGAAGGTGATTTATTTAGTCTAAAAGATCGAAGGGTGATTGTTAACACAAACACTAGATTTTTGGAAGGAGACTATGTAATAAATCACATACCATTTATAAGTTGTCCTAAAGGATGTGAGAAGAAAACACAAATTATTAGTACCAATTGTATAAGAGGATATACTACAAGTTAAACTGCAACGCGTGTCACGTCTGATACACAATTGCGTGTAGTGCCTTGTCGTAGTGGGAGGGTTGTTCGACAACTTGCAAGATATATATTTTGGGAGAGTCGTGAGACTTAGTCCCTAGTTAACATGGATTGAACCCACGGATACGACGAAGCACTACAAGATCGAAATGCGATATCTTAGCTAGTGCAATGATGTTGAAATAGATTTGATGAATTCTAAATTAAATCTGGGAGCTTGTAAGACTGGTGTAAAAGCCATTGGAAGTGGTCATACAAAATAAAAGAGGATCATATGGTAAGGTGAAAACCTTGGAAGCAAAGCTTGTTGCGAAAAAGGTATACTCAGAAAGAAAGGGTTCGATTATGAGATAACCTGTTCGCCGGTAGCTATGCCTAAGTCGATCCGGACTCTTTTACCTGTTGCTACTCATATGGAATATGAGGGATAGCAAATAGATGTCAAGACAACTTTTCTGAATGGAAGTCTTGAGGAAAACATCTATGTTAAGCAACCAGAGTGATTCATTGCAAAGAGCTAAGAGCATTTTGATATTAAGCTTAAAAGTGTCCATCAATGGACTAAAGCAAGCTTCAAAATTATAGAACATCCGTTTTGATGAAGAAATCCAGTGATATGGATTTTATCAATGCTCGGATATGTCTTGTATATTGAAAAGTGTGACGGAAATGTAGTGGTATTTTTTGTACTATTTGTAGATGATATATTGCCCATTGGAGACAATGAAAGAGTATTGTCAGGCGTATGTGTATGGTTAATAAAGCAGTATGAAATGAAGGACTTAAGAAGAGTAAAAATATCCTTTTGATCACGGTAATATGGATCACAAGAAAGGATGTTAGGCTTAGCTCAAGTTTAGCAAAATGATATGATCCTTACTCATTTAGCATGTGAATTTATCTAAGAGAATGTATCTTAAGACACAAAAAGAGATAAATGTGATTAAAGCGGTTCCTTATGCTTCGGCGAATAAGGAAGCTTAATCTAAGGAATGCTATGCACGAGAATGGATAACTGTATTGCCAATTGCATAGACAGTGAGTATCAAGGTAACTCGAAATAAGAATGTTGAACTGTGGTAAGACATATATTTATGTACCTGAAAAGGACTAGAAATTATATATAGGCTTACCGGACAGATTCGCTGCTTCTTATGAGTTACGTAGATTCGAATTTTTCAAATCAGATAGGGATGACAGTAAATCCACCTCAAGGTTGTGTTTAATTTTAACAAGTAGAGCCATAATATGGAGGAGTGTTATATAGAAATATATTTCGAACTCCGGACTCCATCATGGAAAGATGATAAATTGGAGCCTATAAGGCAGCCAAAGTATCTATATGACTCTAGAAACTTCATGATGGACTTTGAAGTATTTCTAAGTTTGCCCAAGATTATCACAATTTAAATTAATGATATTGGTGCAGTTGCAAACTTGAAGTAATCACGAGTCCATAAGGCAATTAAACACATGGAGCGCGAGTACCACCTGTTACGAGAAATTGTATGATGAGGGGAAGGTTGTTGTCGCCTAGATTGCATCGGATGATAACCTAGTAAATCCAATTACAAGGACTTTAAAGCGAAAGCTTTTGATGGTCGTGTAGTAGGAGTGGGAATCAGATGTATGGCGGAAGACATGACAGCATAGTCTTTTAGTATAAGTGGGAGATTGTTGGATTATATACTAAAAGTCTAGCTTTTTGTTTGAACAATGTTATAACAATTAATTTGAAATGAGAATCATAGGATCAAATGATTGCGTCTTATAATTTATTTATATGCACGATGCAATAGTCCACTTACTTTATACTGTAGATAATATGTTGTGCGACAACATGCGGAAGATCATATTATCGGTTTCCTTATAAAGTATAAACAGATGCTCACAACCGAGATATATGGGGACTCTCTATTGGGATGGTTGTAGTGTGGTTTGGTATTAGCTTGTCTTGGCTATAGAATTACATTAGTGCACTTGTGTGTATTGAGCAGGACCGCTTGAGATCGTTCGACTTATACTGACTTATAGGAGAACTTGATCTCAGTTATTATGGAAGTTCGTGCTCTTAATCCCTATACAATAACCTCGACACGTAGGGCAGTATGTATTTCTTTGATTCATCAATGAGTGAGATTTACATGTAATTAAATCAACAAACTCGATGAGTTGGGAAGTAGTGCGTCTCTACAGTGTGTTGTTGATTGTAGAAGGAATCCATGTACGTCATAGGTTGATGATGTCCCCTTGAGGAGCTCATAAGGATTATCATGTAAACCCTGTAGGTGGAATTTATTCCAGCATGATAATGAGGTTGAGTGGTACTACTCTTGGATGAGATATTAATTAATTGAGTTGTCAGTAACTTAAATTAATTAATGGACATTGTATATCTTAAACATGGGGAGACTAACGGGCTCATAATAAGAAGGAGCCCAAAACGTAATTTTGGGATTGGAAAGACAGTGCAGTAATAATATTTTAGTGGAATATATTATTATTATTGGACTTAAGTATAAGTTTTGGGCTAAGCTTGGATACTTAAGCCCAATGGAGGCCCAACCCAATTTCTCCTCCTGGTCCCTGTTGTAGCTCATGTATATAAGTCACCTCAACTTATCTAGAACCCTAATATGTTTTGTTATTCACGTGTGATGAGGGTTGAGAGCAGATTGAGGAGGTCTCGTAGATCGTCGCCCACACGACGTCGAGATCGGACTTGGGACATACAGTAGAAGATCAGAAGATAGTTTGCTGCTGCTATTCGCCACCTTGCGAAATTTATATAAAATCGTACAGTGCTCAGAATTTGATGATCAATATACTGAAGGAAAGCCGTTGAAGATAGGATCGTCTGAACATAAAGATCATTCAATTCCGATATCACACGAGGAAGTTATGGCCATTCTCGTGGGACTGCACAGTCTGTCAGCGAGAATCCTTCATCTTTTACATATCCTGGTGAACGGTAATCGTTTCTATGATTTATTGCTTCCGCTGCTATGATAGAAATGCATGGGTCCCTAACGGGTCACGTTAACCAAACGATCCAAGCGCCAACAGTAAATTCATTTACAAGGACCTTAAGGCGAGAGCTTTTGATGGTCATGTAGTGGGAGTGAGAATCAGATGTATGTCAGAACACATGACATCATAATCTTTTAGTATAATTGGGAGATTGTTGGATTGTATACTAAAAGTCTAGCTTTTTTATGAACAATGTTATAACAATTCATTTGAAATAAGAATCATATGATCAAATGATTGTGTCTTATAATTTATTTATATGTACGATGCAATAGTCCACTTATTTTATACTGTAGATAATATCTTCTGCGACAACATGCGGAAGATCATATTATCGATTTCCTTATAAAATATAAACAGATGCTCACAACCGAGATAGATGGAGACTCTCTATCGGGATGGTTGTAGTGTGATTTGGTATTAGTTTGTCTTGACTATGGAATCACGTTAATATGTTTTATTGCGTGTATTGAGTAGGACCACTTGAGATCGTTTGACTTATACTGACTTATAGAAGAACTTGATCTCTGTTATTATGGATGTTCGTGCTCTTAATCCCTATACAATAACCTAAACACATAAGGCATTATGCATTTCTTTGATTCATCAATGAGTGAGATTTACATTTATTAAATTAACAAACTTAGTGAGTTGGGAAATAGTGCTGTCTCTATGGTGTGCTGTTGATTGTAGAAGGAATCCTTGTCCGACATAGGTTGATGATATCCCCTTGAGGAGCTCGTAAGGATTATCATGTAAACCCTGTAGGTGGATTTATCCCAGCATGATAATAAGGTTGAGTGGTCTACCCTCGGATAAGATATTAATTAATGGAGTTGTTAGTAACTTAATTAATGGACATTATATATCTTAAACATGGGGAGACTAATGGGCTTATAATAAGAAGGAGCCCATAGCGTAATTATGGGATTAAAACGGTAATGCAGTAATAATATTTTAGTGGTATATATTACTATTATTGGATTTAAGTATAAGCTTTGGGCTAAGCTTGGATATTTAAGCCCAATGGAGGCCCAACTCTAATTTCTCCTCCTGGTCCCTGCTATAGCCCATATATAAGTCATCTCAGCTGTTCCAACCCTAAGAAGAGACACGCCTAACACGTGAAGAGGGTAGATGGAACAGCAAATTGACAAGATCTCGAAGATCGTCACCCACGCGACGTCGAGATTGGACTTGGAAATATAACAGAAGATCAAGAGGTTGTTCGCTGCTGCTATCCGCCAACTTGCACAATTTTTATAAAATCTTACAGACCTTAGAATTCAATGTATGATACACTAACAGAAATCTAGGGAAGAGGGGATCGTTTTGGTGCATAGATCACTCAATTCCGAGATTGGATGAGATAGTTATGCCCAAAACGGTGAGGCTGCGCAGACTGTCAGCGAGAATCCATCTTCTTCAACATACCTGGTGAAAGGTAATATGTTTTTGTTTTCATGCTTCCACTGACTGTTAGAAATATATAGAACCCTAACGGTTCACGTTAACCAAATGATCGAAAGCCAACAAAAAGAACTACACTGTCACTGAAAAGGAGTTTTTAGCTATTGTGTATGCATTCAACAAGTTTCGATAGTATTTGGTTGGCATGAAGACTGTAGTGTACATGGATCATTCTGTTATCCGGTACTTGATGGAGAAGAAGGAAGCGAAGCCAAGGATTATTAGATGGATCCTTCTTCTGTAAGAGTTTAATATGGAGATCCAAGACAAGAAAGGAACGAAAAATGTGCTAGCGTATCACCTATCAAGATTAGAAACAAGGGAGCATTGTGATGACTCATTTGAATACATAGAATAGATGTTCCCAGATGAGAAGATTATGGCGGTGCTTACTGAAGGAGCGGAGAAAGCTTGTATAGTCGCTGCTCAAGGAATGGATCCATGGTGCGCTGATTACGTCAATTACATTGCATCAGGTGAAATTCCTAAGGGTTTTAATAGGTATCAACTTGCCAAGCTTAAGAGAGATGTTGAGGCTTTCATATGGTATGATCCGTTCATCTACAAGATTTATACGGATTCTATCATCCGTAGGTGTGTGCCCGAGATGGAGATGGAGAGCATGCTCGATTTTTACCATGCACAACCTAACGGGGGGCACTTTGGAGCCCAAAAGACTGCAGCGAAAGGTACTTCAATCCGCTTTATATTGGCCTACCTTATTTAAAGATTGTGAATCCTATGTAGCAACATACTATAGATGTCAAAGGATGGGAAACACAGTGGAAGAGATGAGATGCCACTTCAGCCAAGCATTGTTGTAGAGATCTTCGATGTATGGAGAATCGATTTTATTGGGCCTTTTTCTTCATCTAATGGATTTCTCTATATCCTTCTTGCTATTGATTATGTTTCTAAGTGGGTTTAAGCGATTCTCACTTGCATGAATGATGCAAAGACGGTGTTGTCATTCATGAAGAAGAATATCTTTGCCCATTATGGAGTTTCTAGAGCTCTTGCGAGTGATGGAGGTTCACACTTTGTCAATGCGCTTGTTGAAAGAGTTCTCAAGAAGTACGGTATGAAGCGTAGGGTCACTACACCCTATCATCCTCAAGCAAATGGGCAAGCCGAAGTCTCTAACCGTCAAGTGAAACAAACCCGGAGAAGGTAGTTGGCACCAATAAGAAGGATTGGGCTATGAAGCTTGATGATGTTTTATGGGGGTTACGGACTTCATACAAGACTGTGCTAGGAATGTCGCCTTATCAAATCGTCTATGGGAAGTCGTGCCACTTACCCGTAGAGATTCAGCATAAGTTTTTTTGGGCAGTGAGAAGTTTGAACTTATCCATTAAGGAGCAAAAGGAGTTGAGGATGACTCATATAAATCAATTGGATGAGTTCAGAAATCAAGCTTTCAAGAACTCGGTGATCTATAAGGAGATAATGAAGAAATGGAATGACTCGAAGATCACTTATAAGGAGTTCAAAGAAGGAGATAAGGTATTACTCTTTAACTCTTATTTGAAGCTTTTTCCAGGAAAATTAAAATTGAAGTGGATGGGACCGTTCATTATCCATAGGGGCTGCGGGGGAGGGGGGTTTGAGATCATGGACAAAGATAGAGACATCATAGTGGCAAATGGGCATCGATTGAAGCAAACAAAGTCGCCGGATGATTCCTACGTAGTCTTTGAAGATACCTTGAATTGAGATTGGTACTGTCGAGACTCTTCGACGTTAAACAAAAGTGCCTGTTGGGGACTTTTCCTCCTGTTTTATTGCTTAATTTATCTTGTGTGAATAAGAAATTTTTTTATGTTTAAGGTGCTTACTAATCAGCAATTACATCTCTTTGAAAACTTAGTTTCAACTTCAGTTTTTACTAAGTTTGGAAGGGGTGTGATGTTCTTACCTCATCATAGCACCAAGAGTATAATATTTTCTTTGTAACGTTTGCTAGGGGAGTTGATTTTTTGAGGTATATTGAAACTTTAACCAAGTTTGATATGTCAATTTTTTGCAATTTGCCTAGTGTTCAGTGGTTTTTAATTATTTTTGTAGTGTGAGAGTTTAATACATTATTTTTAGAGTCTAAGTTGTGGTTCTCTAGCTATTGTTTTGGCTTGATATTATGCTTAATGTTGTTTTTGAGTCTGAGTTCTGCAGGGGATGAAGAAAATAATGAAAAATAGAGTATCGGAAGTCCATTGGACCAAAAGTATAGCCGCTCGACCAAGCATTGAGGTCGAGCGACAACCCCGACATCTGGTTCAGAGTTTTCAGTTACAAAGTGGTCGCTCAACCTTACAAGTAAGTCGAGCGCTGGTCGAGAGGGTGTGTGAAGATGGTTCCTCTTATAAAGTCGCTGCTCGACCAGGCCGCTCAACCCAAGCGAAGGAGAAATTTTAGGAATATAAGATTAGTTTCAGCGTGCGCTCGACCATTTTCTCGCCACCCTCTCTCGAGCACCCATCCCGAACTGTAAGATTTTCACTCCAAATCCTTAGTACACTCTTCTTTTCTTAAACCACACACATTCCACATCAATTTTGGGGGATTCAAGTTCAACTTAGAGCTTTTCTTCTCTATTTTGAGTTTTCGTTCTTCGTCGCTCATACACATCCATGGCTAGATATAAAGGTATGTTTTCTCGATTCATTACCCTTGAATTGGATTGTACTTTATTTAGTTTAGTTGGGTAAGTTGATTAAGCATGTTTTTTATTTGAATTGTAATGGAAAATTGGGTTTTTTGTTGAAATCTTAAAGGAAATTGCATGGGTTCAATTTTACGTTGGATTTATGAATTTTTTAGAAATTCATGATGCATATGTCTGATGGATATGTCACGGGCCTGAGATTAATTATTAAATTTTTGCATGGACTCATCGATTGTGAGTGATGGTTATAAGTAATTGAATTGTGGAGTTATAGTGAATGCATAGGAATTATGGGTAATTAATATTTTTGGAGTTCCTATTTAATCATGTTGGTATTTGTTGGAGTATAGTGAATTCTTCGGTGTTACTTCGGACATTCAATTGGATTTCTTCATGATATAACTTGTGAGCTTTATTGTTTCAATTTATGAATACTTGTGAAGTTATGGAGAGGTTCAGTCTGAATGGGTTGTGCATAGGGTGGGGAAAAATACCGAAAACTCAGTATACCGAGTTTGTCGTATCGAAATTTATCCAAAAATATCAAATTTTAGGTATAACGAAACTTTCGGTCGGTATGGTTGCCGTATCAAAAATTTTGGTACAGTATCGATAATGTGTTTTAAAATTTTTGGTATTTCGGTATTCGGTATCGGTATACCATACCGAAAATACCGAAAATTTTTATATTTATTTTTTAAGAATTTAATTTTATACTGTAGTATATTTTTTAGTAAATTTCTTATTATTAAATTATATATATATATATCTAATTTTAAGAACAAATGATCATGTATTGAGTTTAAAATTCTATGTAAATACAATTTTATCTTATGGTGGAATATAAGTTTTATTATTAAATTATAGTACGTGTGTAAGTATGCATCACATTTATTCATAAATATATTTTTATTAAATGTAAAAATAAATTCTAATACTTATAAATAAAGACATGTTACACTTAATATTAAAATATATAAAAATAAATAAATAAATTTATATAAATATTTTTAATAAATTAGTAGTTGATATAAATACCATCTAAATAATTATAATGTTCATTAATTGTAATATAAAATATGTTAAAATATTTTATTTATTGTATTTTAATTAAAATTAAAAAAATTCATTATTTGAATTTTTTTTGGCATACCGATTTTTCAGTATGAAACAGTATGTCAAATTTCGTTATAAATTGGTATTTATCAAAAAATCGGTTGGATAAATATCGGTACGGTATCGGTATAGAATTAAATTTTACCAAAATTTCGGTATGTCGAAAATCGGTATACCGAAATTTCAATATCGGTATCGATATAGAAAATCCATACCGAATTTTTTGGTACGATATCAATATTTTCGGTATACCGATTTTACCCACCCCTAGTTGTGCATATAATTTGAAGTCTTGAGTAAAGTATATATGATAACTAGTACTAGGATTGATATATTTGTTTCTATGCCTATGTTTGATATTGAAGTATAATTTTTGTAGGAAAATGCATAGCTCCTCATCAAAGAGGAAGGGATTGGGAGCACCGAAGAAAGGAGAGATGATAAAGAAGCTTAAGAAAGATATGAGGATGCCGTCTAACATTGGTATGAAATTCCGGATTGGGAAGAGAAAGAGGAGCTATGGGGAGTGATTTCAAGTATGATTACTCGGACTCGTTATCAAGATGATCAAGCTATGGTAGAGATGAATATAATCAATGATATCTGGTGGATGTTCAATCAGGTAGGAATCAGCAGTTTCATAGATTTGAAGAGAAATACCTACATTCACATCACAGCTGAGATGTTATGTACGCTGAAGGCGCTTCGTGGAGAGTATTTTCTTCAGGAGAACGCTTGGTTTCGGATTAGAAGGGGGCTCCATTTCATGTATATGACTGAGTTCAATAGAGCATTTGGATGCCCTACTATGTCGACGCAGGAGAACAATGACTTTAATGTAGATGAGTTTTAGAGTTTGATCACGGGACTGCAAGAAGCCTATAACCCCCAGACTTCTAGGACTGCTTTTATTCGCAAACCGATGGTCGCGTACATGGATAGGATCCTCGGGAACACAATATTTTCCTGGGATGAGGGTGGGTGTATCCTGAGAGGAGAGTTATATGTTCTCTAGTGCATGATGAATGGTGTCCACTTCAACCTTGGTGCTTATATGTTTCAGCAGCTGCATTGGTTTACTTCACACACGTTTCAGAAGGTGAACATATGCGGGTTGATCACTCTACTGGCTGAGTATTTTAATGTGGATTTTTCGAGGTTTGGGCCAGTCTTAGGTGATCTGGATTTGATTCTTTCTGCATGTGTGAGGATGAATTTAGCTCGAAGGATTGACAACACGTGGATGTTTATCCGAAGGATGAATCTGATTTCCTTCATACTTCCGTTCTTGCTCATTGATCTCACATCTATTCAGATCAATGCGAATCTTTTGATGAAATTCCTCCTGACGTAGCTATCTCTACTACTTGTGTTGGGAATGGAGATTGGCGGATTTTGGTTGATATACATTTGGAAGGTGTTTACCTTGATCTTGGTATGATCTTGGTAGGTGAGCAGGAGGAGTAAGAGGAGGATAAGCCATAGCCACAGCTGCAGCAGCTGTTTTTGTAGCCACAGTAGCAGCAGCAGCCATAGCTATTTGAGCAGCCGACTCCGGAGGTACATATGGAGATTTCTCACGATATTTCGGAGATGGGTATTCCTCCAATTCAGTCACCACCACCACAGCAGCAGCAATATGATTTTTGGCAGGCTTAGGATCATTTTTATAGAGAGCAATTCAAGATGATGAATGAGCACTTTGCTACTCTAAACACAAACCAGCAGGAAACAAACCGGCAACTGGCCTTGGCGAAACACGAGTTACGCTGTGCTCAATCTAAGGTACGAGGCTATGGATAGAAGGTTGGGAAAGATGAATGCTAACTACCAAAAGGTGTATAGAAGGATATGGGTTCTTCAAAGGATTTTCGACTTATGGTGTTTGGATCTTAGTAATGATGATGATGCTCCCACGAGTAGAGCGCGCCAGGTTTTCTATCTTTCTCAGTTTCCTCTCGCATCCTTTCTATTTTTCACTTTACAAGTTGGGGTTGCATGAGTGGTTGATTTGGGTTGTGATTATTCATGCGTGAGTGGCATGTACCATATTGCTATAATAATGGTGATTGATGGATATTTTTACATTTGATGATGATTTGATGGATTGGGTAGATATATTATTACTTATAGTTTGCGTAAAAATTGATGTTGATTGCATGCTTTGTAGAGTGCTTGGGAAATCTATTACCCATGTGAGAATTTGATAGTGTGAATCATTGGAAGTCCCGTTGAGCCTTTAAAAGTTTTTTTCTTTGGCAAGCCTTTAATAAAAAGCTTTATTTACCTTTTACTTGAGCCATGCAAAGGGAAGCCTGAGAAGCATATCAGGAGGAGATCTTTTCAGAAATTACAGAGGGTTCTTCATGGGAGGGTTTTCATGTGGCTATGGGTAAGGTTTTACGTTCAAAGCTGAATTAGGTATTGCTTGTTTAGCTATAGAACTTGCTTTTGAAAAAGGTTGGACAACGTTGTGGCTGGAGATTGACTCAATGTACGTCTTGCATGCTTTCACGATGGGAAAATCGATCATACCATGGCGTTGGCTTACTCGATGGTGAAGGGCAAAGAATCTTATTACACAAATGGTATTCGATATATCACATATCTATAGGGAGGGGAACGCAGCTGCAGATTCGCTGTCAACAATTGGAGGAACTTTCGCATGGCACACGAATTCTTCATTAAATCTTTCTCGTATTCTATTCGTGGATATGAACATGGATTACTTTAGATTTAAATAAGTCTATGTTATAACATCTTTGTAATCACTTTGTACTTTTCATTTATCTTTTATCAATAATACCATCTATTTTCCTTTTACTTGAGCCTTTCATATCCTATTTACTAGTAGAGAGTTGAGGTGAATAAAAGCTAGTGTTGAATACTTCGAAGAAAAGGAAGGAAAAATTGGTGGTAGTGATGAAAGTGAAGAAAAAATGTGGTTAAATCTTATTTAGGGGTAGCCGGAGATCAGACTCCAACTGCTTAGGAGGGTAGTGCTCGAAATTGGTACCCTTGTACTTTGAAGAAAGAAGATATTGATCTCAAGTGGAGAAGGAGAAGAATAAAAAAGATCATGAGAATGATGATGGAGAAGAATAATGAAGCTGTTTGACGAAAATCAAAACTCCAAGGTAATTCTCTACTAATAAAATTAGTCACTTTATTATTGTTCTCCTACCTTGGACGAAGAACCAACATTACAACACATAAGACAAGTCATTTGTGATCCTAGTGTTGAAACAGTTATGAATTGACCTTTGAGACCTTTGCCAAGCTTATGATTACACAGATGTATGAATTGATTATGAGCATATATACTAACCCTTGAAGTGTACATCTTTTACACTTGAGAACGAGAGCAAACACTTACCTAGTTAGCTAGATGACTATGCACTCGTAGAGGTATTGTGATTAATTGATATTTTTGAATGAATTAAAGGTATGATGACTGCATGTTTTGCATTTATGAAATTGCATGTGTTAGAGTATTATGTTCATGTTATGAGGATCTTGTGATTTACATTCTCTTGCTTTATTTGATTTCGTTGCCTCGGGACAAGTAACATGGAAGTTTGGGGATTTGATAAGAGTGATAATTCACGTATTTTGAGCTCTGATTTGCATAGAAAGTAAGTATGATTTGGTCTTTAAGCGAAGCAAATTGGGATGTTTATGGAAAGTCCACGAATCAGATGCTACTAAGGCTATTTGAGCATATTTATACAGGAAAATAGATCAGAAGTGCTCAAAATCTGAAAACACGGATTTTGAGGTGCCGCTCGACCGTGGGAGAAGCCCTTCGATGAAGTCAGTTTGGTCGAGCAACATCAGATTTGGTCGAGCGAGACCTCAGACAGAGTTCAGCGCTCCGGGAGTCCGCTCGACCGTCCCTCGATCTGGCCGAGCCCGCTCGACCTAAACCATTTTGGTCGAGCGGGGACACTGAGCTATATTTTTGGTAATTCCGGACCTCCTGTGTATAAATTTATGTATTTTCCAAGAAAAAGTCCAATAAAGGTCCGTAAGGAGAGTTTATAATTATAAAAAGGGATGCAGATCACATCAAGAAGAGAGTTAGATTCCACATCCATCCTACACCACATCAAAACCCTAACTCCAACCTACGGAGCTGTAGAGAGAGATTCGTGCAGCAATTCAAGTGAGAACCAAGTGAAGATTCAAGACGGAGTGAGAAGCGACAGCGCCCATATCTAGGGTTTATTTTGCAACTTAATCTTTCCTGTAATTTTCAAGACTATGGGTAAGATCTACCCAAACACCATGAACGTTCTTTGAAGCGTCATGGGCTAGAACCATTTTGATAGTGTAGATAGCAGAATTAACCCTTCCTAAATGATGAGTTGATATGGCTATTTTAAGGGTGATCGGGGGGATTATCCATGCTAATCTAACACAATAATTTAGTAGTGAGATGAAGAATGCTCATGGGTTCCCTCCAGGCGATCTTGTGCCTTTTGGAGGTGAACAATCTTGTTCTTTATTCGTTAGGGGAAAGCCCCATATATTGGTGAACTAATGTCATCCGTATCTCTGGATATATCATCAGGTCATATCGCATTTATTACAAACATTGTAGACATTAAATGCAATAGCCCCATGTGGATATTCTGGTGATTTTTCTAAGATATCCCCTATATCCGAATCCTAGGGGATATCTGTATAGCTCTTGTGCTAGATGGCGCAAGTGGCCAAGTGGGAAAGGTGGAGAATTTGTCCGGGCCGAGCGCGTCGCTTGGAAGCACTCGGCTGTTCCACTATTAAGGGCCCTTATTTATTGGCCCAACTATCGTAAATAAAAGAGTAATTCTGCTTGGCCCAATTAGATGCAGCCCGTGTTATCTTTTTGGAAGCCTAACCCGATAAGCCTATTCATTAGCCCCCAGGCTTCATAGTCACGAGGGTTAGTCTAGTGGAGACGGAGCCTTCTTAATTAGCTCGTGCATTCCCGTTATTTAGCTTTTAAATTTTTTAATTTCCTGATGCGACGCGACATTTTTGGAGGTTTCTGATATGACGTTTTAAAATCCAGGCTATATTTCCGAGGCGCCGCCTAATCATTGCTTCGATTGAAGAAAGCGCTTTACCTTTATTGCTCCTCTGGTAGAGTCGCGTTGGTTGGGGAAGGGGTGGTTAGACTAGTATATAAGTGTGTCCCTCTATCTCAGTTCTCCACGCTTCTCCACCTCCTTAATTTTCTTATTTTGTTTCTCTTCTCAATTACTTCCCTTTAGCGAGTGATTGTATGAAGCAGGGCGATCGTCTCGATTTCGGCCGTCCAGCAGGTCCGAGGCGAGTGTTGAGTGGTAGAGAAGGGGTTTTAGAGTCTTTGGAGAGGGCTTATTAAGAGTTGTACGGCGAGAGTGAAGTTTCCCTCGCGTCGCTTCCCGTTCGTGTCCCGCTCTCTACCATCTTCGTTCCCACCGACGATGGATGATGTACCATATCCGGCAAACATCCGAGCCCAAATCGCATTACACAATGGGCCTCATAACAACATGAAGGCCCATTATCAAGATAGCTCGATTCCTCTCGCCCAGTTTTAAGAACTGGCCTCAAAGTATGCGGCGTCAGGAATAAGATTCGTGAAACCTATCCCCGGTGACTGGGCGAGCAAGCCGACCGAGGGATTTGTGGCCGTGAATGGTTCAATGCTGAAGTTGGGGTTCCATTTGCCACTTCATCCTTGCTTAGGCAGCTTGCTCAATTACTGGAATATAGCACCGACCCAGTTGTCCCCAAATGCTTGGGCGAAGGTGATTGGGCTCGTAATCCTATTCCGCGAGAGAGGCTACCGCCACCTATCTCCGAAGGAGATCGAGCTCTTGTGCTGCTCCTCGTAGGAGACTTCCACCAAAGGCTTCTTTGTGCGCATGAGGGTCCAGTCCTTGCAATACATATATTTTTATTTCATCTCAATCTTCGCTTAGCGGCTTACCAACTGAATTTTGTTCTTATTTGCAGATAGAGACAAGTTTGCGGGGTCCCCTCTTTCAAAGAAATTTCTCGAACTTGTGGATGTTATCTGCAAGTTGAGTCCACAGGAGATGAGTACTGATATAATCACTGACAAGCTCCTGATTAAGCACGGGCTCATGATGGATCCGAAAGCGCCCGTTCCTCCATTAGCGGTAACTGTGGCTGCCCATGCCGAGATGAGTGCCGAGTTGCTGGGAGCTTCAACCGTTGTTTTTGGATCTTTCCCTTGGGATAGTGGTGGGGTCAGGCGGTTCCTCTATCCCAACCAGTTCTAAGGCTTTGGAACCTAGTCCTATGGCGGAAATAGTGGAGGTGGACGATACCTCGCCCACGGAGCCAAGCCCCCAAGCTCCGCCAGAGAGTGTTCTCAAGCTAGATCCTGAGGTGGGCACTCGGGTCGCGAGGAGGACATCCAGCTGGATGTAGGTAAAGGAGTTCTTGAACCTCTCAGCTAGGAGGGGTTTGGTGACGTGGCCGATGAACGAGAAGGGGGACAGGAGGAAGACTACATTCTTCCTGATTCTGGTAGTTCTTCTCCAATCATTCGTCCTGTACAGCGCTAGCCTGGAGGACCTAGCGGAGTCATCTTGGGTGACCGGCCGTTGCCCGGTAGTGACCCTTCCGAGCCCCGAGAAAGAGGGCTCGGGCCGAGAGCTTTGGTCTCTTTACCGGCGGTTTTAGGGGCCCCTTCGACCGAGACTCCTTATTTGGGTTTTAAGATTGGCGCCCCCTCTTCAGATGTTCGACCTCTCCCTCTGGTACTCCGCAGCCTTTATGGGTTAAACCCATATAATTTTACACAACCGGATCTCCTTGCCTATATGCAGAGAGCCAAGGAGACGGTTCACATTCGCTTTACTCAAGAGGAGAGTGATATCATTGGGAATCTGAACACCGACAACTTGATCCACTCGGCTACTGGTTATCAATTGAGGGCCCGGACTTACTTGAACTAAGCATCAATCCTCTTAGCCCGGAAAAGTCAGGAAATAGCCCAGTCGGCCGTTCTTAGCCGTCAGCATGAAGCAGAGTTGACCCGAATAAAATAGGAAGCAGAGGCGGCAGAGCGGAGGTATTTGGAAGGTCTCGAGTCAGTTTAGGAGGAGGCAACTCGACAACATAAAGCTTTGGAAGAGGCTCTAGAAGTCGTCAATGGAGAATTAAAATTGGCTAAGGAAATGTTATTTCCTCGTGAGGCAGAGTTGAGAGCCGCCGAGGAGGCGCAGAAGGATTTGGAGGAGAGAGGCGAGCGACTTGCTCAGGAGCTGGATGAGGTTAAGAGACAGTTTGCCGAATGCCAGTGAGAGCTAGAGGTGAGGAAGGCCGAAGTGACTGCTCTCAACAACAGGTATCAGGCTGATTTCTCAGCCTTGATAAACTCTGAGAGGAAGGTGGCCGACATTGTTGGGTTTGCTAAGCCTTTAGCGCACTCAGCACGATTAGCGAATGGAAGGGGGCTACCGGTCTCCTGGAGAATTTTTGCCAAATGCTGCGGACTCGGATAGCCGCCTTAGGACTATTGGCCAGTATCGATTGGGAATCTGAAGGAATGGTCTCGCCTCATTAGGATATGTGTCCGACTTCTTCCCTGTACCCTGCTTCATTACTTAGATAGCATCGACCTCTGTCGTGGCGCCTCCTCATTAAGCTCTCCCTCCAACCGGCCCCTCTGGAGGGACATAGCTTTTAGGGTGGAAGCTTTTTTGTACTCTTTACTTTCTGTTTTTTAAACCTTAATTTATTTTTGTATTCTTATTCTTCAATGACAATTATTGCATTAAATAGTGGTTTCTGACATGCATTAATTGCACATTTAATGCATTTGATCTTTTGATATTCCTGCCGCCACTTTTCTAGAACTGTCACATCAGTTGTCATTCCCTCACATCTCCTTGCTTGATCACAGCCACGTGTAACGATCCGACAGTTCTTGTTTGGATTAGTGCGGCCGCTTCGAATTATGGGGGAACAGTTGTTCCCCCTTGTTCTTCTATAAAGGAGGTTGGCCATGCAACTGGTAAGACCACAATTTTATTTTCTACTTATGTAATTCCTTCTCTTTCTTCGTCTTTGTGAAAATCCTTAGCCATGTCTATTGTTTCCTCTTTCAAGGCGTTCATGGTTGTTTTCCTCTTCTTTGGTAGTTTTCTCCTACCACTCTTGGCCGTGGACTCAAGGTCTTCTCAAGAGTTCCTTAATTCTGAGGAGGAAGACGAGGAGGGTAGCAATGCTAGGGTTCCTCCTGTGACCCACAGCGATTGTCGTTTCATTAATCTGCCATCTCAATACGAACTCCCATGTGAGTCTACACCCCTCGAGGAAGTGTCATCACGACACCGCATGGTGCCTAACACTGATGGTCAGGCCTCTCCTTCATTCGTGAATATGGAGGTTTCTGCCAAGCCCGATAGTTTTAGCCATCTGTCTGGTTGTGGTCGTGCCGTGACCAACTCCACATGAGGGGTTATTCTACCAGCATGTGGGAGGACGACATGGAGAGTGCCTTCAATCTCTATAGTTATCCTGGGATAGGGTTTGTGCTCCTGCTCATCGAGAGCGGCCTTGGAGGGGTGAACCTGATCATTCCGCTTTTAACACAGGAATGTTTGCTGTGGGCGTGCGGCTTCCACTAGACCACACTATCGGCCGTATGTTGATAAATTAGGGTTTGACTCCTATGCAAATAATATATTCGGCCTGAGCTAATTTGATTGGCCTTTTGGTGCTTCTTCATGAGAGTGGGTGCTCTTCTCCCATGGCCAGGGATATTGATTATGTGTATAGGTACGTTCGTGATCCTGGGTGCCAAGGCCATTACTACTTGCAAGTGCAGTGGGGCATTCGTCCCATTTTTGATCGGAACTCTATCGGCGGCCAACACTGGAAGCGTCAGTGGTTCTGGGTTTACGGATTTGAATGTCAAAATCGTCTCGGGAATTATCTGCCTATCCCTTGTGCCTTCTGGACTCCCGAGTCTCATAAGTCTCTTCCATTGAATTGTTGAATCTTCATCCTGCTCTTATGATTTTGGCCTCATTTTGCATTTTTTTTTTGTTGGCAGCCACGGTTCGTCTAGCCAAGGAGGAGATGTCCCTGGGTTTCGGTGGGCCTTTGACGTGTTCAACCAGATGGATCTTCCTCGTGATATTTCTCCACTTTTGACCAAAACCAGTCTTTCAAATGCCAACCTATTTCAAGATCCCACTCGGGCTCCTCCGGTAAGCTTCGTAGGGAGGGTAAGTTATTATTTCACTTCTTGAGACGCCGCCCTTGATTTGTATTTTTCTAATCAGGCCGTGTATCCCCCTATGACCCGAGAGGCACATCAGGAAGCCTGCCTAAGTCCTGTGGTGGCCGAAAATACTTCGATTGCTGTTAGAAGTGAATCGAGAGCTCAAGCCGGGGTTACTATTGCTGGCGAGGAGGCGGAAGCAGTTGAGACGAACAAAGCTCCAAGTGGAGGAGGGCTAGTGGACGAAGACTCTTAAGGAGAGGATGATGCGGCTGGTGCCCGCCGTTTTGATAAGGGAAAAGCGTCGATAGAAGATGTAGAAGTGCGGAACAGTGCTACTTTCGAATCTGTCTTCCCTTCCGCCGCGCCACTGGAGTAAGGATTAATCATGTTCAGGCTCCACCTAGTTCGAGTCAGCCTCGGGCTGCCCACACGGAGGAGGGTACGTGCATCAAAAGGGGTTGCACCGGCGGCGAGGTCCCTCTAGTTGCCTTGGAAGAGCTGCTGCGATTGTGGAGCATCGGCGAGGCTTGGGCTACAATTGAGATAGAGCTTAGTGTTTCAGAGGCTTGCTTCATTCCTGCCCATTCGTGGAGTCCTGTGTTGACTCGTCCGCTTCAGAGCGCCAGACCTCATGAGATTGAAAACGCCGCCTTAGTCAGCATTGGTCATGCTCTGACTATTTGTGCCGCTTCCTCTTCCTAACTGAATCTGGCTAAGTTATTCCTTCTGGAGCTGGCCTCAGCACCGAGGCCTCCGCTCGTGCCGAGGACTTCCCAGTTGCTTCGGAGATTCGGCAGACCATGGTGGCTGAACAGCTGATCTCTGCTACAAACACATGGTTCGCAGCTTATAGAGAAAGGGCCCGATTGGCTGAGAGCTGGGTTCATCAATTGGAGGCTGCTCGTTATCTTACAAAGCACGAACTGGAGCGCAAAAGGGAGCATGTGGCTCAACTGGAAGCAGAGGTGGCTTGGATGAGGAGCCTTCGTGATTTCTCTGGTGGTGGTGGTGGTGGTGGTGGTGGAATTAGTAGGCCCACTTAGTTTTTGTGTTTTTATTCTGCTTGCTATTATGTTCTTATAGGACACTTTGTAGCATTTGTAAAGCATATTCTGAACATGTTTTGGGTTTTGATGTTTTATTAATAGTAGATTGTAGTATAGTGTGCGTTTTTAATTTTTTTCTCGCACTTTTATTTAATATGGGCCTTCGCGTGAGGTTACACTCATGCTGCCTTACACCTTTCCTACAATATGTACATGTTGCGATTTGGCCAAATGCATCTTAAGCATAGAAACGCTTTAGATTTTGACCATTCCATGGGTGCTTGATGCCTTCACCATTAAGTTCACTGAGCTCATGTGCTCCATTACCCAGGTTTCTTTTCACTATGTATGGGCCTTGTCAGTTTCCGCCAAACACACCACCACCTGGCTGACAAATTTTTCTCATTACCAATTCTCCTGCCACAAAGTTTCTTAGGCGGACTTTCTTGTTATATTAGGCCTCCAGTCTTGATTTATATATTGCGTGCCTCTCCATTGCTTGTAGTTGGAGTTCTTCCACCAAGTCAAGGCTGAGTTCCAGGGCTTCAGGATTAGGGTTTTCTTCTTGGTGGGATACTCGAAAAGTTGGATGGGTCACTTCTACTGGGATGACTGCTTCGGTGTCGTACGTTAGGGAGAACAGAGTTTCTCCTGTTAACGTCCTAGCAGTGGTGCAGTATGACCACATAACTCCAGACAGCTGTGGGGCCCAACTTTTATTAAGATTCTCCAATCTTGTTTTGAGAGTATGCTTGATCACTTTATTTACTGCTTCCACTTGCCCGTTTGACTGGGGGTAATATGGTGACAAGAATAGTTTCTTGACTCCCAGACCGTCACAGATAGTTTCACCCATTTGAATTGCTTTCCATTTTCAGTTATTATGGCGTTACGTATTCCGAAGTGGCAGACGATATTCTTCCATAGCTTCGTTGGTGGTTGCTAACGTTTCTGCCTCCGTTCACTTGGAGAAATAATCGACTGCGACTATTGCGTACTTCACGCCTTCTCTGCCGGGGGAATGGGCCAATTAAGTCAATCCCCCATTTGGCAAAGGGCCATGGTGCTGTTGTCGTGATTAATTCGGTAGAGGGGGTTCTGATTTTAAGAGCGTATATTTAGCAGCTCTTATATGTCTTAGCATACTCGATTGCCCCTTTCTGAGGGTAGGCCATAAATACCCTTGCCTGATGACTTTCAGGGCTAGAGCCTATCCTCCGAGTGGTTTCCGTATACACCCTCATGTATCTCTGAGAGGAACTTGGTGGCTTCGTTTTTGGTCAGACACCTTAACAGTGGCATCGAGTATCCCCTTTTATACAATATCCCATTCACTAGGGTGTATCTGGATGTTCGTAGTCATAGCCGCCTGGCCTCCAACCTATCTTCTGGGTCTTTTCCTTTATTCAAAAAGTCCTTGATGGGAGTCATCCACGTTTTTTCTTCATCAATTTGCCAGATCATTCTGTCACTTAGGGCTTCATGTTTCATCATACTAACGTTTCCCAGCTATTCGGCGTTCTCTGAAGTCGCCAATCGAGCTAGTGCATCGGCTTGTGTGTTACGCTGCCTGGGTACCTGTGCGATATATATGTGATCGAACTCTAGGATCATTTTGGCGACTAGCTTTCGGTATCCTGCAGGTTGCTGGGCCTTCGCTTCGTAATCTCCTTTTATTTAGTTGACTATAAGCTCGGAGTCACTGAAGATCATCACCCTCTTGGCCCCGACTGTCAACGCCATTCTCATGCTGGAGAGTAAGGCCTCGTATTCAGCTTCGTTGTTGGTTGAGGGGAACCCGAACCTGATGGCCGAACAGAATACTTCGCTGGTGGGGGTTGTAAGGACTACGCCAGCTCTAGCTGCGTGAGCCATGATGATTCATTTACTGACATCTGCCAAGGATTAGTAATCACCTCGTCTGGCAAGGTGGGTATGGTGAGTTCCACTATGAACTCCGCCAGGGCTTGTGCTTTGATGGCCGTTCTGGGAGCATATTTGATGTCGAATTGGCTCAACTCCAAGGCTCACTTCATTAATCTCCCCCTTGAGTCTGGTTTCGAGAGTACTTGCCTTAATGTGAAAGATGTCACTACTTCAATTTGGTGTCCTAGAAAGTAAGGCCTCAGTTTTCTGCGCTCATCACTAAGGCGTAAGCAAGTTTCTCGACTGTGGGGTATCTGAGTTCCACATCTTTGAGCATCTGGCTAAATGTAATACACCTGCTCTTGTTGCTGTCCCTCTGTGTGGACCAGAACTGCACTCAACTCTGACTCCAACGTGGCTAAGTATAAACTGAGGGTTTCACCCGGTCGTGGTTTTGAGAGGTTCCGAGTGTATGCCAAGATGGCCTTTAACTCGTCGAAGGCCTTCTGGGCCGCCGCCGTCCAATCGAATTTCTCTTTCGGATTACATCTAAGAGGGGTTTACACTTATCAAATGCCCTGGATAGGAAACGGCTAAAGGCTCTATCCTCCGGCTAGTTTCTGTACTCCTTTGGCATGCTTCGGGGGCTCCATATCCTGTATCGCTTTCACTTTGACCGGGTTTGCATCTATTCCTCTTTTGCTCACCATGTAGCTGAGGAATTTCTCTATCAAGAGTTTGAATGTGCACTTCTTAGGGTTTAGCTTCATCCCGTAGTGGCGCAGGATGCCAAACGCTCAACCCAGGTGGCGCACGTGGTCATCTATAGTGATACTTTTAACCAACATGTCATCCACGTACACTTCCATGGTTTTGCCTAGCTCCTCCTAGAACAATTTGATGACCAGCCTTTGGTACGTGGCAACTTCATTCTTCAAGCCGAAATGCCATTTTCTCCACATCATCTGGGTGCATGGGGATTTGATGATAGCCCTAGTACGCGTCCATAAAACTCATCAACTCATGACCCACCGTCGTGTCCACCATTTGATCGACATGCGGTAGAGGAAATCTGTCTCTGGGGCATGCCTTGTTAAGATCAGTAAAGTCGACGCAAAATCTCCAGGATTTATTAGCATTTTGAACTAGGACTGGGTTGGCCACCCACAAAGGGAACAGAGCTTCCCTGACGAGGTTATTGGCTAACAACTTCCTGGCCTCTATCTCGATGATCTCATATTTCTCTAGACTGTACTTTCTATTTTTCTGTTCGACCGGGCGGTATGAGAGCTTTACGTTGAGTTGATGGCATTTGTGTTTGGGGTCTATCCCCTGTATGTCTGTTGGTTTCTAGGCGCACACATCTAGGTTGGCCTTTAAGAACTTTATTAAAGTCGTCTTATACAGTTCCTTCAGTTGCGACCCAACATATAATTCCAAATCAGGATTGCTCGGTTCCATTCTTATGGCTTCTGCCTCCTCGATCGGTTTTCCTCTTTTCCTTTTCTTTTTGAATCTCGAATTATCATCGATAATTGGGGGTAAGTCGATTTCCTTATTGCCGAAAGGTCAGAATCTCCGAGCATTCTCCAGGTCCTCTGGTGGTGGGTTAGCAGAAAGCGGATCTTCCTCGCCTTGTCTTTCGTCTACCACCAACAAATGAAAATGCGGGTCATGGTAGTTGAGTCCCTCTTCTTTTTCGATGAATGAACACTCTCTTGCTTTTCTTTGGCTGCCTCTAACAGTGTCGACTCTGCCATTGGTAGTTACAAACTTCAGGAATTGATGGAGTGTGGAGGGGACAAAATTAAATTGGTGTATGAATGTTCTTCCCAGGATACAATTGTGGACGATCGGGGGCTCGCCATCAGGATGTATTGGAAATTGTCCCCACATAGTTTTCCTCCATCATGTATACTTCCCGAGGCGAAGAGGGTAGATGTTCGCTAGATCATCCCGTCTTTGTGGGGCGGCGGGTCCTTTAGGTCGCTCGTTCGGTGCCGGGGATAGTTCTCTCCTCTGCTTCGGTCCTGTCACTAGTCGGTCCAACTTTTCTTCTTCGAACAGCTTTATTAGCTCTGCTAACAGGTCTAGAAAATTATTGGTATCGTGTCCGATGGATCTGTGATACTTGCAGAATTTCTTCTTGTTCATTTTAGCTGGGTCTGCTCGTATTTTTGGTGGTAGGCTTAGCAAATTGGTATCCTGGATCTTGTTGAATATTTCTTCGGGAGTCAGCTCAAGCACCTCGGTCATTTCTTGTACCTGATCATCCTCCGAAAATGGTTTGAACGAGGATGGAGTTTTATAGTCTTTATCTCCTTTCTTTTTCTTTTTATCGCCTTCCTTGTTGTCGCCTTTGGACTTTTTGTATTCTTCAAGGATTTTGTCACTGTGGATGAACGCTTGTGTCGTGGCCATGAAGGCCACGTTATTTATTGGCAACTTCTGCTGGCAACTTGTCCACATTAGGGATCCTGGGAGCAAAGCCATTACTGCTAAAATAGTGGATGTCTTATCCGAGATCTCTTCCGTATTGGCATGCTGCTCGTTGAATCTTTTCATGAAGTCTTTGAGTGATTCTTTCGCTCCTTGCCATAGGAAGGAAAACTTATGTTTTGGCTCCTTTCCTTGCCTGAGATAGGCGAAATGGGACTAGAAGGATGTAGCGAGTTGTGCCCACGAATCGACCGAGTTGATTGGAAGAGATTCGAACCACGAGTATGCTTTAACCCCTAGCATCAGGGGGAACATTTTGCAGCGATCTACCTCCGAGCATCCTTGCGCAAACATCCAACCTACATACTTGTTGAGATGCGTCGTTGGGTTAAAAACGCCAGCATATTGAGGGATTTGAGGAATTCGAATCTTTTTCAAGGTAGTGGTCGCGATTATTCGATAGGTGAAGGGGGTTCTTCCGGATTCTGGATCAGGGATGTTGTGCAACCAGGTGCTATTCTTTCATTCCATCTCGTCGAGACGCTTCCTCATGGCCTCTAACTCCGAGTTATGTTGACGTATGAACTGGGTTAAGGGGTCTTCTCCCACACTTTCTCCCATTTGTTCACGATGGGACTTGACTGGATCTGGGCCTAGGTGGTCTTTGGCACTTATGCACCCGATCGTATGCGTGGAGGCCGTACTAGATGTAAAGTTGGCGCGAGAGGCTGCTCACCTCCGCTCGCGTCCTTCGTCCACTACCTTCTAGTCTTTTTGCGGCTCGTTATTGGCACTCTTCGGGCCATTCGTTCATGTAGTGACTTCCTAGGCAGGGTCCGGTCATGACGCCGTTCGTTTATTTGTTCGGCCGAGTTTTCCTCAGGGTTGAAACTCAGCTTCCGGCTAGCACTCTTTTGTCCAGCTGGCCGCTTTCCCTTCACCTACTTGAGAAGGTCAAAATATTTTTCACGGAAGTCGGTTTCTGCATCATCCTCTTCCGGGCTCTCGTCCTGAGGTGGGGTCTCCTTTTTGACTGTACGTGGAGGGTTCGGTGCCTCATGATGCTGGCTAGTCGTCGCACCCGCCTTGCTGGGGATGACTTTTTCTCGGTCGTTCATCATTTTGATCGATTCTTAAAGCGGGAAGTCCTTCCTCTAGCGCCAAATGTAGATAGCAGAATTAACCCCTCCTTCATGATGAGTTGATGTGGGTGTTTTAAGGATGATCGGGGGGATTATCCATGCTAATCTAGCACAATAATTTAGTAGTGAGATGAAGAATGCTCAAGGGTTCCCTCAAGTCAATCTTGTGCCTTTTGGAGGTGAATAATCTTGTTCTTTATTCATTAGGGGCAAGCCCCATATATTGGTGAACTGAAGTCATCCGTATCTTCGGATATATCATCAGGTCACATCACATTTATTACAAATATTGTAGACATTAAATGCAATAACCCCACGTGGTTATTCTGGTGATTCATTTCTAGAATATTCCCTATATCTGAATCCTAATGGATATCTGTATAGCTCCTGTGCTAGATGGCGCAAGTGGCCAAGTGGAAAAGGTGGAGGATTTGTCTGGGCCGAGCGCGTGGCTTGGAAGTGCTCGGCTGTTCCACTGTTAAGGGCCCCTAGTTATTGGCCCAACTATCGTAAATAAAAGAGTAATTCTGTTTGGCCCAATTAGATGTAGCCTGTGTTCTCTTTTTGGAGGCCCAACCTGGTGGGCCCTATTACATATAGTTCTATGGTTTATGACGGTTCTATCTAATTAGTTGAACTTCCGTGTGTATACTCCGTGCAACACTACTTGTGGATTTATTTTATATAAAATTATATGTTTTTAATTTATACTCAGAGTTGTTTTATGCATCATTAACTGTTATAGAGTCTGAAAATATATCTTGGTTATTGATTGAGTGTGTTCACTGCTGAGCAGGAGTTTATGTTATGATTCTAAGTGAGGGGACTCTGAAACTTCATTAGAACTATCTTATATAATATTTATTAATTGAATTGAATTCGGGTTAGTAAGTAGGATAAATAAGATAATTTCATAGTACCTATAAAGGGAGATCATATCGAGTTAGAGTACTTAGTGCACGGTAAATAATTTATACTGATAGTACCTAGAAAGGGAGTGAAATTATGTTCTTGCTTTGAGGTAATTCACACGCGTTATACACTTATCTACTTGTGTCTATAAAGTAGATTTGCATGGCTTAGTGATGCGTCCATAGTCCACAAGGTAGAGTCAGACATTGACATACGGAAGGAAGATTAATTAGTGAAACTGGATGGCCGAAGAGCTACCTATCTTCTCACTTATTCAACTCTCATTTATTCTCTACTGTGTCTATTTTATTAGTTATTTAATTATTCTGTTTATTAGATTACTAATCACTTTCCAATTAAATTGATAAACAATAGTTTCTATTAATTTAGCTAATAATAAATTGATAACCAACTATCCTTTGGGTTCGATAATATAACTTGGTCGCTTATCTAAGCTACAATCGTATCCTTCATACTTGGGGATTAATTGTGTGTTGAGAAAACTCCCATCAAATATAACCTTCCAACATTTCAAAAATCTGATCTCCATCGTTATACATAATTTGGTTTACCTTAGTGTTCCTTTCTTTCTCCACAAGCAGGGGGAGAATATGCAGAAAATGCAAGAGAAAGGATTTTGGCCTAAGAACAAAGGTAAAGGGAGATGTTGATTGTAGGGGGAGATGTTTAGGTTATCTTGATATCTTGGGAGCAGATTTATGGGGAGTGTATGCAGGGGGAGTTGATAACATTGATGAAGTTATGTCATGATTAGGAAGTCCTTTTGTTTTCATGTTGTGTTATAGTATGTACGTCTTTTTAGTTCTGTTTATGTTGCATGTTTTGTGGTTTTATATTTTATATGTTATTTTTTTTCGTTTTTGTGTTGCTTGTGTAGAAAGGCAAAAAGGGAGAGATTGTTGGTGTGATAATATCACAATCCTTTTTCATTTTGTCTTTCCTTGTATTTTCTTGAGTATTTGTATTTTCCTTTGTTTTTATTTTTATTTTAACACATATGGAGTAAGACGAAAAGGGGGAGATTGTTGATGTGATATTATCACAATCTTTTTAGTTTTGTCTTTTCCTTATTTTTTCGTGTGTTGTTATACAGAATGTTGCAATATTTTCGGAGATAATTTCGGTTCCTATCTTGGATAAAGATCAAGAAGCGAATTTCATGGTATTTCAAATTTGAAAGCTGAATAAGTCTTCACCATTCTGTTACGGATATTATTTCATACGGGAATTGACATCTTATTCAAATCTCAAATAAGGAGAACTGCCACAACCGCCATAACTCCCATTAAACTCTAACCATTCAAGATGTCTATAAATAAAGATCAGAGGATTAGAGTTATCGAAAGATTAAGAGATTAGAGAGCGTTCAAAATAGTTTTACTTTTTCAGAGAGTTATTATATCCTATTTGTACTGAGAGAAGAAGATAGTCTTTCTGGACTTATCTCGTCAGTTGTGTGCCTATAACGATCTGTATAGTTGTTATGTTAGGATAGAGTTTCTCTGAGTGTGTATCACTTCCTTAAAATGCGAGTTGTTCAAGTTTCTCTTTCTAGAGTCATCTTGTATTTTTCATAAGCATGTCAAAAATGGTATGTCGTTTTGCCTTGAAGGCACTACAGGAATAAAACCCTATAAAAAGTTTTGAAAACTCCTTGCGTTAATCTCTCCTTTTAAATTTCTACTGTGCACTGTTACTGTATTTTTTATAACATTATCTGCAACAATGTACACTCTCGTCAAATTTCCACTAAGCACACACACCATGTTCTAACAGCAACTTTTACCACTTTTAATAAAAGTAAAGTGTGAAATAATTCTCGAGATAAAGGAGTAAAATGTTCCCATATCCATATACTTTTAAATGAAAAAAATTATAAATTATATATATAAGACGGACCCTTTTATGTAAGATGGATCATCCATGAATAAAAAGAAGGTATTTTAAATTCAATTAAACAATTATCAACTAAATATAAGGGTCTGTTTAGTTAGATTAGATAATAACAATTAATAATAAAATTATTAAAGATGAAGGCAGCGCTCGCTGTTTTCGTTTAAAACTGAAAAGAATTCTTTTTTCTTCTTATTTTGTTTAATAATAAATTTATCAGCATCACTTTCTATTATATATTTCATATATTATCACTTTTTATTCATCTTATAAATTAATCATAAAATCATTTATTTAACTGTTTAACACTTTTTATAAATCAATACTCCCTCCGTTCCACATATTTGTTCATGTTTATACGGGCACAGAGATTAAGAAGTGTTTTTTTTATATATGATGTAAAAAAAGTAGGGGTAAATTGGTATTTTAAAGAGAAAAGGTAAATAAAATTATTTGGAATGATGAATAAAGTGTAAAAAATTGAATAAAGTTGGTGGGATTGATGAATAAAGTGTAAAAAGTATGTGAGATGTATATTATATTTTCACTATTAATGGAATGTGAATAAATACGTGGGACATCCCAAAATAAAAAGTGCGAATAAATACGTGGGACGGAGTCACGGAGGGAGTATTATTTTTATTAAAATTGTTATTATTTTCTATTCATCTTACGAATGATTTATATAAAATAAGCAATTGTATAGTTATCACTTTTCATTGATCAAATATCACCTTTTATTAAAATTATTATCGCTTTTTATTCGTCCTACTAATTATTTATGAAATAGTTGAATTTGTCAGTTATTATTTTTCCTTAGTATCACTTTTAATAAAAATATTATCACAATTTATCAATTCTATGAATTGTTCATGAAATTTACTTTCATAATTATTTATCCTTTTTTATTAAAGATGTTTTCACATTTTTTTTAAATGTTATCACTTTTCATTTATAGTATAAAAATTGTTCATGAAATAATCTACATTATCTTTATCATTTTTCATTAATTGGTTATCACTTTTCCTCACATAAGTCTTTGACATTATGAATTATTCATAACATAATTCAAATGAAAAGTTATCACTTTTATTTGATCAGTATTTTTTTATATTAAAAAAAATATTACTACATTTCAAAAATATTATCACATTTTATAAATTTCTGATATTTAAATTAGAAAATATTAAATGAATAATAAATTTTAAATTATTATATTTTTAATAATAAAATATAAATTAAATAAAAAAAACGTAGAAAAAATATATATAAATGTAAGGTCTCATTATTCATAAGTAAATTTTTAATTTGATGTTAACTAAATAAGAACTTTTAAATTTATTTAGACCTCATTAGTTTTCCTCTATATAACTATTTTTTAATTGGGAAAAGGGTCGTTTAAACCCCTGAACTTATACCACAAGATCAAGTTGGCCCTTAAACTTTTATTTTGTTCATTCAACCCCTTTCCCTTTACAATTTAGATCAATTTAGCCCCACATCTTCCCAAAATAAAACATGAATGCTCTCCTGTTAAAATTCACCAACGGTGTTAGTATTTAAGGGTAAAGACACGTGATTCAGTTTTCTTTCCTTCTTCTCTGCATTTACCGCGACAAAGTGGGTTGGGGTCGTCGCACTATCCACCGTTCTGTTCTGGGTAAGGTCGTCTCTTTGCTCATTCAAATTTCAACATTCATCATCTTTCTTCGAGCCCTAGCCAACCCAATGAATGTTGATTCTAATTCTATCTCTATTGGATTTCCATCATTAAATTTCATCTCAAAATCCTGAGAATTCGATCCTCAATCTCCTCTTCCCAATCAATTCCATAGACCCACCTTCATCAATGCCCTCTCTCGTGATTCTCTCTGCCGCCTTCCCCAACCCCTAATTAGGGAGATGGAAGCTTCAAGGATAAGACGAGGGGCATAACTGACTCTTTTCCCTTTTTAATTTTTTTAACTTTTATAATTGGGCAAAGAGTCAAATTGGACTCTCATCTTATTGTGTGAGATCAAATTTACCCTTTATCTAAGTTTTTGTTCATCCAACCCCTTAATCAATTTTAATATGATCAATTTAGCTCTTTAAAATAACTAAATATCAAATAGTTATTTTATTTCTCTCTCCTACTTAATTTGTGTTAAACAGATTGAATCCAAAATTAGTCAACATAATTTGTATTCTGTACCGCCACCGTGACAGTTCCTGACAACACAAATTCAATTCTTTCAACTCGGTTGTCCGTTGACGTAACTGGCGGCGAAGAAGTCGTCGGAGTCAATGGTGGAAGCAATAATTGGGGTACTCCGTGAGATAGCAGATCACATGAAAGAACCTCCAAATATTTTCTCCAAGATGCTGCAGATCTCCCCTAATGTGAAGTTTCTATCGGTGCCACCGTGCCACTCCGCGGCGGCGCCGATGAAGTTGAAAAGCAATCGTACGACGGTGGAGAGTCGTGGCCTCCCGATCTCGTCGACAAAAAATACAGTCATCTAATAGAGGTGGAAATTTAAATTTCTTGAATCAATCAATCAGATCAGCAATCACATAATTACATTAATTATGATCACACAATAGCGCTGAGAATGGTAGCTGTGGGAAGCGGAGATAGTGGCGACTGCAAGGTGGAGGGTCGGGGTTCCAAGCTTGGGGAGATTCCCAAGGAGAGGATGGGAGCTTATATTTAGTGTGTGTGAGTGCAGTGAGTGTGGTGAGGAAGAGGATTTGGAGAGAGAGATAGCGAGAAGAGGGGGATGCATTGGGCCGTCGACGTTGGATTTGGGTGGGATGTTTTGGGGTGGGGTGCGATTTAGAAGAAAGACAATCAGACTGTGAAATTACATTTATTACTTTCCTTTACTTAATATTTGGGTAAATCACGTGTATTAACCCAAATTAAGTAGGAGAGATAAATAAAATAACTATTTGATATTTAGTTTTTTTCTGAAAAGAGATAAATTGATCCTATTAAAATTGATTAAGGGGTTGGATGAACAAAAAATTAGATAAAAGGTCAATTTGATCCCACACAATAAGACGAGGGTCCAATTTGACCCTTTGCCCTTTATAATTTCATAACAACCAAACATAGCCCTTTAAAATTATTTATTTGGGTTATTTGAATAATCCATTTCAAATAAGGGATCCATGAAATTACTTCACCCAAATCTTTGCCCCCCTCTATATATATACTAGTATGAAACCTGCGTACAACGCGTGATCATTTAATTATTATTCTTATTTTTTATTATTAAATAATTCGTGTTATATAATGTAACAACACTAATTAAGGAGATTTTTTTTCTTATACCTAGACAATTTCTTTATTAATGTAAAGAATTTGCAACAAATTATAACTTTGACTTTTGATAATGTAACGTAAAACGTACTAATGTAAAAAGTTAATATACATGTATATATATTCTAATTATTTGAAAGAATACTGACTTGAATTTTTTTAAATATTATTTTATAACATAATATAATTGAAAACTATTTATTACTCCCCTTATCTTTCTAAAAAATCTGCAACCACATAGGGGCAATTTTGTCTCTTTGCTGTATATTTATATAGTTGTTAGGATTTCATTTTTTTCATTATATTTAAGTGTAATTATGATCAAAATATGTAATTCTTAGTACTCCCTCCGTTCCATAATAATTGTCTTACTTTCCGTTTTCGTCCATCCTACAATAACTGTCACACCCCAAAAATAAAAATTTCACATCAACCAACAACCTCAAAAATTATCTTAATTTTAAAAATATCACTCACACCTAACACACATAACACATTTTATTTTATTTATTACTTAAAAATACCACAATACACCTTAAAAGTCAATAAAGTTGATCAAAAAAATAACTTTTCTTAAACTCCAGGTCTATAGTAACGACGACAATAATTAGGGAACGGAGGGAATAATAAATATTTAATTTTACTGTTTGTCTAAAATAAATATCAATTATAAAATCTCAATTCATTTTTTTATTTTCTATATATGATTTAATTTGATAGTAATTAATTTAATTATATCGAATTATTTATTTATTAATTGCTATTAATGATGCTAAAGTAAATAAGTAATAATAAGTGTATGTGAAAAATAAATAAATAGTAAGACTATACATGAACAACACGTTAGCAAAAAAAGACTTTGCTATACTATATATATATATATATATATATATATATATATATATATATATATATATATATATATATATATTGATTATTTGTGAAAAATAAGGTCAAATATTTTATAAATAATTAAAATAAAATTATTAAAATATTTTAAATTGTCGCTATATATATATATATATATATATATATATATATATATATATATATATATATATATATATATATATATATATATATATATATATATATATATATATAATATACGTAATATTATAAATAATATTTAAATGGAGAATTTACTTTTTACTCATAATTATGGTTTAGTATTTCTTAATTAATAACTATATAATGATAATTTTATTTACATTAATTGTTATTTTTAAGAAACTAATGCAATATATGTATATATATATAATATAAATAAAATTAATTTATATATAATATCTATACATATATAAAAGCAAGCCTAAATTTTCACTTTTGTTTTCAATTTTTTTCAATTTTACTTTATTTTGAAATAATTCAATTTTAATTTTAGCAGTCCAATTCAATTTTAATATTAACCATTCAATTAATGCTTTTAATAGATTATTATACTAATAATGGGTTTTATTATTTATTTTTTATATTTTTTATTTCATACTATAAATTTGATAAATATGGGAAATATTTTTGGTTTGACTAATTTTTAATTAATATATACTTAATTTATGTAATTATTTTCCATCAATTTATTTAACTATTTTTTTACCATCTTTTATTAAAAAAATTGGTGCCACCACCATCTAATTAAAAAAAATGGACTATTTTGTAATTAAAAATTTTTGAGCAAAACTATTGAACCCTAATTTCATTCACTTCCCTCAAATTCCTTTTCTTCTACCTCTCTCCGGCACTCCACCCCACTTCTTCTCCCGCCGAGAATTCTTTTGTTAAGCCACATTGGTAGAACTTTTTTCTTACTGTATCATCCTGCTTTAGCAAGCGTTGAATTCCATTTTAAAATATTTTTTTGGTGCTTTAGTTGGGCAGCTTCTGCTAGGGAGTCAAAACTTGCACGTAAGATTATATATCGATGATATGAAGGTATGTATTTTGTTAGTGGTGGTGTACCGGTTTGTTTTTATGAAATAGATTTGGTGAAGAGGTTGGATGTATCAGTTTGCTTTTTTTGTAATTTTAATATTTTTTATGTGTATTTACGTGCTTCTTCATTTGAGGTACGACAATCGTACAAACGAAATATTGCAGCTGTTCTTGAGTTAATAGGCAGTGAGGTGGTATTGGAGGAGTTCCAAGAAGTCTCTCAATCGCTGTTGGTGAGTATATGCAATAGTTAAAAACAATAGAAAAAAGGGGGAACTCGAAACCTGAGTATGTAAATGTGCCCGAGACTATTTTCGCACTTTCAGAGAAACCAATATGCACTTTCTAAGGATATCAAGATGAAATTTTAGACCTACCATGTTCGAGATCTCAGGTACCTTCTGACAATTTTAGTGTCTACATATTTGAGGTTGTTATTGATTCCTATATAAATTAGAGATGAATTATTTAGCTTATACATTAGTTAATACAAGCCAAAGCATAAGAAGTTGACTTTTATAACAAGTAACAACTAAAAGAACTGTGCAGCTACTGGCTACTGCTTTCATCTTCAATGGATAAGAGCGTTAGGATGTGGGATCCGGAGACACAGAGCTGTATAAAGATGTTCGCCCACAATGACTATGGTGAGATCAATATTATTATGCAGTTACTAACTTACTCAGTAATCAATCTCTTAGAAGTGGCAAGACAAGTCATACTATTTCATGTGTCATAGTTTACACCTAATGAGTCTATGATATTGCAGTAACTTGCATACAGTTAAATCCAGTTGAGGATGACTACTATATAAGTGGATCGCTTGATTCAGAGGTTCGGATATGGATCATACCTCATCGTCAGGTTGTTGACTGTTCAGATGTTCATGAAATGGTAACTGCTGTTAGCTACACTCTAGATGGCCAGGTATTTAGAAGCACTTTATACTCATACTTACATTTTGTCTTTTCATGTAAACTTGGAGCAAAAATGCAACGATGTGTCAAATTCTAACATGTTTCTACACTTTATATTAGTTGTGGTGTATATGTTTATAAGAAAATTTTCCGTTAAAGCCGTGGTTGAGTTGTGATCGGCGAGCAGATGAGGAACACCGCTTCCGACCAGTTTTACACAGGGCTGCTGTTGATTAGTTTAATTACATGGTCCAATTTTGGTATATACACTCATCTGCAGCTCTGCGGAGCATAGTTCGACTACCTTGGTCCATTTTTGGCTTGAATTGGCATCATATAATGACCATTCATGTCTTTTGATCTTTAATACGAGTCTTTAAAGGTGTATATGTAATTGATGCGCAGTCGTTGATTAGTTAATTTACAATAGCTCTCTCTAATGATCAATGTAGGATTTGATTTTGGTTTTTGATCCCCGAATTGTAGGAATACAACAATCAGCTTTCACAACTACGTGCTGGAAAAAGCAGCAAAAGCAAGCTTTGGATTGCAAAGTTCAAGTCCGAAGATTCATTGGATGGAGGGAAATCCGTCAAGGGACTTATTTTCAGGATGTTGTTACTGCTAAGTATGATGGAGCAATGGATGCTAACTTTGAGTTCACTGAGGATGGTGAAGCAGTTTTCTCGGGTATGATTATTTCAGATCAAATTCAAAAGATAACACACCAAGACCAAAACTAAATATTATACTTATTAACGCGTCAATTTTTCTTATAAAAACCGTTTTTTTATATATAAAAGAATATATTAACAAAGTTAAATAAAACATTTTTGTATATCATTAAAGATATCACTAAAATAATTTTAAAAGAATTCACAAATTCTAATTTATTATACTCCACACAATATTCATTTATTAAGTAAGTTCACTGTTTTTTCTTTATCTTTTGAATAATACTAATTCCTTATATTTAATTTTCTTTATCTTTTGAATAATACTAATTTTTTATACTTATTTATAATACGGATTTAATAGTTTTGCAATTAATCAAAATCCAACCCCACACTAATTAAATTTTACCGTTTTATAATTTATCAAGAGTTTTTTTTTCCTCTTTTAAAAGAATTTTACAATATACAGCCTTTTGGTATAAATTTTAATTTAATTAGTTTTCATATTTCCAATTATTGTGCAATTTAATTTGCAAAACTTACAATATTAACAAGAGTTTTGCATATCCTGTAAGTTTCAAAAATTTTGCAAA
Source organism: Pogostemon cablin (assembly GCA_023678885.1). Lineage (NCBI taxonomy): Eukaryota > Viridiplantae > Streptophyta > Magnoliopsida > Lamiales > Lamiaceae > Pogostemon > Pogostemon cablin. Next base: position 13,495,187 of record CM042952.1, on the reverse strand, counting down.
ATAACCAAAGCTGAAAGAATGACAAGTTCTAGGATCAACATTGATACAAAGGAATAAAATTGAAAAGGTTAAAAGTTAATAGAACTAAACATTTGATACAAAATATGAGTTTTTTCAATATAGGACCGAAAGATAGGTAAACTAAAAAATAATAATACCAATTTTTTTTAATTCATTTCTTTTGTTTTTTCAACCTTATAGTGGTAAATTCAAATGTTCAAGAACGTCTAAGTCTAATTAAAAAAAATATATAAATAGTAATTTTAATATCACGAATTTCATACGTAATTTAAAAAAACAAAATACCTAAAAAAAGAAAAATAAAAAACAAAAATAAATTGATTAAAAGTTACAATGAATATGATTACCGTTTATACATATATATTATTCCAAGTTATATATATATATATATATATATATATATATATATATATATATATATATATATATATATATATATATGAGATATTTTTTATAATTAATTAATATTTATAAGTTTTATTTAATCATATTTTTTACTTTTAGTAAAGTTTATTAACATGTGGATTTATTAGCAATATAATCCAAAACATTTATTGTTCAAGAAAGTAGGTCTAAATCTATTTACAAAAATATAAATAGTATTTTTAATTTCAGGAATTTGAATCTTTTCATACTTAATTTAAAAAAACAAAATACCTAAAATAAGAAAAAGAAAAAACCTGTACCACGATTAATATTGTATATTTTGTGGAAAAATGTATTGTCCAACTTGCAAATTATTATACGAATGGATACCTATTTTGATGTATTGTTAATATAAAAGCTGCACATGTCCAACAACATATTCCAAAACCTAAATAATATTCCAAAATGCATTTAACACTACTAAAAAAAGGCTTTTAGTAATTTGATACTAAAAGCTAAATAATTGACACTAACACTCTTTAGTATCAAAATTTCCTTTGCTAAAGAGTAGTATTAAAAAAACTTATTGGATGCCAAAGGTATACGTATTGGTATCAGAACCTACTTAGTATCAAATCTTTGCATCGGTAGCTATTGATACTAATCATTAGACATTAGTACCCGAATTCTTATACCATTCATATATGACTTATAGCATCACAACTGATACTAAACTACATATTCTTTTGAGATGAAAGCACAACCCCTATTTCCAAAACCTAATCCATGCATTTATTACAGTATTTTATAATTACCTTTAAAATATTTAAATTTACAAATTCAATTGAATGAAGATAACTGAATAATCATATGCATACATCATATTCAATAGTAATAGAAAAGAGTATTTACAGGAAGAAAAAAAAAATGAAATACTATGGTTGTACACCAATTTTTATACAAAACTTTTCCTCTACTAACTTTTCCTTAGTTATCTTGAGCAATCCTTTGAATATCTAAATTACCTGAAGTAGAAGAAAACAAATGTATCACATAAATCAGAGATTTATAAAAAAAGAAAAATCTAATATTAGAAAAGAGATATCAATCATGTAATTCATATAGAAGGATAAACTAATATGATTTACATCAGACAAGGAACTACACCCCTTTATTTTCAACAGTTGCAACCCTCAGTTAATTCAGTTAGCTGCTGACATATCAAAATTAGGATGAGATTCTGAACAATGCAGTACAGACATCCTTAGCAAACTATTTCCTATTCAACTTTCTAGTCTTTCTACCAACCTTACGAGCAAGTTGCATCTCTAATACTTATTCAGGCAGAACAACTATTTTTTTATACCTCATATATACTTAGATACAAGTAATTCAAAACCTAAATCAGATAGAAGATCCTCTAAACATAAAAAAATGGGAAAAAGCTAGAACGAATAAAACTAAAATCAGACTTGATGAATTCATGTAAATTATATTTTTAAAGAACCAGCACTCTTCAAAGTCACGCATATCACATTGTCTACGAGTAGTTGCATTGTGACTATAGCAGATCTTAATCATACAGCTAAGGTATGATCTAAGCAAAAGTCGATCACAAAATTAAGAAGCATAAATGAATTGAGTTTTTATGAGAGAAGAGGAGAGGAGTAGTAGGATTAACCTGCCGTTTGATTGCTCATAGCTGAGGATCCACTGGCAAAAAGTGCATTCTGAGAATAATACTGGAAGGAAAAGCGATGTCTGCATTAATTATTTTTCTCTTCGCTTTTAGTAATAAACACTGGATAATAACTAACTTAGCATGGGGTAGGAGTAACTAACGAACCAGTAAGATTGCAAATGAATCTGTAACAATCTTCATCAACCAAAACTGGGACATATTGAAGGGGATTTAATCTTTTAAATTCTGTATGCTAAATGTAAAATCTATAAGACCTTGAAAAATTCACAAAGAATTCACATCATATCAGAGTTTCACCAGGAACATCATATCACAAAGAAATTAATATATAACTAGAGAAACAACACAAAATATGTGTCACAGCCCAGTATCAGGAAATTCAAATCACACACCTGGAGTGAACTGCTCTCCTTTGACAAGATTCACAGCTCTATGTTCGTAAGGAAGTCCTGAAAACCTCAGAAAACAATAAAATTAAATATTATTCACATAAAATTAAAGGGAAAGAAATAGTTACTAAATGATTTGTGAAAATGAATTTAGCATCTTTGAGATTCAAAGGTTGGATGAAGGGCATATATTGCCTACATCGTGTAGCAAACATCAGCTAATATATGTAATCAGCAACAGGGTTTAGAGGAAGAAAACTCATACATGAAGACAATTAAATCACATGTTTGGAGAAAAGAAGCTCTACTTAATATGTGCAATATTGAAAATGTTGTCAAGAGAAAAAAAATGTCCAGGTGAAATACTCACAGCTGTAAGGATGCAACAAAAATGTGCTCCAACCAGCACCATCATTGAATGACCTTCCCTATCAACCCCACCTAGATAACTTAAATGGACAAAAAGACACAAATTAAGATTTGGATGTCAATGCATTCAAATTAGTTTGCCATTTATGTAACTAAAACAAAAAATAAATTTTAATCTCAATAGTTAAACGATCACTATAAAACTTTTATAGCATGTAAGAGTTTCATAGTCTATCACAATATATAAAATTTGTAAAAAGGAGAAAAAACACACTTGGGCATGAAATAGGCTATCTTGAACTCACAGAGGAGACTGAGTGTTCACATATTCTGTGTATTTGTAAACTTATACAGGCAAGGGACATCAAAAGGCTTACAAGTTACAAAAGTTTGAAAGAAAAACAGAACCAACTGTAAGATCCTTGGGTTATATTACGAGCATAAAGTTATTAGAGAAACAAATCTCATGCTTGTAAATATCAGGAAAGTTATCGCATAATCAGCAAAGATTAACATCTGAAAATATAACTGTCAATGTTATGGACACAAACTAACCAAGCTGGTACCTTGAAGTGCTCATATGTGAAATCAAGAGGTCATAAACCAACCTCCCAACTGTATTGAGCTTATTTCACATGAGAAACTTTTCATCTCAGTCTAAATGCAGAGTTAAATATAAAGGAAAAATAACCAAATGTTCTCTTTTGATAGCTCTTATCCTCTGTCTAAGAGTATTTTCATCTGTGTATTGTAAAAAAATGAGTTAAATGGTACTGCCTCTTCCTTTAGAATGAAGATATAAAATTTCTACTGTATGCAAATCACAACTAAATCCATGAACACAAACAAAACTCAAAAGAACAACCATCTCGCACATTGCGTTGTTAAAGTGAATCATACCAAGCATGAGGCAGAGGCACAAGGAATTTTCTCGTCCGCACCTCTCTCTAGATTTTGCCTCTTGGAGATTTTCTCCCAATTCGTTCCGTTCTTCCTCCAAACGTTCAATAAAATCAAAACTTCAGCAAACAAATTCAAAATATAAACAAACAAATCGAAACATTGAATACTTACCTGAAGAACAAAGTAGACGTTTGCGAGAAACAACATTTCTCCGTAGCTATTAATCGTTAAGAAATCGCATCGACTCCATTTTGAAACTAGATCTACGTATTCCAAAGTGATCTATATCTATGTCAAAATGAGTTTGATGAAATAATTGAGGGGATTTGAAGCAGTTACCAAAAATTATAAAAATTAGGGCAAGAGTTCAGTGTTTCTTCAGATATCACTTTTATCATGCCATAGACGGTGGTGGAAAGAGTTGCTGGCTGGCGGCTTCATGGCACTTGGCAGACGGTGATAGGCAGTGGCGGCACACGGCGGCAGACGGTGGTTGCTGGTGGTGGTCAAAAAATTCAAAGATAAGAAGTGTTCACTGATACAGAGGAATGAATTTAGTAATTACTGGAGATCATATATTATTTTAAATATTAAAATTTAATCAGTTTAAATATATTAAATTGGAATCAGAAGATATGGATACTAAACCCAAACGATCATGAAATGATTAATTAAGATTTAAGAACATTAAGCTCTTATAACATCGGATAAAACATGATACTAATTACAATTTAGTATTGGTATCGAAAATGCAGGATGCAAAAAGAAAATTGATGTAGCATCAGATACAATGGATACTAATAGGAATATTTGTGTTACGAGATATATACAAATTATATTTGTATCCTTAATAATCTGAAAATAAAATTAAATACAGTACAAAAATAAGTATTTGATTTAAAATATATTACTTCTATTAAATTAGCATCAGACTGAGAAAAAAAGATACCAATAACTACATTTAGTATAAAATGTTTATTTTGATACTAAATTATTGATACCAAATCGCATTTTTTTAGTAGTGTAAATACCTATTTTGATGTATTGTGCATAAAGCTGTTGCAGGATTAGTAATGCAAGAGTGTAAAACTTTAAAAAATAATTTATTTATTTGTTTAAAACTCTAAACCTTAAATATACCAAATTTAAAACAATAATTGCAAAACCAAAATTTAAAACAAAATTTAGTAAATTAGTATAATAACCATAATTGCTAAATAAAACGAATAGCTAATTCAAGCAAACTTTTATACCTAAAATAAAATTTACCAAATTTAATTTAATAAATATGAACTTTTCTTTCATAATTTAATTTAACAAACACAGACTTATATTTCATTCGCTATTTAACCAAAAATAATAATATATATGACAAAATAAATTAACAATAATTATTTGTAATATTTCATGACCAATTTAAGAAAAAAAAAAGATTAGACTCTTATATTTTTTGATGTATTGCGCATGCAAGAGTGTAAAATTAAAAAAAAATTATTTGTTTGTTTAAAACTCTAAACCTTAAATATACAAAATTAAAACAAAAATTATTAAAGAAGTATAAAAATTATGATAGCCAATTGAAGCAAACTTTTATACCTAAAATAAAATTTACCAAATTTAATTTATTAAAGATGGACTTGTCTTTCATAATTTAATTTAACAAGCGTAGACTTATATTTCATTCGCTATTTAATCAAAAATAATAATAATATCTATGATAAAATAAATTAACAATAATTTATTTGTAATATTTCATGACCGATTTAAGAAAATAATAATATCTATAACAATATTAATTAACAATAATTAATTGTTCAGAATAGGTACATTAACATTAAAAATAACCTTAAAAATAAAGGATAAATTTTGCATGAAACATATATTTTAGGAGATCATTTTTAACATGTATAATAATAGTGTGTAGGTAATATTAATGTAATATTATAGACTCTTATCTATTTATATTTTGAACAACGTAGTCTTTACACATTATTTATTAAACTTAAACAACAAGTACTTTATATATGATTTCAGTATTACATTGGGAAAAAAAAGACAAACAAAATATCACTGGATGAAGAGGAATCAAGCATTTACGATAACGGGTGATAAACGAAGAAGAATACAAGACAATAACAAAGGTAAAAATATAATGGTTATCATAATATCACCTAAATTCAACAGGCATATACTTAATTTTTATGATTAGAACCAAATTTACGCATGTATCTGCAAATACAACGCAAGAATGTGCTCTTGGCAATAAATTCAACAACGAGAGATGGTCTGCATCAAGTGCCAGTACAAATAGGTGAGATCTACATTTTATCGTTTTTGTTTTCCTGTTATGTATAATAGATAGATACATAAATTAAAAATACATTAATGTGTATATAAAGTAATATATAAAACTAAGGAAATACATCTATAATAAATATAGTCTGAATAAAAAATTGTAGGATACATAATCTTTAAAATTAATTCAAAAGTTACATTGATAACATTTTATTTAACCATGTATTTTCAAATTCAGCGCGAGAATGTGCTCTTGGCAATAGGTTCAACAATGAGAGTTGTGCTCTGCAGCAAGTGCCAGTGAAAATCTCAACACAAATAGGTAAAATTAAATTTAAAGAATTTTGTATCCTATTATGTGTAATAGATTCATAAGTTGCATATGTTCCTGTGTATGAACATAAACGGAAAAACTAAGGAAATACAACTATATATAAAAATAGTCAAAATATAAAATTGAAGGATATATAATCGTTAACAATAATTTCAAAATTACATTGATTACATTCTATTTAATTTGTACATATTAACAAGCATACAATAACAAAATTACAGATGCTGATGTTGAAACTAGAGAAACCTTAATGATGAAGAAAATTCTAAACGAGGAATATTTAGTGGACGTCCCAGTGCAAGAAGATGTTGATTTCCTTAATGAAAAGGAATTGGAATATGAGAAGAATGAATCATGTGCGGAAAGGGATGCTTCCAAGGAAAAAAATAATTCATGTGCGGAAATGGATGCTTCCAAGGAAAAACACGCATGATTTATTGATTCACAAAAAATAGCTAACATTAAATTAACTCTAAACAACAGCTTCACTATACTGGGATATTGGTGACCCATCACATAATTATGAGCATTGTAGTTCAAAATTATGGTATGACGAGAGGCTAAAATCTTATTCGAACAAAAGACGGCCAAAGTAATCTCTTTGCTGCATGAACGACAAAGTGACACTTCTATATATGCGGGAACCACCACATCTATTGGAAGAGCTTCTAGGTTGGAACAATGCTAGACCGGATCATTGTATGAACAATATCCGATCATTTAACAGCATGATTTCTTTTACATCAATGGGGGTAAGATAGACAAGACATACAATGACGGCAAATCGCCCCCTATGTTTAGAATTAGTGGTCAGAACTATCACCTCTTGGGAAGCCTCCTGCCGACAGATGGTTCAACTCCAAAATTTACGCAGTTGTATATCTATGATTTTGAGAACGAAATCACAAATCGAATGAAGTCTGTAAGGTACGTACAAAAAACTTCATCCCATGCATATGCTTTAGTTATTTATAAGTTTTACTATTATAACATTCTTTCAAAATTTATTTAATTTCAATAAAACTAAACAAAAAGGGTAAGGAATTACAAAATTAATACATGTCTTTCTTAATATTTTTGGTATTTCAGCAAGCAGGAGTATATAAACATTGTTCATGCAGAGATAGTTGATGATTTAAAAAATATGTTGGATGAGTATAATGTGCTTGCAAAGACGTTTAGGATGGCCGAGCATAAACTCAATGACGGTCACAATACTGCATATTTAAGCCTACATTATCCCCTTATATTTCCTTATGGAGAGGACAGTTATAGAGAGGACATACCTTTGTCTGGCTATGTAGAAGGGGTCTCAAAGGGAAGGAAAAGGGTGAGCATGAGAGAATTCTTTGCATTCTGGTTGCAAGACCGTGATAATGAGTATTCAAAGATATTAAAATCTAAAAGACTTATAAAGCAGTTCATCGTAGATGGATATACGATGATAGAGACTGGAAGAATGAAGTTTATAAGAATGAATCAAAAGATACTACGAAGCCACATGTATAAGAGTCTCCAAGATGTTATACTATAGGGAGAATTAGACTCCATAACGCAGGGTAGGAGAGTAATCCTACCTCCTACATTCACAGGCAGCCCCAGATACATGGTCCAAAATTATCAGGACGCCATGGCTATTTGTAGATGGATTGGATATCCAAATTTATTCATTACATTCACTTGCAATCCAAAATGACCTGAAATTGACAGATTTATCAAGAGCAAAGAATTAAAACCCAAAGATCGTCCTGATATAATAGCAAGAGTTTTCAAGATCAAGTTGGATGCATTAATTAAAGATCTACGTGTCAAGAAAATCTTCGGCGCAGTCAATGCTAGTAGTATAACATCAATACGTACAATTTTCGTCATTATTTATTACATATCTATAAAATCATTTCACGTATATATGGCCCTGTTTTTTTAATAGAAAAATATATTTGAACATGGTTTCACAATTTAATAATAATTCAATTGTGCTTAATACTAAAATATTATAACAATTTTACTGTGGTATACACAATAGAGTTTCAAAAGAGGGGGCTACCACATGCATATATACTGCTTTTCTTAAAAAATGGACGGAATGACCCTATAGGGGATGAAATCGACAAGTTCATTTCAGCCGAGATACCAGATGAAAAAGCAAATCCCGAATATTTTACCGTCGTACGTGACTTTATGATGCATGGTCCGTGTGGTGAGGTGAATAAGAACTCACCATGTATGTTGGAAGATGGTGTATGCACGAAATATTATCCAAAGACATTGTGAAAGCACCACCATAGACTCAGATGGATATCTAATATACTGAAGAATGAATGATGGAAGGACAGTCAAACAGAGCGATATTGAATTAGATAATCTATTTGTTGTTCCGCACAACCGAGAATTACTATTAAAGTACGGGGCACACATGAATGTTGAGTGATGCAATCAATCGAGATCGATAAAATATCTCTTTAAATATGTCAACAAGGGTCATGACAGAATTTCCACAACGTTCAGTAGGTCTACAGAGGGGAACAATACTGATGTCATTGATGAAATACAGATGTATAACGATTGTCGATACATTTCACCATGTGAGGCAGCTTGGAAGATTTTTGGTTTCGAAATTCAATACAAGTACCCACCGGTTGAACATCTCAGTTTTCATCTAGAGGATGAGCAATCGGTGATGTCCAAACCCTCTGTAAGGGAGAGTATGTTCTTGGCCTAGTTTGAAACAAATAAGAAATACCCCGAGGCAAGAGAACTGACATATGCAGAATTCCCACATCATTTTATCTGGAAACGAAAAATGAAAGAATGGGTGTAAAAAAAAATTGGTACCTCCATTGGTAGGATTTTCTATGTTCCTCCTAGAGCCGGATAATGTTATTATTTTAGAATCCTTCTGAATGTAGTGCTAGGACCAACATGTTATAAAAATTTCCTTAAATTCGGCAAAAAAATGTAAAACTTATCAATAAGCATGCTATGAAAGAGGATTGCTCGAAGACGACAAGGAATACATACACGCAATTCAAGAATGTGCATCATGGGCTACTGGTAAGCAGTTGTGAAACATGTTTGTAAATCTATTAATTTCTGGAAGCATAAGCATGCCAAAAAAATGTGTGGGATGCATGCTGGAAAGAATTATCTGAGGATATATTGTACAACGAGAGAAAAAGATTGAGACACCTAGGTATGGCGCATTAACAAATGAAATAAATGGATTTTTGTGTTTATTATTGAAATACATATTTTCCTTAAAATTCTAAGATTATTTCAAATCGCAGGTTTGGTGATGTCTGAGCCGGATATAATGAATGCGTGTTTGTGTGAGATTAATCGTATATTGATATCTATGAATAAGAACCTCACATATTTTGAAGGGATGCCCATTCCAGATCCTGAAATGAATCTTCAGCAAAATAACAGACTAATATCAAGTGAATTGAGGTATAACAGATTAGCACTACAGAAAGAATGTCTCGATTTGATGAAGAAACTAAATGAAGATCAGAAGAAGTTATACGATCAGATGATGGAAAGCGTTGTCTCTTGAAGTGGCAGAGTTTTCTTTGTATATGGATACGGAGGCACCGAAAAGACATTCTTATAGAAGACGATATCGACTTCTATTAGATCAAAGGGGACATAGTGTTGAACGTGGCATCAAGTGGAATTGCATCCTTACTTTTAGCAAAGGAACGTACAACACACTCAAGATTCCCTATTCCACTTTCGGTGTGCGAGGAATCAACCTGTAATGTAAAGTAGGGAAGTGATCTTGCTCAACTCCTTTCAATTTGAAAATTGATCATTTGGGATGAAGCCCCTATGGTGAATAAATGGTGCATTGAGGCCCTTGATAAAATCATGAAGACATCACGCAGCTTGAAAATGGAGAAAATTCAACAAAACTATTCGGAGGGAAAACTATTGTTTTGGGAGGAGATTTCTGACAGGTACTATCAGTCATACCAAAGGGTACCAGACAAGATGTTGTAAGAGCAACAATAAATTCTTAATATATATGGGATGAGTGTACAATGCTCAAGCTGACGAAGAATATACGCTTGATGTCTATGAGAAGTACTAATGATGAAAGTGAACTACGAGATTTCACAGATTGGATTTCAGGAATAGATGATGGCACATTAGGAACCGCTGGTGAACACGGGACTGATGTACGTATACCAAAAGACATACTTCTTGAATGTGGCAATGACCCCGTGAAGAGTATTGTGGACGCCATATATCCTACATTTTTTAACGCGGTGATGATCCAAGTTATCTTCAGGAGCGTGCTATACTTGCACCCATGCTGGATTCTGTGAACTCAATTAATGAGTACATGATATCATTGAAAAAGCACGCTTCTAGGACATATCTCAGTTCGGACTCCGCGTACAAATCGGATACCAATGTAGACATTTTGGCTGACGTTCATACTCCAGAGTTTCTAAATTCGATAAAGTGTTCAGGAATGCCAAATAATGAGCTCATTTTGTAGGTTGGCACACCGGTTATGCTTTTGAGAAATTTGGACCATGCAAGAGATTGTGCAACGGCACACGTTTGGTCATTACAAGACTCGGGAATAGAGTGATACAAGCAAAGATGATGACAGGTAATGGAGTCGGAGATTATGTTTTAATTTCGAGACTTACTTTAATACCTTCTGATGTTACGATTCCATTCAAGTTTCAATGGAGACAGTTCCCATTGATAGTCTCATACGCCATGATCATAAACAAAAGTCAAGGACAATCTTTGAAGATTGTCAGATTGTACTTAAAGAGGCCAATATTTAGCCATGGTCAACTCTACATTTCTGTCTCAAGAGTTACAACGATGAAAGACTTGAAAATAATACTTTGTGATGCTAAAGATCAGGCCACAGGTAGATGCAAGAACGTTGTGTTCAGGGAGGTGTTCAGAAATGTTTAGAAGTAACAGCTCCCAAGCTCTGGAAGGTGAAACACATTAACAAATTTATCCTTGATTTGTATAATACCCATCTTCGTGATGCAGGATCAGGTATGTCTTTCACCTAAGTTTGTATGGATTTAATTTTTTCTTATCCATTCAAAATTCATAAAATTTTTATTTTGGACAAATAAATTTAATGGTTCAATTCCTAATGCACTTACTTAAAAATTGTGTGAACTGTGGTTATTAGGTTTGGTTACCTTTTATTACTTTATCGAATCTCCTCTGTAATGATTTATGACTGAATCTTATTTTACTTATCGATTTGTGTTTGGAGAATATAATTAGGGTGAAAATTTTCATTTATCAAAAATCGTATTCGTACACTGTTGTATCTTTGAAATAAACATTGAAAAGCTTTTGAATACCAATAACAGTAAATAATTAATCGAACAATATAAAAACATCTGTGCAAAACACAAACGGCATACTTAAAAATATAAAAAAAACCTACGACACAATTCAAACCACACAAAAAAGGGACGTGATAAGTACACATATATCCCACTAGATAAAACTATAAAAATAAAAATAAAATTAATAATAATCTTATAATAAACTCCTTCCAAACCATTAGGATGCGACGTCCAAAATGATAAAATAAAACCAATACGACAAACGAATAGAATACTCCCTAATTTACTTGGATAAAGAAAATGGTACCCTGACAGAAGGACATGAAGAGTACAAGAAATAATATAAATTACAGTAAATAATTAATCGGACAATATAGAAAAATCTGTGCAATACACAAACGGCATACTTAAAAACATAAAAAAAAACTACAACAAAATTCAAACCACACAAAAAATGGACGAGATACGTACAAATATATCCCACAAGATAAAACTATAAAAATAAAAATAAAATTAATAATAATCCTATAATAAACTCCTTCCCGTGCAACGCGCAAACGGGAATTACTAGTTCTTTTAAATATTTATAAATTTGTAATGAATTTATTAATTTTATTTTTTTATTTAATTTTATTAGTTTCAAATTATATAAACAACTAAAGAAAAAAAAATTTATAATTCATAAATTAAGATATATGTAACTAAATAAATATTAATATACTAAATTTAAAAAATTAACATATATTTACAAACTCAATTTTAATGTTATTTGATATGAAATAATGATTTAACTTAAAGAACTTAAGTTTTCGATTTTATACATGAATTAGTTTTTCAACCTCTTATTCTTTAGAGGTAAATATGTAATGACCAAATTTCGGATAGAAATTCCCATGACATATTGTTATAAATAAAGTTCTATAAAAGAAAATATAAATGTTTATAAACAAAAATATTTGCAGCTTTCTACAGTAATCCAATTGGTCGCTGATGTTTAGCTTTCACTTATTGACACGTCAAACGTTTACTCACAAACTTTGCAACATCTCTCTTCATGCCCCTCAACTAAAAGGTCCCCCGCAAGTCATGATACACCTTCGTATCTCCAGGGTGAGTAGTGTACGGTGTAACCTGAGCTTTCTCTAAATTTTTTTTTCAGAATTCTCATGAATACAACTTTTTCCTTCATTATTCAATGTTCCATCCTCGGCGAATAACAAACCCTTTATCATCTTCTGGCAGTGTTCTCCCTTTTAGTTGGGCCAAGAACTCGTCCTCCTTTTGTCCTTCCTTAACCATATCTTACACAACAATTTGCACAACCATACTGGCCTAAAATTGCCTTTACGTCATTAGGCCCATCAACAATTTCAAATCTCAACTCCACAAACTCTCTCACCAACTGCTATTACTCAACGTGTAGGCTTGCTAACTTGCTACTAGTCTTACAATTTAAAGCATGTGTAACCACATTTGCTTTACTGAGTTAGTAATGTATAGGGCAATTATAACCTTCATCAGTTCCAATCCTCGCTTGTGTCTCATGTCTAGCTCTCTCTGAGTGAAGAGGTATTCAAAACTTTTATGATCCAAAAATATCTCACATCTCCCTCCGCATAGATAATGCCGCCAAATCTTCAAAGCATGCACCACTGCAGCAAATTCTAAATTGGGAGTCAGGTAGTTTGCCTTATGGGATTTTAATTGCCTTGAAGCATAGGCCACCACCTTACCTTGTTGCATCAAAATGCAACCCAAACCTTGGTTGGATGCATCACTATAAATCATAAAGTCTTGGGTAGGACCAGGGATAGTCAAAACTGGGGACGAAGTGAAGTTCTTGAAATCTATTCTTACACTATTCATTCCACTAGAACTTATTTCCTTTTCTACTAAGTCGTGTTATCGATGCTGCTATCTTTTAAAAGCCCTCTATGAATCTCCAATGGTGCCAACCAACCCTAAGAGGTTATTCACTTCATGCGCATTCTTAGGTGCATTCCACCAATTAACTATTCCTATCTTTGCCAGATCAACTCCGATTCCATGAGCTGTAATGACATGTCCTTGATACTCCTTTTATCAAACCAGAACTCACATTTCTTGAAATCTTTGCATAGAGTTTATCATTCCGTAGTGTTTCCAACACTAGTCTCAAATGCTCTTCATGATCTTCTTTATCCCTTGAGTACCTAAAAATGTCGTCTATGAACACAATGATAAATTTACTATGAACACAATGACAAATTTATCTAAAACTGGTGGTGGAAAGGCTATAAGAATATTCGACAATAACCAAGCTATTTCTAAGAGGCTAGACATTTCATGCATATGACATCTGTAAGAACTGAAAATTGAGGACTGTCTAAATGCACTCAAAATATAAAAATAATGGATAACTCAATGGAATATAATTTTTTTTAGTCAGAAGGAGATCATTAAAACATTAAAATTTCTTCTGATTAAGGAAACTATGGAAGCCTCCCTCATGTTATGACATGCAAACGTATGAGAAATAATATTTCATGTTTCATGTAAATATGTATAATGTTGAATGCAACACTAATATGCATAAACGTATAACTATGTCATTGAAATTCATGATTCATATTACTTAAACATTTGATACGTAAATATTAAAATTTGAATGATACACATGGTATTGATTATGTGTCAGTGATGTCATGTTAAAATAAAAATTCTGATTGAGGTTTATAATAAATATGTAACTTGAAAAATGAAACACTGAGGCTGAAATAACTTCTAATAAATAAATGAAATGTCAATCGTGTTAAAATTGAATAAATGAAAAATCAATCATGTTGAAATTAAATACCTCTCTCTCTTTTTTTTACAGAAATATTTGTTAATGATAATAAGTCAATCATGAATGAAAAATTATAGTAATATTGATAATTGATAATAAAAACAATAATACTTAACGGTAGTTTTGAATAAAATGAAATAAATGTCTAAAACATTTTAAAGAATGTCAAATCCTACACTTATTAAAGCCTAGTAGATAACTATGCAGCACTAGCCCTATCCGTCAACTCCTCATCTGAGTTCGGCTCATCTTCTCTCATGTCCTCTCCATTTGGTTCTGATTCATATGGGTCTTCCTCTAGGTCTTCTTCTAGCTCTGACTCAGCCTCTACACCATCTTCTTCTATGCAGGTAGGCGTAATGCCTGTTACCCACCAAAGTATGAGTTCTCCAACAAACTTCGGGAAGTCGACATGGGGATACCGGTCTCTAGATGAGTGTCTTACCAACTTCTAGTACATCTTCTCGGCTCGGCCTTCCTATTGTCCTGGAATCATTTCGATGATCTTACGGGCCGCCGTATAACCCGAGATTGTCCCTGAGGCTTCTTGAAAGATTCTCAGGGTTGCAACAAGATGCTCAGGAACACCATGATCTGCTTTTCGTTCATAATCATCAAATTTGTTCCTCATACGTGCCACGAAACGGCTAATAGGTACTGATCTACTAGTAGTCAAACGTCTCCTTGCCATCTGTAATATACATGAATCGCTATCTAATATGTCTATCACTTGTATATGTATTTAAAGAGCTCAGAACCTATAGGGCATGCATGCATCATAATTATGAATGAGAAGTTTCATGAAATATTTTCTGTAAACATATCTGTGAAAATAAAATATATGAGAAGCCTCATGAAGATTTTTCTGTGAATATATCTGTGACGATAAAATAATTGAGAATTTTCATGAAAAATTTTCTATGAATGTATCTGTGACAATGTAATGTAAATTACCTCTTGGAGTTGACGTAGTATGACTGGAGTGGATGTTCGAAACTTTTAAATGAATTTATTTGGAAAAGTATTTTTTTTTCATATTTAAAAGACAAGTCTACAGAATCATAGACCTGCTCTGACACCACTAATGTAACGACCTAATTTCGGATAGAAATTCTCATGACATATTGTTATTAATAAAATTCTATAAAGAAAATATAAATGTTCATAAACAAAAATGTTTGCAGCTTTCTACATTATCCTATAAATAAACTTGTTTCCCTTTTTTAAATATGAATAAAATATCTAAATTTCTAAAATAGTCTTTTTAATAAACTTCTCCATAACATATCCAAACTTCTAAAATAATAAAAAAAAAAAACTTCTATGATTTACTTAGGAAAGAAAATAATTCCTCAACTTGTCACAAGTATAAATAGGGGACTCAATCGTGTAGTTTAATACCACTAAATATCAAACGAATTTATTTAAGTTAAAGGAAAATAATATATATGATAAATAAATATATAAATGAAATGATTAAATAATGTGGCAATAATTTTTAAGAAGAATCAAATTAAGATTTAAAATTTTTAAAAATATACTAACCTGTCGTGAAAATTATCTAAAAGTTTAAGATAAAAATATCGTAAATGTCTACGGGGACAGATCATTACTAAAGATTTAGAGATTACAAGAATATCAATTTATTAACTTTTTGGAAAATTATCAACATTTGGGAAAATATACCCAAAATCTTTGCCTAATAGCTTTTAAAGAAAAGAAATATATAGTGAACTTTTATTAAGGATAAGCATTTAGTTTCCACCTGTTATACCTCATCTTGCTCCTTTACTTCTCAACCCGTGAAAGTAATTTTATTGGAAGGGTGAGTAAACAATGACTCAGTGGGAAAAATGATTGTCTACCATAATATGCACACGTATTCACATAAACGTAATCATACACTATGAAATATTCTGTGACTGTGATGATCGATCATGCAACTCGCGCGGGCGTTACCCGAGGACCAATTAAGAATCCCAACACATGAAAGTGCCCTAGTTTTACTGTGATAGTACTACAAGAGTACTCTATAACTGTAGGACTGTGAAATAATTCAATAAATGTAAACACGTAAGCACATACAATAGACATAAGGTTTTAGAATTCCCCGCTAAAATGATGATATGCATACCCTTTATCTTAATGCTCACTGTTAAACCTAAGCATAACAAATATGAATAAGCATATACGATTTTAAATAAATAGAAATCGAGATCTTGAAACATGTAAGGCAGGAAATTAGGATATGGGTTTCCAAAATCAAAGTCTAAAGAAGTGAGATAATATGATAGTGGGTTGACTTTGATAAGCATCAATAACCGCGCTTCTATGATAATGTGTAAGGTACCCTACGAGTTCTGCCAACACACATAATACTTCCTCAACCACATCCACATGGATTACACTTAAATCCATTTAAGGCATCACTTTAAATGATTTTTAATAGGGAAAGACATAAGCCACATATTCTTAATTAGTGAAATGATTAGTAATATAACAAACTAACCCATTAACCTATTGTTTAACCAATAAAATTCTTAAATGGAAGTTCATGACTTCTACGAGACTCAATCCATATTCCTATCACAATGCTTGGCATCAATAACAAACAAGCTTTAACTTAATACAGTTTGCAGCATTCTGTAATACGTTAGAATTCCTTTATGGCTTATCAGAAAAACAATACTTGCAACTTCGAAACCCCAACATAAACCCATACTCCTTGAATAAACATGAAAAGTACATATAAGAACGTATACAGACGATTACTACATGAATATGCCCAACAAGAAGAACTCTCACATCTACGCTAAGTTCGTCTATCAATCCACATGCTTCAAAACAACTCATTACATAAAAGATCAACACATCGGAGTCGTAATCAGGATGAACTAGAGCATAAAGGAGGTCTACTAACTGGGTATATAAAGGATGAAGGTTTGTTAGAATACCAATCACGCACATTTCTATAATGACATGAGAATTCATAACATACCGACAATGGATCTGAATTCTGCCCGCGTAAATCCTAACGTGCGTCACTTGCTAGATGTCGAGTTACACGTGAGTGGAATTCATATATGAGTGTGAAGCAGAATAGGTCGTATAAGGGGTGTTCTTACTCTACCATTCTAGAGAACATATTGTTATTCACTCGATGGAAAAAAATGTAGTGTATATGAGTTCATGGGTGTGTACGTGAAGGGAGAGTCATTGACGCACAACTAATTAAAGAGATACAGGGCCTGCATATTCTCCTATTTCTGTTACATATAGATAAGTTGAGGTGATAGTGGGTTGAAAAGGAAAGATAGGATGCAGAATTTGAAATTTCTTCTTTTCTGATGTAGCGAATAAATAGGGAGAAAATAAACTAATAATTAATAATAATACTTAAATAACGAATATACGAAGATTCCTCCACCGCATTACGTAAATCAAATGCGATAGAAAAAATAATAACACTAAATATTTAGTGTATAAGGGTGCGGTTGTTACAAAATAGATTCAAGAGTACTACTTAAATCGTCAATCCTCTTTCACTTGAAGAATATTTGAATCAATACTTTAGAGGTAGATCTTAAAGAATACTTGAATCGATTCTTAATATGTAATACTTGAATCGATTTTTTTTCCTCACTTGAAGAATTGGTTCTTAAGATGTAAATCGATTCAGGAATACTTGAATCGTTCCTCTTACTCTTGAAAAAACAATTTTCAAGATGTAAATCTATTCAAGAATACTTGAATCGATTCACTTTCTCTTGAAGAATCGATTCTTAAGAGGTAAATCGATTCAAGAATAATTGAATCAGTTCTCTTCCTCTTGAAAAATACTAGAATTTATTTTTTAGGGGTAGATCAAATCTCCACTTGATTCGTTCAATCAAAATAATTTTTTTTACTTTCATAAATCAATTCTCTAGAGGAATATGAAAGTAAATGTAATGTAATATATATATATATATATATATATATATAACATTAATTTATATATAATATTTTTTTAAATATTCATAAATTTGTAATGAATTTATTAATTTTATTTTTTATTTAATTTTATTAGTTTCAAATTATATAAACAACTAAAGAAAATAAATTTTATAATTCATAAATTAAGATATATGTAATTAAATAAATATTAATATACTAAATTGACACGACCCACCTTACATAACTTATAATTCAAATACTATTTAACATAAACATAATCATTATAAAAATATGCATATAATTTTTTTTTTCATAATATGCTTATAACCAACACAATCACACCAGTTCAACATACGTGACTGGTTTCTGATACCACCTCAAATCAGATAAACTCGCGACAATACTTATTATATTACACAACCAAAACATCAGCGGAAACAAAATAAACCCACGGCCTAGCCCAACAGGTCATCATCTATGTACATCCTCTCAAAACTTGAAGGAGCTCCACAGCTTGCACAGTCACATCACAAACTCAATCATCAACAGGCTCACCTACAATGTATAAACTAGTGAGATAAAAATCTCAGTAAGTAGAAATCATGCATGTCCGTGCATGAAAATGCATTTAGTTCTCTATCGCCTATTTCTTAATTTTTTTTAATTGATCTCTTTTATTTTTAAAACTGTTCACGTTGCGGGATCCCCACGACACACTTATGATATGCACCCCAAAAGAGCTCAATGGGGACGATTTTTCCGAACCCCGAAAATAGTGCCGAGAATGATTTTTCCGAACTCTGGCAAAGTGGTGGGGACGATTTTTCCGAACCCCTAATAAAAATGTCGGGAACGATTTTTCCGAACCATGACAGAGATGCATATATAGTGGCCGCACACACCATTAGTATCTTATTAATTTTGAGGAAAACACTTTTCATGTTTATGCATGGTATGCACCCAGAACAATTAAATGTGCATCATAAACTATTTACAATATCAATATCAACATTTAATCATAATAAAGTAACAACTTAATTTCAATTCATACAAATTCCTTCTGAAATAACAACTTCATCTTGGATCCCACAGATCCTTATAACCAATATTTTCTCAAACCATATAAATATATTTGCAACAGTTTCCAATCACATAGATCTATATAGGATAATAATAATATTTCCAATCACATGGATCCACAACTTGTATCACAATATTATCACAAATAATTTACATATACTATTATTAAATATGAACTCTACTTTCTCCAAATCACATAAATACACAGCTTGTATAACAATTTAATCACAAATAATTCATATTGTAATTAAACTAATTACCAATAATCCATAATATAATTATCACATATTAATTACAAATAATCCACAAACAACATGTTTATGCATTGTAGTTGAACTTCTACTTACCTAGATTCCGACAGTAATATAAACCCCATAAAGAACTGTAACTAATTCGCTCTGACACGCACGTTCCGTCGTGCTCCCTCTTCTCTTTCTCTTCTTTCTCTCTCTCTCCTCTCTCTCCCTTTCTGCTCTCTCTCCCTTTCTGCTCTCTCTCTCTCCCTTTTTTTTTCTCTACGATTGAATTGGGTGTGAGGTAATCATCTCCTCAACACCCATACACATATATATATATATATATATAGTGCCATGCATGCATTTTCAAATTTGGCTGCTAACAGGCAGCCACCACTTTTGACTTTTTTTTTATATATTATTATTATAATAAATAAAATACGTGTGATACTTAATAATTAAGAAAAGTGTATTTATACACATAAAATAATTTACTCATATATCCAAATTAATACACGTAAATATTTATGCACCCATATATTCACATATTGTCACCATGTTTATCACGTATGTATCAAATAAAATGTAAAGATAATTAAAATGTAAAAATAATTATCACATAATTATAAAATGCACATAACAAAAATTAAATTATATTGGCACATGAGTAGTGAGAAGCTCGGGTATCACATCCTTCCCACCTTATAAAAATTTCGTCTTCGAAATTTACTTACCTGAAGAGGTCTGGGTATTTAGCCATCATCTCATCCTCTCTTTCCCAAGTGGCTTCTTCAACTAACTGGTTCCTCCATAATACCTTTATTAATGGTATTTCTTTATTTCTGAGCTTCTTCACTTCTCGCAACCAGATCTCAACTGGTACCTCCTCATAACTCAAATTTTCTTTCAACTCAACTGGTTCCTGCCTGAGAACATAAGATGGATTTGGAACATACTTCCTCAACACAGATAAATGAAACACGTCATGTACTCTAGACATCGATGCTGGTAACTCCAATTTATAGGCAACATTGCCAACTCTCTCAATGATAGTGAACGGACCAACATATCTTGGACTGAGTTTCCCTTTCTTTCCAAACCGCCTTACCCCTTTCATTGGAGAAACTTTCAGAAATACCTGATCACCCACTTCAAATTCCAATTCTCTCCTCCGTTTGTCTGCATAACTCTTTTGCCGATCTTGAGCAACTTTCATCTTCTCTCGTATACGGTTAACAGCTTCTGACATTTCACGAATCAAATCTGGACCCAAAAGTTTCCTCTCTCCAACTTCATCCCAATGAACTGGAGATCTACACTTCCTCCCATACAATACTTCATATGGAGTCATCCCGATAGTAGACTGATAACTGTTATTGTACGAGAACTCTATCAAAGGCAAAAATTTACTCCACTGACCTTGAAAATTCAACACACATGCTCTGAGCATATCCTCCAAAATTTGTATTGTACGCTCTGATTGACCATCTGTCTGTGGATGGAATGCTGTGCTGAAAGATAAATGTGTCCCCAATGCCTTATGTAAACTCTTCCAGAAAGCAGACAAGAATCTCGTATCTCTGTCTGACACAATGGAAAGTGGTACTCCATGGAGTCTGACAATCTCTTGTATATAAAGTTGGGCATAACGATCCATGGAATACGTAGAGCTAATAGGAAGAAAATGAGCTGACTTAGTCAATCGATCCACAATAACCCAAATAGCATCGTGACCTTTCACTGTCTTCGGTAGCCCGATAACAAAATCCATCGTGATATTCTCCCACTTCCATTCTGGAATAAATAAAGGCTGCAAAGTTCCTGCTGGTCTCTGATGTTCGGCTTTGACTTGCTGACACGTCAAACATTGTTCCACATATCGAGCAACATCTCTCTTCATTCCTGGCCACCAATAATGTGTCTTCAAATCTCTATACATTTTAGTAGCTCCTGGATGCACAGAGTAGAGTGTTGAATGAGCTTCTGTCATAACTTCTTTCCGAATGTCATCCACTTCAGGTAGACACAATCGACCTCCATAACGAATCACGCCATCATCTCATAATTGGAAGTCAGAAGACTTTCCAGAGCTGATATCATTCTTTATTTTGTCAAACAACTTATCCTCATGTTGACTCTGTCGAATCTTATCCATCAAAGTTGGTCGAAGTGTCAGAGCTGCCATCCTTGCTTCCAACGATCCTTCCTGAATGATCTCCACACCCATCCTTTGCAAATCAAGCAACTCTGGTTTCTGATTTACGATCATAGCAGCTACACTCTGTATTGCCTTTCGGCTCAATGCATCAGCAACCACATTGGCTTTTCCTGGATGATAATTGATAACACAGTCGTAATCCTTCACCAATTCCAACCATCTTCTTTGCCTCATATTCAACTCTTTCTGAGTGAAAAAGTACTTCAAACTCTTATGATCAGTATAAATTTCACAACGTTCCCCATACAGATAATGCCTCCATATCTTGAGTGCAAACACCACTGCAGCTAACTCTAAATCATGAGTTGGATAATTTTTCTCATACTCCCTTAACTGTCTGGATGCATACGCTATCACTTTCCCATTTTGCATCAATACACACCCAAGACCATTCTTTGAAGCATCACTGTAAACCTTGAAGTTTCCTGTCTCCGTAGGAATAGTTAAGATAGGTGCTGATGTCAATCGTCCCTTCAATTCTTGAAAACTTTGTTCACATTCCTCTGTCCATGTGAACTTCACATTCTTCCTGGTCAACTGTGTTAATGGTGAAGCAATCTTAGAAAATCCTTCAACAAACCTTCGATAATATCCCGTCAATCCAAGAAAGCTACGAACCTCAGTGGGATTTGAGGGTTGTGGCCAATCATGGATTGCTTTAACTTTACCTGGATCCACTGAAATTCCTTCTCCCGATACCACGTGTCCCAAGAAAACAACTCGGTCTAACCAAAATTCACATTTCTTGAACTTCGCATACAACTGCCTCTCCTTCAGAATCTCTAACACCTTTCTCAAGTGCAGTGCATGATCTTCCTTATTCTTAGAGTAAATTAGAATATCATCGATAAACACAATCACAAATTTATCGAGAAATTCCTGAAATACTCTATTCATCAAATCCATAAATGCTGCAGGAGCATTTGTTAATCCAAACGGCATCACTAAGAACTCATAGTGCCCGTACCTTGTACTGAATGCAGTCTTTGGAATATCCTCTTTCTTTATCTTCAACTGATGATACAACGATCGCAAATCAATCTTCGAAAAGATAGCTGCACCCTGTAACTGATCAAACAGATCATCAATGCGAGGCAATGGATATTTATTCTTTACCGTAACTTTGTTGAGATCCCGATAATCAATGCACATCCTCAATGTGCCATCCTTCTTTCGAACAAACAGAACTGGTGCTCCCCAAGGAGAGAAACTAGGTTGGATGAATCCTTTGTCTAGCAACTCTTGTAACTGTATCTTTAATTCCTTCAGTTCAGCTGGTGTCATTCTGTATGGCGCTTTAGATATAGGAGCAGTTCCTGGTTGTAACTCAATAACAAACTCTATTTCTCGGTCTGGTGGCAAACCTGGAAGATCATCTGGAAATACCTCCAGATATTCCTGAACTACTGGTACATTATCAAGAACTGGACATTGCTGCCCCTCAACATTCATTACACTCACCAGATACACCTCACAACCACTTTCCAACAACCGCTGTGCTTTTGCTGCTGATATCATCGGAAATCTAAAGCTTTTCTTGATTCCAACAAAAGTGAACGGTTCTCCTTTCACTGGCTGAAAAATGACACTCTTATTCTGACAATCTATTGTAGCACCGTATTTTGACAACCAATCCATTCCCAATATGATATCATAATCATTAATACTTAACACAATCAAATTAGCGAGGAGTCTTCTTCCTTCAATAGGAATAACACAACCTCGAAGAAGTTGATTAGTTTGCTTTGACTCACCAGAAGGTATTATCACCTCATAATTAGCTTTTATCAAGTTAGGTGTTCCACCCAACTTTTTCACATACTCAGTGGATACAAATGAATGTGTTGCTCCAGAATCAAATAACACATATGTAGAAGTGCCAAAAATAGAGAACTTACCAGTGACAACTGAGGGATTCGCGTCTGCCTCCTCTCGCGTCAAAGTATACACCCTAGCTGGAGCTCTTCCATGCTGTGCCTGCTTCCCTTTCTTAGGACAAGTAGTAGTCACATGTCCTTTCTCCCCGCATGTGTAACACGTTCTCGGAGGAATTTGACACTCCCCACCATGTGATCTAAGACAATTAGGACATATAGGTAGTGGCGGCGCCGGTGGCACTTTAACCTGATCAAATTTAGGACGCTTGTTGGGTTCTCCTCGTCTCTGTCCTTGCTCCACTTGAACATTTGAATTCGGCCTCTGAAATGACATCGGCCTCTTATCAACTCTCCCAAACTGCTGTATTGGTTTCTGTTGAAATTGACGTCTAATAGCTTGCGCTTGTCTGATCCTCGTTTCCGCTTGCTCAGCAATTTGAGCCCTTTCTGCAACTTGTGAGTATGTTGCTCCATGCAGTCCCGCCATACTCACATCTCTATAAAGTTCAGGCCTTAAGCCTTCCACAAATCTCTCCACTTTCAGTGCCTCCGTACTAACCATATGTTCAGCAAACCTCGACAACTGCTCAAACTTACGAAGGTAATCTGTGACTGACAAGCCACCTTGCCTCAACTGTATGAACTCGTTCATCTTCATGGCTCTCACTGGTGCCGTAAAGTACTTGTTTCTGAAAAGCTCCTTGAACCTTTCCCATGTCATAGTCGTGACATCCTCGATACTTTTAATCGTATCCCACCAGTGGCCTGCACTTCCTCGTAACATGAAAGAAGCACATAGCACTCTATCCCCATCTGGAATTCTACTGTATTGAAACATGTTTTCCACCGTGCGTAACCAATCCTCTGCATCTGTGGGGTCTGCTGCGTCCTCAAATATTGGAGGGTTCAACTTTCGAAACCTCTCACAAACCATTTCCACACGTTCTGCTTGACGTCTATCTTGGTTTGCATTACCCTCTGGTTGTCCACCCATATCTCTCTGCTGAATTAGTTGTTGTATCTGTTGGGACTGGCGCTCAACCAATTCCATTAGTCGAGTAATCACCGCATCACGATTATTCCCTTCAATAAGTGCTGCTTGCTCAGCAGTCCTATCCCCTTCAGAACTTTCACTTGTATCCCTTACCATATTGTCTAATAATTACGCTTCCTGCACCCCATGACCAATATAATTTATAAGACACATAATAACACAGAAGGAAAATAACACTTACTTGCAAAGCTGCGCTCCCAAAGAATGAGTTCAAGTACATAGACAGTCTGCAGGACCCAAACCGCGCTCTGATACCACTCTGACACGACCCACCTTACATAACTTATAATTCAAATACTATTTAACATAAACATAATCATTATAAAAATATGCATATAATTTTTTTTTTTCATAATATGCTTATAACCAACACAATCACACCAGTTCAACATACGTGACTGGTTTCTGATACCACCTCAAATCAGATAAACTCGCGACAATACTTATTATATTACACAACCAAAACATCAGCGGAAACAAAATAAACCCACGGCCTAGCCCAACAGGTCATCATCTATGTACATCCTCTCAAAACTTGAAGGAGCTCCACAGCTTGCACAGTCACATCACAAACTCAATCATCAACAGGCTCACCTACAATGCATAAACTAGTGAGATAAAAATCTCAGTAAGTAGAAATCATGCATGTCCGTGCATGAAAATGCATTTAGTTCTCTATCGCCTATTTCTTAATTTTTTTTAATTGATCTCTTTTATTTTTAAAACTGTTCACGTTGCGGGATCCCCACGACACACTTATGATATGCACCCCAAAAGAGCTCAATGGGGACGATTTTTCCGAACCCCGAAAATAGTGCCGAGAACGATTTTTCCGAACTCTGGCAAAGTGGTGGGGACGATTTTTCCGAACCCCTAATAAAAATGTCGGGAACGATTTTTCCGAACCCTGACAGAGATGCATATATAGTGGCCGCACACACCATTAGTATCGTATTAATTTTGAGGAAAACACTTTTCATGTTTATGCATGGTATGCACCCAAAACAATTAAATGTGCATCATAAACTATTTACAATATCAATATCAACATTTAATCATAATAAAGTAACAACTTAATTTCAATTCATACAAATTCACTTCTGAAATAACAACTTCATCTTGGATCCCACAGATCCTTATAACCAATATTTTCTCAAACCATATAAATATATTTGCAACAGTTTCCAATCACACAGATCTATATAGGATAATAATAATATTTCCAATCACATGGATCCACAACTTGTATCACAATATTATCACAAATAATTTACATATACTATTATTAAATATGAACTCTACTTTCTCCAAATCACATAAATACACAGCTTGTATAACAATTTAATCACAAATAATTCATATTGTAATTAAACTAATTACCAATAATCCATAATATAATTATCACATATTAATTACAAATAATCCACAAACAACATGTTTATGCATTGTAGTTGAACTTCTACTTACCTAGATTCCGACAGTAATATAAACCCCGTAAAGAACTGTAACTAATTCGCTCCGACACGCACGTTCCGGCGTGCTCCCTCTTCTCTTTCTCTTCTTCCTCTCTCTCTCCTCTCTCTCCCTTTCTGCTCTCTCTCTCTCCTTTTTTTTTTCTCTACGATTGAATTGGGTGTGAGGTAATCATCTCCTCAACACCCATACACACATATATATATATATATATAGTGCCATGCATGCATTTTCAAATTTGGCTGCTAACAGGCAGCCACCACTTTTGACTTTCTTTTTTTTTTTTTTTTATATATTATTATTATAATAAATAAAATACGTGTGATACTTAATAATTAAGAGAAGTGTATTTATACACATAAAATAATTTACTCATATATCCAAATTAATACATGTAAATATTTATGCACCCATATATTCACATATTGTCACCATGTTTATCACGTATGTATCAAATAAAATGTAAAGATAATTAAAATGTAAAAACAATTATCACATAATTATAAAATGCACATAACAAAAATTAAATTATATTGGCACATGAGTAGTGAGAAGCTCGGGTATCACATAAATTTAAAAAATTAACATATATTTACAAACTCAATTTTAATGTTATTTGATATGAAATAATGATTTAAATTAAAGAACTTAAGCTTTCGATTCTATACATGAATTAGTTTTTCAACCCTTATTCTATAGAGGTAAATCGATTCAAGAGTACTTAAATCGTCAATCTTCTTTCACTTGAAGAATACTTGAATCAATACTTTAAATGTAGATCTTAAAGAATACTTGAATCGATTCTTAAGAGGTAATACTTGAATCAAATTTTTTCCTCTTGAAAAATCGATTCTTAAGATGTAAATTGACTCAAGAATACTTGAATTGTTCCTCTTACTCTTGAAAAATCATTTTTAAGATGTAAATCTATTCAAGAATACTTGAATCGGTTCTCTTTCTCTTGAAGAATCAGTTCTCTTTTTCTTGAAGAATCGATTCTTAAGAGGTAAATTGATTTAAGAATACTTGAGTCAGTTCTCTTCCTCTTGAAGAATACTTGAATTGATTTTTTAGTGGTAGATTGAATTTCCACTTGATTCTACACATGAATTAGTATTTCAACTTCTTATTCTCTAGAGGCAAATCGATATAAGAGTACTTAAATCGTCAATCCTCTTTCACTTGAAGAATACTTGAATCAATACTTTAGAGGTAGATATTAAAGAATACTTGAATCGATTCTTAAGAGGTAATACTTGAATCGATTTTTTTCCTCTTGAAGAATCAATTCTTAAGATGTAAATCGATTCAGGAATAGTTGAATCGTTCCTCTTACTCTTGAAAAATCGATTTTTAAGATTTAAATCTATTCAATAATACTTGAATTGATTCTTTTTCTCTTGAAGAATCGATTCTTAAAAGTAAATCGATTCAAGAATACTTGAATCAGTTCTCTTCCTCTTGAAGAATACTTGAATTGATTTTTTATTCATTATATTCACTTTTTAAAATAGTTATCACTTTCGCTATAAATCGTTATCACTTTCGCTATAAAATGTTATCACTTTTTATTTATACTATAAATTGTTCATAAAAGAGCATTATCACTTTTCATTAATTTATTATCACTTTCTTTCATGAAGGTTATCACTTTCTGGCAGTCTCACATAAGTCCTCACGTGAGACGATCTCACACAAGTCTTTGCCTTAAAAATAAGGAACACATTATATAAGAAAGAAAATATTAAATAAGAAATTAAAAGTAAATAAGACAAAATATTAAAAATGTATTAAAATCCAAAAAATTATGAAAATTACACATCACCTTGGAGCGCTCTGGAGACGACACGTCAGCAAGAAAAGTTTCTCCTATAGTATATACTTAAGATATGAATGAAAAAATTTCAAATTGCACGATTTAATAAAGATTTTGAAAAATCTCGGAAAACTTTAAAAACATCAATTTCAAATCTATTCATTAAATTTATTGATTTAAAAATTCATTCATTTTGTATTTGTATCCAAACAGTTAGGATGGATTTGAGTAAGATCCCAAACAGTTACTTTTATTTCTTCTCTATTTTCCTTTATTCTGTATTAATAATGTTTTGCTTCTTTATCCATTGCTTGAAGAAGAATTCAACCACTATGAACTGAGAACTATATAAATATGCAGGTGCACTCAACACATTCCAACATGTGAGTTTTGTACAGCTTCATAGAACTAAATGAAGATTAATGGATCAATGATCCTTCTCTAGACCAAGAAATTCTCCAAAGAAGCTTGTAACTGGTGAAGGCCACTCATAAGATGATGATCCATCAAAAGCAGTCCCCATTAATCCGTGAGCTTGTGTAACCCGAGCAGTGCTGGGAAGAACACTAACTTGTTCTGATGTGGCAGCATCCTCCAAATACGGAACGACATGCTTCTTTATATCATCTTTGGAGATTCCGAGATGATTGCCAGCAACCTTAACGTATTTCACCTTTCCAGCATCATCTAGCGTTTTTAAGCCAATCCAATCCTCCACGAAAAGCTTAGTCTACACAGGATGGTGCTATCAGTAGAGAAAAATCACTTTTGAAGTGAAAAAAAGCAATATTTTTGATAATTTGGTTTGTATTACATATCCTACAATGTGCTATGGATACAACTTGAACTTGATGAACGTCGACATGTTGAAACAAGTTTGTGAGCGAAGTCCACACACGATAATGTCATATCAGAATATACCATGAACTAAACCAAGGTTATGCTCAAATTGCAATTAGAAAGTGTCTTATCATATCATGTTTACGCAGCACCAGTCTTCCTATGTCACTTTAGTGTATTATGTTCTGTACCACTAGTCGTATGAATGACACTATAGGTGAGTGGAGGAAAAAGATCCCTTGCCATTAGGGTTTAGATTCTCTCTCTCCCTTTCTCCCTCATGTCACTCGTCCAAATGTGTGGAACAGAAAATGTACGCCATATCACACAGAATCTGAACCAATTTTACACTGCTTATAACATGATTACACAATATATTACTTTGATTCTTTCAAATATAAATTACCTACTTCAACAACTTAAATTAGCTGGGCCATAGTATGATGTTTCTGCATAAAAGACAACGATATAAAACTAAGACAATGTAATACTTTAAATCTTGTGAGAAAAGTTTCGATTAAAACAATGCAAGACAATCTGGCCACGTTCAGAATACTTGTTTTGGACTTCTAAATTTAAGGAGCGATAAGACAAATGTTTTGAAGCGAGTACATAAATTAAATTATTTATGTCGAATTATCACATTTGGCAGCATTTAGAGAAATTCACACCTCAATGACAAATTCCGTTTTGTGAGATAGCAATCATATAACGCCAAATATTTATCATATCAAATATTAAAATCTTTCAATTTACCAAGTGAAAAGGTCATTCACTCATAATCATATCATATGAAATCCAGAAGTAAATACAGAAAGCAATTTATTCACCTTCTGTGGTGGCAAAAGCGGATTGAAAGACCCATCTGGATAGTATCCAAACCAGGAGGTCTCCTTTGGTATAAGAACAGTGTCATGTTCAAACTGATCAAATGAGAGGGAGACGGAACAATTATGAAGTTAGTAATCATCTCAGAAGAAAGACAAACAATAATATTTTGAGAGTAAAAAAATGAAATTTCATGTACCATAATAAGGACAAGATTTTGTAAGCTGGTGAATCGTTTTTTGTAAGTAGCATTTCTCTCATTAGGAAGTTCGTTGTTAAGCTTGGGCAGATACTTGCATTTGTTTAAGTAGCCATCAATATTCTGAAAAAAGAAAAAAAAAAGAAGAAGAAGAAGAAGTTGAGATTACGCCATTTGGAAAGAAATAATAATTAAAATTGCTGTAATTCATACAAAATAAAGCCAACTCACGTTTGGCAGCTTAAGATAGCCACTGGGAGCCAAGTGAGCCTGCATATTTGCATTTAAGCAATAATCTCAGAGAAATAACAAACTCGGTGTTCTGTATACAAAGAGAATCACATACTTGGACATAGTCAGTGTAGATCTCTGACTTGATCAGCTTGTCTGCTATAATGCAAAATATACCAGTCTGGAAAAATAAAGCAGTTTGAGTGACCAATATCAAGTTATTTAAGAATCACAAAAGGTCCTAAACTTATAATCAGGCAGTTATACCTTATAGCTAATTGATCTCTTGATGCGTAGAATTACATGTAGTTTTTTAAGTGTTTATAGTTGTGGTAAAAGTTCCTTATTGATAAAATAAGATGTAACAAGGTACAGAATGTGCAATCTCAGACACATGAAATAACGAGAAGCTGAATCCAGATGATAATAAAAAGGATGAAAAGTATATTTCAGATGCAAACTCATTTTCAAACCACCATAGCACAATGTTTTTGGTCCTTGCTAGTGGTTGCAATTATTTTAAAAGTAAATTAAGCAGCACTCGTATAATTTCCCCATTTTCAGGATGACCATAGGAGATTTGATTCTCAACAGAGTTCAACAACAGCTGTGTATCTGAAGCATATTCACAAGTTCATCATTAAAAAAAAAAAAAAACCTTATCTTGGTATAGATGGATTGAAAATGTTTTCTCAAGAATAAAAATTTAAGCAGGCTAGTAGGAATCAGTAAGCAAATTTATGATAATTTTCAATGGTGTTTTTACTAAAGGAAAATGCATCTTTAGATCCTTCAATATTCGGATTCCTTATGGAAGCTGATAGTAGGTATTCCTCGCACTGTCAACTTTTGGATTTAACTTCAACAAAATTGCATCACCTGTAGACTCTGTCATTAAACTATCAATGGCATTATTGATGGGAGGTAATGTCCGTCTGCTAGAAGCACTGAGTAAGAGACTTCTACAATACACTTATAGATAAAGGGCTCTTAAAAATAAAACCAGTCTTTTAGAATGTTAGACATTACACTATTTGATACTTGGGAGACTTTTGAAACAAAACTATACTTCAAGGGACTATCAAACCAAAAAATAACAAGTTATGGAGCTGAAAATGCATTTTGTCCATTTTGAACAAGTATTCTTAGAACTCTGGGGAAGTTCAAGACTTACACCACATAAAGGAACTGAAGCAGTACCCGCATGAGGTCCTCCAAGAGAAATAAAATTCCTCACCTGTCAACATTAAATCAAATTACAGTTCAAGGGTACTATACAACACATTATACTCTACTTGAAGTAATGTAATACATTACCACAAATAAAATTAAGAGCAAGAAATCATTAGCCCAAGAGAAAGGTCAAAGGTGTCGGAACTGAAGACTTTCTTGTTAAATTACACAACTTACATTGAAAAAGCAAAATGCTTGACACGACGATCCTATGATAGATGAAAGGACCTTTAGTTAAGTCACAGGGAGGGGGGAAGGGGAGGGAGACAAGAGAATAAATATACAGGCTTTTATTTATTTTATCATATGTCCAACAGTAACTTTCTCATACAAGAGGTATAATATGAGAAAAAAGAATCCCATAGGTGGAAAACTATACAGAAACCAAATTTGCTAAATCCCATTATGGCCCTTACCGGTGGTCCTCCATCACAAAATTCGACAACTCCTCGCCCTATTAAGTTACCCTACATGAACAAAATGGTCAATTATCAGATTTGTGTTGTTAACTTCACTAGCACTTGAACAAGATTATACTCATTGTAAACACAGATAGAAAAGAATATTATTCATGATCCCATGGAAAAGAACCAGATACAAGTTCCTTCTAATAAAATTATAATGCTAACATATCAAAGTACGAAATGAAAAAAGAGCAGACATTTAATATAAATGTTCATAAAATAATAAGAAAAAGTAGATATACATATAAAGAGACTAATGCTCATAAAAACTCTATTCTATGGATATAAATATCAGATTCATGACATAGATGAACAGAGAAAAGAACAGACTTGACATCAATTACAAATATAATGACAAAATAGATACTCGCTCCGTCCCATACACGTTTCGTCATTTGTTTGTCCCAATACACTTATCACACTCCAAAAATAGAAAAACACTCAATACAACCAACCTTTCAATACACTTTATTTTCAAAAATAACACCACCACCTGACACACATAATTTACTATATACTTTAATTTAATACCTAAAAAGAATACACTAACCTCAAAAGTCAATAAAGTTGGTCAAAAAGTCACTTTTCTTAAACGACATAGAACACTAAACGTGAAAGCTCAACCAGGACGGAGAGAGTATGTAAGTGAATGAGAGGGAGGTATGGCAGGAGTCCAGCAACTTCAAAATTATATATTTCTGTTCTTGTTGCACGAATAAGATGTAGCATAAAATATATAAGCATTTCATCACCTGAGAGAGACCAACAATATTGTAACCACCGCTGAGTTCTTTCATTTGCTTCACCTGAAGTTTAGTTTTAACACGTTAGAACATAGAGAATTGGGTTTATCAGCACTTAATGAATTCAAAAAACTTCATCTACCACCTTATTGCATACAATTTCGACCTGCAAGTCAAATGAAGAAAGATTACATAAACACCATTTTACATGGATAAACTGATTAAAAACAACAACAGAATACAAGATTATGCTATCTTCTTTACCTGTTCCTCAAGGGGCTTGAACCATGAGTCCCAAGACCCATTTCCAATCTCTCTAGAATTTCAAAACAGAAATAGACAAGATGTCAATTGGCAGATTATCACACGAAAGGAAGAAAGCACTAATCTCAAAATTCTACAAGGAGAAATAAAAATCACAAACTTGAGAACGCAATCCTATATTTCTGTATTTCCTGAACCTTAGATCAGACAATCTTATACTTGCTTATTTCCTTATGTGATTCAACGTTTTAAACTACTCATGCCATACTATACCATGTAATACACCAACTGAGAAACCTTGTCCACGAATAATACTCAAGCTTTCGGAACAAAGGATTTCATACTAGATTGAAATTTATTGCTCTTAGTTAATTTTAACAAACTATTGTTTCATATACAATAGGAGGACCGCGGAAGACTGCACAAGATCACTGTTTACTTGAACTAACGAAGCGAGAACACAAAATAAGATTCTAGCTTATCTTTAATCAATGTAAAACTTTCAATCAAACTGTAGTGTAGAACTATATATATTTGAGTACTAGGCACAAATGCATCAGAAGGTTTGCCGCATTACATGCCAAAACCCTGGATGCAGTTGAATACGGCATTCAAGCAAGAAACTATTCCATATTAGAATTTTAAAAGAAAAAAAGTAAAAATTATGGATCTGAGGGATATTATGCTAAAGCCGCAAAAATATTGTAATAAGTTTATTTAATAAGCTAGCAAATGGATACATGACTATAAACATGTTATTTGAATCTACACCAGAAATCAGACAGATTGTACTCTCTTGCTTCTTGAGCAAATACATATATCATATGTAACTATTTCAATATGGAACATACTCATATTCATGATTTGAGGTTTGACTTGGAATATAGATAGATAGATAGATACCATATCACCAAACATGCAAGGGAAATTTGTTAAGCTCTGATGATCACATTGTTTGGCTCAATAAGAACCGGTTCAATATATTTACTGTATAAAATATATTACTCCACATATTATAAAGAAAGACAAAACAAAGAGGGATCCCAATTTTCCCCTTATCGGCACAACCAAAACAGTTCTTCACAACTACTTAAACACACACACACACACAATACAGTTCTTAACAACACAAGAATACTCCTAAACAATGAAGAAGATAATTACAATAAAACTTACATGCAGTATCCATTAGATTTCGAGTAATCGATAAGTTCCTCTGTAAATTGCTTCACTCCTTTGTTTGAACACTGATCTCCAATTCCTACAGCAACCAAAAAAAAAGGAAAATCCATAATTCCCAAACACAACTAATTACTTTAATAATTTCAAAGAAAGGCGGCAAGGAAAAAAAATTACCATGGAGAACGATGAAAGGAGTAGAAACTGAAGCAGTGATGAAAGAGAAAATAAGGATTAAGGAAAACATTGCAGCAGTTGATTCATAAAATGTCGTATGTCTCACTAAAGATCCAGTAATTTCCAATGATTTTCAATTGTTCCCAGGATGTTTTGCAGGAAACCTGGGATCCCAACGGCGTAATCTGGATTCTGGTCCCCGTATTTTGTACTATTCTGTCTATTATACTGTTGATTTTTCGGGGTCGGTTAAATAAAGTTTTCAGGATATATTGGTAATGGCAAAAGCTAATGAGTCCCGGACACGCCTTCCTATTATATTTAAATTTATTATATTTAAATTTATGTATTGTTAAAGAATTTAAATTATAAAGAGGCACATATCTAAATTCATATGTCGAGCATACAAGAGACTTACTCATTGGTAATTGGTAAACAACCTTCAACAGTGGCCACTCAGCGTTGGGAACAATTTATTACCATATTAATTCTATTGTCTTCTTTTGCTGCCAATATATCTGATATAGTGATATGTTATTAATTGTGTAATTTGATTCCGCCATATTATTGCTTTACTCCATTTATTGATATTTAAAAGTATAGGAATTATTGCTCTAGGATACAAGTTTTATAATCTTAATATTATACTTCCTCCCCTCCGTCCCATACTTCATCGTTAATGTAAATATGAAGAAGAAAAGTTGTGTTTTTACCAATTTTATTGACTTTTGGAGGGTAATTTAGTAGGAGTATTATTTAGTATTTTCAGATAATAAATAAATTATAAGTATATTTATGTGTCAGGTAAAAGTGATAAAATTTTAATTAAGATGAACTGTTAGGGATGGAGATTGATGTAACTTTTTTTTTTGTGGTGAAGTTTAATGTGGGATGAACGAAAATGAAAAGTGTGAAGTTTATTATGGAACGAAGGGAGTAGCATCTTCAAGAACATCTTTAAAATATAAAGAGTATTTTGTGTACTCCCTCCATTCTAGTCATAGGTCCCATTTGCTTTTTTCACGTGAATTATAGAGTATTATTATTTGGGCAAAGGGTCAAATATGACCCTTATCTTTCCTCTCAAGATCAAATATGCCCTTCACCTTTTTTTTCGGTCATTCAAACCCTTTATATTTCTAATTTAATCAAATAAACCCTTCATTTTCATAAAATAAAACACCGATCCCCTTCTGTTAAAAATTAATGTAACGGTGTTTAGGAATAATACAAATTGAATGATTAATTACAATAAAAATGATTAATCGATAAAATCTAACATTAACACCCAACGTGGTCAATCTCTCCCCATCCTTCCGGAATCTCAGCACCAGCGCCGCAGTCAGCGTCTCTCCAACAGAAATCTACAAGAGCGGTTCCACGAATCGACCAAAACCTCTGGATTCAAACCCGGAACGGAGTCCAAACTAATTTTACTCGATTTCGATCTAAATATACCCAAAAATAGGGAAGAAAACCTCCAACCACGATTCTTCTTCTTAAATTTAATGGGTAGGGATCCAGTGGCCCCACTTGAGTAGTACTGAATAAGCTCCGGTGGTGGCCATTGAGATTTCACGCAGCGGCGCTCATATCAGTCTTTCACCGCAAAATATAAGGGGAGACCGAACGGGAAAAAGAAAGGGTGTTGGTTGTTGGGTATCTGATTTCTGACAATTCTGTTCGAAGTGGTTGAGCTACCATGTTTCTAGACCTGCACCACCATTATAGCAAAGAGGCGCTCGCGAAGGGGGACATTCGAGGAATTGTGTATGGATCTGTTCTTGAAGTGTATGGAGCCGATGGAGATGAGTTTAAAGAGACTCAAAGATCGACAAAAAACATGTCCATGAAGTTGTGTTGGTGGGTGGTTTGACTCGAATACCCAAAGTCCAGCAACTGCTCCAGAATTTTTTCTTTAACGGAAAGGATCTCTACAAGTGAATCAGCCCAGATGAAGTCGTGGCTTATGGCGCCGCCGTCCAAACCGCTATTCTCACTGAAGAAGGAAACGAGAACTGCAGGAGCTCTTACTCTCAATCTGGGAAATTGCGTTAATTTGTTTATTAACTCAATTCTTCACCACCAAAGTGTTCTCATTCCCTATCTCCTTAACAGCGTGAGACTGATTTTTAACAGAAGGATACCGGTGTTTTATTTCAGAAAATGAAGGGTTTAATGTATCAAACTAAAGAGATAAAGGGTTTGAATGACCATAAAAATAGATGGAGGGCTAATTTGATCTTGGATGATAAGGTAAGGGGCTTATTCGACCCTTTCCCCATTATTATTTGGATAGTTGTATTAGTAGTGAATGGTGGGCCATATGTTGGGCCCTTTTACTAAAAAGGAAAAATGAGGATCTTTGAGTGTGACGCTCAATATATATAGTAAAATTGAGACCTATCAGTGGGACGGAGGGAGTATTAAAGAATATTTAAAATTTAGAAAGTCAAATTTTTTAGGCCGCGGCTAACCACACACACCGTTTTAACGGATACGCCTATTACTGAATACACCACCTTAAATTATATATACACCCATTGCACCTTTATAATTATACCCCTTTATATATAAAATAAAAATTAAGCAATACACCTACCCAAACATCATCTTCTTTACAACACAAAGGTAAGGAGAAAAAGGAAAGAAGAAAAAATTTCGTCAAAGAAGAGAGGGGAGAAAGAAGAGAAAAGAGGAAGAATCAATCCAAGTATATCAATGGCGGATGAAAACGAGAGGATAATCAATTCAAGTATGTTTCCTTCATTCACTCATTTTTATATTTAAATAGTTAGGGTTTTAGGGTTTAGGTTGTTTCAATTGATAAATTTTAAGTTGAATTGAGTAAAAACTTCATGGGTAATGCATTATTTGAAGATTTGTAGTATTTAGATAGCATTTTATACCTGTAAATTTTGTTGGATGATGATTTTCGATGGTTAATTTTTCTGCATCGCGTCTTAGGTCGACCCTGGTCGGTTGAATTTTGGGTTAAATTTCGACCACTACCAATTGAACGGAAATTAAGGCCATCGACACCACTGGTCGAACGCAGCTGAAGGCCGTCGGCCACCACTGGTCGAACTCAGCTGAAGGCCATCGACCATCACTGGTCGAACCCAGCTGAAGGCCGTCAACCACCACTAGTCGACTGTGTAGTGTATTGGTTGACTATGTTGTTAAAACGTCGACGGCTAGTGATCGATTATGCATGATAGACGTAGTCATACTGATAATTATACGTATGAGTTTACCTTTGTTGGTTAGATGAAAGTTACGTTCACATTCGAAGTGAGAGTTGATGCAAAAACTAGGTGGAAGGTGTATAGATCACTTGAGGTTGTGTGTGGTCCGTTTGAAGTGCCATTTTCTTCTTCTAAGGTGTTTGATAGGGTTCTATGTGATGTGAATATTAGTCTTTGATCATTACAAATGATATTTTATAATGATCAAAGACTAATATCCACATCACATAGAACCCTATCAAACACCTTAGAAGAAGAAAATGACACTTCAAATGGGCCACACACAACCTCAACCGAACTATGAACCTTGAACCTTAAACCTAATTACTATATCAACTCTCACCTCCAATGTGAACGTAACTTTCAGCTAACCAACAAAGGTAAACTCATACATTTAATTATCAGTATGACTACGTCTATCACGCATAATCGACCACTAGTCGTTTATATTTTAACAATACAATCAACCATCATCGGTTGACCAATACACTATACAGTCGACCAATGGTGGTTGACGACCTTCAGCTGGGTTTGACCAGTGATGGTCGACGACCTTCAGCTGGGTTCGACCAGTGGTGGCCGACGGCCTTCAACTGCATTCGACCAATGGTGGTCGACGACCTTCATTTCCGTTCAACCGGTAATGGTCGAAATTTAACCCAAAATTCAACCGACCAAGGACGACCCAAGACGCGATGCAGAAAAATTAACCATCGAAAATCATCATCCAACAAAATTTACATGTATAAAATGCTATCCAAATACTACAAATCTTCAAATAATGCATTACCCATGAAGTTTTTACTCATTTCAACTTAAAATTTATCAATTGAAACAACCTAAACCCTAACTATTTAAATATAGAAAAATGAGTGAATGAAGGAAACATACTTGAATTGATTATTCTCGTTTTCATCCGCCATTGATATACTTGGATTAATTCTTCCTCTTTTTCTGTTCTTTCTCCCCTTTCTTCCTCGATGACTTTTTTTTCTTTCATTTTCTCTTTACTTTGTTTGTGTTGCGGAGAAGATGATGTTTGGGTAGGTGTATGTGAAATGTTTAGGTAGTGTATTAAGTAATTTTTATTTTAAAAGATTTAGATGTTTGGGTAGGTGTATTGAGTAATTTTTATTTTATATGTAAAGGAGTATAATTGTAAAAGTGCAACGGGTGTATATATATAATTTGAGGTGGTGTATTCAGTAATAGGCGTATCCATTAAAACGGTGTGTGTGGATAGCCGCGATATATTTTTATTTCTTCCAACACTCTTTGTATATTTCATTTTGGCAAAATACTTGTATGAGACTATCTCACGTAAAGTTTACGTAGCACAAATAAAAAGTAATACTAGCTCCGTTCCATGAACATGCTCACACCCCCAAATAAGAAAATACACACAAATTAATAACCCACAACACACTTTAATTTCAAAATTGTCACCCATTTACAACTCACATAACTTATTTTTTAATTTATTTATTACCTAAAAATACTAAACTACCCCTAAAAGTAAAACAAAAAGTAATTTTTTTAAACTCCATATCTACCATAACTGTGAACTTCTCTTTGGGATGAAAATAGTAACTTTTATAATAAAGAGTGATATTCAATTAATGAAAAGTGATAATATTATTTAACGAACAATTTATTATAGTACAAATGAAAAGTGATATCGAGTGATAATATTTTGGAAAAGACTTGTATAAAACCGTCTCTCGAATATTATTACGTGAGATGAATCTAAGTCAACCTGTTATTTGACCCGCGAGAATTGATATTAGTTCATGTCTGTCGAATTATTTTCGTCATTAATTAATCTAATTACAAAATTTCCATTAAACTACTTATTTAATTTTATATGCGCTTTTTTTTAATTATTTAAAATTTTAATTTCTACCATTAGTTAATTTCTTTAGTAGAAAGTTTTTCCAAATTTAAAAAAAAATAATTTTAAATAAAAAAAATTCCCCTTTATAAGCACTCCCTAATTATTTTTCTTAAAAAAATTATAAGATAAATTAAAGTTACTCCTAACTTTTTTATGCGTTGGCCCACTAATTCGTATTTTCTTTACACGCAAAATTAATTCTCAAGTATTAAGGATATCAGTTGCAGCTTAGGCAAGCGACCAAGTTAAATATCGAACCCAAAGGACTGCGTATTATCAATTCAATTATTATCTAAATTAATTAAGACGAGAGGCAATAAAAGTTTGGATTTAATTATCAACTACTAAACAATTAATTAAAATAAAAATTACAATAAATTAAGCACCAGAAGAATACGAAAGTGAATCAAATATGGAGAATAGGTATCCCTAGGATAATCCGGTTACACTCATTAATTTCTCTTTCGTATATCAATGTCCTACTCTGCCTTGTGGAATATAGACGTATCACATAAACCATGCAAATCTACTCTATAGACACAAGTAAATATGCGTGTAACACGCGTAAATAACCTTGGAGCAAGAGATATAACTTCACCCCCTTTCTAGGTACTATAAGTATCAATTATTTTCCACGTCTGGATCTAACCCGATACGATCACCCTTTATAGGTACCATAAAATCATTCTTTTTATCCTACTTATTAACCAGAATTCAATTCAATTAATAAGCATTCATATATGACAGATTTAATGAAGCTTCGTAGTCCCCTTACTTAGAATAATAACTTGGAATCCTGTTCAGTAGTGAACGCGCTCAATCAACAACCAAGATATATATTTAGACTCTACATAACAGTTGAAGATGCACAAAACGATCGTGAATATGGATTAAAAATGCACAATCATATATAAAATAAATCCACAAGTAGTGTTGTATAGAGTATACACACAAAAGTTTAATTAATTCATAAAAACCTTCAAAACTCTAGATCTACAAAAAGGTTCTAGCCCATGATATTGCGAAGAACAATCATGGGGGTTGGATAGATCTTACCCATATATCTAGAAAATACAAGATAAATTAGGAAACGAATAAAACCCTAGATGTTGGTGTAGTCGCCTCCTTCTCCGTCTTGAATCCTCCTCTTGGTTCTCCTCTTGATTCAGCAGACGAATCTTTAAAGTGATGGATGGATGGATGAAATGATGTGGATGATGGTTAGGGGGTGATCCCCCCTTATGGGGTGTAGGATGATTGTGTTGCGGTACTTCCTTCTTGGTGTGATCTGCATCACCTTTTATACTTGTAAGCTCTCCATATGGACCTTGGATGGGTTTTTTTCATGGAAAATACAAATATACTTGCACTGGAGGTACGAAATTATCAAAACTAGGATTATGTGTCCCCGCTTGACAAAAGTGGTTTTAGTCGGGCAAGGTTGGCATTGGTCGAGCTGTGGTCGAGCGGCATACCTATGCATAGATCCAAAATTTTCACGCCACTCGACCGTTGCTCGACCAAATGGCTTGGTCGAGCGGTGGTCAAGGGGCCTACGCAGTCTAACCGTATCGTGCATAATTTCAACATCTGAACTCCGATTTGAGTGATTCTTGCACTCACGTGATCCTTTCTTCCTTGGCTTTCTATCCATAAAAAGAACATAAAAGAAGTTCAACATTTGAAGGTGTAACAAGTCATGCAAAGTGACACAGTCGTGCTGAACAGGAACAGCTTGCACGACATCACCATTTTGATCATAACTTTCTCATTTGGACTCTGAATAAGGTGTTTGTTACACTAAAACAATCCTCTCTTCTGTAGCTTTCCAATAATTTATCAAACTTTCAATCTTGAGCTCCACACAAATACAAAAAATTACACAAGTTGAACGTGCGTTTTTCAGCATTCTTGCACAAGTTACACATTTTCTTTAATTTTGAACTTTTGATCATTTTTCCACCTAAAATACAATAAAACACCTCAAATGCACATTTTTCTCACATATATCGAATATAAGACACTTGTGCTAATATATAACAACAATTTTCATAAAAAAATGTGTTAAATTGGACACTAAAACACACTTATTCACTCTCATCAAACCCCCAAACTTACCTGTTGCTCGTCCCGAGGCAACAAAATAAAAATAAAGAGAAAGAGTAAAAAAATTAGCGGGACAACAAGAACTATGACAAATACCTCATTCTTAATACAATTGTCCTCAACTTAGGTCATACAACTCTTATTATAAGTAATAATCAATTCATAGCATATAAAATAAGACAATCACCACCAATTCAAAGCTCCATTACATGTTCTCACGGGAAGTATATATCACTCGTACTCAAGTGTAAAAGATGTACACTTATGGGTTAAGGTGTTTACGCTCAAATTCAATTCAAGTGCATGCATTACCATAAGCTTGCCAAGTGTCTCAAACTCTCCACCACTAAAAGTATGATTCGACAATGAGATCGAAAAAGACTTCTCTTTTGGATGTAATGTTGGCTCTTTGGTTAAGGTAGGAAATATATGGATAAGTGACTCAAAACTCGGATCAATCAAGCGTGCACTCCATCATGATCTTTCATTCTTCTTACTCACTTCAATTAAGCACAATATCCTCCTCAACTCTTTCACTTTTTATCTTTCAAGTACAATATTTTTCCTTTTTTTTTCTTTTTTTTTCTTTCTTGAGGTACCAGTTTCGGGTACTACCTCGCTCATCCTCCATAGGGTATTAGATTTAAGCAATACCCTAGAGTGTTTGATTCCATGGAGTATTAGATTTAAACACTACCCCATGATTCTCCTTAGATGCATTTTCATGCTCAGTCACTGCTTCAACACCAATTTCATTCCTTCCCAAATTGTTATAAAATTCCATCAATACACTTTGAAAAGCTATTACTTCTCGTCATGATAGAATCAAGGCTCAAAAATATTCAGAAGCTCAAAGTGGTTATTTCTCGTAGGCTGCCAAAGAATGAGGGTTTTAGGCTCAACAGGGTTAGCTATGGATATGTTGGTGTTCAATCATTTGGTTAACGTGAACCGTTAGGGTTCCATACAAATCTATATCCGCGGAAGCAAGAATATTAATTCGCATCACTTTTCACCAGAGTATGTTGAAGAAGAACAGCTGGAGAAAATAACCTCTTGATCTTCTGCTATATTCCCAAGTCCAATCTTGACGACGTGTGGGCGACGATCTTCAAGATCCTCTCAATCTGCTTCCTCCCTTATTCTAACGTGTTTTAGGCGTCAATTAGGGTTCCTGGATAAGCTGAGATGACTTATATATGGGCTACACTAGGGACCAGGAGGAGAAATTAGAGTCGGGCCTCCATTGGGCTTAAGTATCCAAATTTAGCCAAAAACTTATACTTAAGTCCAATAATAATAATATAGTCCACAAAAATATTATTACTGCACTGCTGCTCTAATCCCATATTACGTTATGAGCTCCTTTTTATTATGAGCCCAATAGTCTCCCCATGTTTAAGATATACAATGCCCATTAATTAATTAAGTTACTGACAACTCTATTAATTAATATCTCATCCGAGAGTAGTACCACTCAACCTTATTATCATGCCGGAATAAATCCAGCTGCAGGGTTTACATGATAATCCTTATGAGCTCCTCAAGGGGACATCATCAACTTATTTAATAGGACATTGATTCCTTCTACAATCAATAGCACACCATAGAGACATCACCACATCCCAACTCAACGAGCTTGTTGATTTAATAATTAAATCTCAACCATTGATGAATTAAAGATATAAATACTGGCTTATGTGTCGTGGTTATTGTATAGGGATTAAGAGCACGAACATCCATAATAACTAAGATCAAGTTATTCTATATAGTCAGTATAAGTCAAACGATCTCAAGCGGTCTTGCTCAATACACACAAAGTGCACTAATGTGATTTTATAGTCAAGAAAAACTAATATTAAATCACACTACAACCATCCCGATAGATTGTCCCCTTCTATCTCGGTTGTGAGCATTTGTTTATACTTTATAAGA
This sequence comes from Pogostemon cablin, assembly GCA_023678885.1. Taxonomy (NCBI): domain Eukaryota; kingdom Viridiplantae; phylum Streptophyta; class Magnoliopsida; order Lamiales; family Lamiaceae; genus Pogostemon; species Pogostemon cablin. The sequence goes on along the minus strand of CM042952.1, from coordinate 13,451,608 downwards.
AGCCGACAACATGATCTTCCGAGCGACGCCGCACACCATATTATCTACAGTGTAAAGTAAGTGGACTATTGCATCGACATATAATAAATTATAAGATGCAATCATTGATCAATGATTCTCATTTTAAATATTATTAAAACATTGTTCATACTAAAGCTAAACTTTTAGTATACAATCCAACAATCTCCCACTTATACTAAAAGACTATGCAGCCTTGTCCACTACCATACATCTGATTCCTACTTCCACTACATGACCGTCAAAAGCTTTCGCCTAAAGGTCCTTGTAAATGAATTTACTAGGTTATCATCTGATGCAATCTTGGCGACAACAACCTTCCCCTCATCATACGATTTCTCGTATCAGGTGGTACTTGCTCTTAATGTGTTTAATTGCCTTATGAACTCGTGATTCCTTCAAGTTTAAACTGCACCATTATTATCACAAAAAATTATAATAATCTTGGGCAAACTTAGAGTCACATCTAAGTCCATTCCGAAGTTTTTTGAGCTATACAGATACTTTGGCTGCCTCAAAGGCTCCAATTCATCATCTTTCCTTGGTGACGTCCAAAATATATTTCTATATGACACTTCTCCATATTATGGCTCTATTTCCAAAATAAACACATAACCTTGAGGTGGATTTACAGCCGTCTCTATCTGATTTGAAAATCCAAATCTATGTAACCCACAAAAAGCAGTGAATCTGACCGGTAAGTCCACATACAAATTCTAGTCCTTTTCAGGTACATAAATATATGTCTTACCACAGTTCAATATTCTTGTTTCGGGTTACCTTGATACCCACTGACCATGCGTTTAGCAAAATAGATGTCCAATCTCGTACATAGCATTCCTTAGATTAAGCTTCCTTATTCGCCAAAGCATAAGGAACAACCTTCATCTCATTTATTTTCTTTGTGTCTTAAGACACATTTCCTTAGATGAAGTCACATGCTAAAATGAGTAAGGATTGTATCATTATATGAAGCTTGAGATAAGCATAACATCCTATCTTGTGATCCATATCACAATGATCGAAAGAATATATTTTGCTTATCTTAAGTCCTTTATTTCATAATGCTTTATCAACCATACCCATACAACCGACAATACTCTTTCATTGTTTCCAATGAGCAATATATCATCTACGTATAGTACAAGAAATACAATCACTTTTTCGTCACTCTTTCCAATATACAAGACACATCTGCGCATTGAATAAATCCATATCACTGGATTACCTTATCAAAGTAGATGTACTTTGAGTTTAAAGCTTGCTATGGTCCATCGATGGACACTTTTAAGCTTAAACTCAAAATGCTCTTCACTCTTTGTAATGAATCACTCTAGTTGCTTCACATAGATGTTTTCCTCAAGTCTCCCAATCACGAAAACTATCTTGACATCTATTTGTTATACCTCATAATTCAATATGAGCAACAATAAATAAAAGAATCCGGATCAGCTTAAACTTAGCTACCGGCGAAAAGGTTTCCTCATACTCGAACTCACTCTTCTTTCTGAGTGTTCCTTTACGCAACAAGTCTTGTTTCAAAGTATCACCTTACCGTCTGATCCTCTTTTATTTTGTAGAGCCACTTCCAATGGCTTTCACACCATTTCGCGGTTTTACAAGCACCCAGATCTAATTTAGAATCCATAGATTCTATTATAGAAATTATTGCAAGTTGCTAAGATATCGCATTTTATCTTGTAGTGCTTCGTCGTATCCGTGGGTCATTCATGTTTACTAGGGACCAAGTCTCAAGACTCTCCCAAAACATAAATCTATGCAGTTATCGAACAACACTCCCATACGACGAGATGCTATAGGCAATTGTGTATCAGATGTGACACGCGATACAATTTACTTATGATATATCCTCTTGTACAATTGGTACTATTCTTTGTGTTTTCCCTCTCACATCCTTTAGAACATTTATACATAGGTTTGTTATTTATTACATAGTACTTTTTCAAAAATCTTGTGTTCGTGTTAACAATCACCCTTTCATCTTTTGGACTATCAAATAAAACACCCTTCTTTTTTCTAGGATATCCCACAAACAGAAAAACATCCCTATGACATGCTGTTTCTAGAGCATACCTATAAAATGAATTTAGTAATTCCAAATAACTCATCATCTATCTTACCTTTTCCATAAGAGTCATATTCATTCTTTTTGCCACACCATTCGATTCGGATTTGCCCGATGTTGACAACTTGGGTTTCAATCCCAACCTCTAATAAATAGCTCATAAACTATCTTAAGAGATACTCGCCACCACGATTAAATTGTAATGACTTAATATATTTTTTATGACCCTTCACCGCATGAGCCGTGCACTTTTTGAATTAATCATAGTACTCAGACTTGCAGTGCATCAAACAAATATATCTGTTCCTAAAACAATCATCAGGTAAGGTGACGAACCACCTCTTGCCTGGATAGTCTTAGGACCGCATAAATCAGAATGAACCAATTCCAACATATCTTTGGCTCTTCGCCCCTTTGCCTTGAAAAGGCAATCATGACCTAGTCTCAGATGCCAAAGGTATATTTGTTCATATCCGAAGGTTCCTGTCTCTTATTATGATTAGAAGACGCGTTATTAATTACTATTTGTTGCACCGTGGGATAAACATGATTTAAGAGTCTACAAATTGTCCACCAACATATCAAAACAAATTATAGCTCCATGCTTTATTATAATGACCATGTTATTTAAATTCGATAGAGTATCCATCCCTAAATGCATAGAAACTGAAATGAAATTATTTCTATGAAAACGTATGTAAAGACAATTTTTTAAAATTAAACGTTTATTCCTATCACTAATCATGCTTCAACAACTAATAAATAGGATACTAACCTTGTTCACTCTTTAATGAAAATGGATTTCCTTCACCACATGTTTTGTCAGAAGTTCCCCACCATATACAACCTTTTGTATTTCAGGTAGAACTCGCTCAAAACATCTAGGCAAAACTGTGGAAAATAAAATTGACCAAGGTTTTCCCTTCAATTTCTACTCCAAGCATTTCCAATTCATTCATCAATTCAACCATGACCTCCCACCTATCAACCTTACTCAAGTATCTGAAGAGTTGCATGAGATTGGCCATCATATTTCTATGAACCTCTCACTTCTGCATTAGAGATTTAAATAGGTGTAGGAGGACATCCTTAGTGAGAACGCATTGTTTTCCTAAGCAGTAAGAATCAAAACTAAGATTCTTTTCTAATAATCTAATTTTGGACCAGTAAATATATTTTCTTTTAGTTTACAATAAGCAAAATAAAACCATTTGAAAATACTGAGAATCACGTAAATAAATACACCGATCAAATCTTTGAATTTAACTATTTATATTGATTCCCTCAAAACAATATAAAATAAAATTCACCGACATCTCAAGCACCGTGAATTTGCATACCACGATAGTGTGGACGTATACAAACCTTAACAATTACAAGAGAAGTTTTTACCTATTAATTTCATTTGTCAACCTAACTTTATGACAAAATAATTAATAGTCGATTCCTCTTTAGCCGTGCAAATAACAGCAGTGACTTCGATGGAGAGAATATTTATTATTTGCACCTAAGTGTGCACCATTATTTGATTCCAAGTCCATTGACAAGCTTATGTCCCTTCAGATGGAGAAGATCACACGCGCTCGGGTAACTTTCTACAATCATCATAAAGGAGTTTGTATCAGTGATCCGTGAATAAACTCATCCGATAGGGAGGAAGGCACTATACCTAAACACAAGTTTATACACATCACTTACAAACCAATAATGGAGGCTGCGAGAATTATTAACATATACCCTCTCCCACTTAGTTATTTAACATCGAGGGTTTTTACACGCATATAATATTTCAAATAAAATATGCCACCTAGCATGCTCCTATTACAGCACATAAGGCAATAAATCACATAGTATCATGCATAACATATATAACAATAATCAGATAATTTAAATCAATTATAAATAGTTACATATCAGCGAATTCGATTGTTCGCCACCAAGCACGAGTGCAGGCAATGCACAAAATTTGAAAATCAGAAGACAGTCTTCACTAGTTTCTTCCAGATTTAACACCGTGCAGCGCTGCAGACTCTTGCTTGGCCACTGATGAACGCGCTTTCGTGTGCTGAAACACATCCTCGTCTATGCCTCCGAGTGTGCAACATGCTCTCGTATAGCCGGCACGACTGCCTGCGCCAATCCGCGCATCCCTATATGTCATTGTGCAAGGCTCCATGCGCCAGCCCACCTTCACGCTCGCTGTCTAGCCATGCTGCCTTGCGCACAAAGCACGGTGTCGTGTGCGGCACCCTGTGCTCGCCGCCATGATCGTCCAGCGAGGTGTCCTACGCCCGACATAAGTAGCATAACCGTAGTGACCCTGTCTGCCTGCCTGGAACTATGTCTGCTACGCTCCTACCTTGCGTCGTCTCATGCCGTGTTACTCGCATGGTATCCTGCATGCCAAGCCACCATGCGCAGTTCCTCACGCCGCTAGCGCGCCATCATGCCGACCGCCCTTGCATAGCCAAAATACGCAGACTTGCACTGCTAGCACCACACCACCCGGCCTTCAGCACGCCACTGGGCGCCATTCCAGCCAAATGTGCATTCCTACACGCAATCAGTCGTACGCCAAGTCTTCTCACGCAGCAGCAAGGACGTCATCGGGTGCCTTACTCTGCCTTTCATACCCAGCTGCATGCCTGCCGCTCGCCACACCGAACAAGCCATTGTGCACTCTGCTCAGCGGTTCACACAGCGCCCTGCTCACCTTCGTGCGTCTGCCTCGGCAGGTCACACGACCCGTGCATGCCCGATTATCTTTCGTTCGTGCTGCCTGGACAGTGCAGCCAAATGTCGTTCGTCACGTGCAGCCTCGTGCCCTGAACCATGTTGTCGTGCATCATCGACCTTGCACCACCAGCGTATGAATTTCAGACAGTCATGGCATGCCATCACGTCATCGTCCGCTTTCACCGTGCAGCCGTGTAAGAATAGGGTATTAAACAAGAAATAATAATATTCTAAACTCTAATCCACGTATGGCACATAAACCTTAACCTAACATGCCATGTTTTGCCACTAAACCGATGCTCTTATATCAATTATTGGCTTTCGATCGTTTGGTTAATGTGAACTATTAGGGTGGTTCCATGCAAATCTATATAACAGAAGCAAGAATATTAATTCACTTTACCTTTCACTAGGGTATGTTGAAGAAGAACAGCAGTAGAAAACAACCTCTTGATCTTATGTTGTATTCCCAAGTTCAATCTTGACGTCGTGTGGGCAACGATCTTCAAGATCCTCACAATTTGCTTCCTCCCTTATTCTAAAATGATTTAGGCATCAATTATGGTTTTCGGATAAGTTGAGATGACTTATATATGGGCTACAACTGGTATCAGGAGGAGAAATTAGAGTCGGGCCTCCATTGTGCTTAAGTATCCAAGTTTAGCCCAAAACTTATACTTAAGTCCAATAATAATAATATATTCCACTAAAATATTATTACTGCACTGCTGATCTAATCCCATATTACGTTATGAGCTCCTTCTTATTATAAGCTCGATAGTCTCCCCATGTTTAAGATATACAATACTCATTAATTAATTAAGCTACTGACAACTCCATTAATTAATATCTCATCCGAGAGTAGTACCACTGAACCATGTTATCATGCCAGAATAAATCCACCTGCAGAGTTTACATGATAATCCATATGAGCTCCTCAAGGGGACATCATCAACCTATTTGATAGGACACAGATTCCTTCTATAATAAACAACACACTATAGAGACATCACCACATCCCAACTCACAAAGCTTGTTGATTTAATAATTAAATCTCACCCATTGATGAATCAAATACATAAATACTGGCTTATGTGTCGAGGTTATTGTATAGGGATTAAGAGCACGAACATCCATAATAACTGAGATCATGTTCTTCTATATAGTCAGTATAACACACAAAGTGCACTAATGTGATTTTAGTCAAGACAAACTAATACCAAATCACACTACAACCATCCCGATAGATTGTCCCCGTCTATCTCGATTGTGAGCATATGTTTATACTTTATAAGGAGCCGACAACATGATCTTTCGTGAAACGCCGCACACCATATTATCTATAGTGTAAAGTAAGTAGACTATTGCATCGACATATAAATAAATTATAAAATGCAATCATTTGATCAATGATTCTCATTTCAAATATTGTTAAAACATTGTTCATATTAAAGCTAGACTTTTAGTATACAATCCAACATGATAAACATAATTTGGTAGGAAATTATTTGGCTAAGTGACTTATAAATTCAAGTATGGCCATAAATCATCTCCACTCATCTAACATAAGATGTAGTCTCAAGCAAGACAAAAGGCAAGTTCTAGAATACACGCACAAGAATGATACTCACCAGAAAAGAAATATCATGTGATTATGTACATGATCAATGAGATTCAAAATCTCACATGGGTTTTTAACAAGTAATAGAGCACTTTCCACGGTAAGTAATATCTCACAAGTACACATAGAACTTCATACCATAATATAACTCAAGTACACTTCCTTCATCAATTTCAAGAGCATATGAATTTTAGGCACAATTTAAAAATATAAGCTCATATGGATCATGATGATTGTTTTCTCAATACACAAAATTATCCCCAAGTATGAATGATATCAATTGTAGTTTCGATAGGCGACCAAGTGATTATCGAACCCAAGGGATGGATTATTATCAATTTAATTATATTCTAATTAACTAAGACTATGTTTGGAAAATTGGTTTGGAATGGTTGCGAAACTAAATAACAAATAACTTAAATAGAAATTAAATAAATAAGTAATAAAGAAAAATACGGCTGTGATCAAGTAAGAAATTAGATAGTTCTTCGAGTCATCTAGTTTTACTAATTAATTTCCTTTCCATGTTTGTTGTCCGACTCTGTCTTGTGGTCTATGGACGCATCATTAAACCATGCAAGTTCACTCTATAGACACAAGTAAACATGCGTATGACACGTGTGAATTTTCTCGGAGCAAGAGATATAATTCACCCCCCTTTCTAGGTACTATCAGTATCAATTATTTCCCATGTACTTAGTACTCTAACCCGATATAATCTCCCTTTATAGTTACTATGATGTTATACTCTTTGTCCTACTTATTAACCCGAATAATATTCAATTAACAAGTATTTATATAAGATAGTTCTAATAAGACTTCGGAATCTCTTCACTTAGAATTATAACATGTAATCCTGCTCAGCAGTGGACGCACTCAATCAATAACTAAGATATATATTCAGACTCTACATAACAGTTAATGATGCACAAAATGACTGTGAGTATGAATTTAAAAAGCACAATCTTATATAAAATAAACCACAAGTAGTATTGTACGGAGTTTATACATGGAAATTCAATTAATTCATAAAACTTTCATAACCCAAGAACTACCGGAGCGGCTCTAGTCCATGATTGATCTAGGAACAATCATGGTTAATTGGTATGATCTTTCTTGACTCGCCTGATGAACCTCTCTTCACTACTCCTTGAGATGATGGTAGGGTTTCGGTGGTGAATGGATGATAAATGATGAATGACCCCTTCTCCTGCTAAAGCTCATCTTTAATACTTGAAAACTCTCCTTACGATCCTTGGATGGGCTTCTTGAGCGAACACATGCATTAAAGGTGTAAAAATATGAATATGATAAGTTTCCACACGTCCGTTCGACCAACAGGCCAGGTCAAACTATCCTCCACTAGTCGAACTCCAGGTTGAATCGACCTGTAAGTTGGTTACGGGTCCTAAATTCGACCAGAATCCTGGTCGAATCACATACTCTCTGGTCGAACTGCAGGTGCGTCTCTTCAGGCTTCTGGTTCGACCACGGTTCGACCAAATGGCTTGGTCGAACAAAAATATCGTGGTCGAATGACACTTTTGGCGCTTCTTCTCCATCGGTTGAACCACAGGTGCTGGTAGAACCATCTCTTTCTTGGTCGAATCCAGTGCCTGCTTGGTTGAATCCACCTCTAAATCTCTCTTTTTCCAGATCCGATCACTTCCAACTCGTTTTTCTTCAAAAATAAACTCAAATAACCTTGAAGACACCTGGTTCGCGATTTCCACCATATATATCGATTCATATCAAATTAAAATAATCTAACACACAATTCTTACACGAATTCGGGCTCGAAATACGTGAATTTACACACTCATCAAACCCCCAAACTTACATGTTGCTCGTCCCGAGGCAACGTAATCAAAAACCATAGAGTAGTGTAAAATTCACTCATCTACCACATTCAATACAATTCAAATTCACACATGCAATTTCATCAATTGAAAACAAGTATCACCAGCATCATATATATCATTCATGCAAAACATCACTCAATTATAATACACTTCGGAGTACAAAGTCATCTAGCTCACAGGGTAAGTATTTACTCTCATTCTCTAGTGTAAAAGATGTACACTTCAATAGGTTAATATATGCTCATATTCAATTCATACTTCCGCGTAACCATAAGCTTGGCAAGGGTCTTAAAAATTAACTTGCAATCAATTCATTACTAGGATTGATCGGTGTCGTTTTCACCTATATTTTAATGTCTTTTATTATGTGTATTAGTGTATTTTGATTCATTTTGTATATCATTTGGATGTGTTATATGAAGATATGGAGATGTATGCTTTGAAATGATAAATGTGTGATTTTCATGATTAAGTGCCTTAAATTGTGCTATATTTGTGAATATTTAGAGAATTGATAAATTGGTGTAATCTGTGTGATTTTTAGGTAAAAATGGATTCTAGACACGATAAAGAAGATGTGGGAAAAAACGGAGCTCAATTCGGAGTTGAAATGAGAAAGAACGAGCCAAAGCAAATGCTGAAAAATGCAAGCCCAAATTGTGTAATTTTTCTTTATTCATATGGAGCTCAAAACTAGAATTATGATATATGGTTGGAAAGCCACAGAAGAGAGGATCGTGTGAGCGCAAAAATCATTCGAATCGGAGATCGGATGTGAAAGTTATGCGCGAAATGGTGAGACTGCGCCTGCTACAGGCCCGTGTAGGTGCAAAAGGAAGTTTTATGATATCCACTTGTTCTGGAAGCTTCCATGGGGGTATAAATACATGTTTTGATCACAAAATCTGGGAGGAATAATTTGGGATCAGTTTCCACACACACTAAATAACTAAATCACACACATTCATCTCCATCTCTTCCACCCTTCACTTCATCCATCCAATCCACTTGATTTTCTCAAATCCATCCATAAATCCATCATTCCACCAATCTAAGAAGAGGAATTCATCAAGGAGTGAAGATTTGAGTATGTTGAAGGAGGAGAAGGCCTACTTTGCAAGGGAAGTCAACTTACCTTTAATTTGTAATTTTCTTCATTATTTAGCTAAATTAGAGCATGACATGGATTGTATAGATTTTATCATGATTTGTAGTGGCTAGTCCTCATGTGAGGCTAGCAATATGACTGGTGAGGTATTATGTAGATTTTGCACACCACATGTTTGATGAAATGATTGTTATGAATATTTTCTATCATGAATGCTTATTCTCATTTTATGTATGATTTGTGTGATTAAATTATCTATTTATAGTGTTAGGATGATCATTCAAATATTATGCTTAGTGGTTTAATTGAATCATTGATTGTATGAGATGACTTAGTTAGTATGAGGAGAGGTAAGCTATACCCTTCAAGTGCTTAGAACCTCATGATAGAACATTAGTGATGAACTAATGAGGGGAACCAAACTTATGATCATAGTACCTTCATGGGAATTGAGAGTAAGAACAATCCTAGGATATTTAAACTTGTAAAAGAGTTGAGAACCTAATCACCTTGGCCATAGTGGTTAGGTGTACAAACGTGATTTCCCTTAATATCATAACATGAAAACCATCAATGCATGTGTGTGTGTGAGTCTATATATACCTTGTCCATAAATGTTGCTTGCCTTACATACTTCTTAGATTGTTCACCTTCACCCATCATCCATCTTATTTGTACATGTTCCATCTTTAATTGCTTTCTTAGTTGTTAGTTTGTAGTATAATCAACCCCTCTTTTATTGATTCGTCCTACTAGAGTAAAGCATTTCTCAAATACGGCTACTCATTTTCGCCCTTGGGTTCGATATCTTATAATATTTGCACTTAGTCGCTTACGTGCTACACACGATAGAGTACACTTGCTCTAAATCAATTTAACCAAAATTGAAACCAAGTTCAAGGATCACAAGGGACTTGCTTTTGGGTTGTAATGTTGACTCTTTGGTAAAGGTAGGAAAATTTAGGTAAAGTGATTAATTTACTAGTAGAGAATTACCTTGGAGTTTTGCTTTTCGTCATACAGCTTCATCTTTTTCTCCATCTTCTTCTCATAATCTTCATGGTTTAAATTCTCCTTCTTTTCCTTAGCATCAATATCATCTTTCTTCGATGAGCAAGGGTACCAATTTCGGGCACTACCCTTTTACGCAGTCGGGGTACCAATTTCAGGCACTACCCCTAAACAAGATTTAACCATACTCTATCTTTTTCATGTTTCTCAACCAATCTTCTACCTTCTTCATTCTTGCAAGTACTTATTCACCTCAACTCTCTACTAATGAATAGGGTATTCAACAAGGCTCAAGTAAAGGTTAAATAAGGCTTTTCTATCAAGGCTTGCTAAAGAAAAGGCTTTTCAAGGCTCAAAAGGGCTTCCAATAATACATATATTTTAAGGTAAGGTAAAATTTTAGCTAAGTGACTCAAATAAACAATAATGGCCTAAGATCATGTCCTAGCAACTCATCAAAAATAAGTTTCACACAAGACTTCAAGCCAAGTTCTAGAATACGGTCAAATGAACGATTCTCTCAAGAATAAACTATCATGAACTAGCATGATTCAAATGGCTCAAACTCTCACATGGGTAAATAGAATCATAAGTACTCCTCATAGCATATAATCAAGATCAATTTCATAATGAACTCCACATACTTATCAAGTTGTACATGCCTCTCCTCAATAACAATTAACACATGTAAAATATGAATGCAACAACTAATGCCAAGAACCCACATATCATGACAATTCATACAAGTATCTCCAATCCAACCGATTCCACCCTTAAGTATCAATTATCACATCTCAATCTCACATCGAATCATACTTCCAAATAAATACATGTCATTCACACCACAAATACCCATCCTGTAAAGAGAAAAAGAGAAGGGAGATGAGATGAAACAGATAAAGAACAAAAACCTGGTGCATCATACTCCTCCAGAGCATCATCATCGCTCGCACCCTCTTCGTCATCACCATCACTCATCGCCGAGCGTATTCGAACCAAATCCCTATGAAGACTATTAATCTTCATATCCAACTCGCGCTAATCAGCATGCATTTTCCCTAATCTCCTATCCATCTCCACATAATTATTCTATAGTATGTTGTACCTCGCATCCAGCGCTGCATAGTTCGCATTTGCCAAGGTCAGCTGTCTATTTGTCTCCTGCTGGTTCGCATCCAACGTGGTGAAATGTTTGTGAATCAACCAAAACTGCTCCTGATAGTAAGCATCAGGACCAGCCCACTATTGCTGTGGCACTGCTGGAATGGGTCGTGGTGGCATCTCATGCGGCTGCTGAACTCCCATCTTCATATCCACCTGATCCGCTCCATGCTCTTGCTGCTGATGTAGCTGTGGCCAAGGATGCGGCTGAAACCGCCCTTCATCTACAATCCTCTGAAGCTCCTCATTCATCCCCTCAGCGTACATCTGAGCTATAATCCTCTAATCACCTTTTGCCAAGCAAGTGATGGAAAGAGCATCATGCGCCAACGTGTTCATCAACTTATTGCCCTCATTCTGGATAGTAGTCAGCTCACTCACATCAAATGGAAACATGAAAGTAAAAGGCTTAGATCCCCTCGTGTAGAACCAGTCTCCATCGCGAAGATGAGGAAATCCACCCTTCACACATGTACTCATAACCAAGTCTGGATCCTCAAGGATGGGTGTGATACCAGTGAAATCCATGTGATAATATTCAGCCACATTAGTAAGCAAAACTCCTATATTAACTATCTGAAACGGAGAGCTCCTAAACCTGTATAGCTGATGAATAAGGAATGATCCCACATGAACCTCACTCCATTGAGCATGCACCAGAGGGCATACAACTCTCGCCTCGACACACAGCTCCCTTCAGATCGAGCAAATAGTGTGTTGCTCAACACTCGATCCATATATCGGAGCATAGGATTCTGAATCAACGAAGCACGAGCACTACTAGTCTTGAAATCCATATTCTCCCCAGAAATCTCTCTCCAGAAGTTATTTGCATTGAAAATTCCATTCTCATTCCTTGAGATCCCTCTCGGAGTCTGAAATAGCGCATTAAACTCCTCAGCCGACCACGTCCTCATCTCACCTCCAAGCTGGAATGTACACTCATACGGAAGATAGCTCGAACCCTTCTTAACAGTAATCGAACATAGCACCTCAGCAGTCACATGGAAGTATGTCGGTTTCTTCAACTCCATGAAGCGACGAATCCCCACTTTATCAAACTTCCACAGTATATCATCTCGAATGCGCATTGTAACCATCGCCCCATCATCCTGATACCTCGTTCTAGCAATCTTGTCCGATATATCACCCCATTTATCCTTGATATCTTCCCAATCATTCATCCAAACCTTGAAATTCATAGGCAACCTCTCCTGAAGCCTTAACTTCTTTGTCATTGCATCTTCACGAGACGACATATCTTGCCTCTTTTTGGAATGAACCTCGACTTCCTTTCCTTTTCCTGAAGTCAATACTTCAATACTAACAAACAAGAAAAGCAAACCAAGCAATTCATGATCAACTAGCATTCAACTCTACTCAAGACTTCAAGTTTCTTCATGCATAGTCACTCCAAACAAGCATATTCTCTCCTCATCATTCAATACTCCAACTCTCATGCTCACTCAATTCCATTCCAATCATCAAATACGCAATAAGAACAACCAACGATGCCATCAACCTCAAGCATGCATTATCAATTCATGCAATTACTCAAAATCCAACATTGTTCATCTCACACTACTCCAATTACTCAAACTTCATGTAAAAATCAAGGTTTGACAACAATTAATCAATCAAAATTGAACCCATCAATTGTTCATATGAAATTGTACACAAAAACTCAAATTACACCATGAATTCATATAATAACTAGTTCAATCATCCTACCCACTTGTAATCAACAAATAGAACTTCAATCCTAGGGTAATAGAGTCAAGAAAACATACATTTTGAACCGGCATGGCTAAAGAATGAACAAGTATGACAATCTTTCAAAATCGCAACAAAACCATAGTTTTGCAACTAGATTGTTTCAAAATCGCGACGAATTGAGTGAAAAGAGTACGGAACATGGTTTAATCGGAGCGAAATCGAGTACACTTGTAGATTAGAAAGAAGGGTTTTCAATTCGGGAGAAATTCGAGTGAAGGTGGTGTGCAAAGTGACCGAATGGGGGTGAAAAATGCGTTTAAAAATTGACTTACCTAGTACGATTCGACCAACTGGAGTGGTCGAACGACATTGTCATGGTGAACCTCATTTCTGGAGACCTTCCGCACCTCAGTTCGACCTCGATTCAACAAAATGACTTAGTCGAACCTCAACGTCGTGGTCGAACTCACCTGTTCAAACTTTCAGGTGTTCAATTCGACCATGGTTTGACTTACTCTTTGGTCGAAAAAACCCATCTTGGTCGAATCAGCCTGTACAAAATTCTCTGATCTCCAGTTTGACCTTCGTCTTGGTCGAAGCCTTGGTAGAATCACCCCATGTTTGGTCGAATTGTCCTGTAACGAAGTCTCTGATCTCCAGTTCGACTTGAGCTCTTCAGTTCGACCTGCACCTCTTGTCGAATCGAACACCTGATGCTCCAAAGTCAAAATTTCTTCATCCCCTGTACACTTCAAGCTCAAAAACAAACATTAGGTACCAAAACAGAGCAAACTTAGCTCGAGAATCAATCCTAAAACTCAATATTTATGTGTAACTCCGCATACGATACTTAAAAACAACACAAACACCACTGAACATTAGGCAAATTGTAAAAAATCAACGTACTAAAACCGGTTAAATTTTCAATATGCCGCAAAAAATCAACTCTCCTAACAAACGTTACAAAGAAAAGATTATACTCTTGGTGCTTTAATGAGGTAAGTACATCACACCCCTCCTAAACTTAGTAGAAACTAAGTTTGCAAAGAGATGTAATTCCCGAAGAATAAGCACATCGAATATAAAAATTTCTTACTCACACAAAAATAAATAAAACAATAAAACGGAAGGGAAAGCCCCCAACAGGCGCTCTTGTTTAACGACGTAAAGTCATGACGATGCCAATCTAGTATAAGGTATCCTCAAAGATGACGCAAGCATCATCCCGTGACTTGTAATGCTTCAATCGATGCCCATTTGCCGTGATAATATCTCCGTCTTTGTCCATAAGCTCAAAACTCCCCCCTTCGCAGGCTCTATGGATAATGAACGGCCCCGTCCACTTTGATTTCAATTTACCTGCGAAGAGCTTCAAACGAGAGTTAAAAAGTATTACCTCATCACCTTGCTTGAATTCCTTGTATGAGATCTTAGAATCATGCCATTTCTTCATTCTTTCCTTGTAGATCTCTGAGTTCTTGTAAGCTCGACTCCTGAACTCATCCAATTGATTGATATGAGTTATCCTCAACTATTTTTGATCCTTTAAAGACAAGTTCAAACTCCTCAATGCCCAAAAAGCTTTGTGCTGAATCTCTACGGGTAAGTGGCATAGTTTCCCATAGACAATTTGATATGGTGACATATTCAACATCGTCTTATAAGCAGTCTGGAACCACCATAAAACATCATCGAGTTTCATAGTCCAATCCTTCCTATTGGTTCAGACTACTTTCTCCAATATTTGTCTCACTTGTCGGTTGGAGACTTCAGCCTGCCCATTCACTTGAGGGTGATAGGGTGTAGTAACCCTATGCTTGACTTTATAATGCTTAAGCACATTTTCAAAAAGCTTATTAACAAAGTGGGTACCCCCATCACTTACTAGTGCTCTAGGAACTCCATAGCGGGCAAAGAAATATTTCTTTAAGAAAGACAACACAGTCCTTGAATCATTCACGCGAGTGGGAATGACTTCCACCCACTTAGAAACATAATCCACTGCTAACAGGATGTAGAAAAATCCATTAGATGGGGGAAAAGGTCCCATAAAATCGATCCCCCATACATCGAAGATCTCAACAACAAAGCTCGGCTAAAGTGGCATCTCATCTCTCCTACTATGTTCCCCATCCTTTGACATCTATCACATGTCGTCACATAGGATTCACAATCTTTAAACAAAGTACGCCAATAAAGAGCAGATTGAAGTACCTTTGCTGCCGTCTTTTGAGCTCGGAAGTGCTCCCCGTTAGGTTGTGCATAGCAAAAATCAAGAACACTCTCCATCTCCATCTCGAGCACACACCTACGGACTATGGAATCCGTACATATCTTGTAGATAAACGGATCATACCATATAAATGTCTAAACATCCCTCTTGAATTTCGCAAGTTGATATCGGTTGAGATCTCTTGGAATTTCTCCAACGGCAATGTAATTCACATAATCCACATACAATGGATCCATCCCTTGAGCAGCCACCACACATGCTCTTTCCACTCATTCAACGAACACTACCATTATCTTCTCATCGGGGAATATCTCTTCTATGTAATTTAAAGAATCATCACAGTGCTCACTTGTCTCCAATCTTGATAGGTGATCCGCCAAAACATTATCTGTACCCTTCTTATCTCGGATCTCTATATCAAATTCCTGCAGAAGAAGGATCCATCTAATGATCCTTGGCTTCGTTTCCTTCTTCTCCATCAAGTATCGGAACGCAGAATGATCCGTATATACTATCGTCTTCATGTCAACCAAATACTGTCGAAACTTATTGAACCCATACACCACAGCTAGAAACTCCTTTTCAGTCACCGTGTAGTTCTTTTGTGTAGCATCAAAAGTTTTACTCGCATAGTAAATGGCGCAGAACTTCTTGTCCCTCAATTGCCCAAGCACCACTCCAAGTGCTAAGTCACTTGCATCACACATAAGTACAAATGTCTGAGTCCAATCCAGTGTGATCAAGATAGGTGCAGTAATAAATGCCTCTTTCAAAACCTGAAAAGCTGTTAGACATTCGTCATCAAAAACAAAAGGAATATCCTTTTCAAGTAAATGAGACAAGGGCTTGGAGTATTTCGAGAAGTCTTTTATGGATCTTTTATAAAAACTGGCGTGTCCAAAGAAGGACTGCACTCCCTTTTCATTAGTAGGTGGAGGAAGCTTCTCAATTGCCACCACATTTGCTCTATCCACCTGCAATCCCTTGGCCGAAATATGATGGCCAAGAACAATCTCATCTCTTACTATGAAGTGGCACTTCCCCCAATTCAAGACAAGATTAGTTTCTTGACATCTCTTCAAAACAGTAGCAAGTTTAGATAAACAAATATCAAACGAGGAACCAAACACAGAAAAATCATCCATAAACACCTCCATGATCTTTTCTATCGACCCATCAAAAATGGCCATCATGCAAAGCTAAAATGTAGCAGACGCATTACATAATCCAAAAGGCATCTTTCTAAAGGCAAAAGTTCCATAAGGGCAAGTGAAAGTAGTCTTTTCTTGATCCTCAGGAGCAATCATAATCTGATTATAACCTGAGTACCCATCCAAGAAACAATAAAACTCATACCCTGCAAGACGATCAAGCATTTGATCCATAAAAAGAAGGGGAGAATGGTCTTTGCATGTATTTTCATTCATTTTCTTGTAATCCATACACACACGTCATCCCGTAGGAATCCTAGTGGCTAAAGTCTCACCATCATCGGCTTTCACAATAGTCATGCCCCCCTTCTTAGCTACTACATGCAATGGACTCACATGGGGACTATCACTAATGGGATAAATAATTCCTGCATCTGGCCACGTTAGGATTTGTTTCCAAATCACTTCCTGAATAGCGGGATTCACCCTCCGCTGATTCTGAATGTTATTCTTAGCCTCATCTAACAATCTTATCCTATGCATGCAATATGAAGGACTAATGCCTTTTAAATCATCAAGAGACCAACCAATCGCAAACTTATACTTCCTAAGCACATCTAACAACTCCTCAAGTTGATCATCAGTAAGGAAAGAAAATACAATTACCAGATATTTTTCATTGTCACCTAGGTAGGCATACTTCAAGTGCTCTGGTAGCAGTTTCAACTCCTATTTCTTCTCTTCTTGAGGTGCGCACTCTCTATCCAATGGTAAGTACTTCCTAGTCCACTTGACCTCTTCAACTTTTGTCCTCTCCGATTCATATATGTCATCGCCCAAAGCAAGCAAGTTTTCAAGAAATTCAATACATACCTCATTGTAGGGTCCATCTAGCTCCGTAGTGGGAAAAACAAGAGACTCCGCCAAACATGTTTCAAGAGGATCCTTTGACAGGATCAAAGACATGTCTTCCTTCACAATCTCCTCCGCCACATCAATATTGTGACATTGAATCTCCATTGACATCTTCATTGCTTTGTCTAGGTTAAATAAGACCACTTCTTCATCCATCCGCAGCCGTAACTCACCCTTCTGCAAATCTATCATAGCTCCCGCAGTAGCAAGGAAAGGTTTCCCTAAGATAAGAGGGACATTATCCTTGTCATCTTCCATCTCAAGCACAAGAAAATCCACAGGAAAGACTAGCTTTTCTACTTTAACAAGAACATCTACAATAACACCCTTCGAAAAAGTCATCGACATATCCGCTAGTTGTGGAGCAACTGTTGTGGGAGTTAACTCCCCAAACCAAGCCTTTGAAAAATAGACAAGGGCATCAAATTGATGCTTGCCCCAAGATCACACAAGGCTCTACGTGCCGGCCCCTTTCCAATCTCACACAAGATAGTGAAGCTTCCCGGATCCTTCAACTTAGCTGGCAGCTTCCTCTGAATGATCGAGCTATAATTCTCAGATAAATTCACTATTTCAATTCAGTTCAAGCTTCTATTCTTCAAAAGTATATCCTTTAGAAAACTGGAATGATACGGCATCTCCAATATCGCTTCAGAGAAAGGAATGTTCAAGCTTATTTTATTTATGATCTCTGAAAACTTCTTAAACTTCTCTTCCAATCCTTTCTTGACTAGCTTGTAAGGAAACGGCAGAGATATCTTTGTTTTGGGAATCCCTCATTCATCATGTTCAACCTTCTCCGCCTTATCCTTTTCGGCTCTCAATCTCTTGGCTCTTTCCCACTTCTTTTCCACTATAATCTCCGTATTCTGCTCTTTGGAAGGTACTGGAGTAGCATCAACATCATGTGGATCATTCAACGCAGAAAATGGTGCATAACGGTATGGTTCGACCTGAGTTCGACCAGGATTGCTGGTCGAACTGGGTGAATAGTGGTCAAACTGAGCACCTGAAAGTTTGTTCTCCCCCTTACAGGCCAGTTCGACCACAGTTCGACCAATAGGGTTGGTCGAACCATAGTGATCATGGTCAAATCGGGCTTCAGATAAAACAGAATGTTCTGGACAGTGTAGTCTGACCTGAGTTCGACCAGAGCTTTTGGTCGAATCGACCTGTTTTTGGTCGAACTAATCATCTACAACTTCCGAATGTCACCCAGGTACTTGGTTTGACCTCCCCTGTGTAGTTTGACCATCTAAGTTGGTCGAATTAGGGTCGAATCGGGCTCCTGTCACTTCAACTTTCAATTCTGGCCTCAGTGGTCCCTCGTACTGTGTTCCAGACCTCAATGTAATGGCATGACAAGACTTTGGATTCTCAATACTTTGCGACAGAAACTTCCCATTCTCAATAGTTTGAGTTAATTTGTTTATGTTTCCTGCCATCTCCCCCATCAACAAAGTAAGGTCTTTCAACTGTTTAGACAAATCCTCATGATTGACATCAATCTTCTTTTTTAATTTGGCCTCCAGCGGATCCACTCTTACATCGTTCCTCGCCATGTACCTGTTCACAGTATCCTCGAAACCCGATTTCTCTTCTTCCACTTTATCACCCGGATCAACACCAATTGCATTGCATTGTTGGAATTACTCCATGAAAACTCCGACCTCCTTGGTTGTTGGTAATTACCCAGGGGACCACGATTGTTGTAATTCCCCTGATAATTCTGGTTTCCTTGATTTAGGTGCCTAGTTCCTTGAATACTTTGACTCTTGGCATAGTTAGCCTCCTCGATCTCCTCTTGGCTAGCTCCTTAATATCCAACATCCTGCTGTATCATTGGTTCTCTGCGATAAGTCTGTGATCTGCTTTTGCTGAGACTCTAGTAGCTTGCTAATGTTAGTCAAACTAGAGACGATCTCATCATCCCTTCCCGACTTCACCATAGTATGCTCAACATGTGCTACTTTACCAAGAACATAGGTGCCTCTCACTCTATCAGGCGACCAATCTCTTTAATTCATCGAAATATCCTCAAATAGCTTCTCAGTCTCAATGGGTAACTTTGTAAGCAATGCTCCATTGGATGAAGCATCAAGTAACACATGAGAATCACAATCCAACCCATTGTAGAAAATACTAATATATTGAGCTTTAGATAGCCCATGCTGTGGACACTTCCGAAGCATGTCCTTGAATCTGTCCCAAGCTTTATGAAACTTCTCATTACCATGGATAGTAAATTAATTGATTTCTTGCTTCATCTTGATCACCTTTGTAGGTGGCATGTATCGCTCTAAGAATTTCACTTTCAACTTCTACCAGGTATCATATTCAACAACATCAACATTATCGTACCAATCTCTCGCTATTTCATTCAGCGAGAACTTGAACAATATGATCTTCCCCGCATCCTCATGAGCTCCTGCACATTTTTGTGTACTTTCATACCCAAGGAACTTATTCAGATGTTGCTGAGGATTTTCAAAGGTTCCCCCAGAAAAGGGACTCCTTTCTATCATGGTGATAAGAGTAGGGTGTAAATCAAAATCGGCTTCGGCCCCTCTTGCTCCTAACAGCCCAGCATTGCCTCCTTTGTTGTTCTTAAAGACTTCACGGATGGCAAGTGTATCAAGATTCTCTGCCATCTCGACTGCCTCTACTTCCAAATTAACTTCGGTTGCAAATTTAGCACGTCAACTTCAACTCCTAAATTAAGAGCCTCTGTTGGTTCTAGGTTCTTGTTCTTGTTCTTCTTTTTCTTCTTCGACGATGCTCTAATCTCTGGATTATAAGGCGCTAATTCACCTGTCTTCGATCTTGTGAGCATACACCTAAGAAAAATAAGTGTTAGAAATTAAAGACAAGAATTATATAATCTCAATTAAACTAGAAATAATAAACTAATAATTAATGTCGTCCCCGACAACGGTGCCAAGAACTTGATGAGCGTTTTCTCAACACACAAAATTAACCCCAAGTATGAAGGATATCAATTGTAGTTTCGATAGGCGACCAAGTGATTATCGAACCCAATGGATGGATTATTATCAATTTAATTATATTCTAATGAACTAAAACTATGTTTGGCAAATTGGTTTGGAATGGTTGCGAAACTAAATAACAAATAACTTAAATAGCAAATTAAATAAATAAGCAATAAAGAAAATACGACTGTGATATAGTAAGAAATTAGGTAGTTCTTCGGGTCATCCAATTTTACTTATTAATTTTCTTTCCATGCGTTGTGTTCTGACTCTGTCTTGTGGTCTATGGACGCATCACTAAACCATGCAAGTTCACTCTATAGACACAAGTAAACATGCATATGACACATGTGAATTTTCTCGGAGCAAGAGATATAATTCACCCCTTTTCTAGGTACTATCAGTATCAATTATTTCCCGTGCACTTAGTACTCTAACTCGATATGATCTCCCTTTATAGGTACTATGACTTAATACTCTTTGTCCTACTTATTAACCCGAATAATATTTAATTAACAAGTATTTATATAAAATAGGTCTAATAAGACTTCGGAATCCCTTCACTTAGAATTATAACATGTAATCCTGTACAGCAGTGAACGCACTCAATCAATAACCAAAATATGTATTCAGACTTTACATAACAATTAATGATGCACAAAATGACTGTGAGTATGAATTTAAAAAGCACAATCTTATATAAAATAAACCACAAGTAGTGTTTTACGGAGTTTACACATGGAAATTCAATTAACTCATAAAACTTTCATAACCCTAGAACTACCGCAGCGGCTCTAGCCCATGATTGATCTAGGAACAATCATGGTTAATTGGTATTATCTTACTTGACTCGTCAGACGAACCTCTCTTCACGACTCCTTGAGATGATGGTAGGGTTTCGGTGGTGAATGGATGATGAATGATGAATGATGAATGATCCCTTCTCCTACGAAAGCTATTCTTTTATACTTCTAGACTCTCCTTACAAGCCTTGGATGTGCTTCTTGAGCAAACACATGTATTAAAGGTATAAAAATACGAATATGGTAAGTTTCCGCACGTCAGTTTGACCAACAGGCCAGGTCGAACTATCCTTAACTTGTCGAACTCCAAGTCGAATTGACCTGTAAGTTGGTTGCAGATCCCGGATTTGACCAGAATCCAGGTCGAATCACATACTCTCTGGTCGAACTAAAGGTGCGTCTCTTCAGGCTTCTGGTTCGACCACAGTTCGACCAAATGGCTTGTTCGAACGAAAATGTCATGGTTGAACGGCACTTCCAGCGCTTCTTCTCCATCGGTTCGACCACAGATGCTGGTCGAACCATCTCTTTCTTGGTCGAATCCAGTGCCTGCTTGGTCGAATCCACCTCTAAATCTTCATTTTTCTAGATCCGATCACTTCCAACTCGTTTTCATTCGAAAATCAACTCAAATAGCCTTGAAGACACCTAATTCGTGACTTTCCACCATATATATCGGATTCATATCGAATTAAAACCATCTAACACACCATTCTTACACGAATCCGGGCTCGAAACACATGAATTTATACACTCATGCAATTAATTATAATCTCTCATGGACATGGCAAAGAAGCAATCGACCCTCAATAAGGCTCCTAAAAGCACATAGGATCGAGACCAAAGTGAACACCTCCTACTTGGTACTAATTACTCTATGAGTTCCCTAATGAGGTATTAAATGATAGGCAATATTCTCTTTTAAGATACTATGAATTCACTAATGGCTTGGGTCTCCTCACCTAATCAATCAATCTCTCAATTAAGCCAATTAAATGTTCTATCAAAAGGTTCTAAATCTAGAAGGATATCTCTATCTCATTCTAAATTAATGCACATGAAGTGTATGATGAAATGATTTAATGAACTATCCTAAACACATAATTGATTTCTCAATCTAATCACATGCCCATGACAATTAATCACACAAATCAATCATATACATCAAACAATTAACAATCAATGATAGAAATAATACAAAGTCCATTCAAGATTAAAATCAATTTGCATAAAAATTAAATTATCCAACACTAATCATGGAGCTAATCACACAAAGGAGATTAGCCTATCATAGTCTTAGAGAAAACAACATAGACAATTGTATCTACAAATCCCATGATCAAACTATAAAGAAGTTCACAAAAATTAGAAATAGATTCCCCCTTTAAGTGTTTCAATGGAGATCTTCTTCTTCTTGCAATCTTCACTCCCCCTTGCATCCTTGATCACTCGGATGGTGGATTTAATGGATGGAATCAAGTGTAGATGGATGTAGATGAAGATGAATGGGATGGAGGGGAAAGTGTGTGAAAAATGGTGTGAATTAGGTGTAGATTGAATCCAAGAGCGATTTCAGCCTAATTTTTATGCCAAATGATGTATTTGTCAGCCTAGAACCTTTTGAAAGACGTATTAGCCAAAAAAACTCACTTTTGACCGAGCTTGGATCGATCTCGGTACACGGGTCGAGCTTGGTAGGGCGAGCTCAGTACTCAGGTCGAGTACGTGCAACTCAGTCTCACCGTTTCGCTCACAACTTCCACATTCGAATTTCGATTCGAGTGATCCACGTGCTCACGCGATCCTCTTTTCATTGGCTTTCTATCCATATAAAGAAATAACAAAAAAGTTTAAAATTTGAAAGTATAACAAGTCATGCAAAGTGGCACAATCATGCTGAGTAGGAACAGCTTGTGCGACGTCACCATTTTAATCATAACTTTCTCGTTTGGACTCCAAATTGAGCTACATTCTTTCCCACGTCTTCCTTTTTACATATAGAATCCATTTTTACCTGTAAATCATATGTTTAAGTCATTTTCATGAATTTCTATAAAAACACAAAACACTACCAAAATTAACATAAAATACGGATAAAATAATATGAAAACTCACATAAAAAGGTACTAAAATCTAGGTGAAAATAACGACAATCAAAGCCCCAACAGGCGCTCATATTTAACGTTAGAGAGTCACAATGGAATACAACTTTGTAGACTACTTGATCAGAGGACGGTCTTCTCGCATCCTCACCTTCAATTACTTTCTTTCCCTCTTCTTGTCCACACTCAACACCTCACCTTTCTTAGTTACAAAAATATGATCCTTAGAATTACCTTCCTCACATGGCTGTCTAGGCTCCTCCTTGTCAATCTTCCATTCAAATTCATAATCATATTTCCTAGTAAAATCAAGATTAAACAAGTTGAAAACCACATCTATGCTCTTGCATGATTGAGTCTCTATGGAAATATTCATTGTTTTATCAAGAGAGAAAACTACATCTTCATTATCTATCCACAGTCTAAGCTTTCCTTCATGTGATGGTACTGGAGTGGTCTGAACAACAGGTATAGCATTTTGCATGGAAACCGGAGTCAAGCGGTATTGCTCGACCTCTGCTCGATCAGATTGGTCTGGTCGAGCGAGATGAAATTGGTCGAGAAAAGGTCCCTGTAATCTGATTATGGTTGTTCAACTCCACATGTGGCCACTTGACCTCTGCTCAACTAGAATGGTCTGGACGAGCGAGGACCCTGTAATATGAACGTGATTTTTTAGCTCTGCAGTGTGCCGTTCGACCGTTGCTTGACCAAAGGGTTTGGTCGAACGGTGGTCGAGCAGATGACCTGAAAATAGAGCATCATTTCTCAACTCCGAGATGCGTTGCTCGACCGCTGCTCGACCAAAGAGCTTGGTCGAGCGGTGATGAGAGTGTAAATTCACATGTTTTGGCTCGAATTTATGTAGAAATCGAGTATGATTAAGTCTATTATCAAGACGAATCAGGTTGTTTATAGAAAATCCATGAGTCAGAGGCTACTGAGGTTTTTTGAACGTATTTATACAGGAAAATAGGTCTTAAGGGCTCACAATTAGAAGACACGATTTCAAGGTGTTTTTCAATAGTTGTTCGACCAACATTAGTTTGATCGAACAAGGGCGCCAAGTCGAGAAAAATGCCTAGAAACTTACAGAGAGTTTGCTCGACCAAGAGAGTCCGTTCGACCAGCATCATCTTGGTCGAACGGGAGGAGGTTGGTCAAACAAAATGCGCAAAAACTTACAGAGAGCTTGCTCGACCAGCATTTGACCAGGAGGGCTTTGCTCGACCAGAGGAGGCTTGGTCGAACGGAATGTCGCTGATGATATTTTTAGTAATTTTGGGTGTCTTTTACCAAATTTGACGTGTGCCTCAAGTAAAAGCCCATCAAAGGTCCGTGAAGAACCACGTGAAGATTCGTCTGTTGAACCAAGTGAGAACCACGTGAAGATTTAAGACGGAGAGAGTCGCGACGGCGCCCGCATCTAGGGTTTACTTCGCTTCTTAATTTATCTTGTAATTTTCAAGACTATGGGTAAGATCCTATCGACCACCATGATTGTTCCTAGATCAATCATGGGCTAGAACTGCTTCGGTAGTTCTAGGGTTATGAAGATTTTATGAGCTGATTTATTTTCCATGTGTAAACTCCGTACAACACTACTTGTGGTTTATTTTATATAAGACTATGCTTTTCAAATTCATACTCACAGTTGTTTTATGCATCATTAACTGTTATGTAGAGTCTAAATACATATCTTGGTTATTGATTGAGTGCGTTCACTGTTGAGCTGGATTAAATGTTATAATTCTTAGTGAAGGGATTCTGAAGTCTTATTAGAACAATCTTATATGAATATTTGTTAGTTGAATACTATTCGGGTTAATAAGTTGGGTAAATAGTATAACTTCATAGTACCTATAAAGGAAGATCATATTGGGTTAGAGTACTAAGTGCACGGAAAATAATTGATACTGATAGTACCTAGAAAGGTGGGTGAATTATATCTCTTGCTTTAAAGATATTCACACATGTCATACGCTTGTTTGCTTGTGTCTATAGAGTGAACTTGCATTGTTTAGTGATGCGTCCATAGACCACAAGGCAGAGTCGGACATCAACACATGGAGAGGAAATTAATAAGTAAAACTGGATGACCCGAAGAACTACCTAATTTCTCACTTGATCACAGCCGTATTATCTATACTGCTTATTATTTTAATTGTTATTTTTATTACTTGTTACTAAGTTACTTAATATTCAAAATCATATTGCCATAATAGTCTTAATAAATTACAACGTAATTAAATTAATAATAATCCTTCCCTTGGGTTCGATAATCACTTGGTTGATATCAAAACTACAATTGATACCCTTCATAGTTGGGGATTAATTTTGTGTTGAGAAAACGCTCATCAAGTTCTTGGCGCCGTTGCAGGGGATGGCATTAATTATTAGTTTATTATTTCTAGTTAAATTAAGATTATCTTATTCTTGTCTTGGTTTTCTAACGCTTTATTTTCTTAGGTGTATGCACACTAGATCAAAGACATGAGAGTTAGTACCTCTTAATCCTTAGATTGGTACGTCATCGAGAAAGAAGAAGAAGAACATGAACAAGAAAGTAGAACCAACTGAAGCTCATAATCTAGGAGTCGAAGTTGACGAGCTAAATCCGCAAGCAACTGAAGCTGCAATCGAATTCAACCTGGAAGTAGAACCAGTCAACATGGCAGCGAACCCTGATACACTTGCCATCTGTGAAGTCTTTAAGAACAACAGAGGAGGCAATACAGGGCTGTTAGTAGCAAGAGGGGTCGGAGCTGATTTTGACTTACACCCTGCTCTTATCAGCATGATTGAAAGGAGTCCCTTCTCTGGGGGAACATTTGAAAATCCTCAGCAACATCTGAATAAGTTCCTTGGGTATGCAAGTACACAAAAATATGCAGGAGCTCATGATGATGCGAGGAAGATCATCTTGTTTAAGTTCTCGCTGAATGAAAAAGCGAGAGATTGGTACGATAATCTTAATGTTGCTGAATGTGATACCAGGGAGAAATTGAAGGTGAAATTTTTGGAGCGATACATGCCACCCTCAAAGGTGTTTAAGATGAAACATGAAATCAATCAATTTGCTTTCCATGGTAATGAGAAGTTTCATCAAGCATGGGACAGGTTCAAGGATATGCTTAGGAAGTACATGCAACACGGGCTATCTAAAGCGCAATACATCAGTATTTTCTATAGTGGATTAGACTGTGATTCTCGAGTGTTACTAAATGCTTCTTCTAATGGAGCATTGCTTACAAAGTCATCCGTGGATAAGCTCTTTGAGGATATTTCAATGAATTCAAGAGATTGACCAACTGATAGATTGAGAGGCATGTATGTTCTTGGAAAGGTAGCGCAGGTTGAGCACACTATGGTTAAGTCAGAAAGAGATGATGGAATCGTCTCTAGTTTGAGTAATATAAGCAAGCTACTAGAGTCTCAACAAAATCAGATTACGGACATATCTCAGTGAGTACCAATCATACAGGATATGTGTAATGAAGGAGCTAGCCAAGAGGAGATGGAAGAGGCGAATTATGCCATGTATTAAATTATTCAAGGAACGAGGTTCCAAAATTAATAAAACCGGAATTATCAAGGGAACTACAATAATCGTGGTCCACCGGGTAATTATCAACAATCGAGGAGGCCGAAGTTTTCGTGGAGTAATCCAAATAATGCAGTACAACTGTTTGAATATTTTATACTCACGAGCAAGAATACTCGATCGTTGTAGAAGTATATCCCAAGAAATAAAATTATTGAACCACAAATGAGTTAAGTTTGGATTAATAAAATACGTGAGCTCATGTTTATGTCACTTTTGTAAGGATGATAGGGGTTTTGAGTTTGATTTTGAAATTACAACTAAAGAAAATTAACAAGTAAATAAAATAGCAAATAAGAGAATTGACAAGTAAAGATAAATAAAAATAAAAGAGAATAGGTGCTAAAGTTCAAGTAGGAAAAAACATGAGATTAGAAACATTCAAGCACACTCAATTCATATTATCATGCAAAAGGAATTCAACTCAATTGATGTAGATTAAGGGTGATCACAAAATATCCAAAGCTCCCTTTCGGGTTACAAAGGTTGTTGATCCACTAAAGACTCCCAAAAGCACTTAAGATCAAAGCCCAACATTAACCTCTTCCATCTAGGTACTAATTAATTCTCAATTCTCCCTTAGAAGGTACTAATTAGAATTAATTCTCCCTTTTTGTGTATTAAAGCTAACGAATGGATTAGTTCCCCTCATCGAGTTCAAATATCCTCTCGGTCAAACCCAAACTCGATGTCTATTCATGCATTTCTAATACTTAAGAGGGTTGTCTCTGTCTCACTCCAAGCAATATACACATGAACATTATAATAACATTTAATTACCATAAATCATCCATTGATCAACACTCCATTACACCAATAATCATTCATGAATAACAAATCATACTATCACAACATCAAAAAAATTAAAGCCCATGAATAGAAACCATCATCAATTAAGTCAAAAACCAATTTAATTCACAAGATAATATAAATCTAATGTGCTCTTCATATCCCTAATCCCACTAGAGGGATTAGCCTAACATGATTTTAGTAACAAAACACATAAATGATTCATTACATATACTCATAGTTTCAAATCCAAAAGAAATACAAAATGAATAAATTCTTCCTTATCAATTTCTTGAAGAGAATCTTCTATTCTTCTTGATCTCCACCTCTAGCTCTTGAATTCTTGAGGACTTTAAGACCAAAGATGAAAGGGATAAAGTGTAGATGGGTAGATGAAGAATCGATGGAGATGATGGTGTAAAATGGAGGAAGTGGTGTGTGATGTGTGTGTAACAGTGAAAACCCTTGAAAAAATATGTGGGAATGTTGAAATTTGGGGTATTTATACCCCTTGGAAAAAATGAAAATTGCGTTTTGACAGCTGGGTTTTGTCCAAAAATTCGACTGAGTTTTTAGAAACTCGGTCGAGTTTCCATGCAAATCATGTTTCTTCAAGCTAGAGCATGTTTTCATTCGTAAAAATGTACAAAAATTTGATCGAATATTAGGAAATTCGGTCGAGTTTTCATGCTGTCCCCTGTTTCTAAATGTTTCTGTAAGAGAAACTCGACTGAGTTTTTAGAAACTCGACCGAGTTTTTATGCAAAATTTCCAACTCATTCTGTAAGAGAAATTTGATAGAATTTCCAGAAATTCGACCGAGTTTCTATGCTCTTTTTTGGATCTTCAATTTCATCTCGTTTTTTGCTTCATTTTTACCTGTTTTTCATACGTTTAAGCTCATTCTCACACATTTCCATAAAATCACATAACACAACCAAAGTACACACAAATACGGATAAAATAATACGAAAATATATACAAAAAGGCACTAAAATCTAGGTGAAAATAGCGACGATCAACAACCTCCTATAGGTGTTGATCCGGGTGCTAAGGTGGAACAAGGGAAACCTGGTTTTGAGGATACGGTGAATAGGTGCATGGCAAGGAATGATGCGAGAGTAGATCGTCTTGAGACCAAGTTAGAAAAGAAGATTGATGCCAATCATGAAGATTTGTCTAAGAAAGTTAAAGACCTTACATTGTTGATGGGGGAGATGGCAGGAAACTTGAACAAATTGACTCAAACTATTGAGATAGGGAAGTTTCCGTCTCAAAGTACTGAGAACCCTAAGTCTTGTCATGCCATCACATTGAGGTCAGGAACGCAGTATGAAGGTCCGATGAAGCTGGCGAGCAAAAATGAATGTGGTAGAGGTCTTGTTCGACCAAACCTACTCAGTTCGACCAGACCTAAAGGTTGAACTGAGATCGAACAAGCTTCAAAAAAATAGAATTTCGATGCTCTATTTTCTATTCTGCCGTTCGACCAACGCACTGTCGTTCGACCAGACCATCTTGGTCGAACACTGGTCGAACAACAATGGGGGAGATGACATCGCTATTAGAGCTGCCATTCGACCAGAGCACTTCCATTCGACCAGACCATCTTGGTCGAACGATGGTCGAATAAAAGTTGGAGAAATTGAACTCGCGATCAGAGACATTGTTCGACCAGCCACAGTTTGTTCGACCAGACCAACATGGTTGAGCAGAGGTCAAACAACTTCATTCAGTAACAGTTTCGATATCGAATGCTACACCTGTTGTTCAGAACACTCCAGAGTCATCCCAAGAGCAGAATACTAAGCTTACAGTGGAGAAAAAGTGGGAAAGAGCGAAATGATTGAGGGCCGATAAGAATAAGGCGGAGAAGGTTGAACGTGATGAATGGGGAATTTCAAAGTCTAAGATACCTCCTTCATTTCCCTTTCGGATAGTCAAGAAGGGATTGGAAGATAAGTTCAAGAGATTTCAGGATATTATGAACAAGATAAGCTTTAACATTCATTTCTCCGAAGCAATCATGGAGAAGACGTACTATGCTCGATTTTTGAAAGATATCATATTGAGGAAGAGAAGCTTGAACGGGGTAGAGACTGTGAATCTACTCAATCATTCAGCAAAAGCTACCACAGAAGTTGAAAGATTCGGGGAGTGTGAGATTGGAAAAGGGCCGGCACGTAAAGCTTTATGTGATCTTGGAGCAAGCATCAACTTGATGCCCTTATCTATATTTAAGAAGCTAAGTTTGGTGGAGCTTGCTCCCACAACGTTGGCTTTGCAATTGGCGGATAGGTCTATGATCAACTTGAGGAGTTGTTAGATGTGCTTAGGAAGTATAAGTCTGCAATTAGTTGGTCTCTTGATGATTTGAGGGGTATTAGTCCATCATATTGCATGCATAGAATAAGATTGTTAGATGAGGCTAAGAGTAGCATTCAGAATCAGCGGAGGGTGAATCCCGCTATTCAAGAAGTGATTAGGAAGCAAATCCTAACGTGGTTAGATGCAGGAATTATTTATCCTATTAGTGATAGTCTCCACGTGAGTCCATTGCATGTTGTGGCTAAAAGGGGGCATGACTATAGTGAAAGCCGATGATGGTGAGACTTTAGCCACTAGGATTCTTACGGGATGATGGCATGTGTGTACGGATTATAGGAATCTGATTGAAAATACATGCAAAGACCATTTTTCCCTTCCTTTCATGGATCAAATGCTGGATCGTCTTGCAGGGTATGAGTTTTACTGTTTCTTAGATGGGTACTCGAGTTATAATCAAATCATAATTGCACCCGAAGATCAGGAAAAGACTACTTTTACTTACCCTTATGAAACTTTTGCCTTTAAGAAGATGCCTTTTGGATTGTGTAATGCTCCTGCTACATTTCAGCGTTGCATGATGGTCATATTTGATGGGTTGATAGAAGAGATCATGGAGGTATTTATGGATGATCTTTCTGTGTTTGGTTCCTCTTTTGATATTTATTTATCTAACCTAGCTACTATTTTGAAGAGATGTCAAGAAACTAATCTTGTCTTGAACTGGAGAAGTGTCACTTCATGGTAAGAGATGGGATTGTTCTTGGGCTCATATTTCTGCCAAGGGATTGCAGGTCGATCGTGCAAAGGTGGTGGCCATTGAGAAGCTTCAACCACCTACTAATGAGAAAGGAGTGCGGTCCTTCCTTGGACACGTCAGTTTTTCTAGAAGATTCATAAAAGACTTCTCGAAATACTCCAAGCCCTTATCTCATTTACTTAAAAAGGATGTTCCTTTTGTTTTTGATGAAGAATGTCTAACAGCTTTTCAGGGTTTGAAAGAGGCGCTTATTACTGCACCTATCTTGATCACACCAGATTGGACTCAGTCATTTGTACTTATGTGTGATTCAAGTGACTTGGCACTTGGAGTGGTGTTTGGGCAGATGAGGGAGAAGAAGTTTTGTGTCATTTACTATGCGAGTAAAACTTTTGATGCATCACAAAAGAACTACACTGTTACTGAAAATGAGTTTCTAGCTGTGGTTTATGCATTCAACAAGTTTTGACAGTATTTAGTTGGTATGAAGACTATAGTATATACGGATCACTCCGCAATCCGGTACTTGATGGCGAAGAAGGATGCAAAGCCAATGATCATTAGATGGATTCTTCTTCTGCAAGAGT
The DNA here is from genome assembly GCA_023678885.1 of Pogostemon cablin. NCBI lineage: Eukaryota > Viridiplantae > Streptophyta > Magnoliopsida > Lamiales > Lamiaceae > Pogostemon > Pogostemon cablin. Next base: position 13,420,030 of record CM042952.1, on the reverse strand, counting down.
TTGATATGTAGATCCGGGATAAGAAAGGAATGGAGAATGTTTTGGCGGATCACCTATCAAGGTTGGAGACAAGGGAGCACTGTGATGATTCTTTCAATAATATAGAAGAGATGTTTCCTGATGAGAAGATCATGGTTGTATTTGTTGAAGGGGCTGAAAGAGCGTGTGTGGTCGCTGCTCAAGGAATGGATCCATGGTATGCGGACTATGTCAACTACATTGCCGTGAGTGAAATTTCGAAAGATCTCAATAGGTATCAAGTTGCTAAGTTTAAGAGAGATGTTGAGATGTTCATATGGTATGATCCATTTGTCTACAAGATTTATACGGATTCCATAGTCCGTAGATATGTGCCTGAGATGGAGATGGAGAGTGTTCTTGAATTTTGCCATGCACATCCTAACTGGGGGCACTTCGGAGCTCAAAAGACGGCAGCTAAGGTACTTCAATCTACTCTTTATTGGCCTACCTTGTTTAAAGACTGTGAGTCCTATGTGGCGACATGCGATAGATGTCAAAGGATGGGAAACATAAGTAGAAGAGATGAGATGCCACTTCAGCTGAGTATTATTGTTGAAATCTTCCATATTTGGGGATCGATTTTATGGGACCTTTTCCCCCCATCTAATGGATTTCTCTACATCCTACTAGCAGTGGATTATGTTTCTAAGTGGGTGGAAGTCATTCCTACTCGAGTGAATGATTCAAGGACTGTTTTGTCCTTCTTGAAGAAACATATCTTTGCTCGCTATGGAGTTCCTAGAGCATTAGTGAGTGATGGAGGGTCACACTTCTTCAAAAAGTTGCTTGAAAAAGTTCTCAAGGATTATGGTGTTAAGCATAGGATTCCCATTCGAACCAAGTGAGAACCACGTGAAGATTCAAGACGGAGAGTGTCGCGACGGCGCCCGCATCTAGGGTTTACTTCGCTTCTTAATTTATCTTGTAATTTTCAAGACTATGGGTAAGATCCTATCGACCACCATGATTGTTCCTAGATCAATCATGGGCTAGAACTGCTTCGGTAGTTCTAGGGTTATGAAGGTTTTGTGAGTTGATTTATTTTTCATGTGTAAACTCCGTACAACACTACTTGTGGTTTATTTTATATAAGACTATGCTTTTCAAATTCATACTCACAGTTGTTTTGTGCATCATTAACTGTTATGTAGAGTCTGAATACATATCTTGGTTATTGATTGAGTGCGTTCACTGTTGAGCAGGATTACACGTTATAATTCTAAGTGAAGTGATTCAGAAGTCTATTAAAACTATCTTATATGAATACTTGTTAATTGAATACTATTTGGGTTAATAAGTAGGATAAAGAGTATAACTTCATAGTACCTATAAAGGGAGATCATATCGGGTTAGAGTACTAAGTGCACGGGAAATAATTGATACTGATAGTACCTAGAAAGGGGGTGAATTATATCTCTTGCTCTAAAGATATTCACACATGTCATACGCTTGTTTGCTTGTGTCTATAGAGTGAACTTATATGGTTTAGTGATGCGTTCATAGATCACAAGATAGATTCAGACATCAACACATGGAGAGGAAATTAATAAGTAAAATTGGATGACCCGAAGAACTACCTAATTTCTCACTTGATCACAGTCATATTATCTCTACTGCTTATTATTTTAATTGTTATTTTTATTACTTATTACTTAGTTACTTAATATTCAAAATCATATTGCCATAATAGTCTTAATAAATTAAAAAGTAATTAAATTAATATTAATTTTTCCTTGGGTTTGATAATCACTTGGTTGCCTATCAAAACTACGATTGATATCCTTCATACATGGGGATTAATTTTGTGTGTTGAGAAAAAGCTCATCAAGCGGCGGTCGAGCGAGGACACTCCGTCTATGTTTTCGTTTATTGGACCTTCATACTGTGTTCCAGACCTTAACGTGATGGCTTTGCACTCTTTCGTGTTCGTTATGCCTTGAGAAGGGAACATTCCTTTTTCTAAAGTTTGTGTCAATTGATTCACGTTCTTGGCCATCTACCCCATAATCAAAGTAAGGTCCTTCAACTGCTTAGATAAATCTGCATGATTAGCATTCATAGTACCCTCAAGATGATCAACTCTTGCATCATTCTTAGCCATGTATCGATTTATGGTATCTTCAACGCTCTTTACTTCTTGCTGCTGGATACTAGGCCCCCATTTTGTCAACTCTGCAAACTGCTTCTGCTAGGACTCTAGTAGCTTGTTGATTTTAGCTAAACTAGAGACGATCTCATCATCCCTATTCGGCTTCACCACTTGATGTTCAACTTGTGCCACCTTACTTAATACATAAGATCCTCTTACTCTTTCCGTAGGCCAGTCACGTGAATTCATCGAGATGTCTTCAAATAACTTTTTTGCTTCAAGTGATGTCTTAGATAACACCGCTCCACCTGATGATGCATCAATAAGAATACGCGACTCACAATCCAATCCATAGTAGAAGATACTTATGTACTGAGCTTTAGACATCCCATGCTATGGGCACCGCCTGAGCATATCTTTAAACCTGTCCCACGCCTCATGAAATTTCTCATCCTTATTCATAACAAATTGGGTGATGTCTTTCTTCACTCTTAAAATCCTTCAGGGTGGCATGTATCTCTCCAAGAACTTCTGCTGTAGTTGGACATGTAGTGCAGTTCGTGGCATCAAGAGTCTTGTATCATGTTTCTGCCCTATCAATTAATGAAAACTTGAATAGGGCGATCCGCCAAGCATTGTCATGAGTTCCAGCACCCTTCTGAGTGTTTGCATAACTAAGGAATCTTTTGAGTTGCTGATATAGATCTTCAAATTGACCTCCAGAAAAGGGATTCTTTTCCACCATGCTAATAAGAGCAAGATGTATATCAAAATCATCATCTTCCCCCCTTGCTCCTTTTAAACCCATCTTACCAATTTCATTGTTCGTGAAAATTTCATGTATGGCAATATTATCCAGATTTTGACTGCTCCGGCCATGTTTAGCTCAGTGTGTTATTCCATTCTTTCCTTCCTCTCCTTTTCCTAGTGCACAAGTACCTCAGAAAAATTTAAGGTTAGATAGAAATAAATAATCACAAATAAAAGTCTTAATTAAAATTGAAATAATAAAATCAATAATACTCATAACCACATGCCTAAAGGCCGCATCAACTCCAAATTTGTTACTCATTTTTCCTAAATCCATTAGAACTAGCCGCATTGGGGATTATAGGCCTATTAACCTTCGTAATTTTTTTCACACATTCACATGGCCGTCACAACCTCCAAATAAAATGACAAAAACTCTCTCTCTCTCCTGCAAAATCCAAACAATTATCTCTCAAACCAAAAATAAATTCAAATTGAAGACTGAATAACACCAACACAGAAACAATAATGAATCCAAACAAAAATATTGCAAATAAATCAAAATTGAAGAGAAAGACTCAAAACAAAAACAACAGAATAATTAACTTGAAATAATATTGCATATATTGAAATGATAAGGTGTGTTGTAACCCTAAGATTATCGGGTATGAAGTGAGAAAGAGATGGCCATCGTTTAGATTGGAAGGAAGGAGTTTTTCTATTTCTCTTTAAAGCAATCAGTTTTAATTAAGATGTTTGATTTAATTTAAAGAGTAAAATTGCCTAAAATGGGGTATGTTTAGTAATATATATATATATATATATATATATATATATATATATATATATATATATATATATATATATATATATATATATATATATATATATATATATATATTAGTTTGAGGGGGTATATTTAGTCATTTGGGAATGTTTAGTAAAATCGGGAGTGTGAATAGCCGCTGAGACGATATTTATATGAAACAAATTATGAAACGTGTTTAAGTATAATTGTTATATAGGTAAAATAATATATGTTTATTGATAACTAAAACGTACTATGATAAATAATTCATTAAAGTATGATTCTAGGTGTTATAATATGATTCACTATAACCATATTTTAACTACTAATAAACATATTTAACTTATATAACATGCATATTTTAATAATGAATCGACTTGTTTCATATATATCCGTACTCACAAGAAAATACCTCTTATAAAAGTAGTTGTATTACTTTTTAATTTCCTACCCTTCAAGCTATGCAACATTTTAAAAAAAAAAATTAGGTTAAAAGAAATAATTCAAAAAATTAAAATTAAGGGTTTGAAATAACAAAAAATTTAAGATGACTGAAAGCATGACAAGACAAAATTAAAGAAAAAATCCTAATAATTAATGAACACAAGAAAAAAGGACAGAAAAAGAAAAAGAAACAAGAAAATATTGTCTCTGTCCATTGTCAATATATCAATTGACTTTTTGCACGTGGCTTAAAGAATATTATTATTTTATGTGTAGTAAATAGTTATAGAGAAAGTCTTGTGTGAGATCGTCTCACGGATCTCATTCTGTGAGATGGATCCCCAATTTACCGATTGGAGCGCATTTTCTCGTGTACTTATTTTATTTGTTAAATTCAAAGTGTATTTTATTATTGGCGTGGTGTGCATCCTTCCTCTGGCATGGCAATGGCGTGTGTTCGAGCCCGTAAAATGCTGATTTTTTTTTTTTTTAATAACTAGTTTTCTATTCTTCTTTTAAATATCCCAAATTCAAGTTCACATTTACTGTAGATACGGAGTTTAAGAAAATCACTTTTTGACTTACTTTTGAGGGTAGTATGATATTTTTGAGTAATAAATAAATGATAAAGTATGTTATGTGTGTTAAAAATGTGATGACAAATTTGAAATTAAATTATGTTAAAGAGATATTAGTTTGTTGCTTTTTTTCTTTTTTGAAAGTGTGAAGTTGAATTTGGGACGGACCAAAACGGAAAGTGTGAAGTTGAAGTTGGGACGGAGGGAGTATTAATTTTCTATTAATTTAAATTTTCTTTTTAAATGAATTCATTTTGGCTAAAACTTGTGTGTACCCGGGGTACCGTGCGCCCAGATACCCTTTAATATTAAAGAGTGAGACTCTCGTACACCCAGGCGCACGGGTTTAGATCCGTGCGCCCACTAAGTTAATGAATATTATATAAGGTTAAAAAATAGATTTAGGTTAACTTCTTATTTGGTTCAAGTTGGATCCGGGCACACGAATCTAAATTCATGTGCCCTGGCGCACAGGAGACATTGTCAATATTAAATTGTATACCTTTTAGTAAAATGACGTATACCATTTATTTCTTGAAAAAAAATTAATGAAAGTGTATACATTTTAGAACAAAATATTGTACCTTTGTGTATACTCTTTTAAACAAAATGTTGTACTCTTATACACTTTGTGCACATAGGGACACAAGAGATCAACTCTTCATTTGTTTATGTTTCTTTTAAATAGATATAATTTCATTGCTTATTTTTCTATTTAACAATTTTTGATAAAATTAATTTATTCCTAATAATATTATAAATTTAACATTTTAAATAAAAGATGACATTTGATCAAAGAAAAGTGATAAATGTAAAATCATATTATTCCATTTCATTAGTAATTTATAAAATAAATAAAAAGTGATAATATTTTCAATGAACATAATATTTGATCAACGAAAAGTGATAGTTATCCGATTAAATTGTTTCAAAAATTAGAAAAAATAAATAAAAAGTTATAATATTTTTAATAAAAATTGATATATAATTAATTAAAAGTGATCAATTAAACTATTTCATAATTAATTAATAGATCACATTAAAGGTAATATATTTTTGATAAAAAGTGATATATAATCAAGAAAAAATGATAATCATCAAATTGAACAATTTTATAAACAATTTGTTAGATAAATAAAAAACGACAACATTTTTAATGATATGTGATCGATAAAAAAACGTAATAATCTTCTAATTGAACTATTTTAGCACTTCATGAAATGAATAAAAGTGATAAAACTTTTAATAAAAAGTGATGCTTAATAATGAAAAAATAATATATATTTTTTATATAAAATAAAAGTAAAATAAAAAAATCATAATACTTTTAATAATTAATATAATAATTATTAAATAATAAAAATATTTTCCTAGTTCATGTACAACGCGCCCCCTACCTCTTTCGTCCCTACTTTCACGCTGGCGTCCCCCTTCCTCTATCATCCCTACATCCTTAGTTCCTTACTTTCACGCTGGCGCCCTCTTCCTCTTTCATCCCTACTTTCACGCTGCCAGCGTTTATTAATTAATTGACGGGTCTAACCCATAATTATGTTAATAAAAATATATAAGTCACATGTTTTAATTGTATTAGTAATTAGTAATGTATGCTTTAATTATATTAAGTATTAGTAATTAGTAATGTATGCTTTAATTATATTAGTAATATGTACGTGTCAGAAATTGATACCCAAAATAATAAATGGATAAATTAAGGATTAAATAACCGAAAAAAGCAGGAAATAAAAAATGAAAGATTTCAATGGATCAGTTACATAGAATGCTTCGCCTTTAATGTTTTAAAATTACACATTTATCTTCGGTTAACCATCATTATAAACTCGATATATTATACTATCAACAAAAACAATAAAGTTAGTAATCCATTTTCTCTTTCTAGAATATGTTTTCCTCTTCAAAACATCCAAAATAGCCTAAAGACATTAAAGAAACGTTAACTCGTCGAGCTGCATTCACAAAGCAATAATTTCACTGAATCAATTATTCAAATAAGGCCTTGGGGGTGGGGGGATGTGACCATTAACCTTACTCCCAGTGGGCACCATCAGCAGACATCAAAAAACTCATGCGTGTATGCTCTCACGCATCATGATAAAGTTCAATCTCGAGCCATTCCTTGGGCCGGTGACTGATTCACAGGAAAACGGGGGCCATTACGAGAGTTATGGTAGCCAGCATTTTAATGAGAACATGGAGAGATGGCCCTGCAGTGTCTTTGAATGGATCTCCCACGCTGCAATAATGATGACAATAGTAACATGCTTAATTCAAGAGAATAAACTGTGATTCATGTGTAATTCGTAACATGCTAAATAAAAAAGATGATGAAGTCTGATTCATAGTGCGACTCATAAAGTCTAAAACCCTTCTAAAAGATGGACAGCCTAATAAGTTTTTCACAATAAGTGTCAAGCGTCAAACGTATGCGCCACCCAAAAACCATGGCTAAAGATGAAGGTTGACCCCCACTTATATGCCCTTCCACACTTTCGTGTGGATCCGATTTGAGATATCATAACAATCCATCCCCTATTTCACCCAAAACCATGTCTGAAGTTTTCACTTATATGTCCTTCCACACGAACCAATGTGGGATATCATAATAATCCATCCCCCTTCGAACCAGACGTCCACGGCTGGCACACTTTGGGTGGCAACCCCTGAGCCCACCGAGTAGCCCTTCCCGCGGCCTTTCAGGATCCGATAAGTCGGACCAAATTGTTAGGCATATAAGCTAGGAAGTCCTAACTTCACCCAAAATCATGGCTGAAGGTGAAGGGTTGACCCTACTTATATGCTCTTCCACACTTTCGTGTGGAACAGATGTGGGATATCGTAAGAATTACCAAATTGATAAGTCTGCACATATAGTTTATGACAAGTGAAAAGTGAAAACCACAAAACCAGGCAATGACTATACAGAATACCAGACATTCAAAATTTTAAAAATTGTTTACACTAATAGCGTGTGCGGCTATGCGCATGTGAAATTGTTACGATATCCCACATCGGTTCCACACGCAAGTATGGAAGGGCATATAAGTGGGGGTCAACCCTTCACTTTCAGCCATGGTTTTGGATGAAGTTAGGGCTCCCTGGATTATGTGCCTAACAATTTGGTCCGACTTGCCGGATTCGGACGGCCACGGGAAGGGGCTACCCGATGTGTGGGCCCAGAGGTTGCCACCCAGGATGTGGGCCTGTGGGGGGTTGCCACCCGGAGTTGTGGGCCTAGGTGCGGGTTGCCACCCGGAGTGTGCCGTCCGCGGACGTCCGGTTACGATATCCCACATCGGTTCCACACGCAAGTATGGAAGGACATATAAGTGGGGTCAACCCTTCACCTTCAGCCATGGTTTTGGGATGTGGGATATCGTAACAGAAATATATATACACATCTCAACGAAATTGTCATGATTTTGATAGATGGCAAGTTCAAGGTCCATCCATGCTTTGCACGCTATGTAGTGTTCTGTCAAAGAAAATGTCAGTACTTACGTATCACCAGTAACTGCTGCTTTGTGGCAATCACTCCCTTTGCCTCCTAGAGCACCTGTCTCTATGTATTTCTTTGCGTTATCCCAGGCACCTCCAGCAGTGTTGAGGAAAAGAGCCATGAGGATACCCGAAACTGTGGCAAACATCAACATGGAAGCCACAACTTTTGCGCCAAGCAGAGGCTGACCTGAATAGTAGCCTAGAACCCGGAATAGAAAACCTGAAAAAAGCAATAGGAGTCATTTAACCAGCCAGAACAATCATGAAAGAATGCAATTGAAGACTTCTAGCATAGTATAATTAGAATCAAAGTGGCATGATGATGGAGAAGCTTCGAATGATATGATAACTAACTTTCTTTGACTTATAATCAGTCCACAATACAAAACATGAGTATCAATCTATGTAACATGGCAGAAAAGCATAAATAAGATACTTCAATTCAGCTCAGTCGCAGGTGATTGAAAACTATGTTAACACATTCAAAGTTTCAACCCAAATCTGAATATTAGTTTCACATAGCTAAAGCAAATCATGGACAATCAGCACAGAAAATCAACTAGTAAGATCAACTGAGAAGGCAGAATCAAATAAGAAAGCTTTTTATACATCAGGGCTGTTTGTGGTAGGTTAACAATTTCAAGTTACAGGGTATTCGCAGAATGCAGAGAATCGTGTGCAAGTGTATTGCTTTAAAAAGATAGAACAGTGTAAGTGACATCAGTCCTTGCAATAACAACTCTTCATGCATCTTAGGTAAGTACTTTGTTGAAAGATCCCTGGTATGATCAACATGCAGAAAATAAATCCTATTACCATGTAGTCTTGTAAAATCATGGCAGAAAATCGTGGAAACAGAAAGCAGAGAGTTACCAACTACTATGGGTGATATAATGGCTAATAATCCTGGCTTTATCATCTCCCTCAACGAAGCAGCTGCAACTATAGATACGCATCGACCATAATCAGGTTTCTCCTTATAATCCTGAACAAAAAATTGAAATTATACAGCTTGGTCATGGAAGATCCAATAAATGTCTCCAGAGATATCAAATTAGGTACAAACCATGATCCCAGGCCTCTCAATGAACTGTCTTCTTACTTCATTGACAACCTCTTGAGCACTTCTACCAACTGCAGAACAGGCCCATGCACTAAATAGAAATATAAGCATAGAGCCCAACAATCCACCAATAAACACTTCAGGGATTGCGATGTCAACCTATACTCCACGAACAGGAAAACAATGAAAATTATAGATCATATAATATATCAAAATATCTTGTATAAAATCAAACACACACATAAAAAATGAACGCGAGAAAGAATTGAGATTAAAAACTTGTAATATCAAGGATGCATGCCTGCTTAAAGGGTACAAGCGCAAATGATTCAACTTCGTCCATATAAGCACTAAACAGGAGAAATGATGCTAGTGCTGCAGATCCAATTGCAAATCCCTTGGTTGTAGCTTTTGTAGTATTCCCAACCGCATCAAGAACATCAGTAATATCACGTACACTTTCAGGCTATGATTGGTATTAGTTATATATTAGCACACATAATATACATTTAAAAAAAAAAAAACTAGCTTTAAAGAAATTGAGAGCATGGAACATCAATAGAAAATCCTAGGTACCTGTTGACTCATTTCAACAATTCCACCGGAATTATCAGCTATTGGACCAAACATATCCATGGTAAGCACGTAAGCTGCTGTACTGAGCATCCCCATAGTGGCAACAGCAGTTCCAAACAAGCCACCAGTTGGGATTCCAGACTCATCAACCAGTCCCGAAGTCTGGCCCAGCCAAAATGCTGAAATAATGGATATGCTTATGACAAGAACAGGAAGAGCTGTTGATTCCAGACCCAAACTGACTCCAGCGATTATATTAGTCCCATGTCCGGTAGAGCTAGCAAGCGCTAATGTTCGTACAGGCTCGTGCTTGTAATCAGTGTAATACTTTGTGATCCACACAAAGACATAAGCTGTCATAATCCCAACCAAACCACACAAAGCAAAGTTTAACCAAGCAGAAGGTGCTTGATCAGTATAAAGCATCCAGCGTGTGGACTGCAAAAGGAAAAATAGGTATTAACAGACAGAACAAGTGAATATGCACCATGAAGAAACACACAAACAGACAGAAACCTGTGAACACCACAAAGTTTTGCAATCATCAAACTATAATGATAATCCACAGAGATTATAAATTCTTACCAAACCAAATGTCAGAACTGCTAAGATTACTGTCACAGAATAACCTTTCTGTAGAATTGCCATTGGATCCTCTATAGCACCAATGACCCCAGGATCACGTGTATTGCGAATAGAAAAAATTCCAACCGAAGAGATCAACAGGTCGAATGAATGAACAACAAGAGGAAACAAAATAAAACCTGATGGATCTGCACATATATATGATAGTAAACCCTGTTAAATTTTGTTGAGCCAACGAAAAGAAAAAAAGAATAAAGGAAGTGAGGTATCAGGTTAATCATCATTATCATCATCACTCACCACTAGATACACAATATCCATGGGAAAAAGGCAAAGGAAAATAGTAAAAAAGGAGTCACAGAAAGAAATGCAACAGCAAATGGGGAAAAAAAAAGGAAACTGACAAACAACTATTTATTTGACTCAACCATAACAAGTAGCAAGGTATCAAAATATACACAAAAAAGAGCTTAATAATAATATTATATATATATATATATATATATATATCCAATAATGATCTTGAGACATGAGATGTAATAAGGAGTACCAAAAGAGTACCAAGCAGGCCTATATGTTAGAATTGGAAATGCACTCTAAGTAAGATTTAAGTACAGTAGTAGGAATATTCAAATGCATCAAAGGAAACAATAAACTTAATCTTTTAATTCTTATTTATCTTGTGTGTTTTAAACATTTTTTTTAGTTTTCCAAGCCTGGGGTAGAAAGGACAGGGCGAGATGTATCGAGTTTAGACATAGTAAATGGCCGAATTCAACACAGGACAGGACACAGCAACTGGTGTAGCAGTAATACACCAAAAAAGCAATCAATTAGTAACCGAGTTAGCATCAGAAAGATAACACCAATTTAAGTTCAAAATATGATCAAGTATTAGAGGCTAACAAAATATAGCCATGGAAATTGTTCCTCACGTGGAAACTGCATAACCATTACACAACAACACGAGTATGAGAAATTGAACAAATCAAAAGAGTTTACATCTTTTATTCAGTCTTAAAACATATTTTCATGCAGATGAAAAACCCAGTTTCCAGCATGTACCTTCAATTTTACAGCGTTTGGCCATTGTACCACCAAGTATCATTGCACTAATTATTTCTGCAGCAATACTTTCAAAGAGATCAGCACCTCGAGCAGCACAGTCACCAACATTATCACCAACCTTGATTTACCAATAATTAAAAAATATAGATCAAGATGAAAGAAAAAATAAGCATCACAAAATACATAGGCAGCAAAATTTGTCATAAAAATATCACCATGTTAATGTTTTCTTTACAGCATATGCAAACAGCAACAGTTTCCCGAAAACTATGCAGGAAAAAAACTACAAGACATGGGAAATATTCGTACCAAATCAGCAATGACTGCAGGGTTGCGTGGATCATCTTCAGGAATACCCTGCTCCACCTTCCCAACAAGATCAGCTCCAACATCAGCTGCTTTGGTAAATATTCCACCACCCAATTGAGCAAAGAGTGCAACAAATGAAGCTCCAAAACCGTACCCAACCAGAAGAAGAGGCACTGAGAGACAAGTAAAGGTCAAACTACGGGTGAGAATTACATGCAAGTGGTGCAAGAAAAGAAACAAAACACAAGCACAAACAGAAGAAAGTATTTTGGAGTTCATGAGAGGCAAAAAACTTACAGTCAGTGACCTTCATTCCACCTGGGGATTCTACACCCAACCATACATAAAAGGTGGCATAAAGAACAGAAATACCAATAACAGCCATTCCAACAACCACAAGAGCAGAAAAACCACCAGCACGAACAGCAATCTGCAAACAAGTTCATCAGAACTAAATGCATTTACAGTTGGGAATAAATTAAATTAACTGATGGAAAAAGAACCTGTAATGCCTCTCTAGCAGATCGTCTAGCTGCACTTGAGACTCGAACATTAGCACGTACGGATACCCACATCCCCACGTAGCCAGCAACACCCGAACAAAGAGCGCCAAGAAGAAAAGCAGCAACAGTAATGCAAGCAGATGTTGACCTGCACTAATGGCAGAGCACATATCTTGATATTAACTTTTGTGGAAATGTAGGATAGTTTAGCTTATCTCAATGAGTATACAGATTTGAATGCATGAAATGAGGTGAATTTATAGTTACCTTCCCAAACCTGAAGATTCTTGCTGAGGTGTTGTACTCCGAAACAGGTATACGCTCAGGATTACTAATCCTAGTAAAACAGCCATCTTTGAGATGGTTCCATACTGAGTCCTAAAGAAACCTTCAGCACCATCTCGTATTGCATCCGATATCTAGCATGTAAACCAATAATATCAAAGTGTTGAAACTAAAGAAACAACTTCAAGAATAAATATCCAGTGTCGATTGAAACAGAATCAAACTTCAATGAATATAATGAAAGCCTGAAGTCAAAAATAATAGGCATCAATATAGAAGAAGATAACTAAGAGCCCTGCTGGGTCTCCACCCAAGTAGCGCATGCAATTCCTATTTAAAATTTACTTATGTGATTAATAAGTCAAAGAAAGCTATGATTACATTTTCCATGTTTAATCAAGTGAAAGACAGACTTCTAAACTTTTATTTGAAAAACAGAACTGACATTTTACTAGCTGAATGCCAAGGCAATTTCAAAATTGATGCATGATGCATTTGACACATGGTTAAGACTTATCACTGCATGTTCTTGTAAGTAGCATTGGCCCCAAAGATTCTTAAGGAAGACTTTTGAATCACCTAAACTCAAAGACCCAATATTATGCAGATGCACAAACATCAAAGAATATATCAATGAGCTGATTCCAAGCATTTTTTACTAGTAAAAGAATTCTAAACAAGGTTGAACTTCCATGATTCAAGCCATAGAATAATTTAGGAGAAGTTACTTTGAACAAGGGGGAGAGCCCAATTGGAAAAGTTTTCAAACAACTAGCTAAATTGGAATGTTAGTCAGTTCCATCATTCAAGAAGAGCAGTTAGGATATTTTATTCGTTATCTTTCCCAAGACTGTTAGAAATTTTGAGCTTTTTTGAACCTAGCAACTGTTCTGGTGACATTCACATTCAAATATTATCACTTAAATAATCTTGAGCTTTTTTAGGGGGATGTCTATGTATTGCCATTTGTTCATCTCATAGCTCAAAGATCTTAACTTGATGAATAACTGGTCAAGACTCGAAACAATATGGTTCTTGGTTCTTATTATAGTATTTAACGGTTTAAGGCCCAATTTTGTTTCTTGACAATTTTAGATCCACTATTGTATTTAGAATTGCGAGCAACGTGTGTTTATTGATTTCAAAATTGAGAACAGATGACAAAATGCAATTTAAACCTACGAGAAAAGTATGTAACTTAAAGTAGGACAAACCATCATTTTATGTTCTAATGCACGTTAATCGGTAAAAGGAATAATATAGGATCATTGTGCATACTGGAGAAAAGTGATAAACAAAATAAATTCAATACCTGAACCATTTCAGCAGGCCCCTCATCCTTTGAAAGTACCCACTTAGTAAGATATATTGATATGAGAAAACTGATTATGCAAACTGAATATACAAACACAATAATTGGTGAGGATCTTGCACCAATGTAAAAGAGAGCTCCAAGTCCACAGAGCAGAAACAGCATAAGAACACGAGTGTTAATTCTCATGAGTATACGAAATATCTGCAATAGCACATGGTAGTCAGCATTTGAGCCTCGAGTAAAGTGAAAAAACTATACACAAAATATAAGTAAAGATAAGAACAACCACCAAAGAAAATAAGAAGTTTAAGTGTTTTTTGGGAAGGTTGCAACCTGTGTAGCAAAGAAAGCCCAAGTTCCCCAGATCAGATTTCGCAATTACTCAATGATTGATTGACCTAGCAATAAATTTTTAGCACGATTTTAATTTTAATCTAATTCCTCATATATTCACCCGTTTGTTTTATATTTTACTCCAAATGTAAAAGAATCTTAGTCTGTGTTAATCAGATCAAATTCTTCAATTTTTCTAGGTTTCTTTTCTTTCTTGCTGTTTTGGGAACTACTTCTTAAGAAAAAAATGATGCTACATCCAACGCGAGACCAAAGGAAAATGTTCCAATCAGAACAAAGGAGTAATCCAGTGTTTGGCAAGCAACTACTACATGCCATTATCTCAATAGGATAGGAAAAAGGATTATGAAACCTTAGTTTCCCAGTCTTTTTGATGGGCGCAAGTGTATCTTCAGTCTGCAAGATATTATATGTTCGATGTTTCCATTGCATTCACTTGACCACCAATACATATATCATATATGATAAGTCAAAAGGCAAAGAACATGTAACTGAGTACATACAGCAAAAGATTTTCCAAAAACAGCATATAAATTGAGAGATGTATAAGACAGGCAAAATGATTATTTGATGAAAATTTATAATAAGAAGACGCATACCAGAGGGGTGTAAGGTTTACTACGCATGTCAGGGAATGTCCTTGGCCTTTCCTGGTAAGACCCCAGCTTCCCACCCTCCATATCATCATCCATTGCAACGGCTTGGAAGGAGTTCACCCTCCGTGCTACTGGGAAAGGATTAAACTCGCCAGTCTGGGGCAAGTCGCCCCCTGAACCTGGACGCTGTATCTTGATTTGTGTTATTATTTCAATGAAACTCAGAAATGAAGGCAGTGAATCGGGGAACCAAGATTTTTTTCTTTTTTTTGTCCCACGGTTCGATTACTTCTATTCCTCAGAATTTATTTTGCTTTTTTTTTTTCCCTGTTACAGATTTCAAATGTTTATCAGGTTTCAAACAAACTATTTTTAACACAATGAGATAAGCAAACATGAGTTAAACAAAATCTACTCCTTAGGACCATCAATTGTACTTTGTGAAATTCCAGCAAAGCATGGTTACAATGTACAACCTTTACGAGAAATAAAAGTTATAAAACTAAACAAGGAAAGCTACCGAAAAAGGTAAATGCTTGAAATACAGCATCATAATCTCAAAAAAAATATGCATAAATATGACTAAGTAATAAATGCACGAGAACCAAATAATTCTGGATCATGCAAGCAGAAAAGTGCGAAAGATTTCCAGCAAATCAGATATTTAAGGGGCAGAAAAAAGATATTTTTTTTTCATAAAAAGCACGCAGTTCTAAACGATATCTAATTACAAAAATCGAATAAACTTATGGACAATTGAAAAGCAAAAAATTAATAGTAGAGGTTAGGGTTCAGCAATGTCCAATGTTAACCACATTAAAATCAAAGTATCAGGAATAACTAATTGTTGAGGAGTTTGCAGACCTCAACAACCCACAACGAGAAAATGAATTAGCGATGAAATCTGAAGAAGGCAGGTACCTATTTTCGATCCTCAACACACCACCCCGCTGCGTCTTGGTTGTGATTGCATCATCAGTCGCCGGAAAAAGGTGGATGATGAACTGATCTGAGAGGGGGCGAATGGGCGGTGGCGGAGCGGCGGTGGAAGGAGATTGTCAGAATTGGTGTTGGATTAGGTGAGGACGGGGGAAGGAGATGGTCGGTCAGCCGTTGAGCAGTGGTTTTGTGAGTGGTGGCCTCTGGGTTTTACCACTTCCTCCTACAGATATCCTGTATGCCCTCCAATTGCTGTCACGATTAAGGAAACAACAAATCACATGTTGACACGTCCTGTTATTTTTGCCAACTAGTCTGTTTGGTGGGTACATGTAAAAATCAATTTTATTTTTTTTTCTAATCCGGCTGATAAAAATGTCCACGCCAAGAACCGATGTTACCCCAAAAATCCGGTTATTAAATAATAAAGAATCAGTCTTGTGTGTGATCTGACAGAGATAGGGATGGCAGCGGGTAGGGTACTAGCATTTTTTGGTACCCGAACACGTATCCCATAAAAATATTAATATTCGTATCTGTCCCATTATTGTTTAAAATACTACTTGCAATACATGTATCTCGTACCCAATTGTTCCTATCCGTGGGTATCCGAACCCGTCAAATCTTTTTTTTAAATAATTAAATTTCAAGTCTCTAACATTTAAATAAATGAGTCTACAACATTAAACATTCTCGGTGTCAACGTTAAACAATAATTAAAACATGACATAAAATCACCTCACAAGTTTTAAGATCTTCAATTCAAACTTCAAATAACATACAAATAAAATAAAATGATAGGTTAGACTAATGATTTATAAATTTATTTAAATATTAAAACATGTAACAAGAATTATTTGTGTCTAAACGATGAAAGATTTTTAATATGAGGTTATGTGTTCAAACTCTCTATAAAACACATACATACAAGCATTAAATGAGACGGGTATATGCGGTTATCCGCTACCCATATCCGATTATTTATTCGGGTTTCGGGTAGAGCGGGTATCCGAGGGGGGTGAATCCGAACCCTACCCGAACCCTAACGGAAATTTTTTTCCCAAACCCGTCCCAAACCTGATTATAGGTACTCGAACCCGTCCCATTAGGGTTTGGTCGGGTCGAGTACCCAGAAAAACCCGCGAAACTGACATCCCTATACAGAGATCCTAATTCTTAAGGCAAAGATTTGAACGAGACCGTCTCACGGATCTTCTTTCGTGAGACGGATCCTGTTTCAACCCAATTTAGGATTGAACCCGGTTTCTAGCCCATTTAATTTAAAGATTGTATATTTGTTTTCGTAATCCAAACAGGGCCCAAGTTGAAGAAAACACAAACAACCCATGGACTCTCCCATTTCTGCTTCTTCTATTTCAGAAATCTTCGTTTCCCTTTCTTGAAGGAACATTTGTTGTTGCGATTTCTTCCGATTCACAAGGTAAGGGTTCTTTCCTCTTCGATCTCTTTCAATTTACCTCTTCGATCTCTTTCAATTTCTTTAGATTCATAGTGTCTTTTAGGTTTCTACTCTCTTCATCGCTAGATTTCACAAAGTAATAGTCCATTCCCACTTCGATTCATTATGTCGTTTAGGTTTGTAGTCTCTGCTTGTTAATCTAAAAATGTTGATTATGTCTTTATATATGTATATATATTTGATATATTCGAAGTTTTCCTTTTCATGAATTGAATGATTTTGGTATTTTGATATTGCTAAGGAGGTTATAGTTTATATGAGCTTTTAAACTAATTATTATTGTATGTTGTTGCATTGGAGACTTGGGATATTCAAGACTGATTCAAGAGCGGACTTGTGTGGGTGGTTTGAAATGTTCACGCCAAGAACCGATGTGACCCAAAAATCATTGGCCGATTATTAAAAAATAAAGGGTCAGTCTTGTGTGTGATCGTGATAGAGATTCTAATTCATAATACGAATTATTTATTTATCTAATTAATTATATTTCAATTTAAATTATAAAGATTAAAAAAATCTTACTTATATATATATACACACACACATATATAAAAGTAGAAAATGTACATATATAAAAAGTATTTTCATTTCCCGCACAAACAATTTCATTTTGATATATCCTCAAACTCTCATTATTTTTTTATTTTATTATTATTCAATTTCTCGCATTTTAATTAATTCAATTTATCATCCTAATTCATTGCCCGCCCTAATGGATTTTCTGCCCAAACAATCCCATTCTGATATCATTTCAATTTCTCATAGGGTAATCTTATTTACACACCTCCTCCTATTAAATACACACTCTATTATTATAAAAATAAAATTAATATTTTTAAAATATCTAAATTACCCTTAATCTATTAAATGCACCCTCTATTTTTAATTAAATTCACACCCAATATATTAAAAATAAAATTAATATTTTAAAAAATTCTCAATTCTATTGACGAAAGCAGAAGAGTTTTCATTGCCAGACACATACACGAAGTTTACATTTAGATTCAGTATCTGATTTTCTCCAATAATAACCACAAATTCCTTCATAAAATGACCTAATTTAAAATGACTCTTGGAATAAATAATTATTGAAGATTTTGAAAAAAATGAAATTTGAATATAAGAACCTTCTTTTATTTCTAGAAAAAAAAATGAAAAATGTATATGAATGTAGTAAAAATCTCGCTTTTCTACTTTTTCCCTTGAAAATTAGTATCCGGTTGATTTACGACAGTGATTTTTTTTAATCTACTAATTTCTTTGTCTAACATCAATTTCATCTCTTGTTCTCACTATTGAAAAATTTTCATTTGTTAAAATTTCTATTTTATTATTAGCTGGTTCTGCTGTGTATCCACATGAAAATGTTGAAGTGATGAATGGAAAATAAATTTTGTCAAGAATGTATATCTCAGTTTGTACGTCTTGTTTTTCGAAAAAAAATTATTACTTTGTTGTTGTCTAGTACTTTGGTTGGTGATGCTCTCATTTCATTACAGAAATTAAGAAGTATCAAAATTAGAGTAAACATTTAGAAATAGAGTCGAAATTTAGGGCCAAGAGAGAGGGGGAAGATGTATGCGAAAGTAGAATGGAACACACTCGTCGTCGCGTAATGAACTTCAAAATCGGATCGGGGAGCGAGAAGTTTTTTTTTTAAAAAAAGTGGTGTTTATGATATTAAATCTAATAGGGTAAATTGGAAATTTTAAGGGGTGAGTATATAATAAAATTAAAAAATAAAAAATTAAAGGGGATGTGTATTAAAAAAAAAGGTGGTATTTAATAAAAATGGGTGTGCAAATAGCATCACTCTTTCTCATTTATTGCATTACATTCCGATATCTCCCCAATTTTTCATTTTTTCTTCAATTTATCACATGTTATCACATTCTTCGCACAATTTTCATCCCATCTCTCATCTCATATATTTGTTTGTGTATTTTATGATGATCAACATTAATTATAAACCCCTCATAATTTGATGTAAATTGAGTAATTTGTCAAATAATATCAGTTACCTTTATTTTCATTACTTTATCTTAATTAAATATTGTCAAACATACTCTATTATGATTATGAAATTATTTAATTAATATTCTACTGATTCAGTTAGAGATTTTAATTAAGAAATGTTTGACTCTAAATTACGAAGTAATATATTTAGATTGATATTTTTCTCTTGAATATTTTTATCATTTCAGGTTCATTGGAATGAATATAATTTTATGATGGTGAGATTGGAATCTTTTAAACAAAATTATTCTTTTGTAGCTACAATATATCAATTATTTATTATACCAAATTTTGGGTTAATTAACATACCTTTGATCCATAAGATCACAATTTAAAAAAATAGTTTACTTTATTTTTTTAAAAATTTATTAAAAAAATATAACAATCAAGTAACAATACCTAATCTCTGTTCTCGTGATAGCTTTTTAGTCACGGGTTAAACAATGGACAATCATTGAGAAAGATTTGGTTGTATTTGAAAAAAGAAGTGCACGCTCAATCATGAACAGTTGCACGTAACAAATAATTGTAGAGCGGCAGTTCAACTTGAAAATAATGAAAGGTATATATATAAAAGAAACCTAAAAAATGAAGGGTATATAAAGAAACCTGAAAAAATAATGAGAAAAACACATTTTATTTATTTATTTATGATGTCTAATCGTCCATGAAAATCGAAAAAGGGTATAAAAACTTTTATATAATAAATTGACAATTTCATGAAATAATATTTATATGAAGTATATATAAAAGAAGTTTATAATAAATTTGATCATTTCATGAAATAATATTATATGTTTTAATTTTTTAAATCCATACCCGTGCAACGCACGGGTAAGTATTGCTAGTGTGAATTAAAGTATTATTAAAAAAAATAAATTATGGCATTAGCATAGAGGCATTTCAAAGTGCATCATACATAAAGAGCAGGTTTTTTTGGTCCCACGTTAGCACCGCCTCAAAAAAAGACCCTCTTCAACAATATAAAGAAACCCTCGTAGTTAAGCACCTCTCCTGACATTGAATGCTCTAGTTGATCCTTAACTTACTCGTGGAGGCGGAATGATCACATTTGAATCGTCGGATCAATCGATCTCTGCATTTCCTTTATTTTTTATTATCATGTTGTGCAATATAATGCAAGTTAGCTTTATATCCTTCAAGTTATTCTACAGTCATTTGAAATGATACATCTTCGTATCTTGAGGACATGGGAAAGTTTTTACAAAAGCAGACTATTCTGGATAAATTCCATCAGTAAGATAATATTCTTGATTATATTGCTTGCCATTTATTGTAAAATTAATGGATGGAGCGTGTCCTTTTAGAGTATCCATAAATAACAGAGACTGATTGAGCACGTTTATGTTGTTGTTGGATCCTGCTACTCCAAAGTAGACATGTTATAACAACAAAATTTGTATTTATTAAATAACAAATACAAAAGAGACTACAATGATAATCCAAGATGAATTAAACTTGAGAATTTAGTAAACAATCTCTAACTATCATCTGATTCCTCTCTTGAGTCGACTTCTTTGACTTTATCAACTTTCGGATTTAGGGTCTTTATAACATTTGACCGGAGGCATCGAGCCTTTGTTCGGATTGAATGTTGACTTGAAGATTTGTTGTGAAGTACGCCGCTCAATTTGGTAGAACGTTGACTTCACGGAGAATGCCAAATCGTAGAGGCTTAGCACCTTGGTCTCTGATCGGGGACTGTTCTTGACTTGAATATAACTTGAACTTGACTTGTAGATCTTGAATGTTCTTGACTTGAAAATCTTGAGTGCTCTTGACTTGGTCTTGATCTCGATCTTCAACTTGACTTGGATCTTGAACTTGATCTTCACTTGGATCTTGATCTTCAATTGACTTGAATCTTGATCTTCAGAATTCTTCAGGTCTTTAGGATTTTCAAAGTAAATGGAATGAGGATTGAAGACCCTTTTTTATAGGTGAAGGAAATAACCACTTTTGAGATATTTTCTCCTTGAAAAGATATGTTGGGCTTTTCTCTTTTAATTAAGTCTGCCGGGTTGAATTTGAGCCTATTTAATTTAATAAGCTTGTCAGACTAAATTTGATTTGCTAGGCTTTTTGACTTAAGTCAAGCCCATTTGACTTGGGCTTATTTGATTGGATCTGACCCAATTATCAATAATTTACTCATTTATTTTATGAATTAATTTATTTAAATTCCTTAATAAATAATTAATTGATAATTATTGAATTAATTTGCCACATATTTTTATTTAATAGTCAATAAAATTCAGGTTCCTATAAATGCCCCTTCGTATTTTGTTCACGGATGCTTTTGTGTTGAAGTGAACAAATTGCGATACTCCATTATTGATCAACATGATTGAATTTTATTGCTTGCCTCACCAACTTGATACGAATAGCCTGAATTATGACTGAACTTAGTAGAGTACTAAGTTACGTACCTCTTTACAGAGGATCAAGTCATATCGTAGTTCAAAGGGACATGATTTAGTTTGGATGGGGGGTGTCGTACACATTTATACTCATGCGGGCCAGGATTAACATGCAGTTTAAGCTCGTGCGTCGAGGAACATTGAATTGAATTTGCTGGCAGTTTATACTCGTGTCATTGAGTCTTGAATTTGAACTTGTAGACAGTTTATACTTGTGTCAGGGAGTCTTGAATTTGAATTTGTTAAGAGTTTAAGCTTGTATCAAGGAGCGTAACATGTAGAGAGTTTCGTCTCTTCTCAAGGAGATTTAATTTGAGCGAGATAGTTTAAGCTCGTATCAAAGGAGCATCATGTGAACAGTTTTAGCTCATGTTCTCAAGAAGATTTGATTTAGGTTAGACAGTTTAAGCTCGTATCAAAGGAGCATCATGCGAATAGTTTTAGCTTGTGTCGAGGAGCGTAACATGTGGAGAGTTTCATCTCTTCTCAAGGAGATTTGATTTTAGTGAGATAGTTTAAGCTCGTATCAAAATAGCATAACATGCAGAGAGTTTCATCTCATCTCTAGGAGATTTGATTTGATTGAGATATTTTAAACTCGTATCAAGGAGCATAACATGTGGAGAGTTTCGTCTCTTCTCAAGGAGATTCGATTTGAGTGGGATAGTTTAAGCTCGTATCAATGAGCATAACATGTGGAGAGTTTCGTCTCTTCCCAAGGAGATTTGATTTGAGTGAGAGAATTTAAACTCGTATCAAGGAGCATAACATGTAGATAGTTTTATCTCGTGTTGAGGAGCGTAACTTGAGAGATTTTAGATAGTTTTAACTCATTTCAAGGAGCGTAATGTGGACAGTTTTCGCTCATGTCAGAAAGCATTGACTTGAGGGATTTTGGATAGTTTTAGCTCATAGCGTAATGTGGATAGTTTTAGCTCATATCAAGGAGTGTAATGCAGATAATTTTCGCTCGTGTCGAGGAGCATAACTTGCAAGAGAGTTTATTGCCCCCAGTTATGGGATGCACTGGGTGCCCTTGTTTTAACTTCACTTCTTTGAATCTTTATAGACACTAGAGTCTTTGTTTGCAGTTCCTCCTCAAGAGGCTTATCGAGAGACATGTCTTCAAATTCATAAGAGTTATTAATTGAGGGCAATTCAAATTCACTTGATACCATACTCAACTCCATGTCATGAGCTCTTGTAGCTAGTTTTTCAAAAGTCTTTGGCTGGATTTCTTGGAGAATATATCGCAGGCTCCATTGCATCCCTTGAATACACATGTTGATGGCAGAGACTTCAGATAATTGATCTTTGTAATTTAGGCTTAGATCTCTCCATCGATTAATATAATCGATTGCTGACTCTTCTTTCCACTGGAAAATGTTAGTCAATTCGATCATACTAACAGTCTTTCGAGTGCTATAGAAGCGGTTGAAGAATTCTTATTGCATTTGCCCCCAGCTGTCAATGGAGTTGGCTTCTAAGTCTATATTCCAATCAAAGGCATTTCCTTTAAGTGAGCGGACAAATTGTTTGGCCATGTGACCACCGAAGGTTCCAGCATCATTGCATGTCTCGACGAAATGCGGTATATATTGCATTGGATTACTTCTGCCATCGAATTGTTGAAACTTAGGAGGCTGGTAGTTACTTGTCATCTTCAAGTTATCGATTCTCTTTGTATATGGCTTTTTGTAGGCAACATAAGATTTGGAGCTTTCTTTAAACTTGTCTTTTATCGTCTCTAGTACGATGCTCTTCAGTTGGTTCATAGGAAGCATTCTATCAGCTGAAATTTGTATCTCTTCCACAACTGGATTTATTTCAGAAGGATGGTGCTTTGCGAAGTCCTCCTCCTCATCTTCATCCTCTACTCGTTTCTCATTTGCATGACTTGTCTGCGCTATCTCCATCTTTTACATCAGTTTGGATATCAATTAACCTTGTTCTTGGCCTTGTTTAACGAGTGCAGCAACGGACTACGTCAGGCTTGCCAGTTGTTCTTCGATAGACGAAGAGTTTGTTGCCATAACCAAGGCTATAGATGAATCATACGCCGAGCTTTCTGTGGATCAAGGAGTTAGGCAGATAGAGTCCTCTTCACCAGTCGTGCATTGGTTTATCGAGAGCAATCTCCACCACGTGGTTTGTCTCTAAAGAGGCTTCAGACATACTCCTTATAACAACTTCAACATTTTCAGTCTGCAACTCTGAAAGCTTTGACGTAGAAGACCTTCTTATCGCAATCTTGAGTGGAGTTGTTCTTTGAATCTCTTCAATCTGCAACTTTGAAGTCTTTAAGGCAGAAGACCTTCTTATTGCAATCCCGAGAGGAGTCATACTTTGTATCTTCGAACTTTTGAAGAGAGGAGATGAGAGGTAGAAACTGTCCTACCGGGCGTGCCAAAATTTGTAACAACAAAATTCGTATTTATTAAATAATAAATAATAAAGAGACTACAATGATAATCCAAGATGGATTAAACTTGAGAATTTAGTAAACAGTCTCTAACTATCCTCTGATTCTTCTCTTGAGTTGACTTTTTTGACTTTATCAACTTTCGGAGCCGGATCTTCGGATAAAGCTTGTCCGAGCTCTGATTTAGGGTCTTTATAATGTTTGTCTGGAGGTGTCGAGCCTTTGTTCCGATTGAACGTTGACTTGAATATAACGCCGCTCAATTTAGTAGAACGTTGACTTCATAGAGAACGCCGGATCGTAAAGGCTTAGCACATTGGTCTCTGATCGGGGACTGTTCTTGACTTGAATATAACTTGAACTTAACTTGAAGATCTTGAATGTTCTTGACTTGAAAATCTTGAGTGCTCTTGACTTGGTCTTAATCTCGATCTTCAACTTGACTTGGATCTTGAACTTGATCTTCACTTGGATCTTGATCTTCAATTGACTTGGATCTTGATCTTCACTTGATCTTCAGGTCTTCAGGATTTTCAGAGTGAATGGAATGAGGACTGAAGGCCCTTATGTATAGGTGGAGGAAATAACCACTTGTGAGATATTTTCTCCTTGAAAATATATGTTGGACTTTTCTCTTTTAATTAAGCTTGCCTGGATGGATTTTAGCCTATTTAATTAATTAAGCATGCCGGACTGGATTTGATTTGCTGGGCTTGTTGACTTAAGTCAGGCCCATTTAAGTTGGGCTTATTTGACTGGATCTAGCCCAATTATCAATAATTTACTCATTTATTTTATGAATTAATTTATTTAAATTCCTTAATAAATAAATAATTGATAATTATTGCATTAATTTGCCACATATTTTTATTTAATATGCAATAAAATTCAGGTGTCTACACATGCTATATCCATAAATCTATAAATTAGTCAACCTCTTCAAGCTTGATTGTTGGAACGCTATGGTCACCACATGTGAATTGGTCTTTTCAAGATATCGGATAGTTCCTCTATTCCCAATGCATGCAATTAAGGGTCACCAGCATTTCAGGAAATCCATGTCTTTCTTCGTGCATTTACAACACCGACAAATAGTTCAATCACACACCGACAAAACTTAGAGGTATTCTATGGTAATTGTTTCAACAACGCGTAGATTCTCATCCCAATGGTTGGCGGGTCCACCATATGCCAATTGGCAGATGCCAACTGTGCACTTTTGAAGTGGACACTTTTTCCCAGTTGTGTCTACCCTCCACCGAAAATACTCATCGTAAGACTCTAATCCATCAACTATGCACAAGAAAATCTCTCTCGACATGCAAAAACTGCGAAAAAATGTCTCGCTTCCGTATATCGGATCTTCAGAGAAGTAATTGAGGTGGAGTCTTGCATGCCTTGCCTCACGATTTCGGTCCACGTACGTTCTTCGATGTCTGGCGCCGCTGACAGAAGTCCTAGCACCGTCAAGTGACTCTTGTTGTTTTTTAAGCAATGACTGCATTTCTTTCTCCATCGCATCATCAATAATGCACTCAAGAAGACTGTCACTTTCGAAAAATGATGAGTAAGAAGAAGAATATATATTTGAGAGAAGGAAATTGAAATTAAAGAGTTTCCAAGAGTGTAATATTCTCAGGTATAACACCCCAATAATAATAAAATGTATATTTATACATATATAATAATAATAATATGAATTTATATATTTATAGAGAAAATTGCAATATTAGTGATGAGAGTGAAAATAAGCGTGTTTGAGTGTCCAATTTAATATCTTTTAATGGAAATTGTTGTTATATATTAGCACAAATGTCTTATATTCGATATATTTAAGAAAAAGGTGTGTTTGAGGTGTTTTATTATGTTTTAGGTGGAAAAATGATCAAAAGTGCAAAGTTGGAGAAAAGGTTCAACTTGTGCAAGAATGGTGGAAAACACACGTCCAACTTCTGTTATTTTTCTGTGCTTATGTAAAGCTCAAAACTGAATGTGTGATACATGATTGGAAAGCCACAGAAGAGAGGGTCTTTTTGGTGTAAGGAACACCTCAATCAGAGTCCAAACGAGAAAGTTATGATCAAAATGATGACGTCCCGCAAGTTGTTCCTGTTCAGCAATATTGTGCCACTTTGCGTGACTTGTTACACCTTAAAATTTTAGATTTTTGTAATTTTTTATATGGATAGAAATTCAAGGAAGAGAGGATCACGTGAGCGCAAGAATTACTCAAATCGAAATTCGGACGAGGAAGTTATGCTCAAAATTGTGAGGTCGCGCAGCTGCCAGCGTGAATTTCTGAGAATTTCCAAAAATTACCTATTTCTTGGAGCACAATTAATCTCCTTATTACATAATCCTCCATGATTCACCCATATCTTTTATTTCCTTATTTAATTCCCTTCTCACACCAATATATATATATATATATATATATATATATATATATATATATATATATATATATATATATATATATATATATATATATATTACATAATTATTCGTGTGAGGAAAAGGAACACAATCATCCTACACCCCACAAGGGGGGGATCACCCCCAACCATCATCTGCATCCTTTCCTCCATGAAGATTCGTCTGCTGAATCAAGAGGAGAACCAGGAGGAGGATTCAAGACTTAGAAGGATGCGACGACGCCCGCATCTAGAGTTTTATTCGCTTTCTAATTTATCTTGTATTTTTCAAACATATGGGTAAGATCTATCCAACCCCATGATTGTTCTTCACAACATCATGGGCTAGAACCGTTTTGGTAGATCTAGGGTTTTGAAGGTTTTATGAATTAATTAAACTCTCTTGTGTGTCCTCCTTACAACACTACTTGTGGATTGATTTTATATATGATTGTGCTTTCTTAATCCATATTCACGGTCATTTTGTGCATCTTCAATTGGTATATAAAGTCTTAATATATTTCTTGGTTGTAGATTGAGTGTGTTCACCACTGAACAAGATTCCATGTTATGATTCTAAGTGAGGGGACTCCGAAGCTTCATTAGAACTATCATATATGAATGTTTATTAATTGAATTGAATTCGGGTTAGTAAGTAGGATAAAGAGGGTAATTTTATAGTACCTATAAGGGAGATCATATCTGGTTAGATTGCAGACGTGAAAAATAATTGATAATGATAGTATCTAGAAAGGGGGTGAAATTATATCTCTTGTTCCAAGGTTATTCATACGTGTTACACGCATATTTACTTGTGTTTATAGAGTAGATTTGCATGGTTTATATAGAACGAAAAATATGAATTGTATTCTTCGAAAACTTGTCTATTACAATTGTATATTGATGTACATTTATAAGGACAGAAGGAATGCAAAATATATACAATTAATGCATGATTAGATATTAGGAGAAATATTGTGTTAAGATCCAAAATTAATGCCGTAAAGTTTGCAGTTGATTAATCTTGACTGATGTTGTCAAATCATCTTTAATACGCCCCCGCAAAATCGACGTTCCAACTGCAACGGAGATTTTGGAGCGTAAGCCTTGGAATCTTGTTCAAGGAAGCGGCTTGGTGAGAAGATCAGCTAGCTGGTCCAATGTATTAATATATGAACAGTTAAATATCCCTTAGTAGCAAGATCACGAACAAAGTGTAAATCAAGGGCAATATGCTTCATTCTCGAGTGTTGCACTGGATTTAAGGCTAGACGAGTAGCACCAATGTTGTCACATAGTAGTTTAGGAATTGTTGGGAATGGAATATGCAACTCACTGAAGAGGTGTCGTAGCCAACAAACTTCGGAGGCAGCAACAGCAAATGCACGGTATTTAGCTTCAGTTGACGATCGAGCAACTCCACGTTGCTTTCTCGAATGCCATGAAATGGGATTATCTCCAAGAAAGATGATGTAAGCAGTTGTAGACTTACCATCAGAAAGGTCTCCTCCAAAATCAGAATCCGAGTAAGCAGTAATATTCATGGATGAGGCTCGACGAAGAAGAAGACCATGATGCAATAACTCCTTAAGGTAACGAAGCAAATGTTTCACTACTAGCCAATGTGAGGCATTGGAGCAAGACATATGTTGTGCAAGCTTGTTAACCATAAAAGCAATATCCGGTCGAGTAATGGCCAAATATTGAAGACTCCCAATTGCACTACGATATTCAGAATGATCAACAGATCCATTGGCAGAAGCTGCAGGTATTGAAGACATGGGTGTGCATACCGCCTTTGCACCATCCATGTTGTGGTGTCTGAGTAAATCAACAGTGTACTTGTACTGGGATAAGAACATACCGTCCTTACATTGGGCAACCTCGATGCCCAAAAAAAAAAAACGGACCAAGATCTTTTATAGAAAATGTATCCTTGAGATGTCGAGTAAGTGCTGTAATTTTTTCATTAGAAGACCCCGTGATCACAAGGTCATCAACATATACAAGAACATATAATCGAAGAGACCCTTGATGCAAAGTGAAAATTGAAGTGTCAGCACCTGACTGTGTAAATCCAAAAGAAATCAAAGATGAACTTAAGGCATGGTACTAAGCTCGCGGGGCTTGGCAAAGATCGTAAAGAGTGCGCCGAAGTAGACACACATGTGTAGGAGATGACATATCTTTAAACCCCGGGGTTGGGTCATGTACACTGGAACATCCAACTTTCCATGTAAAAAGGCGTTGCTCACATCAAGTTGGTCAAGTGACCATTTGAAATGAACAGCTAATAAGAGTACAATTCGAATGGTGGCAGGCTTGACAACAGGACTAAATGTCTCATGAAAGTCAATGCCAGGGCGTTGATGAAAACCTTTTGCAACAAGTTGAGCCTTATACTTATTAACTGAATCATCTGGTTTACGCTTGATGCGGAAGACCCATTTACAACCAATAATAATGGCATCTGAAGGAGAAGACACCAAATCCCACGTCCCATGACATTGGAGCGCATTAAATTCCTCAGCCATTGCAGCACGCCATAAAAGATGAGAGAGGGCTGGTTGAACTGTGGATGGCACAACATCATTTGGAAGTGCATGTTTGGTCGTAGAAAAAATTTGCTTCGGCTTATAGATATTATTTTGACTCCTGGTACACATATTGTGAGTACGTTGAGGTAATGACCGAGTGGTGATAGGATGATCATTAAACTCAGAAGATGCTGGAGCCGCAGGAGATTGAGATTCATCAATAACATCCTCCAAAGCCTGAGATGGGATAAGTGATATATCTGGTGCTTGATGTGGAAGACTTGCTTGGGGTTTAGTGAATGGAGTAGGCATTGTAGGAATTACCGGGAGAGCAATTGTATTATTTGGCAATTGCGAAGATGGCAAATCTTGTGATAAGGCAACTCCAGGAAATTGGGATTCAACAAAATGCACATGTCTAGAAATATAGATTTTACCTGTTTCACGATCAAGACACTTATAGGCACTCTAAGAGATGGAGTAACCTACAAAAATGCAAGCCTTTGAAGGAGGAGTAAGCTTTCCCTGGAGGTATGGGGCGGAGCCAAGGAAAACACAAACACCCAAAGATTCGAAGTTTTGTGTAATTAGGTAGATGTCCGAAGAGAATTTGAAATGGACTTTGTTTCCCAAACACAGGCGTAGGCATACGATTAATCAAGTATACCGCAGTTTGAAGAGCAAAAGACCAATATGAAGAAGGTAGGCCTGCGTACTGTAGTAATGCACGTCCAACTTCAATTATGTGACGATTTCGTCGTTCACAAATACCATTTTGTTGTGGAGTGTGAGGAGCAGTAGTAAGCCAAGAAATACCATTTTGAACTAGATAAGATCGGAGTGCTACAAACTCTCCTCCATTATCTGTATAAAAATTGCGTATACTATGCCCAAATTGCTTCTCAACCAAAGCACGAAACTGAACAAAAATTGATGCAACATGTGACTTGGAATTTAATGGAAACATCCAACAATATCGAGTGAATAAATCCACAAATAGCAGAAAATATTTAAAACCATCAACAGATGTGACAGTCGGTCCCCAAACATCAGTAAATAGATAATGAAGTGGATGTAAAGCAGTAAATGATGAGTTTGAAAATGGCAATTTATGTGACTTGCTTGATCGGCAAGGGATACAGTCCATGCCTAAGGCATGGGACTTTAACAATGGCAATTTAAGTTTATTAATAATAAATGTGCTTATGTCCATGGAGGGATGCCCGAGACGAGCATGCTAGTGGAGAGACGAAGCATGAACACCAAGAGAAATAGACTTTAACTCGGAAGATATGGAACTGATATGGTATACTCCATCACTGCAGGAGCCTTTAGCTAGAGGTGCTCTCGTTGTTTGATCCTTGAGAAAAAAATAATCAGGAAAGAACTCCATAGAAACATGGTTTGCAGCCGTAAATTTACTAACCGATATGAGATTATGTTTAGCAGTGGGAACACAAAGCACATCAGACTATTCAAAAGAACGAGAGAGAAACTTTAAGGTAGTTTTACCAGTATGGGTAATAGGAAGTTCAGTTCCATCAACGATGTGCACCTCATCAGTTACATCGTATTCTGAGTGAATTGAGAGATTCCTCAAATCATTGGTGAGATTATAAGAGGCACTTGAATCAACTAGCCAAGAATTTTGAGGTGGATGTAAAGGTGATGTGGCGTAATTTTCCAAATATGGTGGTCTCCGACAAGTAATGGCAGTGTGACCATTACCACTACACAATTGACAGACAACGAGCGACCAGGTCCCAAAAGGAGTGTTAGAAGAACCACCACCATATTTGTGGCCATAAGACGAACCACGAGTAGATGAAGAGTTTCCATAATTCCCACCAGATGAACGAAAGTTCATGGGCTGCTTGTTTCCAGACTGATTGCCTGCATGATTATTTTGAGGTTTTCTATTGATGGTAGGACTTCCCCGATTACCACCTGTTTGTGCCACATTAGCAGTAACAAGAAGTTGTTTCTGAATTTTCTCTTGAGCCTTGATTGATAATTCATGCTCAAAAAGCAGGTCGAAGTTCTTCAAAGCGAAGTGGTGTTTCACGTGTGCGAATTGGCCCAACTATATTAGCAT
The DNA here is from genome assembly GCA_023678885.1 of Pogostemon cablin. Lineage (NCBI taxonomy): Eukaryota > Viridiplantae > Streptophyta > Magnoliopsida > Lamiales > Lamiaceae > Pogostemon > Pogostemon cablin. Next base: position 13,388,823 of record CM042952.1, on the reverse strand, counting down.
ATTCAGGTCCAAGACCATATATCACAAATAGCGTGAGATCATCCAAACTTATTGGTTGATCAATCAAGGCGAGCTCATCCGCCTTAGATTTAGCATAGTGCATATAATCAGTAATTTATCGATCTACGATTGAAAGGTGAAATAATTCACTATTCAGTTGATTAACACGAGAACGCGAGCAACTTGCAAATAGACGGGAAAGAAATCCCCACGCCGCAGCGGAGGTTTCAGCAGAAGAAACCAAAGGAAGGACCTCAGGAGAAAGAGAACAAAAAATTGCAGCCAAGAGAAGTTGATCTTAGCTTGTCCAAGTGGTAATTTCAGTAGCATTAGAGCCATTGTCTACCAATTTTGGGCATGGTAAAGTGCCATCAATATAGCCCAACAAGTTATGACCCCAAAGAAGGGCGAGAAGATGAGCACGCCAAGAAGGATAATTATTGTGTGAAAATTTGATTTGCAGATGATGATGAGCCGTGATCGGTATGATCATCGGCGATGATACTGCAGCATTGGAAGTGGCTTCTGTTACTGTGTCAAGTGTTATGTTAGTTGTCATGTTTGAGAATAGCTAAAAAGATAGTAGAAAATGGAGGAGCGTATGAATTGTGAGATCTAAATCGAAACCCCTCGTGATATCATATAGAACGAAAAATATGAACTGTATTCTTCGAATACTTGTCTATTCCAATTGTATATTGCTGTACATTCATAAGTGCAGAAGGATTGCAAAATATATACAATCAATGCATGATTAGATATTATGAGAAATATTGTGTTAAGATCCAAAATTAATGCCGTAAAGTTTGCGGTTGATTAATCTTGACTGATGTTGTCAAATCATCTTTAATAGTTTAGTGATGCGTTCATATTCTACAAGACAGAGTCGGACATTAATACATGAAAGGGAGATTAATGAGTGAAATTGGATTATCCTACAGCTACCTATTCTCCTACTTGATTCACTTTCACATTTTCCTAGTTTCTTATTTATTTTATTTGTTATTTAAAGTAATTGTTTAGTAGTTGATAATTAAAATCTCAACTTTTATTGCCATTCGTCCTAATTAATTAGTAAAAAATTAAATTGATAATATGTCGTCCTTTGGGTTCGATATTTAACTTGATCGCTTGCTTAAGCTGCAACTGATATCCTTAATACATGAGGATTAATTTTGCTTGCAAAGAAAACGCGCATCAAGTTTTGGCAAGAACTTGATGATCATTTTCTCAAAACACAATATTAATCCCCAAGTGTGAAGGATGCTATTGTAGCTTTGATAAGCGACCAAGTGATTATCGAACCCAAAGGATGTATTATTATCAATTTAATAATAATCTAACTTATTAAGGCTCATATGGCAATATAGTTGTCATGATTAAGTAACCAATAAACAAATAATTAAAATATCATTTAAAAAAACAAGCAATAGAGATTAAACGAAAGTGAATAAGTGAGAAATTAGGAAGTTCTTCAGGCCATCCAGTTTTACTAATTAACTTCCCTTCCGTGTATCAATGTCAGACTTTGCCTTGTGGAGTATGGACGCATCACTAAACCATGCGAATCTACTATATAGATACAAGAAAATAAACGTGTGACCGTGTGAATATCCTTGGAACAAGAGATATAATTCACCCCATTTCTAGGTACTATCAGTATCAATTATTTCATGTGCACTAAGTACTCTAACACAATATGATATCCCTTTATAGATATTATGAAGTTATTCTCTTTGTCCTACTTATTAACCCGAATAAGATTCAATTAACAAGTATTTATATAAGATATTTCTAATGAGAATTCGAAGTCCCTTCACTTAGAATCATAACATGTAATCCTGATCAGCAGTGAATGCACTCAATCAATTATCAAGATATGTATTCAGACACTACATAACAATTAATGATACACAAAACAACTCTGAGTATGAATTAAAAAGGCATAGTCTTATATAAAATAATCCAGAAGTAGTGTTGTAAGGAGTACGCACACGAAAGTTCAATTAACTCATATAACCTTCATAAACCCTAGAACTACTAAGGCTCTTCTAGCCCATGATTGATCGAAGAACAATCATGGTAGCTGGATAGATCTTACCCATAGTCTTGAAAATTACAAGATAAATTTAAATGCGAAGTAAATACTAGATGTGGGCGCCGTCCCATCTCTCTCAGTCTTGGATCTTCACTTGGTTCTCACTTGATTCGACAGACGAATCTCCCACCACAGCTCCGTGGAGATGCACAAAACGACCGTAAATATGGATTAAGAAAGCACAATCATATATTAAATCAATCCACAAGTAGTGTTGTACGGAGGACACACAAGAGAGTTTAATTACTTCATAAAACCTTCAAAACCCTAGATCTATCAAAACAGTTCTAGCCCATGATGTTGTGAAGAACAATCATTGGTGTTGGATATATCTTACCCATATGTCTGGAAAATATAAGATAAATTAGGAAACGAATAAAACCCTAGATACGGGCATCGTTGCGTCCTTCTCCATCTTGAATCCTCCTCTTGGTTCTCCTCATGATTCAGCAGACGAATCTTTAAAGTGATGGATGAATGGAGGAAAGGATGCTGATGATGGTTGGGTGGTGATCCCCCTTGTGCGGTGTAGGATGATTGTGTTCCTTTTCCTCACATGAATAATGATGTAAAATGTATATAGGTGTGAGAAGGGAATTAAATAGGGAAATAAAAGATATGGGTGAATCATGGAGGATTATGTGATAAGGAGATTAATTGTGCTCCAAGAAATAGGTAATTTTCAGAAATTTTCGGAAATTCTCGTTGGCAGCTGCGTGACTTCACGATTTTGAGCATAACTTTCTCGTCCGAAATTCGATTTGAGTAATTCTTACACTCACACATTCCTCTCTTCCTTGGATTTATATCCATAGAAATTATTATAAAAAATCTAACATTTCAAGGTGTAACAAGTCATGCAAAGTGGCACAATCGTGCTGAATAGGAACAACTTGCGCGACGTCACCATTTTGATCATAACTTTCTCGTTTGGATTCTGATTGAGGTGTTCTTTATGCCAAAACAACCCTATTTCTATGCTTTCCAACCATATATCACAATTTTAATTTTGAGCTCCAAAAAAATACAGAAAAATTACACAAGTTGGACGTGCCTTTTTTAGCATTCTTGCACAAGTTGCACCTTTTCTCCAACTTTGCACTTTTGATTTTTTTTTCACCTAAAACACAATAAACACCTCAAACGCACCTTTTTCTCAAATATATCGAATATAAGACACTTGTGCTAATATATAACAATAATTTCCATCAAAAGATTTTAAATTGGACACTCAAACACGCTTATTTTCACTCTCATCAATCTCTCAAACTTACCCGTTGCTCGTCCCGAGGCAACAAAATAAAAATAAAGAGAGAAAGAGAGTGAGAAAATTATCAGGGAAACAAGGACTATAACAAATAAACCATTCATAATACAATTGTCCTCAACTTAGGTCATGCAACTCTCCATTGACATGTTCTCACGGGAAGTATATATCACTCGCACTCAATTGTAAAAGATGTACACTTATGGGGTAATGTGTTTACGCTCAGATTCAATTCAAGTGCATGCGTAACCATAAGCTTGCCTATTGTCTCAACTATTCTTTTACTTGTAGCTAGCTAATCATGGATCAAAAAGTCTTTTAATTTGGTTGTAATGTGGGCTCTTCAGAAAATGTGGGAAATATATGGATAAGTGACTCAAAACTCGGATCAATCAAGCTGCAGTCATTCTCGGTCTTTCATTCTTCCTCATCACTTCAATCAAGCACAACATCCTCTTCAAACTCTCCCATTTTTCTCCTTCAAGCACAACATTTTTTTACTTCTTTTTCTGGCTCTTCAACTCCATCATTCTCCTTTTCTTCACCTTTTTTCCTTTCTTTTTTTTTGAGGTACCAGTTTCGGGCATTACCTCTCGCATCCTCCATAGGATACTAGATTTAAGCACTACCCTAGGGTATTTTCTTCCATGGAGTATTAGATTTAAGCACTACCCAAGAATTTTCCTTTTCACCCTTACGACTCTTCTTTCATCATCCCTCAAATCACCACTCTCTTCAATTAAGCTTTATTGACTATCAAAAGAATGGATTTAAAAATGCTAAAATAGGCCGACAAGGGATTTAATAAATTCAGGTAAAGTATATGAGAAAAGATGGGGTATTCAAAGATGACCTAATATCATTTCTATAATCCGATAGGCTAATCTTAAATATTCAAGGAGACTCAAGACAAGTTCTAGAATACACGCACAAGAACGATACTCACCAGAAAAGAATTATCATGTGATTATGTATCATGATCAATAAAGCTCAAATTATCACATGAGTTTTTAACAAGTAACAGAACACTTTTCATGGTAAGTAACATCCCACAAGTACACAAAGAATTTCATATCACAATATAACTCAAGCACACTTCCTTCATCAATTTCAAGAGCATATGAATTTCAAGCACAATTCTAAAAATATAAGCTCATATGGATCACCAAAAATAAGAACTCAATCCTTCCACTCTCTTAAATTAAAAGCGCATATAAAAGTTAGAATAAGGAAACAACGAAACCTGATTTTTCTTCAACGTATGCACGAGAACCTCAAGTTATTCAGTTCAATCAGGTTAAAGTCTCAGTTTACCTGTTCTATCATCAAAGCTCAACATACATCATCATCATCGGATTCATAAATAATAATATAGGAGAACTATAAGAAAGACTCAATTGACTATCTAATCGACTCTACACACTAGAAACACCAACACAACACACTAAACATTAGGTAAGTTGCAAAAAATCGACATACCAAAATTGGTTAAAGTATCAATATGCCACAAAAATCAACCTCCTAACAAACAAACAACCAACGAAAGGAAAAATTATACCCTCGGTGCTCATAAGATAAGGTAAGTACATCACACCCCCCAAACTTAGCAAAAACGTAAGTCGAAACTATGTTTGAAAAGAGATGCAATTGCCGAAAGCGTGAGCACCTCAAATATAATAACTCCTCACTCACACGAAAGAAACATGAAAGCAATAAAATGGAAGAGACAAGCCCCCAACAGGCGCTCTTATTTAACTTCGGAGAGCCACGACAGTATTCAGCTTTGTAGAATACTAGATTAGAGGGCAGTCTTCTCGCATCCTCACCTTCAAATACTTACTTTCCCTCTTCTTGTCTATGTTTGGCACCTCACCTTTCTTAGTCACAAAAATATGGTCCTTGGAATTACCTACCTCCCATGGCTGTCTAGACACCTCCTTGTCAATCTTCCACTCAAATTTAGAATCATCTATCCTGTTAAAATCAAAATTAAACAAGTTAGAAACCACATCTATGCTCTCGCATGATTGAGTCTCCATAGGCATCTTCATTGCTTTACCAAGAGAGAAAACCACATCTTCATTATCCGTCTGCAGTCTAAGCTCTGTATTCTGCTCCTGTGAAGGTACCGGAGTGCTCTGAACATTAGGTATAGTATTCTATACGGAAACTAGAGCTGAACGACGCTGCTCGACCTCCGCTCGACCTGAGTGGTCTGGTCGAGCGAGGTGAAAATGGTCGAGCAGGGTGGTCGAGCGAGGTGAAAATGGTCGAGCAGGGTACCTGCAATCTGGTTCTGGATGTTCAGATCTATAGACGGTCGCTCGACCTCAGCTCGATCTGAATGATCTGGTCGAGTGGATGCTTCTTGGTCGAGCGGAGTCCCTGTAATCTGATTTTGGTTGTTTTGCTCCACATGTGGCCGGTCGACCGTCACTCGACCACTGGGTTTGGTCGAGCTGTGGTCGAGAGGGTCTTTCCATCTCTATTTTCTCCCACCGGCAACATTGGACCTTCATACTGTGTTCCAGACCTTAACGTGATGACTTTGCACTCTTTCGGGTTCGTTATGCTTTGAGACGGGAACATTATTTTCTCCAATGTTTATGTAAGTTGATTCACATTCCCGGTCATCTGTCCCATTATAAAGGTAAGGTCTTTCAACTGCTTAGATAAATCTGCATGATTAGCATTCAATCTGGCTTCAATGTGGTTAACTCTTACATCATTTATCGTCATGTATCGATTGAAGGTATATTCGACACTCTTCACTTCTTGCTGCTGCATACTAGGTCCCCTTTGTGTCAACTCTGAAATCTGCTTATGCTGGGACTCTAGTAGCTTGTTGGTGTTAGTTAGACTAGAGAATATCTCATCATCCTTATTCAGATTTACCACTTGATGTTCAACCTGTGCTACCTTACCAAGTACATATGTGCCTTTTACTCTTTCCGTAGGCCAGTCATGTGAATTCATACAGATGTCTTTAAACAACTTTTCTTCTTCAAGTGCTGTCTTAGATAACAGCACTCCTCCTGATGATGCATCAATAAGAATACGCAACTCACAATCCAATCCATAGTAGAAGATGCTTATGTACTGAGCTTTAGACATTCCCCGCCGTGGGCACCGCCTGAGCATGTCTTTAAACCTATCCCACGCCTCATGAAATTTCTCACCCTGATTCATAACAAATTGGGTGATCTCTTACTTCATTCTTAAGATCCTTGAGGGTGGCATGTATCTCTCCAAGAACTTCTGCTGCAGTTGGTCCCATGTAGTGCAATCTATTGCATCAAGAGTCTCATACCAAGCTTCCGCCCTATCAATTAAAGAGAACTTGAATAGGGCGATCCGCCTAGCATTATCATTAGCTCCATCACCCTTTTGAGTGTTTGCATAACTAAGGATCTTTTGAGGTGCTAATATGGATCTTCAAATGAACTCCCAGAAAACGGATTCTTCTCCACCATGTTGATAAGAGTGGGATGTATCTCAAAATCATCTTCCAACTTTCTCCTATCAACCCCATGTTGCCAATTCCATAGTTCGTGAAAATTTCACGTATGACAACATTATCTGGATTCTGCCTTGCTCCGACCATGTCTAGCTCAATGTGTTGTCTTTTTATTTATTTCCTCTCCTTTTCCTAGCGCACAAGTACCTCAGAAAAATTCAAGATTAGATATAAATAAATAATCACAAATAAAATTCTTAATCAACTAGAAATAATAAAATCAATAATAACAGCCGTCCTTGGCAACGACGCCAAAAATTGATGCGCGTTTTCTTTGCACGCAAAATTAATCCCCAAGTATTAAGGATATCCGTTGCAGCTTAAACAAGCGACCAAGTTAAATATCGAACCCAAAGAACGGCTGATGCTCATTTTTTTTTCACACAAAATTAATCCCCAAGTATTAAGGATATCAATTGCAGTTTAAGCAAGCGACCAAGTGAAATATCAAACCCAAAGGATGGCGTATTATCAATTTAATTATTAACTAAATTAAATAAGACGAATTGGCAATAAAATTGTGAATTTATTATAAACTACTAAACAATGAATTAAAATAACATTTAAAATAAAATCACTTCAGAAGGATACGAAAATGGATTAAGTAGGAGAATAGGTAGCTCAAGGATAATCCAGTTTCACTCATTAATCTCCCTTTCGTGTGTCAATATCCGACACTGCCTTGTGGAATATGTATGCATCACTAAGCCATGCAAATCTACTCTATAGACACAAGTAAATAAGCGTGTAACACGTGTGAATAACCTTGGAGCAAGAGATATAATTTCACCCCCTTTCTTGGTACTATCAGTATCAATTATTTCCCCCTAGGATTGGTACTCTAACCCGATACGATCTCCCTTTAGAGGTACTATAAAATTATCCTCTTTATCCTACTTATTAATCCGAATTAGATTCATTTAACAAGTATTCATATATGATAGTTCTCATGAAGCTTCGGAGTCCCCTCACTTATAATAGTTAATGATGCACAAAACAACTCTGAATAAGAATTAAAAACTCATAGTCATATATAAACTAAACCACAAGTAGTGTTGTACAGAGTATACACATGAAGGTTCAATTAACTTATAAAAACCTTCAAAACCCTAGATCTACCAAAACAGTTCTAGCCCATGATGTTGCGAAGAACGATCATGGGGGTTGGATAGATCTTACCCATATGTTCGGAAAATAAAAAATAAATTAGGAAACGATAAAAACCCTAGATTTGGGCATCGTCGCGTCCTTCTCCGCCTTGAATCCTCCTCTTGGTTCTCCTCTTGATTCCACAGATGAATCTTCACAGTGATGGATGGATAGAGGAAAGGATGTGGATGATGGTTGGGGGTGATCCTCCCTTGCGGGGTGTAGGATGATAGTGTTGTTGTCCTCCAATCCAATCTAATGAATAATGATGTGATCCACATCCCCTTTTATACTTGTAAGCTCTCCTTATGGATCTAGGAGGGCTTTTAAGAAGAAAACATGTAAAAACACGCACTAGGGGTGTAAAAATCATATTCGGAGCTGTCCCAGGCACGTGGTTCGACCATAGTTCGACCTACACGCTTGATCGAACCATGGCCGAATCAAAATCAACAATTTAACGCACTTCAGACGTATGGTTCGACCACGTCACGAGTGGTTCGACCACTGGTTCGGGTCGAACTAGCTTGCGCAGTCACACCGTTTGGTGTATAACTTACACATCTGAGCTTCGATTTGGGTGATTCTTGCGCTCAAGCGATCCTCTCTTCCTTGGATTTCTATCAATATAAAGAAATCTTAGAAACTCCAAGATTTGAATGTGTAACATGCCATGTAAAGTAGCACAGCCGTTAGGTTCGGCATAGCTCGCGTGACGTAACTATTTTGATCATAACTTCTCGTTTGGATTCCGATTAAAGTGTTCTTTATGCCAAAACGATCCTCTCTTCAGCGGCTTTCCAACCATATATCACATTTTCAATTACGAGCTCTATAGGAATATAGAAAATTCACATAAGTTGAATGTGCATTTTTTAGCATTCATACACAAGTTGCACCTTTTCTCCAACTTTGAACTTTTAATCCTTTTTCCACCTAAAATACAATAAAACACCTCATACACACCCTTTTCTCACATATATTGAATATAAGATACTTGTGCTATTATATGACATTAATTCCCATCAAAAAGGTGTTAGATTGGACACTAAAATACGCTTATTTTCACTCTCATCAATCCCCCAAACTTACCCGTTGCTCGTCCTGAGGCAACAAAAGAAGAATAAAGAGAGAGAGAGAGAGAGTATGAAAATCAGCGGGAAAACAAGGACTACGACTAACATGCCATGCACAATACAATTGTCCTCAACTTAGGTCATGCAACTTTCATTATATGTAATAATCAATTCATAGCATACAAGATAAGCAATCACCACCAATCCAAATGATCAATTGACATGTTCTCACGAGAAGTATATATCACTTGCACTCAAGTTTAAAAGATGTACACTTATGGGTTAAGGTGTTTACGCTCAGATTCAATTCAAGTGCATGCGTAACCATAAGCTTGCCTATTGTCTCAACTCTCCTTTTACTTGTAGCTAGCAAATCATGGATCAAAAAAGTTTTTATTTAGTTGTAATGTAGGTTCTTTGGAAAAGGTAGGAAATTTATGGATAAGTGACTTAAAACTCGGATCAATCAAGTTGCAATTTCTCTCGATCTTTCATTTGTCCTCATCACTTTCAATCAAGCACAACATCCTCTTCAAACTCTCTCATCTTTCTCCTTCAAGCACAACATATTTTTTCAACTTTTTCTAGCTCTTCAACTCCATCATTCTCCTTTTCTTCACCCTTTTTTTTCATTTTTTTTCTTTCTTTTGAGGTACCAGTTTTGGGCACTACCTCTCACATAATCCATAGGGTATTAGATTTAAGCACTACCCTAGGGTGTTTGTTTCTATAAAGTACTAGATTTGAGCACTACTCCATAAATTTTCCTTTTGATCCTTAATATTCTTCCTTCATCATCCATCCAATCACACTCTCTTCAGTTAAGCTTTATTGGCTATCAAAAGAATGGATATAAAAAGGCTCAATGGGCTGACTAGGGATTTAAATGAATTCAGGTAAAGTATATGGGAAAAGATGGGCTATAAATCAAAGATGGCCTAATATCATTTCCATAATCCACTAGACTAATCTTAAATATTTAAGGAGACTCAAGGCAAGTTCTAGAATACACGCACAAGAACGATACTCACCAGAAAAGAAAATATCATGTGATTATGTATTATGATCAACAAGGCTCAAAATCTCAAATGGGTTTTTAACAAGTAACAGAGCACTCTTCATGGTAAGCAATATCCCACAAGTACACATAGAACTTCATATCACAACATAATTCAAGTACACTTCCTTCATCAATTTCAAGAGCATATGAATTTTAGGCACAATTTAAACAAAATAAGCTCATGTGGATAACCAAAACCAAAAACTCAATCCTTCCACTCTCATGAATTAAAAGCACACATAAAAATTAGAATAAGAAAACGAGGGCACCTGATTTTCATCCTTTAAAGTATGAACGAGTTCCTCGAGTTGTTCAACTCGATCAGGTCAAAGCCTCAGTTTACATGTTTCTATCATCAAAGCTCAAACTACCTCATCATCACAGGATTCATAAATAATAATATAGGAGAACTATAAGAAAGACTAAATTGACTATCTAATCGACTCCACACACTAGAAACACCAACACAACACATTAAATATTAGGTAAGTTGCAAAAAATCGACATAACAACACTGGTTATAGTATCAATATGCCTAAAAAATCAACCTCCTAACAAACAAACAACCAACGAAAGGAAAAATTATACCATCGGTGCTCATAAGATAAGCCAAGTACATTACATTATACCATCAGTGCTCATAAGATAAGGTAAGTACATAACACCCCCCAAACTTAGTAAAAACGTAAGTTGAAACTAAGTTTGAAAAGAAATGTAATTTCCGAAACGTGAGCACTTCAAATATAATAACTCCTCACTCACACAAAAGAAATTAAAGGAAGGGACAAGCCCCCAACAAGCGCTCAAGTTTAGCGTCAGAGAGTCACGACGGTTTACCGCTTTTTGAACTACTGGATCGGAGGATGGTTTTCTCGCATCCTCACCTTCAAATACTTTCTTTCCCTCTTCTAGTCTCACTTAGAACCTCTAATTTCTTGGTTATAAAAATATGATCCTCAGAATTTCCTTCCTCCCATGGCTGTCTAGACTCCTCCTTGTCAATCTTCCACTCAAATTCAGAGTCATCTATCCTATTAAAATCGAGATTAAACAAGTTAGAAACCACATCTATGCTCTTGCATGATTGAGTCTCTATGGGCATCTTCATTGCATGATCGTTCGACTTGAACGGCTGGTCAAACGGACCTCTTGGGCATTACTGTGCAGTCTCACAGTTTCGAGCATAACTTAAGCATCCGACCTCCGATTGAGGTGATTCTCAAGCGAAAACAATCCTCTCTCCCGTGGATTTTCATTCCACCCTCTTAAGAGCTGGTTTGACTAAGACCTTTGTTTAACTAAGGTCGAACCAGCCAGCGACGGTCTCTAGAACGTTCCCAGGTTTGACTTATTATGGGTGGTTCGACCAAGGGCCTTGGTCAAACCGGGGTTGAACTGGCTTCCTGAAGCTAGCATCATCGGTCCCTCATACTGCATTTTGGACCTCAATGCGATGGATTTGCACTCTTTTGGGTTCATTATACCATGAGATGGGAACATTCCTTTCTCCAACGTTTGTGTCAATTGATTCACGTTCTCGGCCATTTACCACATCATCAAAGTAAGGTCCTTCAACTGCTTAGATAAATCTGCATGGTTAGAGTTTATAGTAGCCTCAAGATAATCAACCCTTGCATCATTCCTAACCATGTATCGATTGAAGGTATCTTCAACACTAGCCTTCACTTCTTGCTGTTCCATACTAGGCCCTCTTTGTGCCAACAATATAATCTGCTTCTGCTGGGACTCTAGTAGCTTGTTGATGTTAGCTAGACTAGAGATGATCTCATCATCCCTATTCGGCTTTACTGTTTGATATTCAACATGTACTACCTTGCCAAGTACATATGATCCTCTTACTCTTTCCATAGGCCAGTCACGTGAATTCATAGAGATGTCTTAAAATAACTTTTCTGCTTCAAGTGCTGTCTTAGATAATAGCGCTCCTCCTGATGATGCATCAATAAGAATTCACGACTCATAATCTAATCCATAGTAGAAGATACTTATGTATTGAGCCTTAGACATCCCATGCTATGGGCACCTCCTGAGCATGTCTTTAAACTTGTCCCACACCTCATAAAATTTCTCACCCTGATTCATAATAAATTGAGTGATCTCTTGATTCATGCTTAAGATCCTTGAGGGTGACATGTATCTCTCCAAGAACTTCTGCTGCAGTTGGTCTCATGTAGTGCAATTTGTGGCATCAAGAGTCCCATACCAAGCTTCTGTACTATCAGTCAAAGAGAACTTGAATAGGGCGATCCGTCTAGCATAATCATTAGCTCCAGCATCCTTCTGAGTGTTTGCATAACTAATGAATCTTCTGAGATAATGAAATGGATCTTCAAAACAATCTCCAGAAAATGGATTCTTCTCTACCATGTTGATAAGAGCGGGATGTATCTCAAAATCATCATCTTCCCCCTTGCTCCTATCAAACCCATGTTGCCAATCTCATAGTTCGTGCAAATTTCACGTATGGCAACATCATCCGAATTCTGCCTTGCTTTGGCCATGTTTAGCTCAGTGTGTTATTCGTTCCTTTCCTTCCTCTCCTTTTCTAGTGCACAAGTACCTCAGAAAAATTCAAGGTTAGATAGAATTAAATAATCACAAATAAAAATCTTAATCAAACTAGAAATAATAAAATCAATAATAACAGTTGTCCCCGGCAATGACGCCAAAACTTGATGCGCGTTTTCTTTGCATGAAAAATTAATCCACAAGTATTAAGGATATCAGTTGCAGCTTAAGCAAGCGACCAAGTGAATTATCGAACCCAAAGGACGGTTTATTATAAATTTAATTATTTAATAAATTAATTAAGACGAATTGTGGAAATATAGTTCGTGGAATTTAATTATAATCTACTAACCAATTAATTAAAATAACAATTAAAATAAAAGCACTTCAGTAGAATACGAAACTAGATTATCCTAAAGCTACATATTCTTCTACTTGATCCACTTTCGTATTCTTCTGAAGTGCTTTTATTTTAATTGTTATTTTAATTAATTAGTTAGTAGATTATAATTAAATTCCACAAACTATATTTCCACAATTCGTCTTAATTAATTTAGTAAATAATTAAATTGATAATACGCCATCCTTTAAGTTCGATAATTAACTTGGTCGTTTGCTTAAACTGCAACTGATATCTTTAATACTTGGGGATTTATTTTTCATGCAAAGAAAACGCGCATCAAGTTTTAGAGTTAAATATCAAACCCAAAGGACGATGTATTATCAATTTAATTATTTATTAAATTAATTAAGACGAAGTGGCAATATAGTTTGTGGAATTTAATTATAATCCACTAAACAATGAATTAAAATAACAATTAAAATAAAAGCACTTCAGAAGAATACGAAAGTGGACCAAGTAGGAGAATAGGTAGCTCTAGGATAATCTAGTTTCACTCATTAATCTCCCTTTCATTTATCAATGTCCGACTCTGCCTTGTGGAATATAGACGCATCACTAAGCCATGCAAATCTACTCTATAGATACAAGTAAATAAGTGTGTAACATGTGTGAATAACCTTGGAGTAAGAGATATAATTTCACCCCCTTTATAGGTACTATCAGTATCAATTATTTCCCTAGGATTGATACTCTAACCCGATATGATCTCCCTTTATAGGTACTATAAAAATATCATCTTTATCCTACTTATTAGCCCAAATTAGATTCAATTAACAAGTATTTATATATGATAGTTCTAATGAAGTTTCGGAGTCCCCTCACTTAGAATTATAACAGGGAATTATGCTCAGTAGTGAACGCACTCAATCAATAACCAAGATATGTATTCAGACTCTACATAATAGTTAATGATGCACAAAACAACTCTGAGTCTGAATTAAAAATGCATAGTCATATATAAACTAAACCACAAGTAGTGTTGTACAGAGTATACACACGAAGGTTCAATTAACTCATAAAAACCTTCAAAACCTAGATCTACCAAAACATTTCTAGGCGATGATGTTGCGAAGAACAATCATGTGGGTTGGATAGATCTTACCCATATGCCCGGAAAATAAAAGATAAATTAGAAAATGATAAAAACCTTAGATTTAGGAGTCGTCGCGTCCTTCTCCGTCTTAAATTCTTCTCTTGGTTCTCCTCTTGATTCCACAGACGAATCTTCACAGTGATGGATGGATAGAGGAAAGGATGTGGATGATGGTTGGGGGTGATCCCCCCTTGTGGGGTGTAGGATGATTGTGTTGTTGTCCTCCAATCCAATATAATTAATAACGAAGTGATCCACATCCTCTTTCATACTTGTAAGCTCTCCTTATGGACCTAGGAGGGCTTTTTAAGATGAAAACATGCAAAAACACGAACTAGGGGTGTAAAAATCAGATTCGGAGTTGTCCCAGACACGTGGTTCAACCATGGTTTGACCTACAGGCTTGGTCGAACCATGGTCGAATAGAAATCAGCGATTTAACGCACTTCAGGCATATGGTTCGACCACGACACGAGTGGTTCGACCACTGGTTTAGGTCGAACCAGCTTGCGCAGTCACACCGTTTCACGTATAACTTACACATCTGAGCTCCGATTTGGGTGATTTTTGCGCTCACGCGATCCTCTCTTCCTTGGCTTTCTATTACTATAAAGGAATCTCAGAAACTCTAAGATTTGAAGGTGTAACAAGCCATGAAAAGTAGCACAGCCGTTAGGTTCTGCACATCTCGCACGGCGTCACTATTTTGATAATAACTTTCTCGTTTGGATTCCTATTGAAGTGTTATTTATGCCAAAATGATCCTCTCTTCAGCGTATGTCCAACCATATATCACACTTTCAATTACGAGCTCCACAGGAATACAAAAAAATCACACAATTTGGACGTGCGTTTTTCAGCATTCATACACAAGTAGCACATTTTCTCCTACTTTGCAATTTTGATCATTTTTCTACCTAAAACACAATAAAACACCTCAAACGTACCTTTTTCTCACATATAATATTGAATATAAGATACTTGTGTTAATATATGATAACAATTCACATAAAAAAAGTGTTAGATTGGACACTAAAATACGCTTATTTTAACTCTCATCAACGGCGTATTATCAATTTAATTATTTACTAATTAATTAAGACGAATGGCAATAAAAGATGAGATTTTAATCATCAACTACTAAACAATTAGTTAAATAAAAAATAAAATAAAGTATCACTGGAAGAATGCGAAAGTGGACCAAGTTTGGAGAATAGGTTGCTCTAGGGCAATCCAGTTTTACTACTTAATTTTCCTCTCAAGTGCAGACCGACTCTGCCTTGTGGACTATGGACACATCACTGAACCATGCAAATCTACTCTATAGACACAAGTAAATATGCGTGTAACACGTGTGAATAACCTCAGAGCAAGAAACATAATTTCATCCCCTTTCTAGGTACAATCAATATAAATTATTTTTCACGTCTGGAATCTAACCCGATATGATCTCCCTTTATAGGTACTATAAAATTACCCTCTTTATCCTACTTACTAATCCAAATTCAATTCAATTAATAAACATTCATATATGATAGTTCTAATGAAGTTACGGAGTCCCCTCACTTAAAATCATAATATGGAATCTTGTTCAGCGGTGAACACACTCAATCTACAACCAAGATATATATTCAGACTTTATATACTAATTGAAGATGCACAAAACGACCGTGAATTTGGATTAAGAAAGCACAATCATATATAAAATCAATCAACAAGTAGTATTGTACGTAGGACACAAAAGAGAGTTTAATTGATTCATAAAACCTTCAAAACCCTAGATCTACCAAAATGGTTTTAGCCCATGATGTTGTGAAGAACAATCATAGGGGTTGGATAGATCTTACCCATATGTCTGGAAAATACAAGATAAATTAGGAAATAAATAAAATCCTAGATGCGGGTGTCGTCGCGTCCTTTTCCGTCTTGAATCCTCCTCTTGGTTATCATCTTGAATCTTTAAAGTGATGGATGGATGGATGAAAGGATGCGGATGATGGTTGGGGTGTGATTCCCCTTGTGGGGTGTAGGATGATTGTGTTCATTTTCCTCACATGAATAATGATGTAAAATATATATAGCTGTGAGAGGGGAATTACATAAGGAAATAAAAGATATGGGTGAATCATGGAGGATTATGTGATAAGGAGATTAATTATGCTCCAAGAAATAGGTAAATTTCGGAAATTTTCGGAATTCTCGCTGGCAGCTGTGCGACCTCACGATTTTGAGCATAACTTCCTCGTCCGAATTTCGATTTGAGTTATTCTTATACTCACGTGATCCTCTCTTCCTTGGTATAGTCTTATAAAAACTTTAACATTTTAAGGTATAACAAGTCACAAGTGGCACAATCGTGCTGAGCAGGAACAACTTGCGCGACGTCACCATTTTGATCATAACTTTCTCGTTTGGACTCTGATTGAAGTATTCCTTATGCCAAAACGACTTTCTCTTTTGTGGCTTTCCAACCATGTATTACACATTCATTTTTGAGCTCCACACGAACACATTAAAATTACACAAGTTGGACGTGCGTTTTCTAATATTCTTGCACAAGTTGCACCTTTTCTCCAACTTTGCAGTTTTGATCCTTTTTCCACTTAAAACACAATAAAAAATCTCAAATACACCTTTTTCTCAAATATATCGAATATAAGATACTTATGCTAATATATAATAATAATTCCCATCAAAAGATGTTAAATTGGACAATCAAACACGCTTATTTTCACTCTCATCAACTAGTCCCACCATCACAGTCCCATTTGGTTTTGGACCCAATAGTTATGGTTTTGGTCCCAAAGAATTTTTCCATGCATTTCTGGTCCCACACATTATTTTATGTGCATTTTTCACCCCAAACCAACGGAAGCCGTCAAATGATATTACATGACTGTAAGTTCATCAATTTTATCCCAAAATTAAAGCCAAAACTAATTCCCCCAAAAAAAAACCCTAATCGCTTTACATTCCCATCTCATCCCATCCATAAATTTTGTGATGAATTCTGAATCTGATCGCCTCTGAATGAAGTATCAAATGGATCTTTTAGATCTAAAAATGCAGAAAGAATCAATGGCCCCCAGCAGATTGTACCTTTCTATTACATTCAAAGAAGTCGATCATCTTCTCCATGACGAAGCGGCTACCGTATGAGTACCGAAACTGCCACAACTTGTTACGCCTCGTTCTTGAAAATGCAGCAGCCCTTTCTCGTCAGACTCGTGAGGGTTATAAATTTGGGGATTACATAAAATGTCGTGTGATTAAGGTTCTTCTTCAAATTTGGGGGTTACCAGTCTCTCAAAATTTTCTTCGATAATTTTGTTCTTGATTTGGGTAAATTTTTGTTCTTCGATTTAGGGTTCTTCAATTTAGGTGTATTACTGTTCTTTGATTTAGGGTTCTTCGATTGTCCAAGAGAGCTTTCCTGAATTGGGATTAACCCAAAAAGATTGCATCATAATGAGCTAGATTGAATCCATAATTCTCTACATTGCTGGTTATCCATCCAAAACCCTACCTAAAGTGCTGCTTCAGGGGAAGGCTCTGTTCAAGAACTTCTTCAAAGCGAAGTCGGACTTTGTGCGAAGCCCGATTCTTGAAACCAGGCTTGAAGGTCTGTGGAAGAGACTAATGGAAGAAGATTCACCATTAGTGATACAGAATCCATATGGTGGAATGATGAGCAAGATTTCAGAATCTGAAAACCCATTCCCCCACAGAGAAGGAATCATATTCTGTCTAGTTCGTGTGAATTTATTTAAGTTCATGGTGGCTTGTTGGTTTTGTTTTGCATATTCTGTCTTTTCGATCAAATGGAAGGAGCATGTCTACAACCTGTTGTTTTATTTCCATTTTATTTCTGTTTCCTATGGTATCTTTATTTGGGCATTGATTGCTCACTTGTTTGCTTGAGTCGAGCGTTGGAGAAGATTTCGAGGGTAGCGAGGCGGCGGAGGTCGCGCCAGTAGTCGCTATAGGGGGCGAAAATGAGGGTGGAGTAGTTGTAACTGATGTACTTGTCGATGAGGAAGCGGGGGCAGTTGGCGACAACGACGTCGTTTGGTGAAATACTAGTCGACTATGGCGGGGGAGGAGACGACCACGATGAGGCGGGTCCTGAATCGGAGCGAGAAGATAGGGTAGTTTTAGAGAGAGAGAGATTGGTAGATGCAGTGGAGGGGGAATTTGAGGAGGTGGAGGTGGCCTATCAGAGGAAGAGGGGGAAAAGGGAGATGGAGGAAGCTTTCGTTTTGGAGATGAATAGAGCTTGATGGCGATCACCAGAAGAGGGGAGAGAAAACAAATCTTGCATTTTTGGTCCCAATTGTCTAGTGGGACGAAAATTGCTTAACGGAGTAATGGAAAACTTAATGGCAGGACTATTATTGCAAGAAAAAAATGTTTGAGACTGAATTCAAGACTTTTGGGTCCAAATCCAAATGGGACTGTGACGGGTAAGACTAGTATTGCAATTTTCTCTATATTTATATAATAATAATATATTTACTCATATAATAATAATAATAATAAAAATAATAATAATTATTGAATAACATATATCAAGGTATACATATTGGAAGAACAAGTTGATCCAGTAAATGATTGGCAGGGGAGTAACCACGTAGCCACTCAGGTAACTTTTGTTGAGTAACACGTATCCCCTCCTCTTTGTATCTACGTAGAAACAGTGGGTGAATAAGCGAGCCTACCCTTATTGGGGTAATTATTACCCTATTCTAAGATTTTACTGTAAATACACCTTAAGCTTACACATACTTACTGCACCACCATATACGACACACACACATATATATAGTTTGTACTTGCTACAGAGAGGGAAGGAGGAAGTGAACTAGAGGTACGTTCGCTGTTAAGTTAAGATTTTTATCACATTATATGTTAAAGTGATTCTCTTGTCACGTAAACTTTAAATATTAAACCCACATGTCTCAAACTTCTGTCAACGAGGATAAAATATTATAGTGTTATATCTTAAAATGCTCACCTCTTAGCGTAGATTCCAAGCACTAAAATCATTTGTTGTTTCAGTGTCTTAATTGTTAGATATTTACTATTGAAATTTTCATGGATGGAGTAATACATTATATACTATCTTGAAGCATTTCTTACAAGGATCACCTCCATATAATTTATTTTAAGTTTGGATGTAAAATAAACCTGCATTAACACGTAGAGTTGAATTTTGGTCACATTTTCTTGTAATATTTTAATGCATGGTTATAACCCTCGTCTTATAAGGAACACAATGGTGTTTTCAGAATTTTAATTAGAATTGTATAAACCTAGTTGGAACAATATGCAATAAGTTTAAAGTTTAGGGAATATAAAATGAGAATTTAAAAATAGAAAGAATTAAATTATAATTATTAAAAACTTACAAAAAATTCACGTCAGATGCATAAATCACATTTGGTATGAAAAATGTTTTAAATATTATATTTTATTTTTACCTTTAGAAAATTTTTTATTTAATTCTTATTTTATTTTATTTTTATTTAATTCTTATTTTATTTTAGTAAAATTCTCGTTTCTCATCCGATTTAATTATAGTTAATATTATCAATACCCATATTTTATTATCTATAATATAAGATTAAAATTAGAAATATAAATTTTACCTTTATTTTAAGAAAAACAATAAATTTAGACATTTTAAACTTAGTTTAGCACATTCTTTCAGGAATCAAATATGTCAATAATCAGTCATAATTTTCTACTCAACTTAAGGTAGGGGTAACTTCTACTCTTTACCGGTATTATTGCATTCCATGTTTATAATTGCTATTTTTAATATGTGCACGTAATAGATGTGTGTATATACTATTGGAATATATTTCCACATTGCAGTTCCATACTAATTGATATATTGTTGGACACAGCCGGAGTCGGCGCTAATTGACATATTGGCGGATTTTGAGCCGTCGCGTCGCTGACATATATTTATCATCTGCCACATTATTTTATTTTATATATTTTTCTTATTTATACATATTAGCAAATGCAATCATTGATGTTCTCCTACTGAGTGTATTTTCGACACTCACCCTGTTATTTGAATTTCAGATTCCAGAAGGTGAAGAAATGTGACTTAAGTGGATTTTTCATCTTTGCGATATTTACATATTTTGTAAAAGAATCTACTTGATGTCGTACTATCACTTATCACATTAGTTCTTGTCCTAGAACATCATATTACGACTTCCGCTTATATGCTACTTTTAGTGACGCCCATGTTTTAGAGCGACTCTTCTATCTATTTATTTAATTGTTTATGTACTCGTTTATTTTATTCTTTAAAAAAATGTGAGAATATCCTTATTAAAAGAATTTAGGGCATTACAGGTGGTATCAGAGCAGGTCTAAAATTTAGATAGATATGCGATAAACATATATATTTATGTGCCCCTACTTGAAAATATTTGCATTTATGTGTTCTATTTGAACTAGTAAAAAACTCGTGCGTTGCATGGAATAATATAAAACTTTTATTAAAAAATAATATTGTATATTATATCAAAAAATGTGTAATATAAATTTATTAAAAAAATATTATTGTATATTACATAAAATAATGTGTAATATAAATAATTTGCACACATAATTCATAAAAGAATAAAGTATTGTTTTGCAATTACCTTCCAATTTATGTATTCCAAATAAATAAATAAATGGTTTTAAAATTTTTGGGTGTCTATCAACATTTTTAAAGAGACGATAGAATTTTGGTCTCATGAGTATTTATACGGGATAGACGAAAGAAAAAGAAGGGGAGGAGGGGAGGTTGTTGGAAAAGATGAATGAAAATGACTTTGTTTGGAATATGAGTGAATATCTATTTGTTTTTAACTCCTAAGTTTCCAATACAAAACCAAAGAAGTTTTAGTTCATTTATTTAGATATTCTTACCGTAAATGTTAGAAGTTAATAATCGTTTCATTAAAAAAAATTATATTTATTGAAAAAACAAAATGATTCTTAGTAAAAAAAAGAGACGAATTAAGTGGAATTATTCACATATAGTGTAGAAATAATTAAAATGTGACTACCAAATCCATATAATAATTTTTTATTTTTTAAGAAATATGAGTAATTAATACTACTACTATTTTTACTACTCCTTAGACTCATTTTATGATCAGTGCATAGTTATATTAGTGATTTTTTTAATAAAATATGATACTTGTATGTTATGTAATTAAACTGTTTAATTCGTATGATAAATAAAATAATAACTAACGAAAATTTAATTAAAAAAAGAAAGTGAAATGATCTTATTGTGACGACACAACTACATACAATAGTTGAAGTAATTGATTTGAATTTGGACTGATATATTTCATTTCACTGTTTTTATATTAATACGGATCAAGTTTTGTATAAGGCCATTTATGGAGAAACTATATTACTTTTTTTTAATTAGTTATCACATTTTTTTTTATAAATTATTTACTTCATTTCAGTGTTCATGTATTAATTAATACTGATCAAGTTTTGTCTACGGGCATTTATGGAGGTCATTGCAGTGACAGGGACATTTCTGAAATATTTATATATGTACTATTTTATTTTTCTTATGAGATTGATAAAATTTCCTTGAAATCCATTTATATGTGTATTTTTTTCACGGGCAGGAATTTTGTTAAAATTTTTTTTTATCTAAGCTTGGACTGTGCTTGATCCGTGTAGGGTACCCGCTTATTTTGTGAATCCGTATCAGTATCCGACTAAAAAACAACCCATACTCATCTCATTTAAAAAAATTATTATGGTACCCGTACCTATCCCATACTCATTTATTAATACAATCCCTCAATCTATAATACGCATGTTCCTTTTTAGCGGTAAGAAAATCAAGAAACAGTGCATTTTAAATATATCTTTACATGCAATAATTACAAAGACATTCATGCATGATGTATATACTCTCTCCGTCCGCTTTCAAGAGTATCATTTCCCTCTAATAGGTTGGAACCCTTGAAAGCGGACGGAGGGAGTACATTCTTTGAACATGTTACATGCCATTATTTACACGCGAATATAAATAAAATAAAATAATTTTGAAAATTCACATAGATATATTAAAATAAGAGATAAGTTTATTTTCCTTAATAAAAAATTACTGAAAATGAGTTTTTAATTATGTAAAAAATCTCAATTCAAACAATTTTGATAACCTCCCTAAACAATACATTTTTACATCTTATTTGTCACAAAGCATTATGTTCAAATCTTTTCTAGTTGTAACTCTTGAAACTGCAATGTTCAATTATCTTTTCTAGTTATTTACAAATTCTATCAAACTTACTTATTCAAACCTTATAAGTGGGTAATAAATGAATATAGAACTGCAAAGGAAATACAAAAACATAAGAATGAAAGAAAATATAACTACAGTGAATAGGTGATTGAAGGGTATCAAAGACATTACCGTTCAAAAATATCTATCACCCATACCTGTATTCAGTTTAATTCCATCACCCATATCCGTATCACCCGAATCTACAACATAACTTTTGAAAGTTGACATATTACAAATTCTACCAAACTTCCTTATTCGTACTTTATCGATAAACTATTAATGAATATGATCCTACAAAGGAAATACAAAAACATAAAAATGAAAGAAAATATAACTACTAAAAAAGAGTGATCAAAGGGTTATTAAATCCATTACCAAAGATAAATACCAATCACCCGTACCTATATTCAGTAAATGTCCATCACCCATACCCGTATCAGAACATGATATGTTCAATAACAACTACTTTAATCAACTGATAGTTAAAAAAAAACTCCTTATACATTTAGAGACTTATATTTATAATTAAAAAATATTTAGAATACTTAAACACATATATCCTTGTGCAAAATATGGATGACAACGGGTAGGTTATCCACTTATTTTGGGTACTCGTGTCTGTATTCATTTATAAATTAAATACATGTATTCGTACTCATCTCATTAAAAAATTCATTATAATACCCCGTACCCATTTTAAATTCGTTTATCACTATCCGTGAATTACTCGTTTAATATTAATTTATTATATATATATATATATATTATTTAAAGTTTAAATTAATATTTTAACTAAAATAATCTATTATGCAAGTAATATTTAATTTTAAAATTTGTTGCCAACGTGTATGAAGTAGTGGAAGCTTAGTTTGATGAACCGACTAAAAATGTGAATTTGTGATTTTCGCATTGTAATTTAATAAATTGATTATATAGAATCTTTTCTTCAGTGTTAATGATGGGAATACACGAAGCAAAAAAAAATTTAAAAATTCATCTATATAAGATACACATGTTGCTTCTCATCCACTCTTCTAGTGATAACTATTTGCCAATAAATGTTCTCATTATTAAGAGATTTAGCATCCTCTTAGGTTTTTCGCTTGGCATGTCTTGAGGTGAATCACAGTCACATTGAATTGAAGCACCGAAACACATTTTCTTGAAATATATATTGAACCAAAGATAATAATTAAGTAGGAATTGTCTTCCTCAGATAGTTTTTTTATTAAAAAAAAAGAAATCCAAATAATGCCCGGAAAAATAATCATTTTAAGAAATCTAAGCACTTTTTGCTACTAATGTTGTTTAAAAAAAATGCCTTGATTGCCATGCCAACTGAAATTCAAACTTATTTCACATATGTGTTGATCTTTGATTCTAAAATCAAAATAAATCAAATTATTTTTCGCCAACTAATACAAAACTTATATTTAGCATTTTATCCCTCAAGTGATGATGGGATCTTAAAACTCCATGAAATCCTTCGCACCTGTGAGATGGTGTAGCCAGGTAGTTTAGAAATGATAAAGTATATAAGAGTAATGGGAGAACAAAAAGGGAAAAAAATTTCATATAAGAACTTGTCAGTCAAATCAACAATTTCAACATCATTGCACAAATTTATAAAATTAGCTTCAAGGACTTACATGCATCAACTATTCTCATCACACAATAATCTACATCCTTGTAATATTCAATATAAATGTGAACCCAATATTGCGGGCAATCTAATTTTGTCTGCAAAACCAATCAAATTCTCCACTTCATAATTCATACTACCAACAAATACTCCAGACATGCTCAACATCATTGAAGTAAATACCAGGTGTGATAGTACGAAATCGCTGTTGTCCAACAATCCATTTATAAAACATAAAAGAAGGCAACTCTTACCCACACCTGGAAGAGACATAGAAATGTCAACACCTTAATACACTCTTAACATATGAAAATTTGATATAAAAAAATATTAAATTTAGTTTCAAAAACTAATTTAGAGTTGTAATCACAACCAATCAAACAGAATAACAAAATAAACCAAAGTTTAATTAATTCGCAAAGATGATATAAGATAATATTGAAAAGGGGTGAAAAAATATATGCTCCAAAGTTTTGACAATTGAAGAAAATATAATTCTCTAAAAATAGAAGAGATTGAGCTCAAAAAAGCTGAAAAACAAAGCAAGAAAATTGACATATAGCCCATATTAGATGAATAATGGAGAGGAAACTACAGAAAGCCCATATTTTTTTCTTAAGAGTTTTATAATTTGAACTGAATAAGAACAAATAGAACCTCTAAATTCATATTATTATTTCAAGTCGCTGCATACTTAAAACATTTATCCCTCCACTATTAACACAATATATACATCATATGTAAAATCAAGTAAGAAGAGATTTAAAAGAGAAATATCGAAGCAGAAAACGTCGTGTATCTCAAAGAAATAATACAAAAATCAAGAACAAAGCAAATATAAGAGATGCATATACAACACAAATCCCGACAAATATAGGAGATACACGAACATGTTCACAGTCTCAAAGTAAAACAACAATATAGCCATTAAAGGAACCAAATCTCATCCGTATATCTCTATATTCCCAAACCTTCAACTACCCAAAACTTTCTTAAACCTTATTTGGATCAACCAATCTTGAATACCTCTATGTCAAATTAAATTTAAATTAACGATATATGTTGGAATTACCTTCAATAATGCTCCCTCCACAACAATATATGTACATAGATCTTCCGATAAAATCATAACCCAAAAATTTCTAAAACCTTAAGTCGAATACCCAATTTCGTCATATCTCAAAACATCAGGCAAGAAACCACAATTTTATTGTCTAACAATTATGCATCTAATTATCTAACATCTTAATATAAACTTTCGTACTCTATCCCAAAAATTCTCTTAATTTCACACATAAATGAATAAGACAAATAATAATAATAATAAGAGATTGCATTTGAATGAGAATTAGTAAAATAGTTTTAGGGTACAAAGTGCAAATGTTTGAATAAGCACATAATCAAACTTGTCTTTTAATGAATGGAAGAACCATTACCTAAAGATATGATATTACTCTTGGATACCACTACGCCAACAGTTTGAAAGAGAATCTTCATCATACTGATTAAGGAATAAAAAACAGCTGTTGTGTGTGTGTGCGGTGATACAAATACGTAGCATAGAAGGGAAAATACAGTTATTCCACAATATATAATCAACAAATAATGAATTATTAAATTATATATATATATATATATATATATATATATATATATATATATATATATATATATATATATATATATATATATATATATATATAATCAGATGCTAAAAAAATAAACAAAGAAAAAGTGAATGAACTTATAAAAGCTTGAATAAACTTGTATTTAGAATGTATCTATTGTAGTAAAAACTTTAACACAAAATCATTCAAGACAATCATGAAATAAAAATAACATTAGGATTCCACAACATGTGAGACAATAATATTGTCAACAACATAAAAAATACTCCCTCCCTCCCACATTAAAATTCACACTTTCCGTTTTCGTTCATCCCACATTAAATTACACCATCCAAAAAAGGAAACATCACATAAATTCCTAAACTTAAAAATACATTTTAATTACAAATTTATCACTCCCACCCAACACACACAACATACCTCATATTTTATTTATTACCTAGAAATACTAAAAATCAATAAATTTGGTCAAAAAGAAATATTTTTTAAACTCCGAAACTACAGTAACGGTGCAAGTAAACGTGGGACGGAAGGAGAATAAATTATGAAAAATAATATTGGAAATTCATATTGAAAAGAGAATTAACTGAACTAACCATTCCAGTCCCAAAAGACATATATTAAAGAGCTAATTTTGCAGAGATATTTTAATTAGGAAGAACCTCCTTTAAGAGAATTCGAATTAGTATTTTGATGATTGTATATAATTGTATTATTGAAACTTATGCATTTACAACTTAACATGTGATGAAATGGATAATTGAATTTTAGCATGGAGTTTCATTTACAGTACCTCGAGGCAATCTTCGGAGAATTAGAGAAAGAAATATTTGTAATTTTATCTATAAAAAAAGAAACTAGATAAATTCCAACATCAGTTAATAATTAGTATCCAAAATAAAGTTAAAAGAGTAAAAATCTAACAAAGAAAGCAGACAATAGAAAGTATAATAATAAAGTAATTATAAAAAATAGATGAGGAAACCACCTTGCAAATAAGATTCTTCTGAAATCACCGATAATTGGTTAATAAATATTTTCTACTCTCAATTCTCATTTAAACTTGTGGATTAAACATGATAAAAGTATGTTATTGTACTAAAAAAGATACATATTATTGCGCTATGCTTTTAGCACTTTTCCTGCCAAGATAGATACAATTACAAATACGTTTCCCATGATAACACAATAAATGCCTTTTAAGAGTGCTAATCAAGAAAAAATCTACAAAAACAAAAACAAAATTGCATCTAAAAAATCAATATTAATTTCTTTATTTATGTAATTAACACCTTTTATATGCTTAGACATTAATTATTTAAGCATCCCTTTGTCGTCCTCTCCACTAAATAATAATTATATATTGTAAATTAAAAATGCAAAAATATCCATATGATTTTCTCAAAGAAAATTTTTAACACAAGTATAACATACTAAGATCATAAATGTTTACATGGAAGAACAATACAGAACAATGAAAATGGGAAAAGTAAACCCAAACATGCACGGCAAAACCCAATAGACCATATAAGCTAACACGCCAAATGAAAAAAATGAACCAAGTTTTCAAAAACACACACGAACATGAAACAAACACCATTTACAATAAGCAAAATATAGCCTTAAGTCATAAGAGGCCAGCATAACTCCAAAAGATCAATTTAAAGCTGGTTTATAATTTCTTTGGACAAAATGGAGAAAGAAGAGTGTAGAACCAATATTATCAGGTAAGAGAACTTAATAGAGGTAATAGTTTGTTAAAAGATAAACATAAGTTATCTTATATACACATGACAAAAGTAAGAAAAATTCAATCACATCTATCAAGCGAAATTGATGCAGCAAAAGGTTGGAAATGAAAACGTCCTTCAAGTTTTATACATAAACTTTAACTTCACAATCATCCATCAAGATATAAGAAAAAATTTACATAAGTAAATAATAGGTAAGAAATTAAGATTATACCAAGAATATTTTGAGTGCGAGTCGCCCTAATAATGATCTCGGTGCGCATAGGAGTTACCTTCACCTCCACTCTGGAGTAACCATCCTCCACCTACTCTCTCATCAGAAATTCGTTTAAATCGGCGAAGAAAACCCCATCTGTCACAAATGGTTAAAAAGAACACCTTATTCCATATGCCTAAAAAACATACCTTCAAATTTCAATACAGGCAACGTACTAATACATATGTACTTCAATATACGATGGAAATCAAATTGAATGAATGAATAAGAATAAGAATAAACTTGAATAAAATTTCACATGAATAATACGGTATTCATTCAAAAAACTGAGTAAAATAGAACTTATTGAATAAATAAAATGACCATAAATAGGATTAATGTTTAAGATCAATAGAAATGGATGGTTTCTAAAATAAGTAAATTTGAAAAGAGGGGAAAATTTGAAGTTAGAAGTTCAATTTCTTATCTTAGTCACGTCCCACACGTCATTGCCGATGTGCTTAGCATGCCATGGACTCAAATCAATAAACTTTTACAAATACTACCAAAACAAAACCACCATACCTACTCAATCTTCCATATTAGCTTCAAGAAATCCAAGCAAGATACACAATGCACTCAAATTACTTGGATCATTACATAAAATTCCTAACTCTGAAAGGCTGTGAAAGCAGCTTATCAACAATTATACTTTAATCACTCTATTCTCCCAAAAAACTACACAACAAATGCACATCAAATCCATATTTAAATTCACAAAAAAAAGATGCCTTCCCCCAAAATCAAATATTGTAGTGATCTACCTTTAGAGCAGTTACAGCTGTCCAAAACAACACAAACAGAAATCTCAATCACCTACACCAATCCAAGATAGTAGAAGGAGAACATAAGTGCTCAACCCAGATCATAGAAAACCTCCAAAACACAGGGTTGCTGCAAATCTCTCTAAAATTTCAGCTTTTGCATAAAAAAAAGATGATAAAAATAATCTAATTGAATTCAGCGAAAAAACAACATAAACAATAGGATTAAAATGAAAAATCTGAGGAGGAGCGAGAACACTAGTATGGTAAAGAGTTTGATGCATCGTTGCTTGTCGTTATTGTTGCTTCAATCTATGCTGAATTCTGCAACAGAAACAAAATTCACAAAGCAAAAAACGACATATAATTTCACATCTAACTTCAGATTCTATTATAGATTATAGATTATATGAATTATTTTGTTTAAATTTTTTTAGGATTGAAGAAAAAGAAACAGAAAGAGCGCTATTACACTATTCCAGAATTTTTGTTCTTAACAATTAATTTTGTAAATTATTATTTAATAACTAAAAAAAAAGAAACTATTTTGCCAAATCTTACATCAAAAGGGGATTTGTAAATTATAATGGAAGAGTTATCTAAGAAACATGAATTCATCCGTTGCACCTATCTCTCTAACAATTTTGAAATCTACAATGGAAACTATTTTGATAAACCTTATAACCAAAATAGTTTTCTAAATATAGAAAGTTTGTAAATTATTATTTAATAACCAAAAAGAAAAAGAAACTATTTTGTCAACTCTTACATCAAAAGGGGATTTGTAAATTATAATGGAAGAGTTATCTAAGAAACTTGAATTCATCCGTTGCACCTATCTCTCTAACCATTTTGAAATCTACAATGGAAACTATTTTGCCAAACCTTGTAACCAAAATAGTTTTCTAAATATAGAGTTACCTGCACGCAGGGTAGAGGGGGCGGTCGTACGACGACGGCTTTAGTGGCGGTATAGGGATCGTAGGAGCTTGGGAAAGAGACTGCGGCTGAAATAAAATGAGATTAGGGTTTGACAATTTAATTTTGTTCATGACACTTTCTTAATTTACAAACAGGTCCAAATATTTTTTGTAAATCACAAAAAATGCACCGAAATTTTTATTTAAAATTGTGAAAGGATGATCAATGGTCTAGATGATATGCTAAAAAACAAATGGACATGATTAACAAAAATGTCAAAATAGGTAAAATTGGTCAAAATTGAGCAAATCCATTTTGCTTTTATAATAGTATAGATATAGATATTATTAAATTAAAAGGGAAACACTTGTATGAGACCGTACGTGAAATAGATTATTCGTTTTCTTAAATAATTATTACTTTTATTAAAGATATAATAAAATTTCATTGAAAATGTATTATTTTTTAATTATACGACTAATTATTCATAAAACAATTCATTGCATCACGAAAGTCTTCCTGCTTGTTCACCTTTTTGCATGTCCCCAAGTGTAGGGAATTAATTGTAGCTCAGTGTGTGATCAAGTAAAAATATCGAGATTGGAGTTAAACAAGATACACACTAATTAACTGTCACCACTAATAATTTAGACATAAAAACCTTTTGTGAATTGGAATTAATAACTAATATTGCAGAAATAAATACTAAATAAAATAAATAAATAGAAGCCACACTCAATCACAGATGTTTCAAGAGACAAGAATAAGATAATTTTAGGAAAATTCAATTTATCATATGAAATAAGACAAATAGACAAGTTAATCAAATCATGCAGAATTTTATATGAATGATCACTTAAGCATGCTAAACCACTCATGGACAAGTGAGATTTAACAATTTTAAAGAACATAAATTCCTAGGACCAAATTAATAAGATAATTTCCTATTCCCTTTAGGTACTAAGGAAATTAAATACCCACAACCCCTTATTCGCTTTCTAGGCGATTCACATGCAAAATTCTATATAGGCTAGTGCAAGAGATCTATCCTGTATAGGTATTAAAGGAATTGGATTAGGGCTTCTTTACCATATTTCTCTTTAACAATGGTCATGCAAAGACAATAAGGTATCCTATATTGATGGTCAAACAATCAAAGACTATATATTGGTCAATCCCCTTCAATTATCACGAAATAACAAATATAATCATGGAACACATTCAAACTCAATCATACATCAATCAATGATAATATCATAAAAATTAAGAAACATGATTACATTTGTCTAAAATAAAATGTCAACAAGGAATAAATATTTTGCAAAAATTATAATCTTAGATGTATAAAATCTCAAATTAGCATGATAAACTTTCAAACCCTAAAACTATAAAGAGGAAACTAGCCCATGGTATTACAAGTAACAACCATGGTAAAAGATGAAAACTTACCCATGAGTCTATAAATCAACAATAAGAAATTAAATAAGGAAGAAAAACCCTTGTCTGGAATAATTCACCGTCTTCTCTTTCCATCTTGATGATCCTCCTTCGTTCTCCTTCTCAAGTAGCAAACATTGTGACTGAGTGTGATAGGTGATGGATGAAAGGACGGTAAAGGGTAGAAGATAAAAGGGGGATATGGTGGATTAGGGTTTAAAACCCTAGGTGATTTGGTGGTGGTAGATTATGCGGACACTTTATGTGATGATGAGAATGTGTATATATAGGTGTGAGAATTGCATAAAAGATAGGGAGTAAAAGGATGTGGGATCTTGAAAAATCTGGAAAAATATAGTTATGGCAGATATGGAGGGATATTAAATTAGGAAATAACTTGGCCACCAAGAAAATAGGTAATAGAGGGTAATTTTCATGAATTTTCGAAATTCTCGCTGGCAGCTACGCGACCTCACGATTTTGAGCATAACTCTCTCATCTGACCTCCAATTCCAATTGAGGTGTTTGTTAAGCCAAAATGACCTTCTCTTCCGTGGCTTTCCAACCATATATTACATGAAAAATTTAGACTTCCACAAAGATACAGAAAACTTATGCAAAAAGGACATGCGTTTTTCAACATTCTTTTACAATTTCACTATTCATTCCAACTTTGCACTTTTAATCCGTTTTCCACCTAAAAATACGAAATAATACCTCAAATGCACCAATATCTTAAATATATGAAAATAACCATTCAGTGCTAAAATACGAACATAAATTCCACACAACAGTGCTAAATCAGACCCCTAAAATATGTAGATTTTCATACTAAACAAACCCCTCAAACTTAAGATGTTGTTCGTCCCCGAATAACGAAATCGAACCAAGAAGAAAGATAGTGTGCAAAATCTGAGGGAAAACAA
The DNA here is from genome assembly GCA_023678885.1 of Pogostemon cablin. Classification (NCBI taxonomy): domain Eukaryota; kingdom Viridiplantae; phylum Streptophyta; class Magnoliopsida; order Lamiales; family Lamiaceae; genus Pogostemon; species Pogostemon cablin. Next base: position 13,356,977 of record CM042952.1, on the reverse strand, counting down.
AGGATATGATAACTAGGCCATTCAAAAGAAAATTGTCATTAACTCCGGTCATGTACTCTCATTACATACAATAATTCATTCATAGCATATAAGTTAAGACAATCACCACCAATTAAAATGCTCCATTAACTTATTATCACGGGAAGTATATCACTCGCACTCAAGTGTAAAAGATGTACAAATATAGGGTATGGTGTTTTCGCTCATATTCAATTAAAGTGCATGCGTAACTATAAGCTTGTCAAACGTCTCAAACTCTCCACCACTTAAAAGTATGATTCGACAATGAGATTAAAAAGGACTTTTATTAGGATGTAATGTTGGCTCTTTGGTTAAGGGTAAGAAATATATGGATAAGTGACTCAAAACTTGGATCAATCAAACGCGCCTATCATGATCTTTCATTCTTCTTACTCACTTCAATTCAAGCACATCAACTCCTCAGTTTTCTCTTCCATGCACAACATATACACATTTTTTCCTTTTTTTTTCTTTTTTCTTGAGGTAACAGTTTTGGTCATTACCTCACGCATCCTCCGTAGGGTACCAGTTTCGGGCACTACCCTAGGGTATTTGTTTCAATAGAGTACTAGATTTAAGCACTACTCCATGATTCTCCTTTAGATTCAATTTCAAGCTCAATCACTATTTTAACACCAATTTCATTCCTTCCCAAGCTGTTATCAAGCTCCATCAACACACTTTGAAAAGCCATTAATCCTCTTCATGATAGGCAATCAAGGCTAAAGAAAATCATTAAGATACTCAAAGTAGTTATTTCTTGTAGGTTGCCAAAGAATGAGGTTTTAAAGCTCAACGGGGCTAACTACGGATAAACAATCATATGGTAGGGAATTATTTGGCTAAGTAACTCATAAAGTAAAAGATGGCCTTAAATCATTTCCATAATCCACTAAACTATTCTCGAATATTCAAGGAGACTCAAGACAAGTTCTAGAATACACACACAAGAATGATACGCTCAAGAATAAAAATATCATGCATCAATGTATCATGATTTAAAGGCTCAAATCTCACTTGGCTTTTTCATAGGAATGAACGAGCACTCTTCAAGGCTACACATACATCATAACAAGCATGTCATGAACTTAAAGTACTTAAGAATTAAAACATGTTCTCCTTATCAATCATAATTAACATCTTAAGCAGAAATTAACAGCTCAAAGATCCCCATGAAATTCAGGTCATAGAATTAAAGATCATGCTCCTCACTCATAAGAATTTAAAACTCACATAAAATTTAAAATAATGAACAAGTAACCTGATTTCAATCACCTTCATATCTAGCAAGTTCCTCAAGTTTTCCAACTTGGTCAGGCATAGGCCTCAGATATAACTCACTTTGCTACTCCAATACTCTTCTCAAACAATAAAGCTCAACACAAAACTCATCATCACAGGATTCATAAGAGACAAAAATATTATAGACATCAGAAAATCAAGGATCGAAAAATATCAAAAATACGAAAATCGACGACTGAGCACCAAGGGACACATAAAAACAAATAAAAACACACAAGACACTTGGATAGTGGCAAAAAAATTCGAAAGATCGAAATAAATTTAAAAAATTCTAAAGAAATCGACTTCCAAGCATCACACATAGAGTGAAAATACCTAGGTGCGGATGGAGCAAGGGAAGAACATAACACCCCTCCAAACTTAGATGAAAACGTGAGTTGAATCTAAGTTTCAAATGATGTTATTACTTTAACTGTAAGCACACACCTTGAGTATAATTCAACTAGCACAAGACACAACAAATAAAACAAAATAAAAGTAATAAAACGGTGAGTTACCTCCCACCAAGCGCAAAGTTTAACATCCTAAACAAAAATAAATCACAAAAGACTTATAAGTATCTAACGCTATCCCCGGCAACGGCCCCAATTGCCTGTTCACCTTTTTGCGTGTCCCCAAGTATAGGGAATCAATTGTAGTTCACCGTGTGACTAAGTAAAAATATCGAACCCAAGGGATTAAAGTTAAACAAGATATACACTAACTAACTATTAGCACTAATAATTAAGACATAAAAACCTTTCTTGAATTGGAAGTAATAACTAATATTGCAGAAAATAAATACTAAATAAAATAAATAAATAGAAGTCATACTCAATCACAGGTGTTTCAAGAGACAAGAACAAGATAGTTTTAGGAAAATTCAATTTATCATGCGAAATAAGACAAATAGAGAAGTGAATCAAATCATGCAGAATTTTATAGGAATGATCACTTAAGCATGCTAAACCACTCATGGACAAGTGAGATTTAATAATTTTAAAGAACATAAATTCCTAGGACCAAATTAATATGATAATTTCCTATTCCCTTTAGGTACTAAGGAAATTAAATACCTACAACCCCTTATTCGCTTTCTAGGCGATTCACATGCAAAATTCCATATAGGCTAGTGCAAGAGATCTATCTTGTATATGCACTAAAGGAATTGGATTAGGGCTTCCTTATTATATTTCTCTTTAACAATGGTCATGCAAAGATAATAAGGTATCCTATATTGATGGTCAAACAATCAAAGGCTATATATTGGTCAATCCCCTTCAATTGTTACGAAAAAACAAATATAATCATGGAACACATTCTAACTCAATCGTACATCAATCAATGATAATATCATAAAAATTAAGAACGTGATTATTTTTTTCTAAAATAAAATGTCAATAAGGAATAAATATTTTGCAAAAATTATCATCATAGATGTCTAAAATCTCAAATCAACATGATAAACTTTCAAACCCTAAAACTATAAAGAGGAAACTAGCCCATGGTGTTACAAGTAACAACCATGGTAAAAGATAAAAACTTACCCACGAGTCTATAAATCAACAATAAGAAATTAAATAAGGAAGAAAATCCCTTGTCTGGAATAATTCTCCGTCTTCTCTTTCCGTCTTGATGATCCTCCTCCGTTCTCCTTCTCAAGTAGCAAACACCGTGATTGAGTGTGATATGTGATGGATGAAAGGCAAGTGAAGGGTAGAAGATGAAAGACGGATATGGTGGATTAGGGTTTAAAATCCTAGGTGATGTGGTGGAGGTAGATTATGCGGTTTCTCCACACTTTATGTGATGATGAGAATGTGTATATGTAGGTGTGAGAATTGAATAAAAGATAGGGAGTAAAAGGATGTGAGATCTTGAAAAATCAAGAAAAATATAATTATAGAAGATATGGTGGGATATTAAATTAGGAAATAATTTGGCCACCAAGAAAATAGGTAATAGAGGGTAATTTTCATGAATTTTTGGAATTCTCGCTGGCAGTTGCGCGACCTCACGGTTTTGAGCATAACTCCCTCATCTGACCTCCAATTGAGGTGTTTCTTAAGCCAAAATGACCTTCTTTTCTGTGCCTTTCCAACCATTTATCACACGAAGAATTTAGTCTTCCATAAAGATGCAGAAAAATTATGCAAAGAGGATATGAGTTTTTCAGCATTCTTTCACAATTTCACTCTTCATACCAACTTTGCACTTTTAATCTGTTTTCCACCTAAAAACATGAAATAACACCTCAAATGCACAAATATCTTAAATATATGAAAATAAACCATTCAGTACTAACATACGAACATAAATTCCACACAACGGTGCTAAATCAGACCCTAAAATATGCAGATTTTCACACTAAACACTTCCCGTGAAGTATTTGTAAAATTAATAATTTTCAAAAATACAAATAACTTAAGAGTTAAACTACGGGCACCGATACATCTGATATATTTTATCCTTATCACTAAATAAAATAAAATAATAAAAGAATCTCTTCAATAATTATTCACTATATATTAACTACCTATAATTTTTTTTACTCTTAGCTTTAATGTATATTTAAAATTTAGTTTAGACTAAAAATTTTGAACAAAATAGGACTAATAAAATTTTGAATAAAACTTTTTATATATCCAAATAGATTTGACAATTTTTATAATGTGTCATTTTTAACAAAAAAAAAGTTAAAATGTCTAAAATGACGTAAATAATCTTGACTCGTACTGTTATTTAGTTTAAAAGTTTAAACAATCATAAATATGTCAAATCGAGTCATAATAAGTATCATTAAGTTATAAAAATATATATTACTGAGTCATATATATACAATCAAATTATTTATTTTAATCAAGTCTAGAATTAAGAATATTTTATAGTTTAGGATATTTTATTAATTTTTCTTAAAATTTGGAGAAGTTATTTTTTTATTATGACATAAAAGACACTGTTGCCTTTTTTGTATATAAATACATTTTAATCTTTAACAATTAAGCTGTTTTTACCATCATTTCTATTATTCATGTCTCAATTTTTATTATCTATTTAACTATTTACAAGCTTAAAACATCTCTAACACATTCTTAAAAATTTAAAGAGGCATTTAGTAGTGTAAAAAGGATGTTAAATTTACATAATAAAAAATTTTAAAAGTCTCCAACAAACTCTTTACTTTTTTCCTTTTCAATGCTCGTTTATTGCTTGTTTTTTCCTCTTAATAAAAAAAATATAGAGTGATATTGAATGCCATTAAATTATAATAAAGAGTGATTTTACTTCTCCAAATTTAAAGAGTAAAAATCATTATGTAAATCTAATATCATGTTTAGATAAGCTTTTGCAAATACTCTTAGTGTCGAGCTATTCTCCGATTATATAGATATCTATTATATACGAATATATATGAATTAAGAATAATTTATAGTTTAGAATATTTTTTTACTTTTTCTAAAAATTTGGATAAATTATTTTTTTATTATTGTACAAAAGGTGCCTTTGCCTATTCCTCCTTAAATTTAAATGGTATAACCGTAGGCATAACTGTCAATCTTTTTACCATCATTTTTTTAAAAATCTTAATGGTAAGGGCGTAGGCCTAACTTTCAATACCATCATTTTTTTCTATTGTGTGTCTCATTCTTTTATAAATTATTTAACATTTTACAATTTTAGTGTCTTACTCTTGCTATTTTCCTATTATATAAATATTTAATATATACGTACTTAAATATAGATTTATAAATGAAACTAACTAAGTAATGTGAAAAAATATCATTCTATATAGATGCTTTAATATGAAAAATATCAATCTACATAGTTGAAGTGCTTTTAGTTATATATAAATATAGATTTTTACATGTATGTAACTTTTAATACTAAATGTTATACATTTTATTATATATATTTCTTTTTCATATTTAAAAAAATATTTATTTTGTCAAACATTAAAGGGACGTTCGATTTATTAATAGAAATTGGAATAAGAATGATAATTATAGCGGTATAGTAGTAGGAAATGGTAATGAATATTGACAAAAACTCATGTGCCCTCGGGATACACCGTGTCCCCATGTGAACACAAGCCTCACTCTTGAATATTATTTAAGAATGATAACTATAGTGGTATAGTAGTAGGGAATGATAATGAATATTATTTATGTAATAATAATTTGGTAAATAATATGAATGATTATCATATTGATTAATTTATCATATTTTTAAAATCACTTATATCTCTTCCTTCTTCCGTACAATCTGTATATTATTACATCTTTTATTTTTCATTTCATTTTGAAAATCAACACATTTTGTTTATTTATTTATTTAAAAAAAATTCAGTTTTCATTTTTTTTCTTTGAATATTATACTATTATTTTGGAACTTATTTAAATCAAATAAGTGATATTTTTTTCCTCTTTCAATAATATCTATTTTGTCTTTTCTTCTATATACATTTAAAAAATAATAATTATATATATATATTTAAAAATAAATTGAATTATCAATTATGCAATGTCCACGTTAACACAAAATATTCGTGAGATAAAAGTTTAAAATTTTTTATTACTCTTAAATATATAATATTGTAAACATTAGCTAAATAATATACTTGTGAAATGTAATAATTTTATACCACATTTTTACATTATTTTAAGTTGTGGATACTTTGTTAATAAAGTATATGAACTTAGAAATTCTCTCCACATGATTGATGGAATTTCTTGAACCATTAAAAAGATTTTTTTTTTCATGTATTATTAAATTAATAATACAATATATAACATAAATTTATACTATATAATTCAAAATTCTATATAAAGTTCAATAATACAATATATAGATCTTTAAATATATCTCTAAATATATAAAAATAATAGAAAATGAGTAAAAGCCACGTCACCAATAAGTAGAAAATGACTCGAGCAACTTAGAAAATGACTCGAGCTTTCCTAATCTCTTGCCATATCTCTCATTTTATTTTTGTGTCATATATCAGAAATTAAATTATTTCTTGTCATATCTCCAATCTTTTTCCTCTGTAATATATCCACAAATTAAATTATTTCTTCATCATGAATGGAGAAAAAAATTATTGACAATTTCTAATTGACATTTTCTATTTGTTAAAATATGTGACGTTTAATGCCGCCACGCACTTCTCTGCTACCGCACCCTTCACATCTGCCAGCGCCTCAAGCGCCACCTCTCGACTCCACTTACCGCATCTTAAATCAAACAGATCGGAGGTGATTCCCTTCCATAGATCTTATAGCGCCCCAATCGCCATCTCTCGACTCCACTTACCGCATCTCAAATTAAACATATCGGAGGTAATTTCCTTCCACAGATCAAATAGGAGGGTGATTCCCTTTCACCAAACAGATGGAGAGCCTCCGACTCTACTGCTACCTCCCCTCTCATTAATATTTTTTATCTGTTAATTTCTTTGCTCCCTTACTGGTCATATATATAAGTAAATCTTAAAACTTCTTGCAGAAGATTCACGCATATTGAGATGTATAAAAAAATACTTCCTAAAGAATTTTTTTAATATTTTTTCCTGTTTTTGGCGGCAACTTCTCATGCAAGCCACTATTGTACTTTTATATATACTAGTAATACACCCTCGCGATGTGCGGAAAAATAGTATGTTAATTACTCCCTCCGTCCCGCGTTAAGGTTTACGTTTTCTATTTTGGGTTGTCCCTGTTGGCGTTCGATCGTTTGGTTAACGTGAACCGTTAGGATTCCATGTGTTTCTAAATCAGTGGAAGCAAGAATATAGAAACGTATTACCTTTCACCAGGGTATGTTGAAGAAGAGAAATTTTTGCCAGCAGCATGCACAACCTCACGATATTGGGCATAACTTCCTCATACAACCTCTTAGAATACAGAAACATCGTGGAAGTTAACGATCAGGTTGCTGAAAACAACCTCTTGATCTTCTATTATGTTCCCAAGTCCAATCTTGACGTCATGTGGACGACGATCCTCAAGATCCTCTCAATCTGCTGTTCTCTCTTCCCTATTCACAGTTAGGCGTGTGTGTCTTAGGGTTTTCGGATAGCTGAGATGACTTATATATGGGCTACAAAAGGGACCAGGAGGAGAAATTAGAGTCGGCCCTCCATTGGGCTTAAGTATTCAAGTTTAGCCCAAAACTTATACTTAGTCCAATAATAATAATATATTCCACTAAAATATTATTATTGCATTCCGCTCTAATCCCAAATTACGTTATGAACTCCTTCTTATTATGAGCCCGTTAGTCTCCCCATGTTTAAGATACACAATGCCCATTAATTAATTAAGTTATTGACAACTCCATTAATTAATATCTCATCCGAGAGTAGTACTACTCAACCTCATTATCATGCCGGAATAAATTCACCTGCAGGGTTTACATGATAATCCTTATGAGCTCCTCAAGGGGACATCATCAACCTATTTAATAGGACATGGATTTCTTTTACAATCAACAGCACACCATAGATACAACACTATTTCCCAACTCATCGAGTTTGTTGATTTAATTACATGTAAATTTCATCCATTGATGAATCAAAGAAATACATACTACCTTATGTGTCAAGGTTATTGTATATGGATTAAGAGTACGAACATCCATAATAACTGAGATCAGTTCTCCTATATAATCAGTATAAATCGAACGATCTCAAGCGGTCCTACTCAATACACACAAAGTGCACTAATGTGATTCTATAGTCAAGATAAACTAATACCAAATCACACTACAACCATCTCGATATAGAGTCCCCGTCTATCTCGATTGTGAGCATCTGTTTATACTTTATAGGAAAATCGATAATATAATCTTCCGTGTGTTGTCGCACAACATATTATCTACAGTATAAAGTAAATGGACTATTGCATCGACATATAAATAAATTATAAGACGTAATCATTTGATCAATGATTTTCATTCCAAATATTGTTATAACATTGTTCATACAAAAAGTTAGGCTTTTAGTATACAACCCAACAAACTTATACTAAAAGACTATGATGCCATGTCTACTACCATACATCTGATTCCCACTCCCACTACATGACCATCAAAAGCTTTCGCCTTAAAGTCCTTGTAAAAGGATTTACTAGGTTATCATCCGATGTAATCTAGGCGACAACAATCTTCCCCTCATCATACGATTCCTCGTATCAGGTGGTACTTGCTCTCAACATATTTAATTGCCTCATGGGCTCGTGATTCCTTCAAGTTTGCAACTGCACCATTATTATCACAACAAATTGTGATAGCCTTGGACAAACTCAAAAAACACAACCAAGTCCATCACGAAGTCTCTAGAGTCATACAGATACTTTGGCTGCCTCAGAGGCTCTAATTTATTATCTTTCTATGACGGAGTCCAAAATATATTTCTATACGACACTCCTACATATTATGGCTCAAATTCCTAAAATTAAACACATAACCTTGAGGTGGATTTACTGCCGTCCTACCTGACTTGAAAAATCCGAATCTACGTAATCTACAAGAAGCAGTGAATCTGTCCGGTAAGCCTACGTCCTTCTCAGGCACTTCAAATACATCTTACCGCAATTCATCATTCTTGTTCCGAGTTACGTTGATACTGACTGTGCATGCATTCAACAAAACAGATATCCATTCTCGTGCATAGCATTCCTTAGACTAAGCTTCCTTATTCGCCAAAGAATAAGGAACCGTTTTCTACACCTTTATCTTTTTTTGTGTCTTAAGACACATTTCCTTAGATAAATTTACATGCTAAAATGAGTAAGGATTGTATCATTTCATGAAGCTTGAGATGAGCACAACATCCTTTCTTGTGATCTATATTACCATGATCATAAGAATATGTTTTGCTTCTTCTTAAGTCCTTAATTTCATATTGCTTTATGAACCATACCCATACGCCTGACAATACTCTTTCATTATCTCCAATGAGCAAGATACTATCTACGTATAGTATAAGAAATACCACCATGTTTTCATCACTTTTTTCAATACACAAGGCTCATCCGAACATTGATTAAATCCATATGGCTGGATTTCCTCATCAAAATGGATGCTCCATGATCTTGAAGCTTGCTTTAGTCCATCGATGGACAATTTTAAGCTCACACAAAAAATGCTCTTCGCTCTTTTCAATGAATCACTCTAGTTGCTTCACATAGATGTTTTCTTCAAGACTTCCAATCACGGAAGCTGTCTTGACATCTATTTGCTATACCTCATAATTTAATATGAGCAGCAACAAAATAAAAGAACATGGATCGACTTAAACTTAGCTACCGGTGAAAAAGGGTTCCTCATACTCGAACTCACCCTTCTTTCTGAGTGTACCTTTACGCAACAAGCCTTGTTTTAAAGTATTACCTTACCATCTGATCCTCTTTTATTTTCTGGAGCCACTTCCAATGGCTTTCACACCATTTCGCGATTCTACAAGCACTCAGACCTAATTTAGAATCCAAAGATTCTATTTCAGAAATCATTATACTTTGCTAAGATTTCACATTTCTGTCTTGTAATGCTTCGTCATACCCATGGGTCGATTTCATGTTTACTAGGGACCAAGTCTCACGACTCTCCCAAAACATAAATCTTTCAGGTTGTAAAACAACCCTCCCACTACGACAAAGCGCTACATGCAATTGTGTATCAGATGTATCATGTGTTGCAGTTTTCTTGTGGTATATCCTCTTGTACAATTGGTACTATACTTTGTGTTTTTCCCTCTCACATCCTTTAGAATAATTTATACATGTGTTTGTGATTTATTATATAGTCCTTTTCCAAAAATCTAGTGTTCGTGTTAACAATCACGCTTTGATCTTTTGGACTATCAAATAAACCACCCTTCATTTTTCTAGCATATCCTACAAACAGACAAACATCCTTACGACATGCTATTTCTAGGAATACCCATAAAATGAATTTAGTAATTTCAAATAACTTATCATCTATCTAACCATTTCTATAAGAGTCCTATACCTTATGTACGCCACACTATTTGGCTGGGATTTGCCCGGTATTGACAACTTGGGATTTAATCCCAACATCTGATAAATAGCTCCTAAACTATCCTAAGAAGTACTTGATATATTTTCGATGACCCTTCACCACATGAGCCATGCACTTTTGAATTAATCATAATACTAAGACTTGCGGTGCATCAAAGTATATCTGACCATATCTCGCCTGGATAGTCTTAGGACCGCATAAATCAGAATGAACCAATTCCAACATATCTTTGGCTCTACACCCCTTTGACTTGAAAAGGCAATCATGACATAGTCTCAGTTGCCAAAGGTATGTTTGATTCATATCTAAAGGTTCCTTTCTCTTATTAGATTAGAAGACACATTATCATTACTATTATGTTGCAACGTGAAAGAAACATGATTTAAGAGTGTACAAATTGTCCACCAATGTACCTAATAGATTATAGCTTCATCCTTCATTATAATGACCAAGTCATTTAAATGTAATAGAGTATCCATCCGTAGATGCATAGAAACTGAAATAAAATTCTTTATATGAAAATGTACGTAAAGACAATTTCTCAAAAACAAACGTTTATTTCATATAATAAGATAAATAAACAACTCCCACTGCAACAACCACTACTTTCGTAGCTTACCCATGTACTCAATTATCTCATCATCACTTAGTTACATGCTTTTAGTAATTCCGGTATCTACACACAACATGTCAGTAGATGACATCACTAATCATGTTTCAACAACTAGTGAATGAGATACTAACGTTATTCACATCTTGATGAAAATTGCTTTTCTTCGCCACTTATTTTGTAACAAGTTACCCACCGAATACAACCTCTTGTAATTCAGGTGGAACTTGCTCAAAACATCTAGACAAATTATGGAGAGTAAAATTGACCCAGGTTTCTCTTTCAATTTATATCCATGTCTTTCAATTTATTCATCAAGTCAACCATGACCTTTTGTCTTTCTAACTTACTCAAGTATCCGAAGAGTCGCATGAGAATGAACATCATATTTCTATGAAACTCTCATCTCTTCACTTGAGTCTTAAATAGACACTAGAGGACATCTTTAGTGAGAACACATATGTTTTCCTAAGCAGTAAGAATCGAAACCAAGATTCTTTTCTAATCATTTAATTTTTGGATCAGAAAATATTTTTCTTTTAGTAAACAATAAGCGAGATAAAACAATTTGAAAATACAGAGAATCACGTAAATAAAAACACCAATCAAATCTTTCAAATTTATCAATTTATATTGATTCCCTCAAAACAATATAAAATAAAATTCACCGACATCTCAAGCAACATGAGTCTGCATGCCACGATAGTGTGGACGTATACAAACTCGAATATTTACAAGAGAAGGTTTTACCCATTAATTTTACTTTCAACCTAACCTCATGACAAAATAATTAATAGTCGGTTTCTCTTTAGCTATGCAAATAACAGAAGTGACTCAGATGGGGAGGATACTTATTATTTGCACCTAATTGTACACCATTATTTGATTCCAAGTCCATTGCGCAAGCTTATGTGCCTTACAGATGGAAAAGTACACATGCGCTTGGGTAACTTCCGACAATCATCATAAAGAAGTTCGTTCTAGCAATCCATGAATAAACTCATCCGAAGGGGAGGAAGGCCTATTGCCAACGCGCAAGTTTATTCACATCGCTTACAAACCAATAATAGAGGCTGCGGGAATTATTTACCAGTCCCTTCTCCCACTTAGTTATTTAACATTGAGAGTTTTTACATGCATATAATATTCAGTAATAAAATACGCAACTTAGCATGCTTCTAACACAACAAATAAGACAGTAAATCACGGAGAATCATGCATACATATATAACAATAATCAGATAATTAAATCAATTATGAATAATTATATATCAGCAAATTCAATTGTTCGCCACCAAGCACAAATATCGGCAAAGACCTCCAGATTATCAAAATTTTGAAAATCTCCAGATTATCAAATTTTCAAGAATTTCTAGATTATTAAATTTTAAAAAAATTTCAGATTATCAAACTTTCGAAACTTCCAGATTATCAAAATTTCAAAAATATCCAGATTATCAAAATTTTGAAAATATCCATATTATCAAATTTTTGAAAATTTCAAGATTATCAAAATTTTGAAAATCTCCAAATTATCAAATTTTCGAAATTTCCAGATTATCAAATTTTCAAAAATTTTCAGATTATCAAATTTTCGAAAATCTGCAGATTATCAAATTTTCGAAATTTCCAAATTATCAAATTTTTCGAAATTTTCCAAATTAACAAATTTTTCAAAAATTTCCAAATTATCAAATTTTCAAAACCTCCAGATTATCAAAATTTTGAAATTTTCAGATTTTCAAATTTTCGAAACTATCGATATCGATCGTCGATATCATCCAGATTATCAAAATCATATATATCGACCAAATTATCAAAATAATCGATATCGACCATATTATCGAAATCATCGATATCGACATGCAATCATATATAACAATAATAGATAATTAAATCAATTATGGAAGTTATATATCACGAATTAAATCGCCACTTAAATAAGAAAGTCTTGTCCGACACTCCTGCTGTTAAACCAATGCCTTACGCAACAAGCAGGATTACTTGCGCCCCTAAGTCGTTCATCATCACGGGTTTCCTTGACCCGGAACACGTCGCCATCATGAGCCCTCAAACGTATAGAGTATTCAACAAGAAACAATAATTTCTAAACCCTAATCCACGCTTGACACATAAACCCTAGCCTAACGTTTCACGCTTCACCACGAAACAGAAGCTCTGATACCAATTGTTGGCGTTCGATCATTTGGTAAACCTAAATCATTAGGGTTCCATGCGTTTCTAAATCAGTGAAAATAAGAATATAGAAACGTATTACATTTCACCAGGGTATGTTGAAGAAGAGAAAATTCTCGCCGGCAGTATGCACAGCCTCACGATTTTGGGCATAACTTCCTCATACAATCTCCGATTTGAGTGATCTTCACGCCAAAATGATCCTCTCTTCGATGGCTTTCCAAACGGGTTTCACAAGACCAGTTTTGAGTTCCAAAAGAATACAGAAACATCATGGAAGTTGATGATCAGGTTGCTAAAAACAACCTCTTGATCTTTTGCTGTATTCCCAAGTCCAATCTTGACGTCGTGTGGGCAACGATACTCAAGGGGACATCATCCACCTGCAGGATTTACATGATAATCCTTAGGAGCTCCTCAAGGGGACATCATCAACCTATTTAATAGGACACAGATTCCTTCTACAATCAACAGCACACCATAGAGACAACAATATTTTTCAACTCACCGAGTTTGCTAATTTAATTACATGTAAATTTTACCCATTGATGAATCAAAGAAATATATACTACCTTACGTGTCGAGATTATTGTATAGGGATTAAGAGCACGAACATCTATAATAATTGAGATCAAGTTCTCCTATATAGTCAGTATAAATCGAACGATCTCAAGCGGTCCTGCTTAAATCACACTAATACCAAATCACACTACAACCATCCCGATAGAGAGTCGTCATCTATCTCGGTTGTGAGCATCTGTTTATACTTTATAAAAAAACTGATAATATGATCTTCCGCGTGTTGTCGCACAACATATTATCTACAGTATAAAGTAAATGGACTATTGCATCGACATATAAATAAATTCTAAGATGCAATCATTTGATCAATAATTCTCATTCCAAATATTGTTATAACGTTGTTCATAAAAAAAGCTAGGCTTTTAGTATACAATCCAACAGTCCCAAGTTAACGTTTACATTTCTTGTTTTGTAAAGTTGGGCCCACACAAAATAATTAATTATTCCATATAGGGCCACACACAATACTAATACAACTACCCACTTTAGATTAAATACTATTTCTCTCACCTCACTACACTTTAATATATTATATCTCTTAATCTCCATGCAAAAAGCAAACGTCAACGTTGACACGGGATGGAGGGAGTATCGTATAAAAATTAATAATAATAATAATAATAATAAATAAATAAAAATAAATGAAAAGTTCTTTTGTAAAACAATGCATATATAACACGAATTTAAATGTTATTGTTATATACAAAAGTATGTTTATTGGTAATTAGCATATACTGTTACATATTACGGATTTAAATGTTAATGCATATAATGTTATTGTCATATACTCCCTTCATCCTACTTATGAGAGTGATAATTCACGTATTTTGAGCTCTGAATTGGGTGAAAATTGAGTATGATTTGGTCTATTTTCAAGACAAATCGGGATGTTTACGAAAAATCCATGAATTAGATACTACTGAGGCTATTTGAGCATATTTATACAGGAAAATAGGTTAGAAGAGCTTAGAATAAGAAAACACGAATTTCGAGACGTCGATCAACCAGAGAAGGGGCCGCTCGACCAAGATCATTTGATCGAGCGACGGCAGAGATGGTCGAGCGAGGTACTGTACAAAGTTTCAACTTACAGGGAGTCCGCTAGACCGCCACTCGACCTGGCCGAGCCTGCTTGACTTGAATCATTTTGGTCGAGTGGGGACGCACGAGTTTATTTTTGATAATTCCAAACCTCCAGTGCATGTTTGTGTGTATTTACCTCGAAAAAGCCCAGTAAAGGTCTATAAGAAGAGTTTACAAGTATAAAAAGGGATACATATCACATCAAGAAGAGAGTTAGATTCCACATCCATCCTACACCACATCCAAACCCTAACTCCATCCGCAGGAGCTGTAGAGAGAGATTCGTACAGCGAATCAAGTGAGAACCAAGTGAAGATTCAAGACGGAGCGAGAAGCGACAATGCCTATATCTAGGTTTATTCGCAACTTAATCTTTCTTGTAATTTTCAAGACTATGGGTAAGATCTATCAAAACACCTTGAACGTTCTTCGAAGCATCATGAGCTAGAATCGCTTTGGTAGTTCTAGGGTTTATGAAGGTTTTACTAGTTAATTAAACTTTCGTATGTATACTCCGTACAACACTACTTGTGGATTTGTTTTATATAAGACTATGCATTTTTAATTAATACTCAGAGTTGTTTTGTGCATCATTAATTGTTATATAGAGTTTAAATATATATCTTGTTATTAATTGAGTGCGTTCACTGCTGTGCAGGATTTTTAAGTTATGATTCTAAGTTAGGGTACTCCGAAGCTTCATTAGAACTATTTTATATAAATATTTATTAGTTGAATGGAATTCGGGTTAGTTTTGTAGGATAAAGAGGATAATTTCATAGTACCTATAAAGGGAGATCATATCAGGTTAGAGTACTTAGTGCATGGGAAATAATTGATAATGATATTACCTAGAAAGGGGTGTGAAATTATGTTCTTGCTTTGAGGTAATTCACACGTGTTACACGCTTGTCTACTTGTGTCTATAGAGTAAATTTGCATGGTTTAGTGATGCGTCCATAGTCCACAAGGCAGAGTCGGACATGATATACAGAAGGAAAATTAATTAGTGAAACTAGATGGCCCGAAGAGCTACCTATTTTCTGACTTGTTCAACTCTCATTTATTCTCTACTGTCTCTGTGTTATTAGTTATTTAATTATTGTGTTTAATAGATTAATAATATTCTTCAAATTAAATTACCAAATAATAGTTTTAATTAGTTTAGCTAATAATAAATTGATAACTAATTGTCCTTTGGGTTCAATAATATAACTTGGTCACTTATCTAAGCTACAATCCAATCCTTTATACTTGGGAATTAATTATATGTTGAGAAAATGCCCACGAAGTTTCTGGCGTCGTTGTCGGGGACGGTTGGCCTTATCAATTTTATTATTTCTAATTTGATTAAAACTACTCCATACTTGTTTTAATTTTCTAACACTTAATTTTTCTTAGATGTATGCACACTAGATCAAAGGGAGCAACATTAGCGCCTTTTGATCCGGAAATTGGAGCGTTGTCAAGGAAGAAGAAGGCATAGAAGAAGAACAAGAACGTGAAAGCAACTGAAACTCTTGATCTAGGAGTTGAAGTTGAAGCACCAAACTCGGAAACGATTGAAGATGCAACTAGAGACAAGTCATAAGCAGAAGCTGTTAACATGGCCCAAGATAGGGCAAATCGGGATAACGTTACCATCCGTGAAGTCTTTAAGAACAACGGACGGGGCAACTCGGGACTATTAGGAGTGCACGGAGCCAATACGGATTTCAATCTTCACCCTGCTCTTATTAGTATGATCGAAAGAAACCATTTCTTTGGGGAAACTTTGAAGATCCTCAACAACATCTTAATAAGTTCCTGGGTTATGCAAGTACACAAAAGAGCGCAGGAGATCATGAAGATTTGAGGAGGATCATTTTGTTTAAATTCTCGCTTACTGAAAGAGCGAGAGATTGATATGATACTCTAAACGCTGCAGATTACACTACATGGGAGCAGTTGAAATTGAAGTTCTTGGAGAGATATATGCCATCTTCTAAGGTGTTCAGGATGAAGCAAGACATCAATCAATTTGCTATCAATAGTGGTGAGAAGATCACGAAGCATGGGATAGGTTCAAGGACATGCTAAGGAAGTGCCCACAGTATGGATTGTCAAAAGCTCAATACATCAGTATTTTCTACAACGAGTTGGATTATGATTCTCGTGTTCTACTTGATGCTTCATCAAATCGAGCATTACTTGACAAGACATCCGTTGAGGCAGAAAAGATCTTTGAGGATATTTTGATGAACTCAAGATATTGGCCTACATACTAATAGAGTAAGGGGCACTTATGTTCTTGGAAAGGTAGCACAGGTTGAACACACCATGGTAAAATCAAGTAGAGAGGATGAAATCGTCTCAAGCTTGGCGAATATCAACAAGTTACTTGAATCACAACAGAAGCAGATTACTGAGTTGTCACAGAGAGTACCAATGATGCAGTAGCAGGATGTTGGTGATGATAGATCGTTCCAAGAGGAGCTGGAAGAGGCAAACTATGCCATGGGACAAAGTATTCAAGGAACTAGGTATCAAGGAAACAGGAATTACCAAGGGAACTACAACAATCGTGGTCCCCTGGGTGATTATCAACAACCTAGGAGGCCAAAATTTTCATGGACTAATCAGAATGCAGCAATCCAACCTCCTATTGGTGTTGATCCTGGTGCGAAGATAGAAGAAGGAAAACTTGGTTTTGAGGATACTGTAAAACGTTTCATGGATAGGAATGATGCAAGGGTGGATCGTTTGGAAAAGAAGATAGATTCAATTCATGATGAGTTATCCAAGCAGATGAAGTACCTTACATTATTGATGGGAGAGATAGAGGGGAATGTGAACAAGCTTACTCAAACCATTGAGAAGTTAAATTTCCGTCTCAAAGCATAACAAACCCAAAATCTTGTAATGCCATCACTCTGAGATCAGAAACGTAGTATGAAGGTCTAATAATACCAGTGAGTGAAAACAGAGATGAAAGGGCCCCGCTCGACCACAGCTCAACCAAACTCAGTGGTCGAGCGACAGTCGAGTGGCTACCTGTAGAGTAGAACAATTACAATCAAGTTATAGAGACCTCGCTTGACCAAAAAGACCCCGCTCGACCATACCACTCAGGTCGAGCGGAGGTCGAGCAACTTCATATACACCTGAACATCGAGAACCAGATTACTGGTACCCTGCTTGACCAATTTCATCTCGCTCGACCAGATCATTCAGGTCGAGCGGAGGTCGAGCAGCGTCATTCGTCTTCAGTTTTCGTACAGGACGCTACACCTATTTTTTA
The DNA here is from genome assembly GCA_023678885.1 of Pogostemon cablin. Classification (NCBI taxonomy): domain Eukaryota; kingdom Viridiplantae; phylum Streptophyta; class Magnoliopsida; order Lamiales; family Lamiaceae; genus Pogostemon; species Pogostemon cablin. The sequence continues at coordinate 13,338,885 of CM042952.1, read as the reverse complement.
GAGCACTCCAGTATAGGCAAAAGAGTAGAATACTGAACAGATAGTGGAGAAGAAATGGAAAAGAGCCAAGAGATTGAAAGTCGAAAAGGATAAATTGAAGGAGGTTGAACTTGATGAGTGGAAATCCCGAAAACCAAGGTACCTCCTCCATTTCCTTTCAGGTTAGTCAAGGAGGGATTGAAAGAAAAGTTCAAGAGTTTTTTGGATATCATGAACAAAATTAGGTTGAACATTCCTTTCTATGAAGCAATCTTGGAGATTCCATATTATGCTCGCTTCTTAAAGGACATTATATTGAAGAAGAGGAGCTTGAACGGAGTTGAGACTATAAATCTATCAGAGAACTGCGGCTCGACTTTTTAAAAGAAGCTGCCAGCAAAGTTAAAGGATCTGGGAAGCTTCACTATTCTATGTGAAATTGGAAAGGGGCTGGCACAAAAAGCTTTGTGCGATCTTGGTGCAAGCATCAACTTGATGCCCTTATCTATATTCAATAAGCTAAGTATGGGTGAGCTTGCTCCCATAATAGTGGCTCTACAATTGGCAGATAGGTCCTTGACCTTTCCGAAGGGGGAGATAGAAGATGTACTTGCGAAAGTAGAGAAACTTGTCTTTCCCGTAGATTTTCTTATGCTAGAAATGGAAGATGACAAGTATAATGTTCCCTTTATTTGAGGGAGGCCATTCCTTGCTACGGCTGGAGCTATGATTGATGTGCAAAAGGGGGAGCTTAGACTGCAAATGGGTAAAGAAGAGGTTATGTTCAACCTGGACAAAGCTATGAAGAAGCCTATGGAGACTTAGCGTTATAGCATTGATGTGGTGGAGGAGATCGTGAAGGAAGATATGTCATTGATCCTTTCTAAGGTTCCTTTGGAGACATGCTTGGTAGAGTCTCTTACCTTTCCCATCTCGGAGCTAGATGAGCTCTTCAATGAGGTATGTATTGAATTTCTTGAAAGTTTACTTGCTTTGGGTGATGATGGGTATGAACTAAAAAGAACCAAGATTGAAGAGGTCAAATAGACTAGGCAATACCTACCACTGGATAGAGAGAGCACATTAAAGGAAGAAAAGAAAGAAGTGTTGAAGCCACTACAGGAACACTTGAAGTATATCTACCTAGACGTCAATGAAACATATCCGGTAATTGTATCTTCTTCTCTTACTAACTATGAACTTAAAAAGTTGTTAGATGTGCTCAGGAAATATAAGTCTACTATTGGATGGTCTCTTGATGATTTGAAGGGTATTAATCCATCATATTGCTTGCATTAGATAAGGTTGCTAGATGGAGGCAAGGGGAGTATTCAGAATCAGCGAAGGGCTAACCCTGCGATTCAAGAAGTGATTTGGAAGCAAATCTTAATTTGGTTAGATGCAGGAATTATTTATCCCATTAGTGATAGTCCCATGTGATCCATTGCATGTTGTATCTAAGAAGGGGGTTATGACTATTGTGAAAGCTGATGATGGAGAGACATTAGCCACTAGAATTCCGAAGGGATGGCGTGTGTGTATGTATTATAGGAAACCGAGTGAAAATACATGCAAAGACCACTTCCCTCTTCCTTTCATGGATCAAATGTTAGATTGTCAAGCAGGGTATGAGTTCAATTACTTTTTGGATGGGTACTTGGGTTACAATCAAATCATGATTGCGCCCGAGGATCAAGAGAAGTCTACTTTTACTTGCCTTATGGAACCTTCACTTTTAGGAAAATACCTTTTGGATTGTGTAATGCACCTGTTACTTTCCAAAGGTGCATGATGGCCATTTTTGACGGGTCGATAAGAAAGATTATGGAGGTGTTTATGGATAATTTTTCTGTGTTTGGTTCCTCATTTGATATATTTTTGTCTAACCTATCTACTGTTTTGAAAAGATGTCAATCTTGTCTTGAATTGGAAGAAGTGCCACTTCATGATGAGATATGTGATTGTTTTAGGAATCATTTTCGGCCAAAGGATTGCAGGTTCATAGAGCTAATGTGGTGGCAATTGAGAGCTTCCACCACCTACTAATGAAAAGTGAGTGCGTTCCTTTCTTTGACACGTTAGATTCTAGAGAAGATTTTTCAAAGACTTCTCAAAATACTCCAAGCCCTTGTCTCACTTACTTGAAAAGGATGTTCCTTTTAACTTTGATGATGAATGTCTGATAGTTTTTCAGGTTTTGAAAGAGGCACTTATTATGCACCTATCTTGATCACACTGGATTGGACTCAGCCATTTGTACTCATGTGTGATGCAAGTGATTTAGCACATAAAGTGGTGCTTGGGCAGTTGAGAGAAAAGATGTTCTGCGCCATCTACTATGCGAGTAAGACTTTCGATGCAGCACAAAAGAACTACACTACTACTGAAAAGGAGTTTTTAGCTATTATTTATGTATTCAATAGTGTACACGGATCATTCTGCTATCCGGTACTTGATGGATAAAAAGGAAGCGAAGCCAAGGATCATTAGATGGATCCTTCTTTTGCAAGAGTTTGATATGGAGATCCGAGATAAAAAATGAACGAAAAATGTGTTGGTGGATCACCTATCAAGGTTAGAGACAAGGGAGCATTGTGATGATTTGTTTGAATTCACAGAAGAGATGTTCCCGGATGAGAAGATTATGGCTGTGTTTGCTGAAGGAGCGAAGAAAGCTTGTGTAGTTGTTGCTCAAGTAATGGATCCATGGTACGCTGATTATGTCAATTATATTGCATCAGGTGAAATCCCTAGAGGTCTCAATATGTATCAACTTACCAAGTTTAAGAGAGATGTTGAGAGTTTTATATGGTATGATCTGTTTGTCTATAAGATATGTACATATTCTATCATCCGTAGGTGTGTGCCTGAGATGAAGATGGAGAGTGTTTTTTATTTTTGCCATGCCCAACCTAACGGGGCCAAAATACTGCAGCGAAGGTACTTCAATCAACTTTGTATTGGCCTACCTTATTTAAAGATTGAGAATCCTATATAGCGACATGTGATAGATGTCAAATGATGGGAAACATAAGTAGAAGAGATGAGATGCCACTTTACCAAGCATTGTTGTAAAGATCTTCGATGTATGGGAAACCGATTTTATGAGGCCTTTTCCCCCATCTAATGGATTTCTCTACATCTATCTTGCCGTTGATTATGTTTCTAAGTGGGTGAAAGCGATTCCTACTCGCATGAATGATGCAAAGATGGTGTTGTCATTCTTGAAGAAGCATATTTTTGCCGGCTATGGAGTTCTTAGAGAACTTGTAAGTGATGGAAGTTACCACTTCATCAATAAGCTTATTGAAAGAGTTCTCAAGGAGTATGGTGTTAAGCATAGGGTTACTACACCCTATCATCCTCAAGCGTATGAGCAAACTGAAGTCTCTAACCGGCAAGTGAAACAAATCCTGGAAAAGGTAGTTGGAACCACTAGGAAGGATTGGGCTATGAAGCTCGACGATGTCTTATGGGGATTCCCGACGGCATACAAGACTGTGCTTGACATGTCACCTTAGTAAATTATCTATGAGAAGCCATGCCACTTACCTGTAGAGATTCAGCATAAGTCATTTTGGGCCGTAACGAGTTTGAACTTATCCATTAAAGACCATAAGGAGCTGAGGATGACTCATATCAATCAATTGGATGAGTTCAGAATTCAAGTTTTTAAGAACTTGGTGATCTATAAGGAGAGGATGAAGAAGTGGCATGACTCTAAGATCACTTTCAAAGAGTTAAAGCATGGAGACGAGGTATTACTTTTTAACTCTTGTTTGAAGCTTTTTGCAAGAAAATTAAAATTGAAGTGTTCGGGACCGTTCATTATCCATAGAGCCTGCGGAGGGGGGAGTTTTCAGATCATGGACAATGATGGGGACATCATAGCGGCGAATGGGCATCGATTGAAGCAATTTAAGTCGCCGAATGATGCTTGCGTCGTCTTTGAAGATACCTTGAATTGAGATAGTACTATCATGGCTCTCTGACGTTAAACATGAGCGCCTGTTGGGGGGTTTCCCTCTTATTTTATTGCTTCATTTATTTTGTGTGTAAGAAATTTTTATATTGAAGGTGCTTACTAATCGAAAATTACATCACTTTGCAAATCTAGTTTCAACTTACATTTATACTAAGTTTGGGGGGTTGTGATGTACTTACCTCGTCGTAGCACCAAGAGTATAATCTTTTCTCTGTAATGTTTGCTAGGGGAGTTGATTTTTATAGTATATTGGAATTTTAACCGGTTTTATAGTGTCAATTTTTTGCAATTTGCCTAGTGTTCAGTGGTGTTTAATTATTTTTGTACTGTGGGCGGAGTTTAATACATTATTTTTAGAGTCGAAGTTGTGGTTCTGTAACTATTGTTTTGGCTTGATTTAATACTAGATGTTGTTTTTGAGTCTGAGTTTTGCAGGGGATGAAGAAAATCATAAAAAATGGAGTGTCGGAAGTCCACTCGACTAAAAGTATAGCCGCTAGACCAAGCACTGAGGTCGAGCGGTGGTCAAGCGATACCCCCGACGTCTGGTTCAGAGTTTTCAGATTACAGAGTGGCCGCTCGACCAAAATATGGCCACTCAACCAAGACATCATGGTCGAGCGAGAGGTCGAGCGAGACGATTCAGAACACAGAGGTCCCACTCGACCATACCGAACGCCGCTTGATCGGGCCGCTCGACTCTAGCGAAGGTAAATTTTCACAATTTAAAGGGCATTTTGCGCATCGCTCGATCATTTTTTTCCACTCTTCCTCGAGCACTCACCCCAAACTGTAAGATTTTCACTCCAAACCCTTAGTATACTCTTCTTTTTCCCAAAACACGCAGATTCCACATCAAATTTGGAGGATTCAAGATCAATTTAGGGCTTCTCTTCTCAATTTTGAGTTTTCGTTCTTCGTCGCTTATATACATCCATGGCTGGAAATAAAGGTATGTTTTCTCAACTCATTACCCTTGAATTGGATTGTTTTATATTGAGTTTAGCTGGGTAAGTTGATTAAGCATGTGTTTAGTTAAGATTGAATTATAATATGAGTGTTTTTGTTGAAATTTTATATGAATTTGCATGAGTTCAATTTGACATTGGATTTGTGGAATTTTGTGAAATTGATGATGCATATGTCACGGGCTTGAGTTTAATTTGTTAATTTTTGTATGGGCTCATTCATTGTGAGTGACGATTATTATTAATTTGGATTGTGGAATTGATGCATGCTTAGGAATTGTGCTTATTTGTTGATTTTTGGATTTAATTTCAAGTATGTTGCTATTTTCTGTTGAACTTAGGACTTGTAATGAGAATAATTTTTCTATGATTTCAAGTGTGGAGGTTGTTGTTTAAATATGAATATAGCATATGATTTGAAGTCTTGAGTAGAATCTATGTGATAAATAGTCCTAGGTTGGGTATACTTGTTTCTTTGCCTATGTTTGGTATTGAAGTATAATTTTGTAGGAAAAGAGATTGCTTCCTCGTCTAAGAGGAGAGGATCAGGGATTCCTAAAAAGGAGAGACGACAAAGAGGCTTAAGAAAGATAAGAGGATGCCGTCCGATTTTGACTTGCAGATACCAGAGTTGAAAGATAGAGAGGAGCTATGGGGAGTTATCTCTAGGAAGATAGCTCGGACTCGTTATCAGGACGACCAAGCCATAGTGGAGATGAACATAATAAATGATATTTGGTGGATGTTTAACAAGGTAGGAATCAGTAGGTTCATGGACTTGAAGAGGGAGACTTATTTCCACATCACCGCAGAGATATTATGCACGTTGGAAGTGATTCGTGGAGAGTATTTTCTTCCAACAGCTGCTTGGTTTCAACTTGAAGGAAAATTGAGGTATTTGTATGCTAGCGAGTTTAATAGGATATTTGGGTGCCCAGATAATGTGTCTACTCTAGAGAATGATAATTTTAATACGGACGAATTTTAGAGGTCGATCACAGGGTTGCAAGGATATTATAACCCTCAAACTTCAAGGGATGCCTTCATTCGCAACCCAGTGATATCTTATGTGGACCGTATTATAGGAAACACTGTTTTTGCCCAAGCTGAGGGCGGATGTATTCTGAGAGGGGAGTTGTACGTTCTTTGGTGTATGATGAATTGAGTTCACTTCAATTTGGGCGACTATGTCTTTCAGCAGCTGCATTGGTTCGCTTCACACACATTTCAGAAGGTGAACATAGGAGGTCTGATTACACCATTAGCGGAGCATTACAATGTGGATTTATCGAGATACAGGCCAGTCCTAGGTGATCCACATTTGATTATGTTAGCATGTGTGAGGATGAATTTGGCTCAGAGGAATGATGATGTGTGGATGTTTATCCGAGGGATTAATCCGATATTTTATTCAAGCTTCCTTTCTCACTCATTGATCTCACCTCTGTTCAGATCGCCTATCGAAACTATAATTGATATCCTTCATACTTGGGGATAATTTGTGTATTGAGAAAACGCTTATCAAGTTTTTTACGCCATTGCCGGGGATGGCATAGATTATTAGTTTATTATTTCTAGTTTAATTAAGATTATATTATTATTGTCTTTGATTACTATCACTTATTTTTCTTAGGTGTATGCTCACTAGATCGAAGGTAGGTAAACTACAACCTTATAATCCAGAGATTGGAACATCGTCGAGGAAGAAAAAGAAGAAGAACAAGAACAAGAACAAGAACAAGAACAAGAACGTAGACCCAACTGAGGCTCTTGATTTAGGAGTTGAAGTTGATGTGCTAAATTCGTAAACGATTGAAGCTGCAACCGAAGTTAATTTGGAAGTAGAGCAGTCAACATGGCAGCGAATCCTGATACATTTGCTATCCTGAAGTCTTTAAGAACAACAGAGGATGCAATGCAGGGTTGTTAGGAGCAAGAGGGACCAGAGCCGATTTCGATTTACACCCTGCTCTTATCACCATGATTGAAAGGAGTACCTTCTATGGGGGAACCTTTGAAGATCCTCAGCAACATCTAAATAAGTTCCTTGGGTATGCAAGTACACAAAAAGATGCAGGAGCTCTTGAGGATACGAGGAAGATAATTTTGTTTAAGTTCTCGTTGAATGAAAAGGCAAAAGATTGGTACGATAATCTCGATGCTGCTGAATTTGATACATGGGAGAAGTTGAAAGTGAAATTCTTGGAGCGATACATGCCACCTTCAAAGGTGTTCAAGATGAAGCAAGAAATCAATCAATTTGCTATCCATGGTAATGAGAAGTTTGATGAAACTTGGGACAGGTTTAAGGACATGCTTCGTAAGTATCCACAACATGGGATATCTAAAGCTCAATATATCAGTATATTCTACAATGGGTTGGATTGCAATTCTCCTGTGTTACATGATGCTTCTTCCAATGGAGCATTGCTTACGAAGTCACCCATTGAGGCTGAGAAACTTTTCGAGGATATTTCGATGAATTCAAGGGATTAGTCGACTAATAGAGTGAGAGGCACTTATGTCCTTGGTAAAGTAGCACGGGTTGAGCATACTATGGTAAAGTCGGTAAGAGGTGACAAGATCGTCTCTAGCTTGGCTAATATCAGCAAGTTACTAGAGTCTCAGCAAAAGCAGATCACAGATTTATCTCAGAGAGTACCAATGATGCAGCAGGATGGTGGCTACAAATGAGCTAGCCAAGAGGAGATCAAGGAGGTAAATTACGCCATGGGTCAAAGTATTCATGGAACGAGGTACCTAAATCAAGGAAATCAGAATTATCATGAAAATTACGACAATCGTGGTCCCCCGGGTAATTACCAACAACCAAGGAATCCAGAATTTTCATAGAGTAATCTGAATAATGCGGTACAACCTCCTATTGGTGTTGATTCGGGAGCTAAGGTGGAAGAAGAGAAGCCGGGTTTCGAGGATACGGTGAACATGTACATAGCGAGGAACGATGCAAGAGTAGATCGTCTAGAGGCCAAGTTAGAAAAGAAGATTGATGATAATCATAAGGATTTGTGTACACAAGTGAAAGACCTTATGTTGTTGATGGGGGAGATGGCCGGAAATGTAAACAAATTGGCTCAAACTATTGAGAAGGGGAAGTTTCAATCTCAAAGTATTGAGAATCCAAAGTCATGCCATGCCATCACATTGAGGTCGGGAACGCAATATTAATGTCTGATGGTGTCGGCGAAAACGAAGGAAGTAGGGGAGTTGCTCGACCAAACTATAGTTGTTCGACCCGACCAGCTGGTCGAACAGAAGTCGAGCAGACTCCAGAGAAATAGAATTACGGTACTCTATTTTCAGACTCACCGTTCGACCAACACCATGCCGTTCGACCAGATCATCATGGTCAAGCGGAGGTCGAACAACACCTGGAGAATGAGATTTCTCGATCTGCCAAGTTGCTCGACCAAGATAGTGCCGTTCGACCAGACCAGCTTGGTCGAACGGTGGTCGAGCAACATGTGAAGGAACCGAGTACGCGATCAGATAAGTTGTTTGACCAATTTCAATTTGTTTGACCATACCAGCAAGGTTGAGCGGAGGTTGAGTAGTTTCGTGCAGATCCCGATTCGATCCCGAATGCTACACCCGTTGATCAGAACAGTATGGTACCATCTCAAGAGCATAACATTGAGGTTACAGTAGAAAAGAAGTGGGAAAAAGCCAAGAGATTGAGAGCCGAAAAGGATCAAGCGGAGAAGGTTGAACGTGATGAGTGGGGTATTCCTAAGATAAAGATACCTCTACCGTTTCCTTTCAAGCTTGTCAAAAAGGGATTGGAAGAAAATTTCAAGAGGTTTTCAGACATAATAAACAAGATAAGTTTGAACATTCCTTTTTCTTAAGCGATCTTGGAGATGCCGTATTATGCCCATTTTCTGAAGGATATACTTTTGAAGAAGAGAAGCTTGAACAGAATTGAAACAGTGAATTTGTTGGAGAATTACAGCTCGATCATTCAGAGGAAGCTGCCTGCTAAGTTAAAGGATCCGGGAAGCTTCACCATCTTTTGTGAAATTGGAATGGGCCGGCACGACTAGCCTTGTGCGATCTTGGGGCAAGTATCAATTTGATGCCTTTGTCTATCTTTAAAAGGCTCGGTTTGAGGAAGTTAACTCCCACATCGGTGGGTCTACAACTGGAGGATAGGTCTATGACCTTTTCAAAGGGTGTTATTGAAGATGTATTTGTCAAAGTACAGATGCTTGTCTTTCCTATGGATTTTCTTGTGTTTGAGATGGAAGATAACAAGGATAATGCCCCTCTTGTCTTAGGGAGACCTTTCCTTGCTACTGTGGGAGCTATGATTGATATGCAGAAGGGTGAGCTTCGACTGAGGATGGATAAAGAAGAGGTCTTGTTTAACCTAGATAAAGCAATGAAGATGCCCATGGAGACGCAATGTCATAGTATCGACGTGGTGGAAGAGATTGTGAAGGAGGACATGTCTTTGATCCTGTCAAAGGATCCTCTTGAGACATGCTTGGTGGAGTCTCTTACTTTTCCCACTACGGAGCTAGATGAACTCTCCAACAAAGTATGTATTGAATTCCTTGAAAATTACTTGTTTTGGGTGATGAAAGGTATCAATCGGAGAGGACAAAGGTTGAAGAGGTCAAGTGGACTAGGAAGTACTTACCATTAGATAGAGAGAGAAGAGAAGAGAGAGAAGAGAAGAAAGAGAAGTTGAAACCGCTACCGGAGCACTTGAAGTATGCCTACCTAGGTGACAATGAACAATATCCTGTAATTGTATCTTCTTTCCTTGATGATGATCAACTTGAGGAATTGTTAGATATGCTTAGGAAGTATAAGTCTGCGATTGGGTGCTCTCTTGATGATTTAAAAGGTATTAGTCCTTCATATTGAATGCATAGAATATAAGATTGTTAGATGAAGTCAAGAGTAGTATACAGAATCAGCGGAGGGTGAATCCCGCTATTCAAGAAGTGATTAGGAAGCAAATCCTAACGTGGCTAGATTCAGGGATTATATATCTCATTAGCGATAGTCTCCATGTGAGTCCATTGCATGTTGTAGCTAAGAAGGGGGGCATGACTATTGTGAAAGCGAGGATGGTGAGACATTAGCCACTAGGATTCCTACGGGATGACATGTGTGTACGGATTACAGGAAACTGAATGAAAATACATGCAAAGACCATTTCCCCTTCCTTTCATGGATCAAATGCTTGATCGTCTTGCAGGGTATGAGTATTATTCCTTCTTGGATGGGTACTCAGGTTATAATCAGATTATGATTGCATCCGAGTATCAAGAAAAGACGACTTTTAATTGCCCTTATGGGACTTTTGCCTTTAGGAAGATGCCTTTTGGATTATGTAATGCGCCTGCTACATTTCAGCATTGCATGATGACCATATTTGATGGGTTGATAGAGAAGATCATGGAGGTGTTTATGGATGACATTTCTGTTTTTGGGTCCTCCTTTGATATTTGTTTATCTAACCTTGCTATTGTTTTGAAGAGATGCCAAGATACTAATCTTGTCTTGAATTGGGAGAAGTGTCACTTCATGGTAAGAGATGGGATTGTTCTTGGCCATCATATTTTAGCCAAGGGATTGCAGGTGGATAGAGCAAAGGTGGTGGCAATTGAGAAGCTTCCACCGCTTACTAATGAAAAGGGAGTGTGGTCCTTCCTTGGACGCTGATTTTTATAGAAGATTCATAAAAGACTTCTCGAAATACTCCAAGCACTTATCTCATTTACTTGGAAATGATGTTCCTTTTGTTACTTCAAAGGATAGGGAACATAAGTAGGAGAGAAGATATGCCACTTTAGCCGAGCATTATTGTTGAGATCTTCGATGTTTGGGGGATCGATTTTATGGGGCCTTTTCCCCCATCTAATGGGTTTCTCTATATCCTTTTAGTAGTAGATTATGTTTCTAAGTGGGTGGAAGCCATTCCCACTCGCGTGAATGATTCAAGGACTATTTTATCTATCTTAAAGAAACATATCTTTGCCCACTATGGAGTTCCTAGAGCACTAGTAAGCGATGGAGGTACTCACTTCGTCAATAAACTTCTTGAAAAGGTTCTCAAGGATTATGGTATTAAGCATTGGGTTACTGCACCCTATCACCCTCAAGCGATTGGGCAAGCTGAAATCTCCAACCGACAAGTGAAGCAAATTTAGAAGAAAGTAGTTGGAACCAATAGGAAGGATTGGGCTATGAAGCTCGATGATGTTTTGTGGGGGTTCAGAACTGCTTATAAGATTGTTTTGGATATGTCACCGTATCAAATTGATATGGGAAGCCGTGCCACTTACCTGTAGAGATTCAGCACCAAGCTTTTTTGGCATTAAGGAGTTTGAACTTGTGCTTAATGGATCAAAAGGAGTTGAGGATGACTCATATCAATCAATTGGATGAGTTCAGAAATCGAGCCTACAAGAATTCAGAAATCTTTATGGAAAGAATGAAGAAATGACATGATTCAAAGATCTCTTACAAGGAGTTCAAGCAAGGTGATGAGGCATTACTTTTTAACTCTTGTTTGAAGCTCTTCGTCGGGAAATTGAAATCGAAGTGGACGGGGCCGTTCATTATCCATAGAACCTATGGAGGGGGGAGTTTTGAGCTTATGGACAAAGATGGGGACATTATCGTGGTGAATGGGCATTGATTGAAGCATTATAAGTCACCGGATGATGCTTGCGTCGTCTTTGAAGATACCTTGCACTAGATTGGTACCGTAGTGACTTTCCGACGTTAAACAAGAGCTCCTGTTGGGGGGTTTTCTTCTATTTTATTGCTTTATTTTTATTGGTGTGAGTAATAAATTTTTATATTCGACGTGCGTATTATTCGGAAATTACATCTCTTTGCAAACTTAGTTTCCACTCTAAGTTTCTACTAAGTTTGGGGGGTGTGATGTATTTACCTCATCATAGCACGGAGAGTATAATCTTTTCTTTGTAACATTTTCTAGGGGAGTTGATTTTTTGTGGTATATTAAAATTTTAACCGGTTTTGATGTATTGGTTTTTTGCAATTTGCCTAGTGTTTAGTGGTGTTTTGTTTTAAAGTGCCATTACGGAGTTACACTTGATGTTTTATGGTCTAACATAGTTCTCGAGCTTAGAAATTGTTATCTTGATACTTGTGGTTGTCCTATAGTTTTATTATTGCAGGGAAAGACGAGAAAAGTACGAAGTTTATGGAGTTCGAGAGGTTGTTCGACTTCCATGAGGTTGTTCGACCATGCTGTTTGATCGAGCAATGGTCGAACGGAATGAATAACTCTTCTAGTAGGGTTGTTCGACCTGGTCAAGGTTGCTCGACTATATTGGGAACTCGAACGGAAGTCGAACAAAATGTGGAAATTCTTCCAGATAGGTTGTTCGACTTGGACCCTATCGCTCGACCAAGTTGACGTAGTCGAGCAAAGGTTGAACAAAATGTGCAAAACTTACAGAGAGTTTGTTCGACCAGATAATGGTTGCTCGACCAAAAATGTGAAGTCAAACGAAGGTCGAACGAAACAGAGGAGAACAGAGAGCGCGATTAGGCAGTTTGCTCAACTTTCAGCACTTGTTCGACCAATATATTTTGGTCAAACGGAGGTCGAACGATGTCAATTTCAAAGGCAAACCTGGGTTGCTCGACTTAAAACCCTTGCTGGACTTCAAAATGCAAGTCGAGCAGAAGTCGAACGGGCTTCGAAAACAGTTTTAAAAGGTCAGTTTTCATTCTGTTCGACATACACCCGTCACCCTTTCTAGAGCACCGACCCCAAATCGTAAGTTTTTCTTCCCAAACTCTTTCCCTACACTCTAATTCTCCATTCCATACACTTCCACATCCAAATTTGAGGGTTTTCAAGTCCAATTAGGAAGGGACCTAGGTCGCCTTCGCTTGGAGAGATAGTCAAGAAGATGAGGATGCAGAAGAGGAGACCATCCGATTATGGAATCAAAATTCCGAATTGGGAGGAGAAGGAGCTGTGGTCTGCAATAGCATAAAAGATCACAAGGATGCGGTATCAAGATGATCATGCAATGAGGGAGATGAACATCATCAACGATATTCGTTGGATGTTCAATCAAGTAGGCATTACTCAGTTCATGGAGATGAAGAGAGAGACCTATTTTACCTAACTGCGGAGGTCTTATGCACTTTGAGAATTGAGCGTGGAGACCGATACCATCCTTATGGTATTCAGATGCAGATTGGTGGGCAGGAGCAGATGATGTGGGCCCAAGAGTTTAATGAGTTGATTGGCTGTGAGAATGAGACGGATGTGGAGCGTGATGACTTCAAGCCGGATGAGTTTTGGAGAGTGATAAGAGTAAAAATAATCGTATTTTAGTGTCCAATTTAACACCTGTTTGATGAGAATTGTTGTCTTATATTAGCATAAGTATCTTATATTCGATATATGTGAGAAAAATGTGCACTTGAGGTGTTTTATTGTGTTTTAGGTGGAAAAAAGGTTCAAAAGTGCCAAGTTGGAGAAAATGTGCAATTTGTCCAAGAATGCTGAAAAACGCATGTCCAATTTGTATAATTTTTAAGTGTTTTTTTTAGATCTGAATTGGAAGTGTTATATTTTGTTGGAAAGCCACAGAAGAGAGGGTCGTTTTGGCGTAAAGAACACCCCAATCGGATTCCAAAGGAGAAAGTTATGATTGAAATGGTGACGTCGCGCAAGGTGTTTCTACTCAGTACGACTGTTCCACTTTCCATGACTTGTTACGTCTTCAAATGTTTTACTTTTGGTGAGATCTTTATATTCAGAGAAAGCAAGGAAAAGAGGATCGCGTGAGCACAAGAATCACTAAAATCGGAGATGGGACGAGGAAGTTATGATTAAAATTGTGAAGTCGCGCAGCTGCAGCGAGAATTTCCGAAAATTTTCGAAAATTACCTAATTTATCTCCTTATCACATAATCCTCCATGATTCACCCATATATATTTCTTTCCTTATTTAATTCCCTTCTCACACCTATATATATTTCATATCATTATTCATAAATTGGGAGAGACAATACAATAGATTGGAGAGGAAGAGAGGCCACAACCATACTACACCCCACAAGGGGGGATCACCCCCAACCATCATCCACATCCTTTCCTCCATCCATCCATCACTTTGAAGATTTATTTGTGGAATCAAGAGGAGAACCAAGAGAAGAATTCAAGACAGAGAAGGACGCGACGACGTCCACATCTAGGGTTTTATTCGTTTCCTAATTTATCTTGTATTTTCTGGACATCCGGGTAAGATTTATCCAACACCCATGATTGTTCTCCGTAACATCATGGGCTGGAGCCTTTTTGGTAGAACTAGGGTTGTGAAGATTTTTACGAATTAAGTGAACTTTCGTGTGTAAACTCCGTACAACACTACTTGTGGATTTATTTTATATATGATTGTGTCTTTTTAATTCATACTTACGGTCGTTTTGTGCATCATTAGCTGGTATGTAGAGTCTGAATACATATCTTGGTTATTGATTGAGTGCGTTCACTGCTGAGCAGGATTTCATATTATGATTCTAAGTGAGGGGACTCCGAAGCTTCATTAGAACTATCATATATGAATACTTATTAATTGAATAGAATTCGGGTTATTAAGTATGATAAAGAGGATAATTTTATAGTACCTATAATGGGAGATCATATCGGGTTAGAGTACCAATTGGCCAGGGAAATAATTGATACTGATAGTACCTAGAAAGGGGGTGGAATTATATCTCTTGCTCCGAGGTTATTCACACGTATTACACGCATGTTTACTTGTGTCTATATAGTATATACGCATGGTTTAATGATGCGTCCATATTCCACAAGGCAGAGTCGGATATCAACACACGGAAGGGAAATTAATGAGTGAAACTGGATTATCCTAGAGCTACCTATTCTCCTACTTGATTCACTTTCATATTCTTTAAGTGATATTTTATTTTATTCGTTATTTGAATTAATTATTTAGTAGATTATAATTAAATTATAAAAACTATATTGCCATAATCGTTTTAATTAATTTAGATAATAACTAAATTGATAATATGCCGTCCTTTGTATTCGATATTCACTTGGCCGCTTGCTTAAGCTGCAATTGATATCCTTAATACTTGGGGATTAATTTTGCGTGCAAAGAAAATGCGCATCAAGTTCTTGGCGCCGTTGCCAAGGACGGCTGCTATTATTGATTTTATTATTTTTAGTTCATTAAGACTTTTATTTGTGATTATTTATTTCTATCTAACCTTGAATTTTTCTGAGTTACTTGTGCGATTGAAAAGGAGAGGAAGGAAATAAACGAATAACACACTGAGCTATACATTTCCGGAGCAAGGAAGAATCCGGATAATGTTGCCATACGTGAAATTTTCACGAACTATGGAATTGGCAACATGGGGTTGATAGGAGCAAGGGTGAAGATGATGATTTGGAAATACATTCCGCTCTTATTAGCATGGTGAAGAAGAATCCCTTTTCTGGATGTTGTTATGAAGATCCATATAAGCACCTCAAAAGATTTCTTGTTGTGATTCTTATTGCTATCGATGCATTATTGCTTATGTTCATTTAGTCTTTTTCTAGGTGAAAATTTCTCCTCTTGGTTTGTCATTTTCGTTGCTCAGGGACGAGCAACACTTTAAGTTTGGGGGTTTGATTGTCGCTATTTTCACCTAAATTTTAGTGTCTTTTTATATGCCTTTTTGTATTATTTTATCCGTCTTTTATGTATTATTTGGTTGTGTTATGTGTTTTCATAGAAATGTGTGTGAATGAGTTTAAACGTATTTAAAAAAGGTGAAAATGGATTAAAAACAGAACGGGAGCTGAAAAGAGCAAGAAACGGGGCTGCCGGGACCCAACTTGAGTTGCAAGGTGCAACTCGAGTTGCCAACACGACCAGTGTTGGGTCTGAAAAATGTCCAGAATTGTCCAGAGACCCAACTCGAGTTGCATGGTCCAACTCGACTTGCAACTCGAGTTGGGAGAAGGTCGAGTTGAGGTCCAAGAATCGTCCAGAGAGCTTACTCGAGTTGCAAGGTCAAACTCGACTTGCAACTCAAGTCGAGCTAGGAGCAGGGGAATGAACAAAATTGTACAGTGAACTAACTCAAGTTACAAGGTGTAACTCGAGTTTCCAGCTAGAGTCGAGCTACCTTCCGAAGGATTTCCAGTTTCAGAGCCTCGCAACACGAGCGAACAGGTGAGTGCATGAGTAGACAATACGAGTCGAGCTATGTTAGCTCGAGTTATATTACAAGCAACTCGACTCATGTTGCTAACTCGAGTTGGGAAGGCCAACTCGAGTAAGGTCATTTTGGGCCAAAAATCCGGATTTTCACCTGCCAATGTATGTAAGTGTGTGTAAAAAGCCCATTTGATATTAAATTCGTGGCCCAACTTGGAGAGGGTATAAATAGCTTCAAGTTCAGTTTTTGAAGAGAGCTTGGATATTCCACACAAGAGTTTCACTCATACACCTAGAGCACACACCATTTCTTCCATTTTTTACCACCATCTTCATCCATTCTTCATCCCTTCCATTTGGGTGTTAAAGACCTCAAGAATTCAAGAGCTAGAAGTGGAGATCAATGAGTGTTGAAGATTCTCTACAAGGAATTGCTAGGGAATATTTACATCTCTTTTGTATTTCTTTTGGATTTGAAACATGGGTATGTGTAATGGATCATTCATGTGTTTTATTACCATTATCATGTTAAAGTAATCCCTCTAGTGGGATTAGGAACATGAAGAGCACATTAGGTTTATATTATCATGTGGATTAAATTGGTTTTTGAGTTAATTGCTGTTGATTTCTATTCATGGGTTTTAATTGTTTGATGTTGTGATGGCATGGTTTGTTATTCATGAATGATTATTGGTTTAATGGATTGTTGATCAAGGGATGATTTATGATAATTAAGTGCTATTATAATGTTCATGTGTATATTGATTGGAGTGAGACGGAAACGACCCTCTTAAGTATTAGAAATGCATGAATAGACATCGAGTTTGAGTTTAACCGAAAGGATATTTGAACTTGATGAGGGGAACCAATCCATTCGTTAGCTTTAGTACACAAAAAGGGAGAGTTAATTCTAATTAGTACCTTCTAAGGGAGAATTTGGAGTTAATTAGAACCTAGATGGAAGAGGTTAATGTTGGGCTTTGATCTTAAATGCTTTTGGGAGTCTTTAGTGGATCAACAACCTTTGTAACCTGAAAGGGAGCTTAGAATATAATCGTGATCACCCTTAATCTATATTAATTGAGTTGAATTCCTTTTGCATGAAAATATGAATTGAGTGTGCTTGGATGTTTCTAATCCCATGTTTTTCCATACTTGCCTTATTCTCGTTTATCGTTAACTATCTTTATTTGTCATTTCTCTTATTTGCTATTTTGTTCTCTTGTTAACTTGCTTTAATTGTTTATTTCATAATCATTCTCAAAATCCCCAATCATCCTTACAAAAGTGACTTAAACATGAGTTCACGTATTTTACTAGTCCAAACCTAACTCCTTTGTGGATTGATAATTTTATTTCTTGGGATATACTTCTACAACAATCGAGTATTCTTGCTCGTGAGTATTTAAAAATAGTCAAACAAGAAATTGACGCCGTTGCCAAGGGGGAGTTTAACGGATTAGTGGAATATTGTGTTATTGTTTTAGTTTTTTTTATAAAGATATTTTTTAATTTTAATTTTATTTCCTATTTTTGATTGTGGTCTCACTCTTTGAATTTTCGTAGGTCTTTTATCATCACAAGATCAAAGGGAAATCAATTGATTGTTCCTTTGAATTTGGAGATAGAAAAGACCGCACGACAAAGGAAACGAGAGGGATGAAAAGATAAAAAAGAAAATATAGAGAATCAACGTGGAGACAATGTTAATCATGACCCACCTCAAGTTTCATTACAAGATCAAAGGGGGGTACAAGAAGGAGTTCAAGAGAATCAAGCGACGATGTTTAGGAATTTCATTGCTCAAAAACAAGAATATATGAAATTGCTTGCCAATCAAGAAGCTCAAAGGATACTCCAACAACAAGAGACACATCCACATGTTCGTAGAAATGTCCAAGAGATGGTTAATATGTTCAATAACCAAGCTATGCAAGGAAATGTGCAAATACCTCAAGATAGGCCAAGGACTAGAGCAATTCGGGATTACTTCCAACCGAGAGCCGTGCATAATATGGTTCCTCTGGTTCAAGCCAACAATTTTGAAATTAAGTATGGATTTATCAACATGGTCAAAGCAAATCAGTTTGGGGGAGGTCCTCTTGAAGATCCGAACGCTCATCTTGCTACTTTCTTGGAGGTTGCAAATACCGTCAAGATGAATGGAGTGTCGGATGATGCTATTCGTATGAGGTTGTTCTCTTTTTCTTTAAGAGATAAGGCTAAAGCATGATACAATACAATTCCATTGGGAAGTTGTAATACATGGGAAGATCTTGAGCAAAGGTTCTTAAACAAATACTTTCCTCCTTCGAAGACTCTCCAAATGAAAAGCCTTATCACTCAATTTAGGCAACTTTTGGATGAGAGTTTTTATTAAGCATGGGAACACTACAAAGAATGCTACGAAAGTGTCCTCAACATGATTTTCATGAGAATCAACAAGTGGCTTTCTTTTATCAAGGGCTGAGTCAACAAAATCGGATGCATGTAGATGCCTCATCCGGAGGGTTTATATTTGGAGTGGATGCTATGAAAGCTATGGAAATTTTTGAAGATATTTCAATGAATACTTATCAATGGCCTTCCGAGAGAGTAATGGGAGGTTATGCATTTAGGAAGGTGGCTCAAGTAGAGAGTGTTGATAAAGTGAAGAGTGATGTGTTTCAAAGTGAATGAATGAAAAAATTTAATGAGGGCATCCATGCTTTGACAAAGTAATTGAATTTGATCACTCAAGGAGTGAGTCAAGGGGGAAGTACAAGTGCTAAATGGAATGATGAGAGCAATATTATGCAAGGTATAGAGGATGTTGCCTATTTAGATAGGAGAAATTACCAAGGGAATTTCCAACATCAAGGGAGTTTCCAAGGTAATTATCCTTCTAATCAAGGAAATTTTCAAGGAGAAAATTCTCAAGCTCCAAGGAAGCATGATAATATTTCTTACTCTAATACTCAAGCCGCCGTGGCATTTCCTCCGGAATTCGATCCGAGTGCTAAGCCGCCCAATGGAGAAAGTAAATCATCATTGGAAGAAACATTGCTAGCATTCATGAAAGATACAAGGGCTTACATAGAAAAAAGAGATGCTAAGATTGAGGCTAGGATGGAGGAAAATGAGAAGAAATCCGACAATAAGATGAGAGATTTTGAGTATCAAATGGGGAAAATTGCTTCTTCCGTGGGATCCCAACACCAACAAGGAAAATTTCCATCTACCACGAAAATAAATCCAAAAGAGCATTGCATGTGCATAAAGGTGAAAGATGATAGATTGGTTGAAGAAGAGTTTGTGGATTGCACGGTGGATGAAGAAAAAGAAGAAGCAAAAAGAGTAGAAATTGAGTTAGAAGAAAAGGGGAAGAAATGAAAAGAAGAGCACGTACCTAAGTGGAAAAAGGCTAAGGAGAAAAAGGAAAAAGAATAAGAATATGAACGTGATTATTGGGGAATTCCAATTACTCCTTATCCAATCCCTTACCCTCAAAGATTTGTTAAAAAAAGAAAAGATGGAGGAATTTCAAAAGTTTGTTGAAAATTTGAAGAAGAAATATGAGGAGAGAAAGAAAGTGAAGCTAGTTGAAAAAAATGAACCATTGTACGAGGAGCCTTCTATGAAAGCTGGTGATCCAGGAAAGTTTGTTATCCCTTGGGGAGTTGAAGGAAAGAAGGTTGTTAATGCATTGTTTGACTTGGGAGCTAGTGTGAATGTTATTCCTCATTCTCTCTTTGAAGAATTGGATATTGGAGAGCTCAAGCCTTCCACTACATGCCTTCAAGTAGCGGATGGATCAATTATTAAGCCCTTAGGGGTGGTGGAGGATGTAGTGGTTGAAGTGAAGAAGTTGACCTTTCCAGTGGATTTTGTTGTCTTGGAGATAAAAGTTGATCCTCAAACACCTATGATCTTGGGAAGACCATTCTTAGCTACGGGAAAGACTCATATTGATGTGGAAAGAGGAAAACTTTCCTTGAGTTCAAATACGAAGAGTGTTACATTTTCATGTAACAAAGCAAGAAAGAAGGATGATTCTTACCTCAAGCCTCCAATCATACCTCTGGAGGATCTTCATGGATTTGAAAATTCTTACTCTTTTAAATCTTCTAATTCTCTTTTTTATGATTATATTGAAGATTTTAATCTTAACTTGTCTTCGCTTGATATTTATAGGGATGAGGACTCAGACATCGAATGGAAGGTTGATAAGGGAGAATTTCATTGGCCTTATGGAGACGAAGCATTGCCATCCACAATTCTTCCGGATGATTTTATAATTATAAGCAAGAATGGAGAAATCATGTTGATGGAAAAGAAAAGAGCCAAGCAATTTCTCAAAGTGAAGATGAGGGAAGAAAAAGTGAAGGATCACTCTTTGGTTCCATGATCTTGCATTCCGTCTAGCTTGAAGACGTTAAACTCAGCGCTAGATGGGAGGCAACCCATCAATATCTTTATTGCTTTATTTACTGCTTTCAATAAAGATTGTGGTTTTGTTGTTGTTTTGCATTTTGACCTTGTAGGTTGATTGTGTTCATGGACAAAAATGCACATTGAAGAAAAGAGAAGTGCTTCATGGATTCGAGTATGGATATCACACTTGTTGCCAACTTAATTCTCGACTCTTGTCTCGAGTTAAGTTTGGGGGAGACTAGTGCGTGGTGGACATAACTTGATCCGTTTGGATGCATATGTTTCTCCACAAGAAGATCATCAATTGAAACTATAAGGGTAAGTCTCAACACTTTTTTTGCAAACTTAAGTCTCAACTCTTGTTTCGATTTAAGTTTGGGGGGAGAGTGTGTGGTGTGACTCACCACTTGAGTATGATTCTTGTAAAATTAGGTCAATTTTAAAATTTTTCTCATGAGTTTGGTTTGATTTTGGTATGATTGGTTGTGTTGAAGTGCATGATAGTCCATATTTTTAATGTAATTGTTGAGCTAATGGTGTTGTATGAGTTTTTGAGTATGAATGAAGGGTATTGGAAGCACAAATGGAGCTTGGAGCAAACGCTTTCCTTACCAAATGCCTATTGAGGGAGTACTCTACACCTTATCACTTCTAATTGATTTTGATTTGGATTGAATGGATTAGCATGCTACTTTATGTGTTATGTTTTTGGGAAGTTTATGTTTCAATCAAAGGTTGGGATGATTGTGAGCTTAATTGTCATGGATGATATAGAATGTGTGCTTTATTGTTAATGATGGTGATTTTTATTCTTGCATGTTATGTGTTTTTGTTTTGTTTCTTGTTTGTTGAGTCCTTATTTTTATGTTTTGTGTGTATTTTCATTTTATCTTGGGATGTTTGGTAGTTTATTTTTGGTATGTTGTGAGTCGCTTTTGAATGGGAGTGATGACATGTTGTTGTGATAAGTGATGAAAGTTTATGATTAAGAATCTCTACATTTTCAAATTGTGACATGTTTTACTTAACTTGTTCAATTTTGAGATGAATGTGGTGTAATAAGTTCCTTAAGGTCCGAGCATAAGCTTGTGAGCATTTGAGCCTCAACCGTGCATACATGGTCTTTCTTCATGAGTGAATCGATTGTGTATGATAAGTTAGAACTTGCTCAAGGACTATAGGAACGAGCCCGATTAGTGGAGATTAGTGATAGGATCTAAGGCCATCCTTGTTATTTATAGTCATTGCCAAATATTTCCCTACCTTGAACATTTTCCCTAGTCAACCACTTTGAGTCTATAAGCCTATTTCTTGTGAATTTAGCACATTACAAGCTTTAATTACCCACTTAAGCTTATATATACCCTTTGTGTGAGTGATTGAGGAGATGGTAGCTAGAAAGGATTGATTGAGTAGCAAAATGAGAAAAGGAAATGGTAAACAAGCAAGAAAAAGGTTGAAAAGAGCACAAGCAAAGAATGGACATGCAACCATAAAATAAGAAAAAGAGAAAAGTACCAACATATGCTTAAGTACTTAAAAGTCCAAAGAAGGAAGCATGAATAAAAAAAAACTCAATCTAAGGAAAGTTGATGATTAGTGCTTGTAATTATCAAAGTTGAGAAAGGAAGAAAGATAAGTTAAGGAATGGAAGAAAGTAGCTACCTCTTCGATTACTTACACTTGATTAGTCACTTGTATCCATATTCTTCCTACCCAACCAAAGAGCCTATCATTACATCCTTCATGAAAGACCTTTGTGATCATTAAGTGAAACTTTGGTGGTTTGTGAATGTAGTCAACGAGCAAGCTTATAGCAAGTCAAGTCAATCGATTGATGAGTGTTGTTTTACCACTTTAAAGAGCGTTGAGTGACATTGATAACCTATGTGAGGCTTGGACCAAAAAGGGACTATATTACACTTTATTCTCTTGTGATTGAACTTGTTAATTCCTTATGTCATGAGTTTAATGTCGAAGGATGACTTAGCATAAATTTTGATTCTTATTGCTATCGATGTGTTATTACTTATGTTCGTTTAGTCTTTTTCTACGTGAAAATTTCTCCTCTTGGGTTGTTATTTTTGTTGCTCAGGGACGAGCAACACTTTAAGTTTGGGGGGGTTTGACTGTCGCTAGTTTTACCTAAATTTTAGTGTCTTTGTATGTCTTTTCGTATTATTATATCTGTATTTTATGTATTATTTAGTTGTGTTATGTGTTTTCATAGAAATATGTGTGAATGAGCTTAAACGTATTTAAAACAGGTGAAAATGGATTAAAAATGGAACGGGAGCTGAAAAGAGCAAGAAACGGGATTGCCGGGACCCAACTCGAGTTGCAAGGTGTAACTCGAGTTGCCAACATGACCAGTGTTGGGTCTAAAAAATGTCCAGAATTGTCTAGAGACCCAACTCGAGTTGCACGATCCAACTCGACTTGCAACTCGAGTTGGGAGAAGGTCGAGTTGAGGTCCAAGAATCATCCAGAGAGCTTACTCGAGTTGCAAGGTCCAACTCGACTTGCAACTCGAGTCGAGCTAGGAGCAGGGGAATGAACAAAAATTGTACAGTGAGCTAACTCGAGTTGCAAGGTGCAACTCGAGTTGCCAGCTCGAGTCGAGCTACCTTTCAAAGGATTTCCAGTTTAAGAGCCTCGCAACATGACCGAACAGGCGAGTGCACGAGTAAATAAAATGAGTCGAGCTATGTTAGCTCGAGTTATATTACAAGCAACTCGACTCGTGTTGCTAAATCGAGTTGGGAAGGCCAACTCGAGTAAGGTCATTTTGGGCCAAAAATCCAGATTTTCACCTGTCAATGTGTGTAAGTGTGTGTAAAAAGCCCATTTGATATTAAATTCGCGGCCCAACTTTGAGAGGATATAAATAGCTTCAAGTTCAACATTTGAAGAGGGATTGGATATTCCACACAAGGGTTTCATTCCTACACCTAGGTCACGCACCATTTCTTCCATTTTTTACCACCATCTTCATCCATTCTTCATCCCTCCCATTTGGGTGTTAAAGACCTCAAGAATTCAAGAGCTAGAGGTGGAGATCAATGAGTGTTGAAGATTCTCTACAAGGAATTGCTAGGGAAGATTTACACTCTTTTGTATTTCTTTTGGATTTGAAACTATATGTATGTGTAATGGATCATTCATGTGTTTTGTTACCATTATCATGCTAGGCTAATCCCTCTAGTGGGATTAGGAACATGAAGAGCACATTAGGTTTATATTATCATGTGGATTAAATTGGTTTTTGACTTAATTGCTGTTGATTTCTATTCATGGGTTTTAATTGTTTGATGATGTGATGACATGGTTTGTTATTCATGAATGGTTATTGGTTTAATGGATTGTTGATCAATGGATGATATATTATAATTAAGTGCTATTATAATGTTCATGTGTATATTGCTTGGAGTGAGACGGAAACGATCCTCTTAAGTATTAGAAATGCATGAATAGACATCGACTTTGAGTTTAACCGAAAGGATATTTGAACTTGATGAGGGGAACCAATCCATTCGTTAGCTTTAGTACACAAAAAGGGAGAGTTAATTCTAATTAATACCTTCTAAGGGAGAATTGGGAGTTAATTAGTACCTAGATGGAAGAGGTTAATGTTGGGCTTTGATCTTAAGTGCTTTTGGGAGTCTTTAGTGGATCAACAACCTTTGTAACCCAAAAGGGAGCTTAGGATATAATTGTGATCACCCTTAATCTATATCAATTGAGTTGAATTCCTTTTGCATGACAATATGAATTGAGTGTGCTTGGATGTTTCTAATCCAATGTTTTTCCATACTTGAACTTTAGCCCTTATTCTCGTTTATCGTTAACTATCTTTATTTGTCATTTCTCTTATTTGCTATTTTGTTCTCTTGTTAACTTGCTTTAATTATTTATTTCATAATCATTCTCAGAATCCCCAATCAACCTTACAAAATTGACTTAAACATGAGCTCACGTATTTACTAGTCCAAACCTAACTCCTTTGTGGATTGATAATTTATTTCTTGGAATATACTTCTACAACGATCAAGTATTCTTGCTCGTGAGTATTTAAAAATAGTCAAACAGTTGATCAAGCAGATTTATCTAAGCAGTTGAAGGACCCTACCTTGATTATGGGGCATATGGTCGCGAATGTATAATAACTGACACAAACAATGGAGAACAATGCCATCACATTGAGGTTAGGCATGCAGTACGAAGGTCTGATGATGCCGGCAAGTGGAAAAAAAAGGAACAGTGAAGTTGCTCGACCAAACCAAGTTTGTTCGACCAGACCTGATGGTAGAACGGAGGTCGAACAACGCAATGATATTGGAAGCTCGCGACAAGGCAGTTTGCTCGACCAGATGCCTTCAGTTCGACCATGCTACCCAAGTCGAACAGAGGTCGAGCAAATTTCGGAAAAATAGAATTATGATGCTCTGTTTAAGGTGCGCCATTCGACTTGCACTCTTCTATTTGACCGTACCACCTTGGTCGAATGGAGGTCGAACAGTGCATGGGAGACGAGAGCTCGCGATCGAGCAGCTTGCTCGACTAGAATCCATCCGTTCGACCTTACTACCCAAGTCTAATGGAGGTCGAGCAACACATGGCGAAAGAAAGCTCGCGATCAGGCACACTGCTCGACAGTCTTTTTTGGTCGAGTAGAGGTCGAGCAACATGGTGCAGTGCCCGATTCGATACCGAATGCTATGCATGTTGTTCAGAACACTCTAGTACCATCACAAGAGCAAAATACTGAGATTATAGTTGAGAAGAAGTGGGAAAGAGCAAAGAGGTTGAGAGCCGAGAAGCTTAGACTGCAGATGGATAATGAAGATATGGTTTTCTCTCTTAAGCAATGAAGATGCCCATGGAGACTCAATCATGCAAGAGCATAGATGTGGTTTCTAACTTATTTAATCTTGATTTTAATAGGACATATGATTCTGAATTTAAGTGGAAGATTGACAAGAAGGTGTCTAGTCAGCCATGGGAGGTAAGAAATTCTGAGGATCATATACTTATTACCATGAAAGGTGAAGTGTTGAGTGTAGACAAGAAGAAGGAAAGAAAGTACTCCCTCCGGCCACTTACAAGGTACTCATTTCACTATTCCTGGCGTCCGCTTCAAAGGTATTAATTTCTTCTATTTAGTAAAGAAAGTACACAATATGACCCACCATTTCCCTCTAATACAACTGCCCACTTTACCTATAATAATAATACTCCTTAATCCACATGCAAAAAAAAATAAAGACCTTAGAATTGTCCACGTGCAAACAACAAACGGTTACCTTTCAAGTGGCCGGAGGTAGTATTTGAAGGTGAGGATGCGAGAAGACTGTCCTCTAATCTAGTAGTTTAAAAGGATAAGTACTGTCGTGACTCTCCGACATTAAACATGAGCGCCTGTTGGGGGCTTGCCTTTCCATTTTATTGCTTTATTTCTTTCGTGTGAGTAAGAAATTTTTATATTTAAGGTGCTTACTAATCGGCAATTACATCTCTTTGCAAACTTAGTTTCAACTTACGTTTTTACTAAGTTTGGGGGGTGTGATGTTATTACCTCATTGAAGCACCAAGAGTAAAATCTTTTCTTTTTAATGTTTGCTAGGGGAGTTGATTTTTTACGAAATATTGAAAATTTAATCGATTTTGATGTGTCGATTTTTTTACAATTTGCCTAGTGTTCAGTGGTGTTTCTAGTGTGTGGAGTCAATTACATAGTCAATTAATTCTTTCATGGAGTTCTCTTATTTTATTATAATGAATCTTTTGATGATGAGTGTGCTTGAGTTTCGATGATAGAAAAAGGTAAAAGAGTGGCAAGATGAGTTCTACATTGAGGCTTTGACTCGAGGAGCTTGTACATACTTCGAAGGAGGAAAATCAAGTACTCTCGTTTCCTTTTTCTAATTTTTATATGTGCTTTTAATTCATGGAGTGAAGGGTTGAGTTTATGGTGGTGATCCATGTGAGATTATATTTTTGAAGTGTGCTGAAATTCATATGCTCTTGAAATTGATGAAAGAAGTATACTTGAGTTATATTGTGGTATGAAGTTCTATGTGTACTTGTGGGATATTGCTTACCATGAAAGGTGATTTGTTACCTTTTAAAGAACCCATGTGAAATTTTGAGCCTCGTTGATCATGATACATAATCACATGATATTTCCTTTCTGTTGAGTATCATTCTTGTGCGTGTATTCTAAAACTTGTCTCTTGTCTTATTTGAAACTACCTATGTGTTAGATAATGGGAGATAATTTTAGGCATCCTTGAATTTATGATTCACTTAGCCAAATAATTCCCTACCAAATAATTATATATCCGTAGTTAGCCCCGTTGAGCCTAAAAGCATTATTTCTTTGGCAACCTATGAAGATAGCCACTTTGATATCCTATTTGATCCTTAAATTCCTATATTTAGTGGAGAATTAAATATTGTCAAATTGTGTGAAGTTGATTTTGATGGAGTTTGGAAGGAATAAAATATTTGGAGCTGTACAAGTGATTATGAGTTTAAAAATAAGTTGCTTAGGGGTAGTGCCGAAACTGGTACCCTCGAGATGTTAGAGGTAGTGCCCGCAACTGGTACCTCGAGAAAAAAAAGAAGGAAAGAAAAAGTATGTTGAGCTTGAAGGAAAGGAGAGAAAAGAAAATTAGAAGAGCATGAAGCTGGATAGCCTTGAAGTGTAAAAAATCTATAGTACAAAAGATCTCTGGTTTTAATTCTCTACTAATTGAGTCACTTTTTGATCCTATTGTCGAATCATACTTTTTAGTGGTGGAGAGTTTGAGACTTTTGACAAGCTTATGGTTACGCATGCACTTGAATTGAATTTGAGCGTAAACATCATAACCCATAAGTGCACATCTTTTACACTTGAGTGCGAGTGATATATACTTCCCGTGAGAACATGTGGATGGAGCATTTGAACTGGAGGTGATTGTCTTAACTTGTATGCTATGAATTGATTATTACATGTAATGAGAGTTGCATGACCGAAGTTGAGGACAATTGTATTGTGAATGAGGTATTTGTCATAATCCTTGTTTCCGCGCTAATTTTCTTACTTTCTCTCTCTTTATTTTTATTTTGTTGCCTCGGAATGAGCAACGAGTAAGTTTGGGGGATTGATGAGAGTAAAAATAAGCGTGTTTTAGTGTCCAATTTAACACCTGTTTGATGAGAATTGTTGTTTTATATTAGCACAAATATCTTATATTCGATATATGTGAGAAAAAAGTTGCACTTGAGGTGTTTTATTGTGTTTTAGGTGGAAAAATGGATCAAAAGTATAAAGTTGGAGAAAAGGTGCAATTTGTCCAAGAATGCTGAAAAACGCACGTCCAACTTGTGTAATTTTTCTGTGTTTTTTTAGAGATTTGAATTAGAAGTGTTATACATGGTTGGAAAGCAACAAAAGAGAGGGTCGTTTTGGCATAAAGAACACCCCAATCGGATTCCAAAGGAGAAAGTTATGATCGAAATGGTGATATCGCGCAAGCTGTTTCTACTCAGCACGACTGTTCTATTTATATGACTTGTTACATCTTCAAATGTTTTAATTTTGTGAGATCTTTATATTCAGAGAAAGCCAAGGAAAAGAGGATCGCATGAGCACAAGAATCACTAAAATCGGAGATGGGACCAGGAAGTTTTGCTTAAAATTGTGAAGTCACGCAGCTGCCAGCGAGAATTTCTGAGAATTTCCGAAAATTTCCAAAAATTAGTTAGTTTATCTCCTTATCACATAATCCTCTATGATTCACCCATATATATTTCTTTACTTATTTAATTCCCTTCTCACGCCTATATATATTTCACATCATTTTTCATAAATTGGGAGAGACATTACAATAGATTGGAGAGGAAGAGAGGCCACAACCATACTACACCCCACAAGGGGGGATCACCCCTCAACCATCATCCATATCCTTTTCTCCATCCATCCATCACTTTGAAAATTCGTTCGTGGAATCAAGAGGAGAACCAAGAGGAGAATTCAAGACGGAGAAGGACGCGACGATGCCCACATCTAGGGTTTTATCCGTTTCCTAATTTATCTTGAATTTTCTGGACATCCAGGTAAGATCTATCCAACACCCATGATTGTTCTTCGTAACATCATGGGCTAGAGCCTTTTTGGTAGAACTAGGGTTGTGAAGGTTTTTACAAATTAATTGAACTTTCGTGTGTAAACTCCGTACAACACTACTTGTGGATATATTTTATATATGATTGTGCCTTTTTAATTCATACTCGTGGTCGTTTTGTGCATCATTAACTGGTATGTAGAGTCTGAATACATATCTTGGTTATTGATTGAGCGCGTTCACTGTTGAGCAGGATTCCATGTTATGATTTTAAGTGAGGGGACTCCAAAGCTTTGTTAGAACTATCATATATGAATACTTATTAATTGAATGAAATTCGGGTTATTAAGTAGGATAAAGAGGATAATTTTATAATACCTACAAAGGGAGATCATATCGGGTTAGAGTACCAATTAGCCAGGGAAATAATTGATACTGATAGTACCTAGAAAGGGGGTGGAATTAAATCTCTTGCTCCGAGGTTATTCACACGTGTTACACGCTTGTTTACTTGTGTCTATAGAGTATATATGCATGGTTTTGTGATGCGTCCATATTGCACAAGGCAGAGTCGGACATCAACACATGGAAGGAAAATTAATGAGTGAAATCGGATTATCCTAGAGCTACCTATTCTCCTACTTGATCCACATTCGTATTCTTCTAGTGATATTTTATTTTATTCATTATTTTAATTAATTATTTAGTAGATTATAATTAAATTATGAAAACTATATTGCCATAATAGTCTTAATTAATTTAGATAATAATTAAATTGATAATATGCCGTCTTTTGGGTTCGATATTCACTTGGTCGCTTGCTTAAGCTGCAATTGATATCCTTAATACTTGGGGATTAATTTTGCATGCAAAGAAAACGCGCATCAGAGAGCTATTACGGGGAGGCGGGTGCAATATAATTCGAATACTTCCAAGGTCACATTCATTCGCAACTCCGTGATCGCTTACATGGACTGAATTTTGAGCAACACACTGTTTGCTAGGTTCGAAGGAAGCTGTATTCCGAGGGGGGAGCTTTATGTTTGTGGTGCATGCTTCATGGAGTTCGTTTCAATGTAGCATCATACTTTTTCAATCAGCTTCACAAGTTCACGACTCATGAATTTCAGCTAGTGAACATCGAAGGACTCATCACCTTGATAGCTAAGTATTATAAAGTCGATTTGAGCAGGCACAGGTCTATCCGAGGGGATCCAAACTTGATAATGACGTCATGTGTGAGGATGGGGCTGATTGAGCGGCTAGATGATACTTGGATGTTCATCCGAGGAAAGAATCCTAGTACATTCAGATTTCCACTGGTAATTGTTGATCTCACTACCGTTAGGGTCAACAACAATTTATTGATGAATACTACTGAGCACACAGTGATCTTAGAGACGGGCTTGGGAAGAGGAGGTTGGAGACTCCTTGCTGATATGCGGGCGCATGGGATCATCCTAGATGAGGACATGGTCTTGATAGGAGATCTAGCCGACTTTGAAGAGGAAGAGCCACAGCCGCCGCCAGCTTTTGTATATCCAGAGATGGGTGTTCCTCCGGTACAACCTCCACAGCCACAGCCACAGGGGTAGGAGTTTTTTCGAGCCACCACCACAGCCGCAACAGGATCAATTTTATCGGGAGCAGTTCCTATTGATGCACGAGCAGTTCGCCACACTCAATGCGAACTAGCAAGAAATGAATAGATAGTTTGCACTTGCGAACACTAACTATGCTGCACTCAATGCGCGTTATGATGCCATGGATGGTCGGTTGTGGCAGATGTATGATCACGAGCGCGTGATGGATAGGAATATCAGTGATCTCCATAGAGAGTTTGATCGATGGCATGAAGAGATGAGTGGAGATGAGGATGATGATGCTCCGAAGGAGTAGAGTTGCCAGGTCTTTTATTTTCTCTAATTCTTCTCATCACCATTCTCTTTTACAATTTACAGGTGGAGACTTGATTGCTGTGGGTGTAGTGTATGATTCATGTGTGGGTGGCATGTACTTGATATTGATATTGATTAGGTGATTGATTGTTTGATGTTTACATGGATTTACATGGATTGTTAGTGATGAGACTTGTTCATGTTATGCATGTACCTTATTTTGATGCATGTTGATTTATTGATGACGAGCATGTTCTATTTTTACTTGTAGTTCATAGAAAATTGATGTTGATTACATGCTTTGAATAGTGCTTAGGATTCTATTAACCATGTGAGGATTTGAACCTTTAATTGTGCTATTCGCATAATAGTTTATTCTTGAGAGCCGTTTGTATACTCGTATTCTAGAACTTGACTTGGAGT
Source organism: Pogostemon cablin (assembly GCA_023678885.1). NCBI lineage: Eukaryota > Viridiplantae > Streptophyta > Magnoliopsida > Lamiales > Lamiaceae > Pogostemon > Pogostemon cablin. Next base: position 13,307,901 of record CM042952.1, on the reverse strand, counting down.
CTTGTTGGAAGTCTATAATTGATGGATGCTAGGAAATGATCTTAGGCCATTGTTGTTGATTAAGTCACTTAGCCAAATTTATCCTACCTTATTATACGATTATCATTGGAAACCCTTTTGAGCCTTTAAGCTTTTTCTTTGGCAAGCCTTTGATAAACAGCCGTTTACCTTTTTTAGCTTTGAACACCTATTACTAGTAAAGAGTGAAGGTAAATGAATGCTAGATGAAGTTTTGAGGAAGAATAAGAAGGAGAGATTTGGTGTTATAAGAATCAGGAGACAAGTGGTTAAATCTTACGAGGGATAGTACCTGAAGCCGGTATCCCTAATGCTAGAAATGGTAGTGCCCGAAACTGGTACACTTATACTTGAAGAACACCGGAATTGGTATTCTACTGCGAAAAGATGTTGATCCAAGTAGAGATGGAGAAAGCATGTGATTGAAGTGATCATGAGAAGGATGAAGGAGAAAATAAGAAAGCAGTTGAAAAGCAATTCTCCAAGGTACTTCTTTACTAGTAAATTTAGTTACTTATCTATATTCTCCTACCTTTACCAAAGTGCCAACGTTACAACCTAAATGCAAGTCATTTGTGATCCTAGTATTAAAATAGTTATAGATGGATTTTGAGACCCTTGTCAAGTTTATGGTCACGCGAGTATATGAATTGAAATTGAGTGTTTACCATAAAGTGTACACCTTTTGCACTTGAGAGAGAGAGTAAACACTTACCCATGAGCTAGATGACTTAGCACTCATAGAAGTATTGTGATTGATTGATGTTTTTGTTTGAATGAAGGGTATGATGGATTGCATGTTTTGAATTGATATAATTACATGTGTTAGGATAGGTTGTGTATTGATCTCGTGATTACACTCTCTGGATTTGTTTTGATTTTTGTTGCCTCGGGACGAGCAACGGGTAAGTTTGGGGGTCTAATAAGAGTGTAAATTCACGTATTTTGGGCTCTGATTTTTGTGGGAATTGAGTATGATTGAGTCTTTTATTGAGACGAATCGGTTTATTTATGAAAAAGTCACTAATCAGATGATACTCGGGCTTTTTGAGCATATTTGCACTGTAAAATAGATAGAAATGGCTCTGAATTGGAAGACACGATTTTTGAGATAATTTTCGAAGGCCGTTCGACCTCATGACCTTGTTCGACCATCCTCACTTTGGTCGAACAAGGTGGCCAAGTCGAGCAGAATACGCAGATTCATCCAGAGAGCTTGCTCGACTTGGAGATGTTGGTCGACCAGAGTCATCTTGGTCAAGCAGATGAGTGAAGTAGAACAAAATGTGCAAAAACTTACAGTGAGCTTGCTCGACCATTGCTGGAGTTGGAGGCCTTGCTCGACCAGTCACGGCGTGGTCGAACGGATTCTCGCTGCTGCTATTTATGGTCATTCCGGATGTCTTTTACCAAATTTGACGTGTGCTTCAATCAAAAGCCTATCCTAAGCCCATAAAGAGGTTCCATGAGTATAAAAGAAGAGCTTTCACAGGAGAAAAAGAGATGACACATCAATCATCATCCATCCACCACCGAACCCTACCATAATCTGAAGGAGTCGTGAAGAGAGGTTCGTCTAGCGCGTCAAGTAAGATCATACCAATCAACCATGATTGTTCCTAGATCAATCATTGGCTAGAGCCACTCTGTAGTTCTAGGGTTATGAAAGTTTTATGAGTTAATTGAATTTCCATGTGTAAACTCCGTACAACACTACTTGTGGTTTATTTTATATAAGATTGTGCCTTTTTAATTCATATTCATGGTCGTTTTGTGCATCATTAACTGTTATGTAGAGTCTGAATACATATCTAGGTTATTGATTGAGTGCGTTCACTGCTGAGCAGGATTACATGTTATAATTCTAAGTGAAGGGATTCCGAAGTCTTATTAGAACTATCTTATACAGATAATTGTTAATTGAATCTTATTCTGGTTAATAAGTAGGATAAAGAGTATAACTTCATAGTACCTATAAAGGGAGATCATATCGAGTTAGAGTACTAAGTACACGGGAAATAATTGATACTGATAGTACCTAGAAAGTGGGGTGAATTATATCTCTTGCTCCGAGAATATTTACACGTGTCATACGCATGTTTACTTGTGTCTATAGGGTGAACTTGCATGATTTAGTGATGCGTCCATAAACCACAAGGCAGAGTTGGACATCAACGCATGGAAAGAAAATTAATAAGTAAAACTGGATGACCCGAAGAACTACCTAATTTCTTACTTGATCACAACTGTATTTCTCCTTTGCTAGTTTATTTAATTTGCTATCTAAATTATATGCTATTTAGTTTTGTAACTATTCCAAACAAAATTTGCCAACATAGTCTTAGTTAATTAGAAAATAACTAAATTGATAATCATCCATCCCTTGTGTTCGATAATCACTTGGTCGCCTATCGAAACTACAATTTATATCCTTCGTACTTGGGGATAATTTGTGTGTTGAGAAAACGCTCATCAAGCTGCAACTGATATCCTTAATACTTGGGGATTAATTTTGCGTGCAAAGAAAACGCGCATCAAGTTTTGGCGCCGTTGCCGAGGATGGCTGTTATTATTAGTTTATTATTTCTAGTTTGATTAAGACTTTTATTTGTGATTATTTATTTCTATCTAACCTTGAAATTTTTCTGAGGTACTTGTGCATTAGGAAAAGAAGGAATAATACACAGTGCTAAACATGGCCGGAGCAAGGAAGAATCCGGTTAATGTTGCCATATGAGAAATTTTCACAAATTATGGAATTGGTAACATGGGGTTGACAGGAGCAAGGGGGGAAGATTATGATTTTGAGATATATCCCGCTCTTATTAACATGGTAGAGAATAATCCTTTTTTTGGAGGTTGTTTTGAAGATCCATATCAACATCTCCGAAGATTTCTTGGTTATGCAAACACTCAAAAGGGTTCTGGAGCTAATTATTATGCTAGACGGATCGCCCTATTCAAGTTTTAATTTTATTTATGGAGCGGAAGCTTGGTATGAGACTCTTGATGCAGCAGACTGCACTACATGGGACCGACTACAGTAGAAGTTTTCGGAGAGATATATTCCACCCTCAAAGATCTTAAGAATGAAGCAAGACATCACCCAAATTGTGATGAATCAAGATGAGAAGTTCTATGAGGTGTGGGACAGGTTAAAGACATGCTCAGGAGGTGCCCACAGCATGGGATTTCTAAGGCTCAATACATAAGTATCTTCTACTATGGATTGGATTGTGAGTCACGTGCTTTTATTGATGCATCATCAGGTGGAGCGCTGTTATCAAAGACAACACTTGAAGCAAAAAAAGTTGTTGGAAGACTTCTCTATGAATTCAAGTTACTGGTCTACGGAAAGAGTTAGATGAACTTATGTAGTTGGCAAAGTAGCACAGGTTGAGCATCTAGTGGTGAAGCCGAATAGGGATGATGAGTTGTCTCTAGTCTAGCTAACGTCAACAAGCTATTAGAGTCCCAACAAAGACAGATTACAGAGTTGACACAAAGGGTAACTATTATGCTGCAGCACGAAGTGAAGAGTGTTGAAGATACCTTCAATCGATACATGGCTGAGAATAATGCAAGGGTTGACCGCATCGAGGCTACTATGAATGCTAGGCATGCAGATTTATCTAAGTTGTTGAAGGACTTTACTTAATTATGGGGCAGATGAATGCAAATGTGAATCAATTGACACCAACATTGGAGAATAATGCCATCACATTGAGGTTCGGGATGCAGTATGAAGGTCCAATGAAGTTGGTGGATAAAAATGACGAAGGCAGGGCTCCCGTTCAACCAAGCTATGCCGTTCGACCAGACCTGATGGTCGAACAGTGGTCGAACGAGTTTCAGAAAAATAGAATCCCTATACTCTATTTTATGCCCCTCTGTTCGACCAAAGCACTTCCGTTCGACCAGAACATCTTGGTCGAACAACGCAGGGAGAGATGACTTCACGATCACAACCACCATTTGACCAGAGCATTGTCGTACGACCAGACCATCAAGGTGGAATGGTGTTAAAACAACAACGGGAGAAAGAGAGCCTGCAATCAGAAATCTTATTTGACCAAACTAAGTCTGTTCGACCAGACACACTTGGTCGAACAGAGGTCGAACAGTTTGGTTCAATACCCATTTCTATACCGAATGCTACACCTATTATTCAAAACACTCCAGTACCATCACAAGAGCAAACTACTGAGCTTATAGTTGAGAAGAAGTTGGAAAGAGCAAAGAGGTTGAGAGCCGAGAAGCTTAGACTGCAGATGGATAATGAAGATATGATTTTCTCTCTTGATCAAGCAATGAAGATGTCCATGAAGACTCAATCATGCAAGAGCATAGATGTGGTTTCTAACTTGTTTAATCTTGATTTTAATAGGACAGATGATTCTGAATTCGAGTGGAAGATTAACACGGAGGAGTCTAGACAGCCACGGGAGGAAGGAAATTCTGAGGATTATATTCTTTTTACCAAGAAAGGTGAGGTGTTGAGTGTAGACAAGAAGAGGGAAATAAAGTATTTGAAGGTGAGGATGCGAGATGACCATCCTCTACCGTCGTAACTCTTCGACGTTAAACATGAGCTCCTATTGAGGGCTTGCTCTTTCGTTTTATTGTTTTATTTATTTCGTGTGAGTAAGAAATTTTTATATTTAAGGTGCTTACTAATCAGCAATTACATCTCCTTGCAAACTTAGTTTCAACTTACGTTTTTACTAAGTTTGGGGGGTGTGATGTTCTTACCTCATTGAAGCACCAAGAGTATAATATTTTCTTTGTAATGTTTGCTAGGAGAGTTGATTTTTTGTGGTGTGTTGAAACTTTATCGGTTTTGATGTGTCAGTTTTTTACAATTTGCCTAGTGTTCAGTGGTGTTTCTAGTGTGTGGAGTTGATTAAATAGTCAATTGAGTCTTTCTTATTGTTCTCATATTTTATTATTGATGAATCTATGATGATGATGTGTGTTTGAGCTTTGGTGGTAGAAATAGGTAAAACTGAGGCTTTGACCTTTTCGAGTTGAACAAATCGAGAAGCTCGTGCATACGTTGAAGAAAAATCTATATTTTTATGTGTGCTTTTAATTCATGGGAGCGAAAGGATTGATTTTATGCTTGTGATTCATGTGAGCTTATATTTTTAAATTGTGCCTTATATTCATAGGCTCTTGAAATTGATGAAGGAAGTGTACTTGAGTTATATTGTGATATGAAGTTCTATGTGTACTTGTGGGATATTACTTACCATGAAAAGTGCTCTGTTACTTGTTAAAAACCCATGTGAGATTTTGAGCCTTGTTGATCATGTGCGTAATCACATGATATTTCTTTTCTGGTGAGTATCGTTCTTGTGTGTGTATTCTAGAACTTGCCCCTTGTCTTACTTGAAACTACATGTGTGTTAGATGATGAGAGATGATTTTAAGCCATCCTTGAAATTATGAGTCACTTAGCCAAATAATTCCCTACCTAATGATGTTCATCCGTAGTTAGCCCTGTTGAGCATCTGAATTTTTTTAGCCTTGATTGGCCTTCTAGAAAAAAATTAATGGCTTTTCAAAGTGTGTTGATGGAAATCTATAACAGATTGGGAATGAATGAAATTAGTGTTGAAACAGTGATTGAGTTTGAAAATGCATCTAAGGAGAATAATGGAGTAGTGCTTAAATCTAGTACTCCATTGAATCAAACATCCTAGGGTAGTGCTTAAATCTAGTACCCTATGGAGAATGTGCGAGGTAGTGCCCCAAACTGGTACCTCGAGAGAAAACAAAAGAGAAGAAAAAAATGTTGTGCTAGAATGAAGAAAAAAAGTGAAGGAGTTGAGGAGGATGTTGTGCTTAATTGAAGTGATGAGGAAAAATGAAAGGTCGAGAAAGACTGTAGGCTTGATTGATCCAACTATTGAGTCACTTATCCATATAATTCCTACCTTAACCAAAGAGCCAACGTTACATCCAAAAGAAAAGTCCTTTTTGATCTTATTGTCGAATTATACTTTTAGTGGTGGAGAGTATGAGACTTTTGGCAAGCTTATGGTTACGCATGCACTTGAATTGAATCTGAGCGTAAACACCTTAACTCATAAGTGTACATCTTTTACACTTGTGTGCGAGTGATATACACTTCCTGTGAGAACATGTGAATGGAGCATTTGAATTGGTGGTGATTGTCTTATTTTATATGCTATGAATTGATTATTACATGTAATGAGAGTTGCATGACCTAAGTTGAGGACAATTGCATTTTGAATGGGGTATGTCCTTGTTTCCCTGCTAATTTTCATGCTCTCTCTCTCTCTCTCTTTATCTTTATTTTATTGCCTCGGGGTGAGCAACGGGTAAGTTTGGGGGTTTGTTGAGAGTGAAAATAAGCATGTTTTAGTGTCCAATTTAACACCTGTTTGATGAGAATTGCTGTTATATATTAGCACAAGTGTCTTATATTCAATATATGTGAAAAAAGGTGCACTTGAGGTGTTTTATTGTGTTTTAGTTGAAAAAGGGGTCAAAAGTGCAAAGTTGGAGAAAATGTGTAATTTGTGTATGAATGCTGAAAAACACATGTCCAACTTGTGTAATTTTTCTGTGTTCATGTGAAGCTTTGAATTGGAATTGTGATATATGATTGGAAAACCACAGAAGAGAGGGTCGTTTTGGCGTAAAGAACATCTCAATCGAAATCCAAACGAGAAAGTTATGATCGAAATGGTGATGTCGTGCAAGCCTTGCCGAACAGAACGGCTGTGCCACTTTGCATGCCTTTTTGCGCATACAAATATTGGATTTTTGGTGAGTTCTTTATATGGATAGAAAGCCAAGGAAGAGAAGATCACGTGAGTGCAAGAATTACTCAAATCTGAGGTCAGATGTGGAAGTTATGCGCGAAACGGTGAGATTGCGCAAGCTTGCTCGATCAAAGGATATCCGTTCGACCAGCATCATCTTGGTCGAACGGAAGAGGTCAAGTCGAGCAAAATATGCAAAAACTTACAGAGATCTTACTCAACCATTGCTCGACTTGGGGGCCTTGTTCGACTTCGGAAGGCTTGGTCGAACAGAATTGCGCTGATGTTATTTTTGGCAATTTTGGGTTTCTTTTACCAAATTTGACGAATGTCTCAAGTAAAAGCCCATCCAAGGTCTATAAGGAGAGCTTACAAGTATAAAAGAGGGTGTAGATCACATCATTATATCATATAGTCATATTGAATTGGTGAGAGCCACATCCATCATACACCACCCCTCAAGGGGGTTCACCCCCAACCATCATCCACATCCTTTCCTCCATCCATCCATCACTTTGAATATTCGTCTGTGGAATCAAGAGGAGAACTAAGAGGAGAATTCAAGATGGAGAAGGACGCGACGACGCCACATCTATTTCGTTTCCTAATTTATTTTGTAATTTTCCAGACATCCTGGTAAGATCTATCCAACACCCATGATTGTTCTTCGTAACATCATGGGCTAGAGCCTTTTTGGTAGAACTAGGGTTGTGAAGGTTTTAACGAATTAATTGAACTTTCGTGTGTATACTCCATAAAACACTACTTGTAGATTTATATTATATATGATTGTGTTTTCTTAATCCTTATTCACGGTCGTTTTGTGCATCTTCAATTGGTATATATAGTCTGAATATTATCTTGGTTGTAGATTGAGTGCGTTCACTGATGAACAGTATTCCATGTTATGATTCTATGTGAGGGGACTCTAAAACTTCATTAGAACTATCATATATGAATACTTATTAATTGAATTGAATTCGGGTTATTAAGTAGGATAAAGAGAATAATTTTATAGTATCTATACATGGAGATCATATCAGGTTAGAGTACCAATTGGCCAGGGAAATAATTGATACTGATAGTGCCTAGAAAGAGGATGTAATTATATCTCTTGCTCGGAGGTTATTCACACGCATGTTTACTTGTGTCTAAAGAGTAGATATGCAGGGTTTAGTGATGCGTCCATATTCCACAAGGCAGAGTCGGACTTCAACACATGGAAGAGAAGTTAATGAGTGAAACTGGATATCCCTAGAGCTACCTATTCTCCTACTTGATTCACTTTCGCATTCTTCTAAGTGCTTTTATTTTAATTGTTATTTTAGTTAATTGTTAGATTATAATTAAATTCCACGAACTTAATTGCCTTTTGTCTTAATTAATTTAGTAAATAATTAAATTGATAATACGCTGTCCTTTGGGTTCGATATTCACTTGGTCCCTTGCTTAAGTTGCAACTGATATCCTTAATACTTGGGGATTAATTTTGCGTGTAAAGAAAACGCGCATCAAGGCACAATCGTGCTTCTTTTTCTTGTCTCGAATTTTAATCATCTCTCTAATGGCAGTCGAGGCACGACGACATTGTAATCTCTTTCTGAGGTGATTTGCCTTTTTATGCTTATTTACTGAATCCATCACTTGCTTCGATTTCTTCTTAATTGTATCTAACTCCACGTAAAAATGTATATTAATTAATTTACACTTTGTATGCATAACAACTATGTCTGAATTTGTGAAATGTCCACGAAATTGATTTATCTTCCCAGCCGAGGTGGTATCTCACCACTCAATTTGTCGCTATTGAGATCCAACCACACTAAGCTGCTGCAGTTTGCCGACTCTCTAGGAATCTGCCAACTGCCCAGTGAAGCTGTTGTTTCCCCAGCTGCAGAAATGCAAGCCTCGTTCACATTCCGAATCCCAGTAGAATTTCACCGCTGAGCCCATTGCTGTGATAAATTATCAGAGCTCTCAGCTCTTCGAAGGACAATTCACATTCCAATTTAGTAGTTTTCTCCTTTCCTCTGTTCTTTCTTGTGTGTTTCTTATAAACGGGTTCTGCCTCGATAAATTCTCCTAACTTCTATCAAAAGACTTGCACAATTAAACAGTGGATTATTATTTTATTAAATAACAGCTGGACTTTATTACTTTTAAATATTATTAAATAATAATTAGGTTTTGGCGGCTTCTTCCACTGCAAGCCACTATCTTATATATATATGTATGTATATATATATATATATATATATATATATATATATATATATATATATATATATATATATATATATATATATATATATATATATAGTGAGAGATAGATAGATAGATTTTGACCTTAAATTTATTGAAGGGTGGGGGTATATTTGATTGAACTAAAATTTCTTTAGAAATATATTACTTAATTTAAATTAGATGGCCAATGTTGCGCGTTTTCTACGCAATTCAATTTAATCCCCAAGTATGAAGGATATCAATTTTAGTGGTAAGCAATCAAGTTTAATTATCGAACCCACAGGACAGTCAATTACCTACTTCTAGAATTACTAAATTCATTAAGATGAGTAAGCAATTTCCAAGTGTTGTAATTTAATTATTTAAACAACTAAAAATAATAAATAACTAATAAAATAAATCACAGAAGAAAGATTAAAGATTGATTCAGGAGAAGATCAATAGTTCTAAAGTAATCCGGTATAGACTAATTAATCTGAATCCCTAAATTACTAATTGTTCATTCATGTAGACTCTATGAAAACACACCACATAACCTTTTTTCCCACCGGATATGATCCGATTCAAAGCTAACAGTATTATCTGGTTTTAATCCCCAGGTGCGTGAATATCACCAAGCCTCCTTCTTAGATACTAACAAGGCAAACACAATACCTACGGATGGCAAGTTTGACTGATAAGCGTATTTTGCGCACTCCAATTAAGTCCTCAAGTATAAGGATGTTAATTGTAGCTGCAAGTACCCAAGTTAAATTATCGATCCCACTGAGACAAATAATTTTTTATTTACTATAAATTACTAACTAAAAAGAATTACGTAAACAATTTCCAAAATTTTGAATTTAATTATCTAATTACTGAAATATTAAATTACTGAATGATTAAAAGCAATAAAAGTAAATCAAGTTTTAATCAAGAGACAAACAACAATTCTAAGGTATCAGGTATAAACCATTTAATTTGGGTTCCTAAACTCCCAATTGTTCATTTATGCAGCGTCAACGAAAATATACCACTTAACCTTGTTAACCCACCAGATATGATCCAATTTTAACCTACCAGTATATTATGATTTATTTCCTAAGGTGCGCTAATATTACCAAACCTCATTCCTAGATACTAATCAAAGCAAACAACAATACCTCTGGATGGTAAGTTCGACTAACAAGATATTATCTGAAATTACTACAAAGTTTTATTCACTTCCTACTTTAATATCTAATTGCATTGTTCTACTAAATAATTCAAGTATCTAATTTACTAGTTCATGAAATTAAAGTGTTTATAGCAGAACTACTTTAATCCCTAGTAGATAGACAATACAAATCATGAATGCACACAAGCTAACATAATAAATCAAGCATTATAGGGGATGTCATGAATTTATTATGAAGACTTTACGAAGTAGATAAGCAAAGTCTGAATAAATTAAGTAAAATCAGAATATCAAATGCACAAAATCCCAATTTTGGTCTAGGTCTCCAAATCAATTCAATCTAACCATCAAACTCTAAAACTGTATAAGAAATTAGTCCATGAGGTCAGAAACAATACTCATGGCTATGAAATTCATACCAAAATCAAGATAAAAGGAAGGGAAATATGAGAAACATGAAGCCCTAGCGTAAGCGTAGTCCCACGTTCCTTCTCCATCTCCGATCATCCAATTTCCCTCAATTAACACTTGGAACCCTCTTCAAGATGGATGGATAATGAAACTAATGTAAATTTGATGTGTGTGTGTTGGTGGCATGAAATCACGATGGGATGAACGTGGGTTCTCTTCCTTGTGTGTTGATTTCCCCCTTTTATAACTTGGGCTATTTGCAGGGCTTTTTCACATCGAAAATTGGCCAAATCACGACCTAAAGTCAAACATACATTGCTAAATCAAACAGGCTACGACTGGGCCCAAAAACGCGCTGCTCGGAGCCTAGCTCGGGCCGAGCTGGGTCTGGATGTTGCCGAGCAATAGCAGAACTGCATATAGGTGAAAAGATGACATATTGTATGCCATAGGACCCCATCTCGGCCAAAAACTCGTACATGCTGGGTACAACTTGAGCAGAGCTGTCTGCCGAGCTGCAGACTGCATTGCGCGACCTCACTATTTTTTAGCTTAACTTTCTCATACGGACTCCGATTTGATTGATTTTTACGTCAAAACGATAATCTCTTCTGTGGCTTTCCAACTAAACATCACATGATCAATATGGACTTCTATTCAAACACAAAAAAATTATAAAATATGGACGTGTGTTTTTCAGCTTTCCTTCACACTTTCACTCTTCATTCCAGCTTTGAACTTTTGATCCTATTTTACCCTTCAAAACTCAACAAAATACCTTCGTAGCAAATTAATTTTTCAAGATATGACAACCACTCCATTCTACACAAAATCATGGCCACATTCTATAAAAAATGGTGTAATGTGAGACTTAAAATGCGTGAAATTCCACTCTTAACAAGCCCCCAAACTTAACCGTTGCTCGTCCCGAGGCAACGACACAGAAAACCAAGAGTAATTGAGAGGAAATTTCACTGCTTAACACACCAAGACAATATATCAACTCAAAAATCTTACTTCAAATACTAAGATAACCATCCATCTAAAAATATATAATTCAATCAACTACTTCACTTTTTCAGAATGCTCATCCACCAATTCTCATAGGTAGTATTTCCACTCATCACTCAAGTGTGAGATATGCACTATAGGGTAAGGTGTTTATTCTCAAAATCAATTCAAACACATGCGTAACTATAAGCTTGGCAATCATCTCAACTCTTGACTAAAGAAATAACTTCGACAATATGATCACAAAGGTCTTGCATTAGGATGTAATGCTGACTCTTTGGTAAAGGTAGAAAATATATGGATTAAGTGACTCATTCACTAGTAGAGAATCAAAGAAGACTTACAGCTTTTCAACAAACAGCATCACTTTCTTCTTTCTCCTTCAATGCTCTTCAACTCTTCTAAAATTCGAATTCCTCATTTATTTCAAGCTCAACTTCCTTATTTTAGTCTCTTTTTTTCCTTCTCTTTCTTTCAAATAAGGGTACTAGTTTCAGGCACTATCCTTTTTCATGGGGTACCAATTTCGGGCACTACCCCTTCATGCAATAATTTAACCATTTTCTTCTACAATTTTCATCACTTCCAAATTACTTCTTCTTATATTATTCATGACAAGACACCGACTTGATTCCTTCAGCTCTCTACTAGGTAGGAATTTTAAGGCTAGTAAAGGGTTCAATTGGCTAATCACATAGGCTTCCAACAAATAAGGCTTTTAGGCTCAAAAGGGTTGACTACGGATAATTTCATTTGGTAGGATAATAGTTTGGCTAGTGACTAATAAACAACAAAGATGTCCTAAGATCATCTCCTATCGTCTAATCAAATACGTAGCTTCAAGAAAGATATAAAGCCAAGTTCTAGAATATGTGTGTATGAACTACACTCAGAAGAATAAACTGAATCATACAACTTGACATGATTTCAGAAGGCTCAAATCTCACATGGCTGTAGGAATGAATGAGCAATTCTAATAAAGCTACATAGCTAATCTTCCATTCATATAATTAAACTTCAAGCATCTCAATACCAAAGCACAACATTAAATTGCTTCTCAAACATAATCTCACATATAATACCATCAAATGTTAAGAAAAAATAGAAAACCATCCTAGAGAACTAAAAATCAACTATACCGACACTAGGATCAACACACAATACATAAACACTAACAAAATACCTGAAAAATCACAAAAAATAAAAAATCAACATTCACGAATAAATCAAAAATATTACCTAATCGCAAAAAATCAACCCTCCAAGCACACAACACAATACAATGCAGAAAATTTACTTCAGTGCAGCAAGACAAGGTAAGTACGTAACCCTCCCCCAAACTTAGATCAAAAAAGGTGAGAGGCTAGGTTTGCAAAGAAGTATATACCGTAGTCGAGCAGCACTTAATAAAACTCCTACACCACACAAACACATAAAAGTAATTAAAACAGAAGGGACAACCCACAACAAGTGCTCATGTTTAACGTTGGAGAGTCACGATGGAATACCTCAAGCTTATCAGAATGGCCATGGATATCTTTCATCCTTGTCATCGTACTCTAATCGCTGTGCTTCTTTATCAATCCGATACTTATGGCAAAGGATGGCCTCATTGGCATTCTTAAAATTTATTTTGACATTGCCAACCATGTTAAGATCATTCATCAACCTCTTCATTCTACTCCACAACTTATTCCTTTTTGCGAAGAAAATTCCCAACTCCTCTTCTAACTTCTTTCTATCCCTAAGAATATGTGAGGAATCATTCGGTGAAACAAAGTCAACAGAAACAATATCATCAAATTCAATGCAACTTAAAGAAATTAAAGGTTTAGAAATGTTCATTTCATTCTTCAAGTCCTCTTCGGTTGCTTCTTGGCTTTGCTCTTCTTCTTTCTTTTCTTCCCAACATCCTCAAATTCTTTATCAATCTCTTCTTCTACCTAAAAAATTGACTCCAGTTGATAGCTCAATTCGAGTGGAGCCACTTGACTTCATAGAGTGGACTCTTCAACTTCTACTTCTTCAAACGATAGCATACGACCTTCAAACTACATTCCAATGCGCAATGGAACAACAATTTCATCATCAAACCATTCTTCATCCATTATTTCCTCTTGTTGAAGTTGAGCGTTTAAACTTGCGGCTATGTTCGTAAGATTTTGAATTCTTTCCATTATTTCATTCCTCTCTTGCGACCTCTCATGTGATTCAACTTTCATCTTTATTTCAAGAGCTTACATAATTTCCATGGTTTCTTCATGCTTCTTAATGGAGGAATCAAACACGTCTTGCAATCCTTAGGAAACTCTAGTCGATGCAGAATAAGTGTTCTCTTGATAAGATTGATATGAATTTTCATTGTAAGCACCAGACCATTTATCTTCATATCTGACTTGATTGTAGTACCGAGAAGGACTTTGATTCACTAGAGAATCATAACAGTAATTCCTCTCATCCATGTAATATGGAGAAGGAACCATAACATTCTAATTTTCATAGCATTTCAATATTTCATCTATGCATGGAGAAGGAACCATAACATTCTGATTTCCATATCTTTTCAATATTTTATCCATCTCATGTACCTCAAAGATAATTCATAGTCAGAATGTTTAAAAATAAAAATAAAAATAAGAAAAAGTAAAAGTAAAAAGTCCTAACTAAACTAGCAATAAAAGAAAAATAAATAATTAAACCGTCCTCGGCAACATGGTGCCATAAACTTGATAAGCGTATTTTGCGCACTCCAATTAAATCCTCAAGTATAAGGATGTCAATTGTAGCAGCAAGTGCCCAAGTTAAATTATTGATCCCACAAAGACATCTAATTATTTATTTACCATAAATTACTAACTACTCCCTCCGTCCACTGTCAATATATCCATTTTACTTGGATTGTTCATACTTAATCTATCTATTTCCTTTTTGGACTATGAGACCCATACTCTCCACTAATATAAATAAAATATGAGACCTACTGATGAGTTTGTAAATTCACATGTTTTGATCTTAAGTTAAGATAAATCGATTTGTATAGTGGAGAGTCATGAATCAGATGTGTTCAAGTCTATTGGAGTGGATTTTCGAAGGGAAACAGGATAGAAGTGATCGGAACTGGAGAAAGGGTGTTGTAGGCACCCGGTTCGACCAACAGGGGAGTGGTTCGACCAGACCCCTGGTTGAACCAGGTGTAGGAAGGCGACAGAAGTGTGGTTCAACAACGACACTGTTGTTTGATCAAGCATGGTGGTGGAACTGTGGTCGAACCAGAAGCCTAAAGAGAAGCTATTGGTGATTTGACCACGATGCATATGGTTTGATCAGCCATTTAGGTCGAACCATAAACCTGCCAATGAATTACATGCCAGTTCGACTAGGCCTTAGTTGATTCTACCAGGGGACTTGGTCAAATCGATGTGATGGAAACATTCAGATCTATATTTTTACACCTTCAGTGTGTGTTTTCGCTCAAAAAGCCCATCCTAGGTCCATAAGGAGAGCTCACAAGTATAAAAGGAAGACCCTACATAGGGGAAAGGACCATTCACTACCACCTTCATTCTACACAACATCCAAAATCTTACCACCATCCCGGAGCTGTGGAGAGAGATTTGTCTGTCGAATCAAGTGAGAACCAAGTGAAGATTCAAGACAGAGAGAGATGCAATGGCTCCCGCATCTAGGGTTTACTTCGCATCTTAATTTATCTTGTAATTTTCAAGATTACGGGTAAGATCTATCCAACCACCATGATTGTTCTACGATCAATCATGGATAGAACAACTTCGGTAGTTCTAGTGTTTATGAAGGTTTTATGAGTTAATTAAACTTCCGTGTGTATACTCCGTACAACACTATTTGTGATTTATTTTATATAAGACTGTGCATTTTTAATTCCTACTCAGTGTTAGTTTTGTGCATCATTAATTGTTATGTAGAGTCTGAATACATATCTTGGTTATTGATTGAGTGCGTTCACTGCTAAGCAGGATTCCATGTTGTGATTCTAAGTGAGGGGACTCTGAAGTCTCATTAGAACTATCTTATATAAATACTTGTTAATTGAATATGATTCGGGTTAATAAGTAGGACAAAGAGAATAACTTCATAGTACCTATAAAGGAAGATCATATCGGGTTAGAGTACTAAGTGTATGGGAAATAATTGATACTGATATAATTAATACTGATAGTACCTAGAAAGGGGGGTGAATTATATCTCTTGCTCCAAGGATATTCACATGTGTCACACGCTTATTTACTTGTGTCTATAGAGTAGATTTGCATGGCTTAGTGATGCGTCCATACTCCACAAGGTAGAGTCGGACATTGATACATGGAAGGGAAATTAATAAGTAAAACTGGATGGCCCGAAGGACTACCTATCTTCTCACTTAATCACTTTCGTTCAATCTCTACTTTTTATTTATTTTAATTGTTCTTTTAAATATTTATTTATTGGTTACTTAATCACACACCTATTTTTCCATAATAGTTTTAATAAGTTAGAATATAATTAAATTGATAATAATACGTCCTTTGGGTTCGATAATGACTTTGTCGCTTATCAAAGCTACAATAGCATCCTTCACACTTGGGGATTAATATTGTATGTTGAGAAAGTGCTCATCAAGTTCTTGGCACAACGGAGGAGGCAATGCGGGGCTGTTAGGAGCAAGAGGGGCCGAAGCTGATTTTGATCTTCTCCCTGCTCTGATTAGCATGATTTAAATGAGTCCCTTCTCTGGGGGAACCTTTGAAGATCCTCAGCAACATCTGAATAAGTTCCTTGGTTATGCAATTACACAAAAGGATGCAGGAACTCATGAAGATGCAAGGAGGATCATCTTATTTAAGTTCTTACTTACTGAAAGAGCGAGAGATTGGAACGATTTTCTTGATGCTACTGCATGCACTACATGGGAGCAATTGAAATTGAAATTCTTGGAGCGATACATGCGACCTTCGAAGGTGTTTATGATGAAACAAGAAATCAATCAATTTGCTATCAATGGTAATGAGAAATTTCATGAGGCTTGGGGATAGATTCAAGGACATGCTTAGGAAGTGTCCACAACATGGGCTATCTAAAGCTCAATACATCAGTATTTTCTATAACGGATTGGACTATGATTCTCGAGTTTTACTAGATGCTTCATTGAATGGAGCATCGCTTACAAAGTCATTCGTTGAGGCCGAAAAGCGCTTTGAGGATATTTTGATGAATTCAAGAGATTGGCCAACTAATCGAGTGAGAGACACCTATGTCCTTAGAAAAGTAGCGCATGTTGAGCACACGATGGTAAAGTCAAGTAGATAAGATGAGATCGTCTCCAGTTTGGCTAGTATCAACAAGTTACTTGAGTCTCAGCAAATGCAGATTACTGATATAGCACAGCGAGTACCAATGATGCAACGGATGTTTGTAATCAAGGAGCTAGCCAAGAGGAATTGGAAGAGGCGAACTATGCCATTGGTCAAAGTATTCAAGGAACGAGGCTCCAAAATCAAGGAAACTAGAATTATCAAGGGAATTACAATAATCGTGGTCCCCCTAGTAATTATCAACAACTAAGGAGGCCGGAGTTTTCATGGAATAATCCTAATACAGCAGTACAACCTCCCGTGGGTGTTGATTCGGGTGCTAAGGTCGAAGAAGGAAAACCTGGTTTTGAGGATACGGTGAATAGATACATGGCAAGGAATGATGCAAGAGTGGATCGTCTAGAGGCCAAGTTAGAGGAGAAAATTGATGCAAATCATGAGGATATATCTAAGCAGATGAAGGACTTGACGTTATTGATGGGACAGATGGCCGGGAATGTTAACCAATTGATGCAACCCGTTGAGAAGGGTAAGTTCCCATCTCAAAGTATAGCAAACTCAAAGCAGTGCAACATGATGAGAGTGAAACTAAGCGTATTTTAGTTTCCAATTTAACACCTTTTTGATGAGTATTGTTGTCTTATATTAGCAAAAGAATCTTATATTCGATATATGTGAGAAAAAGGTACACTTGAGGTGTTTTATTATGTTTTAGGTGAAAAAAAGGATCAAAAGTGCGAGGTTGGAGAAAATGTGCAATTTGTGCAAGGATGCTCTGAAACACACTTCCAACTTATGTAATTATTATGTGTTTGTCTGGAGCTTTAAACTAGAATTGTGATAAATGGATGGAACGCTACAGAAGAGAGGAATGTTTTGGCATAAATATCACCTCAATCGGATTCTAAACAAGAGAGTTATGATCAAAATGGTGACGTCGCGTGAGCTGTCCCGAACAGAACGGCTGTGCTATTTTCCATGGCATGTTACAGATTCCAATCTTAGAGTTTCTGTGAGTTCTTTATATGGATAGAAATCCAAGGAAGAAAGGATCGCGTGAGCGTAAGAATTACACAAATCAGAGGTCGGATGTGAAAGTTATGTGCGAAACGGTGAGACGACGCAATGTTGCTCGACCAAGAGAAGTTGTTCGACCAGCATCATTTTGGTCGAACAAATGGAGTTTGGTAGAACAAAATGCACAAAAACATACAAAGAGCTTGCTCAACAATTGCTCGACTAGGAGGCCTTGTTTGACTTCTGAAGGTCAAGTCTAACAGAATGTCGTTGGTTCTATTTTTGGTAGTTTCGGGTTTCTTTTACTAAATTTGGCGTATGTCTCAAGTAAAAGCTCATCCAAGGCCTATAAGGAGAGCTTACAAGTATAAAAGGGGGTGTAGATCACATAATTATTCATCATAGAGTCATATTGGATTGGAGAGAGGCCACAACCATACTACACCCCACAAGGGGGGATCACCCCCCAACCATCATTAACATCCTCTCCTCCATCCATCCAACACTTTGTAGATTCATCTGTGGAATCAAGAGAAGAACCAAGAGGAGGATTCAAGACGGAGAAGGACGCGATGACTCCCAAATCTAGGGTTTATTTTGTTTCCTAATTTATCTTGTATTTTCCAGACATCCGGGTAAGATCTATCCAACACCCATGATTGTTCTTCGTAACATCATGGGCTAGAGCCTTTTTGGTAGAACTAGGGTTGTGATGGTTTTATGAATTAATTGAACTTTCGTGTGTAAACTCCGTACAACATTACTTGTGGATTTATTTTATATATGATTATGCTTTCTTAATCCATATTCACGGTCATTTTGTGCATCTTCAATTGGTAAATAGAGTCTGAATATATATTTTGGTTGTAGATTGAGTGCATTCACCGCTGAACCAGATTCCATGTTATGATTCTAAGTGAGGGGACTCCGAAGCTTCATTAGAACTGTCATATATGAATGTTTATTAATTGAATTGAATTTGGGTTAGTAAGCAGGATAATTTTATAGTACCTAAAAAGGGAGATCATATCGGGTTAGAGTACCAATCGGCCAGGGAAATAGTTGATACTGATTGTATCTAGAAAGGGGGTGGAATTATATCTCTTGCTCCGAGGTTATTCACACGTATTACACGCATGTTTACTTGTGTCTATAGAGTAGATATGCATGGTTTAGTGATGCGTCCATATTCCACAAGGCACAGTCGGACATCAACACACAGAAGGGAAATTAGTGCGCGAAACTAGATTATCCTAGAGCTACCTATTCTCCTACTTGATCCACTTTCTTATTCTTCGAGTGATATTTTATTTTATTTGTTATTTTAGTTAATTATTTAGTAGCTGATAATTAAAATCATCAATCTATATTGCCACACTTGTCTTAATTAATTTAGTAAATAATTAAATCGATAATACGCCGTCCTTTGGGTTCGATATTCACTTGGTCGCCTGCTTAAGCTGTAACTGATATCCTTAATACTTGAGGATTAATTTTGTGTTCAAAGAAAATGCGCATCACAATGCCATCACGTTGAGGTCTAGAACTCAGTATGAAGGATCGATATAGCCGAAAACGATTTTGGAAGTTCCAGCCGACCAGTTCGACCACGTTCAGCATGGTTCGACCAATCCTATTAGTCGAACCATGGTCGAACCAGCCTGTCCGCAGCACCCTATTTACTTTGGAGCATGGTTCGACCACGAGTGAGATGGTTCAACCAAACATATTGGTCGAACCGTGGTCGAATCAACCTGTCTCCTGCACTCTGTTCTGTCTTAGGTATGGTTCGACGATGACCATTATGGTTCGACCAACCCTGTTGGTCGAACCATGGTCGAAATAGCCTGTCCGGGGGAGAAAATACTCGCTAAAGCTCGATTCGACCATTACACACCAGGTTCGACCAGCACCCCTGGTAGAACCATAGTCGAACCGCCTCGTTCGACACCATTTTTTACGTCGAATGCTTTAATT
Source organism: Pogostemon cablin (assembly GCA_023678885.1). Lineage (NCBI taxonomy): Eukaryota > Viridiplantae > Streptophyta > Magnoliopsida > Lamiales > Lamiaceae > Pogostemon > Pogostemon cablin. Next base: position 13,287,946 of record CM042952.1, on the reverse strand, counting down.
TATGTTGATGCTACTCCAGTACCATCAAAAGAGTAGAATACTGAGCTTATAGCAGAGAAGAAATGGGAAAGAGCAAAGACATTGAGAGCCGAGAAGGATAAAGCGAAGAAGGTTGAACGTGATGAATGGGGTGTTCCCAAGACTAAGATACCTGCTCCATTTACTTTCAAGTTAGTAAAGAAGGGATTGTAAGAAACGTTCAAGAAGTTTTCAGATATCATAAATAAGATAAGCTTGAGCATTCCTTTTTCTGAAGCACTCTTAGAGATGCCATATTATGCTCGCTTCTTAAAGGATATACTTTTGAAGAAGAAAAGCTTGAAAGAAATTGAAACAGTGAATTTGTCAGATAACTGCAGCTTGATCATTTAGAGGAAGTTGCCAGCTAAGTTAAAGGATCCGGGAAGCTTCACTATTTTATGTGAGATTGAAAAGGGGCCGGCATGTCGAGTGTTGTGCGATCTTGGGGCAAGAATCAATTTTATGCCCTTGTTGATATTTCAAAGGCTTTGTTTGGGGGAGTTAACTCCCACAACGGTTGCTCTACAATTGATGGATAGGTATATGACTTTTCCTAAGGGTGTGATTGAAGATGTTCTCGTAAAAGTGGAGAAACTAGTCTTTCCTATGGATTTTCTTGTGCTTGAGATGGAAGATGACAAGGATAATGTTCCCTTCATCTTAGGGAGAGCATTCCATGCCACTGCTGGAGCTATGATTGATGTTCAAAAAAGGGAGCTAAGGCTGCGATGGATAAAGAAGAGGTTCTCTTCAACCTCGATAAAGCAATGAAGATGCCAATGGATATGCAGTGTCACAGCATTGATGTGGTGGAGGAGATCGTGAAGGAAGATATATCTTTGATCCTTTCAAAGGATCCATTGGAGACATGCTTAGCGGAGTCTCTTACTTTTCCCACCACAGAGCTAGATGAGCTCTCCAATGAGGTATGTATTGAATTTCTTGAAAATCTACTTGCTTTGGGTGATGACATGTATGAATCACAAAGGACCAAGTTTGAAGAGGTGAAATGGACTAGAAAGTACTTACCGTTGGATAGAGAGAGCAAGTAAAAGAAGAGAAGAAAGAGGAGTTGAAACCGCTACTGGAGCACTTGAAGTATGCTTATCTAGGTGACAATAAAACATACCCAGTAATTGTATCTTCTTCTCTAACTAATGATCAACTCGATGAGTTATTAGATGTGCTTAGGAAGTATAAGTCTGCAATTGGTCGGTCTCTTGATGATTTGAAAGGTATTAGTCCATCATATTGCATGCATAAGATAAGATTGTTAGATGAAGCTAAGAGTAGCATTCAGAAGCAGCGGAGGGTAAATCCCGCTATTCAAGAAGTGATTAGGAAGCAAATCCTAACATGGCTATATGCAGGAATTATTTATCCAATTAGTGATAATCCCCATGTGAGTCCACTGCATGTTGTAGCTAAGAAGGGGGCATGACTATTGTGAAAGCCGATGATGGCGAGACCTTAGCCACTAGGATTCCTATGGGATGGTGTGTACTGATTACAGGAAAAAACCTGAATGAAAATACATGCAAAGACCATTTTCCCCTTCCTTTCATGGATCAAATGTTTGATCGTCTTGCATGGTATGATTTTTACTGTTTCTTGGATGGGTACTCGGGGTATAATCAAATTATGCTGGCACCCGAGGACCAGGAAAAGACTACTTTTACTTACCCTTATGGAACTTTTGCTTTTAGAAAGATGCCTTTTGGATTGTGTAATGCACCTGCTACATTTCAGCGATGCATGATGACCATATTTGATGGGTTGATAGAGAAAATTATGGAGGTGTTTATGGATGATTTTTCTGTGTTTGGTTCCTCCTTTGATATTTGTTTATCTAACCTATCTACTGTTTTGAAGAGATGTCAAGAAACTAATCTTGTCTTGAATTGGGAGAAGTGCCACTTCATGGTGAGAGATGGGATTGTTCTTGGGCACCATATTTCGGCTAAGGGATTGTAGGTTGATAGAGAAAAGGTGGTGGCGATTGAGAAGCTTCCACCACTTACTAATGAAAAGGGAGTGCGGTCCTTCCTTGGACTCGCAGGATTTTATAGGAGTTTTATCAAAGACTTCTCAAAATACTCCAAATCGTTGTCTCACTTACTTGAAAAGGATGTTCCTTTTAGTTTTGATAAAGAATGTCTAACAACTTTTCAGGTTTTGAAGGAGGCACTTATTACTGCACCTATCTTGATCACACTGAATTGGACAAAACCGTTTGTACTTATGTGTGATGCAAGGGATCAAGCACTTGGAGTGGTGCTTGGGCAGTTGAATGAGAAGAAGTTCTGTGCCATTTACTATGCGAGTAAGACTTTTGATGCAGCACAAAAGAACTATATTGTCACCGAAAAGGAGTTCCTAGCTGTTGTGTATGCATTCAATAAATTTCAAAAGTATTTGGTTGGCATGAAGACCATTGTTTACTCGGATCATTCTGCAATTGATACTTGATGGAGAAGAAGGAAACGAAGCCAAGTATCATTAGATGGATCCTTCTTCTACAGGAATTTGATATGGAGATCCGAGATAAGAAAGGTACGGGGAATGTGTTGGTGGATCACCTATCAAGATTGGAGACAAGGGAGCATTGTGATGATTCTTTCTAATACATAGAGGAGATGTTCCCCGATGAGAAGCTCATGGCGGTGTTTGCTGAAGGAGCGGAAAGAGCTTGTGTAGTAGCTTCTCAAGGAGTGGATCTATGGTATACAAATTACGTCAATTACATTGTCGTAGGAGAAATTCCACGAGATCTCAACAGGTATCAACTTGCGAAGAAGTTTAAAAGGGATGTTGAGACTTTCATATGGTATGATCCGTTTGTATACAAGATTTATACGGATTTTATCGTCCGTAGGTGTGTGCCCGAGATGGAGTTGGAGAGTGTCCTTAATTTTTGTCATGCACAACCTAACATGGTGCATTTCGGAGCCCAAAAGACAGCATCTAAGGTACTTCAATCTGCTCTTTATTGGCCTACTTTGTTCAAAGACTGTGAATCCTATGTAGCGACATGCGATAGATGTCAAAGGATTGGAAACATAAGTAGAAGAGATGAGATGCCACTTCAGCCGAGCATTGTTGTTGAGATCTTCGATGTATGGGGGATTGATGTTATGGGGCCGTTTCCCCCATCTAATGGATTTCTCTACATCCTTCTTGTTGTGGATTATGTTTTTAAGTGGGTGAAGGTCATTCCTACCCACATGAATGATTCAAAGACCATGTTGTCTTTCTCGAAGAAACATATCTTAGCCCGCTATGGAGTCCCTAGAGCATTTGTAAGTGATGAAGGTTCTCACTTCGTCAATAAGCTTCCTGAAAGAGTGCTCAAAGATTATGGTGTTAAGCATAGGGAAGGATTGGGCTATGAAGCTCGATGATGTTTTGTGGGGGTTCTGAACTGCGTACAAGGCGGTGCTTGACATGCCTCCTTATCAAATCGTCTATGGGAAGTCATGCCGCTTACCTGTAAAGGTTCAGCATAGAGCTTTTTGGGCATTAAGAAGTTTGAACTTGTGCCTTAAGGATCAAAATGAGTTGAGGTTGACTCAGATCAATCATCTAGACGAGTTCAGAAATCAAGCTTAAAGAATTCGGCGATCTACAAGGAAAGAATGAAGAAATGACATGATTCGAAGATCACTTACAAGGAATTCAAGCAAGGTGATGAGGTATTACTTTTTAACTCTCCTTTGAAGCTCTTTGCAGGAAAATTGAAATCGAAGTGGACGGGACCGTTCATTAAGTGTGAGTAAGAAATTTTTATATTTGACGTGCTTACTTATCGGAAATTACATCTTCTTGCAAACTTAGTTTCGACTATAGTTTCTACTAAGTTTGGGGGGTGTGATGTACTTACTTTATCGTAGCAGTAAAAGTATAATTTTTTCTTTGTAATGTTTGTTAGGGGAGTTGATTTTTTGTAGCTTATTAAAACTTTAAACGATTTTGATGTGTCGATTTTTTGAAAATTGCCTAATGTTTAGTGGTGTTTTATTTATTGAGTCGTATGCGGAGTATATACATTAATTATAGAGTCTTAAAAGTGGATCTCTAGCTTAGTTTTGCTCTGTTTTGGTACCTAATGATCGTTTTTATCTTGAAGTTTGCAGGGGACAAAGAAGAATCGATTTTGAAGGATCAAGGGGTCGCTTTGACTGAGAGTGGAGGTCGAACCAAGCGATTCGAGTCGAACCGCAGATCAAAAAATTTGTTACAAGGCGATTTGACCAAAGGGACTATGGTTTGACCAGGGGTTCGGGTCGAACCAGCCACCTGGAACTTTGTTACATGCTGGTTCGACCACGACAAGCTGGTTCGACCAGTACTTCGGGTCGAACCAAATGGAGAAATCATCCTGAAGCGTGGTTCGACCATGAGAGGTGGTTCGACCACTTGGTTCGAGTCGAACCGCACAGGTAAGTCATTAATTAAGTCTGAATTTTCACCCCATTCCGTACATTCTTCACACCACCTTCACTCGAATCCTCTCCGAACCAAGAATCCTCTCTTCCAAATTTCAATTTAACTTGATTATACTCCGATTAAACCACTTTCCATCATTCCTACACTCTATTTCTCATGAATTTGGAGAATTCTAGTTGCAAAATTAAGGTTTTTCATCCAATTTGGAGATTTTTCATACATAGTTCATATTAGCCATGGCCGGATCGAAAGGTATTTTCTCTTGACTCTGTTACCTTAGGATTGAAGTTCTATTGCTTGATTTTAAGTGGGTAAGTTGATTGAACTAGTTTTTATTGGGATTCATGGTGTAATTTGAATTTTTGTTTGAAATCTCATATGAACAAGTGATGGATCCGATTTTAATTGTTGATTTGTTGCTAGACCTTAATGTTTACATGAAATTGTAGAGTAATTTGAGTAGTGAAGCGAAGCATGTTGAATTTTGAGTTGAATTATTTAATTTGGTAGATGCATGCTTAAGGAAGTGATGTGGTTGATGAAATTGTTGATAGTTCTTATTAAAGAGTTGAATTTGAAGTGAAATTGAATTAGCATGTGAATGTTTTGATTGTTGAATTCATGATGAAGTTGGAGGCATGCTTGTTTGAAGTAGATTATGCCTGAAAAACTTGAAGTCTTGAGTAGAGTTTAGTGTGTGATTAGAACAAGGTTAGTTTACTTTTCTTGTATCTGTTGGGTATTGAAATATTATATTCTTGTAGGAAAAGGAAAGGAGACTGAAGTTCATTCTAAGAAGAGACATGATAGGCCGTCTCGTGAGGACGAGGCTACTAAGAAATTGAGGCTTAAGGAGAGGCAGCCTAGGGACTTCCATATTCAAATGGAAAATTGGGAGGAGATCAAGGATAGATGGGGTGATATGTTTAATAAGATCACTCGAACGAGGTACCAGGATGACGGAGCTATGATAACAGTGATTATCAGGGATGATATAATGTTGAAGTTTGATCGAGTTGGGATCCAACAATTCATGGAGATGAAGATGCCAACGTAATTTCATATTACTGCGGAGGTCTTTTGCTCGATCACCGTCAAGAAGGGTTCTAGTTCCCTTCCTTATGAGTGTACATTCCAGCTTGGAGGCGTGAAGAAAATGTGGATGGCGGAAAATTTCAACATTTTATTAGGCACTCCGAGAAGGATTTTGAGGTATGAGAATGGGAATTTTAGACTGAATGATTTCTGGAGAGCTATTTTTGGTGAGGACATGGATTTCAAGACTAAGGATGCTCATGATGCGTTGATTCGGAACCCCGTCATTCGATACATGGATAGAGTTCTAAGCAATACGTTGTTTACCCGATCTGAGGGAAGTTGTGTATCAAGGGGAGAGTTGTATGCTTTATGGTGTATGCTGAATGGAGTTCATTTCGTTGTGAGGTCGTATTTGATTCAGTAGCTCTATAGATTCAGGAGTTCCACGTTTCAGAGAGTGAATATTGGTGGATTGCTTACTCCTGTAGCTGAGTCATTACAAATGGACTTTACAGGCATCACACCTATTTTAAAGGATCAGGATCTTGTGATGAATGCATGTGTCAAGACTGGTTTTGCTGTACATCGGGCCGAAGATTGGATGTTTGTTAGGGGTTCTAATCCCCACTCTTTCATGTTCCCTTATGATGTGGGAGCAATGGTTGTGTTCCGGAATGAGGTAAACTTGTTGATGAGCACTCTAGGGCACGAGGTGATATCCATTAAGTGCTTGAGGAGAGGCGATTGGAGGACTGTGACTTAGATGTACGCTGTAGGTATGTTTGATGATTTGCAAAGAATAGTGGACCAAGCGCAGCAGCCACAGCAGCATCTTCAGCAAGGAGAGCTCGTAGTGGAGATGCATGGGGAGGAACATCCTGAGCAGCATCCGGAGATGGATTTACCATATCAACAGTAGCACGATATGCCACCACCACAGCCACAACAACAGCAATGGGGTGGACCTGATGAGTTTTATTGGGAGCAGTTTCGACTGATAAACATGAACCTTATTAACTTGAATAATAGTCAGAGAGAGACGAACCACCAGCTTGCATTGGCGAATACCAATTACGCCGCACTGAGTTTGAGGTATGATGCCATGGATAGAAGATTGGTAGAGATGCAAGCAATGATCGAGAGATGGATAAGAAGCTTTACGTGCAAAGAGATTTTGACCTATGGCACATTGAGCTTAGCGATGATGATGATGATGCTCCGGTGGAGTAGAGGGTTCCAGGTTTTCTCTTTGTCTACTTCATCTCATCTCCCTTCTCTTTTTCTCTTTACAGGATGGATATCAGTGGTGTGAGTGGTATGTACGTATATTGATATTTTGATTTGAAATTGGATAGAGGTGTGATACTTAATACTTGAGGTTGGATTGGTTGGAGATACTTGATTTTGATTGATATGATGGGTTCTTTGCTAAGTATGCTGAATTCGTATTTTGCATGTGCTGATTTTGTTGATGAGAAGCATGTATTACTTGTTAAATATGTGGAGTTCATAGTGAAATTGATCTTGATTATATGCTTTAAGGAGTGCTTAGGATTCTATGTACCCATGTGAGAATTTGAGCCTTATGAAATCATGCAACATCCATGCATGATAGTTTATTCTTGTGAGAATTGTTCATATGACCGTATTCTAGAACTTGGCTTGGAGTCTTGTGTGAGACTTATGATTAATTAGTTATTAGGACATGATCTTAGGCCATTATTGTTTATTTGAGTCACTTAGCCAAATTTTACCTTTCCATATACTGAAATGAATCATTGGAAGCCCTTTTGAACATTTAAAAGCTTTTTCTTTGGCAAGCCTTGATAAAAAGCCTTTATTTATCCTTTACTTGAGCCGTGTTGAATACCCTATTCATTAGTAGAGAGTTGAGATGAATATATGATAGCTTGAATTTGAAGAAGGAAGAAAAATTAGTTGAGGAATATAAAGAAAAGAGAAATATGGTTAAATCTTGTTTAGGGGTAGTGCCTGAAACTGGTACCCCGACTACTTAGAAGGGTAGTGCCCAAAATTGCTACCCTTGTACTTTGAAGAAAGAAGATGTTGATGCCAACGTGAAGAAGGAAAAGTTGAATTGGAAAGATCATGAGAATAAGATGGAAAGATCATGAGAATAAGATGGAAAGAAGAAGCTGTTTGTTGAAAAGCGAAACTCTAAGGTAATTCTCTACTAGTGAATTAGTCACTTTATATAAATTTTCCCACTTTACCAAAGAGCCAACATTACAACCCAAAAGTAATTCCATTGTGATCCTAGTGACGAAGTGATTATAAGTTGATTTTTGAAACATTTGTCAAGCTTATGGTTACACGAGAATATGAATTGAATATGAGTGTATATATTAACCTGTTTAAGTGTATTTTACACTTGAGAGTGAGAGTAAACACTTATCCTGTGAGCAAGAGGACTTAGTACTCTGAAGTGTATTATAATTGAGTGATGTTTTGCATGAATAAAGTGTATGATGTGAGTGATACTTGTTTTTAATTGATAAAGTTGCATGTGTAGGTATGACTTGTATTTGACTAGATGGACTTGTGGAATTTACACTTACTCTGATAGTTTTGATTTCGTTGCCTTGGGACGAGCAACATGTAAGTTTGGGGGTTTGATGAGTGTGTAAATTCACATGTTTTTAGCTCTGATCCGTGTGATAATGATGTATGATTTGATCTTAAGTTAAGATAAATCGAGTTATATAGTGGAAAGTCATGAATCAGGTATGTTTAAGTCCGTTTGAGTGGATTTTTGAAGGAAAATGGGATAGAAGTGATCAAAATCGGAGAAAGGGTGTTGTAGGCACCTGGTTCGACCAACAGGGGAGTGGTTCGACCAGCACCCCTAGTCGAACCAGGTGTAGAAAGGCAGCAAAGGTGTGGTTCGACCAAGCATGGTGGTGAAACCGTGGTCGAACCAGAAGCCTAAAGAGAAGCAGTTGGTGATTCGACCACGATGCATATGGTTCAACCAGCCATTCGGGTCGAACCATAAACCTGCCAATGAATTACAGGCCTATTCGTCCTGGCCTTGGTTGATTCGACCAGGGGCCTTGGTCGAACCGATGTGTTGGAAACATCCGGATCCATATTTTTACACCTTCAGTGTGTGTTTTCGCTTAAAAAGCCCATCCTAGGTCCATAAGGAGAGCTCAAAAGTATAAAAGGAAGACCCTACGTAGGGGAAAGGATCGTTCACCACCACCTTCATTCTACACAACATCCGAAACTCTACCACCATCCGCGGAGCTATGGAGAGAGATTCGTATGTCGAATCATGTGAGAACCAAGTGAAGATTCAAGACGGAGAGAGACGCGACGGCGCCCGAATCTAGGGTTTACTTCGCTTCTTAATTTATCTTGTAATTTTCAAGACTATGGGTAAGATCTATCCAACCACCATGATTGTTCTTCGATCAATCATGGGCTAGAACCGCTTCGGTAGTTCCAAGATTTATTAAGGTTTTAAGAGTTAATTGAACTTCCGTGTGTATACTCCGTACAACACTACTTGTTGTTTATTTTATATAAGACTATGCATTTTTAATTCATACTCAGAGTTGTTTTGTGCATCATTAACTGTTATGTAGAGTCTGAATACATATCTTGGTTATTGATTGAGTGTGTTCACTGCTAAGCAAGATTCTATGTTATGATTCTAAGTGAGGGGACTTCGAAGTCTCATTAGAACTATCTTATATAAATACTTGTTAATTGAATATGATTCAGGTTAATAAGTAGTACAAAGAGAATAACTTCATAGTACCTATAAAGGGATATCATATCGGGTTAGAGTGCTAAGTGCACGGAAAATTATTGATACTGATAGTACCTAGAAAGGGGGTGAATTATATCTCTTGCTCCGTTTATTTACTTATGTCTATAGAGTAGATTTGCATGGCTTAGTGATGCGTCTATACACCAAAAGGCAGAGTCGGACATTGATACACGGAAGGGAAATTAATAAGTAAAGCTGGATGGCCCGAAGGACTACCTATCTTCTCACTTATTTACTTTCGTTCAATCTCTACCGTTTATTTATTTTAATTGTTCTTTTATTTATTTATTTATTGGTTACTTAATCACACACCTATTTGCCATAATAGTCTTAATAAGTTAGAATATAATTAAATTGATAACAATACGTCCTTTGGGTTCGATAATCACTTGGTCGCTTATCAAATCTACAATAACATCCTTCACATTTGGGGATTAATATTGTGTGTTGAGAAATCACTCATCACCCACACCTTCTACTAATACAACTACCTATTACACATAAAATAATAATACTCCTTAATCCACATGCAAAAAGCAAATGGATACATTGAGGATGACGGAGGGAGTAAAAAGAATTACTTAACCAATTTCCAAAGTTTTGAATTTAATTATCTAATTACTGAAATATTAAATTCTTGAATGATTAAAAGCAATAAAAGTAAATCAAGTTTTAATCAAGAAACTAGGAACAGTTCTAAGGTATCAGGTATAGAGTAATTAATTTGGATTCCTAGAGTCCCGATTGTTCATTCATGCAACGTCAATGAAAATACACCACTTAACCATTTTAACCCACCAGATATGATCCAATTTTAAGCTAGCAGTATATTCTGATTTATTTTCAAATGTGCGTTAATATTACCAAGCATCATCCCTAGATTCTAATCAAAGCAAACAACAATACCTCCGGATGGTAAGTTCGACTAAAAAGATATTCTCTGAAATTACTACAAGGTTTTATTCACTTTCTATTTGAATGTCTAATTGCATTTTTCCACTAAACAATTCAAGTATCTGATTTACCAGTTCATGGAATTAAAGTGTTTATAGCGGAACTACTTCAATCCCTAACAGATTCACAATACCAATCATGAACGCACAGAAGCTAACATAATAAATCAAGCATTATAGCGGATGTCTTGAAATTATTATGAAGACATTACGAAGTAGATAAGCAAAGTCTGAATAAAAGTAAAATCAGAATATCAAATGCACAAAATCCCAATTTTGGTCTAGGTTTCCATCAAACCCTAGAACTGTATAAGAAATTAGCCCATGAGGTCACAAACAACACTCATGACTATGCAATTCATACCTAAAATCAAGATAAAAGGAAGGGAAAGATGAGAAACATGAAACCCTAGCTCCTAGCATAAGGGTAGTCCCACGTTCCTTCTCCGTCTCTTCGAGCGTCTGATTTTCCTCAATTAGCACTTGGAACCCTCTTCATGATGGATGGATGAAACTGATGTAAATCTGATATGTGTGTGTGTTGGTGGCGTGAAATCACGATGGGTTGAATGTGGGTTCTCTTCCTTGTGTGTTGATTTCCACCTTTTATAACTTAGGCTGTTTGCAGGGCTTTTTCGCGTCGAAAATTGGCAAAATCATGATCTGGAAGTTGAACATACACTGCTGAATAGAACAGGCCGCGACTGGGCCCAAAAACACCCCGCTCGGCACCTAACTCTGGGCGAGCTGGGTCTGGATGTTGCCTAGCAGTAGCCGAGCTGCATATGAGTGAAAAGACGATGTCTTGTAGGCTCCATAGGACCCCAGCTCGGCCAAAAACTCGCACAAGCTGGGTACAGCTCGAGCCGAGCTGTATGTCGAGCTGTAGACTGCATTGCGCGACCTCACCGTTTCGAGCATAATTTCTTATATAGACTCCGATTTGAGTAATTTTTTCTTCAAAATGATACTGTCTTCCGTGGATTTCCAACCACATATCACATGATCAATTTGGACTTCTATATAAATATAGAAAAATTATGCAATGTGGATGTGTGTTTTTCAGCATTTCTTCACACTTTCACTCTTCATTCCAACTTTGAACTTTTGATCCTGTTTTACACTTCAACTCTCAACAAAACACCTTAGTAGAAACTTAATTATTCAAGATATGAAAACCACGCCATTCTATATAAAATCATGGCCACATTCTATCAAAAATGGTGTAATGTGAGACCTAAAATACGTGAAATTCCATTCTCAATATTGACTAACAAGAATTCTCTGAAAGTACTACAAGGCTCTATTCACTTCCTACTTGGAAGTCTAATTGCATTGTTCCACTAAAAAGTTCAAGTATCTGATTTACCAGTTATTGGAATTAAAGTGTTTATAGCGGAACTACCTTAATTCCTAACAGATAGACAATTTAGTTTATAAACGCACACTAGCTAAAATAAATCAAGCATTATATCGGATGACATGAATTTACTATGAAAAGTAAAGTCTGAATAAATTAAGTAAATTCAGAATATCAACTGCATAAATTCACAAAATTGGTCTAGGTCTCCAAATCAATTAAATCTATCCTTCAAACATTAAAACTGTTAAGAAAATTAGCCCATGAGGTTGCAAGCAACACTCATGGCTATAGAATTCATACCACAAATCACGACAAAGGAAAAGTAAAGAAGAGAAACACGAAACCCTAGCGTTAGCGTAGATCTGCATTCCTTCTCCGTCGTTCCGGTCATCGAGTCTGTCTCAAATTGCACTTGAACTTCCTTCAGCATGGATAGATGATGGGATGGTTGGAAACCTGATGTGTGAGGGTAAGAGGCGTGAAATCACGATGGATCTGATGGGTCTCTCATTCTTGTGTGTTGTGATCTCCTTTTTATATCTTGGGCTGCATCCTAGGGCATTTTCACTATACAAAATACGTAAAATATATTCTTGAAGTAATAAACACATTTATGGATCGAACAGGCCTTATTTGGGTCGAAAAACGTGTAGCTTGGCACCCAGCTCAGCTAGAACTGGGTTTGAGGATACCAAGTTGAAGCTAAGTAGCCCTTGGATGGGTTGTACATGTCATGGTCGACCTCCTGGACCCCAGCTCGGCTGGATTTGACCTCCGAGCATCCCCCAACTCGGCTCGAGCTTGTGCCAAGCTGCTGGCCGAGCTGCGTCCCTTCGACTATGTTTCATGTTGCTTTCGACTCTTATCTTTACTCCCATATTTTTGGCCTTCAAACTCACAACAACACTTTAATAGCCTCAAAATCATGCAATTACTCAAACGTCACTATGTCAAAATTGTGGAAAGACAATGGGGATTCCCCATTGTCGTAGCCCTCTCTGCTCCGTTGTTAACTCGGCAGTTGTTAAAAGTTCAGACTTTTAACATCGGGGATGGACCCATTGTCGTAGCTAATCTTTAACAACGGGGAATCCCCATTGTCGTAGCCTTAAATTTCCATTGTTAAATTATTATAGTCATGACCAAGAACTTTTAACAATGGGGATTCTCCATTGTCGTAGCCCTTCTAGCTCCATTGTTAATCTAGCAATTGTTAAAAGTCTAGATTTTTAACAACGGTAGTTGAACTGCTGTTGTAGCTTATCTTTAACAACGGTGTATCCCCGTTGTCGTAAATTATATCCCCGTTGTTGTTTGAGGGGTAGTTAAAATGTTCAACTTTTAACAATGGAGTATCCCCGTTGTCATAGCTATCTTTGACAATGGTGAATCCCCGTTGTCATATGATACATCTCTGTTGTTGTTTGTAACATTGTTAAAATTTGTACCTTTTAACAACGGGGTATTCCATTTGTTGTAGCTATTTAGGCCTTTTTTCTTTTTTTTTTCAATTTCACTTGATCTAAAATTTAATAGAAAAATAAAAAAACCATAACATATTATTGAAAAAAGCATCACAATTCCATAGCATCATTACACAGTCAAAGTTAAACAAAAAATCTCTAACGTATTCTCTAAGACGAATTAAATCAAAATACATATTGCTACATCAAGAAGCTTTTTCAATCCTTAAATCCTCGAAAAACGCTTTGCATGGCTAAAGATAGAAGAACAGCTGGTGCTCCAAGTGACCTTATTGTTAGATACTTGTGTGAAAGGGCCATCAACCAGAGTGTGAGTGTAGCCATGAAAACCATATATGTCATCAGCCTGTTTTTCGCAAAATCATTATGAACTAAACAAAGAAATTAGTAATTTATTTATTAAGATCATGTGTTGCATTATGAACACCTTAATAGGTAACAATCCAAGAAAGCATGGTCTTTCAAACAGATGAGCCAATTGCCTACAAATTTAATTAATAGAAGAACATTGCACAAATCTTTATTCATCAATAAAACAATGAAAGTTCACTAAAACTTTCACATATGATATCTTTTCCTGCACTAACAAATTTGTCATCGTCCATTGCAAATCTTAGAAAAGATGCTAGAAAATCATTTGAATTCAAGAAATAAAATATGCAATCATTTATCAGATTCCATACTGTTTCCCGAATTAATTCTTATGGACAAATTTCAGAACACACAAATAAGATCATAATGTTACTTCTTGAACCTAAAACAAGTGGCTCAATAATAACAAATATACAAAATTTGGTGCAAATGCTACAAGAAATTGCAATTTATAAATTACGCATAATATAAATAAAATTAAAGATCAAATACGCTGCCTTGGACTACATCTTAACTTGCCCACCATAGAAAAACTCCAATGCCGACAGTACGAGCACTGCAAGTAGCTGAAGTGAAGAAATCAGCTGCACGATGAAGTTCAAAAGGTGATAATATGCTTTAAAACAAATGACTACAAAACAGATAGCCATAATGAAAAAAGTTAGGTTACAAGTTGTTGATGTTGGCATTCGATCATTTGATTAACATGAACCGTTAGGGTTCCATGCGATTCTAGAATAGCAGAATCAAGAAAAATAGAATCGAATTATCTTTCACCAGGGTATGTTGAAGAAAAGGAATTCTCGCCAGCAGCATGCGCAGCCTCACGATTTTGGGCATAACTTCCTTATCCAATCTTCGATTTGAGTGATTTTTGCACCAAAATGATCCTCTCTTCCATGGCTTTCCAATGGTGTACACACAACAACTTTTGTGTTTCACACGAATTTAGAAAAATCATGGAAGTTGAAGATCAGGTTGCTGAAAATGACCTCTCGATCTTCTGTTGTATTCTTTAGCCACGTCTTGACGTTTTGTGGGCAACGATCTACAAGACGATCTCAATCTGTAGTCAATCTCACTTTCTCACGTGTTTAGTCATGTAAGTTTTATTATTCGGACTGCTGAGATTGGCTATTTATAGGCTACAACAGGGACCAGGAAGAGAAATTAGGGTTTGGGCATCCCATTGGGCTTAAGCATCCAAATTTAGCTCAAAACTTATACTTAAGTCCAATAATAATAAATCAGTCCACTAAAGAAATATTATTGCACTGCCATCATAATCCCAAATTATGTTATGGGCTTCTTATTATGAGCCCATTAGTCTCCCCATGTTTAAGATTCAATGCTCATTAAATAATTAAGTTACTGACAACTCCATTAATTAATATATTTACCGAGAGTAATACCACTCAACCTTATTATCATGCCGGAATAAATCCACCTGCAGGGTTTACATGATAATCATTATGAGCTCCTCAAGGGGACATTATCAACCAATTCCGTTAGGATACAGATTCCTTCTACAATCAATAGCACACCATAGAGACAGCACCATCTCCCAACTCACCGAGCATATTGATTTAACAATTAAATCTCACCCATTGATGAATCAAAAAAATAATTACTGGCTTACGTGTCGAGGTTATTATATAGGAATTGAGAGTACGAACATCCATAATAACAGAGATCAAATTCTATTATATAGTCAGTATAAATCGAACAATCTCAATGCGGTCCTGCTCAATACACACAAAGTGCACTAGTGCAATTCTATAGTCAAGACAAACTAATGTCAAATCACACTACAATCATACCGATAGATAGTCCCCGTCTATCCCGATTGTGAACATCTGTTTATATTTTATAAGGAGCCAATAATATGATCTTCCGTGTGACGCCGCACACCACATTATCTACAGTATAAAGTAAATGGATTTTTGCAACAACATTGTTGCAAGTGTTTGATCACATTATTCTCATTTCAAATATTGTCAAAATATTGTTCATACAAAAAAATAGACTTTTAGTATACAATCAACAATCTCCCACTTATACTGAAAGATTATGCTGCCATATTCACTGCCATACATCTGATTACCACTCCCACTAAATGACCATCTAAAGCTCTCGCCTTAAGGTCCTTGTAAAAGAATTTACTAGATTATCATTCGATGCAATTCAAGCAACAACAACCTTTCCCTCATCATACGATTTCTCGTATCAGGTAGTACTCGTTCTCAATGTGTTTAAATGCCTTATGGGCTCGTGATTCCTTCAAGTTTGTAATTATCACAATAAATTGTGATAACATTGGACAAACTCAGAATCACATCTAAGTCCATTACAAAGTTTCTAAAACCATACAGATACTTTAGCCGCCACAAGGCTCCAATATTATCATTTTTTCCATGATGGAGTCCGAAATATATTTCTATATAACACTTCCATATTAAGGATCTACTTCCCAAATTAAACACACAACCTTGAGATGGATTTACTGCCGTCCCTATGAATTGAAAAACTGAATCTATGTAACCATCAAGAAGTAATGAATATGTCCGGTAAGCCTACATATAATTTCCAGTCCTTCTCAAGCACTTCAAATATGTCTTACCGCAGTTTAATATTCTAGTGTCGGGTTACCTTGATACCCACGGTCTATGCCATGGCAAAACAGATATCCAATCTCGTGCATAGCATTCCATAGATTAAACTTCCTTATTGCCGAAGCATAGGGAACCGCCTTTATCTATTTATCTTCTTTTGTGTCTTAAGACACAAATCCCTGGATAAAGTCACATGCTAAAATGAGTAAGGATTGTATCAATTCATGAAGCTTGAGATAAGTACAATATCCTTTCTCGCAATCTTTATTACCAAGATCGCAAGAATATTTTTCTTCTTTTAAGTCCTTCATTTCATACCGCTCTATCAACCATACCCATACACTCGACAATACTCTCTTTAATTGTCTCCAATGAGCAAGATACCATCTACGTACATATAAGAAATACCACCATATTTCTGTCACTCTTTACAACACACAAGATCCATCCGAGTATTGATTAAATCCATATGACTAGATTTTTTTATCAAAACGGATGTTACATGATCTTGAAGCTTGATTTAGTCCATCGATGGACAATTTTAAGCTTACACTCAAAATGCTCTTAGCCTTTTGTAATGAATCACTCTGGTTGCTTCTCATAGATGTTCTGTCTTGACATCTATTTGCTAACCTCATAATTAATATGAGTAGCAATAGACAAAAGAATCCGCATCGACTTAGGCATAGCTACCAGCGAAATAGGTTTTCTCATAATCGAACCCTTCTTTCTGAGTATACCTTTTCGCAACAAGCTTTGCATCAAAGGCTTTCACCTTACCGTATGATCCTTTTTTATTTTGTATGCCAATGGCTTATACACCGTTTATTGGTCCTACAAGCTCCCAGTTTAGATTTAGAATCCATAGATTTTATTTCAAAATTCATTGCAACATAATAATATTCTGCATTTCGATCTTGTAGTGCTTCGTCATATCCATGGGTTTGATTTCATGTATACTAGGGACCAAGTCACACGACTTTTCTAAAACATATACTTTTTCGGTTGTAGAATAACCCTCCCACTATGACAAGACACTACATGCAATTGTGTATCACATGTGACACGCGATGCAGTTTACTTGTAGTATATCCTATTGTATAATTGGTACTTTACTGTGTGTTTCCCTTCTCACATCTTTTAGAACAACATATACATAGGTTTATGATTTATTACATTGTCCTTTTCCAAGAATCTAGTGTTTGTGTTAACAATCACCCTTCGATCCTTTTGGACTAATAAATACACCACCCTTCATTTTTCTAGGATATCCCATGAATAGACAAACATCTTAAGTTGTTACTAAGGCTTACTCATAAAATGAATTTAGTCATTCTAAATAATTCATCATCTATCTAATCATTTCCATAAGAGTCCAATTCCTTCTTTCCGTCACACCATTCTGCTGGGGTTCTCCAGGTGTTGACAACTTGAGATTCAATCTCAACCTCTAATAAATAGCTCCTAACTATCCTAAGAGGTACTCGCCACCACGATTAAATCCTAATGACTTGATATATTTTCTATGACGCTTCACCGCATCAGCCATGCACCTCTTGAATTTAATTATAGTACTCAAACTTGCAGTGTATCAAATAAATATATATGTTTCTAGAATAGTCGTCAAACTAAGTGACGAATATTCATAACCACCTCACACCTGGACAGTCTTAAGACCGCACAAATCAGAATGAACTATTTTCAACATATCTTTACATGGCTCTATGCCCCTTTGCCTTGAAAAGGCAATTATTCATATTCACTACCAAGTAACACTCACTAGTTCATAGTTTCCACTTCCAATAAACCTTATGGTTCATCGGGTATCAACTTTTGAATCGTAATTAAGTAAAATGATGTAGTCTTAGATGCCAAAGTTATGTTTAGTTCATCTCCGAATGTTCCTTTCTCTTACTAAGATTAGAAGATGTATTATTAATTTCTATTTGTTGCATCCGTGGGATAAACATGATTTAAGAGTGTGCAAATTGTCACTAATGTACAATAGCAGATTATAGCTCCATCCTTTATTATAATGATTATGTCATTTAAATGTAATAGAGTATCCATCCGTAAATACATAGAAACCAAAATGAAATACTTTCTGTGAAAACGTACATAAAGACAATTTCTCAAAATCAAACATTTATTTCAATCATAAGATAAATAAACAACTCACATTGCAACAACCACCACTTTTGTAGTTTTACCCATGTCCATAGTAATCTCATCCTCACTTAGTTGCAGACATTTAGTGATTCCGGTATATACACACAACGTTTCGGTAAATGACATCAATAATCATGCTTCAACAACTAGTGAATAAGATACTAACCTTGTTTATTTCTTGATGAAAATGGCATTCCTTCGCCACACATTTTGTCATAAGTTTCCCACCGCATACAACCTCTTGTAATTCATATGAAACTTGCTCAAAACAACTAGGCAAATTATGGAGAATAAATTGACCTAGGTTTCCCCTTCAATTTATACTCTAAGTTTTTCCAATACATTCATCAAGTTAACTATGATCTCTTGCCTTTCTAACTTATTCAAGTATCCGAAGAGTTTCATGAGACCATCATATTTCTATGAACCTCTCACCTCTCCAATAGAGATTTCAAATAAGCACTAGAGGACATTCTTAGTGAGAACACATTTGTTTTCCTAAGCAGTAAGAATTAAAAACAAGATTCTTATCTTATCATCTAATTTCGGACCAGTAAATATGTTTCTTTTAGTTGACAATGAGTGGAATAAAACCATTTGACAATACTGAGAATCACGTAAATAAATACACCAATCAAACACTTCGAATTTAAAATTTCTATTGCTTTCCTCAAAACAATATAAAATAAATTCACCGACATCTCAAGCACCGTGAATTTGCATGCCACGTTAGTGTGGACTTATACAAACTCTAACATTCGCAAGAGAAGGTTTTACCCATTAATTCCAAAAGTCAATTTAACTTTATAACACCATAATTAATAGTCGGTTGTACTTTAGCCACGCAAAATAATAGCAGTGACTCCGTTTGGGAGGAAACATATCAATTGCACCTACGTGTGCACCATTATTTGATACTAAGTATGTTACCCAAGCTTGTGTGCCTTACAGTTGGAGAAGTCCACACGCACTCAGAAAATTTCCTATAACCATCAATTATAAGTTTGTACCAGTGATCTGCAAATAAACCCATCCGTTGGGGAGGAAGGCACTATAGCTGACTCATAAGTTTATATGCATCACATTACAAACAATAATTATTTAAAGAATTTTGTTCCAGTGATCCACAAATAAAACGCATCCGTTGGGGAGGAAGGCACTATAGGCAACTCATAAGCTTACTTGCATCACATAACAAACAATAATGGAGGCCGCGGGATTTATTAACCAATCCCTCTCCCACTTAGTTATTTAATAAGAGGGTTTTTGCATGCATACAATATACGATATATAATAAGCAATCTAGCATGCTCCTATTATGACAAATAAGGCAGTAAATCACGGAAAATCATACATACACATATAACAATAATCAAATATTAAATCAATTATGGCAGTTATATATCAGCGAATTCGATTGTTCGCCACCAAGCACGAATGTGAGCAAAGACTCTATATTATCAAATTTTTGAAAATATCCAGATTATTAAATTATAAAAAATTTCCAGATTATCAAATTTTAGAAAATATCCAGATTATCAAATTTTCAAAAATTTCTAGATTACCAAATTTTCGAAAACTTTCAGATTATCAAATTTTCGAAAACTTCCAGATTATCAAATTTTCAAAATTTCCAGATTATCAAATTTTCTAAAATTTCCATATTATCAAAATTTTGAAATTTCCAGATTATCAAATTTTTGAAAATTTCCAAATTATCAAATTTTCGAAAACTTCCATATTATCAAATTTTCTAAATTTTCAGATTAATAAATTTTTAAAAATTTCCAGATTATCAAAATTTTGAAAACGTTCAGATTATCAAAATTTCGAAATTTCCAAATTATCAAAAATTTCCAGATTATCAAATTTTTGAATACTTACAGATTATCAAATTTTCGAAATTTCCAGATTATCAAATTTTCAAAAATTTCCATATTATCAAAATTTTGAAATTTCCAGATTATCAAATTTTTAAAAATTTCCAAATTATCAAAATTTTGAAAACTTCCATATTATCAAATTTTCTAAATTTTCAGATTAATAAATTTTTAAAAGTTTCCAGATTATCAAATTTTTGAAAACGTTCAGATTATCAAATTTTCGAAATTTCCAAATTATCAAATTTTCAAAAATTTCCAGATTATCAAATTTTTGAATACTTACAGATTATCAAATTTTCGAAATTTCCAGATTATCCAATTTTCAAAAATTTCCAGATTATCAAAATTTTGAAAACTTCTAGATTATCAAATTTTCGAAATTTTCAGATTATCAAAATTTTGAAACTATAGATATCGACCGTCTATATATTCCAAATTATCAAAATCATCGATATCGACCAGATTATCGAAATTATCGGTATCGACATGCAACAATATATAACAATAAAAGACAATTAAATCAATTATGGCAGTTATATATCACAAATTAAATCGCCACTTAAATTAGGAAGTCTTATCCGACACTCCAGTTGTTAAACCGATGCCTTACGCAACATGAAGGATTTTCTTGCGCCTTATATCGTTCATCATCCGTGATCCACCACATTATACCATCGTCATATGTTTAGGGTATCCAAGTATAACAATTAATATTCTAAACCCTAATTCACGTATATGGTATCCGAATAGGGTATACAAGCATAACATGAAATATACTTAAACCCTTTCACCTTTGGCACATAAACCCTAGCTTAGAGTTTCACGCTTCACCACGAAATCGAAACTCTGATACCATTTGTTGGCATTTGATCGTTTAGTTAACGTGAACCCAGGGCCGGTTCTTGCTTGAGTCGAGCGAGTCAATCGACTCAGGCCCAAAAATTTTAGTGAAATTTAGGGGCCCATATTTTTAAAAAAATTTCTTTATATATATAGTTAAAGAAATTTATAAAATTTGAGTCCTGTCCAAGTGATTGAAGAAAGCATATATGTATATTTTGGTATACAGTTCATATTTTCTAAAAATATTCTTTATATATATAATTAGAGAAATTTATAAAATTTGAGTCTTGTCCAAGTGATTGAAGAAAGCATATATGTATATTTTGGTATACGGTTCGAATCCCTTTCCATCCATCTTTTCCTTTTTTTTATCTCATTCCAATATCTATCCTTTTAATTATTCTTTTTGAACATCTTTTTTTTTTGTTATAAACCTCTACTTATTTCTAATTATTGGTTTTTAATATCTTATTTTTTATTATTTCTAATCAATTATTTGAAGAAAATTGATGGTTGTTTTCCCATTGCTTACATTGCTTATAAGATAATGTTGACGATAGAGGTTATAGTGGTGACAGCAGAAAGAAGTTTTTCAAAGTCGAAGCTCATTAAGACTTTTCTTCGATCAACAAAGTCACAAGAAAGACTGAATGGATTGGCTATGTTATCAATTTAGAAAGAACTTGCAGAACAACTTGATTATACTAATCTTATTAATATATTTGCCATCAAAATTGTTAGGCATGTTGTATTTTAAAAATTGTACTATTATCTTTAGTTATTAATTTTATTATTATATATATTGCATTTTAATAAGAAGCAAAATAAGGGGCCCAAATTCAAAATAAGACTCAGGCCTGAAAATTTATAGGATCGACCTTGTGTGAACTGTTAGGGTTCCATGCTATTCAAAAACAACAAAATTTATAGAATCGAATTACCTTTCACCAGGGTATGTTGAACAAAATGAATTATCGCCGGCAGCATGCGCAACCTCACGATTTTGGGCATAACTTCCTCATCCAATCTCCAATTTGACTGATTTTTGCACCAAAACGATCCTCTCTTCCGTGGATTTCCAATAGTGTATCACACAACCAGTTTTATGTTCCACACAAATTCATAAAAATTGTGGAAATTGACGATCAGGTTGCTGAAAATTACCTCTCTATCTTCTGTTGTATTCTTAAGCCATGTCTTGACGTTTTGTGGGCAACGATCTACAAGACGATCTTATTCTGCAGTCAACCTCACTTTCTCACGTGTTTAGGCGTGTAAGTCTTATTATCTGGACTGCTGAGATTGACTATTTATAGGCTACAACAGGGACCAGAAGGAGAAATCAGGGTTTGGGCCTCCCATTGGGCTTAAACATCCAAGTTTAGCCCAAAACTTATACTTAAGTTCAATAATAATAAATCAGCCCACTAAAGAAATATTATTTTATTGCCACCCTAATCCCAAATTACGTATGGGCTTCTTCTTATTATGAGCCTGTTAGTCTTCCCGTGTTTAAGATTCAATGCCCATTAAATAATTAAGTTACTGACAACTCCATTAATTAATATATTTATCGAGAGTAGTACCATTCAACCTTATTATCATGCCGGAATAAATTCACCTACAGGGTTTACATGATAATCATTATGAGATCCTCAAGGGGACATCATCAACCAATTCCGTTAGGACACAGATTCCTTCTACAATCAACAGCACACCATATATACAGCTCCATCTCCCAACTCACCGAGCATATTGATTTAAGTATTAAATCTCACCTATTGATGAATCAAAAAAATAAATACTGGCTTACGTGTCGAGGTTATTATATAGGGATTAAGAGTATGAGCAACCATAATAATAAAGATCAAGTTCTATCATATAGTCAGTATAAACCGAACAATCTCAATGCGGTCCTGCTCAATACACACAAAGTGCACTAGTGCAATTCAAGATAGACTAATGCCAAATCACACTACAATCATACCGATAGATAGTCCCCGTCTATCACGGTTGTGAACATCTATTTATACTTTATAAGGAGCCGATAATATGATTTTCCATGTGACGCCGCACACCGCATTATCTATAGTATAAAGTAAATGGACTTTTGCCACAACATTTTTGCAAACATTTGATCATATGATTCTCATTTCAAATATTGTCAAAACATTGTTCATATAAAAAACTAGACTTTTAATATACAATCCAAAAGTTGAAGTGTCGCATCTTTCCCAAAATGAACATGCCTCTCTTGCAGCATCAGTTGTTTTGCAAACAAAGGATGATCCAAACACATATTCTATAGCATTCTGCACAGCAATAACAGGTCTATGAAGGCTTTAGTATTTGAATTCATTTTGCATATAACAAAGCAGATTTAAGACTTAATGTAAATTCATTAAATGAAAACAAGCACACCTTGAGAGTACCAACTGTACATTACTCAAGTTGAGTTTTTCCTACTAATCTACTCCTCAGATGGTAGTTAGAAACTAGAATAAGACACATGCTATCTAATTTTATGCAGCAAATACCAGATTTTCCACAGTTAGCAATATAGAGCAGAATACTTGTTTGAATTTACATATATGGATCAAAGGAAAACCTGATACAGTTGTCACCAAACAGATCTTCACGCATTCATATTCCATAGTCTACTTAGAAAAATTATGGTACGTAACTCATCCACTAGGAATATTATTTACGCATCAGGGTTTATATTCCTCTTTGACTTCCGATCGGCATTTTAGTGCGCTGATGATTACAAATGATTGCAACCTAAGAAAAAATACAGAATTTAAGATATTTAACTAAAATTCAGAAAAAGTGTACTGCTGACGTAGACAGCTTTAACCTCTTTGTTTGCAAGCTCATAAACAACTACTTTTTCAGCAAAATATCCACATTTTGTTTCATTGTTCAACTATACAAAGTGATACACATGTTAAATGAATTTTTGGGGTAGTAATCAATATTTAACACAAAAATAAGCTCAGGTTTTATTAGACTTGAGCAGGGAAATTATAAAGTCCATAAAGTTTGTCAATTAAATGACTTTTCTTAAACAATGTGGTACAGTAAATGTGAAAAAATTAACAAGACGGAGGGAGTAGCAATCATTCATTTTTATAATTAGTTCAACATCAGAGTCAAAGTTGAAGAAGATACAAAGTTGAACGAAAAATATAAATGGTAAAGGCTCAAGTTCAAAAGAACAGATTGCAAGAACAATGTTAAATTTTCACTTAAGTAAGCAAAATTGAAATAGAAATTCACTTAGGCCCATCCAAAACCCCCCCACCTCCATGCATGTCTATTCTCATCTTGTTATTAAAGAGTGATGAAATTTTAATATTAGAATATGTTTTCAGAAGTCAAAAGCCATCGCGGCATGCCAAAGAAATTTCAGAACTGATAATGCAAAATCTATTTCATTTAACACCTTCTCGTTGCCTGCCCTAAGAGCTAGTTTATCAATAAGGTATGTTGCAACTGCTATCTGCTTCTTCATAGGATCCTTGCTAGCAAAATCCCTTTTTCTAAGCAGCTTGGATGCCTTGTATATAGTCCTTCAATCAAAGTGGAGGAGGTACAAATTATTAGCCTATCGTTCTCCAAGAGAAATAAAAAAATGACAAGTAGTTTTATACTCAGATTCAGTCTAATAACCTTTGAGTCTGGATTTCTCGTACTTCTCTTTATCACTTTGTCCTTTCAAAGTACTGCTTGCCTCCAAGAATACATATTTGAATTCTCTTCGTCACTAAGGCAAATTCAACTTTTCAGTTTTCCCATCTGCATTGGCAATCATCGTCGTCCAATAAATAAAAATCAAAATTATCACTCTAAAATGCTAACATTGAACAGGTATGAAGCCTTGACTTCCATTAACCATTTAGTAAGAAGGAAAATCTTAGCACACATTTGGGTGTTCACCACGTCCTCGGAACAATCTAGATGGTTCAACTCTAAAATTTCAAACCTGAAAATTGCATAATGATCAGAGAAGACGAGCTAATAATGGAAGAATGTTTATTTGGTTTAAGCAAGTTCTAGCTGAAGGCTAACATAATGAAATACGCAGACTTCTTAAAGAACGTGGTAATGAAGATGAGTTGCTAAATTTCCCAAGAGCAGAAACTTTCAATTTACTTTCACATCCATGGTCTGACACATCATGCATCGATTCTAAATAATAGCTAATAAAAGAATTCAAACATTTTTGTTCCAACCAGAAGCAAGTTGATCGCATTCTTCAGTAAATATGATTGCATAAATTGCAAAAATTTATGAATTTCAATAGGTCTAACATAAAGTTAGTAAAAAGAGAGCATGTATCATTGATAATAAAAAAAATTGATAGGTTTTAACTCCAAGGGTAAAAGAGATCATGCATTATCTTCAAATTCTAGTGATAGAGTCTCTCAAAGATATTTGATAATAAAATTACAAATGAAAGGAAGCAAAATCCGTTTATGTCTTTTATATTTCAATATTATAGAAGTCGGGAGAACAGAACAATCAGAAATCAAGACAAGTCACACGTTTTCTTTCACACCATTAACAGTTACCCACATTTACTTCTCTTCTTGCTTCAGTTTCTCCTCTTTCAAAGCTTTCTTTTCCTGTCAAAGCAAAGCATTAAAAAGAAGTGAACACAACAATGACCTCGTAAGTAATTATACATTTTGCCTTACCCAAGGATCCCTTATGCAAGAAACTTTTGCGAATAGCTGAGTTCTTCCCTAGGCTTATTCATGTAATCAGTATCCAGTATCACAACGAACATTGTTGCCACCTATAAGAGGATAGAGAAACAAATAGATATGATTCTAAGTAACACAAGAAATAGGGTCTAGTTGAATCAGTGAAAGAAACTCATAATCATACATGCAGCAAGAAGTTGTATATGAGAGAGGGAGGGGCGGAGAGGGTATGCACCTCTTCATGTTCTTGGTTTAAGTAACAAATAGCCGGACATTAATAAATTTATTTTCACTCATCACCCAGCAGACAAAATTCATAGCAAAAGAATATCTTTTGTTAATCCTAATACCAGTTTCATTACAATTTGTAACATAATCAACTCATCAAAATTGTACAAGCTACATCTATTACAGTGTATCTTCTAAATAATGTTTTGCATCATGCCATCATCATGCAATGATCAAATGGCATCATATAGGTTATTCAAGCATATTCCATAGTCCAATCAGTTGGTCAAATATTTATTTCAATATTTTCTTTCCAACACATTAAATATATAAATTTATTTCATTATTTGTTAACAAATCAGAATCTACTATTACTAAAATAGTTTCAATCTGAAGTTAGGCATGTGATATTAGTGTTAAATGTAGTAATCAATTCCACTTGGTTTGTGCAAGTTATCTCTCAATTAAATGGTTATAAAACATAATTAGGCAATGATACATATATATAATATTATTTATTCATTTATTTATATATGTTGTGTAGTATAGTATAGGTTGGCTACAACTTTATGATAAAAAAACAAGTGTATGTGTGTATGTTTGAAAAGTCTATGTGGAATTAACTATGTTCATTAAATAAAGCTGCCTTCCACAGTAATTAAGCATCAAAGCCTCTTATGCAACTTGATGAATTTGGGTTTTCATATTATCATTCGCCACATTAATTTAATTTTACATAAATTCACAGCGAAAATTTTAAGAAAATAACACAATAAATTAAGAATAATTGAGTTTATATATCTTGTACCAATATTCCATACTTAATGACACTATGATATTTAAATTAAGGAAAATTTAAAAAAATAATGCAATAATTTAAATTTTAAGAAGATCAACTTAAAGTGAGAAAAATATGTAAAAATATATTAGTTTGGGATGAAATATGAAAGATATGAGGGAGTATGATATATATGTGAAATGGTAATTGTTAAGGAATGGTTGTTTACATAAAGTAGTGAGATGATAGGAAATGGTTGGGTGAGTATTTTGTCAAACTGTTGGGTAAATAATCAGCAATGGTCAGCTTAAGACTCCATTTAAATTTCAAACCTTCACATCAAACTATTAATGTCCTATATATTATACTATTCACTAATCAAGAGTGTCCAAAAAACATTAGTTTCACCTCCAAAACATATCAGTAAAATCTAGAGTTTTTAGTTTCTGCTCTACTTATTACTCCTACACCTACATTTCTTGAATCTTGAAATTATATAACGAAGACACAACACTAAGCATATTAATCCTCCTTTTCCTTTTTCTAATTCAAAGTTGAACCCAGAGAAATGGAGATTCAAGGTGAGAAAGTGTATGTAGCTATTGGAACATATTGATATGATGGATTGTCCACCCTACAATGGACGTTAAGAAAGTAGTTTGACCATGGGATCAGAATAGTGATCCTTATGCACCAAACACCTTCTACAAAGATTATGTATATACACCTAGAGAGTTTTCTTGAAATCTAGCCTTTTCATTTGTTTTTAGAAAAGACAGAGAAAGCCAATAGGGACATCATTTTGCAGAGGAACACCTAAGAGAGAGATTGTGAATGTCTTTAAGGACTCAAGTTTTACTTTTTGTTTAAATAATCAAAGGTTGTACAAAATTGTTTCTCTTGGATGCTTTTATCACAAAGTGACTTTTACTAATTGATCCCATAATATAATGCCATATCTCTCAAATGAACAAAAAATAGGATCTAATGATGAAAAAATAAGTGTAAATAAGCGACAACAGATCAAAAAGACAGAAGAACTTTTTTGAGAAAATAAAGAAAATCGGGTTTGTATTAGTAGAATCACAATGGCTCACACACCAAAACACAAATTATATACAGAAACCTAAGGGTAGACATGCACGGCGGTTTAGAACCACCGGTTCTGGTTCCGAACCGCCGATTATATGGAATCGGAACCAAACCGAGGGTAGGACGGTTTTAGCTCGGTTTGGTTCCGGTTTGGAACCTTCAGTTCCGGTTCTCTATTTTTTATTTTAGCCTTGAAACGTAAAAAAAGAAAAATTTGAAAAAACTGTCGGTTCAGAACTGGAACCACCGGTTCCGATTTCACAAAATGAGGAACTGGAACCAAACCAAAATATTTCCGATTACGGTTCCATTTAGACCGGTTCCAGAACTGCCAGTTTCAGTTCTGGTTGGAATCGCCGGTTCCTAGTTCGGAACCACCGGTTCGGATTAAAATGTGCATGTCTACCTAAGGGAAAATAGAAAGCTCGATCCCACTTATTTCTTAAAATTCAAACCCACAAATCGAAATAGGGGAAAAATCAAGCATCACCACAACACACCACACCACATTGCACTCCGTTCTTTCGCTCTACAATTGTTTACCAAAAGGAAGGAAGAATGTTGGAAAAACATACCATTCACAAGCATAAAAAGCTTGCTCGCACGGCGGGAAGAGGGGTGCGACGCTGAAGCTGCCTGTGTCGGTCATCTTTGGCTAGGGCAGGAATAAAACTCACATGTCAATCACTGCTAATGTTATCGGCCGTCTTCGGTAGGGCCGCCTATGACATCGGTCGTCTCTTTCAGCTGTCGTCTTTGTGGTAAGGTAGGAAGAAAGGTTTACGGCTCACGACTAGGACAGCAATAAAATTAAAATTTTCCAAGTATCCTATCTATATTTTTGTTAAAATATATTAAAAATTAAATTAAAATAATAGAAATACCATTAACAATGGATCTTTAACAATGGAAACAAATACCCGTTGTTAATGCGCGTATTTTTCCAGCAATAACAACAGAACAAAAATTTTAGCCTTATTTTGCCCTTATAACAGCGGGTTTTCAATTCTCTGTCGTTATTTCAGCGTTGTTATTCCATAATTTTGGCATAGTGCGCACACAATTCCATGCAAAAACTATTATTTTTTTAAACAAAATAGTGTTATGTGCACACATAAAATACATGAAATTCCACTCTCAACGACCAACACCCTAAGACATTATAGGCTGGATAGAGTGCATCTTACTGAATGATCGGAGGAAGACGAAGTTGGTGCTCACCTCGTACATGTTGCCCTTTTCCAACAGGGACTAGTTTCACGCGGAATCCCGTATGGGGACTTAAAATTTAGCATGTACGTCGCAAACTCACTTCCAGAAAACTAGAGAATACAAGCAAATTCTTTACTCGCACAGATGTTGTACCTACCCTTGGATGAGGGCCTAGCTACGATCAATTACTGAGAATTCATATCCATTTTGGTTATGGAGTAGATGCATTCTGATTTGCCTCCACCCGCTACCACTGGAGTAGTGCTATAAAAGCTTGATGGGAGGTACCGGAGGTGGAATCGGAAGTTGAAGAGGATTACTTGGTTGATTAGGCGGTGATGTTGAATGGACATGCCCCAATATTATGAGTTTTTATCATAGAATCTATATAGTATATGGGTTGTAGGTTTCATATAACTATCTACCTATCTATTAGAAAAAGGAAAAAAAAAGAGAGGAGACATAAGTATTTTACTTGTTAGTATGACTATCATATATATGACTATTTTGTATGACCTCTATGATATTGTTAAATATAACTTGTTGGATTGTATACTAAAAGTCTAGCTTTTTGTTTGAAAAATATTTTGACAATTTATTTGAAATGAGAATCATATGATCAAACGTCTTGCGTATTATAATTTATTTATATGTTATTACAAAAGTCCACTTACTTTATACTGTAGAGAATATGGTGTGGTGTTGAATGGAAGATCATATTGTAGGCCGCTTATAAAGTATAAACAAATGCTCGTAACCGAGATAGATGGGGACAATCTATCGGGATGGTTGTAGTGTGATTTCGTATTAGTTTGTCTTGACTATAAAAATCACATTAGTGCGCTTTCTGTGTATTGAGTAGGACCGCTTGAGATCGTTTGACTTATTTTGACTATATAGAAGAACTTGATCTTAGTTATTATGGATGTTCGTCCTCTTAATCCCTATACGATATCCTCGACACGTAAGCCAGTATGTGTCTCTTTGATTCATCAATGAGTGAGATTTATTTATTAAATCAACAAACTCGGTGAGTTGGAAAATAGTGTTGTCTCTATGGTGTGTTGTTGATTGTAGAAGAAATCTGTGTCCTATTAAATAGGCTGATGATGTCCCCTTGAGGAGCTCAGAAGGATTATCATGTAAACCCTGCAGGTGGATTTATTCTGGCATGATAACAAGGTTGAGTGGTACTACTCTCGGATGAGATATTAATTAATGGAGTTGTCAGTAACATAATTAATTAATGGGCATTGTATATCTTAAACACGGGGAGACTAACAGGATTATAATAAGAAGGAGCCCATAATGTAATATGGGATAAGAGTGGTAGTGCAGTAATAATACTTTAGTGGACTGTATTATTATCGTTGGACTTAAGTATAAGGTTAGGGCTAAACTTGGTTACTTAAGCCGAATGGAGGCCAACCTCTAGTTTCTCCTCCTGGTTCATGTTATAGCCCATATATAAGTCATCTCAGATGTCTAGAAACCTTATTCTGCACCTAATTCACATGTGATAGAATAAGGAGAAGCAGATTGAAGGATCTTGAAGATCGTCGCCCACATGACGTCAAGGTCGCACTTGGGAATACAGCAGAAGATCAAGAGGTATAGTTTTTCTTCTTCAACATACATTGGTGAAAGGTAATACAATTCTGTACTCTTGCTTCCGCTGATGTAGAATTGCATGGAACCCTAACGGTTCATGTTAACCAAAAGATCCACATACCAACAATTGGTATCAGAGCTTCTGTTTCGTGGCCAAACGTGACACGTTAGGCTACGGTTTATGTGTCAAATGTCATTAGAGTTTAGAATATTATATTTTCTGTTTGAATGATCTATACATTTGACGGCAGAAAAATACGTCAGCGGAAGCGGCGTATCACAGCAAACAAACGACGGCAGTTGTCGGGTGAGCGGCGTTGGGTAGTGGCATGAGTCATGCTAATAATCGAAATGAGTCATTCCAGCATCATACGATGCTAGCAGCGAGTGGCAGCTGGATGAGACGTAATGCACGGCGGAAAACGACGTGTGTTTTTTATGTTTTTGTCATGATATATAACTGTCATAATTTGATTTAATTATCTGATTATCGTTATATGTGTTATGCATGTTCTAAGTGATTTACTCCTTTAAATTACTATTATAGGAGCACGCTAGGTTGCGTATTATATTAGTGAGTATTATATGCATGTCCTTGGTGTTAAATAACAAAGTGTAAGAGGGGATTGGTTAATAATTCCCGCGGCCTCCATTATTGGTTTGTAAGTGATGTGAATAAACTTGTCCGTTGGCTATAGTGTCTTCCTCCCCATCGGATTAGTTTATTAATGGATCGTTGGTGCAAACTACTCTATGATGATTGTAGAAAGTTATCCGAGCGCGTGTGATCTTCTCCATCTGAAGGGACATAAGCTTGGCAATGGACTTGGAATCAAATAATAGTGAACACTTAGGTGCAAATAATAAGTATCCTCCCTATCGGAGTCACTGCTGTTATTTGCATGGTTAAAGAGGAACCGACTATTAATTATTTTATCATAAGTTAGGTTGATGAATGAAATTAATGGGTAAAACCTTCTCTTGTGAATGCTCAGGTTTGTATACGTCCACACAATCGTGGCATACAAATTCACGGTGCTTGAGACGTCAGTGAATTTTATTTTATATTATTTTGAATGAATCAATATAAATTGGTAAATTCGAAGTGTTTGATCTGTTTATTTATTTATGATTCTCAGGAATTTCAAATGGCACTCAATTCACTTTCTGTTATACTCAAAGAACACAAACTTTCTGGCACAAATTATGTTGACTGGAAATGAAATATGGACATTATTTTAATTGCTGAAGTGTTGGCGTTTGGATCTTTTGGTTAACGTGAACCGTTAGGGTTCCATGCAATTCTACTGCAGCGGAAGCAAAAGAGTAGAATCGTATTACCTTTCACCAAGGTTGATGTAGAGGTTGAAATGTAAGAACAAACGACCTTCTAATCTTCTGTTGTATTCCTAAACCACGTCTTAACGTTGTGTGGGCAACGATCTACAAGACGAACTAAATCTACAGTCAATCTCGCTTGCTCATGATTTTTGGAATGTTTCACAAATATCTGGACTACTGAGATTGGCTATATATAGGCTACAACAGGGACCAGGAGGAGAAATTAGGGTTTGGGCCTCCCATTGGGCTTAAATATCCAAGTTTAACCCAAAATTTATACTTAAGTCCAATAATAATAAATTTGTCCACTAAAGAAATATTATTGCACTGCCACCCTAATCTCAAATTAAGTTATGGGCACCTTCTTATTATGAGCCCGTCAATCTCCCCGTGTTTAATATTCAATGCCTATTAATTAATTAAGTTACTGATAACTCTATTAATTAATATATTTAACGAGAGTAGTACCACTCAACCTTATTATCATGCCGGAATAAATCCACCTACAGGGTTTACATGATAATCATTATGAGCTCCTCAAGGGGACATCATCAACCAATTCCATTAGGCTACAAATTCCTTCTACAATCAACAACATACCATACAGACAGCACCATCTCCCAACTCACCGAGCATATTGATTTAACTATTAAATCTCACCCATTGATGAATCAAAGAAATAAATATTGTCTTACGTGTCGAGGTTATTGTATAGGGATTAAGAGTACGAATATCCATAAGAACAGAGATCAAGTTCTATTATATAGTCAGTATAAACCGAACGATCTCAACGCGGTCCTGCTCAATACACACAAAGTGCACTAGTGCAATTTTATAGTCAAGATAGACTAATGCCAAATCATACTACAACCATACCGATAGACAGTCCCCGTCCATCTCAGTTGTGAACATATGTTTATACTTTATAAGGAGCCGATAATATGATCTTTCGTGTGACGCCGCACACCACATTATCTACAGTATAAAGTAAATGGACTTTTGCAACAACATTATTGCAAATGTTTGATCACATGATTCTCATTTCAAATATTGTCAAAAAATTATTCATGCAAAAAGCTAGACTTTTAATATACAATCCAACATGCTGAAGATTATATCTTTTTACTCACTGAGGAATGTCCTATGACACCTACGATGACTCAAGTGAAGAGGAAAAAGCTGCTTATAATAGGCGGGTTAAGGCTGATAGGATGGCTAAGTTCTATATTTTGGCTTCTATGTAAAATGTGATTCAGCATCAGCATCAAGCTATGAACTCAGCTTATGATATGATGCAGAATCTTAGAGAACTCTTCAGACACCAGAGTCTTCCTGCTAGGTCGAAGGGCGTGGCTGTGCTGATGAACACAAAAATTGCTGAGGGCACTCCCGTAAGGGACCATGTCCTAAAGATGATGGGCCAACTCAATGACTTAGAGGTACTTGGAGCTGAAATCGATGGGGAAACCCAAGTCGATATCATACTCCAAAGCTTGCCAAGGAGTTTTGAGCAGTTTCGTCTGAACTGCGGTTTGAACAAATGTTTGTACATGTTAGTGGAGCTTCTGACATAACTTTTGGCAGCGGAAGGACTTTTTCATCGAGCTCCTCAGTTTCACGTTGCTAAAATGCTATTTATCCCAAATCGAGAGGTGGAAGGAATAAGAAGAAACAAGGAAATTTAGCACCGGTAAACCAAGTGAAGGCAAAGGGTGGTGCAGTCAAGAAGCCAAAAGGTAAGTGCTTTAAATGCAAGCAGCCGGGACACTACAAGGCAGACTGCTCTCTTCTGAAGGGGAACAAAAATGGTATGTCTTATTTAATAGTTGTTGAATCGTGTTTGGCGGCTGTATCTGCTGACACTTGGTATGTAGATACGGTTGCCACTGACCATGTCTGCAATTTTTTACAGGGGTTCCACCAAACCCTACAGCTTAGTGATGGGGAGATTTCCATACTCATGGGGAATGCTACAAGAGTAGCAGCTGTTGCAGTGAGAGACGTTTATTTATTTTTCAATAAGAATAAAACTCTTGTTTTGAGGAATTGTCTTTATGTACCTCATTTTAGAAAGAATTTAATTTCGGTTTCTAAAGTGTTTATGGATGGATATTCTATTTCTTTTAATGACAAGGCTGTTTTAAGAAAAAATTGAATTATTATCCGTGATGGTGCATTGATAGATAATTTGTATACTCTTAATTCAATTTCTCCCACAATGCAACAAATTGAATTCAATAATACATCTACTAATAAGAGAAAAGAAACTTCGAAAATGAACCAAACATATATTTAGTTTTTAACACTAAGTCATATTAACTTGAGTAGGATTCAAAGGTTGATAGCTGATGGACCCCTGAGTTCATTAGTGGTCGAAAATTATCCAACTTGCGAATGCAGCTTGGAAGGGAAAATGACCAAAAGGCCTTTTAAGGCAAAGGGGTATAGAGCCAAAGATCTGTTAAAATTGGTTCATTCTAATTTATGTGGTCCTATATCTGTCCAGGCAGAGGTGGTTATGAATATTTTATCACTTTCATTGACGATTATTCTAAATACGGATACATTTGTTTGATGTGCTGCAAGTCTAAGTGCTATGATAAATTCAAAGAGTACAAGGTTGATGTTGAGAAGCAACTTGGAAAATATATCAAGACATTACAATTTGATTGTGGTGGCGAATACCTCTTGGGAGATTTTAGGAATTATTTATCAGAGGCTGGGATTGAATTCCAATTGTCTGCACTGGGCACACCCCAGCAGAACGGTGTGGCAGAAATAAGTAATAGGACTCTTATGGAAATGTTAAGATCAGTGACGAGTTATTCGGAATTACCAAGTTCATTTTTGGGATATGCCTTAGAAACAGCGACTTACATTCAAAACATAGTACCTTCTAAATCGGTATCCTCCACACCTATCGAACTGTGGACAGGGCACAAACCTAGTCTAAAACACATTCGGATTTGGGGTGCTCCGGCACATGTGTTAAAGACAGATACTAATAAGTCAGGATCGCGTACTGATATTTGTCTGTTTATAGGATATCCTAGAGGAACGAAAAGTGGTTTGTTTTATAGTTCAAAAGATCAAAATGTAATTTTTTAGCACGAATGCCAGATTTTTGAAAGTGGATTATATAATGGATCACAAACCCATGAGTAAAAATGTTCTAGAGGAAGTAAGAGAGGAAACACCAAATATAATACCAACTGTACAAGAGGATATACCACAAAACACTCCACCGCGTGTTCACATGTGATACACAATTGCCTATGGTGCCTCGTCGTAGTGTGAGGGTTGTGAGACAACCTGATAGATCCATGTGATTGGAAGAGTCGTCAGACTTGGTCCCTAGTGAACATGAAATCGACCCATGGAATTATGACGAAGCAATGCATGATAAAAATGCTCAATTATGGCAAAAAGCAATGAATTCTAAATAGAATACATGTATTCTAATCAAGTCTGGAGCTTGTAGAACCACCCAATGGTGTAAAAACTATTGGATGCAAGTGGGTCTATAAAAGAAAAAGAGGATCTGACGGTAAGGTGGAAACCTTTAAAGCAAGGTTCGTTGCGAAAGGATATACTCAGAAAGAGGGAATAGATTATGAGGAAACCTTCTCGCCCATCTCCATGCTTAAGTCAATCCGGATTCTTTTATCTATTGCTTCTCATATGGATTATGAGGTATGGCAAATGGATGTCAAGACAGCTTTCTTGAATGGAAGTTTTAAGGAAAATATCTATATGAAACAACTAGAGGGATTCATTGCGGAAGGAAAAGAGCATTTCGTGTGTAAGCTTAATAGGTCCATTTATGGATTGAAATAAGCTTCAAGATCATGGAACATCCATTTTGATGAAATAATCCAGTCATATGGATTTATTCAATGTCCGGATGAATCTTGTGTGTACAAGAAGTGTGACGAAAATGTAGTGGTATTTCTAGTACTTTACGTGGATGATATCCTACTCATTGGAAATAATGTAAAGGTGTTGTCGAGCGTAAAGGTATGGTTATCTAAGCAGTTTGAGATGAAGGACTTAGGAGAAGACGAGCACATTCTAGGGATCAAATTGATTAGGGATCGAATGAAAAGAATGTTTTTCTTGTCCAAAGCTTCATACACTGATACAATCCTGGCTCGTTTTAGCATGCAAGACTCCAAGAAAGGTGTCTACCTTTCAGACATGGAATACCTCTATCTAAGGAAATGTGTCCAAAGATACAAAAGGAAATAGAGGAGATGAAGGCGGTTCCTTATGCTTTGGCAGTAGGAAGCCTCCTGTATGAAATGCTATGTACGAGACCGGATATTTTTTATGTTGTGTGCATGTTCAGTAGTATCAAAGTAACCCAGGACAAGGGCATTGGACTGCGGTAAAATATATTTTGAAGTACCTACGAAGGACTAGGGATTATATGTTGATTTACCGGGCATATATTTTGTTGCCTTTGGGTTATACTGATTCGGATTTTCAGTCAGATAAGGATTCAAGTAAATCCACCTCACGTTATGTGTTTACTCTTGGAGGAGGAGCCATAATATGGAGGAGTGTAAAGCAGAAATACGTTGTGGAATCTACCATGGAAGCTGAATATGTAGCAGCCTCTGAGGCAGCTAAGGAAGCAGTATGGCTCAGGAACTTCTTAATAGACTTAGATGTGATTCCTGGTTTGCCCAAAGCAATCACAATTTATTGTGATAACAGTGGTGGAGTAGCAAACTCGAAGGAACCACAAGCCCAAGAGGTGAGTAAACACATTGAGCGCAAGTACCACCTGATACGAGACATCGTTAAAAGAGGTGAGGTTGTTGTCGCTAAGATTGCATTAGAGGATAACCTAGCTGATCCTTTTACTAAGAACCTTCTAGCGAAAGCATTTGATGGGCATGTAGAAGAAATGGGGATTAGATGCGTGTCAGCAGATATGGCAGCGTAATCTTTTAGTATAATTGGGAGATTGTTGGATTGTATACTAAAAGTCTAGTTTTTTGTATCAAAAAATATTTTGACAATTTATTTGAAATGAGAATCATATGATCAAACATTTTGCATATTATAATTTATTTATATGTTTTTGCAAAAGTCCACTTACTTTATACTGTAGATAATATTGTGTGCGGCGTCGCACGGAAGATGTTCTTAGTCCCATTTTTGGTTAAAAATGATTTAGAGTAAGAGAACTCTATCGTTGTTGTAAACATAGTGACCAAGTAACAAATTTATAGAATATCGTCCCAAGAGAAAAGTAAAATCAAGGTGTATCCGAATTTGCCTTTAATCATGCTTTGTAAAAGGGATAGAATTTGAGTTTGGGTTTTAGACTAATAATTATTCTAAGCAACTAACTAGAAAACAATTAATGACTATGATTATCAAGGAACAATGATGTAATGGAATGATTAAAATAGATCTTATTAAGAGTGCAAGGCTAACCACAATCCAAGTTAAGGTAGTATCCTAGATATGCAAGACTCTAGTAGTAAACATCATCAACAATGGAATATAAGCAATCGCAATTGTACCCCTAGTCCCTATGGCCAAGGTAACTAGGTTCTCATCCCTTTTACAAGATTAAATCCCTTAAGATCGGTCTTATTGTCAATTCTCATGAAGGTACTATGACTCTAAGTTTGGTTATTCTCATTTAATTACTCAAATGTCCTCTTATAAGTGTTCTAAGCATTCAAAGGGTATGACTTACCTCTCCTCATACTAACATGCATGATCATATCACTAGTTGATTAAAGTTACTCCTAACACATAATATTAGAATGTCCATCCTAACATGATGTGCATAGAAATCAATCACACAATTAATAAAATGAATCATGAATCACAATTTATAAGAAGAATTCCATCATCACTTCAATTTACTACTAAAATCTCACAAATCTAGTTTTTCCTCAACTCATCATGTAGCTAGCCTCACAAGAGGTCTAGCCACCAAAAATCATATTACAAACCTTACAAAGTCCATAAAATGCCATTGGTAACTTCAAATCAAAAAAATTGCAAAATAAAAGTAGAAGTTCTTCCCTTGCGATTAAGAGTTGATCTCCTTCCTTCATATGCTTCCCATACAAATAAGCCTCAAAACTCTCTAAGGATGATGTGGGTGAAGTGTGTATGGAGAGAATTATGAATTCAAAGTGATAGAAATAGATGAATTTGGTTGATTTGGATGTAGGAGAGAGTGTGTGTGGAATTGTGGTGTGATAGTGTGGGTTTGATCTTAATTTTCGCACAAATTGGGTATTTATACCCTTTGGAATCTTCTAGAACACGTGCACAACTTAAGCTGGATTTGGCACCTACACGACTCATGCACTGCAGACATAGTTCGGCATGTACTGCGTGTTACCGGACACGGCTCATGCGCTGCACACGGCCCCCTCCTGGGCGTGTAGCATGTTCTGATGCTCGCGCACGGCCATCTCGGACAGGCCCGTGTTCTGCAAATGGGGCATGTGCATGCGCACGACGCATGCGCAAGAACACGGGGCATGTTCGAGCATGCCCTGTTCTCCTTTCTTCGTTTTTACTCCCGACTCCATTTTGACCTGTTTTATACACATTTAAGCTCATTTCCACACATTTATCAATTTGTACACATTTCTCCTAAATAACATATAACTCCACTAAATGTCACACAAATACGGATAAAAACGTCTGAAAATCAACAAATAAAGACACTAAAATCTAGGTGAAAATGACGGCGATCATCCCCCAAACTTAAAGTGTTGTTCGTCCTCGATCAACAAAAAATGATAATCAAGAGGAAAAATTTTCACCTAGAAAAATACCTAAAGAACATAAACTACAGAACATCACAAAAATAAGGACTATAAAATCACATTAAGTATCCCTACAACGACAAACTCCTAACATAAAAGATTAACAAGTTCAATCTCAAAAACACAAAAGGGTAATCAAATTCCTTTCAATTCAAGCCTCTCATAGGATATCAATTGCACTCAACACTCTATGAAGTAGGGTAAAACAACTCTCATCAACCAATCGAACTGACTCACCATAGGCTTGCTCATGAACTATGTTCACAAGCCACCCTAATCTCAAAGAGTGATCAAAAAGGTCTTTTATCTATGGATGTAATATTTAGGCTCTTTGGTAAGGTAGGGAGAATATGGATAAAAGTGATTATACGTGTATATAATTAAAGAAATGATTCTTTTCTCCAACATCTTTACTTTCAATCTTCATCACTTTTCAAATATTCATAAATACTAAACATCAACATACCATGGATTCATTGATCTTCTTTTGAATTGCATACTGCCTTTCATTACTCTTTTTGAATTCCTCGAGCATATTCTCTGATTTTGCTCCTTTTTCCTTTTGTTAAGTTGCATATGCATTTAGCTTGGGCTCTTTCATCCCTTCTTGCTTGTTTACTATTTTCCTTCTTTTTCTTAAACATTTCTCACATAAACCTTATAAACTATCATCTCCTCAATTACCCACACAAAGGTTATATATATAAGGCTTAAGTGGGTGTTTAAGACTTGTATTGTGCTCAAATCGCAAAGAATAAGCTTATAGGCTCAATATGGTTTACTAGGGATGATGTTTGGGTAACGAAATTTATGGCTATGACTCATTTAATAAGGATTGCCTAAGATCATTTCACAAAGATCCACTATTCGGGCTTCATTCCTATAATCCATGAGCAAATTCTAGTTTGTCTAAGATCAACCGGTCCTCTCATCAAGAATTAACCATGGAGGCACGATTGAGGATCAATTCTCACAAGCTTTTGCTTAGACCAAAAAGAAACCTTATTAACATTCATACTTCTCAATGTTGAATAAATTATGTAATTCATGTCACAATTTCAACTAGTAGGAACCTTTAACATGTTTGCTATCACCTATCACAAATAATGCATCATAACTCATTTTCAAAAACATTTACATTTTCCCAAAATATACCACCAATCCAAACCAATCCAAGAATAAAAAGTTCAATCACAACACATAAGCAAAGGTTTACCAAGCCAAAAACATAGCACAAACATATAACATACATGACCAAAAATTATCCACTTCAAGAAATTAAAACTCATTAATTCAACATCCATAACAAATAAGCTCAAATACCCATCACATACAAATTATAAAAATCAAACTAAAATACCAAAAAATAAAAGAAA
The DNA here is from genome assembly GCA_023678885.1 of Pogostemon cablin. NCBI lineage: Eukaryota > Viridiplantae > Streptophyta > Magnoliopsida > Lamiales > Lamiaceae > Pogostemon > Pogostemon cablin. The sequence goes on along the minus strand of CM042952.1, from coordinate 13,247,807 downwards.
ATAAATCGCATAAAACTAAAATAAATCCAAAAGTAAATCTCCCAAAATACAAAACAAATAAAATACAATCCAATCCATCAATTTCAAATCAAATGTCTAACAAAATCCAAATGAACTAAATGAAGTGACTAGCACTAAAATGACTCCCTTCATGGCTCCGGAGGTGGAGGTGGATGATAAGCATTCCATGGTATGTAGGCACGAGGAGACGCTGGGAATTGGAAATTGAACATCATAATCATCATCTCCTCCATGTTGTTGGAATGCACACGAGACTGCTCTTCATAATACTCCCTATGACGTTGTCCATCCTGAAGCTCTTGAATGTGTGACCCATGCACTTGTTGTGTCTCTCGGATCTCCCTGATCTGTGCTCCATACAACTGTTGTGCTTGCCTTATCTCTCGGACTTCATCCTCAAAGAAGTTCCACCTTCCATCTCCCATTCCGGGACCCATCGGGTGCTGTTGATCTTGCTCTTCTTCCTCAAACTGTGGTGGCTCAGGAGATTGTTCGTCAAACTCCACCTAATGATGTGGTGGCTCCTCCTCATCTCCTTCCATTGGTACGGGCTCCGCTCTCAGATTGGCTAGCTCTTGATTCTCCTCAACCCTTATTTGTCGGAGTACATTCTCCACGCCCTCTCGGTTCTGTCTATAAAACTCTCGTACTACCCTGGAGTGGTTGGCACTTGACGTGGCCAAATTTGCATACTTCCGATGAGTATAAACTGTGGTAAGCTCTAGAGCTAGTAGAGGAAACAGGGCACCCTTTTCTTGTCTTAAATAGTATCGGTCCCCAATTAGAGACAAGAACTCCATCCTTATAAGCTGATTATAGTTCAACGCTTCACTTGTCATCCTATTTTGCATTCCTGTAAGGTTGACACCTAAGCCCTGAGCTATCATTGTGACTATCCCTCCAAGCATCACAACTTGTGACGTTTGCCTCTTAGCCACTCTCTCTACGTGTTGAACAAAATGTGCCGCCATGTTCAATTGTAGCTCACGATACAGGCAAAACATGATTTATAACTACTTTTCACCCACTGCTCCACTTTCAAACCTTCCCAAAACAATGTTCAAGATAATTTTCTCAAGGTATCTCATAACTGGGTTTCTTATCGCAGTCCCTTTTGATGCACTAGGTATTAACATGCTTGCTCTTTCCCATCATTCACTAGTCTCTTCCACCAATCTTATTGGTTAAACCCTCCACCTTCGTAGAAGCTTCTATGACCTTCACATAATGGGTGATCGTTGTCATTTTCATATAGATTTTAATATCTTTATTTGTGTATTTTCGAATATTTTTATCCGTATTTGTGTTACTTTTAGTGGAGTTATTGTTATTTTGAGAAATGTGGTATGATTTGATAGAATTGTGTAAATGAGCTTAAATATGTGTAAAACAGATCAAGAAATGGACAAAAATAGAGTCGGGAGCGAAACGGAGCCGGAAAGACATGGTATGTTGGTACACAAGCAGTGTGCGAAACACGGCCCTGTAACAAGTAGCCGTGTATTATCATCAGAAATCGCAGCTCGCCCAGGATGATAGCCGTGGACAGGTGCACGGGCCGTGCATTACTGCATGCTCCGTGTGTAGAGCACGGCCCTGTAAGAAGAAGCTGTGTACTTACATCAGAAAATACTGCACGGCCACGACCAAGGCCGTGTACTGCAGCTCGAGCCGTGTCCGGAAGCATGTACAACACGCCGAAGTAGGTGTGCCCTACACGGGCCGTGCGCTGCTACACTGGCCGTGTAGGTGCAAAAACCTGTGCAGTTTTGAGAAAGTTTCGGAAGCTTCTAGAAGGTCCATTAGTGATATAAAAGATGACTTGTGCAAATTTTTGAAAGGAGATCAGATTGAGAGCAGTTACACACACTCCACACACCATTTGTCTCCATTTTTCTCCATCATCTTCAGTCATTCTTCATCCATCCATCAACACTTAACCTCCTCTATCAAATCCACCATCCAAGTGATCAAGGAAGTAAGGGAGAGTGAGATCACAAGAAGAAGAAGAAGATCTCCATTGAAGACCTTCAAAGGGGGAATCTAATTCTAATTTTGTGACTTTCTTTATAGTTGATCATGGTTTGTAAGGATTTTAATGTCTATGTTGAATTTCTTATGACTAAGAGAGGCTAATCTACTTTGTGAGATTAGCTCCATGATTGGTGTTGGATAATGTAGTTTTTATGCAAATTGATTTTAATCTTGAATGGGCATTGTGTTATTTCTATCATTGATTGTTAATTGCTTGATATGTATGATTGATATGTGTGATTAATTGTCATGGGCATGTGATTAGATTGGTAGATCAATTATATGCTTAGGATAGTTCATTGAATCATTTCATCATACACTTCATGTGCATTAATTTAGAATGCGATAGGTATATCCTTCTAGATTTGGAACCCTTTGATAGAACATTTGATTAGCTTAATCGAGAGATTAGTTAATTAGATGAGGAGACCCAAGCCATTAGTGAATTCATAATACCTTAAAAGGGAATATTGTCTATGATTTAGTACCTTGTTAGGGAACTCATAGAGTAATTAGTACCTAGTGGGAGGTGTTCACTTTGGTCTTGATCCTTGTGCTTTTGGGAGCCTTATTGAGGGCCTACATCCTATCCATCTTGATAGAGAGTTTAGGTGGAATTAGTGATCATGGCATGATAGATTATAATCAATTGCATGATTACTTTGTTATCTATGCCATGATTGTTGTTAATCTCATCCTTGCATCATTTGGAACCCATTTATCTTGCATTCATTTATTTCTTATCTCTTGCATTAGTTTAATTGCATTCATTTGCATCTTATCTACTTTTTCGATCCTCCTTATAAAATCACGATAAACTTGAGATCGCTTAAACTCTAGTGCCTTCCTCCCTGTGGTTCGATAAATTCTTTAATTGGTCATCCCGACTACAATCCGACCAATCAACGGGCACCCCATGAATTGGTTCAAAACATATAGAGGAATGTCCCTTCTCATCATATTATTCAATTGGAACGTAATGGACACTGGGAACTTGTTCCTATCCTTCTTCAACTCAAGGGTACTCAGAAACTCGGCTGTAAAGTGCACGTAAGTAGGAGTTCTCTTATCGAAAAACTCCTGCATTTGTGCAAATCGAAATAAACTCCTCAAATCTCTCTCTATTCCAAGTCCCTCCATAGTTGTGGTGTCCTGGAATCGAGTTAGTTTTATCTTTGGGAGAATTGTTTACCAACGGAGTACATATTTTCCCCAATATTCTTCAAACTCTACCCCAAAATACTCCGGATGAATCCCATCTTCCATCATTTGAGCATCAAGATTAGTAAGTTCCCCAGCATCCGTAACGATGATAAAATCCTCATTTTTTGCTCTTACTCCCCTTTCAGCCATCTACAATTTTCAACATACTCAAGTTATATTCAATTTCATTATGAGGAATGATAGTGCATTAGGCTTAGAATCATCGCTTGTTATTGAACTAAGTGTGAACTTATCATGCATTAACATTACATAATCATGACAACATAGCTTCAAGAACCACCAACAAATATTACACTTCAAGGATGTTTAAGTTCAATTTAAGCAACTAGCCAAAACAACCATTCATTTCAAAATTTACTTCAAATTAAGCTTATCAATCCCTTCAATCATTTATGAATTTCACCTCAAATCCTCATCACATGTGCACAAATTTTTCACATATATTCCATCAAAATATCACAATGCTCATCTTTCATGTAAAACTTTCAATTAAAATCCAAAAATTCACTTAAGCATTTTATCAAACACTTGGCATGCAAGTCATTTCAAAATGAATTCAAAGAATATATCCAATTCCTTCATGCTCAAATTCTCAACACTTAAGCTATTTTCACATCAATTCAATCATCACAAGAACATTATCAATCAATTTATCACATCACACATGTATACAATTCAATCAAAATAAAAAAATCCCCAAATTCAATCTATCATGAGCCCTAATTCTTGCATCATTCAATAAGATCTTCAATTAAAACTTGCAATTCACGTTTCTCACTCCTAGAAATACTTTAAACATGCTATAATTCAAAACCCATGCAAGAATTCTGAATTTCAAACCTTCAATTGAAAACTAGGGCAAAAAGTTCATACCTTGAATAATCTTGGAAGAAATTGGTATGGAATTGAGATTATTGATTGAAGGAACAATGTTTTATCACTCAATCTTACCAATACTTTCAATTTTTCATGGATTTATGGTGTTTGGAAGTGATTTCCGATGAAAGAGATGCTTGAGTACAGGTCAAGTGTGTTTGGTCATTGCTGTGCTCACCCCTTTTTATTCTGACTTCAGACATGACACGACTCGTGTCTGGTACACGGCTCGTGTACTTGCTCTCTACACGGCCTCATACATAGCTGTGTAGGCATTTCTGATCACCATGCACGGCCATCACTTACAGGCCCTTTGTACTGAACACGGCTCGTGTGGCCATTTTCCTATTTTTTTCAATTTCTAACTTCACACTTTGTTTTGCCCTGTTTTTGTACTTTCAATACACCATATTCATGCTCATGAACTTATGAGTCGGCTATAGTGTCTTCCTCCCCAATGGATGAGTTTTATTTGTGGATCACTGGTACAAATTAATAATTGTTGATTATAGGAAATTATTTGAGGGCGTGTGGACTTCTCCAACTGTAAGACACTCAAACTTGGGTAACGTATTTAATATCAAATAATGGTATAGACTTAGGTGCAATTAATATGTATCTTCCCTAACGGAGTCACTGCTATTAAATTGCATGGCTGAAGTGCAACCGACTATTAATCATTAAGTCATGAGGTTAATTAAGACGTATGGAATTAATGGGTAAAACCTTCTCTTGTGAATGTTAGGGTTTGTATACGTCCACACTAACGTGGCATGCAAATTCACGGTGCTTAAGATGTCGGAGAATTTATTTTATATTATTTATTGAGGGAATCAATATAAAATTTAAATTCGAAGTGTTTGATTGTTGTTTTTATTTACTTGATTCTCACAATTTTTGAATAGTTTATTTCACTTATTGTTAACTAAAATAAAATATAACTGGTCCAAAATTAGTTGATTAGAAAAGAATCTTGTCTTTAATTGTTACTGCTTAATAAAATAAAAATGTGTTCTCACTAAGGATACCCTCTGATGCCTATTTAAGTTCTAGTGAAAAGGTAAGAGGTTCATGAAATATGACAGTTAATCTCATGCTAACCTTCGGATACTTGAGTAAGTTAGAAAGACAAGAGGTTATGGTTAACTTGATGAATGAATTGGAAATACTTGGAGTAGAAATTGAAGGGGAAACCTAGCTCAATTTATTCTTCATAGTTTGCCTAGATGTTTCGAGCAAGTTCCAACTAAATTACAAGAGATTGTATGAGGTGGGAAACTTCTGACAAAAGGTGTTGCGAAGGAAAGCCATTTTCATCCAGGAGTGAACAAGGTTAGTAACTACTGAACAAGATTGTTGAAACATGATTAGTGATGACATCTACTGACACGTTGTGTGTAGATACCAGAATCACTAAATGTTTATAACTGAGTGATGATGAGATTATTATGTACCTGGGTAAAGCTATGAAAGTAGTGGCTATTGCAGTGAGAGTTGTTTATTTGTCTTGTGATAGGAATAAACGTTTGATTTTGAGAAATTATCTTTATGTACGCTTTTTATAGAAAAAATTTCATTTCGTGTTCTATGCATTTACGGATGTATACTCTATTACATTTATATGACATGGTCATTATAATGAATGATAGTGCTATAATATGTTATGGTACGTTGGTGGACAATATGTTAACTCTTAAATCATGTTTATCCCACGGTGCAACAAATAGTAATTAATAACGCATCGTCTAATTTTAGTAAGAGAGAGGAACCTTCGGTTATGAACCAAAAATACTTTTGGCATCTAAGACTAGATCATTTTACTTAAGTACGATTCAAAAGTTGATAGCCGGTAAACTGTTAGGTTTATTGGAAGTGGAAACTATCGAACTTGTGAGTCTTACTTGGAAGTGAATATGATAAATTGCCTCTACAAGGCAAAGGGGTATAGAGCCATGTAAAGATATGTTGGAAATGGTTCATTCTGATTTATGTGATCTTAAGATTATCCAGGCGAGAGGTGGTTATGAATATTCGTCACTTTATTTGACGATTATTCTAGAAACGAGATATATTTATTTGATGCATTGCAAGTCTGAGTACTATGACTAAAATCAAGAAGTACATGGCTGATGCGGTGAAGTGTCATGAAAAATATATCAAGTCACTGCGATCCTATCGTAGTGGCGAGTACCTCTTAAGATAGTTTAAAAGCTATTAATCAGAGGTCAGGATTGAATCCCAAGTTGTCAACAACGGGCAAACCCCATCTGAATGGTGTGGCGGAAAGAAAGAATAAGACACTTATGGAAATGGTTAGATAGATGATGAATTATTTAGAATTACTAAATTCACTTTATGGGGAAGCCCTAGAAACAGCATGTCGTATGGATGTTGGTCTATTTATGGGATATCCTAGATAAATGAAGGGTGGTTTATTTAAATGTCCAAAATATTAGAAAGTGATTGTTAATACAAACACTAGATTTTTTGAAAGAGACTATGTAATAAATCATAAAGCCATGTATAAAAGGTGTGAGAATGAAAACACAAAGTATAATATCAATTGTACAAGAGGATATACCACAAGTAAACTACATCGCATGTCACATCTAATACACAATTGCATGTAGTACCTTGTCGTAGTGGGAGGGTTATTTTACAACACGATAGATTTATGTTTTGGAAAAGTCATGAGATTTGGTCCCTAGTAAACATGAAATCAGCCCATGAAAACGACGAAGCACTATAAGATCGCAATGCGAATTCTTAGTAAGTTGCAATGAATTTTAAAATAAAATCTTTGGATTCTAAATCAAATATGGGAGCTTGTAGAACCACTAAGTGGTGTAAAAGCCATTGGAACTGGTCATACAAAATAAAAGAGGATCATAAGGTAAGGTAAAAACCTTGGAAGAAGAGCTTTTACCAAAAGATATACTCAGAAAGAAAGGGTTCGATTATGAGAAAACCTGTTCGTCGATAGCTATGCCTAATTTGATCTGGATTCTTTGTCTGTTTTTACTCATATCAAATATGAGGTATAACAAATAGATGTCAAGATAACCAGAGCGTTTCATTGCAAAGAGTTAAGAGCATTTTGAGTGTCAGCTTAAAGTGTCCATTGATGGACTAAAGCAAGTTTCAAGATCATGGAAAATCCGTTTTGATAAGAAAATCCAGTCATATGGATTTAATCAAATGCTCGGATGGGCCTTGTGTATTGATTAGAGTGACAGAAACGTGGTGGTATTTCTTGTATGTACGTAGATGGTATCTTGCTCATTGGAGGCAATGAAAGAGTATTGTCGGGCGTATGGGTATGGTTGATAAAGCAGTATCAAATGAAGGGCTTAAGAGAAGCAAAATATATTCTTGCGATCATGGTTACAATAATTACATGAAAGGATGTTTTTCTTATCTCAAGCTTCGTATAAATGATACAATCCTAACTCATTTTAGCATGTGACTTTATCTAAAGATTGTGTCTTGAGACACAAAAGAAGATAAAATAGATAAAGGCAGCTCTCTATGCTTCAGCAATAAGGAAGCTTAATCTATAGAATGCTATGCATAAGATTGGATATCTGTTTTGCCAATGGCATAGATAGTGGGTATCAATGTAACCCGGAACAAGAATATTGAATTGTGGTAAGACATATTTGAAGTGCATGAGAAGGACTGGAAATTATAAGTAGGCTTACCGGACAGATTCATTACTTCTTGACGGTTATATAGATTCGGATTTTCAGATCATGGGGACGGCTGTAAATCTACCTGCTATGTGTTTAAATTGGGAAGTAGATCCATATAATGGAGGAGTGTTATATAGAAATATATTTTGGACCCCACCATGGATATAGATAATATTGGAGCCTTGTGGCAGCCAAAGTATCTGTATGGTTCTAGAAGCTTCGTAATGGACTTAGATGTGATTCTGAGTTTTTCTAAGATTATCACAATATATTGTGATAATAATGGTGCAGTTACAAACTTAAAGAAATCACGAGCCCATAAGGCACTTAAACACATTGAAAGCAAGTACTACCTGATACGAGAAATCGTATGATGAAAGGAAGGTTGTCGTCGCCTAGATTGGATCGAATGATAACCTAGTAAATCCTTTTACAAGGACCTTAAGGTGAAAACTTTTAATGGTCATGTAGTGAGAGTGGTAATCAGATGTATGGCAACAAATATGGCAGCATAGTCTTTTAGTATAAGTAGGAGATTGTTGGATTGTATACTAAAAGTCTAGATTTTTGTATGAACAATGTTTTGACAATATTTGAAATGAGAATCATGTGATCAAACATTTGCAATATACTGTTGTAAAAGTCCATTTACTTTATACTGTAGATAATGTGGTGTGCGGCGTCACACGAAAGATCATATTATCGGCTCCTTATAAAGTATAAACAGATGTTCACAACCGAGATAGACGGGACTATCTATCGATATAGTTGTATTGTGATTTGGCATTAGTTTGTCTTGACTATAAAATTGAACTAGTATATTTTGTGTGTATTAAACAGGACTGAGATCGTTCGGTTTATACTGACTATATAATAGAACTTGATCTCTGTTATTATGGATGTCGTAATCTTAATCCCTATATAATAACCTAGACACATAATCCAGTAATTATTTCCTTGATTCAACAATGGGTGAGATTTAATTATTAAATCAATATGCTTGGTGAGTCGGCAGATGATACTGTCTCTATGGTGTGCTGTTGATTGTAGAAGGAATCTGTGTCCTAACGGAATTGGTTTATGATGTCCCCTTGAGGAACTCTTAATAATTATCATGTAAACCATGCAGATGGATTTATTCCGGCATGATAATAAGGTTAAGTGGTACTACTCTCGGTAAATATATTAATTAATGAAGTTGTTAGTAACTTAATAAATTAATGGGCATTGAATCTTAAACACATGGAGATTAATGGGCTCATAATAAGAAGGAGCCCATACGTAATTTGGGATTAGGGTGGTAGTGCAATAATACTTCTTTAGTGGACTGATTTATTATTATTGGACTTAAGTATAAGTTTTGGGCTAAACTTGGATGCTTAAGCCCAATGGGAGGCCCAAACCCTAATTTCTATTGTAGCCTATAACTTATGCTTCCGCTGATATCGAATTGCATGGAACCTTAACGGTTCACGTTAACTAAATGATCGAACACCCACTATTGGTATCAGAGCTTCGGTTTTGTGGCGAAGCATGACACGTTAGGCTAGGGTTTATGTGTCAAACGTGGATTAGGGTTTAGAAATTATTGTTTCTTGTTGAATACTCTATACGCTTGACAACAGTTGAAGGCGGCATAACGCGGCGGATCACGGATGATGAACGACTTAGGGCGCAAGTTATCCTACTTGTTGCGTAAGACATCGGTTCAACAGCTGGAGTGTCAGACAATCTGGTCGATAATCTGGACGATGTCGATAGTCGATATTGATAGTTTCGAAAATTTGATAATCTGAAAATTTTAAAAATTTGATAATTTGGAAGTTTCGAAAATTTGATAATCTGAAATTTTTTGTAAATTTGATAATATGAAAATTTCGAAAATTTGATAATCTGGAAGTTTTTGAAATTTTGATAATCTATAAATTTTGAAAATTTGATAATCTGGAAGTTTTCTAAAATTTGATAATCTGAAAATTTTTGAAAATTTGATAATCTGAAAATTTCAAAAATTTGATAATTTGGAAATTTTGAAAATTTGATAATCTGGAAGTTTTCGAAAATTTGATAATATGAAATTTTTTGAAAATTTGATAATCTGGAAATTTCAAATTTTTGATAATCTGGAAGTTTTCGAAAATTTGATAATCTGAAAATTTTTGAAAATTTGATAATCTGGAAATTTAGAAAATTTGATAATCTGGAAGTTTTTGAAAATTTGATAATATGGAGATTTTTGAAAATTTTATAATCTGAAAATTTTTTGAAAATTTGATTATATGGAAATTTCAAAAATTTGATAATCTGGAAGTTTTCGAAAAATTGATAATCTGGAAATTTTTGAAAATTTGATAATCTGAAATTTTTAGTAATTTGATAATCTGGAGATTTTCGAAAATTTGATAATATGGAAGTCTTTGTTCACATTCGTGCTTGGTGGCGAACAATCGAATTCGCTGATATATAACTGCCTTAATTGATTTAATATTTGATTATTGTTATATATGTATGCATGATTTTCCGTGATTTACTGACTTATATGCCGTAATAGTAGCATGCTAAGTTGCGTATTATATTTGATATATATTATAAGCATGCAAAAACCATCTTGTTAAATAACTAAGTGGGAGAGGGATTGGTCAAAATCCCGCGGCCTCCATTATTGATGTATTATGTGATGCAAGTAAGCTTATGAGTCGGTTATAGTGTCTTCCTCCCCAACGGATGAGTTTTATTTGTGGATCATTTGAATAAATTTCATTAAATAATTATTATTTGTAATGTGATGCACATGAACTTATGAGTCGGTTATAGTGCCTTTCTCCCCAACGAATGAGTTTTATTTACGGATCACTGGTACAAATTAATAATTGATGATTACAGAAAATTATTTGAGCGCGTGTGGACTTCTCCAACTGTAAGGCACACAAGCTTGTGCAACGTACTTAGTATCAAATAATGGTATACACTTAGGTGCAATTAATACTCCCCAACGGAGTCACTGCTATTAAATTGTATAGTTAAAGGACAACCAACTATTAATCATTGAGTCATAAGGTTAATTTGACATATGGAATTAATGGGTAAAACCTTCTCTTGCAAATGTTAGGGTTTGTATACGTCCACACTAACATGGCATGCAAATTCACGGTGCTTGAGATGTCGGTGAATTTATGTTATATTATTTTGAGGGAATCAATATAAATTTTAAATTCGAAGTGTTTGATCGTTGTATTTATTTACTTGATTCTCACGATTTTCGAATGTTTTATTTCACTTATTGTTAACTAAAAGAAAACATAATTACTGGTCCATAATTTGATGATTGATTAGAATCTTGGTTTTAATTCTTACTGCTTAGGAAAATAAAAATGTATTCTCACTAAGGATGCCCTCTAGTGCTTATCAAAGTCTCTAGTGAAAAGGTGCGATGTTCATAGAAATATGATGGTCTCATGCGACTCTTCGGATGTATGAAATGCAAGACATCATGGTTAACTTGATGAATGAATTGGAAATACTTGGAATAGAAATTGAAGGGGAAACCTAGGTCAATTTATTCTCCATAGTTCGCCTTAATGTTTTGAGAAAGTTCCACCTAAAATACAAAAGGTTGTATATGGTGGGAAACTTCTGACAAAACAAGTGGTGAAGGAAACCAATTTCATCAGGAAGTGAACAATGTTAGTTTCTTATTCACTAGTTATCGAAGCATAATTAGTGATGGCGTCTACTGACACGTTGTGTGTAGATACCAGAATCACTATATGTTTATAACTAAGTGATGATGAGATTACTATGTACATGGGTAATGCTATAAGAATAGTGGTTGTTACAGTGGGAGTTGTTTATTTATCTTATGATATGAATAAACGTTTGATTTTGAGAAATTATCTTTACGTACGTTTTCATAGAAAGAATTTTATTTCAGTTTCTATGCATTTACGGATAGATACTCTATTGCATCTAAATGACATGGTCATTATAATGTAGGATGGAGCTATAATCTGTTATAGTACATTAGTGACAATTTGTACACTCTTAAATCATGTTTATCCCATGGATGCAACAAATAGTAATTAATAATGCGTCTTCTAATCATAAATAAGAGAAAGGAACCTTCGGATATGAACCAAACATACTTTTGACATCTAAGACTAAATCATATTAACTTGAATAGGATTCAAAAGTAGATAGCCCATAAACCATTGGGTTTATTGGAAGTGGAAACTATCGAACTAGTGAGTCTTACTTGGAAGTGAATATGATTATTTGCCTTTTCAAGGCAAAGGGGTATAGAGCCATGAAAAGATATGTTGGAAATGGCTCATTCTGATTTATGCAGTCCTAAGATTATCCCAGCAAGAGGTGGTTATGAATATTCGATGATAATTCTAAATACCGATATATTTATTTGATGCATTGCAAGTCTGAGTACTATGATTATATCAAGGAGTACATGGCTGATGCGATGAAGCTTCTTGGAAAATATATCAAGTCATTATGATTTACTCGTGGTGGTGAGTAACTCTTAGGATAGTTTAGGAGCTATTTATCAGAGAATGAGATTGAATCTCAAGTAGTCAATACCGGGCAAACTCCAGCTGAATGGTGTGGCGGAAAGAAGGAATAAGACTCTTATGGTAATGGTTAGATAAATGATGAATTATTTGGAATTAATAAATTTATTTTATGGGTATGCCCTGGAAACAGCATGTCGTATAATGTTTGTCTATTTGTGGGATATCCTAGAAAAATCAAGGGTGGTTTATTTAAAAGTCTAAAAGATCAGAAGGTGATTGTTAACATGAACACTAGATTTTTGGAAATGACTATGTAATAGATCACAAACCTATGTATAAATTATTCTAAAGGTGTGAGAAGGGAAACAAAAATTTTAGTACCAATTGTACAAGAGGATATACCACAAGTAAATTGCATCGCGTGTCACATCTGATACACAGTTGAATGTAGTGTCTTGTCGTAATGAGAGAGTTGTTTTACAACCTGATAGATTTATGTTTTGGAAAGTCATGAGCCTTGGTTCCTAGTAAACATGAAATCGGCCCATGGAAACGACGAAGCACTACAAGATCAAAATGTGGAATCTTAGTAAGTCGCAATGAATTTTGAAATAAAATCTATGGATTCTAAATCAAATCTGGGAGCTTGTAGGACCACTAAGTGGTGTAAAAGCCATTGGAAGTGGTCATACAAAATAAAAGAGGATCACATAGTAAGGTGAAAACCTTTTAGCTATGTTCAATTGATCCAGATTTTTTTGTATGTTGCTACTCATATTAAATATGAGGTATAGCAAATAGATGTCGAGACGGCATTCCTGATTGGAAGTCTTGAGGAAAACATCTATGTGAAGCAACCAGGGTAATTCATTGCAAAGGGCTAAGAGCATTTTGAGTGTAAGCTTAAAATTGTCCATCGATAGACTAAAGCATGCTTCAAGATCATGGAACATCTGCTTTGATAAGAAAATCCAGTCATATGGATTTAATCAATACTCGGATGGGCCTTGTGTATTGAAACGAGTGACGAAAACATGGTGGTATTTCTTGTATGTACGTAGATGGTATCTTGTTCATTGGAGATAATGAAAGAGTATTATCGGGCGTATGGGTACGGTTAATAAAGCAGTATGAAATGAAGGACTTAAGAGAAGTAAAATATATTCTTGCGATCATGGTTACAATAATCACAAGAAAGGATGTTGTGCTTATCTCAAGCTTTGTATAAATGATACAATCCTTACTTGTTTTAGCATGTGACTTTATCTAAGGATTTTTGTCTTAACACACAAAAGAAGTTAAAATAGATAAAGGCAGTTCCTCATGCTTCGGTAATAAGGTAGCTTAATCTATGGATGCTATGCACGAGATTGGATATCTGTTTTGCCAATGGCATAGTCAGTAAGTGTCAAGGGAACCCCGGAACAAGAATATTGAATTGTGGTAAGACATATTTGAAGTGCCTGAGAAGGACTAAAAATTATATGTAGGCTTACCGGACAGATTCATTACTTGTTAACGGTTACATAGATTAAGATTTTCAAATCATGGGGACGGCAATAAATCCACCTCAAGGTTATGTGTTTAAATTGGGAAGTAGATCCATAGTATGAAGTAGTGTTATATAAAAATATATTTCATATTCCATAATGGAAAAATTGATAATATTGGAGCCTTGTGGTAGCCAAAGTATCTATGTGATTCTAGAAACTTCGTAATGAACTTAGATGTGATTCTGAGTTTTGCCCAAGATTATCACAATTTATTATGATAATAATGGTGCAGTTGCAAACTTGAGGAATCACGAGCCCATAAGGTACTTAATCACATTAAGAGCCAATACTACCTGATACGAGAAATCGTATGATGAGGGAAAGGTTGTTTTCGCCTAGATTACATCGGATTATAACCTAGTAAATCCTTTTACAAGGACTTTAAGGCGAAAGCTTTTGATGGTCATGTAGTCACACTACACCAAAAAAGTTGATACACATTACTGAATAAACATCAGTTCTTCTGAAAATGTGATATCTTTTGGTGAAAAATCAATGTCTTTTGTTTAACTGATGTCTTTAAAGCGATGTATATTCTCGAATTTATAAAAATTACGCTGATAGACATCGGTTTTCATTAACCGATGTCTTTCAATCGATGTCTTTTCTCAACTCTTTAAAAAAGATGCTGATACACATCGGTTTTTTAAACTGATGTCCTTGACCCTGATGTCTATTATAATACTTACCTAAAATTGCTGACACCGATGTCTATTTTAATTCTTTTTTAAATTTTTTATTTCAAAAAATATTTAATTTTTACGTGATTTATCCAGATTTGAGCCCTAATCTTTCAAAGGCAAAATCTTCTAATCTAACATCTCTCTCTACAAGTTCAAAACTCTTCTCTCATTTCATCTTCAATTAATCTTAATCTGAAGAAGAAGAAGAATTCTAAACCCTCAATTTTCGATCAAAGCACTGATTCTCATAAAATGAAGCCCTAGGGTTTACGTTCTCCTTCACTTCAATTCGGCAAACAGAGGAAGAGCGACTTGGCAGTTTTTCTTCTCTACAGATGACCAAAATGGTCAGTTAACTTCTGCTTATGTATCTATTTTGATAATTAATCGCTTTTCGTGTTTACAAACAATTATGGATTGTTGTGATTGATTGAATTGCTTCTGAACCCATATTATTTTGCTTGCATCATTCGATTTGAGTTTGATTTTGTGGGTCCTCCTCATATTCCGTACACCTCTCCATAGGGAATTTATAATTTTTTTATGGTTATGTTCTATTGCAACGATGTGTTTCGAATTTTTAGTAGCGGCAACTCAAATTCCAAAAGCTTTATATTCTTTGAATCTTTGAAGAGTGATAGTTCTTCATTTTTTTGGTTGTGCTTTCCTTTTTCAATTTGAATTCCTTTTTTTATAAGCTGATAATATTAGGTTTCGTAAATTGGACGCTTTCTAGCTTTCTTTTCTTGATGTTATATTATGTCTTTTTATTTATAGTAGTGAGTTCTTATCCTGGATCTAATGCTAATCTATCAGGAAATAGAGAGGAATTTATTCAGGAGTTTTAATATATAACTCAAATCAGCCCAAACCTAGTATGGGAAAATGGTGTGATATCTTAATAGAGAAAAGAAACTGGATTTGCTAGTTTTGAATCTGTAAGATAAAAATGCAGTTTTTGTCCAGGAAAGAAGCATACAATTTCTCTCGGTCTTTTTATTATCTAACTAGTTTCTTTTTCAACATTGAGGTCACTCTAACTACTTTCTTTTTTAATTTGACCTCCACCTTTTGTTCTTATTTCTGGAATCATGGCCAATTTACTGAAAATACATATTTTAAGTACATTAACTCTTACATTATGTATATATTTTTCTTTGATCATAATTTAAACACGGGTTTTTATTAAATTATATGAGAACCCATATGACTTTAAGCATGTTGTTGTTGAAGAAGTTCTCATGTAATGTGTGTCATGTTTGAGTAATTGCCTTTCCTTATTTTTTTCTTATAGGGGCTCACTTTAATAAAAACTATGTATTGTACATTTCTCTATTGCCGTATTTCTTTTATTTGTTAATGATGATATCCTTTTTTTTCATTTGTCTATTAGGCAAGACGAGCTTTGCGTGCCTTAAAGAGATTGGTTAGCTAGACTTCAATCACTTGTTAGGGGTCATACTGTAAGGAAGCAAGCTGCCATTATGCTCTATTGTATGCATGCTTTAGTGAGAGTTCAGGCTCGTGTCTGAGCTAAACGAGTTCAAATGGCATTAGAGACTCAAACAGCATAGCAGAAACTTCATCAACAACTTGAACACGAGGCACACGTTAAAGACAGAACCTCATATATTTATTTTAATTTTATACCCGCATTATTTTAGGTAGCATCATCATTCATCTTAGCTTTAGGTTAGCATGTGCTTCTACTGATATCGATTATCTCTTGCAAAAAAAAAAATTGGACTGCTTACTGGAATTCATCTCTTCTTTTCTTGATCTTTATGTTCCATATAATTTTAATATTCTTTATTGTTTGTTTTCTTGTTTCTTGAGAGTTTTCCAGAATTTGTGTTGAAGTGCTTTGTGCAGAGAGTGTTCCAGAATCTGATCCGTTGCAAGTTGTGCTAGAGAGCATGAGGTTAGTAATTTTTAAAGTTTTTTTAGTACACATATTTGAGAGATTGGAATAAAAAATATTATAGTTGAAATGAAGATGCATCTTATTGTTTTAGCTTGAGGGGTCTAATGTCCTAATTTGCTGATCTAATGCTTTTCTATGGTTGGTGCTGGGGCAAATTTGTGATAGTTTTCTGAGTACAAAATCTTGAATTCATGCTTATGTGTATGTTGTTTGCACAAGGGATTGGATAGTTTATATCCTTCTTCTTAATTGTCCTTGCTCAGGCATAAAATTGGAGAACTATGTCAAGATGCTCCAATTGTTATCTGAATACAAAATTAAATTTACACTTTTCTATTTGTTTTTTTTTATTTTTTAAATTTATTTTTAACATGGGGATCAGATGGTGTATATATACTCCTGTTTACTTGTCATTACTTCAGCTTTAAATTGGGAAAACTGTGGTAACAATTTCATAGAAAAAATCATGACTGCTAAATATATCTAACTGAAAGTTGTCTTCGAAAATTATGATTAAAAATTTTTCATAGTCCTTTTCCTTCTCTCATTTGCGATTTTTCAGGTTTGCCTGCATATATGTTCACTTTGGACTTTCTGAACCAAGTTGTTAATGGTCTTGAGAAAGGCAGCATGTCAGTATTGCTCTCTCTCTTGACTCTCGCTCTCCCACTCTATATTAAGTTATTTGTGTATCCTTTGGTTGAAATTGTCCTATTAATATTATTCTTACTTTGCGTCCCTTGATTCCTTATTTACAAAGTTCCATCTGTTTATGATATGCCTAATCCTCCAATTATACATTACACATCTTGCCATCAAGTTTTGCATCCCTGAAAAAGTGCTCTACAATGAAGAAAAGTAAAAAATCGAGAATAAAACTTATTATTGCTGTGAATTTTAAAATATTAATCAACAAACGACTTTTAAGTTGTTTATAAAATTATGTCAGACAAAGTAAAAATCCCTAAACTATCATTTTTTGTTCCGATAGGTTATAACTAATCTTTATTTTAGAAAAAAAAAACCTTTATCTATCAAAAATATTTTCAAAATCTTCCATCAAGATAGTACACATCACTTTTATTGAATTTAATTCATATCTGGATATGTTTTTGCAAACCATTTTAGGATCTTGTTGCTTGAACAATTAGGATTAAAAATGCTTGGAAGAACACATCTGAATATCAATAATGAAGAATAAAGCTAACATGTATTTGATCAAATTATGACTTAAAATTTCAATACACGAAGACCTTTTAACGCAAAAATAGTTTAGATTTCTATCGAAACAAATATTGATAGTTTAACACCTTTTAATGCAGTTGCTTTTTTTCCCCTCATGAATCAAAAGAATTGATCAGTGGAATGCAGATAAATATTGTTTTCTAGTGGACATCTCTTCATTGTACATCTGAATATTTAACTAACTTATGTGTCTAGAGAGCTGGAAAGTTGTGGTAATTTCTTATGAACGTTCTCTGTTGGACTATCTGTCTAGTTTAATCATTAGTTTTCAGTTTGTGTTGGTGTTAATTCAGAGTTGCAGGCTATGTAATAGACACTGCTTTCTTTATGATAACTTTATATTTGTTTTTTAAAGATAACCAAAGAAACTGCATCTCTTAAAGACTCTTCTTCTCAAGATCAGAAGTTTTTCTCTAGGAACATTTGATGATATAAGCTGCCTACAGTCAGTTAGGCATTCAATCATGTTTCTTTCAGCTCCAAAAGAACAGCTGGAAGAATTTATATCTAGCTTCATGAGGTTTTTGCTTATAAATAGGTTTTATTTATGTAAAATTGAACTTTGGATTTATTTAGTTAGGATCTAAATTTTTGTACTTTTAGATTTAAAGGATGATTTGCGTGTATTGGAATTTCTTGTAAAAAATTCGTAAGTTCTGAATAAATAGTGTGATTGCGTTTAATATTTATTTAATAATAATATAAATTTATGTATAAAATAAAATAAAAATAAAAATATAAATATAAATATGAAAGACATTGTGTAATAACCGATGTCTATTGTTGTGAAACTGATGTCTATGCTAGGAAAGACATCAGTGAAAAAGCGATGTATTTTGGGGTGAAATCGATGTCTTTAGCAAAAGACATCAGTTGAAGACCGATGTCTTTTGGTCCTAATAGATATCTTTTCTTCGATATACATTGATTTATAAACGATGTCTTTTGTTCGGAACCAATGTCTTTTCTTGGAAACACATCGGTGGGCAACCGATGTCTTTTTCCATCCAACCGATGACATCGGTTGATAATTGATGTCTAAAGATAACGACCGATGTCTTTCCAAAAAAAGACATCGGTTGGATGCTAAAAGACATTGGTTATCTACCGATATCTTTTCAAAAAAAGACATCGGTTAAAAACCGATGTCTATCAGCGCCCACTTACAACATCGGGGGCTTCAACATCGGCTGCTTGGTGAAATAGACATAGGTTAAATACCGATGTCTATCAATATTTTTGGTGTAGTGTCGGAGTGGTAATTAGATGTGTGGCAGCAAATATGGCAGCATAGTCTTTTAGTATAAGTGGGAGATTGTTGGATTGTATACTGAAAGTCTAGCTTTTTTATATGAACAATGTTTTGATAATATTTGAAATGAAAATCGTGTGATCAAACGTTTGCAATAATGTTGTTGCAAAAGTCCATTTACTTTATACTGTAGATAATGTGGTGTGCGACGTCACATGAAAGATCATATTATCTGCTCCTTATAAAGTATAAACAGATATTAACGACCGAGATAGACGGGGACTATCTATTGGTATGGTTGTAGTGTGATTTGGCATTAGTCTGTCTTGACTATAAAATTTCACTAGTGCACTTTCTGTGTATTGAATAGGAACTCCTTTGAGATCGTTTGGTTTATACTGGCTATATAATAGAACTTGATCTCTGTTATTATGGATGTTAGTACTCTTAATCCCTATACAATAACCTCGACACGTAAGCCAGTATTTATTTCCTTAAGTCATCAATAGGTGAGATTTAATTATTAAATCAATATGCTTGGCAAGTCGGGAGATGATACTGTCTCTATGGTGTGCTGTTGATTGTAGAAGGAATCTGTGTCCTAACGAAACTGGTTGATGATGTCCCCTTGAGGAGCTCATAATGATTATCATGTAAACCCTGTAGGTGGATTTATTTCGACATGATAATAAGGTTGAGTGGTACTACTCTCGGTAAACATATTAATTAATAGAGTTGTCAATAACTTAATTAATTAATGGACATTGAATCTTAAACACGGGGAGATTAACGTGCTCATAATAAGAAGGAGCCCATAACGTAATTAGGGATTAGGTTGGCAATGCAATAATAATTCTTTAGTGGACTGTTTTATTATTATTGGACTTAAGTATAAGTTTTGGGCTAAACTTGGATGCTTAAGCCCAATGGAAGGCCCAAACCCTAATTTCTCCTCCTTGTCCATGTTGTAGCCTATATAATAGCTAATCTCAGTAGTCCGATTAACTATTTCACACGCATAATAATCGTGAAAAGTAGATTGACTGCAGAATGAAATCTTCTTGTAGATTATTGCCCACACAACATCAAGACTTGGGTTAGGAATACAACAGAAGATCAGAAGGTTGTTTGCTGCTGCTGTTTGTCAACTTCCATTATTTTTCTAAAATCGTGTGGAACTTCAAACTGTACGTATGATACACTGTTGGAAAGCTATGGAAGAGAGGATTATTTTGGCATGTAGATCACTTGAATTGGATATCAGATGAGAGTGTTATGCCCAAAACGGTGAGGCTACTTAGGCTGCCGCCGAGAATTCCTTTTCTTCAACATACCCTGGTGAAAGGTAATTTGATTCTACACTTATGCTTCCGCTGCTGTAGAATTGCATGGAAACCTAATGATTCACGTTAACGAAATGATCGAATGCCAACAGAAATGATCTCGGATATTCATCCCCACTCCATTATATCCATGGCCTCGAGGTTGATTTTGCACTACCGGAGAAGCTTGTTGATTATTTCTAGCTTTTTGTTGTGCCATCATATGTTGAATAATAGCTTGCAATTGTTGGTTTTGCAAGTGCACTTATTGAGCATTAACTTGTGGCACAAACTCCGGATTAACAAGTTCTCCTCAAACATTGTTAGCCCGTTGTTGAAAGTTCCTCATATGACCTTCTTCATCAACTATATTGACATTATCCATTCCGTTTTCCATAACATCATCTGTAGGATCCAAATAACCAAGACAGGTAAACAAATAAAAGAAATACTCTTATCAAAACTAATCAAATTCAAACTCGTTACAACCAAGATTTTAACATTTCCCCAGCAAGCGGCGCCATGTTCTTAGTCCCATTTTTGGTTAAAAATGATTTAGAGTAAGAGAACTCTATCATTGTTATACACGTAGTGACCAAGTAACAAATTTTATAGAATATCGTCCCAAGGAAAAAGTAAAATCAAGGTGTATCCGGATTTGCCTTTAATCATGATTTGTAAAAGTGATAGAATTTGAGTTTGGGTTTTAGACTAAAAATTATTCTAAGCAACTACTAGAAAACAAGTAATGACTATGATTATCAAGGAACAATGATATAATGGAATGATTGAAATAGATCTTAGTAAGAGTGAAAGGCTAACCACAATCACTATGCCAAAATTATGAAAAGACAACGCTGGAACAACAACGGAGAATTTAAAATCCGTTGTTATAAGTGCAAAAAAGTGCAAAAAAATGGATCTCCGTTGTTACAGCTTAAAAAAAGCGCGCATTAACAACGGATATTACCTTTCGTTGTTGTAAGTCCGTTGTTAATGTAAACTCCTATCATTTATTATATTTTTTAATTAGATTTAAAATAAAAAAAATTAAAAGGTAAAAATTTAGTACTTTGAAAATTTCTTGCAATTTCTCTTTTTCCTGTTCCCTAGCAGATGTAAACTAACAACCAACGCCGATAAGATATTCCCTCATTTCCCAGCAAGAGATGACTGATAGCGCTGAAGAGACCGATGGCCACCTAACTATACTTCACTAGGGCTTCCAAATTCGAATGACCATAGCGGAGGCAGTGCTGAAGAGACCGACGTCCACCTAACTATACTTCACTAAGGCTTCCAAAATCGAACGACCATAGTGGAGATGAAGTAAACTCCATTTGCTAGAAATGGCGATGAGATATTTCCTTCAATAGACGAAGACGGCCGATGGCGCTGAAGAGAAGAGCGATGGCTTCGCTAGTCCTTCCAAAATAAAACGACGACACTCTACTCAACGAAGGCAACATCAGCGTCTCAACCCTCTGATCGTGCTAACTCTTTCTCTATTCTTCTTAGCGCCGGTGTCTCCTGAGCTATATGCTTGTCAATGGTATGTCTATCCAACATTCTGCACCCCTATTTACTCTATGTGCTTGATTTCTTTCTTTATTTTTTTTTCTTGTTATGGATTTAGGGTTGAAAATATTAAGGTAATTTATGTTGAAAAAATGGAATTAAACAAGTTGTTATCGTCCAAGAAACTGAGATTTGATAGAATAGTCAAATGGGTAAAGTTTAATGTGTTCAATAATTTAAAGGGTACAAAACTGAGTTTTAAGTTATGGTTCGTTTCTTTATTTTATTGTCATCATAGGTAGTGATCAATTTTAATTTGCACACATGATATTATTTCAGAGGAGGCAATATGGAGTCGAAAGAAAGTAGAGTTAGAAGTCAAGAGGGGGCTTACTTGGGATGACAGCCAACAGATGGTGCTGGCTACCAAGGTACCTACTCTTCTTTTCCCTGTTTTCTCACACTCACTTGTCCTTCCAACCCCTAATTTTAATTGCAACTATTATGTGGAGTATATAAGAATTGTTAATTATAGGATTAATTAATTACGCTTTTAGTATATTTATAATTTGTCCAGATTTACTTTTACATTTTTATTACTCCAAACCTTTTGATGAATAATATATATCAGAAAGAAAATAAAATTCAAACCCCATTCAAATGTTACATATACTTGTAAACACATAAGAGAAATTAATTATTAAGTCAAGCTTAAAATCTTAGGGGAATAGTTTCTTTGTCTCTCATACTCGTTTAACAAGTAAAGAAATGTGAAATTGCTGGTAACACCAAAATATAAGATGATTAATTAGATCATAATAAATTTGTTGTGATGCAATTAATGCAGGTGATCTAAGAAACTTTACGGAGTGTAAGCATAGTATCCTTTACATTTAGAGAAGCTGCGAAGATGTGGAATTCCAAGCTGTCGAAATAACTATGTGCTCAAAATCACTGAATGGGAATTCCTCTGTGCTTTCACGATGTTTTGAGCCATATCAATGGCTAAAGCACTCGCACTACACCCCATCCTACTGATGGTGAAGCTGTTCACATCTTCTATAATGGATAATCTATTGACTATGATGGATGAGAGAGAACGAGATGGGCAGAAGTCACTGCAGCTGACGATCACAATGTCGATTTGCGAGGGTAAAATCTATTTTTATTCACAACGGTTCTATTTTTTTCTTTGTATAACAAGTGGAATTTATTATATATCTTATGTTAGTATGCCACTCGAAAAGCTAGTTTCGTAATGCATTGTCTTATCTTCTTCAACAAGTAGGAAGATTATGTTTGTTTGCTCATTGTGATTTTTATTACAATGCCTGTCAAGAAATCAACTAATGAGAACCCAAAGTTTGTGATGGTTTCTTTCTGCCAATTAATATTTGCGTTTCCTAGAAATAGATTTAGCTTTAAATCTGCCCTTAAGTAGTTGTTTATCTCTATTAATCAATGTATTTGGTTTCAATTACAGATTTTAGTGAGGGTAGAATAAGAAATGACAAGAGATGCTCATGTATTTGCTGAGTAAGATGTTGCTGCTCAAGTTCTGCTTTTTCTTTATTTCATTAGTATAATACAACTTGACATTCCTGTTAGTTATATGCTATTATTGATAGAGCTTGCCTTAAAATTGGAAGGTGCAAAAGTTTAAGATGACTGATATCGTTAAAGTTTTTTTATTAAATAACAGTTACATGTAAATTTCATCTATATTATCCCTGTCAGTTCCCTGATTTTCTAATATATGGTTTCTGATTTGTATCCCCTTTCAGTTCCCTGATTTTCTAATATCTGGTTTCTGATTTGTATCTTGGCAACATGAGTAGGAGTACGAGTCTCAATATAGAATCATAGATCACAAAAAAATGTGATGATAAAGTAAATTTGGTTGGTTATGATTCGTTCATTCTTGCTTTCGATTTCATTTTCAAGTTTCAAATTCTTTAGGGGTTGAAAAGTTTTCAGTAGATTTTTTTATTAAAAGAAAGATTGATGTATTAGTTTTATTGCGCACAGATTATATATGAAAACAAAAAAATGTTTGAATATAGAGAATAACATAAGTATAATTTTATTTTAAGGGCTTTTCTGTATGGAAAGATTTATTTTGGGAATTATTGTTGTTTTTAGGTAATTTAGTACTTGTGTTTGTTTAACAATGTTCAAAATAATGGTCAGTTCTTTTTCTCTAGTGAAAATAAATTGTTCTTTTCCGTCAACATGGCCCACTGCAAACAATATTTAATCTTATCCCGAATGAAGTATGTTTCTTATTATAGTATTTGACATTCTTAGTAGTTGATCGGACCTTAAAGTTTTGTACTTATGTTATACATTTTCTTGGTTACTTGGTGCTCAAATAATTTTTTCAGGTTTTTGTACATAGCTGTTCCTATACACTAGAAAGATCATTTTGGTATCAATGGTTTTGCTTGGTTCAGATTCCTACTGAAGTGGATATCAATTTCTGTCTTGACAATAACTTGGATATTCTGATGATATTTTGTGAATAGATAATTATTTTCATTTACAACATCTATTTTCCAAATTGCTTACGAACATGTGTATATCTGGTCGCCATCTCAAGATGAATATAAATTTCTAGTGCTATTCTTTTGAAATGCATATCCAAGTATAATTCTGTAAATAAAAAAATGAGTATTTTATGACATCATACTAAGAAGAGATAAAATAATCAATTTGGCCATAGTTTTCCTTTATCTCCACTGATAATTATAGATAAATTTTGTCATAAAAATGTGTATTTTGAAAGTTAGAAGCAGAAGCTTAATACCTATCACAAAGAGATGTTCTGACTTTCATTACATATTCCAGGCAGCAATTTATTTTAAAGGTTCCATTCCACATTTAGGATAACAGTGCTTTTCCCTACGTGTATTCTTAAATGTTATTTCTAGAAACTGATGGATTCTGTCATTTTCTGCCAAATTTAAATGCAAATTACAATTTCGTGAGTCTACCGAAACAAAAATCTGGCATTAGGAAATTTAACCAAGAAATTGAAATTAGACAAATTAGGAAAATTGATTATTAATTCATCAATGAGAATGAGTATTCAGGATGTGTTACATGAAATATTTTTGTTATGTATGAATTGATTTACTGTTATGAGAAACTTGCATTTAACTTCTTGTAATATAATTCAATTTCAGCCGGCCTTGATTACACCATAAGATAATGAGTTAAGCTTAGCCGAGTATGATGTAGTTAAAGTTATTGGTAAGGGAAATAAAGGTGTTGTGTGCCTGGCGCAACACAAATGGACTGGACAACAATGCTCAATTAGAGATAGATGGCTTGGGACTTCTCGCCATTTATGAGGCATAAGGTATGATTGTCTAAATCTTATAAATGTCATCGTCCTGTTAACTCAGATGTCTTTGAGCAGCAGAAGTGATGCAGTAGGTAGTTTTGATTACACAACTAGGCATTGAGAATGTGGTTTGCCTCACCAAGTAAAGTCAGCTATGTAGACATCAAATCTATCCTACTTTATGTCTAGCATACGAGTTTTTTTTATGCTAATGTAACTTGTTTTAGTGGAATTTTCTGAAATCATTATTCTATTTATTTTTAACTTCTAAGAGACTTCTAGTTAATAAAACCATCAAAATGTAATTTGTAAGGCTCCCCCCTCAATAGAGACTAGCTTTCAGTTGATAAGTTTTCTGGTTATATTCTTGTCAACATATATGAGATGTTTCTCACTCTGAGCTCATGTACCAGCATCAAAGAAATGGAGAAGTTCCCAAGGTATATGAGATTTATGAAGATCACAGCTTCACTGGTATATGATTCTCTTTCACAGCGTAATCTTCATTTGCAAAGATCATAACTTCCTAGTCGTTTTTTAAGAATAACCCTTGATCACCAGGTGTCCTTTTATGATGCCGAATATTTCTACATACCATGTGTAATTTAATTCATTTGACTTGGTGAATTTGGCATCTGCATCAAGAAATTTATTGCAATATGCTTAAACTAGCGGTTGATGCTCTTTCCAGTTTGAAAGCATACTTGGTTTCTGTTCCTTTTGGTGTTAAAGTTATTTTTATTATATTAATCTTAATCATTTGTGCATTTGTGAGTTTAAAGATATAGGACTTGTTTGGTGAAGTATTATTACAATGTATAGGAAGTGATATATATATGGAAGGCATATATGAATGTGAAATGGTATGTCTTTCTTAGTTGGGGGTAGGAGATATTGTCACATGCAATTATCTCATATGAAAGTTCTGATATGCTTCTTGACTTTTAAAGGTTGACTTATATTCAACTGTACACAGTATATTTCAGGAAACTATATTTTTCTTTAAATAAGGATAATATTTATTCATGTGAACTATTTACTAAAGAATTTATACTACTTTGTGCAAATTTCCATTTGTACAAAGCTTGTTGATATCTGGGAGCTGTAAATTTCAGTCATCGTATTCTTTTGGAATTGTTAGTTTATGCAGTATTTTAGTTTCATAATTATGCTTTCTTCTTTTCTTCAAGATATTATGAAAACCAAAGGTAAAAAATCAAGCATTGTACCATTTGTACCTGGAAGCAGTTTCCATAAATCAAGCACAAGTAATATGATTTCTTATAGTTATATGTTTTTGTAACTACTTTAGTAATGTCCCGTCCTGGTAGAAAAGTTGAGCCTGAAATTTCATAAATGCCCTCTTCACTTCCTGATTCTATTTAAAGTTTGAGGAAATTCCATGTAAAATTAACTTCTTGGCTTTAAAATTTAAATTTATGGTTCATGATCTGAAAAGCTTAAATAGGCGCCTAATTAGGATCAACTCTTTATGTGTGTGGTAATGCCACAAGTAATACTGGCCTTACTGTTGGTGCATTTTCTTCTTCCGAAGCTGAATAATATATTGACATATTGTGATATATTTGTCAGGATACATGGCTAACTTTCACTCTTTTTAAGAGTAGTCTGAGTTTCTTAATGATCCTATTTTCCACAAATGTGATCCTATTTTCACTATGTTATTAATGGTTGACCATGAGACAACTTTTTTTAGCATCATACATAAGTTAACATAAATCAAAAAGTCATGCTTATCTAATTTTAAATGATAGTTTTGGTTTTTTATTATCACGAGTTTGGTCTGGACATCAAAGCAACCTCTTCCAAAGAAGATTGATCCTGCTGCCTGCACCACACAATTATGTTTCTTACTTTAAGAAATTAGATATATTAGATATATTTTGAGTTATTAAATGCTTCTCTAAATATCTTTTGAATGAGCATTACTTGAAGTTACTTTACAATCGGAATTTGACATTGCTTCAATGACTTTTAATTTTTGGCAGAACCTTAAAATTATTTTAGTTGCTTCAATGACTTTTAATTTTTGGCAGGACCTTAAAATTATTTTAGTTGACGTAGCCCTATTAATGTCCAATATCATTTATGTTTGCTCAATTATTTATTATCTTTTAACTTTTTTGATTGATCAGGAACTCTTATGCAATATTTGGTAATGAAGCTATTATTGAAGCTGCAAAAACATCATTGACATGGAAGAATGAAGATGGAGATTAGAATTGGGTATATTCTCGTTATAATTTGCGGCAAGGCCATTTATGAAGAATGCATTTAGGTGTAGAATATTGTGATAGTTTTCTATTTATAATGCATTGCTATTAGATTGTTTGAATGAGGCTTTTGAGATGTAATTTTAACATGATATTGATTTAGTTGTTGTGTCTTAAATATTACATCAGCGATTTTTTGTTAAGATTTTGATGTATAATGATATTTTGGATTGCTGATGAATTCAATAATATATTATGATTTTTTTGTATTTTTTTTTAAATTTTGGAGCAAATAAAATTAAACAAAATGAAGAAAATATTTAATGACTATGACAACGGAGATTCCCCGTTGTTAAAACTTGAATGCTTTAATACTACCTACAACCACGGGGATACATCGTTGTAAAAGAAGGCTATGACAACGGTAATTCTCCGTGGTTAAAAGTCACTTGTTTTAACAACCACACAAACAACAACGGACCAATTGTCTACGACAACGGGGATTCACCGTTGTTAAACATAACCTACAACAACGGTACGAACACCGTTGTTAAAAGTGTGGAACCTTTAACAACTGCCGGAGCATTGAGGGCTACAACAACGGGGAATAACCGTTGTCATAGTAAGATATAACAACGGGGAAGTCATTAACAACAACGGAAATACCCCCATTGTGAAAGAGTATCTACGACGGTTCAATCACCGTTGTTAAAAGTGTGAAACTTTTAACAACTCTCGGATTAACAACGGAGCTTCAGGGCTACGACAACGGGGATTCCCAGTTGTTGTAGATATCTACGACAACGGGGATTCCCCGTTATTAAAACGTATTTTCGTAACCAACACTAGTTTTAACAATGGAAATTTAGAGCTACGACAACAGGGATTTGCCGTTGTTAAAGATGTGCTATAACAACGGTTTAATCACCACTGTTAAAAGTCTGGAGCTTTAACAACTGTCGGGTTAACAACAGAACTGGAGGGGCTACGACCACGGGGAATCCCCGTTGTCTTTCCACAGTTTTGGCATAGTTAATCCAAGTTAAGGTAGTATCCTAGATATGCAAGACTTTAGTAGTAAACATCATCAACAATTGAATAGAAGCAATTGCAATTGTACCCCTAGTTCCTATGGCCAAGGTAACCCGGTTCTCATCCCTTTAACAAGATTAAATCCCTTAAGATTGGTCTTATTGTCAATTCCCATGAAGGTACAACTACTCTAAGTTTGGTTCTTCTCATTGAATTACTCAAATGTCCTCTTATAAGTGTTCTAAGCATTCAAAGGGTATGACTTACCTCTCCTCATACTAACATGCATGATCATATCACTAATTGATTCAATTTACTTTTAACACATAATATTGAAATGATCATCCTAACATGATGTGCATAGAAATCAATCACACAATTAATAAAATGAATCATGAATCACAATTTATAAGAAGAATTCCATCATCACTTCAATTTACTACTAAAATCTCACAAATCTAGTTGTTCCTCAACTCATCATGTGGCTAGCCTCACAAGAGGTCTAGCTACCAACAATCACATTACAAACCTTACAAAGTCCATAAAATGCCATTGGTAACTTCAAATCAAAAGAATTGCAAAATAAAAGTAGAAGTTCTTCCCTTGCGATTAAGAGTTGATCTCCTTCCTTCATATGCTTTCCACCCAAATAAGCCTCAAAACTCTCTAAGAATGATGTGGGTGAGGGATGTACGGAGAGAATTATGGATTCAAAGTGATAAAAATGGATAATTTGGTGGATTTGAATGTAGGAGAGAGTGTTTGTGGAATTGTGGTGTGATAGTGTGTGTTTGATCTTGGTAACTGCTCAAATGGGCTCTCTCTCCTAATTTTTGCACAAATTAGGTATTTATACCCCATGGAATCTTCTAGAACACGTGCTCAACTTATTCTTGATTTGGCACCTCTACGGCTCGTGCACTGCATACATAGTTTGGCTTGTACTGCATGTTACCGGACACGGCTCGTGCGCTGCACATGGCCCTCTCCTAGGTGTGTAGCGTGTTCTGATGCTCGTGCATGGCCACCTTGGACAGGTCCTTGTTCCGCACATAGGGCGTGTGCGCTCGTACAACATGTGTGTAAGAACACGGGGCGTGTTCGAGCTTGCCTTGTTCTCCTTTCTTCATTTTAGCTTCCAACTCCATATTTTACCTGTTTTATACACATTTAAGCTTATTTCCACACATCTATCAATCTTTTCACACTTCTCCTAAGTAACATATAACACCACTAAAAGTCACAAATACGGATAAAAACATCCAAAAATAATAAATAAAGACACTAAAATCTAGGTAAAAATGACGATGATCAGAAGATCATATTGTTGGCTCCTTATAAATTATAAACAGATGCTCACAACTGATATAAAGGGGACAATCTATCGGGATGGTTGTAGTGTGATTTGGTATTAGTTTGTCTTGAATATAGAATCAAATTAGTGCGCTTTATGTGTATTGAGTAGGACCAATTGAGATCGTTCGACTTATACTGACTATATAGGAGAACTTGATCTCAGTTATTATGGATGTTCGTGCTCTTAATCCCTATACGATAACCTCAATAGGTACGCCAATATGTATCTCTTTGATTCATCAATGGATGAGATTTATTTATTAAATCAACAAACTCAGTGAGTTGGAAAATAGTGTTGTCTCTATAGTGTGTTGTTGATTGTAGAAGGAATTTATGTCCTATAAAATAGGCTGATGATGTCCCCTTGAGGAGCTCATAAGGATTATCATGTAAACCCTGCAAGTGAATTTATTCCGACATGATAACAAGATTGAGTGGTACTACTCTCGGATGAGATATTAATTAATGGAGTTGTCAATAACTTAATTAATCAATGTGCATTGTATATCTTAAACACAGGGAGACTAACAGGCTCATAAGGAGCCCATAACAAAATATGAGATTAGAGTGGTAGTGCAGTAATAATACTTCAGTGGACTGTATTATTATTGTTGGATTTAAGTATAAGTTTTGGGCTAAACTTGGTTACTTAAGCCCAATGAAGGTCCAACTCTAATTTCTCCTATTGGTCCCTGTTTTAGCCCATATATAAGTCATCTCAACTGTCCAGAAATCCTATTCTGCACCTAATTCACGTGTGATAGAGGGAGACGAAGCAGATTGAGAGGATCTTGAAGATCGTCGCCCACACGACGTCAAGGTTGGACTTGGGAATACCATAGAAGATCAAGAGGTTATTTTCTGTAGCTGTTCTTCTTCAACATACCCTGGTGATAGGTAATATGGTTCTGTACTCTTGCTTCTGCTGATGTAGAAATGCATGGAACTCTAACGGTTCATGTTAACCAAAAGATCCACACCCAACATAACTATCTACCTATATGACTATTAATATCTATATCTACGCACACACACACACACACACAAATATATATATATACACACACTCACAAAGGTGCAAAGTCACAATTTTTGGTATAACTTGTTAATTCATCTTATTTGCCACTTATTTTTTATAATATGAACTGCATCATACGTATGGTAAGTTATTAATTTATGTTGAAATAGATCATGAGATAGGGAACCTCGTGATATAATCAACCATAGGAGGAGGCGCAAAACACAAGAGCTAACCTTGGCGATGACTTATAACTGTACTAGGTTTGACCAAAAATTTTACTGGGAATCCAACGCCACAATATTCTGAACCTTGACATGAGACGATAATAGAACAATTTAGACGACCCTTCAACCTTTGATGTCAATGGAGATCCAACTGAGGCAGAAACATAGATTAGATCCACGGAGCGTATCTTTAACCACATGGAATTAAGGGATGCCCAGAAGGTCTCTTGCGCTATATTCCAACTGGTCGATGAAGCTGACTACTGGTGGGAATCTAACTGTTGAACCAAATCAACTGATCAAATAAATAATCTAACCTAGAGATAATTTAAGTAGATATTGATCCAAAACTACACACCTCAAACGTATCAAGACCAAAAGGAGAATGAGTTCCTTTATTTAAAACAAGGATCCATGATGGTACTGGAGTATGAATAAAAATATAATCTACTCTCAAGGTACGCACCATATTTAGTCGATAACGAAAGTAAGAAAGCAAGACGATTTGAGAAAGGATTACGACCAGAGATCTACACAATTCTTGCTGGACAAGGAGAAACAACATTTGCCAAAACTTTTGTTAGAGCCCAAGAAATTGAGTCCCGCATGCACAATAAGAGCACTGAAGAGAAAAATGTTGGTATGCTTACAAAAAGGAAATAGGCAGAAAGATATTTCAAGAAAGGGACCAACAGTAATTAGGGGAGGCATCAAGCAGGGAAGAATCCAATCCAAATAACGCAAATTATTATCCCAAGCTTCCCAAAATACGGATAGAAACATTTTGGAGAATGTCTTTATGGATCTGGAATTTGCTATTGATGCAAAGTACTGGGGCACACTCTCGCGAGCTGTCCAAAGAATAATATAAGAGGAGGGAAGACAGCAGGGACCACTTGCGTTTTTGCTCTGACGTAATCTGAAACTGTAAATGAACCCAACATGATGACAGGTATGATAACAATTTATGGTATACATGTACTCGTGTTATTTATACTAGAGCCACACATTTTTTATATCTCCCGAGCTTTATAAAATTGATAGGGGATAAGTTGATCACAATAGACAATGATATTCTTGAGGTATCCATACCATCAGGAGAAACCATACAAACTGAACAATTATGTAGAAATCTGGAATTAGAATTCGATGGAAAAATCCTGTTAGCAAATCTACATGTTATAAGAATGAAAGATAAAGAACTCATTTCCTCTTCCCCCATTTTCTCTCTCTAAGCTTATTCTCTCCTCCTCTCTACACTACTGGTAAGTTTTTCTGGCGAGAGGGCGGTGATGAGTGATATTTTCACCTGCATTTTAGTGTCTTTTTATGTCCATTTTCATCTTATTTTATCTGTATTTATGTGTTATTTGATTGTGTATTGTGTTTTTATGGAGATGTGTGTAAATGAGCTTAAACGTATGATTTTCAGGCAAAAATAGATCCTAGACGCGAAAAGGAAGACGTAGGAAAAAGCAGATCTCAATTCAGAATTAAAATGAGGGAGAACGAGTCGAAATAAAATTGTAAAAACAGGGGTTTCACCAACACAGCCGGCCGTGTTGCAGCACACGAGCCATGTTACGCAACACGGCCCTGTAAGCCTTGGCTGTTTTTTGACATCTAAAACGCTTGCACGGCCACCCTATGGCCGTGTTGCAGCACACGAGTCTTATTGCTGCAGGATCAGAAACATATCAGAATCTTTCTAGAAGCTTCCCAAGGAGTATAAATACCCAATACTTCAATATTTGATCATAATTTTTAAAGGGGACTCCTACACCTAGATCACACACCATTTCTTCCATTTTACACCATTATCTTCATCCATTCTTCATTCATCCATCCACACTTGAACTCCTCCATCAAATCCACCATCCAAGTGATCAAGGAAGCAAGGGCGAGTGAAGATTACAAGAAGAAGAAGGAGATCTCCATTGAAGGACTTCAAAGGGGGAATCTAATTCTAATTTTTGTGAACTTCTTTATAGTTTGATCATGGAATTTGTAGATTCAATTGTCTATGTTGCTTTCTCTAAGACTATGATAGGCAAATCTCATTTGTGAGATTAGCCTCATGATTGGTGTTTGATAATTTAGTTTTTATGCAATTTGATTTTAATCTTGAATGGGCTTTGTGTATTTCTATCATTGAATGTTGATTGTTTGATGTATATGATGATATGTGTGATTAATTGTCATGGGCATGTAATTAGATTGAGAAATCAATTATGTGTTTAAGATAGTTCATTGAATCATTTCATCATACACTTCATGTGCATTAATTTAAAATGAGATAGAGATATCCTTCTAGATTTAGAACCCTTTGATAGAACATTTGATTAGCTTAATTGAGAGATTAATTGATTAGGTGAGGAGAACCAAGCCATTAGTGAATTAATAGTACCTTAAAAGGGAATATTGCATATGATTTAGTACCTCATTAGGAAACTCATAGAGTAATTAGTGTCTAGTGGGAGGTGTTTGCTTTGGTCACGATCCTATGAGCTTTTGGAAGCCTTATTGAGGGCCTACATCTTATCCATCTTGAGAGAGAGTTTAGGTGGAATTAGTGATCGCCCCTATGCTATGTCCATGAGAGATTAGAATTAATTGCATAATTACTTTGTTATCTATGCCATGATTGTTGCTAATCTCATCTTTGCATCATTTGGAACCTATTTATCTTTGCATTCATTTATTTCTTATTTCTTGCATTAGTGTAATTGCATTCATTTGCATCTATCCTCATTTTCGATCGTCTTTATAAAATCACGATAAACTTGAGATCGCTTAAACTCTAGTACCTTCCTCCCTGTGGTTCGATAAATTCTTTAATTGGTCATCCCGACTATATATGACTAATCAAATGGCGCCGTTGTCGGAGAGGTAACGGTCGCTAGAAGTTTGACGAAGGATTGTTTAGAGTGGTCTTAATAAGGACAATTGTTTTTCTTTTTGCATCTTATATTTGCTTTAGAAAATTTTGTTCAAATTTTTCTTTCTCTTGTAGGTGCATACCTTGAGAAGGGAGAAGAAGGAGAACAAGCCCAAAAATATGAGTTACATGGATATTCTTCAAGATATGGTGAATAGAAGTGCTCATTCCGCTATGAATACACAAGGAAATTTTCAAGGATTTCAAATGCCAAATTTTGAGTCAAACTTGCAATCGAATTTTGGAGTACAAGTTCCTAATATGCAATTCCAACAACAAGGTTATGAAGATTTTGGAGTTCCTCATCAAATTCATCAACAAGTATACCCTCAAGGTGTGGAAGATGTTTTTCAAGGAAATTTTTCTAGAAATCAAGAAGGAAATCAACCACAACTATGGGGAGATTTTCAAGAGTCCAACACCTCTTATTCTACCTAAAGTGACTACAAAGAAAGGCTTAGAGATGAGTTGATCGAGAAGATTATGGAGCGCTTGGAACATGAGAGGAAATCAAATGAAGCGTGGATGGATCGAATGAGAAATTGGTGTGAAATGGTGACGAATACAATCGTAGCATTCGGTGCTAGATTGGATTCCATTGAGCACCAAGTTAGTCAAGTTGTGCCCACCGTGGAGAGACTTCAAGAAGAAAACAACAAGCCTTCTACCTTCGGATCAAAAAGCGAATGTATGGTCATTAAGGATAGAAAAGAGGATAGTTTGGGGGTTGATGAGGTTATGAAGGAAAGGAGAGAAAGAGTTCCTAAGTGGGTGAAAGTTAAAGAGTTGAAGGAAGAGTTAAAGGGGGAATTCGATAGATTTGTCGAGTCTCTTGAAAAGATGGTAAAGAAAGTCAAGATTTGAAACCAAGAAGAGATTCATGCCCTTATGGAAGAAAAGAAGCCTCCGGAAACTAAGATCATTGATGATACCCTACAAAAGCCAAAACCTTCTCATTCTATTGAAATTTCAAATTCTCTTAAGAACTTCCATGATTTTATTGATAAAAATTTGTTTGGTGATTGTAGGAAAAAGGTTTCAAGAGGGTAACAACACTTGTCAATGCCCGAATTCTTACCGGGGAATGTGGTTGAAGTTCAAAATGCATATAAAGCCCCATGGAAAAAGTGGAACAAGTGGAAAAGGTCATTCCTTGTGAAGAACACCTTCAGAGAACAATTGCTTGAGCTATTTAACAAGAAGGGAAACGTTCTTGTGGTTGAACGGGAGAGCACAAGGCACTGCTTCAAGAAGAAACCTATGATAGTGCCTAAGGACTATTCAAGACCATCATGAGCTTGATAATATCGTCCGGCTTGAAGACGTTAAACTTAGCGCTAGATGGGAGGCAACCCATCATTATCTTTATTGCTTTAATTAATGCTTTCAATAAGGATTATGGATTTGATTTTGTTTTGCAATTTTGGTATGTAGGTTGATTGTGCTTGTGAGGAGAATAAGTATTGAAGATACGGGAAGTGCTTGATTTGAAGTGTGTAGGTACGCCATACCACTTTTTGCAAACTTAACTCGAAACTCTTGTTTCAATTTAAGTTTGGGGGGATATGGCGTGGTGTGACATATTTTTTCTTGAAGATATATACTTTTCGTATTTTTGGGCTAATTTTAAAATTTTTCTCATGAGTTTTGGTTTGATTTTGGTACGTTTGGTTGTGTTGAAGCACATGATAATCCATATTTTTAATGATATTGTTGAGCTAATGTTTTTTATGAGTTGTTAAGCATGAATGAAGTGTAGTGGAAGCACGAATTGAGCTAGGAGATCAAGTTGAGATTCGTTGTGTATTCAATCCGGAAGCTAGTGCCAACCATTTCCACTACCAAATGCCTATTGAGGGAGTTCACTCTATACTCTACCACTTCTAGTTGCTTGACATGAATTTATTTTGATTTGGATTGGTTAGATTAGCATGCTACTTCATGTGTTATGTTTGTGGGAGGTTTATCTTTTGTAATTTAGGATTTCATTTTTAATCAAAGATGGGGATTTTTGTGAGCTTACTTGATCATGGATGATATAGAATGTGTGCTTTATTGTTAATGATGGTGATTTTTATTCTTGCATGTTATGTGTTTTTGTCTTGTTTCTCATTTGTTGTGTCTTTATTTTATGTTTTGTGTATTTTCTTATTCTTGTTTAGGGTCGTTTTGGTGGTTTGTTTTAGGATGTCGTGAGTAATTTTTGAACAATGAGTGATGATATGTTGTGGTAATAAGTGATGACAAGTTATGATTAAGAATCTTTACATTTTCAAATTGTGACATGTTTTATTTAACTTGTTCAATTTTGAGATGAATGTGGTGTAATAAGTTCCTTAAGGTCCAATGCATAAGCTTGTGAGCATTTGAGCCTCAACCGTGCATACATGGTATTTGTTTTCATGAGTGGATTGGTTGTGTTTGATAAGTTAGAACTTGCTCAAGGACTATAGGAACGAGCCTATTAGTGGAGATTAGTGAAATGATCTAAGACCATCATTGTTATTCATAGTCATTGCCATAAATTTCCATACCATGAACATCATCCCTAGTCAACCACTTTGAGCCTTTAAGCCTATTTCTTGTGAATTTAGCACATTACAAGCCTTGATTACCCACTTAAGCCTTATATATTTACCATTTTGTGTGAGTAATTGAGGAGATGTGGTTTAGAAAGGTTGATGAGAAAGAAAAAAAAGAAAAGGAAATGGTATACAAGTAAGAAAAAAAGGATGTAAAAGAGCACAAACAAGAATGAACATGTAACCTCAAAACAAGAAAATAAGCAAAGCAATAACAATGTGCTCAAGTACTTAAAAGTTTGAAGAAGGAAGCATGCATTAAAAGAAGCTCAATCCAAGGAAAATTGATTGATAGTGCTTGTGATCAATTAAGAAAAGAAAGGAAGAAATAAATTGTTAAAGAATGGAAGAAAGTAGCCACCTCTTCGATTACTTACACATGATTAGTCACTCTTACCTAAATTCTTCCTACCCTACCAAAGAGTCTATCATTACATCCGAATTAAAGACCTTTTTGATCACTAATGGAAACTTTGGTAGTTTGTGAATGTAGTCCACGAACAAGTCTATAGTGAGTCGAGCCAATCGATTGATGAGTGTTGTTTTACCCTACTTAAAAGAGTGTCGAGTGAAATTGATAAACTTATGTGAGGCTTAGACTAAAAGGAACTATATTACACCTTATTCTCTTTTGATTGAACTTGTTAATTTCTTATGTCATGAATCTAATGTTGTAGGATAACTTAACATGGTTTGTAGTTCTTGTTGTTATCGATGTGTTGTTTTATATGTTCGTTTAGACTTTTCCTAGGTGAAAATCTCTCTCCCCTTGTTTTATCATTTTCATTGTTTGCGGACGCACAACACTTTAAGTTTGGGGGTCTGATGAGTGATATTTTCACCTAAATTTTAGTGCCTTTTTAGGTCCATTTTCGGTTATTTTATATGTATTTATGTGTTATTTGATTGTGTATTGTGTTTTTATGTAGATGTTTGTGAATGAGTTTAAACGTATGATTTTCAGGCAAAAATAGATCCTAGACGCGAAAAGGAAGACGTAGGAAAAAATGAATCTCAATTCGGAGTTGAAACGAGGGAGAACGTGTCGAAACAAAATTGTAAAATCAGGGGTTGCACCAACACGGCCGGTCGTGTTGCAGCACACGAGCCGTGTTACGCAACACGGCCTTGTAAGCCTTGACCATTTTTTGACATCCAAAATGCCTACACGGCCACCCTGTGGCCGTGTTGCAGCACACGAGTCGTGTTGCTGCAGGATCAAAAACATATCAGAATCCTTCTAGAAGCTTCCCAAGGGGTATAAATACCCAATACTTCAATATTTGATCATAATTTTTGAAGGGTTTCACTCCTACACCTAGATCACATACCATTTCCTCCATTTTACACCATCATCTTCATCCATTCTTCATCCATCCATCCACACTTGATCTCCTCCATCAAATCCACCATCCAAATGATCAAGGAAGTAAGGGAGAGTGAAGATTGCAAGAAGAAGAAGGAGATCTCCATTGAATGACTTCAAAGGGAGAATCTAATTCTAATTTTTGTGAACTTCTTTATAGTTTGATCATGGAATTTGTAGATTCAATTGTCTATGTTGTTTTCTCTAAGGCTATGATAGACTAATCTCCTTTGTGAGATTAGCCCCATGATTGGTGTTTGATAATTTAGTTTTTATGCAACTTGATTTTAATCTTGAATGGGCTTTGTGTATTTCTATAATTGAATGTTGATTGCTTGATGTATATGATGATATGTGTGATTAATTTTCATGGGCATGTGATTAGATTGAGAAATCAATTATGTGTTTATGATAGTTCATTAAATCATTTCATCATACACTTCATGTGCTTTAATTTAGAATGAGATAGAGATTTCTTTCTAGATTTAGAACCCTTTGATAGAACATTTGGTTAGCTTAATTGAGAGATTAATTGATTAAGTGAGGAGAACCAAGCCATTAGTGAATTAATATTACCTTAAAAGGGAATATTGCCTATAATTTAGTACCTCATTAGGGAACTCGTAGAGTAATTAGTACCTAGTGGGAGGTGTTTGCTTTGGTCACGATCCTATGAGCTTTTGGGAGCCTTATTGAGGGCCTACATCCTATCCATCCTGAGAGAGAGTTTAGGTGGAATTAGTGATCGCTCTTATGTTATGTCCATGAGAGATTACAATTAATTGCATAACTACTTTGTTATCTATGTCATGATTGTTGCTAATTTCATCCTTGCATCATTTGGAACCCATTTATCATTGCATTCATTTATTTCTTATTTCTTGCATTAGTGTAATTGCATTCATTTGCATCTATCCTCCTTTTCGATCGTCCTTATAAAATCACGATAAACTTGAGATCGCTTAAACTCTAGTACCTTCCTCCTTGTGGTTCGATAAATTTTTTAATTGGTCATCCTGACTATATACGACTAATCAGGCAGTGCCCGACGTTTCGTCGACCCACCCCTATTTGCTACTTTGTCCTCACTGTTTCATCCCTTTCGGTGCTTCCATCTCTCCGTCGCTCACACCGAAGGATCCTAACTATTTCTTTAATCCATGGATTTGTGGATTTTTCAACATTCAACCTATACCTTGTTTTTCATATATCACTCGGTGGGTTTATCTCCATTAAGTATTTCTTATAGGGCAAAGGTTGTTGTTTTTTCATGCACTCCGACTTCTCAGGCCTTTATTGTCCAAATCCTTAGTAGACCGGCATTGCTTTAGACATCAATGGCTTTTTCTTTCCTATTTTGCAGTCGTGTTCTTAGCTTCTTATTTTTGTTGGCTGGAAAGTTTTTCGATGGAGCTGTTTCACTAAAATTTTTCCTGCATCTTTTTTGGTTGTGTTTGCTTCTACTTCAGGTCTGTGTGTGAAACTCCTTCCAAGCGCACAGCTTTCAGCCCCGGTAGCTCATTCGATCACTTCCGGTGGAGCCTACTTTTGATTCCAGTTTGCTTGCAAGTGGGTCACCGGATTTTGGAGGAGGCGACACTTGGAGTGTGCATTTAATGCTTATTCTAGGAATAGTAGTCTTCCTACCTACTGTTGCCTCAACTTCCATGTCTCCTTCTTCTTTTGGAACCCTTGCAGCATGCATTTATTGCTCTTGTCTTGTCCTCCTTGCAGGATATTTCAAATCTATTCCTTCTTTTAGTGGGATATGGTACATCTTCCCACCCCTTTTTCCTATTGACTTGAGCCCTATTATAGGCTAGGGCTTATAGCCTAGCCCCTCTTTCTTTTTCTAAGATTTTTTTGATTCGTAACAGTTCCATTTGTTTCGCTATCAGTCCTATCCGGCTGGACTGTCCTTTAATCACGTGCTCTTACCCCTGCCAGATCAACGATTCTTTCTGATCTGCAGGCTTGCCACAGCTACCGACGATTCTTTACTCGACCTCTACATGACTCTACCGCCGGTGCCTGTTATGGCTTTTTTAAGCACCGTTTTGGCTCATCTAACATCCATACATGATACCTATGACTGCTTCTTTCTTTCTGGAGGTTTCAACTCCATCCTTTCGTTTTAATCCAGCTCGCAGTGCATTTTGAAGAGCTTTTTAAGTATCACCGGCGAGCTCATCCTACGGCAGCATCATGCCCCATTTCGACAAACAATCTTGCTGCTGTTTTCTACCCTTTATTTTGGAAGCTTCTTTCATTCCTCTTTCAGCTTGCTACTTAATTTTCGCATAACTGATTTCTCAATTATTCAAGTAGTAAAAGTCTCGTTTATGAAGGTTATGATACCTATGTCTCGTTTATAAAGGCCATGAGACCTATGTCTCGTTTATAAAGGTCAGGAGACCTATCTGTACATGCATAAACCAAAAGATATCACAAGTAACAGTTAATAGAGTCAAATAAGAAGTTAATAAATTATACTTTAAATTAACAAAAGATAGTAACCAATTAGTATAATTTAAATTAATAACTAAAAAAATAATTTAGAAAATAAAATTAAGATAATTAGAAAAGAAAAAGCTACAACAGAGGTTAAAAAAATTTTTTGCCCCATAAGTTTGGCCATGTACAATTTTTGCCCAAAAAAATATAACATTTGGGCATTTGTCTCATTATCTTTATAATTGCGCCAATATTGCCCCGTTTTCGCCGGAATTTGACATTTTCGCTGGAATCGATCACGTGCATGCCACGTGATCATCGGATTTTGCATTTTCAGGGCAGGAAAAATATTTTTTTGCCCCGTAAGTTTGGCTATGTACAATTTTTGCCCCAAAAAAGATAATATTTAAGCATTTGTCCCAATATCTTTATAGTTGCGCCAATGTTGCCCAATTTTTCCTTGAATTTGACATTTTCCTAGAATCAATCACGTCAATGTCATGTGATTAACGGATTTGGCATTTCCCGATGAATTTCCTGACCTAGCGACACAGTGGCATCCACATTAATAATAATAATAATATTTTATTGGTAATTTAATTTTAAAAAATACTCTCAATATCGACGAACTCAGTTCTCACGTGCCTTCTATGTGCTTCTACCATCTACGCAAACTCACTCTTCTTTTCAATTAGGGATTCCCTGTGTACCCTCTCACCACATGGGCGGCAATGATCACTATTTTCTTTCGAAAACATGAATCTCACCCTCAAGTATAAGGGATCAATTATAGTGCGCGTGTGACCAAGTTAAATGTCGAACCCAAGGGATAGTGTCAGAGTGACAAATAAATCTAATATGACTATTTCTATCTAAGACAAATTCAAGTTTTATTAACCAAGAAGAGTGAAAATAATAATTAAATAAATAAAATAAGATACGCTGGCGAGAAAAAAATCAAGTATTCCAAGATAAGAGATTGGTAATGCTAAGGACAATTCAGCTTAACTATGTGACAGATTATTCTAAACCCAAATTAATTACCTAAAGATATTTATAAGATGATCGCTAAGCCTAGTTAGACCACCTTGATCGGGTAAGATCTAACACTTATAATGAGCTGCAAATCCTATGATCGATAAGGAATTAACTATCTCTCCCTCTATAGGTACTTCATTTTAAATTTCATCAAAGGTTAGAGCACTAGACTTCCCTTTCTAGGACGCAATTACTAACCTCTTTTTTCTCCTTACCAATTACCTAATAATAATGTTTTATAAAGTAATTAATATTCCAAATTGATTGTCTAACACTCTTAGGTATTATAGGTCAATCTTTTAATACTGTCACAGGAAACAACAGCTATCATGCAGAAATAAAGAATCCTATTAACTATCAATCAGTGATACCGTCATGAATAATTAAAGGAAATCAAAACTTCAAACACAATAATATGAAGTCTCAAAATATCCTCTTCAATAAGGAAATAAACATACTGCAATATAAGAAATCCAACCCTAGGGCAATCAAATCACATAAGTCTATGGAAGAAAACTTACCCATGAGTCTAAAAACTAGAAAGAATAAAGTAAAGAATAGAAAACTTATTTGTTTGGTTCTCCTTCTTCAACTTCGTCCTCTCCAGAATTCTCGTCTCCGATCAAGTAGACGAATACTCTCTTGAATCCTCTCCAGATGGTAGATGGCGGATGATGTGTAGAAGATGAAAGGCGGATATGGTGGACTAGGGTTAAAAACCCTAGGTGATGTGATGGTGGTAGATTAGGCGTGTTCTCCATACCTTTATGTGATGATGAGAATGAGGTATATATAGGTGTGAGAATAGAATAAAATAAGGAGTGAAAAGGATGTGGGATCTTGAAAAATCAGAAAAAATATAATTACGGAAGATATGAAGGGATATTATATTAGGAAATAACTTGGCCACCAAGAAAATAGGAAATAGAGGGTAATTTTCTTGAATTTTCGAAATTCTCGCTGGCAGTTGCGCGACCTCATGATTTTGAGCATAACTTCTGCATCTGATCTCCGATTGAGGTGATTCTTGCGCCCACGCGACCCTCTCTTCAGTAGCTTT
Organism: Pogostemon cablin; assembly: GCA_023678885.1. Taxonomy (NCBI): domain Eukaryota; kingdom Viridiplantae; phylum Streptophyta; class Magnoliopsida; order Lamiales; family Lamiaceae; genus Pogostemon; species Pogostemon cablin. The sequence goes on along the minus strand of CM042952.1, from coordinate 13,205,289 downwards.
CTAACCACATAACATTTGACCAATTTGGACTTCTACAAGTGTACAGAAAAATTACAAAATGCAGTCCTCTGTTTCCTTGATATATTGCACAAATTCACCCTTCATTCCAACTTAGTATTTTTCATCCTTTTTTCTATCAAAACACAACAAAATACCTCTCAAGCAACTTTTAGTGAATAATCATTCAAAGTATTAATATTTGTGCAAATAATAGCAATTAAACACTCAAAGAGGTATCAAATCAGACCAAAAATTCATGAATTTCCACTCTCATCAGGCAACTGTCAGATCTTCTCCTCCAAGGGTCTACCACCAACGAACGGATCGCAGTATACATTGCCTCGATCCATACCCTCTGATAGTGTGAGCAACCATATGATATCAGAGCCATGTAGATGAGGATGGGGTCGTTGGCATTTTTTTAGCTCCGATTCAGTCCTTCACAATCCACTAAAGAATGGATGGTTCATTATCAGTCTCGTGATTCTAATTGTGATCTGGAGATCAATATCAAGTGCACGCATTCCCACGTGGTAGACCATGTTTCCGGTGACACTACTTTCCATTAGGAAAACCCTAGAGAATTCAACGAATTCTTCGATCGAAGGGTTGGCATCACGACCAGCGAGTGCTTAGGTTTTAGCCCACTGCACTTCGTCCATGTAGTCAACGTACGCCTCCAGAAGACGATTCTCCAATGCTAGGTATTATTCAATGCAAGCGATGAAGAAAGGAATGTGAGCAACCATAAGGTTGCATGACTCATGGAAGAATATGGAGTGGTGGCGCTCAAGAATACGAACCTTCCATCGTGGAAGGACATGATGATGGGAGCTTGGTGATGTGAGTAGGGTGGCGCGAGCGGAAGATCCAATGGCTGCCGCCCATGGTGGTGGGAGGGTACACGAAGGATCCTCTAATTGACAAAAAGAAGAAGTTTGCGAAGATGGTGGAAGTACGTGGAGGACACGTGAGAATTGAGTGCATTGATCGAGGGTATTTTTTAATTAAATTTTCAATAAAATATTATTATTGTTGTTATTGATGTGGATACAACTATGTCGCTGGAAAATGCAAAATTCAATAATCACGTGACACGCATGTGATCGATTCTAATGAAAATATCAAATTCCGGGAAAAGTGGGGCAACATTGGCGCAACTATAAAGATATTGGGACAAATGCCCAAATCTTATCTTTTTTGGGGCAAAACGTGTACATGACCAAACTTGCGGGGCAAAAAAATATTTTTCACCGAAAAATGCAAAATCCGATGATCACGTGACATGCACATGATCGATTCCGGCGAAAATGGGGCAACATTGGCTCAATTATGAAGATAATGGGACAAATGCCCAAATGTTATCTCTTTTGGAGCAAAAATTGTACATGGCTAAACATATGGGGCAAAAAAAATTTTATCCCCTACAATAGACGTCTTATTTACTCCACTTGTTTACTATGTTAAAAGGGTTACTGAGGATTTGTATCACGGTGTAAGATTCGTAAAATTGATTAACACATATGTTTATCGTATTTGTTATATTATATATTTATATCAATTTTACGATTTTATTATTACTTTATAAGTTTTATAAAACTAAAATATCAAAGAAAGACTTCGCACCAGGCCTCTAAAACTAAAGAGCCGACCCTGTCCAGCAAGTTGGACCAAATTGAAAGAGTAAAGAGCTGAATAACTTATGTGAATAGATTCAAAGATTTTATTAGTGAAATAAAGAAAACATTGGATTTTCGTTAGTTCTTGGCTGTCTCCAATAAGGATTTTACACACTGCACACATCTTCCGTTCATTCATTTATTAATGCTATCATATTTCTAATTTCTTGCCCAAAATATATCCTCTTTTTAGTTAATTGGAGTGATAACCGCCAACACTGTGGATCTCCTTTTTATTATAGCGAGTTATAAACTCAGTAGGTAAGGCAAGTAAGGTTGATTGACTCTATGATTAAATTTGGGTTAATTACAACAAAAGTCCCAGCCTTTTCGTGAATTGCGTATTAATCCAAACATTTCAATTCTATCTTCCACGTCGCCTTCCACGTGTACAAAACGACGTCGTTTCAACCTTCCATCTGTCAAAAAGTTAATTGCATGAAAAGTCTCAACCTTTTCGCTGATTATGAATTATTCCAAACTTTTGAATATTTGCAAATAAGTACACGAATTTAAGCCCGTATTTCAACTTGAACCACCGGGCAGCTGGAGGGCTGCCTCAAACTGACGTGTTAATGTATATGTCAAATTACTCTACACTTGTTAACAAAACAGCGTCGTTTTGTTTTTTATTTTTATTGTATATAGCAACAACAATTATCATATGGATCATTTATTCGAAATTCAAAAGTTATCTGCCACAATCCCTCACATGGCAGATTTCGATGGACGATGTTAATGTGTGATATATGATGACATTTTTTTGGATATAAATTAAAATTTAATTTAATTTAAAAAAAATTAAATGACGCCGTTTTTTTAACAAGTGTAAAGTGACTTGGCATATACAGTGACACATCATCGTCCGAGCAGTCCTCCAGCTGCTCTGAGTTAGAGTTGAAATACGAGCTTAAAGTCGAGTACTTATTTGCAAATATCCAAAAGTTTGGACTAATTTGCAATCAACGAAAAGGTTGAGATTTTTCATGCAATTAACTTTTTAACAGGTGGAAGATTGAAACGACATCGTTTTGTACACGTGGAAGGCAACATGGAAGAAATATGATACGTCAGCCACTAGGCAGGCCCCATATTGCTAGGTGGCTTGATTTGCAAAACAGGTAATTTTCTTAACATTTGTAAAAGTTAAAATGTGGGGATGAGTTGGGAATGGACACACCCAACACTCCAAGCACGTCTCATGCGGCAGCAGGACGCTGTCACTTAATTTACTCCAAACGCGCCATTTGCCTCTTGTCCCATTCAAAATCTTCCATAATTCCATAAACCTCCCCACTCTACTCTTCCTCGCAAACCCTACACGTTTCGCTCCTCACCGCCCAATTCAACAAACAAACCTTCTGCTCTCTCTCTCTACTCTATACTCTCTACCGCAATGATTCCTAACTCATACGCCACGGACACTCAGACCAAGGCCACTGAACTGGCCTCCACTGTCGCTGCCGCCGTGACTCCGCCGCAGATCGCCTCCGCATGCGCCGCCGTGGAGTCCTACCTACGGAACCACACTGTCCACCAGCAGCGATGGTTCTTCTCCATCACTTTCCCAACCCTAATATGCAGAATCTTTGGCTTCGATGACTCCTCGCCGCCTTCTACAGCTACAAAGCGTTCCCCCTCCAATGGATGGCTTGACGTTTGTGCTACCGAAATTTATTCCGAACTCTCCAGTTAGGCTTACTCTATGCACTTATTACTCATTAACCTAATTCCTAATTAGTTTTAAATGACTGCAGCAAATTTTTGCCGTAATTTTCTTTATTTCCTTATCTCCCCTCGATTTCTTAGCTTGTGTTTTGCATGTTATTATCATCCATTGGATACATATCCCTCCTCGGTGACATTTCTGCTTCTAGCGTGATGTAGAGGTTGTAGGTAAGCAGGGCTTATATTCACTCGAGTATCAGTGTTGATTTCAGACACTTTTGGAATTTGTTGGTTTACTTGACTTAGTTTTTATCCGTTGTATAAACTATTACAGTCACTCAGGCTTGTTCTAGTGAAACTTAAATAAAATCCATTCTGATATATAGCCTGTAATTTTACATATTCTGTATTGAACTTTCTAGTCATTTCACAAATTTTAAAGGCTTGTGGACTTATTTCTTCTTTCAGACGGAGCTCTATAGATGTATTCTATGCTAGACAACTTCTCAACTTACATTTTATCTGTTTATGGGCATGGACTGGTATCACTTGAATTCAACCAATGTTTTATGTTTCTTTGATATTCTATATCCTTGCTCAAATAATATGTTCCACTTTTTCCTAATTTTGGATAGCTCTAATATTTATGCAATAGTCTATTTGTTAATTTCAGCATCAATGTGATTTTGTGTTTAATTCATTTTGACTTCTTACAGATAAAATTTTCAGCCTTCTGTCACCTAATGGGTTGCTGTTGTCCTCAATCTCGGGAATTGATCGGCTTTCTCTTGTTAAATATGTTTTTCCTAATGAAAGATTACCTGAGTGGGTTCGTTGCATTCTTCAAAACGAGCAACAGTGTCATGTTTTGTCGGACTTGTGTCCTTTGTTTAAGAACAGAATTAATGAAAGTGTTGTTAAGGGCTCTCCTTATCAGGTTGAATTGAATGTCTTTGAGTATTACTTATTTTGGTTTGTGTATCATCCTGTTTGTCGGGGTAATAATGAGGGTTCTCAGACAGTTAAGGTTCAATGGACGAAAAAGTTTAGGCTGGAAAACTGGTCCTATTCAATCCCAGGTCTTTCTAGTACTAAACGTGAAATAGAAAAGAAGACCGAGTGTAACTTATACATACGTCTGCTATATGTATATCTTCATTCATTTGTGCCTTCCCGTGATTTTTATGTTCATCAACCTTACCGTAGTTCCCTACTCCATTATTCTCCTGGTTATGATGGTTCTGCAATACAGCGAGCAGAGTTTGTGATAAATACAATGATCAATTTTTGGCTGGTTGATAATGACTTTTCACTCTTGTCACCGGGTCTGTGCAAGGCCAATGGTGGAACATTCCCTTTCAAGTCTGTTCTTGGAGAGACGCCACCTACATCAGGGCTGGGTGATGTAATAAATGTGTTTGTCAAGTATTTAAATTTGAGTTCATTAGAAGCTATGAATGGTCTAAGTCAGCCTGAATATGCTAGGAATTCTGGATGGAGTGCTTCAGGATCATTTGATGTTGTGAAGTCAAGGGATGTTCTGAGTATGCATTCTTTTAGTTCTTGGATACTGCTGATTCAGAGGCCATTGTACAGATTTATATTGAGAACATTTTTATTTTGTCCTGTGGAATCTTCCATAACAAATGTGTCTCAGGCATTTTCTGTCTGGGTCAATTATTTGGAACCTTGGTCAATTAGTTTCGAAGAGTTTGTTGATCTCAATGAATCTTTGGGATTGCCAACCGGAAGCTCAGCAAACTGTTTCACTAAATCATCTACTCCTGGATATTTATCATCCTGGCAGGGATATGTTTTGGACAACTACCTCTTTTATTGCTCCTTAGTCATGCATTTTGTTGGGTTTGCACACAAGTTCCTCCACACAGATGCAGAAATAATAGTTCAAATGGTTGCTAAGGTATGTTACTTTGGACATTAAATTGAACTTCTTAGCTTTCTTTGTGTTTATTTTATTGGTGCATGTGCTGTTACTTGCACAGGACTTGATTATGATTTCCTGTCTGTTTTCTTTCTGTTTCCTATCTCTGGTGGACCTCTCTTTTTAGCATCTGACACATTAGAGGCATGTGTGTTTGCTTATGTAACATAATTTTGATGCCTAGCCTGTTGGGATTGTTAAGACTTTCTTTTCTAGCCTCTAGACTGCCTTCATATTCTTAGTTTAGTATAGTTTTTAAGAGGGCTTAATACAGCCCCTGATCTGTCTGTTTCTGATATTTTTAATATTCAGGCAATTCTGTTTCAAGTTATACTGTTGTATACCATTTGTCCAGATGTCTTTGCTGCCTGAGTTCTGATATCACATTTTATTGGTACATATTCTGCCCCACCATTTATTCTCTAGTGAAATTATTAATGCTATGCTGGAGGTAAATGAGCTTATCTTCATGGAGCAGTTATAATCCTTCAGTGTGTGTGTATTCTATGTTTGCAGGTAATGCAAATTTTAACTTCATCAGTTGAGCTTATGGATCTCATAAAGAACGTTGACACTGTTTTCCATTCAAAAGCTGCTGAGTCATCTAAATCAGTGCATTCTTCGTTTAGCAGATATCTTCCAACAATACGTCAAAAATTACAGGTACTTGTTCTTCTGATTTTTATTTTCTTTTTATAAATTTTCTTTTCCTATAAATCTTTTTTGAGGGGTGTTGGGTGACTCATTTAGTTTTACCTGGTAGTGTATCCGTTCAACATTATTGAGTGCTAATGCAAAGATTCCATGGTGAACCACAAAAATATAGAGTGCATTAATTTGTAGACTTCTTGTTGCCTGTTGGAGTAAAATGTTGAAGAATTTACAAGTCATCATTGTTATTTGGACTTCGCTGTGCTGGAATTGGTTTTATCAATCATGTCACGATTGATTTTTTATTTGTTTTTGTAAAGGTTCTTAACTTAATAACCATTGTCATTGAAGTAGGGAAGTGAATAACAATTAAAAAGTCATCATATAAATAGATACTTCCATGTTCCCAGGTTCTTATATTCTACTAAAAAGTGAAGGAGAATTGGAGAAAATAATTTTGTTAAGATCCATTGTACCACATTATAGTTTTCTTTAGTTTAAGTGATGGCAGTGTAGGCTGGTAAATGGTAGACTATAATTTGAACTCAATATCCTCGATGAGCCGGATTGTGAGGCCCTTTATTGGCTTGGAGATAGGCTTTGACCTTTCTATTCTAATATCCATCTTCCAATTTGCTTGATTAATATGACATTTATTTCATGTATGTGATTTATTTGGGGCACTCTCTTGTGAGACGAGTCGACGCATTATTAAAGTATCCTTATTATTATGCAAGTAAAGTATGCTTATTGGTAGTTAAAGTATGTTTTTAGAGAATCATATTTAATGCATTATTTATCTTACTTTAGAAAAATATACTTTAATTATCAATAAGCATACTTTAAAACTATGTAATAATCATACTTAAACACGTCTCACAATTTGCCTCACATAAGCAGCGTCTCACAAGAAACTTTGTCGATTTATTTTAATAAAAGTTGGGATAAATTTGATATTACTATTACTTTAAAGAAGTATAATTTCAACATTGTTGGCCTAATGTGCCCAATGCACAAGATATGTGGTAGGTTTTGGGTTTTGATAGACTGCTACATTTCCACCCTGATTGCATATATTTAAAACATGCATGAGACATGTAATTGTTACAATTTTCATTTCTATTGCATTGTGATGTTATACAAATTTTTATTGTCTGAAACAGCAATAAAGTGGGATTATCACTAGTTCTCTTCTTTCTATCTAAAACCTCGTAAAATTCTCATTATTTTCTGTGACTGAACCCTTACATGGTATAGCGGGGTTGGAAATTTTATGATAGTTATGTGCGTGTTTTTTTTTCCTTCTTTCATTTCTTAATCTGATCAATCGTCTGATCATCAGGATTGGGAAGACGGGCTATGTGAGAGCGATGCAGACGGATCCTTTTTGCATGAGAACTGGAACAAAAATTTACGACTTTTTGCCGATGCAGAAGATGGTGGTCAACAATTGCTCCAGGTCTAGAGTTATGCTCAATGATTTTGTTTCTTTACAATCTACACATCTTTATTTGGGGTAATTACCGTTATCAAAATCCTCTGTTCAGCTTTTTTTGTTGCGCGCTGAATCTGAGCTGCAATCAATCTCGGGTATCAATCTCTCTCAGAATCTTCAGTGTCTGGACTCTCTTAAATCCCAGTTAAGCCTATTGTTTGGTGGTTCAATTACGAAATCCAAACCTGAAACCCCTCGATCGAGAAATCATCACCAATCACGCGATGAAATATTCAAGCCTAGAAGTTTTAACAAGAAAATAGGCGATGAGGTGAAATACAAGGCTAGCTTTGTTCCTAATCAAGATGAGATTGCGTGGCTAGCTTCATTTCTAATCAAGATATCGGGCCAGTTGAATGAGAAGCTCGGGCTGAACCAAGTTAATCGCGACCAAGTGGGTGTTGGTTGGTCCTATTTGGAAGTGCAAGATGAAATTGGGAGCGTGTATGGAGCCAAGGGGACCTTAAAGGTGGTTTTGTGTGGTCTTCTTTCATGGGTGGTGTGGTTGATTGATTGTGGATTGCAACTTATGAGGAGATATGGTTTGAGGGTGAATCTCAGGATGCTTGCCTCCAAAAAGGTTGCTCTGATGGTGCTAGTCTTTTCTTTGATCTACACGTTGAAGAGGGCCTTTGTATAATCTTGACACCTGTCGCCATAGTCAACTGAAATCAAGTTTGTGAATATTCTAAATTGGGCTTGGCAGCCACCTTTGTATAGAATACTATAACAAAATATGATTCCACAGTTGAAGAAGGTGAGTCTTTGCAGATTTTTGTTCCAAATGGATCTTTGCATCTTGTGTCGAATTTTTATTGCAGGATCTATTTTTGGAGAATCAGTTAACTTTGTGCTTACAAGTTACAAGTTGAGAGTAGCAGATGCATAATACTCCATTTTTTGAAATTATATTATACATTAGCTTAATGTTTGACAAGCTTTTAAACAATGAGGGGTGTTTTTTTTTTTTTTTTTTTCATTATAGGTATAGATTTAATAAATGTCCCTATATACATACCTCTTCAAATCCTATTAACACTTATCCGTCTCTATCACACAATTTCTCTTCAATAAATATTTTTTCTTCCTTTTTTTATTCTCTTTTATTTCTTTTCTCACATTAATTAATATTTTATTTAACATAAATTTTAAATTTATTCTACCTAAACTTAAAACATAATTACTTCACGTTTCATATCAATCTTTATCAATCTTTATATTTTTGTTTTTGGTTTCATATCAATCTTTATATTTTTGTTTTTGATAGATATGATTCACACATAATACTAATACAATTAGTTACTTTATATTAAATATTATTCAAGGTTACTAAATCTATGAACTTAAACTAAAATTAAAGACTACCATTTCTAGGGAGTTATATTATGTGTTACAAGCACTAAATGATATTCCTCAAGGAGAAGTAAAATGAATGACTATTCCTAGACAGTTCGTAAGGCAAATAAATGCTAATATTTTTAACAAAAAAGTGATTAGTCGGATAAAAATGCCATCTAATTAAAGAAAAGTGATAATCGTTCCATGAAACAATCTTATCACGTGTGGAGTAAAAGAAGTGTTTTATTTTTGAAAATTAATTACCTATAATTTGTCTCTCAATATATACTGTAATAATGTAATAATAATAATAATAACTATTATTATTATTATTACTCCCTCCGTCCCACGTATTTATTTACATTTTCCATTTTGAGGTGTCCTAGGTATTTATTCACATTCTAATAATAGTAAAAATAAATTATACATTATACTTACTTTTTACACTTTATTCATCATTCCCCACAATTTTATTTATTTATTTTACAATTTACCTAACAATTTTTTTCACTTTTTCTTTTTAAATTACCAACTTACCCTTACTTTTTCTTACATTATATATTAAAAAAAATACTTCTTAATCTCCGTATCCATATAAACGTGAACAAATACCTAGGACGGAGGGAGTATTTTGGAGAGAATTTTGCACTTTTGGTCCCACATGACACATAACCTCTTCAAAATAGTCCCAATACTTTCACTTTTAGTCTCAAACGATTATTCTTTGCAGACTTGGTGTAGCACTCTAAATTCAAAGTTCCTTTTTTTTTAATTTTTTTTGAAATTAGAGAGCTACTTAATAAATCAAAACATATGTTAACTTTATTGGAGTACAATTTTCAAAGTAAAATTCTCTTTAGATTTTATTTGTAAATCGCAACGGAATAAATATCTAAGATTCATTTAAAAGTATAGTATTTAAATATTATAAATACATATTGAGAAAAGAAATAATTTTATCTTTTAAAAAAAAGTTTAGAAATGTAAATTGATATATTTATTTATTTATTCTTTATTTAGTAATACAAGGTAATAAAATCTCATAAAATATATTATATCAAACCACTTATTTAAGAAAATGTAAAGATACTTATTTTTATATAATTAGGTATAGTTATATAAATATAAATATATATTTGTTTTATTATACATCATTTGGAGTTTCCACGTCTTGCTGCAGACCAAAAGACTTCCTTCCTTAACCTGAAAAATTATTGTTCGAAAAATGTGAGATTGAAATCTCAGTAGGTAATTTTGGCGAAATGTTAATCAGTAAATACATAATGATATGATTACTCTTTTTTATGACAACCCAAAAGTTAGTCACTACCATATTTCATAGCCCGTCGACTACTACTATTGTCACGACTCGTCAGCCACAACCATAAAATTCATGACCCATACGGCCACTATCATAAGAGAAAAAATAAGCATACTTCATATGCAAACCAACAATAACATCCATCAATTTTCAAACATTTTACCCACCTTTGATTCTTTTAAAATACTGTGATACGACTTGAGTGGAAGAATGATCCGACGTCCTGTTCACTTCACCTAGCATAATTATTAACTCTCCCATTTATGTATAGTAGTTTCAAAAATCTTATCAAGGTATTTTTAATATTTGTATAATATATATGTATAACGTATTACAAATAATATAATTATTTTGGGGTTCAAATCCTTTATTTAAATAAAATATTAATATTATATTTATCACGTAAGTTCATTTCATGATAAGATTAGAGGCTTAGCCTTCCTTTTATATCATAAAATGATATATGTAAAATGATATAATAAATAATCATGTACACAATATATGTGCCTGCATATATCATTATCATTTTATGATTAGATTAGAGGTTTGACCTTCCTTTTAAATCATAAAATGATATTTGTATAAACATAGTAATATATTATGACATAATAATAATAATATATCAATATTAACCATAATAGTATATTAATAATAATAGTAGTAACTCAAGAAAAAGAAAGTTGCCAATCTAAATGTAAAACTCACAAATTATCACTTGTATTTTGTTTGGGGTAGAAAAAATGTTAACAAGCATGTTACCTATTTATAGCCAATTTTTCACATAAAATGCATGTAAGTGTGTGTGAGTTTTGCTTCAATTTTTTTGAAAAATAGTGTGTGTGAATGTGTGAGTTTGACTCAAAAATTTTAAAGGAATTAATCACTCCAACTTGTTCTAGGCTATTAGGAAAATACATGTGTATTTTCATTTATTTATTATTATATAATAATAATATTATTATTATAATACTTTAAGTTAAGTTATAATTACTACTATAATAATAAAAATGTAAAGAATTCATAAATTTATATTATAAAATTATAAGTATTAAATAAATTAGAATATAATAATAATAATAATATTCTAAAATTAAAGTAGAAATTGTTTTAAAAAAGAAATGAAGAGCTCAAAAACTAAAGTAAGAAGAGCTCACATTTTAATATCACTCCAACACTCTAAAAAAACTTTATTTAATTTAATTTTGGTGTGAAGAATGAAATGGGATTACCCTAGAAGAAAATTAAAAGATGATTATTGTGGCCAATATATATATATATATATATATATATATATATATATATATATATATATATATATATATATATATATATATATATATGCTATTTTTCTCTTTGCAATTTATGGAATCTTTTGTTTCATGAAGAGAGTTTATTGCTACTTGTAAAAATTTTCTTTTAGAAAAATAATTCATAAATTACAAATTTTTTATTAGAAAAATTAATTTGTCCCATAAATTTAATAAATAAATTCTCATGGATAAATCCTTTGAATAATTATTTGATTCATATAATAATAATTTGTATCATCAATATTAAAGAACCATCAATATCAAATTTAAATAATTAAAAAGAATACTATTTTCCTCTTTGTTTTATGATAAATTGAATTTACAAGATTGAATTTCAATCATAATTATCTTTACATTTTTATCTTAAAATAATGATGTATTTAAAATTAACAAAGTCACTTTAAAATTTTAGAATTTAAATGAAGTATAAAAGCTTATACATATTTTACCGAATGAAGAAAAAAAATACTTTTTCAACCTTTAATAAAAATTTAAAGCATAATAATTTATAATCATAAAATTCATAAAGTATCACTCATATAATAAGTGAGGTATCATACTATTGCTCTTTAGCAAATTAAAACTCTTGTTATACATATAGGCAATTTAAATGCTTACCATAAGTTATTAATTAAAATACTTTTCACGTTCTTATTACCCATTTTATAGTTTATATTTTCTTTTTAAATTCCAACTTAATATTCCTCTTATTTTATCTGTGCTAGGAGTGCATTTGAACTTGGACACCTCGATCACTTCTTCCTGCAAACTTTTGAATACAAGAAATTTTTATAAGTAACATCTGAAAAGTAATATAAAAATAATATTTAATTTAGGGGTGTTACACTTGGTCCCAAAAGACTTCAACCTAGCATATTTAGTTTCATTCAATTACATTATTGGTCTTAATAGATTAAATTCATATTTTATGTTTATGTTTATGTTTATTTATTTATTTAATACTTATTATAATAATAATAACTATTATTATTATTATTATTATTATTATTATTATTATTATTATTATTATTATTATTATTATTTTGAACATGTTTTAAAAAGTAATAAAAATGTAACATTAAATAAAATAATAAATGAGTAAATAAACAAATAAAATAAAATATGAATCTAAATTCTTAAAACCAATAGTGTTACTTTATATCATATTTATTTATTTATTTATTTATTATTATTATTATCATTATTATTATTATTATTTTGAACATGTCTTTTTTGAAAATAATAAAAATTTGGTTATATTAAAAATAAAAAAATAAAAAAGTAAATTAATAAAATAAGATATGAATCTAAATTTTTTGGATCAATAATAATACATTTGCATAAGACTAAATGTGTAAGATTGAAGTTTTATCGGACCAAGTTTGCAAAGATTTAATTGTCAAATAAAAAATAAAATAATAATAAATAAATAAGTAAATAAATAAATAAATAAAATAAAGGAATTGTAAGTATATATTCATATTTTATTTTATTCTTTTTTTTCAGCATGTCTTTTTTGAATTTACTAATAATTTGGTAACATTAAAAAGAAAAAATAAAATAAATAATTAAGTAAATAAATAAAAAATTAAAATATGAATCTAAAATTTTGGAACTAATAATGGAGTTGTATGAGACTAAATATGCAAAGGTGAATTTTTATGGGACCAAGTCTGCAAAAAAATAATCATTTGAGACTAAAAGTGAAAGTATTGGAACCATTTTGAATAGGTTATGTGTCCTGATTTCAAAACTCCCCCTTCTCAGGTTATATGGATAATGAACGGTCCCTTCCACTTCGATTTCAATTTTCCTGCAAAGAGCTTCAAATGAGAGTTAAAAAGTAATGCCTCATCACATGCTTGAATTCCTTGTAAGTGATCTTCGAATCATACCATTTCTTCATTCTTTCCTTGTAGATCACCGAGTTCTTATAAGCTTGATTTCTGAATTTGTCTAAATGATTGATTTGAGTCAACCTCAACTCCATATCCTTAAGACACAAGTTCAAGCTTCTCAATGCCCAAAAAGCTTTATGCTGAATTTTTACGGATAAGTGGCACGGCTTTCCATAGACAATTTGATGAGGGAACATATCAAACACAGTCTTGTATGCAGTTCGCAACCCCCACAAACATCATCAAGCTTCATAGCCCAATCCTTCCTATTAGTTCCGACTACTTTCTCCAAAATTTGCTTCACTTGTTGGTTGGAGATCTCGGCTTGCCCATTAGGTTGAGAATGATAGGGTGTAGTGACCCTATGCTTCACACCATAATCGTTAAGCGCTCTTTCGAGAAGCTTATTGACGAAGTGGGAACCTCCATAACTTACAAGTGCTCTAGGGACTCCATAGCGGGCAAAGATATGTTTATTCAAGAAAGACAACACGGTCTTTGAATTATTCAAGTGAGTAGGAATGACCTCCACCCACTTAGAAACATAATCCACAACAAGAAGGACGTAGAGAAATCAATTTGATGGGGGAAAAGGCCCCATAAAATCGATCCCCATACATCAAAGATCTCTACAACAATGCTTGGCGGAAGTGCATCTCATCTCTTCTACTTATATTTCCCATCATTTGACATCTATTGCATGTCGCTACATAGGATTCATAGTCTTTAAACAAAGTAGGCCAATAAAGAGCAGATTTAAGTACCTTAGCTACTGTCTTTTGGGCTCCAAAATGCCCGCCATTAGGTTGTGCATGGCAAAATTGAGGACACTCTCCATTTCCATCTCGAGCACACACCTACGGACGATAGAATCCGTACAAATCTTATAGACAAATGGATCATACAATATGAAAGTCTCAACATCCCTCTTAAACTCCGCTAGTTGATACCTGTTGAGATCTCTTGGAATTTTTCCTATAACAATGTAGTTGACATAATCCGCATACCATGGATCCACTCCTTGAGCAACAACTACACACGCTCTTTTCCTCCTTCAGCAAACACCGCCATGATTTTCTCATCGGGAAACATCTCTTCTATGTATTCAAAAGAATCATCACAATGCTCCCTTATCTCCAACCTTGATAGATGATCCGCCAAAACATTCTCCATACCTTTCTTATCTCGGATCTCCATATCAAATTCCTGCAGAAGAAGGATCAATCTAATGATCCTTGGCTTTATTTCCTTTTTCTCCATCAAGTACCTGATCGCAGAATGATCCGTGTACACAATAGTCTTCATGTCAACCAAATATTGTCAAAACTTATTGAATGCAGACACAACAGCTAGAAACTTCTTCTCAGTGACAGTGTAGTTCTTTTGTGCTGCATCAAAAGTTTTACTCGCATAGTAAATGGCGTAGAACTTCTTCTCATTAATCTGCCCAAGCACCACTCCAATTGCTTGATCACTTGCATCACACATAAGTACAAATGGTTGAGTCAAATCCGGTGTGATCAAGATAGATGCAGTAATAAGTGACTCCTTCAAAACCTGAAAAACTGTTAGACATTCTTCATAAAAAATAAAAGGAACATCATTTTCAAGTAAGTGAGACAACAGTTTGGAGTATTTTGAGAAGTCTTTGATAAATCTCCTATAAAATCCTACGTGTCCAAGGAAGGACTACACTCCCTTTTCATTAGTATGTGGTGGAAGCTTCTCAATCGCTACGACCTTTGCTCTATCAACTTGCAATCCCTTAGCCGAAATATGGTACCCAAGAACAATCTTATCTCTCACCATGAAGTGGCACTTCTCCCAATTCAAGACAAGATTAGTTTCTTGACATCTCTTCAAAAAAGTAGATAGGTTAGATAAACAAATATAAAAGGAGGAACCAAACATAGAGAAATCATCCATAAACACCTCCATGATCTTATCTATCAACCCATCAAATATGGCCATCATGTAGTGCTGAAATATAGCAGGTGCATTACACAATCCAAAAGGCATCTTTCTAAAGGCAAAAGTTCCATAAGGGAAAGTAAAAGTAGTCTTTTCTTGGTCCTCAGGTGCAATCATGATTTGATTATACCTCGAGTACCCATCCAAGAAACAGTAAAGATCATACCCTGCAAGACGATCAAGTATTTGATCCATGAAAGGAAGAGAGAAGTGGTCTTTGCATGTATTTTCATTCAGTTTCCTGTAGTCAGTACACACATGTCATCCCGTAAGAATCCTAGTGGCTAGAGTCTCTCCATCATCGGCTTTCACAATAGTCATGCCCCCTTTTTAGATACAACATGCAATAGACTCACATGAAGACTATCACTAATTGGATAAATAATTTCTGCATCTGGCCATGTTAGGATTTGCTTCCTAATCACTTCTTGAATAGCGGGATTTACCCTCCGCTGATTCTGAATGCTACTCTTGGCTTCATCTAACAATCTTATCTTATGCATGCAATATGATGGACTAATACCTTTCAAATCATCAAGAGACCAACCAATTGCAGACTTATACTTCCTAAGCACATCTAATAACTCATCGAGTTGATCATCAGTTAGAGAAGAAGATACAATTATCGGGTATGTTTCATTGTTACCTAGATAAGTATACTTCAAGTGTTCCGGTAGTGGTTTCAACTCCTCTTTCTTCTCTTCTTTTACTGCGCTTTCTCTATCCAACGGTAAATACTTCCTAGTCCACTTCACCTCTTCAAACTTGGTCCTTCATGATTCATACCAGTCATCACCCAAAGCAAATAGATTTTCAAGAAATTCAATACATACCTCATTGGAGAGCTCATCTAGATCTGTGGTAGGAAAAGTAAGAGACTCCACTAAGCATGTCTCCAATGGATTCTTAGAAAGGATAAAAGACATATCTTCCTTCACGATCTCCTCCACCACATCAATGCTGTGACATTGCGTCTCCATTGGCATCTTCATTGCTTTATCAAGGTTGAAAAGAACCTCTTCTTTATCCATGAACAGCCTTAGCTCCCCTTTTTTAACATCAATCATAGCTCTAGCAGTGGCAAGGAATGAGCTCCCTAAGATGAGGGAAACATTATCCTTGTCATCTCCCATCTCAAGCACAAGAAAATCCACAGGAAAGACTAGTTTCTCCACTTTTACGAGAACATCTTCAATTAATCTCTTTGAAAAAGTCATAGACCTATCTGCCAATTGAAGAGCAACCGTTGTGGGAGCTAACTCCCCCAAATCAAGCCTTTAAAAAATTGACAATGGCGTCAAATTGATGCTTGCCCCAAGATCGCACAAGGCTTGTCGTGCAGGCCCCTTTCCAATTTCACATAGAATAGTAAAGCTTCCCGGACCCTTAAACTTAGCTGGCGGCTTCCTCTGTATGATCGAGCTGTAGTTCTCAGATAAATTCACAGTTTTAATTCCGTTCAAGCTTTTCTTCTTCAAAAGTATGTCTTTTAGAAAGCGAGCGTAGTATGGCATTTCCAAGAGTACTTCAGAGAAAGGAATGGTCAAGCTTATCTTGTTTACGATATCTTAAAACTTCTCAAACTCTTCTTCTAATCCCTTCTTTACTAACTTGAAAGGAAACGGATGAGGTATCTTAGTTTTGAGAATCCCCCATTCATCAGTTCAATCTTCTCCGCTTTATCCTTCTCGGCTCTCAATCTCTTTGCTCTTTTCCATTTCTTCTCTGCTACAAGCTTAGTATTCTACTCTTTGGATGGTACTGAAGTAGCATCAACATCAAGTAAAGCATTTGGTGCAAAAAGCAGTACCGAACGAGGCAGCTCAACCATGGTATGACCTGGGGTACTGGTCGAACCTGGTGTGTAATGGTCGAACCGAGCTTCAGAAAGTATTCTCTCCCCCGGACAGGTTCGTTCGACCAACAAGGTTGGTCGAACCATGATGGACGTAGTCGAACTGTGCATCTTACAAAATAGAGTGCTCTGGACAGGGTGGTTTGACCCTGGTTCGACCAACAGGGTTGGTCGAATCATCTCGGCTTTAGTCAAATCGCCCTTTAGAGAAAACAGGGTGCCGTGAACAGGTTGGTTCGACCATGGTTCGACCAATAGGGTTGGTTGAACCAAGCTGATCATGGTCGAACCGGCTGGCTGGAACCACGAAATCATTTTCGGTGTCATCGGTCCTTCATACTGAGTTTCAGACCTCAACGTGATGGCGTTGCACTACTTCGGGTTTGTTATAATTTAAGATGGGAACTTACCCTTCTCTACGGTTTGCGTCAATTGGTTAACATTCCCGGCCATCTGCCCAATCAACAACATCAAATCTTTCATCTGCTTAGATATATCCTCATGATTTTCATCAATCTTTTCCTCTGGCTTTGCCTCTAGGCGATCCACTCTTGCATCATTCCTTACCATGTACCTGTTCACCGAATCCTCAAAACCAGAGTTTCCTTCTTCGACGTTCGCACCCAGATCAATACCAACAGGAGGTTGTACTGTTGTATTAGGATTACTCCACGAAAACTTCGGCCTCCTTGGTTGTTGATAATTACCAGGGGGACCACGATTATTGTACTTCCCTTGATATTTCTGGTTTCTTGATTTTGGAACCTCGTTCCCTGAATACTTTGACCCATGACATAGTTTGCCTCTTCTAATTCCTCTTGGTTAGCTCCTTCATTACAAACATCCTACTGTATCGTTGGTACTCATTGCACTATATCAGTGATCTACTTTTGCTGAGACTCAAGTAACTTGTTGATACTAGCCATTCTAGAGATGATCTCATATTCTCTATTTGACTTTACCATCGTGTGCTCAACCTACGCTACTTTTCCAAGAACATAAGTGCCTCTCACTCGATCAGTTGGCCAATCTCTTGAATTCATCGAAATATCCTCAAAGAGCTTTGCGGCCTCAACGGATGACTTTGTAAGCAATGCTTCATTAGATGAAGCATCTAGTAATACTCGAGAATCACAGTCCAATCCATTGTAGAAAATACTGATATATTGAGCTTTAGAAAGCCCATGTGGACACTTTCGAAGCATGTCCTTGAATATCTCCCAAGCCTCAAGAAACTTCTCATTACCATGGATAGCAAATTGATTGATTTCTTGTTTTATCTTAAACACCTTTGAAGGTGGCATGTATCGCTCCAAGAATTTCAATTTCAATTTCTCCCAGGTATCACATTCAGCAGCATTAAGATTATCGTACCAATCTCTCGCCTTTTCATTAAGCGAGAACTTAAACAAGATGATTCTCTTCGCATCTTCATGCGCTCCTGCATCCTTTTGTGTATTTGCATAACAAAGGAACTTATTCAAATGTTGCTGAAGATCTTCAGTGGTTCCCCCAGAAAAGGGTCTCTTTTCAATCATGCTGATCAGAGTAGGGTAAAGATCAAAATCAGCTCTGGCCCCTCTTGCTCCTAACAACCCTACATTGCCCCCTCCGTTATTCTTAAAGACTTCACGGATGGCAAGATTATCCAGATTCGCCGCCATGTTGACTGCTTCTACTTCCAAGTTAACGTCGGTTGCAGCTTCAATCGCTTGCGAGTTCAACTCGTCAACTTCAACTCCTAAATTAAGAGTCTTATTCTTCTTCTTCTTCCTTGACGATACTCCAATCTCCAGATTATAAGGTTCTAAATCTCCAACCTTTGATCTAGTGAGCATACACCGAAGAAAAATAAGCGTTAGAAAATAATTACAAGAATAAAGTAGTCTCAATTAAACTAGAAATAATAAATTAATAATTAACACCGTCCCCAGCAACGGCACCAAGAACTTGATGAGAGTTTTCTCAACACACTATATTAATCCCCAAGTGTGAAGGATGTTATTGTAGCTCTGATAAGCGACCAAGTGATTATCGAACCCAAATGATGTATTATTATCAATTTAATTATATTCTAACTTATTAAGACTATTATGGTAAAATAGTTGTATGTTTAAGTAATCAATAACTAAATAATTAAAAGAACAATTAAAATAAATAAACAGTAGAGATTTTGAACGAAAATGAATAAGTGAGAAGATAGGTAGTCCTTCGGGCCATCCAGTTTTACTCATTAATTTACCTTCCGTGTATCAATGTCCGACTCTGCCTTGTGGAGTATGGATGGCATCACTAAGCCATGCAAATCTACTCTATAAACACAATTACATAAGCGAATGACACGTGTGAATATCCTTGAGCAAGAGATATAATTCACCCCCCTTTCTAGATACTATCAATATCAATTATTTCCCGTGCACTTAGTACTCTAACCCAATCTTATCTCCCTTTATAGGTACTATGAAGTTATATTTTTTGTCCTACTTATTAACCTGAATATTATTCAATTAACAAGTATTCATATAAGATAGTTCTAATGAGACTTCGGAGTCCCCTCACTTAGAATCATAACATGTAATCCTGCTCAGCAATGAACACACTCAATCAATAATCAAGATATATATTCAGACTCTACATAACAATTAATGATGCACAAAATAACTCTGAGTATGAATTAAAAATGCATAATCTTATATAAAATAAACAACAAGTAGTGTTGTACGCAGTATACACACGGAAGTTCAATTAACTCATAAAACCTAAAACTACCGAAGTGTTTCTAGCCCATGATTGATCGAAGAACAATCATGGTGGTTGGATAGATCTTATCCATTGTCTTGAAAATTATAAGATAAATTAAGATGCGAAGTAAACCCTAGATGCGAGCGCCATCGCGTCTCTCTCCGTCTTGAATCTTCACTTAGTTTTCACTTGATTCAATAGACGAATCTCTCTCCACAGCTTCATGGATGGTGGTAGGGTTTCGAATATTGTGTAGAATGAAGGTGGTGGTGAACTCTCTTTTTCCTTGCATAGGGTCTTCCTTTTATACTTGCGAGCTCTCCTTATGGACCTAGGATGGGCTTTTTGAGCGAAAACACGCACTGAAGGTGTAAAAATTTGGATCCGGACGTGTCCAGCATATCAGTTTGACCAAGACCCCTGGTCGAACTAATCAAGGCTGGTCGAATCGCAAGTCGAATCGACCTGTACATTACTGGCAAGGTAGCTGATTCGACTCAAATGGCAAGTTGAATCAAAAGCTTCGAGGTCGAACTGTATCAGTGAAAACTTATGCTTCTGGTTCGACCATAGTTCGACCACTGTGCTTGGTCGAACCACACTTCTGTCGCCTCTCTTCACCTGGTTCAACCATGGATGTTGGTCGAACCACTATGTTGCTGGTCGAACCACGTCCCTGCTGGTCGAACTGGGCACCTACAACACCCTTTCTCCGGTTCTGATCACTTCTATTCTGTTTCCCTTCAAAAATCCACTCAAATGGACTCAAACACACCTGATTCATGACTTTCCACTATACAACTCAATTTATCTTAACTTAAGATCAAATCATACATCATTATCACACGAATCAGAGCTCAAAACACTTGAATTTATACACTCATCAATGAGCCAAGTCAAGTTCGAATAGGTATCAAACCAAACTCAATTGTAAGGATATTTGACTTGAAAGGCCGCAAACATATTCTTTTATGAGCTCGTTAATGGCTCGCGAACTCGTCCATAAATTTTATTATTATGTTTCATTAGTATATATCATTATTTATTTATTACTATTTAATAATTAAAAATTTTATATTAAAAAGCACAATGATTTAAGTGATTACTTAAATATTTATTTGAGAAAGTCTCTTGTGAGACATTGCTTGTGTTTGATGATTTGTGAGACGTGTTAAAATATGCTTATTATATAGACTAGTAATACACCCGCGCGATGCGCGAAAAAATATTATGTATAAATTATTGTATAAAATTTTATAATAATAATAATAATATATAAATGTCATAAAAAGTTTTATGTGAGATCTTATAACTTATGTAGGATGAGTTAAAGTGTCATGGTTATAAAAAAAAAGCAGGTTTATTGATAGTTAATATACTATTCCATTTGTTTTTTAGTATGACGAATGTTACATTAATTAAAGTATATTTTTATGTTGTTGGAATTCGAAGAAGAAAGTTGGTGTTCAGAAGTGAAATGATGGATATTTATTTTCTTGTTAAAAATTTTAAATTGATAGGAACATGATAGAGTATGATGGAGTTGAGTGAATTATCAATATCATTATCGCCCTGATGATCGTGCTCCTCCGCCTGTATCCCCCATCCGAAGCAAATTGGATTCAAAATCCTTCGCTGCAAGGGTTTCATCGGGTACGGACCTCCATCGCATCCGATCGGCCATATGCAAAGGGCCTATTTCTGGCACCGTGGCGAGGCCGATTGAAAAAACAGGTTATATTTTTACATTGCCGATTAACAAATCCTTTTATGATAAAAGAGTAAACTTTTTCTCGCAATTTTTGATTGTTAGGGTTCTTACTCCTAGAAGTTCACGGCCTCTTAATCAATCAGAGACGAACAACATGTTGAAAAGTACATGGCAACTCAATGATATTTTTTAAATCCCACTTGGAAGAGGATATTTCTCAGTGTTTATTTCTGATGAGATTATACGAGTACAGTTGTTGAAGAAGCGAATCTTCGATGTTGGGGCCAAGCAGCTTAGGGTTCAAAAGTGGACTCCTACTTTCAACCCATATAAGATTAAATCCTCATTGGTCTCGGTATAGGTTCGGGTGTATGAACTTCCACTAGAGTTGTGGCATGAGGAAGTACTAAAGCATATTGCAAAGGTTATTGGGACGCTTGTTTGAATAGATGAGAAAACGTTGGATGGATCAACTGGGCACTTTGCTAGATTGCTTATCAAATTAGATGTTTTGGAAGAACTGCCTCAAGAATCATACATCGATACTCCTGAAGCAAAAATTCGAATAGCATTCAGCTATGAGAATATACCTGAATATTGCAAACCTTGCAGTACTTTGGGACACTTCTCGGAGACATGCATGAAAAAAACGAAGAGGGGAGGCTCGTAAATCAAAAGCAAAGAGGACAGATGTTAAGAAAGACAACTTTCAAGCTCCCAAAAAGGTTTGGAGGGATAAAAAAAGGGAATCAGGTGCCATTGGAATAACATAATATGTATGGGAACTTGGAAAGCTTGGATGATGAGGCTGGAACTGAAGTTGATAAGGAGTCTTTGGAGGATAAGGATGATGAGACCAATGCTACTGATGATGATCAGAAGTCTGAATTAGAAAGTGATAAAGAGGAGGACAGTGCGGAATCCCATCATGATAAAGAGGGAGAACTTTGCCATGATGAGGAGATGGAGCAGAAAGAAGATAATGATGATTCTAATCAGCATACCCCCAGAAGCCAAACACCTAGTGTTGAAAGGAAAGGATTGGCACTCTCAGTAGTTACAGAGCCGATCCCTTTGGATGTTCACAGTCCCGAGAGAGCTACAGAACCTGTAAATTCTGAATAGAGAATTGTACAATTTAATTAAGACACAAGGCAGAAACCCTCAGTTAGAGGCACCTATAACAATGCATCACACTATAATCGGCCAGAGCCGCCTCTCACGAGGTCACGCACGCCGGAGGCTCCTGGTGTTGTGCATGTTCAGCCAGAAAAAAATACTCTAAGAACATGTTTGTTACCACTACAAAGGAATGGGGATCCAACAAGCTGCCGAAGCACGGAACAAAAGGAAGTCGTAAATGAAAGTGCTTTTCTGGAATGTCAGAGGTATAGGGCGCGATTCAACTAGAATGGCCCTAAGGGAGCTATGTCATGTTCATAAACCAGTATAGCTAGGGATTGCAGAGCCAAAAGTCTGATTCAATTCAATTCCAGAACATACTTGGAATAGCATGGGGTACCGTTTTACTGGTTCAAATGAAAGGGAGGGGCTTAGGCCTAATCTACGAGTTTTTTACAACGCAACATGGATTTATCAGGTTTATATGGTCTATTCATCTGCTCAAATTATAATATTTGATTTCATTTACAATGCTGCAAACTATAGATTTGGTTTTGTTCATGCTCATACAGACCATATAACCCTTAGAGACCTTTGGGGGGACATCACTATGCATCTTTGCAGTCGAATGATGGTGATTGGAGACTTCAATGCTACACTTGGGTCGCACGAAAGATTGTATAGCACGGGAAGAGAAAATTTGGGTCCTCTGGAGTTTAAGGAATTTCTGGATTCTACAGGACTTCATGATCTTGACATGCACAAGGCGAAGTTTACTTGGGTAAGTCGCTCTGCTACTATAGGAATGAGGGCTTTCAAAATTGACAGAGTGGTAGCTGATGATGATTTCACTTATGAATGGGATTCTTGTTTAGCTTCTGCTCTTGCCAGACACGGATCGGATCATTCATCGATCTTAGTTAATTGTAAACAAAGGAATCAATTGCTGACACCATTTCGATTTCAGTCAATGTGGCTTCTTGACACTGGATTTTACATTATGACTGAAACTTCCTGGAATGAGACTATTGAATCCAATAATCCGATTGCAGCCTTTGCAGCGAAGCTCAAGCGATTGAAACTTAAGTTAAAAATATGGAACAATAATACTTATGGGGATATTTTCGAAGGCATAGCTGGAGCAATAAAAACCCTTGACAAGGTTCAGATTATAATTGGTGTAGAAGGGGACAGTGAAGAGTTGTTCTTGGAGGAGATTGATACCTTCGTGGAGCTCAACAAAAAACTAAAAGCCAAACATAAATTTCTATCCCAGAAAAATCATATATCTTGGCTTAAGGATGGAGACAGGAACTCAAAATTTTTTCATAAATATAAAAGAGTACAGTGAAGATGAGTATTAGTCACATGTATATCAACGGAAACCTCACTGATGATCCCCAAGCTATTGCTCAACATTTAGTGCAATATTACTCTAATCTGTTTGAACAACCGGAGGAGGGGTCTGATTTTTCTAACGTTGATTTTCTTCATAGCTTTGTGATGGTGGAGCAGAATGCTGCATTATCTGGTATACCTACGGTAGAGGAAATTAAAGATGCGGTGATGGGACTTTCTTCAGATAGTGCTCCTGGGCCAGATATTTTTGGAGGGTCGTTTTTCAAAAATGTTGGCACATCATAGAGAAGGACTTATGTAAGGCAGTGCAATATTTTTTCAGGACTTCTGTCATCCCGCATGGAATTAATTGCAATTTTATTGTCCTCATTCCTAAAGTGGTGGGAGCTGCAAGGGTGGAGGAGTATAGACCTATCAATCATTATAATTACTTTTTAAAGTTATTAAAAAAATTCTAGGCACCAGAGTTGGGCTGGTGCTTAACAATCATCTCAGTGTGAACCAATTCAGTTTTATCCCAGGGAGGAGCATACATAACTATATTTTTGTTGCTTCAGAGTGTTTCAACAGCTTAAACAGGTCTACACGAGGTTCAGTGGGATTCAAAATTGATATAAGGAAAGCATTCGATACTCTCCGGTGGGACTTCATCCTATATGTTTTGAAGAAGATGGGGTTTGATGACAAGTTTATTGGCTGGATCCAAGTCATTTTCACTTCAGCAAGGGTATCCATTTTGGTAAATGGAAGCCCTTCGGGATTCTTTGGGTATGGAAGGGGAGTTCGACAGGGAGATCCCTTGTCCCCCCTTTTATTTTGCATCGCTGAGGAGGTTTTGGGCAGGTAGATAGAGTCTCGGATTTCTTTAGGGGATATTCTTCAAGCAAGGGTAACCAGGTTTACTCTAATGCCATCATATATATTTTATACGGATGACATTCTATTATTTTATCAGGGTGATGTGCAATCTATGAATACATTGTGAGTAGTTCTAGAAAATTATGCAAGGGTTTCTGGGCAAGCCATTAATCCCAGTAAATCAAAGGTATTTTTTGGTGTTCATGTCAAATCAGTGGTTAAAAGGAGGGTGCTGGAAGACCTGGGGATTCAGGAGGGTAAGTTCACTTTCACTTATCTCGGTGTTCCTATCTTCATTGGATCAACGAAGAGGGAGTACTTTCAACAAGAAACGGACAGAGTTTTATGAAAATTTCAATGTTGGAAGGGTAACACACTCTCGATGGTGGGAAGGATCTGTCTTGTTAATTCAATTGTTATTGCCTCGACAGTCCATGTCATGATGATCTATAAATGGCCAAGATTACTATTGAAGAAAATTGATGTGGCTTGTAGAAATTTTATATGGACTGGGGACGTCCACAAACAGCACAGATTCACAGTAGGATGGAAAAGAGTATGCTGCCCAACATCAGAAGGTGGGTTGGGGATTAGATCGATAAGGGCTGCAAATGAGGCCTACATAATGAAGCTATCTTGGGACATTTTACAAGGGGAAGGTGCGCTGGCTTTGATCAATGGTAGATGGTTTGTTGGGGAAAATCTTAAGGAGAACTATCTTGTTTCTTCTATTCGCAAGCAATGCATGTTTCACATTAAAAAACTAAAAAATGAGGAGGTATGGGTTGCAGGATATAACTCTAAAGTTCGCTTTTGGCTTGATAATTGGATAGGGAAACCTATTGCAGATTTAGTGGACATCCCACATGAGCATAGAGATCAATTTGATGATGTTATTGGTGATTACTTATTTGATGGCAATTGACACTTTACGGAGAGCTTCACCTCCATATTTTCGAATATTATGCAGGCTATCCTGACTTCCGTATGTCGGAAAATATGGAAGATGACGGTATTGGAGTAAGTCTTTACATGGGAATGTGATATCGAGTGTGGCATATTCTCACACCCTCACAACATTTTAAAAAACCAATTGGGGAACTTGGCTTTGGGCAGATTTTATTCCTCCTAGGAGGTCTATCATGGCATGGAAAGCGATCCATGGCGTTCTTACTACTTGGGACCTCATGGTGCATCGGGGATTCAAGCATCCTTCTAGATGTTACTTGTGCAAGGAAGGAGAGTTTGGAACACTTGTTTCTTACTTGTCCTATATCTTCTGTTGTGTTAAAAAAGATTCTTGCAGGTTTTGCCTTTGGAGGAAGAATGCGAGTGAACCAGTCACTCGTTGGATTCCTAATTCAGACCATCGGTATTGAGGGGAGCAAACAAATCATATCCTTGTGGAGGTTGGCAATTATATCATATGTATGGATCATTTGGCAGGAACAGAATAACATGATGGCTGATGGGTATAAGAATGATGGGCTTGATAATAGGGTAAGGATATCGAGAATTACAACAGCTTTGTTATCAATTATTTAAGAGGGTGGCAGGCTTGATCTCGGGGTGATGAGCAACACGGTGGAAGGCTTATGCACCCTGAAATTTTTTGGGATTGCTGGCTTCCCAAGGAAGGCCCCAAAGGTAACTACTATTCGTTGGTAGCCGCCAGCAGCTGGTTGGACAAAGGTAAATTTGGATGGTCATGCAAAGGGTGCTCCTGGTTGCATTTCTGGCGGAGGGTTGTACAGAAATTGTAGAGGATTTACCATGGGGGGTTTCTCTTGTGGATATGGACAAGGATTTGCATTTGAATCTGAGCTCGGGACTACTTTTTTAGCTATTAAAATTGCCTTTTAGAAAGGATGGACTCGGCTATGGCTAGAAACAGATTCTATGTATTTTGTTCATGCTTTTATTACACGCCAGCCTATCATTCCATGGAGGTGGCTTGCTCGATGGCGCAAAGCAAAGGATTTGGTACAGTAGATGACATTTCATATTTCACATATATTCAGGGAGGGAAACTCTACTGCGGACGCACTGTCTTCTGTTGGTGGAGCTTACTGCTGGTACAACAACTTCCCGGGGTCCATTGATGGGATTTTGTTTACTGATATGAATCAAGACTACTACAGATTTAGATAATCTTTTTTTATCTTCAAGCATCTTTTTGTAATCCTGTAACTTTTCTTTTTTATTCTAATAATATCATTATTGTCTTATAATGATAATAATTCTCAACTCCGCCTTCACATAACAAAATTTACCGCTTTTCTCTTTCCCAATGTTTGTGAGTAAATTTTTATTCAATAAAAAATTTTGATTAAAAATTATTTAAAATATAATAATAGATGTGTATTTTGAATCAGTCTATTTTTATTGATTTTATCATGATATATTGGATAGTATTATGATGATGTTTCTTTGTATGGATTTAACAAAATTTACCGATTTTCTCTTACCCAATTTTTGTGAGTAAATTTTTATTCAATAAAAAATTTTGATTAAAAATTATTTAAGATATAATAATATATGTGAATTTTGAATCAGTCTATTTTTATTGATTCTATCATGATATAGGATAGTATTAGGATGATGTTTTCTTTGTATGGATTCTAATGGTGTTATGTTATTGTTATATATATATATATATATATATATATATATATATATATATATATATATATATATAGCTTTGTGTTCAAATTATTAATAAAAATAATTTTATTATTCAAATAATAATTGGCAAAGACTTGTGTGAGACTTATACGGATAAAAAGTGATAATTTTTATAACAAAAAGTGATACTTGAACAATAAAAAATAATGCTTATTTATAAGATAAATGAAAGTGATAATATTTTATTGTAAAAATGATAATTTTTTTAAAAAAGTAGTGAAAATAATAATAATAACAACAACGTAGTATTAACTTTAAATAGAGATAAAATTTTCAAATCAAATAAGTATTCATTATATAAAATAATATATAAAAACCGTTTAAATTAATATTATGCATTTAATATCATATTGCAAGATAAGATTCATCACATCTTAAAGGTTATAGTATCAAATTTTAGAGTTTAATTGTTGTGCACCTGGTGTACCGATGCACTTCGACGATTTAAATCATTAGATTAAATTTTAATTAAATCTCTACCATTAAATAAATAATAAATAAATAACTACCCACAATATTTTTAATTTCACTTTTCTTTACATATTTTCTTACCCGACGCTTATTTTTGCAACACTAAATTTCCTTGCCCGATATGAATTTTCTTATTCGATACTTATTTTTGCAACATTGAATTTCCTTACCCGATGCTTATTTTTGCAACATTGAATTTTTTTGCAACATTAAATTCACGAATGAATATATATATCAATTAATATTATATATATATATGTATATATATATATATATATATATATCCTTACCTTATACTTATTTTCTTGGGAATATTGATAAATTTTGTATATATTCTTAAAAAAAAGTTTATTTCCTAATGAGAAAAATTCAAAGATTCTTTTTCATGTTACTTGTATTATTTCTTCCCAAATTAAATTATTAATATTTCTCATTTCCAGATTCAACATATATGAATTAAAATATTTCTTCTATCTATAGAAAAACTTTTGCCCCTTCGTCCTCCTTCAGCGTGGTCACGCTCTTTTTTTCCTCTCTCTATCCTCTGCCCCTCTCTCCATCCTCCGTCACGTCACCTGCACTATCATCGGCACAGCCCAAGGGTAAGCTTGGTCATTGTCCTCCTCTTTGTTGCCCCTATGCCGTCGTGCTCACCTGCACTATTATAGTTGATCGTTGTGCCCCTTCGCCGTTGCCCCTTCTCATGCACAAGAGTTTTACCATAGTCAGCCACATCATTTATTTTACTATTCAATTTTTTTTTATGCTTCCCTTTCAATCTTTATATAGAGGAAAATATGTCTTCTTGGAAAGGACTTAATATATATATATATATATATATATATATATATATATATATATATATATATATATATAGAATGTGTCTTCTTGTAGAAGACTTAATATATAATATTATATTGTGGCTTCTCCAATACACAACTATTATACATGTTTATATAGGTAGATATTTAGATATTAGAAATAATTAGATTATATATTAGATTAATCGAATATGATAAAAATTTTAACAAATTCAAAAGTTAATTATAAAAACAATAATAATGATAATCTTATATTTAGAATTATTATGTAAGCATGATAATTTTAATATTTCAATATAATATTATTTTAATTTATTATATTTTAATGCTCATTTACTAAGATTACTGACGTAAGTTTGTAAATTTATTTTTGCATAAAAAGTGGAGTAGTAAAATTCATTAGATAAAATCAAATCTATTGATTTGTTAATTGCCACCTATCATTTTTTTTCTTATTCTTTCTTAGATTTTCCATACGTATTTTCTATTATTTTCTCCCATATTAGGAGCATTTTGCGGTATCTTCTCACACATGCCACTATCTTATTTTTATATTAGTATAGATTAGATATATTATCTATTCAGTTATCTAAATTAATATCGTTGGTAGAGAAATTTTATTAATTCAAAGAAATATTATACGATCAATAATCTAATAATTTATGGAATTATTACTCATAGGTACAAAATATAACTTAATATTACTACTAGAAACATATTATAAATTATATTAATACCAGGTACAAAAGTATGTAATGTAAAGTATTAATTATCCTTTCATACATAACAAGTTGAATACATTATTTATAATTAATTAGGTAGAAATTCACTCTGAATACATGGTAAGATGTATTACTTCTCTGAATACATTCAGAGTTCTGAATATTACATTATTTATAATTAAATAGGTAGAAATTCACTCTGAATACATGGTAAGATGTATTACTTCTCTGACTACATTTAGAGTTCTGAATATTAAGTGTTAAAGCATTGCTGCAATTTCAATACAACTCTACTTTACGCACTCTGAATACATGCATTGAACGCATCACACATAATCTAAACGCCAAAAATTCTGAATACAAATTTAGTTTTCTCTGCATACAGATTATGATCTATAGAACATCATTATAAACAAAAATATAAAAATTCAATGCTTAGATAAACACAAACATTAACTCCAACAATCTATAAAACCAAAAAATCGATGGTCCAAATCTACGAACATGATTATTTTACACACTTTGAATACATGGTCAAATGTATTACTTCTCTGAATACATTCACAATTCTGAATATTAAATGTTAGAACATTAGTTAAATACAAATCTTTTTTACACACTCTGAACACATATGCACTGAACTCATCGCACAAAATCTAAACACTAAAGATTCTGAATACAAATGTAGTTTTCTCTGCATACATCTATAGAACAGCATTACAAGCAAAAAATAAATAAAATAAAATCAATGCTTAGATAAACACAAGCATTAACTCCTCAAACAATCTACAAAACCAAACAATCACCGTCCAAATCAACCAAATCTACATTAACTCCGCCCAAATTGATAATCGCGGTCCTCAAATCAACCGGTTACTTCCTCTTCCCCAAAACGGTGACGTATAACGATCGGCTCATCCCTTCACGCCGCGTCTGTTTTTGCCCTCGGTTCACCCTGCAACGGAATCCCTCCATATCGCCGGAAGTTTCGAAGAGTGGAGATTGAAATTGAACACAAGATTCTTAACCCTGTTTTTTAATGTTGACCATATTTTACGGATGGACTAATCTTCAACTTATTTTCTATTTTCATGGAGAAATTAGTGGGTAAATTAATTTCTTAATATAATTAAACTTATAATAGGGTTAAAAGTGGTATTTGATGTATTCAATTTGTAGTGATTAGTAATGTAATTTACATATTGTATCTAGTAGTAATATAAGTACATAAATTGTACCTATAAGTAATAGACGCATAATTTATTAATTAGAGAGATTATATACATAAGAAATATTTAATAAAGTTATATTAGTATTAAGAATATATAAATAGTTAATTGTATTATTTGATTTTTATTACTGATTATTATATCTATAAATAAATACATAGAAAGATTAAAAAGTTACAATAAAATATACAATTAAATATTTCAATAATGTGTAGATTGCGAATCCTTTAAATTATGCAATCATATATTCCTAAATTGTCTTAAACAATTCAAAATAATAACATAATTATAAATATATATATATATATATATATATATATATATATATATATATATATATATATATATATATATATATGAGAGATTTTTTAATAGTTATTAATTAATAGTTTTGCTGGAATTTTAAGTATACTTTTAAAATTCCTAAAATAATATTATTTTATTATTATTTAATTGATTGGTTCTCAAATTTGAATCAGTCACAATTTGTAATCAAACAAATTATTAATTTATCAAGTATTATGAGTATTATTTTATGGAGGTTTTCTTGTACTTTTTTTTGTCTGACATGTTTCTCACTAATTATCTTGTATAAATCGAGTTCAAGTTTGAATCCTAATTTTATAAAATTACTCTTTAATATATAAAAAATTATTCTTTAAAAAAATATCTTTTTTTAATTTAAAAGTGTAATAGTTTATATCTCTAAAGACTAATTTTTAATATATTAAAGACTAAAATGTGCAAGCATTTGAAGAGTAATTTTTCCATTTTGAAGAATAATAGTTTTTCACTCTAAAAAGTAAATTTTCATGTACAAAGAGTAATATGTAAAAATATGGTTCACATATGAACTCGATTCACAATTATATGCGCTATTTTTTTATACGTATTTTTTGTTAGTTTTGGTGGCCAACATCGTCCATGGAAGAGTACTTTTATGTTAGTAGAAATATAAATATTTTTTAATTACATAGGATAATATAACTTTTCTTTTCATGAAAACTCTTACCTAATAATTAATATTAAAATAAATTCATTAATTAGTAATATTTTAAAATTTAGTGATAAATAGGTCAAATAAAAATTTTATTTGAATTTTTTATCCATTAATAATAATATATGATAAAAGCAATATTTTAAAAAGAAGAAATTGTTATTAAATTTGAAAATTATTAGTCTTAGTATATTATATTGGTGATATAGATGTCAAATATAAGATCTTAAGAAGACGGATAATTTGATATAATTTTCATGTAAATTCGACTTAAAATAAAAAAAATATAATCATTTGAAATTTTGGGTAAACTTAAAAAAAAAATGAAAAAGAAACTATTTTGATTGGTTAACTAAATATTGCTACTATTGTTCACTCTATCTTTCAAGAGTACATCACACGCATCCATTTATAATTTGACTTGTGTATTTTTTATTATTATTCATTTGTAATATTTTTTTTCAACTTTCTATTTATAGTAGTAATTTTTTGCGGAAACTTTCTATTTATAACACTATTGTGTTATTATATATATATAGATATAGATAAAGTATATTTAATGATTGCTAAAGTATGTTTTTTTTTAAAAATATGATGAACGATACATTAAAGTTTAATTTTATGGTGTTATATTATGATTCATTATTGACATATTTTAGCTACGAATAAGTATACTTTACATATGTATTAATCATACTTTAGTAATGAGTTAACTCATATTTTAAAAAATTCGTCTTACAAGAGAGTGCCCCTATTTATTTATTTATATATATATTTATGTCTTTTTAACTTTTATTTATTATCTATTATTGATTTGTTTTTTAATATTTATGAAATATTAGATTTTTATAAATGACAAGTTCTTAATGTCTACGAACAAAAATATTTATATGTTTATGAACAAGTTACCTTATATGTTTGTGAACACGTTCACGAACTTTAACAAATAATCTTAGTTCGACCTCGAGTTCGATATATTTTTCTCGATGAATTCGAGCTCGGGCTCGAGTTTGATTACTCCTTAACAAACAATTCTCAATTCTAGTAGTGTTCGGCTCGATTAGTTCGATTCGATTCAATTACATCCCTACATTTGAACAAACTAAAATAAAAAAATATAAATCTTTACTTGAGATTGGAGGAGTAATTCGCTTGACACTCTCGTGCACCTAGGTGCACAAGAGTCCAATCCTATTAAATTTAGGTATTAATTTGTGTGAGGCCTACTCATGTAAAGTGTTATTTCCTCCGTCTCGGTCATAGATCCTCATTTGTTTTTTGCGCGTGGATTAATGAGTATTATTATTTTATGTTTTGTGTGTACTTTGTATTAATAGTGAGTGGTGGGCCATATGTGGGGTCCTTTTACTAAAAGGGAAAAATGTGAATCTTTGAATGAGACGTCCAATATTGTATAATGAAGCTCTGTTGATGAGATGGAGGGAGTATTTGATATTGATAAAATTTTATTATTAAAAGTAATAATATATTTTTTTAATGAAAGTGATGACTATCAAATTAAATTTTCATAAATAATTTGTAGAATAGAATAAAGGGCATTTAATTGATCCTCTTTATATATATATATATATATATATATATATATATATATATATATATATATATATATATATATATATTAAATTCACGTTAAATTGATGCGCTAATCTAGTTTGTTTTGCTGGTCATATCATATGGGATCAAGCCCTCGTAAAGCCTTTTATTATTATTATTTTTTATTACTCTTTCCATCCCATTAAAATATATGCGTTTTTCCATTTTATTATGTTTCAATACAAAGTCTGCATTTTCTTCTTTGGTAAAAAGAACTCACACAAATTAATTACTTCTATCTCTTTGAGTCCACCAATCACACTAATACACCTACCCACTTTACATTAAAATATCATTTCTCTCACCGCTATACACATTAAAATATTGTATCCCTTAAACTACAAAATATAAACGCCCACCTTTCAATGAGATGGAAGGAGTATTATTTTGATTTTTAACATAGATTTTTTAGAAAAAATAATTATTAAAACTAAGGGTAATTCTGGTTTAGTGGTGCACCCAAAATTCATAAGTTAAAATTGGGGGTAGTTTTTTTTTTCTTTTTTCTTAAAAATTAATTATATTATTTAATATAATGGTGAAGATAAAATTAAAAATTAACTCAATTGTTAAAATAGTCCAAATACACTAGAAGAACCTTAGTTAGACTCTAAAATTTACTATTGTTATTAAAAAATGAAAATATTCTTAATAAAAAGTAATGTATAATCAAGTAAAAATGATATCAACCTGGATTATTTTAAGTGGAATAAAAAGTAATAATATTCTTAATAAAAATAATATCTAATTAAAAAAAAGTAATGTTATCTAATTAAATAATTTCAAAAATAAATTATAGATCTAATATGAAAGTGATAAAATTTTTAATAAAAAGTGATATATAATCAAGTGAAAGTGGTATCCGTCCATTTGAATTATTTCAAAATTCGTCAAATGAATAAAAAGTGATAACAAAAGTAATGTATATCCAATTAAATTATTTTATGAACAATTTCTATGACGAATAAAAGTGATAACATATTTAATAAAAATGATGCGTAACTATTCATAAAAAAAGTGATAATAATTCAATTAAACTATTTCATCAACCATTCAAAAGAATAATAAAAGTTGATATTATTTTTAATAAAAGATAATACATGATCAAGTATAGGTGATATCCGTCCATTTGAATATTTGAAGATTCGTAGAAAGACTAAAAGTGATAGCATTTAAAATGAAAAGTGAACCAGTTCATTGATAAGTGATATCCGTTAAATTAACTATTTCAAACAATTCATATAAAAATAGAAAGTGATAGCATTTTTAATGAAATCTTATACTCAATAAACGTAAAGTGATAACTATTTATTGAACCATTTCATCCATTAATAGTTTATAAAATAAATAAACAATGATAATATTTTTAATAAAAAGTGATATCTTATCAAGAAAAAAATATTTATTTAATTGAATTCATTTATTAGAATAATATATTAAATTAAATTTCATATTTAATATTTATGTTTATATTTTAAGATAAATACTGGGGTGGAACAAGCTTTTTCTTTTAAATGTTAGGACCGAATTCTTTAATTGAAATTTGGGCTAAACTTTTTAAATTTTGGATCAATTTGTGAATTTGGGTTGCAACAAATAAAAGGAGAATATTGGGTCAACGACTCAACACTCAGTTTAGAGAGAGAAGAGAGCAATTTAGTTGATGCGGCGGTTGGAGAAGTTTTCCCAGATGCGAGAAGCGACTTCAGAGAGGAGGACCGGTCAATGAGCTCCGTCCAGGGCGGAGCTGGGCGAGGTCATGGCGGATGGAGTTGTTTAGGTTGGAATGAAGGCCCAGTAGGCAAGAATGGCGGCTGGGATGCGGATTGGGGATTGGAGATTGGAGATTGGGTTTTCCTACGAAGTAATTATAATGTTCCAAGCGTTTCTAGAGCGCCCTGACTACGTCGTAGTGGGCATTTGCAGCAACCCAGTCAATGGGGAAGCTAACCACCATTGATCTATGGTGCTTTCTCATACAAGAGGGATATGTTGAAGGCATCAAATTATTGGTGGGATCACAAATCAAAAGTTAGGAATTATTGGAATTAGAATGTTACAGTCACAACTAAGAAATACAAAGTTAATTTAATTAAGGGAGTGGTTTTAGAAGGATAAATCGAAAAGGAGAAAACCGCAACTCATTGATTCGTCAACTCAATCTGGAGCTCACTCAGATGGAGGGCCTGCTGCGGGCCGAGAAGAGGAGGGCCAAGGTGATAGAATCTGTGGCGAAATCGGGCCGTCGCTGGATGATCTTAACCATGCTCAGCTGTATTTGGTGAAGTAAAACATGGCGTTCAAGAAGAATCTGGATGCACGAGTGCAGGCTCACATGGTTAGGTTTCCTTTTCAACATCATCCTACTCGAAGAGAAAGAGGAGACAGCAATTAAGTAGGTACCACCCTTGCAATTTGCATTCTGCTGTGAATGCATTTGCCGTGTGATATTTTATTTTTAATTTTATGGAATCTCTTTATTTTATTTTATTTTATTTCATTTCATTTCGTATCTAATTTTTAGATTACTCTTTTTTTTTAATTATGTTACTCTTTAAAATGATTTAGGTTGTTATAAAAAAATTTGGATTATGGATTCTCTTTATTTTATTTTATTTTGTTTTGTCCTTTTTATTTTGTTTGGTAAATAATTTCTTAGATTACTGTTTTCTATTAATTAAATTACTCTTTACAATGACTCGGGTTACTATGAAAAAACTTTTTGGATTATTGATTTGTTTATGTTTTGTTCTATTTACCTACAAGATTTTTTTTGTATTAACTAGGTTACACTTTATAATGAATTGAGTTACTCTTTAAATTTTATTTTATTTTATTCTGTCAATAAATTTTTAGGTTACTCTTTTCTATTAATTAAGTTATTCTTTATAATGATTCAGGTTATTATCAAAAAGTTTTCCAGTTTGCACTCTATGGCACATGTATGAAGGTATGGAAGAGATTTTGACAGATTATTGATGGTAAAAATAAGCGTGTTTAGTGTCCAATTTAACACTGTTTTTATAGAAATTATTGTTATATATTAGCACAAGTGTCTTATATTTGATATATATGAGAAAAAGGTGCACTTGAGGTGTTTTACTGTATTTTAGGTGGAAAAGGGATTAAAAGTACAAAGTTGGAGAAAATGTGCAACTTGTTCAAGAATGCTGAAAAACGTACGTCCAATTTGTGTAATTTTTCTGTGTTTGTGTAGATCTCAAAACTAGAAGTGTGATATGTAGTTCGAAAGCCACAAAAGCGAGGGTTGTTTTGGCATAAATAACACCTCAATCGGAATCCAAACGAAAAATTTATGATCAAAGTGTTAACATCGCGCAAGCTATGCCGAACACAACGGTTGTGCCATTTTGCAGGACTTTTTACATATCCAAATGTTGAATTTTCTATGAGTTCTTTAAATGAATAGAAAGCCAAGGAAAAGAGGATTGCGTGAGCATAAGAATCACTTAAATCGGAGCTCGGATGTGGAAGTTATGCGCGAAATGGTGAGACTGTGCACTGCAGTTCGACTATCATTCGATCGGGATTTCCCGTTCGACCAAGTCCAGTCTGGTCGAACGGAGACACGCAGATATATTTTCGACGGGAATTTCAACCCCTGTGGGTGTATTTTCATGTTTTCCAAGAAAAGCTCATTCAAGGTCCATAAGGAGAGCTTACAAATATAAAAGGGGATGCATATCACATTATTATTCATTGGATTGGAGTGACCACAACACAATCATCCTACACCCCACTAGAGGGGATCACCCCCAACCAACATCCACATGCTTTCCTCCATCCATCTATCACTTTGAAGATTTATCTGTTGAATCAAGAGGAGAACCAAGAGGAGGATTCAAGACAGAGAATGATGCGACGACTCTCGCATCTAGGGTTTTATTCGTTTTCTAATTTATCTTATATTTTCAGACATGTGGGTAAAATCTATTAAACTCCTATGATTATTCTTCGCAACATCATGGGCTAGTACCATTTTGGTAGATCTAAGGTTTA
This sequence comes from Pogostemon cablin, assembly GCA_023678885.1. NCBI lineage: Eukaryota > Viridiplantae > Streptophyta > Magnoliopsida > Lamiales > Lamiaceae > Pogostemon > Pogostemon cablin. The sequence goes on along the minus strand of CM042952.1, from coordinate 13,167,810 downwards.
TGAAGGTTTTGTGAATTAATTAAACTCTCTTGTGTGTCCTCCGTACAACACTACTTGTGAATTTATTTTATATATAATTATGTTTTCTTAATCCATATTCACGGTTGTTTTATGCATATTCAATTGGTATATAGAGTCTGAATATATATCTTAGTTGTAGATTAAGTGCATTCACCGCTGAACATAATTCCATATTATGATTCTAAGTGAGGGGACTCCGAAACTTCATTAGAACTATCATATATGAATATTTATTAATTGAATTGAATTCGCGTTAGTAAGCAGGATAAAGAGGGTAATTTTATAGTATATATAAAGGGAGATCATATCGGGTTAGATTCAAGACGTGGAAAATAATTGATACAGATAATACCTAGAAAGGGGGGTGAAATTATATCTCTTACTCCAAGGTTATTCACACGTGTTACACGCATATTTACTTGTGTCTATGGAGTAGATTTGCATGGTTTAGTGATGCGTCCATAGTCCACAAGGCAAAGTCGGCATGCACTCGAGAGGGAAGTTAAATAGTAAAACTGGATTACCCTAGAGCTACCTATTCTCCTACTTGATCCACTTTCGTATTCTTCTAGTGCTATTTTATTTTATTTGTTATTTAATTTTAGTATTTTAGTTGATAATTAATTTCGCAACTCTTATTGCCTTTCGTCTTAATTAATTTAGATAATAATTAAATTGATAATACGCCGTCCTTTGGGTTCGATATTTAACTTGGTCGCTTGCTTAAGCTGCAACTTAATACTTGGGGATTATTTTTTCATGCAAAAAAATGCGCATCAAGTTCTTGACGCCGTTGCTGGGGACGACTGTTATTATTAGTTTATTATTTCTTGTTGATTAAGACTTTTATTTGTGATTATTTATTTCTATATAACCTTGAATTTTTCTTAAGTACTTGTGCACTAGGAAAAGGAGAGAAAGAAAAGGAAGAATAACACACAGTGCTAAACATGGCCGAAGCAAGACAGAATCCGAATAATGTTGCCATACGTGAAATTTTCACGAAGTATGGGATTGGCAACATGGGGTTGATAGGAGCAAGGGGGGAAGATGATGATTTTGAGATACATCCCGCTCTTATTAATATGGTAGAGAAGAATCCCTTTTTTGGAGGTTGCTTTGAAGATCCATATCAGCATCTCCGGAGATTTCTTGGTTATGCAAATACTCAGAAAGGTGCTGGAGCTAATGATAATGCTAGACGAATCACTCTATTCAAGTTCTCTTTGATTGAAGGAGCGGAAGCTTGGTATGAGACTCTTGATGCCACAGATTGCACTACATGGGACCAACTGCAGTAGAAGTTCTTAGAGAGATACATGTCACCCTCGAGGATCTTAAGAATAAAGCAAGACATCACCCAATTTATTATGAATCAGGGAGAGGTTTAAAGACGTGTTCATGAGGTGTGGGATAGTTTTAAAGACGTGTTCAGGAGGTGTCCACAGCATGAGATGTCTAAGGCTCATTACATAAGCATCTTTTACTATGAATTGGATTGTGAGTCGCGTATTTTTATTGATGCATCGTCAAGTGGAGCGTTGTTATCTAAAACAGCACTTGAAGCAGAAAAGTTATTTGAAGACATCTTTATGAATTCATGTGACTGGCCTACGAAAAGAATAAGAGGATCTTATGTGTTGGGGAAGATAGAGCAGGTGGAACATCAAGTGGTGAGCGGAATAGGGATGATGAGATCATCTCTAGTATGAAGCAGCAAGAAGTAAAGAGTGTTGAAGATACATTCAATCGATACATGGCTGAGAATGATGCTAGGGTTGACCCCGTCAAGCGAGTATAAATGCTTATCATGCAGATTTATCTAAGCAGTTGAAGGACCTTACCTTTATAATGGGTCAGATGGTCGGAAACGTGAATCAATTGACACAAACGTTAGAGAAAAGAATGTTCTCATCTCAAGGCATACTGAACCCGAAAGAGTACCATGCCTTCACATTGAGGTCCGAGACGCAGTACGATGGTCCGATGAAGCCCGGTGAATGAAAACGAAGTAGATAGGACTCTCGTTCGACAAAGCTTAGGCCGTTCGACCAGAACTCATGGTCGAACGAGCTTCGAAAAAATAGAATTACGATGCTCTATTCTCTACCCCGATGTTCGACCAAAACACCACCGTTCGACCAGATCACTTTGGTCGAACCATGGTCGAACAGGCACCTGTGGAGAAGAAGGATCGTATTCAGTTTACAGGGTCTCCGTTCGACCAGACTCATCCCATTCGACCAGAATATTCTATTCAAACTATGGTCAAACTAGCAGTGGACAAACTGAACCCGACTTTAGAGTTATTGTTCGACAACACTCATTTTGTTTGACCATACCATTCTGGTCGAACAGTGGTTGAACAACTCAACTTACCTCCTGTTTTGATATCGAATGCTACACCTATTGTTCAGAACACTCTAGAGCCATCACAAGAGCAGAATACTGAGCTAATAGTGGAGAAAAATTGAGAAAGAGAAAAGAAGTTGATAGACGAGAAGCTTAGACTACAGATGGATAACGAAGATGTGATTTTCTCTCATGATCAAGCAATGAAGATGCCCATAGAGACTCAATCATGTGAGAGCATAGATATGATTTCTAACTTGTTTAATCTTGATTTTTCTAATAAAGATGATTCTGAATTTGAGTGGAAGATTGACAAGAAGGTGTCTAGACAGTCATGGGAGGAAGATAATTCTAAGGATCATATACTTGTGATCAAGAAAGGTGAGGTGTTGAGTGTAGACAAGAAGAGGGAAAGAAAGTATTTGAAGGTGAGGATGCGAGAATACCGTCCTTCTATTTTGTAGTTCTAAAAATGATAAACCGTCGTGACTCTCCGACGTTAAATATGAGCACCTGTTGGGGGCTTGTCCTTTCCGTTATATTGTTTTATTATTTCTTTCGTGTGAGTGAGGACTTATTATATTTAAGGTGCTCACATTTTGGCAATTACATCTCTTTTCAAACTTAGTTTCGACTTACGTTTTTACTAAGTTTGGGGGAGTGTAATGTACTTACCTCGTCTTATGAGCACCAAGGGTATAATTTTTCCTTTTGTTGGTTGTTTGTTTGTTAGGATGTTGATTTTTTACGGTATATTAATATTTTAATCGGTGTTGGTATGTCGATTTTTTTTCAACTTACCTAATGTTTAGTGTGTTGTGTTAGTGTGTCTAGTATGTGGAGCCGATTAGATAGTCAATTGAGTCTTTCTTATAGTTCTCCTATTTTATTATTATGAATCTGTGATGATGAGGTGTGCTTGAGCTTTGATGATAGAAACAGGTAAATTGAGGCTTTGACCTGATCGAGTTGAACAACTCGAGGAGCTCGTGCATACGTTGAAGAAAAATCAGGTGCCCTCGTTTTCTTATTCTATTTTTTTATGTGTGCTTTAAATTCATGAAGTAGAAGGATTGAGTTTATATTTTTGGTGATCCATGTGAGCTTATATTGTTTAAATTGTTCCTGAAATTCATATGCTTTTGAAATTGATGAAGGAAGGGTACTTGAATTATATTGTGATATGATGATCTATGTGTACTTGTGGGATAATGCTTACCATGAAAAGTGCGCTGTTACGTGTTAAAAACTCATGTGAGATTTTGAGTCTCGTTGATCGTGTACATATTCGCATGATAATTCTTTTCTGGTGAGTATCGTTTTTGTGTGTGTATTCTAGAACTTGTCATTTGTCTTACTTGAAATTACATTTGTGTTAGATGATGGGGGATGATTTTTGGCCATCCTTGAATTTATGAGTCACTTAGCCAAATAAATTCCTACCAAATGATATTTATCCGTAGTTAATCCCGTTGAGCCTAAAAAACTTAATCTTTGGCAGCCTACGAGAAATAGTCACTTTGAGCATTTGAATTTTTTAGCCTTGATTGCCCTATCTAGTGGAGAATTAATGACTTTTCAAAGTATGTTGATGGAATTTTATAACAGTTTGGGAGTTTATGAAATTGGTGTTGAAGTAGTGATTGTGCTTGAAATTGCATCTAAGGAGAATCATGGAGTAGGACTTAAATCTAGTACTTCATTGAACTAAACACCCTAGGGTAGTGCTTAAATCTAGTACTCTATGGAGGATGCGCGAGGTAGTGCCGAAACTGGTACCTCGAGAGGAAAAAGAAGGAGAAAAGAAATAAGAAAAGAAAGAAATGTTATGCTTGAAGGTGAAGAAGGAATGAAAAGTGTTTGCATTGTAAAGAAAGAGAGGATGAAAATTGAAGTGATCAATCAGCTTTAGTTCTCCACTATTTGAGTCACATTGTCTATATACTTCCTACATTAACTAAAGAGCCAACATTACATCCAAAAGAAAAGTCTTTTTTGATCTCATTGTCAAATCATATTTTTTGTGGTGGAGAGTTTGAGATATTTGGTAAGCTTATGGTTACGCATGCACTTGAATTGAATTTGAACGTAAACACTATAACCCATAAGTGTACATATTTTACACTTGAGTGCGAGTGATATATACTTCCCATGAGAACATGTCAATGGAGTATTTGAATTGGTGGTGTGATGCGCGTTTTCTTTGCACGCAAAATTAATCCCCAAGCATTTGATATGGTACTCTAATCTGATATGATCTCCCTTTATAGGTACTATAAAATTATCTTCTTTATCCTACTTAATAACCCGAATTCAATTCAATTAATAAGTATTCATATATGATAGTTCTAATGAAGCTTCGGAGTCCCCTCACTTAGAATCATAACATGAAATCTTGTTCAGCGGTGAACGCACTCAATCTACAACTAAGATATATATTCAGACACTATATACCAATTGAAGATGCACAAAACGACCGTGAATATGGATTAAGAAAGCACAATCATATATAAAATAAATCCACAAGTAGTGTTGTACGGAGTTTACACACGAAATTTCAATTAATTCGTAAAAACCTTCACAACCCTAGTTCTACCAAAAAGACTCTAGCCCATGATGTTATGAAGAACAATCATGGGTGTTGGATAGATCTTACCCAGATGTTTGGAAAATAACAAGATAAATTAGGAAACGAAATAAACCCTTAAAGCGGGAGTCGTCTCGTCCTTCTCCGTCTTGAATCCTCCTCTTGATTCCACAAATGAATCTTCAAAGTGATGGATGGATGGAGGAAAGGATGTGGATGATGGTTGGGGGTGATCCCCCCCTGTGGGGGTGTAGGATGGATGTGGCTCTCTCCAATACAATCTAATCTCTATTATAATGAATAATGATGTGATCTACATCCCCTTTTATACTTGTGAGCTCTCCTTATACAATCTAATCTCTATTCTAATGAATAATGATAGATGGACTTTTTCTTGGAAAATACGAAAATACATGCAATGGGATGTAAAACACGCGACACATACTGAGTGTAAAAACACGCACAAATTCGGAAATTCTCACTGACAGCTGCGTGACTTCACGATTTTGAGCATAACTTCCTCTTCAAAACTCCGATTTGAGTGATTCTTGTGCTCACGTGATCCTCTCTTCCTTAGTTTTTTATCCATATAATGAACTCTCCAAAAACACGAAATTTGAATGTATAAAAAGTCATGAAAAGTGGCACATCCGTTCTGTTCGGCACAACTTGCGCTACGTCACCACTTTGATCATAACTTTCTCGTTTGGAATCTGATTGAAGTGTTCTTTATGCCAAAACGATCCTCTTTTCAGTGGCTTTCCAACCATATATCATACTTCTTGTTCAGAGCTCCACATGAATACAGAAAAACTGCACAAGTTGGATATGCATTTTTCAACATTCATTGCACAAATTACACCTTTTCTCCAACTTTGCACTTTTGATCACTTTTTCCACCTAAAACACAATAAAATACCTCAAGTGCACAATTTTCTCACATATATTGAATATAAGACCCTTGTGCTAATATATGACAACAATATCAATCAAAAAGGTATTCAATTGGACACTAAAACATCTAATTTCCACTCTCATCATGGTGATTGTCTTATTTTGTATACTATGTATTGATTATTACATGTAATGAGATTTGCATGACCTAAGTTGAGGACAATTGTATTTTGAATGGGTATTTATCTTAGTCCTTGTTCCACTGCTAATTTTCTTACTCTCTTTCTCTTTATTTTTATTTTGTTGCCTCGGGACGAGCAACGGGTAAGTTGGGGGATTGATGAGAGTGAAAATAAGCATGTTTAGTGTCCAATTTAACACCTTTTTTATAGAAATTGTTGTTATATATTAGCATAAGTGTCTTATATTTGATATATGTGAGAAAAATATATACTTGAGGTGTTTTATTGTGTTTTAGGTGGAAAAATGATAAAAAATACAAAGTTGGAAAAAAGGTGCAACTTGTGCAAGAATGCTGAAAAACGTAAGTCCAACTATTTTCTGTATTTGTGTTGAGATCTGAACTAGAAGTAAAATATATGGTTGGAAAGCCACAGAAGAGTGGGTATTTTTGGCGTAAAGAACACCTCAATCAGAATCCAAACGAGAAAGTTATGATCAAAGTGGTAACGTCGGACAAGCTGTGCCGAACAGAACAGCTGTGCCACTTTGCAAGACTTGTTACACATTTAAATGTTAGATTTTCTGTGAGTTCTTTATATAGATAGGAAGTCAAGAAAAAGAGGATCGAGTGAGCGTAAGAATCACAAAAATCGAAGCTCGATTGTGAAAGTTATGCACGAAACGGTGAGACTGCACACTGCAATTCGACCATTATTCGACCGGGAGGTCCCGTTCGACCAAGTCCAATCTGGTCGAACGGATAAACGCAGATCCATTTTCGATGGGAATTTCAACTCCTGTGCGTGTATTTTCGTGTTTTCCAATAAAAATATCATCCAAGGTCCATAAGGAGAGCTTACAAGTATAAAAGGGGATGTAGATCACTTCATTATTTATTGGATTGAAGAGACCACAACACAATCATCCTACACCCTACAAGGGGGATCACCCCCAACCAACATCCACATCCACATCGTTTCCTCCATCCATCCATCACTTTGAAGATTCGTCTGTGGAATCAAGAGGAAAACCAAGAGGAGGATTCAAGACGGAGAAGGACGCGATGACTCCCGCATCTAGGGTTTTATTCGTTTCCTAATCTATCTTGTATTTTTCAGACATATGGGTAAGATCCAACCCCCATGATTGTTCTTCGCAACATCATGGGCTAGAACCGTTTCGGTAGATCTAGGATTTATGAAGATTTTATGAATTAATTAAACTCTCTTATGTGTCCTCCGTACAAAACTACTTGTGGATTTATTTTATATATGATTATGCTTTCTTAATCCATATTCACGGTCATTTTGTTCATCTTCAATTGGTATATAGAGTCTGAATATATATCTTAGTTGTAGATTAAGTGCGTTCACCGCTGAACAGTATTCCATGTTATGTTTCTAAGTGAGGGGACTCTGAAATTTCATTAGAACTATCATATACGAATATTTATTAATTGAATTGAATTTGGGTTAGTAAGTAGGATAAAGAGGGTAATTTTATAGTACATATAAAGAGAGATCATATCGAGTTAGATTCAAGACATGGAAAATAATTGATACTGATAGTACATAAAAAGGGGGGTAAAATTATATCTCTTGTTTCAAGGTTATTCACACGTGTTACACACATATTTACTTGTGTCTATAGAGTAGATTTGCATTGTTTAGTGATGCGTCCATAGTCCACAAGGCAGAATCGGCCTGCACTTGAGAGGGAAGTTAAGTAGTAAAACTGGATCATCCTAGAGCTACCTATTCTCCTACTTGATCCACTTTCGTATTCTTCTAGTGCTATTTTATTTTATTTGTTATTTAATTTTAGTTGATAATTAATTTCACAACTCTTATTGCCTTTCGTCTTAATTAATTTAGATAATAATTAAATTGATAAAATACCGTCCTTTGGGTTTGATATTTAAATTGCCGATTGCTTAAGCTGCAACTGATATCCTTAATACTTGGGGATTAATTTTGTGTGCAAAGAAAACGCGCATCAATTATGTCCACCAAGAATCCACTCGAACAGGGATATTAATATGCTTTAAGCTGTTTTTTTAATCACAATGAAGAATGCTTTCTTAGTCGTGGCTCATCTTTGAAGGCCAACTTGGATGCATTAATTTTGGAACTCATCTCTGGGGCAGAGAACCATGAATAAGGTTGGGTCAATTCATAGTACTAGAAAAATAGAAAATAAAGTAAGTGAAGTGAATCTTGTAAGTGATCAACTGTATTTTTTGAGTGATTGGATTTATTAGTGAATGTAAAAATGCTATTGACTACTGCTTGTTATTTTATTCTAACATAGCATCTTCCCTTAGGCAAAAGAATTGTAGAAATATGAAACAAAAGATCACCTCACCACCAAAAACATGTAGAAATTGTTCATCTTCACTGAAACAAAAGATTTAATGGTACAATTCATATCTTAGTATTAGATATCAAAATTTTAGAAGTAGCTCAAATACTTATAAGAATATTGTTATAGTCACAATACACTTTCTTCTCCCTAAGAAGCTTATTCAATATCCCAATTACATCTACAACGTGAATTAATCAGTTTTCAGTGATTGCATCAAATCCACATAGCCATCAAATAACTTATGTATGAAAGACAAGCACAAGTAAATACATGGTGGGCAATATCAATCCATATAGCCTCCAAATATATGGTGGTCATTAGATACTCAAAAGGTTTTAACACCCCAAAATTTCCCTCTTAACTCTTCTCTCCTTTGGCAACTCACAAACAAATCCTATAAAAATTACAATACATGAATTAACCAATGCACAACTCAAAGATCCATTTTGACTTATGTTCATCACGTAAGAACCAAAACAATGACTTTGAGATGGATTCAGAGAAAACTAGTTTTAAGATTTTGCTGTCTCCATTGTTGGCTCTAGGACACATCTTCACTTACCTTGAATTAGCCAATAGTATCCTTAACAAGCAAAAATTTGCATGTTCTTGTGCACCACTGCCATCAATTTCTTCCACACTATCTCACCACCAAGAATCTCCCATGGGATCTCATTCCCACCCTCATCAAAACCTTTCAAATAGCAGAATCCAGCTTCTCATGCACCATCGCAGATCTAAACCCTCACCTGGTTATCTAAGACGTGATCCAACCATGGGCGACCATGATCGCTTCATCTCGAGGGATCTCCAGCCGTCCGCCGCTAGATTTTCGCACGCAATCACCGCTGTCCTCGCTGAAACCGAACAACCTGGTTGCTCATGGAAGATTCTTGAACACCAGAAGTTGTAGAGTTCAGAACTACAAGAGGTTATCTTCCTATTGACTTATGGGAATGAACATTTGGGCAATTACCTTGAGAATTGTCCCTCTTCAAAGAATAAACACTTATAAATTTTGATAGGAAAAGAAAGCGATCAATATTTGGGGAAAAGGAAGAAGGAGGGTGATGAGAGAGAATGAGAAGGGTTCAGTAGCGAGTAATTATAGAGGAAGAGAAGAAACCATTTTTACTATCAGGATCCGGTTGTACCAAATATTTGGTAGGACCCGTTGTACTGTAGTCATTCTCATATTTTAAAATATTTATAATTCAATGAATAGATTTTATACTAAAAGCACTAGAAAAAATTAAAAATAATGGAAAAGCAAGGGGAGGGGAGGGGATATGGGATTATGAGGTTTAAATTATATTTGGGGATGAGAAGCGCTCTTTTAAGAAACTAACAGGTTTGATTAGGATTCGTCTTACGTTATGAGATTAATGAGACGGTCTCACACAAGACTTACCCTAGAATAAATATTTATTGAAAATATCTTAAAAATAAAGTAATAGATAATCATGTAAAAAGTGAAAGATAATGTTGGTTTATAGGTACACCAATCAATCACTATTATAATGAATATGGAAATAGAAAGGAGAATTACTAACTTTTCTTACGTATTTTGATCTTGGATCTTGGATCTTGAACGTCTCTGGCTGATGGTGAAGTCGAGTCGAGTATAACTCTTCCTGCAAGAAGAAACAAGCCCTGGTAGTGCTCCGGTCTTGGCGGATCTTCCCCAAAGGTGAAACGACTTCTCATTTCTGGCGAAGCAGCACTGCTATTGCAGGAACTCTGGCGAACTAAGAAAGATAGAGAACTGGATCGTCTAGACTATGCACTAAGGAAGTGTATGCAGAGGTGCTCGTTTGAGGTGTTTGGTGTTTCTAGTATGTTCTGAATGAATGCAGAATGACCCTATTTATAGGTTCCAGAGACCGCTCTCATATGGTAGGATTGTTAATTTAATTAGTGATTGTGATCACTACCATATTTGATCAATTTACCATATTTGATCAATTCCACATGTGAGACTAATTTCACTCACTTTAATTATTATTTAATTGGTGATTAATTTATTTATTAATCCTTACTAACCAATTAAATTCCCCAACAATCCCCCATATGAGTGGAATTCGGCGCCTATAAAATGCAGACACACAATTCAGTCCTCGTGAAATATTAATGTATCTGGATAGGTAGCTAGGGAATTTGAACCTTCCATAGTCCAACATTGTCGAGTATACCGGTAGCTTAGTAGACATGATGTCTTAGAACTACTCCTCCTTAGCGTATACTGAGACAACAGTGCTAATACATCAATATCACGCATTCTCCTTGTTCTCACGTTTTGATCCATTTCGGCCATGGACCCCCTTTGGATTCATGTGTTTTTCTTTGAAGTGGCCACTCACTTCACACTTACATAGGTGATCTTCTATCTTGAGTATCCCATTATACTCAACCTGTCACATCCTGAAATTTTATCTATTTAAAATACTTTAATTTATAAAAGAAAAAGATATTATATTTTAACGGAAGCTTAAAGGAAATAAAATTTAGCAATCCAAATTAATAATTTTGGGAAAAGGAAAAGATCAAACTTGGCTATAATAAAATTCAATTTAATTTCAAGATAAGTGCTTACAAATCATAAGCCTTGCAAGTTTGGATAAAAGTATCAAGATCTTAAATGAATAAATAGAGCTAAGCATCCTCCTGTCCTACCACGCCTCCGTTGAGCTACTCTGAAAATGTTAAGATAATTGGGGTGAGCAAAAGCACAGGCTCAGTGGAGAAACATACTTGCCATAATTAAATACCACATGCAACATCAATTGAGTAACATAAATCATGTAGATGTAAATGTACTGAATAAGATTTCTCAATTATTCAAGTAGTAATTGCCTTGTTTATAAAGGTTAGGAGACCTATATGTACATGCATGAACTCAAAGATACCGCAGCTGGTGTTCTATCTCATGAACTTCTCGTAGCCTATACATAATGAAATATAAGTGTGACTATAGATTGCTATGCAACATGTTGCCTAAAGTGAAATAATTATGCGGCTAACTAAACAGTTACACACCAACCTACTATAATATCAAAATAAAATAGCTTCATAATTAGATAGGGAAAATAGGAGATAATGTTTAGATAATTCTATGAATACTGAAATTATATATACGTGTACTGATGTAAAAAAAAGCTTAATTCTAATCTGCTAAAATACCCAGATAGTTAATAAACTAAAGTGAAATAAATATAAAATAATCAGATAATTATCTACATAATACATATACAAAAATGATGTAATTATATATGAAAAGCTGAGTAATCAAATAATATTACGAGCTAATGGCTACAATAATATTCTGCATCATGAAAACTACAATTCCAAATCTGATTTAATAATTAATAAATATATCTTGTTAGATAGTTTAGATGAAATAAATAAAATAATAATAATATACTTATCAGTATAAATTTACATACTAAAAATATATTATATAACCACGTTAAATAAATTAATACACGCTATCACTAAAACATATATGGAAATAAACTAATTAAATAGGTAAATCATAAAATAAGTTAATTAAAGAAAACTACGTATATACTGAAATCTTAAGATAAAATTCGTTAAATAAATATGTATATATGGTAATAGTTTACAAAAATCTAGGACATAGTTTAATTAAATAATAATAATAATTAGATGGATGGAATGATGAAGTACGTGGACCCAAATACTCGATTTAGAACATATATTTATAATATGAAGAAATAAGATAAAGGCATTGCTAACGTGTTTTAATATATCCAGACATATGGAAATGTATGTATTCTGACACATATAATATCGGTGTGGTTCAGCTAGTGGGATGATGGCCAATCCAGATTAATAACAAGTTGAGTTCAAATCAGAGTGTGAATGAAATTCGAGAACAATTAATGGCCTTCGCAGTGACTGAAACTAAATTGCCAATATATGATATTTTGAATCTAAAAAAGTTTCAAGAGACTTAGAAAAGAATACACAGAATTCATAGTAGCGTATGATTGAAAGGGAGTGAAATGGCAGCCTTGAGAAGGAAAGGAATAACCACGTTTGTCAAACCCGGAGCATCCAATCTTTTCTCCTTCTATACCTTAAAGAGTTTATGTAGGAGTTGTTTCTTTTTGCTAGGAGATAATGAGAACATGAGAAGAATTTAATCTCATGTTATGTGAAGAGAATGGGGACGTGGAAGTTGAGATATGTACATGGTCAGTGAGAAACTTACGTTGTGAGAAGTGAAGTAGAGTTTGAGAAATGTATGGAGATATAAATCAAATTTAAAACTTAATAATAGATAAATAATAAATACAAATAGTTTATGATATATAATCGTTATGCAGTGAAATACCCAACGATTTCTATTATTGAGAATGTAATTTGAAATCTCAAAATTTAATAGAAACAATACTAATAACAATATCCTAGTAATACGAGTAATTAGATAATGAATTTGGAAAATTATATCTCTTTACTCGTTCTTCAACAATTATAATACAATAATGTCTAAATATATATCAATTAGGTAAATCATATGAAATTACAATATTTAAAATATTGATAAGAAAATATTACATTAATATATGTAATGTTATTGTGATGATATGTGATTTGGTAATATATAAATATAACTGAAAGAAAAGATATCTTTATATCTTTATAATAAAACACGTCACTAATACGAACATAATTTTAATTATCTCTTAAATGTATATTACATTAATGTGGCTCCAAGGATCAAACAAAAAAGACAACATGATTAAATAGTGCATTAAGGGAGCAAAAAAAATTGGCTTAAATAATGGAACCCGACTGTATGATTAGCCAAGTGCGTGGACCGTAACTAGCGATGGACTGTGGAGTGGAGCAAAATGGAAAGGGTTGATGTCGGGCTTCGTGATCAGCAACGGGCTTATAATGTCTAGGAGGTATGCCGCGCCGGAGTGTGTAGCCCTACTCCCCCTTTGTTAGCAGACTACACAAACACCATGCAGTCGAGCCCAACTCTAAAGCCGAAGGAGAGCTCAAAACAAGCTGCTAAAAATAAGATCTAAAGATGATCCAATGATTGGTCGTTAATAGTCCGGGCGACCAAGCAACAAAATATCGAATCCAAGGGAATTTAGCATTATGGCCTTTAGGTATAGTATCGTGATTAGTTAGGGACGATCGAATAAGAGGGATAAGAAACGAAAGAAAATAAAATGCATGGAAAAATAAATCTAATTACAATATTTTTGGATTTTCAATGACATAGTAGTTTTCATGATGCACTCATATAATCAATCATCCAATATCTTTAATTTTTTTCCATTATTAAGCAAATCATGGTAAGGGCGATCACGATTTCCACCTATCCCCAATGACCATGGTGAATAGGATGTAGGCCCCCCTTACAAAGACCCCAAAATAGCATATAAGATCGAAACTAAAGTGAACACCTCTCAATAGGTACTAGTTACACGTACGAGTTCCCTAAAAGACACTAAATCATAGGTATTATTCCCTTTCTAGGTACTATAAATTCACTAAGGTTGGGTTTCCCTCACTAGATTATCTGACCTCTCGATCTAACCTCTCTAGTGTCTATTTACGTTGTTCTAAGCATAAAGACTCCTTGGCTAGGCTCCCCTTATATTAAACCCTCATGTAATCATCATCAAACTACGCAATATTATTAAAGATAAATGAAAATAAAGAAAAGGGAACAAAGGATAAAGATGATGTTGTGGGGATGGCAACGCCAAAGAGAACCAAACAGACGACTTATAAAAGAAAGCCCTTACAAAGAGCCTTTACAGAAATAGAGCTAAACTAAAAATAAGTTTTATTTTTCTTTGAGAGTTTGCTCCAATCTTGTTTACTAGCAGCATCCCAAATATCCGGAGGTTCACTCTGTTGCTTTGCTGTTTGGGAACGTGTGACCAGTTTAGAAGCCGGCTTATAAGTAATGCCTTTCTTTCTAGTTTTTCCTCTTAATTTCAGATTACTATTTTCAAGCGTAGGAAAATCAACCTCACAGTGAGCCACTGTTTTGTTCTAGTCATCAGGTGATTTCTTGGCCTCATCATTATTATCAGACTCCTTGGAGGGAGTTGTGGAATCAATGGGTCCCATAGTCCCATCTACATTTGTTGAATCACTCACAATGGTGGCATCAGATTCAACATAAACCCTCATATAATAAATGGAAAAAACTCACATATGATAATAATGCAAAGCGACTAAGGGCAAAGCAACTACAAGACATGTCGATACACAATATACAACCTAATCACTATGCACTAATACCAAAGACATAAATCGCATATTACTACAAGCATGCGAATTTCATAAATAAAACCTAATCAAAGCCGAAAATTCAATCAAGACATTTTCATAATTTAATCAATAATCATGTCTTCAATCAACCACCAAAACATAGAAAATAAAAAGATAATAAGTAGGATTAGATTACACCTTAATGAAGTTTTTATATCCATGAGGATCATTCTTTCCTTGGTGTCCCCGCCTTCTTGGAAAACAAACAAAATCCTAATTTAGAAAAACATTTAAAGAAATGGATACCTTTCCCAAAGAGGGAGGAATCTCAACTAGTGGAGATATCTCTTTCAAGAGCTCCCCAAATTCTAATCTAAATATGGAGTGAATTGACTTGAATGGAGAATTGTTGTTGATGGCTTTCATATGAGAGGGTATTTATAGTAGTGGGGTATGAGGAGTGTTGATATGTTTATTCAATGTGGGATACTTTAGTTCAAGGGCCAAAATAGGAAAATTAGACATTAAAAATTGGCTGGCAGAAACTGACACAAAAATTCGCTCAATTTTTTGTGCAGGGGTCGAATTTTTGAGACAACACCCCGCGCAGCTTCACTGTTTTGGCTCGTTCTTACTCGTTTCAACTCCGAATTGAGTCCCGTTTTCTCCCACATCTTCCTCTTTACTTGTAGAATCTATTTGTATCTCATAATCACCAATTTTCGGCAAAAAGTATAAAAATACCTTTCTCCAAGTAATTAAGCAATTAATTGTATCTTTCATAAAAAACATGCTTAACTATTGAATTAAAGACACATAAATCCAAGTAAATTCATGCAATTAAACCCATAATTTTAGGTGGATTTTATGCTGATCAAACCCCCCAAACGTAAAGTATTGCTCGTCCCCGAGCAATGAAAGAAAAGAAAGAACGAGGAGGAAAATTCACCTATAATTCAATCAAGATATCAATGAGATTGAGTCATTTTAAAACCATTTCAATTCAATCAAAACAAGTGACAAGACATCAATTCAAATGTATACAAGTTAAATTTAGGAAATATGCAATCAAGTGAGACCTTCATACTCCTCTCTAGATTTTGCATTACTCTCACACTCAAAAGAAGTGTACGGGAGAAGTGTATAATCTCAAAAATCGATTCAAATGCATGACATTACCATATGCTTGCCAAAAGTCTACGCTCTTTACCACTTGTATGTGTGTTAATCCTTGAATCAAAAAGGTCTTTATATGGGGTTGTGATGTAGGCTCTTTGGTCTTGGATAGGAAAATATTTAGGAAAAGTAAGCTCATGATTAGTAAAGAATTTAAGTTGACGTCTCAACTCTTATCCTCTCTTTATCTTCTTTTTTAATCTCAAGCAAAATGTAATCTTCCATCCGACACATTAACAAACCTTTTTTTCTTCTTTTCGACATTTGAGTTTCTTCTCTCTTTTTCTCAAGGGCTCTCTTTTCATTTTTCTAGTAGAGCTCCTTTATGCTTCTTTCATACAAGCTTCACTCAATTTCTTTTCACACAACCTCCATTTTTTTTTCATCTTTTCTCCCTCTTTTCTTGCACTTTCACCATTTCTCTCTTTTCAAACTCTCTTGTAATAAAGCTCAATTCAACCACTTCATCCCCATTAATCCTCTACTAATCGATAAAGGTTATTAGGATATAAAATATGGATAAAAATGGCTAAATTTATAGATTTCCAAAGAAATAAGGATAATAAGCTCAAAGGGGCAAACTACAAAATAATTTCATTTGGTAGGATTAATTTGGCTAAGTGACTTGTCAACAGTATGGCCTTAAATCATTTCCAACAATCTTCACACACGTGTAGTTTCAAGAAGATACAATGGCAAGTTCTAGAATGCACACAAAAGAATGATGCACACACAAAAAAAGGAAAAACTATTTGATTTAATGATTTTAAGGCTCAAAAAGCTCACGGGCTTGTAGTAGTGAAAGAAATACAAAACAAGCATAAACCATAACTCAACAAGTACACAAGTAAAAATCCTTCTCGTCACAAGTTTCAACTAAACATTATAGTCTCAAAATTTCTCACAATTAAGCTCAAGAGAGCCAAGAAAGATTTTCTCCTTATTGAAAACAAGATAAATCAAGAAAATCACGAAAAAAACCGAAAACAACAAAAAAAGAGAAAATATGTGCCAAAGAAAAGAGTAAGGACTTAAACGTGCGATGGTGCAATATGCTCAAGTAGGAGTTCATGGATGCAATTTTATAATTCAAACCGTAGAAAAGTCAAGTAACAAAGACGACATACCCCCCAGCTTAAATCTCAAGCGATGAAGAGCTTATTGAGGTTAAGGAAGACAAGGTAGAAGAAAGTTTAGAGGAGGAAAGTTTAAGCAAAGATGAAGAATCAAAAGAGGTGTATGGATTTGATGAAGAGGAATAAATTCTAGAAGCACTTGTTGAGGAGTTCGAGAGTGAAATGAGAATTTTTAAACTTTTAACTCTTCAAGTTGCATTGAATTTCAAAATATTGTTTATATTGACTTTGTCTTACCTATTGATTCTTCTCAATATCTTAGGGACAAGAGAGAGCTTGAAGAGATGTTGGGAGCTTATGTGGTAAAAAATAATAAGTGGTGGTCGAGAAATGAGCGGTTAATGGAATGCAAGCTCAAGCGAGTTGAGTTTTTAAAGCCAATCTCGAAGGATGCTACTATGGTCGTTACTTGCCACAAATGCCTAATAGAGGAAGAAGCACAAAGATTAAAATTTGATGGCAAGAACGAATGATATCCTTGGCAATTCTGATGAGTTCTCCATATTTCGTCCGGCTTGAAGACGTTAAACTTAGAGCTAGATGGGAAGCAATTCATCATTATCTTTATTGCTTTCATTTACTTGCTTTCTTAGTTGTTTTTAGTTTTATTGTGTTTCTTATCTTTCGTAGGTACAAAAGGAGCTTCTCGGTGATGGTTTTGAAGTGAAGAAAATTGCAACAAAGTTGGTAACAAAACTCTTTTCAAACTAAAATTCAACTCTTAGTTAAATTTAAGTTTGGGGGCCAAGATGGTTCATTTTGTTACATGCTCGTATTGCTCTTAGTTGTACATTTTTCACCGGCGCACCTTTTGTTCCTCTTATTTTTGTGAGCCTTCCCTTGATTCCTTATTATTGATCCTTCTCTTGTAGAGCTTACTTGGTGATTATTTGAGAATATGAGATTGAGTTGGATCATGTGATTGAATTGATATGAGCTTGTGTATTTGTTATGGTTTGGAATTTGCTTGTGTGATGCTTGTTTTTTTACTATTAATGAGCCGTGAGATTTTGAGCCTCGAATGCGCGGATGTTATGCGATTCATTTCTTTCATGTGTGCATCATTCATGTGTATGAGTTCTAGAATTTGCCATTCGTCTTACTTGATGCTACATTTGTGTGGAGATTGTTGAAAATGATCTTAGGCCATCCTTGAAAATTGAAGTCACTAGCCAAATGATATCCCTACCATAACATTGTTCCCTAGTAAGCCATTTTGAGCCTTTAAAGCCTATTCTTTTGATTATTAACTCATTACAAGCCAATTAAACCCATTTGAACTTTTACATAAAACCCTTTGTATGGGTTGTTGGAGATGGTTGCTAAAGGAGGTTTGGAAGGGAAGAGCAAAAAATTGTGCTTGGAAAGAAAATGAAGGAGTTTTTACATGAAAAGCTATAAGAGTTAATGAACGAGGATGTCTAAGTATGGAAAGAAATGAAGCTCTAAAAAAAAAGAGCATAAGAGCTAAAAAAAAAAAAAAGAAAAAAAAGCTCAAATGTGTATTGCGAAAGGTATGGAGAAAAATAGCTACATAAGAAATGCTCAAGTTTCAAGAGTTGAAAAAGGAAGGGATGATGAAGTACATGAAAAGTGAAAAAGAAAGTAGTAAATTCATGACCGAGAATGAGTTTTTGACAAGAAGAGAGATGTCTCTTCTAATCATCCACACACATATTTGAGTCACTTTTATCCATATATCTCTACCCTTACCTAAGAGCCGTCATTACATCCAAATATAAAGACCTATTTGATTCAATGATTGACACACTTCATTAGTGGTGGAGAGTTTGAGACCTGTGGCAAGCTTATGGTAATGCGTGCATGTGAATTGATTATGAGTGTAAACATGCCCACAATTTCCACTATCATGAGTATGAGTGCATAGACTTTCTTGAGAGGATTAGTGAGAATGAGTATTGTGCTTGTATTTTCCCACCATGATTTGTGCATATGTTTATTGATGTTTTAGTCATGTGGTTTGATTTGATTGATTAGTTGAAAACGATTATATTCTTTCTTTGATCCATGCTCCAATTCACTCAATTTATACTCTTGTGTTCTTTTTTTTCTTCGTTGTTCGGGGACGAACAACACTTTACGTTTGGGGGGTTGATGAGTGTAGAAATCTCATGAATTTAGGGTCCATTTACAGCATGCTTTCATGCAATTATGCTTGGTTTGGGTGTTTAAGTGTCCTAAATTGCTCAATATTTATAAATATTTGGAGAATTTATACTTCGGTGGAATTTATGTGATTTTTAGGTTTAAATAGATTCTAAAAGTGAAGAGGATGATGTAGAAAAAAACAAATCTCAATTTCGAGTTAAAACGGGGGAGAACGAGCCAAAACAGTAAAGCAGGGCAAAACTGTCACAAAAATTCGACCTCGCACAAAAATTCGAGCGAATTTTTGTGAATTTTTAGAAAAAAACAGTCTTAAAACAGAGCATTGGAGGTTGAGCACACTGACATAAAAATTCGACCAAATGCATAAAAATTCGATCGAATTTTTCTACAGCTTTGCAGAAAAATTCGACGTCCGTCACGAATATTCGATCGAATTTTCATGAATTTATCACATGTCCATAAAATCAGTTTTAATTCCCATTTTGGCTACTTTTTCCCCAAGTTTGATTGAGAGAGAATTTGGGAGACCCCAAAATCGTCCATACACACTCATTCACCATTTTCACACACACTATCATCCCCAATCCATTATCTACCCAATTTTCACTTAATTTCTCTTCAAATTCCATGGATTTTCACACTTTCCATTTACCCATCATACATCTATGGAGGATTGAGGATTGAGAAGGGGAAATTGCATCTTGAAGGGATGATTCAACCCAAAATCTAATTAGGGGAGAAATTTACCTTTATTTTGTATTTTCTTTATTTTGATTGAAAAAATGGATATTTGTAAGCATTATAATGGTGTTGTCATGATGTTTGTTGTATGGTTGAATTCTCTAGTTATGGTATTAGTATGACCATTCCAATATTGTGATTAGGGTTTTGATTGAATCATGTTATAATATGGATTATGTATGTTAGTATGTGAAGTATGTGATAGCATCTTTATATACTTAGAACATTCATGTTGGAATACTTGATTGATTTATCATATTTGGTTGATTAATTGAGTGAGAAGACTATTCTTATGATCATAGTACCTTTTAAGGGAATTGAGATTGAGATTCAATCTTTTGTGCTTGAAACTTGTAAGGAGTTGAGAACTTAATCACTATGGCCATAGGGATTAGAGGAATATTTGTGATTGCTTCTATTCCAATTATTGTTGATGTTAGTCATTTGAATTTAACAAGTCCATGTTGTGTCCTTAATCTTGAATGAGGTGAGCCTTGCTCCTCTTTAAATTGTTACTTCATCCATCTCACATCCACCCATTCATCCATCTTTCATCTCATTTGTACATGTTCTATCTTTAATTGTTTTCTTAGTTGTTAGTTTGTATTGTTAATCAACCCCCTCCTATATTGATTAGTCATTGATCGCTATTTTCTTTCACCCTCAAGTATAAAGGATCGATTGTAGTGCGCGTGACCAAGTGAAATATCGTTCCCACGAGATAGTTATAAATTTAATATATAATTCTATTAATGATAATTCAATTGCAAGACAAATCTGGGGGTTTTTGAAGGGATAAGTAATGAAACTAATTAATGAAAATAAAATAATTAACTAATGCAAAGAAAATAAATAACACAAGAGAATACGATTTAAGAGTTCAAGGATGGAGAATTAGTAATGCTCGGGCAAACAACTTAACTATGTGACTAATTTATCTAGACCCAAATTAATTACTTGCATACGTTTATAAGAGGATCAATAAGCCTAGTTAAATCACCTTGATCGGATAGGATCTAACACTTATAATGAGCTGAAAATCCTAGGATCAATAAGAAATTAATTCTCTCTCCCTCTATAGGTAATTCATGCTAAATTCCATTAAAGGCTAGAGCACTAAACTTTCCTTTCTAGGTATTAATTACCTAATAATGATATTTTACCAAGTAATTAATATTCTAAATTGATTGTCTAACACTCTTAGGTATTATAGGCCAATCCCCTAAGACTGTCACATGAAACAACAATTATTATGTAGAAATAAAGAATTCTATTAACTATCAATCAGTGATACCGTCAAGAATAATTAGAGGAATCAAAACCCAAAAATACAATAATATGAAGTCTCAAAATATACTCTTCAATAAGGAAATAAATAATCTGCAGAATAATCAAATCCAAGTCTAGGGCAATCAAATCACATAGTCAAATCTGTCTTAAAGCCCTAACATTACCAACAAAGAAACTTAGCCCATGGAATTATGAAGGCAAATCACGAAGATGCAATAAACCCTAACCATTGTTCTAAAATAACAAAGAAAAATAATTAAAGATAAAGAACCCTTTTTGGAGGACTCCGTCTCTTCAATTACAATCTCCATCGAAATCTCCGTCTCCGATCCAAGTAGCAACTTCGTTCGTCTCTCCGGTGGATGGATGGAAGGTGGTGAATAATGGAAGAATTAGGGCACTTTGTGCCGCTGATGGTGGTGTGAGTGGGGATCTGTAGGTTGAGTTCAGCTTTTGTACATGAAGTATTGGGCCTGGGTCAAAATATACCAAAAATAGAGGTGAGTCGTAAACTAGACCAAGCACGGCACATGCACGGCGATCGCACGGAACATGCACGGCATCGTGCTTCAATACTTGTCACCATGCAGGCGCGACTCTTCCTCGCTCGGCCTTACCCGTGCGACAATTCCTCACGCACGGCGTCGTGATCTTCATGCACGGCGTCGTGTGTGGCTCTCTCTTGGCAGCTTAGCACTCACGATCCTCGCACGGCATCGTGTGTTGTCACACGGTCGTAACCGTATGACAAAGTCCAACACACACGGCTGTTAAGGAGTCTCACATGGCTGGAAATGCTTTACACACGGTTGGAAACGTGCAACAACTTGTTCACGCACACCCCCGCTCGCACAGCCGCCGCGCGCGCTTCAGCAGCCTGCGCGACTTCACGGTTTTTAGCATAATTTCTTCATCCGGCCTCCGAATTGAGTGATTCTTGTGGCTACACAATCCTATCTTCCTTAGATTTCTATTTATTTAAAGAACATATAAAAACTCTAACATTTGAAGGTATAAAAAGTCCTGAAAATTGGCACTATCGAGCTTGCGCGATGTAACCGTTTTGATCATAACTTCCTCGTTTGAAATCCAATTGAGGCATTTCTTGAGGCCACACGTTCCTCTCTTCTGTGGCTTTCCAACCATATATCATGTGATCAATTTGGATATTCACACCAATACAGAAAAATTATGGAATTTAGACGTCTGTTTGATTACAAAGAGCACGAATACATCCTTCTTTCCATCTTTGCGTTCTTGATCGTTTTTCCTATCAAAATACAACAAAATACCTCTCATGCACCTTTTAGTCAACAATAATTCAAAGTACTAATATTTGTGCTAAAAATATCAAATATACACTCAAAGAGGCATAATATTAGACCCGAAAATACATGAATTTCCACTCTCATCAGTCATTCTAGAGTGAAACATTTCTCAAATACTGATACATTGACTTTCGCTCTTGTGTTGGATATTCTAAATTTGCACTTGGTCACTACGGTCTACTACGCGATAGAGTATGCTTACTCTATTCAATTTGTACCAAAATTGAAACCAAATTCATCCAAGAGGAGTCTCTAGGAAGATTCCACGATCAAATGAGTAGTTGAGAAAAGCCAGCAAGGGCTTACCTCACTAATTGCCGGAAAAAGAAGTAGTATGTAGACCCAATGGCTAAGTCCAGACCTACTTAATCAACCGACCTAAGCTTTGAGAAAATGGAGTTGCTACTCAACGGATAGGGGCTTCTGCTCATGTCAAAGATCCATGTGCAATTAAAATAAAAAGCAAAAACTCTCGTTGCAAACGCTAGTGCAGCAGTGAAGGTGCGCCTTGAACCAAAAATTTATATATACGTTGTTGATTGGCATGCTACAAAACTGTTATAACAAAAGGAGCTCAACAATCATTTGATATTTAAATGTTATTGTTCGTGTTATTTTTTTATTTGTAAAAAAAAAAAAAATAGGCGCGCTTGGTTTAAATTTGAGTAATGACAATGATAATCATTAAAGACGAATGACTTGAAAGTAATTGTAGTTATAGGATAGTGTATAGATAATGAAATACTGAAAATGATTAATGGATTTTTGATTCCATAATCCTTATACCAAGAAAAACATACAATAATGAAAATTTTTCATTACCATTAATAACTATATTAATTACCTATTCATAATCACCTCTTGGAAAGATTGATGATGCTTTTCTAGGTGTAATTCATGTGTTATCTCCCTAGAAAACTAAACAACATTTTTCCAAATCTGATGTGTCATGACTATTAGAGTATCTCTTGGCTGACGTGTCACTACCACAATATCTCTCGGCTCAATTTTTTAGTGTCATTTTAATTTTTTATTCAAATCGTAGGGCTAATTTGTAAATTGAAAATTTATTTTAAATGTTTAATAGCACTTTCATTTTATATTTTTTTCTCCTTCGAAACCCTTTTCCTTGGTTGGTATCACTTTCTTCATCTTCATTTGCGTTGAAATAGTCTCATGTCTCAGACACCATTCTTCTCACAGTGATATTCTTCTTTCCATTATCATCTTCTTTGCTCCGAGAACACTCTCTTCTTTCTCTTTCACTCTTTATAACAAAGGCCTCGAGTGAATTTGATGGTGTGTTATGCCCTAAATTTGTTAAATCGAAGTTGAGGCAAATCGGTTTAGATTGAGTTTAGTTTTTGGAATTTCTCAAAATTCATTCAAGAGAAGAATTTGTTCGAGAGAAATCTCGAATGGTGATCAAGCAATGAAATTCGCGGAAACATTTTGTTTCTCATGCCTGAACAGGTTTGTTATCCCGTTAAAAGTATAAATATATTAATTGAATATTATTGAATATTAATGATCTCTACATAGGATATCATGTGATAAGAAAAGCAACAACAATTATTTATCATCATTGTCGATGGATGGAGCCTTTAAGGGACCTGGTGCATTTTTAAATTTGTGTGATATGAAGACTGTAGCAGACTTATTGAAAATTAAGAAGGTAACTTCTATTACCTTTCAACTAAGGTCAACGATTCTTAATTTGTGTTGATTCTAAATTGATTTAACAATAATCTTTTGTAACCTATATAATATGTCATATTTGATCATTTCAGTTTGTAAAATTATTAAAATTTTATACATTAACTAAACTTACATCTGCAGCTATCTATCTGTACTGTGTGTGCACAAATAACATAATTGCAGACATATAAAAATTAGTTCTACTATGCTTGCAAAGACTACGACAAGAAGGCTATTGAAGATAACAATGGATATGATGGAAGGAGTGTGATTCTATTGTTGAAGTTGTAGTTTTAATGTATTCCCAGTATGTTTAGTAAAATATTCATTAGAATTTGAACAATTTATATCCTCTTTAAATTATATTAGGCGACTAAACTTGGTCTTATTATTCTACTATTATGATCAGATACAAAATTCATTTGGAAGTTATGAATGACACTGGTAGCATAGTGTTGGTATTGTTCAAGCAGGCTGGGATGGAGTTAAATTAGATCATGTAATTAATTGCTTTTCAATATTAACTATTTCTTATAATATTAACTATTTTTTATAAATAAATAAATATAAATTACGCATACCATTGATTGTTATCAAAATTTGCTTAATTGATTAATTAATTTTCAAAATAATTAACTAATTTTAGCAAATATATATAAATTATGCATTCAATTAATTGTCAGTTAATTAATTTTGATATATATACATTTATTAAGATTAAAAACATTCCAAATTGATCAAAATTAGCTAAAGTGATTAATTGCTGTTTAATATGATTAACTATTTTTGGCAAGCATTATTTAACAATACATTCAATTGATTGTTACCAAAATTAGCTAGAGAGATCAATTGCCTTTCAATATTATTTAATATTTTTGGCAAATACATATAAATTGTGGTTTCAAATGGATTGTTAGTTAGCTAAAAAAGATGTTTCTCTCTCTAGGTTTTTTTTCTCTCCCTTCTCTCTAAAACTCTAACCCTAACATACTTCTCACTCTCACGTCAGGGGGATCGCCGTCGACCAACGATTCCTCTTTGCCATCTTCTTCTATCGTTGGCGACGCACCTTCCACCATAGAAGACTTCCTCGCCAAACATCCTAAATTGCAGATCATCCATGGTTCAAGGATCTTTATACCAAGAATATAGAATTCTTGGGCGTTACTCCACTCGTTGAGACGATCACATCACGGCTTCTTCTTGGATCGTCGGCTATTCTGCCCAATCAGCCATCTTTGTTGACCACCGTCCAGCCTTCTCACGATCAGCCTTCGCGTGATGCTCCACCGACAAAAATTCCCTCTACTTTTGCACGCAGGCTGCTCCAATGGCCCATGACAATCCACCGCCCAAGCAGCCGTCATCTTTAACTACCGCATGTGATGCTACACCAACTACAAAAGCACATGTGATCCCACCGGCCAAGCAGCCATTGTTAATCACTGTCCAGCCTACTTCATATTTCTTTCACAAACAGCCTTCGCGGGTTTTGCAGTAGTCGACTTCAGCGTCGGGTTCTTTCAAAGATACGGTTAAAGGCATGCATCCATCCTCTACATGGCGGCTTCCTCCATCGTTGAAACCAGGTGTCCCTTCAGTTAATCACGATTTGCAGTTCTTCACGAACAAGTTCGAGAATACCTTCTACAACTACCTTTAAACTGGTTGTTTCCGATAGCAAGATTTCAATTCCAATTGATGATGATTATTACTCCGTAAGGATAAAGGCCTGCTCTTCGTTGATCATCATCTAAACTTTATTAGAGCGAGGTCAATCACCGATCACCACAAAATCACTGGTACGTAATCTTAAAAATTTATTGAACTTATCGATTCTCCAAGCGGTGCCTCTAGGGCGTGGATATGTTTCTGTTTTCATCATGTATCATATTCACCATAAGGATATTGTCAACACTCGTTGGTTTGATTTTAATTCTGTCAAGATTAGGGTTCAACCATGGAGCCCTGCTTTTAATCCTTATAGGGTTAAATCATTCATTATTTCGGCATGGGTTAGGGTTTACGACTTGCCCCAAGAACTCTGGACAGAAATGGTTCTTAATTTGATAGATGCAGCCATCGGCTCACCTATTCAGATTGATGAACGATCGCTTAATGGATTATTGGGCCACTTTGCTCGTATCTTAATTGATCTTGATGTGCAACAGCAGTTGCCAGATCACATCACTTTGGATATCCCCTTATCCGGCATTACTATTTCTATCGGCTATGAAAAAAACCCTGACTTTTGTTGTGCTTATCATACTCTTTGACATGTGGAATCTGATTTTCATAAGAAAAAAAGGAAAAATCCATTGTCTGTAGATGCTCGGAATCCTATTCCTCCCAAAAAGGTATGGAAAGTAAAAGATAATATGGCTTCCAACGCACAGACTGCCTCTCAAGCAGCCGAGATAAATTTGGAAGTGCAAGCTGAGGATCTGATTCGCACGGGAGTGGAATAAGATGAGAGGGCCAGCTTGAGCAACTTATTGCCCCCGCAGGTGGCGGATCATGGTCATGATCAGATTCGTTCTCCATTAGCAGATTTGACAGCATCTTCGGATGTTATTAGGGTAGCCATGAATATTATTTTGAGGGCTTTACAGGAGCGTGATGTGCATTCTCTTCATGGTGAAGACATTGCGAACAAGGACATGCGAGTGAACATGCTCGGTACTTCTCCTTCCTTGAAGATTTCCAACAAATTCGAAGCTCTTACTCATGATGAAGAACTAAGTTCTAGTTATCAATCCCTCCCATGCACGCCTACTCAAATTCCTATTTTGATACCAGCGTCTTCAAAGTCAGCTCCGCCGTCTCTTGTAGATTCAGTGTTGGATTGTATACTAAAAGTCTAGCTATAGTATGAACAATGTTTTAATAATATTTGAAATAATAATCATTGATCAAATGATTGCATCTTATAATTTATTTATATATCGATGCAATAGTCCATTTACTTTATACTGTAGATAATATGGTGTGCAGAAGATCATATTGTTATCTCCTTATAAAGTATACACAGATACTCACAATCGAGATAGACGGAGACAATCTATTGGGATGGTTGTAGTGTGATTTGGTATTAGTTTGTCTTAACTATCAAGTCACATTAGTGCACTTTGTGTTTATTGAGCAGGACCGCATGAGATCGTTCGACTTATACTGACTATATAGAAGAACTTGATCTCAGTTATTATGGATGTTCGTGCTCTTAATCCCTATACAATAACCTCGATAGGTAAGCCAGTATTTATGTCTTAGATTTATCAATGGGTGAGATGTATTTATTAAATCAACAAACTCGGTAAGTTGGGAGATGATGCTATCTCTATGGTGTGTTGTTGATTGTAGAAGAAATCCGTGTACTATTAAATAGGCTGATGATGTCCCCTTGAGTAGCTCATAAGGATTATCATGTAAACCCTGCAGGTGGATTTATTCCGGCATGATAATGAGGTTGAGTGATACTACTCTCGGATTAGATATTAATTAATGGAGTTGTCAGTAACTTAATTAATCAAGAGGCATTGTATATCTTAAACATGAGGAGATTAACGGGCTCATAATAAGAAGGAGCTCATAACGTAATATGGGATTAGAGTGGTAATGTAGTAATAATTGTTTAGTAGACTATATTATCATTATTGGACTTAAGTATAAGTTTTGGGCTAAACTTGGTCACTTAAGCCCAATAGAGGTCCAACTCTAATTTCTCCTCCTGGTCCCTGTTGTTGCCCATATATAAGCCACCTCAGGAGCCTAGGAACCCTAATTCAGCGCCTAAACACTGTGAGTTAGAGAAGGAGACTGCAGATTGAAAGGGTCTTGAAGATTGTCGCCCACACGACATCAAGACTAGGATTGGGAATACAGTAGAAGATCAAGAGGTTGTTTCTGCAGCTGTTCTGACTTCTCCGCCAAGTCTTTGGTGAAAGGTAAATTATTCTATTCGTTTCCACTGCAATAGAATTACATGGAACCCGAACGAATCATGTGGACCATAAGATCCGATCGCCAACATTCAGCTCCTGTGAGGAAAAACAGTAGCATTGAGGATGTTCATAATTCCAGTACTGTTTTGACGACATTGCCTACAACTGGCTTTGGGGCTTCTCCAGAATTTGTAATTCAGTTATGAATATTTTAACAACACCGGTGCCGAGGTTATTGAGTTATGGATTGAAATCATCGCCAACAGTGAATGAGGATGTGCGGCCTCAGAACCCTGGCGTCATACATGTAGATACTCAACTTAGATATTCGGATTACACTGATCTCTATACCAAGGAGAACGTGGAGGATTTTCCAACTCTAGAAAGAAGTATTGCAAAAAAGACACGAGGTAGGCCCAAGAAAAATTTTTATCAACCGACAACTAAGCCCAATACTCGTCTTCAAGCTAAGCTCAATACTCCACAGATAAATAAGGATGAGCTTATGAATATATTACGCTTAAATTGATGCGAGAAGAACTAGATGATATTATGCTAAAAGACCTAAATGATATTAACTAGCTTTATATGTGGATCACCTGTTATTGATCCTTTTTTAAGCCACATTTTTAGGTTTGTTTACTGCTTTTAGCATTTCCTTGAACATCTTTTCTTTTTATTGCCCCCTCCCCTTCTTTTTTTTCCTTTTTTCTTTTTAATAAAATGCCACATATATATATATATATATATATATATATATATATAAACATATTTTAATTTATTTTATAGGATGGTGGTAAAGATTTATTCCCAGATGAACTCAATCTTCTGCCGGCAGGAAATTTTATTTAAGATTATTGTAACACACTATACTATTGAGCATGGTAGCCAATCTTTTAATGTGAATAGAGTGACAGTTGATGATAGTTTGATTGAAAACTTTGAGAATGTTATTTATTCCAAATTTTGAAATCTATAAATTTAAAATTTATATTTATCTTATCATTACAATCAATATATTTATTTTAATAATAACTCTCAAATATTTATTTCATGAAGAGACAAGGGAAGGACAATAATATTTTTCCTGATTCCGACAGTGAATTGGAGATAATGAATTCAAATTTATCTTTTCATCCAATTAAGAATCTTGATGAGGTTTGCCATTTATTTTAAAAATTGCATATTTATATTTACATATATAAATATATGTTGAGTAATTTTAATTAATTATATTTTTAATTTAATTTATGATTTTATTTTTCCATAAATATTTAGAGTCATATTCATTTATTGTTTTGTCTTGATGTGTTTTGTTCTTTAAATTAATAAGGGACAGTGGTATGGAAATGGTGAGATTATCACTCCAATTAATAGAGTGCACAGAAAAACATTCGAAGGAAGCGAGATTAATAGTGAAAAAAAATCATTGATGATCAACTCTCAACGACAAAAGCAGTTTCCAGTAGTGTTATGTTTTGCAATGACTTTCAATAAAAGTCAATGACAATCTCTTGAAAAAGTTGGATTATACCATCCAAATCCTTTGTTCACACACGGTCAACTATATGTTACAGTATCACGAGTAAAAAGTCGAAGTGGTCTGAAAATTGTAATTCTAGGACAAAAAATGTTGAATTTACTACTTTTACTCTTTTGTATTATCATATTACATGAATTTTGATTATTCTATGTATAATAATGCAAATTAAATAATACATTTACTCTTCAATATAATATTTAAATATTACATCAATAATTTTTTTTAATAATTTTCATGCTAATTGGTAATACAAATGAAGCAGACTTTGTTTAGTGTGAGTGCCACATTATTATGAATACTTTTTTAGATTTCATTTTCTATCACAAAATATACATTTTATTATCCTTTTTTAAGATATTTTTCTTTAAATATATTATTCAACTCGCTTCAAAATTTGTTTGCAATTGTTTAAATATAATCCACACAATATTAAAACTCTCATTTGATTATTATTCTCATATTATTATTAAATGAATTTTTATTATAACACATATTTTATTAAATTAATATTATTACTTAATATGCTAAATTATTTGTTTATAAAAAAAATCTATATATAAATAAGTTACATTATATATAATTTTTTGTAAATATAATTGAAAATTAAAATTTGAATGATGAGGATAAATTTAATTTTTAGTATAACTTTACATAAATAATTAATCATGAATTGCAATAGATATTTCATTTCTCACAATTGTTATCCGTTAAAGTATATGAGTAAGATCTATATTTACTAATAAACATTGATCTTTTCCAGTGCAAAAGGTAACAAATTAAGGAATTAAGTTCTTATCGATTGATCAGCCATCTGATAATGAATTTCGTTATAGAAATATGATAAATGAAGTTATTAAATTTAAATGTTGCATTATCCTGGTTGTCACTCTAGCAAATTCTAATTTGGCTAATTCAGATATTTCATCTGATGGATAGAACATCAAATCCTGATGGTGGATTTAATCTGCTTTTAAATATCTCATTAAATTTAATATATATAAACCAAAACTATTACCTAGACAACCTACATAGCCAAGGCGAGGAGGATTCACTCTTCCAAGCAAAAAGTTACATGCATCCGTCCTTCCATTCATAATATCCAATTGCAGAAGTAAGATAACATAATAGGCCAAGTTCAGTAAAATATAAGTGCAAATAGAATATACTTTATTAATTGATTGGTGTATATTACTCTACGCTATCACCAATTATGTCAGCCAGTTGCAGTGCCTCCTCACGCTTTATGTCGAAGACCTTCTTAAGAACATCTTCAACCACCTACACAAACACACCGGAATAAAAGCCCGGAATAAATTACACAGTTAAATGGATTAAAAGCCTGAAATAAAGCCAATAAAAGATAGAAGATTTACAATTTTTAAAGTATTACCTTATCAGGAGTTTATGCACTTGATGTTTTCCTTACTATGATAGGGCCCTTTGGAAGAAATTCTCTTTATCTAACAACTCAACGTACTGTCAAATATAAAATTATCATAGAAATTTATTAATTGAAAACTATTATGTTAATCTATTTATTATAAATTTATTCTTTTATTAGATTATATCAAAGGGTAGGTATTGCGTGAGACCGTCTCACGTGAGACCGTTTTTCACTTTTTAAAATAGTTATCACTTTCGCTATAAAATGTTATCACTTTTTATTTATACTGTAAATTATTCATGAAATAGCATTATCACTTTTCATTAATTTATTATCACTTTCTTTTATAAAAGTTATCACTTCCGGACCGCCTCACGTAAGCCCTTACGTGAGACAATCTCACATAAGTCTTTACCTATATCAAATTATAGCATTGATAAGCAGTATTTTAGCATGATTATTTAGTGAAAATTCAAGTTTATTTGATTGAATTAAATGTTCTTTATGTGCTAATATTGACTTATCTTTGCTTTGGGAGATAAATGTTTTAGTGTTATAAATTGATTTGGAAACAAGCTGCTTTGGGGAAGAAAATGTTTCTGCCTGTTTAACTAACACTGAACCCTTCAGTGTTTGTGGAGTCAAACGAAAATTCAGAACAAATAAGGAAACAAATCAGCCAACATATCTTTCACTTATTTTCACAGCCAAATCTTCTCCAAATTTGTTGGGTGCACGATTGATGATGATAACGCGGTACAGAGATTCAGGAAAGCGGGTAAAATAAGAAAAGAGTGCAAGTAGCTTTTCTTGGAGGACAAGAAGATAAATAGAGAAGGTTCATTGATCACAAGACAGACACGGTTTTTTTGAAAGAAGTGAAGAAAAAGGCGACTGCAAAGAATTTTTGGAGCGTGAAGTGAAGAACAATTGATCATCATCGGTTCTTTAATTTTATTTCATATTTGATCAAAAACATGCGGGGCTAATCCCCTTTTCTAGTTTAGAATTTCGTGAACCTCCCGTTGAATGTTAATTTAATTATTGAGGGTTTTTATATTGAATCTTTTGTGTGAATTTATTCCATTACATGCCTTGAATTGATTTATAGTAGTTTGATAATTATTTTAGGCCGGTCATCTAGATTAATTATTTAATTGCTTAATGCTATTTCATGATCCACAATCCGTAATTGTTGTGAGGATTTAATTGAGTAGAAAATAGAGATTATTCCCTTTAGATGTAATGTGATCTAGGTTGTATGATTCCTAGCCGGTTTTCGTAGCATAGTAATTATATTTTTAGAGTCTTAATGCGTTTTTGAGTTCGAATCCATAGGGTCACTCGAGAATAGTTCAATTTAATGGTCGTACCCTAATTGATGATCTTAAGAAAATTCGGATTGATTAGTCGTACCGCCAATCTAGGAATTTGGGTTTACACATTGGGTAAGATGTTTAATTTCTGTAATTAATTGATTCAGTAAACGGGAGGGGATCGTTGTCCTAAACTAGATTTTTCTCATTTGGTAAATTTTCTAATTAAATTTCGTCTACTTTGCTATTTAAAAATTGAGTTGATTTATTATTCGTGCTATTTTCGATTTTCACCAATCCAAACTCCCTTTTTTTATTTTTATGTTATCGACACTTTAATTTAATTAGAATTTCGACTCTCTTAGGTTCGACTCGTACTTTCCCTACTACAGATTTAGTGAGTTTGTTCGGAAACATTATACATATTATCTTTGGTGGGCCGTCGACAGCCTATCAAGCATCTTTTTAAATTTTCATTTAATATTTTATTGAAAAATAAAATAAATTGTATGAATGAAAATTGAAAAGATTTCAATTAATAATTAAGAAGTTAATTGAGACTAATAATTATGAAAGTGTTGAAGAAGTAAATAAAAAATATTAATAGGGATAATATTGGAAAAAAATGTTTCTCAAATACTAAGCACTTTTAATATATTAAGATTAAGATAAGATAAGATAAAAATATAATTTCATCATAAGTTTTATGTAATTGAACTCTAGTTTTTTTTTTTTTTGTTATTTAGAGGCAAATTATATTTTAAGCATTAACTACCTTTCATTTCCACTTTAGAGATTATGATTTATGGCTTAGTCGTTTTGTGTTTTCATTATTTTTATTTGTATTTGATTATTGTCCTAAATTTTTGTTATATAATAATAGGCATGTTACAGGTGGTATTAAAGCCCTTGCAGTTTTGTAGAGTATAAAAATAAAATTAAAAAAATAACTAATTATGTGCAAAAATAAAAAATAGCTACTCATGTGCTGTGTAAAATTTTGCATTTAATTTTTTTTTTTTTTTGGATATACCAATTTCACATAAACACTTTAAATTCCAACATATAAATTTTTGCATAAAAAAAATCTACTTTCTTGTCTCTAAAATTCTGCAAATTAATTCTTTTTAGTATAAATTCTGCTTAAATGTCAATTCTACATGTAAATTTCTGAATATACAGATCACATATATACATTTGAAATTTCAAAATATAATTTCTGTAAGAAAAAAATCTGCTGCCCAAAAATTTTATTTCTGCTTTATGAAAATTCTGTTGTGCTGCTGTTTTATAAAATTTTAGCATATACAAGTTTACAAGTTGAAATATCTTCTTATAAATTCTACGCATATAAACATGACTTAAGAAATAAATTGATATGCATGCATCTATGTGACACAACAAGTTTTCCAATTATGCATTCGCCAAACCGCATTAGCCATGCGGTGATTCAAATATGAATATAATAATATATTTTACTAATGAAGGGTAAATTTCGAGCAAGTAATGTCAGAACTTTTTTTAGTGGGTACATTATCGTATCTTGAGGATGAAATAAAATATTAGAAGGGTATAATGTCACTGTTGAGCGTTTTCCTACACACTAATAATCCCCAAGTATTAATGATATCAGCAAGTTTAATTACCAATCCCACATGACAGTTACTTATTAACTTCTTATAATTACTAAATTAATAAGAATCAGTATCCAATTTCCAGTTTTGAATTTAATTAACTAAAGTACTAAAAATATTAAATAACTAAGGGTTAATTACATGAAAGTCTCAACTTTTTCCCCGATTGCGAATTAGTCAAACCTTTTAGATATTTACAAATAAGTACTCGACTTTAAGCCCGTGTTGCAACTCGAACCACCGAGTAGCTGGCGGCCTGCCTGGTGGCTGATGTGTCCCTCTTTCATCCACGTCGCCTTCCACGAGTACAAAACAACATCATTTGATGCTGCTCAACTCCAAAACAAGCAAACTGGAAACAACAAGCAGTTGATTGAAACCCTAAGTTCAATATTACACCAAAAATGCTGATAAACATCGGTTTTTAACAGATGTCTATTTCACCAAGCAGCCGATGTTGAAAATGGGCGCTGATAAACATCGATTTTTAATCGATGTCTTTTCCGTTGTATAGACATCGATTGCTCTCTTCGACATCGGTTATCCACCTATGTCTTTTAACGGAAAGACATCGATTGCACTCTTTTACATCAGTTATCCAGCGATGTCTTTTCTCGAAAAGACATCGCATAGGACTAAAAGACATCAGTTTATAATGTCTTTCTGAGCAAAGACATCGTTGAAGACACATCAGACATTTTATTAACCGATGTCTATCCACTAAAAGACATTGGTTAGATCTATTTGACATTGTTTCTCCACTGATGTGTTTTTAAGAAAAGACATGTTTCTCCACTGATGTGTTTTTAAGAAAAGACATCGATTTGACATCAAAACACATCGTTTTTCACCGATGTCTTTCGTAGCATAGACATCAATTTTACACCAATAGACATCAATTTTTATATGATGTCTTTCATATTTTTATTTTAATGCAATTATACTAATATAACTCAAAACTTATGAATATTTTACAAGAATTTCAAATACTTAATATCAAATACATAAAAAATATCTCTAACTTAAAAAGTACAAAAATATCCTAACTAATTAAATTAAAAAATATCAATTTTAAATCAATAAAACCTAAATTTATAAAAGAAAACTTCATTATAAAGAAATGCCCAACATATCGTTTCCAATCCATTTAACTTCCTCCTTTGCATTACATAATATTTTTATATATCTTCTTGTCGTCTCAATTGCAGACTGCAATTACCTGAAATAAAATAAAATATAGTACATAATAATATGACATAAAGTTATTTACTAAAAAGAAAATTAATATGACTTAAAAATATTGCAATAGAACAAAGAGTGTTATGGAAACAAGATTAAGGAATGAGAACCAAAAATATATAAGAACATGATTCCAAAAATGGAATTCAAACACTTGGGTGTGTTTGATTCACTAAGATTAATATGTGGGTTAATAAAGCTTGTAAATGTGATAAGCAATGGATGAGCATTAGAATTCCCTTAATTCCATATTAGTTTCATGGGATATTGTAACACACTTACCATCAAGGTTGTATTTCACCGGGGCCCTTGCTTTTTATTAATGGACTTAGATGAAAATTAAGCCCGCATAAGTCCAATTAGCATATAAATTCTCTAATTTTTAGAAAATTTCAAGGCCCAATGAGTATTATTAATTTAAAGTGAATCAAACACACCCTTGGAGTTAATTACATAATATGATAGCCGTAAAGACTTGTTATAAACCTGTAGGATTCAAATCAACCCAATTTCCCTTGGAAGAGACTGCAATGCTTCCTCTCCATATCACAAAGAAACTATACAAAACTCTACAAAACACAGTTGATGATGCAACTAATATCTCCACAAGATGAACCTCAGTGAAACCCATTCATGCATAAAACAAAATTAAAATAGAAAAAAACTTATTGAGGGAAATCCGGAAATGAAAAGCTCAGATAATATCCCAATATCCAGCCAGGCATACACTTGCTATCTGTATATGGTTTTTCAATGTCATGCATGATATACATATTATTCCAATACAATAGTAGCAGCAATTTTCAATTTCAGTTGTGAACTTTATCATTTTGATTGTTTTTCTCTTATTCCCGGGAGAAACAAAAAAAAAAAAAAAAAAAAAGAAACCTAAAGAAGAATGACAAAGAAAGTGTCAACACAAAAGGCACTATGAAAGAAAGAAGAATGGAAACAACATTTAAGAATGTGAATTATAAAAAGAAATAGGCAGATTACTACATTATTATTATCCGTAAAAAAATGCCACAAGGCTCACTTGCAAACACAATAACATAACTATATACATAGTATTGCAAATTCATACACTACAATATGTCTCGAGAACTCGGAGTATAAGAGATTTACAAAACTGAACATAGACGATAATTAAACCATTCATAAATATCCAATATCCAAGTTACAGCCCAGACTTAAGAGTAAACACCATAATAATAATAATAATGATATTAAGAACGTAAACGAGATTCACAACCAACCCACAGTTAAAAAAGCAAAAGCAAAGCTAACATAATAAGGATTCACAAGCCATAGTTAAAAAGTAGAAGATACTAGTCCTGAAATAATATTAATACTAATAAAGGGAGGGAATTGATCATTCCAAAAAGATAAAATAAATTCTCAATTTAAAGCACAATTAAGCATCTTAATGAAAAAATTCTCATTTGGGCATTTCATCAAACACCTTACATTCATTTTTAAAACATATAAGAATGATAGTTCAATACTAGGATCAGGTAAGCCTTGAATATAACAAAATTTGCTTCAAACAAAACCAAATTCTAAGGTTGGTAAATGGCTTTCCTTTTTCTAAGATTTATACAATTACAATTGGCTCAATGATTTTCAAAAACCAAAAATAAGAAAACTATAGCACACAAAGTCAAAGCCAGGATAGCCAACCCCAAGCATCAGGATTTGATTTAAGGATTAACTTTTAAAATTATATTTGCACACTAAATTACAGAAGCACCACATTAAAAAGTATATATTTCATTGGATTAAGCATACCTTTTGTTGACGATCAAACACAAGAGAACCTTTATTCTCAACCCATCCATCGCCATCTTTGGCTTGGAGATACTGACAACAATCCTGTGCCCAAAAGATCATATTCAAGGGGTACATGATAAACAGATGGTACATTTTGTACTTTCAGGGGGTAACCAAACCTGACACCATCTTGCTTTCGCCTTGGTTCTATTTGTACAAACCCAGATGTGTGAATGGCCACACTTTGTGCATTGTATACGTCTCGACTCCTCAGAGAAAAAGTCTGTAGTATTCTGCATTATTAAAATATATAGGTTAAACATTGCTGACTTCATCTCTCTGTGCTAACAAAAAATAGCCACCATACCAAGAAACAAGTCAAGTAAAACTTAAATATAGAAGCCACAGGAACACCCTCCACTAGTTAATCAAAGTTACATAGAGGAACTTACATTAATAGGCACAAAGCCTCAGAGTAAGCGTTACTACAAACAATCATAAAGAAAAAATTAGTTATGCTGATTCAGGTTAATATAGGTTTGAGAATCTAGAATAAAGTCTATGAAAACTGTAAGTGCACATACTCCAACTGATCTAAAAAATTGCTCATTGTCTTCAACTTTTTCTGCACAAAATACTCCAGCAATTGTTGCTGTGAGATATATGCAAAATATTAAAAGAAAATTAATTATCACCTGATAAGAAGTGCTAGCGCTGATTTCTGCATAACACTCTTAGATTCTTCTTTTTTAAGTTGTTCATCATAGTCCCTCTTCTTCACAGCATCAGAAAGAACCTAGCAATAATGGCAACATGAGCCACCATTGAATCCATAGCCATAGTTCTATTTCAGACATTTAGCAGCCAATATGTAATAAGATTACTCACCTCATATGCACATTAAAGTCTCTTAAATGATTCACTAGCCAGTGAACTTCCCTTATTTATGTCAGGGTGCACAAGTATAGCCTGGAGAGATGCAAAAAAGTGATGTTCAATAAATTAAGGAACACAGCAGGTACATTCAGAAAATACTGACACCATAGTTTTTATCCCTGTGAGATACCACTCACACCATCACACCCACCATGATACCAAACATTGACTCAAAATAATGCAGGCCAAAACTGGAACACAGTCTCTTGTCACAAGAACAAATAAGAATAGACTTCTATCTCACTCAAGTGCTTATTCAAAGCCATTTTTTGACAATCTATGTGCAGTGTACCAACAACTCATTTTATACGTATAGTTATTATGCTAATATTGGCCGCTAAAATCCTGAAGTGAATAATACTCATACAAGCAGAACTAATGCGACTCCAAGCAAAAATAACAAGCATTTCTCAAGCTATATAACACGGTCTCTACATTCAAGACTCAACTATTCAGAGATTAGGTGATAAGTATTTATATTAGAAAAGACAGTTTACAGTCAATGATAATTAGTTTAGATGCAGGCTTGCTGTGGTGGCTACTAAATAAATAATTGACTACCATAGACTACCTCTCATAATTTATAGTTTCTCTTTGAGATATTTCAGGGAAGAAGTGTACTGTTTAAACCTGAACTTCCTAATGGAAATTCTTTTCAATTGTACTCTTAAATAAAAGACGAAGGGCTGGCAGGTTTAGTGGCTGATTTACATGAGTTCAGCTTATCTTCTTCTTCTATTTCTACTTCAGCAGGGTAGGAAATTCAAACTGTGCAAAAATCATCTCCCGCGAATGAATCAGACACTTTAGGTTCCTCAAAGTGAACACTTTCACTCAAATTATCACACCACTTGATCAAGTAGTTCAACACATCATTAGATAGAAAAGCAAGATTAATCGCAAGAAAAACACCAAGCCATCCTACACGGAGTTTGACGCAATACATAGAATATAGGGTTGCCATAAAAACCACCAGACGTGCACGATTCAATGAAAATAGATAACTTGCAATGCCCAAAAGTATGCTGTTATTAGCAGATTTAGCAAGAAAATCCCAGAGCATTGGAGAAAAAGAAAGCATATCTTAAAGCTATAAACACACTACACATACAGCCAATCCTAGGTCATCTTCAGGAAGAAAAAATGAATCACTTAACAAGTGCCCATCTAATTTGATTAGCCAGTAGGCAAGTCATAACTAAAGATAATGTGATTTCCAATTTGTGTGTTCGGACCGACACGAAGTAAAGTGTTACCAATGAGCAGATGAATCTAGAAGGAAATATTCACCAAGGCAAAGCAAATAATCATAAATCTCAATGTTGACTCTAAAGATGAAAGGATATAAGCCATGTAGGTGAAAGAGGTACACACAGAGCAGTTAAAAGGAAAATATACCATCGTATTCAACAGCATTCATTTGTGACTCATGTTTCATTCACATAAACAAATAGAGAACTAAAACCAAAACCTTAAATCGATGATAAAAAAAAATTACTAGGGGGGAAGATAGGTTGACTTGGCGTGGACTCTCTTACCCTCCTGCTTTCTGACATCATCTTCACGGCGCCGTTTGCTCTTGCACGCGGCCCAATCCATCAGGGTAAGGAACCCTTCGGCCTTCTAGTTCGGGTTGGGTGTTGGGGGGATCAACGATTATTTCGATGAGGAGTAGGCGGTCAGAAAAATTAACGTCGTTGAAGGCGAAAGAGAAGTTTGGGTCACTGCCGCCGACGGGAGGAGTCGGAGCTCAAGTCGATTGAAGTGGCTGCAACTTTAGGGAAAACCGGAATCCATAAATACCTTGCAGGAGTGGTAGTGGCCGATTGAAATTGATGGAATCACCTTCCGATGATGTATCCTTTGGTCAACCAGATGATAGTCGTCCGATTTGCACGGTGTCGTCGGATTCTTCTCCCGGAAATGCGGAGGGGAAAAGCTGGGTTTCGTTGATAGGGGTGGGCAAAAATTTTCTGGTTTCGGGTAGCCGTACCGAAGCGATCAAAAATTACCGAAGCGGATCGGATTTTTTCGGTTTTCGGATTATCCAAACCAGATTTTAAAACTTCGGATCGGATTACGGGTTTTAAAATTCTATCCGAAATACCCGATCGGATACCCGAACTTTTAATGTGTAATTTTAATTTTTAAAATAATATTTGACTTAGGGTTTTGACCTGTAAGCTGTAACATTGAAATGCGTTTCCCAATCCCATTTCATTTCCCATTTTTCTCTTTCCATTTTCACGTAGCCGCTTCTTCTGATTACACATCCATGGGCGATTTCTCTCTTCTACGGTTCTACCTCATTGATTTCCTCTCAATGTTCTCTCATTATTTCACATTTTCTGCCGATTAGAGAAGAGCAAGAATTCTTCAGCCTTAACTAGTTGCTTGGAAAAGGTAATGATTTTTTCCCTTCCCAATTTTTTGATGGAAAATCTCTCTTCCCTAACCTCTTCACACTATCATCTCTAGTGGCTGCATACATCACTCCATCTTTGTCGAAAGCAACATCTTTTAGTTTCTTCAAAACTCCCTCTCCTAGTTTGATTACTTCCTGGTAAAAATTTAATGTTGTAAGGATTGAAATTACAATTAATTAGGAACACAAAACTAACCCAGGCACCTGTAAGTTGGAGTTTGAAGGGGGTGGTAAGAGGGAGGAGGGGGTGGTCGGGTGGGTGGGTAGGTAGAGGTAACCAGGGGTGGTGATGATGGTGAGAAAACTGCAAGTGTTATCACAACACTAATTATTACAATTTTTGAACTTGTTCGCAAGGCCATGGTATAATCTTCACAGCAAAAGATATTTTATTGCATAGCATGTGAGGGAAATGTACTGCAAGTTATAGAAGGGTTTATAATTTTGAATTGTACAAATAGCAAGTTTTAGTGGGTTTGATTCAAGATGTGTTTCAGTCAAATGGTCTAACTTCCAAAACCAGTGCTAAAATACTTAAGATTACAATTTGCTTGATTGCTGTCAAAATGATGTCAAATTTTTTTTTAATTTTCTTAGCTATTGATCAGTGATGTATACATATCTTATCTATATATATATATTTTTAAGTGTTCATCTCTAGGCAAGAGGATGTGATTTTTTTAAGTGTTTAATTTATATATTTAATTAATTTAATTTAATTTAATTATTCTTTTTATTAAATTAATAAAAAAAATAATTTAGATTAAAAAAATTTAGAATTAAATTAAATATTTTAAAAAACATCATAAAATGGACATCGGTCCTTAAAATCGATTTTTATCATTGATTCCAAGTAAATATTGAAAATAGACATCATGAGCAAAGATATCGATTTGAAGAACTGTTGTCTAACATAGAATAAACATTAAACATTGGTTTAATGAACCGATGTCTATCAGCATGTTTTTTTAAGGTTGACAATAGACATCGATGGATAGACATCGATTATAAAAAGCCGATGTCTATCAGCGCATTTTAAATTAAAACTGATGTCTATCAGTGTATTTTTACGCTGATAGACTTCGGTTTTAGAAAAGACATCGGTTCTTTACCAAAAGACATCACATTTTATGTGAAACCGATGTGTATCCAATGATGTCTATCAGCGTTTTTGGTGTAGTGCTCATAACATGGAATCCTGTTCAGCAGTGAACGCGCTCAATCAACAACCAAGATATATATTCAGACTATATATAAAAGTTGAAGATACACAAAACGACTTTGAATATGGATTAAAAACGCATAATCATATATAAAATAAATGCATAAGTAGTGTTGTACGGAGTAACACACGGAAGTTCAATTAATTCATAAAAACCTTCAAAACCCTAGATCTACCAAACGGTTCTAGCCCATGATGTTGCAAAGAACAATCATGGGGGTTGGATAAATCTTATCCATATGTCTGAAAAATACAAGATAAATTAGGAAACAAATAAAACCCTAGATGCGGGAGTCGTCGCGTCCTTCTCCGTCTTGAATCCTCCTCTTTCTACTCTTGATTCAGCAGACGAATCTTCAAAGTGATGGATAGATGGAGGAAAGGATGTGCATGATGGTTGAGGGGTGATCCCCTCGTGGGGCGTATGATGATTGTGCTGTGGTTCTCTCACATGAATAATGATGTAATATATATATATATATATATATATATATATATATATATATATATATATATATATATATATATATATATATATATATATATATATATATATGTGTGTGTGTGTGTGTGTGTGTGAGAGAGAGAGAGATAGAAGGGAATGAAATAAGGAAATAAAAGATATGAGTGAATCATGGAGGATTATATGATAAGGAGATTAATTGCGCTCCAAGAAATAGGAATTATGGGCTAATTTTCGGAAATTTTCGGAAATTCTCGCTGGCAGCTGCGCGACCTCACGATTTTGAGCATAACTTTCTCGTCCGAACTCCAATTTGAGTGATTCTTGCGCCAAAACGATCCTATCTTCCGTGGCTTTCCAAAAATCTATCACACTATCAGTTTTGAGCTCAACACGATTTTAGCATTCCTCTAACTTTGCACTTTTAATCATTTTTTCACCTTAAACACAATAAAACACCTCAAATGTACATTTTTCTCAAATATATTAAATATAAGACACTTGTGCTAATATATAACAGTAATTCTCATAAAAAAGGTGTTAAAGTGGACACTAAAACATGCTTATT
Source organism: Pogostemon cablin (assembly GCA_023678885.1). Lineage (NCBI taxonomy): Eukaryota > Viridiplantae > Streptophyta > Magnoliopsida > Lamiales > Lamiaceae > Pogostemon > Pogostemon cablin. The sequence goes on along the minus strand of CM042952.1, from coordinate 13,125,202 downwards.
TTCACTCTCATCATCGAGCAACGTCTCGAAACTCGTGTTTTCTGATTCTGAGCACTTTTGACCTGTTTTCCTTTATAAATATGCTCAAATAGCCTCAGTAGCATCTGATTCGTGGATTTTCTGTAAACATCCCGATTTGCCTTGATAATAGACCAAATCATACTCAATTTCCACACAAATCAGAACTCAAAATACGTGAATTATCACTCTCATCAAACCCCCAAACTTACATGTTGCTCGTCCCGAGGCAACGAAATCAAAACAAAGGCAAGAAAGTGTGATTCACAAGATCTGCATAACATGCACAACTCACATCCACACATGCAATTCCATCAAATCAAAACATGTATTCATCACACCCTTCATCCATGCTAAAATATCAATCAATCACAATACTTTTTCAAGTGCTAAGACATCTAACTCACTAGGTAAGTGTTTACTCTCGCTCTCAAGTGTAAAAGATGTATACTTAAAGGGTTAGTATATACGCTCAAATTCAATTCATATATTCGCGTAACCATAAGCTTGGCAAATGTCTAAAAAATCAGTTCATAATCGTTTCAATACTAGGATCACAAAGGACTTGATTTTGGGTTGTAATGTTGGCTCTTTGGTAAAGGAAGGAGAATATAGACAAGTGACTACTTCACTAGTAGAGAATTACCTTGGAGTTTTGCTTTTCAATAAATAGCTTCATTCTTCCTCTCCGTCATCATTCTCAAGATCTTTTTTATTCTTCTTGTTTCCTTCTTCACTTGAAATCAACATTTTCTTTCTTTTAAGCACAAAGGTACCAGTTTCGGGCACTACCATTCTAAGCAGTCTGGGTACCAGTTTTAGGCACTAACCCTACACAAGATTTAACCGTAATTTTTTCCTTTTCTTGTCATCATTACCATAAATTTTTTCTTCCTTTCCTTCTTCAAATTCATCACTAGCACTTTATTCACCTCAACTCTCTACTAGCAAATAAGATATTTGAAGGCTCAAGTAAAGGTAATAAGGGTTTTTTATCAAAGGCTTGCCAAAGAAAAAGTTTTAAACTATAGGTAATAAAAAACTATACATGCCTTTCATTAACAAAACCCACATATGTAAAACATAAGAGCACATGAAAATCAAAGAATCAACCTTTCCAGTTAAATCGATCATCAATCGATCACATCAAATGTACAAATATCCATCATCACCAATATATCAATATGGTACATGCCACTCACACATGAATAACTAACAACCCCAAATCACCACTCATACAATACCCAACCTGTAAGTGAAAAATAGAAGGAGGCGAGAGGAAACAGGCAAAGATAGAAAACCTGGAGCACTCTACTCTTGAGGAGCATCATCATCATCACAAAGCTCCAAGTGCCATAAGTCGAAGTCTATCTGAAGAACCACTAGTCTTCTATTCACCTCTCGGTAGTTCGCGTCCATCGCTCCCAATCATCTATCCATAGCCTCGTACCTCAGGTTGAGCACAGTGTAATTCGTATTCGCCAAGGCCAACTGTCGGTTCATCTCCTACTGATTTGTGTTCAGCATAGCAAATTGCTCATTCATCATCCTGAATTTTTCTCTATAGAAACGATCATGTGCCTGTCTGAAATCATACTGCTGCTGCTGTGGTGGTGATAGCTGCATCGGAGGAATACCCATCTCCGGAAAGTCGTGAGGCATCTCCATATGTACCTTAGGAATTGGCTGTTGTGGCTGCTGAAACAGCTACTACTGTTGTGGCTCGTCCTCCTCATACTACTCTGGCTCTCGGACCAAGATCATATCAAGATCAAGGTAAACGCCCTCCAAATGCATATCAACCAAATTCTGCCAATCTCCATTCCAAACATAAGTGGTGGATATCGCTATATAACGAGGAGTTTTCATTTGAAGATTCGCATTGATCTGAACAGAGGGTGAGATCAATAAGCGAGAAAGGAAGCATAAATGATATCGGATGCATCCTTCAGATGAACATCCAAATGTTGTCTTTCCTCCGAGCCAAGTTCATCCTCACACACGCCTACATAATCAAATCTGGCTCACCAAGGACAGGCCTATATCTAGAAAAATCCACATTATAGTGCTCCGCTAAAGGTGTAATCAGACCCCTATATTCACCTTTTGACAAGTGTGTGAAGTGAACCAATGCAGCTGCTGAAAAACATAGACACCCAGGTTGAAGTGGACGTCATTCATCATGCACCAAAGGATGTATAACTCTCCTCTCGGAATACACCGGCCCTCAACTCAGGCAAAATGGTGTTTTCGAGGATACGGTCCATAGAAGGATCACCGGGCTACGAATGAAGGCAGCCCTTGAAGTTTGAGGATTATAGTCTCCTTGCAACCCCATGATCGATCTCCAGAATTTATCCGTATCAAAGTCCTCGTTCTCTAGATTCAACATATTGTGCGGGCACCCAAATATTCTGTTGAACACGCTAGCATACAAATACCTCAATTCCCCTCCAAGTCGGAACCAAGCAGTTTTTGGAAGAAAATGCTCTCCACGAATCACCTCCAACGTGCATAACATCTACGCTGTGATGTGGAAATCAGTCTCCCTCTTCAAGTCCATAAATATGCTGATTCCTACTTGGTTAAACATCCACCGGATATCATTTATAATGTTCATCTCCACCATGGCTTGATCGTCCTGATAACGAGTCCGAGCTATCTTTCTAGAAATAATTCCCCATAGCTCCTTTCTTTCTTCCTGCTCCAGTATTTGCAAATCAAATTCGGAAGGCATCCTCTTATCTTTCTTAAGCCTCTTTGTCGCCTCTCCTTTTTTCGGTATCCCTGATCCTCTCCTCTTAGACGATGAAGCAATCTCTTTTCCTATAAAATTATACTTCAATACCAAACATAGACAAAGAAACAAGTATACCCAACCTAGGACTATTTATCACATAGATTCTACTCAAGACTTCAAATCATATATTAACTAATCAAAAATCAACTTCTCCATAATTCAACATGTATATTCATATTTAAACAACAACCTCCACACTTGAAATCATAGAGAAATTAACCTCATATATGTCCTAAGTTCAATAGGAAATACCAACATACTTGAAATTGAATCCAAAAATCAACAAATAAGCACAATTACTAAGCATGCATCAATTCCAAATCCAAATTAATCATAATCGTCATTCGCAATCAACGAGCCCATGCTAAAATTTACAAATTAAACTCAAATCCGTGATATATGCATCATCAATTTCACAAAAATCCACAAATCCAACGTCAAATTGAACCCATGCAAATTCATATAAAATTTCAACAAAAACACCAAAATTCAAATTCAATATAAACCAAAAACAAGTTTAATCAACTTACCCAACTAAATTCAATATTAAACAATCCAATTCAAGGGCAATGAGTTAAGAAAACATACCTTTATCTCCAGCCATGGATGTGTATAAGTGACGAAGAACAAAAACTCAAAATTGAGAAGAAAAGCCCTTAATTGAACTTGAATCCTCCGAATTTGATGTGGAATGTGTTTTGAGGAAAAGAAGAGTGTACTAAGGGTTTGGAGTGAAATCTTACAGTTTGAGATGAGTGCTCGAGAAAAGGTGGCGAGAAAATATCGAGCGGCGCGCAAACTGCCCTTTAAATCGCGAAAACTTACCTTTGCTCGAGTCGAGCGGCCTGGTCGAGCGACATTCGACATGATCGAGAGGGATCTCTATATGCTGAATCATCTTCTCCTTTTAGCTCGACCAAGATGTCTTAGTCGAGCGTCCCTGTTTTGGTCGAGCGGTACCCCTGTATTCTGAAAAATCCAGAATCCATTTTATAGTAGTCTGCTCGACCTCAGTGACTGGTTGAGCGGCCTAACTTTTGGTCGAGCGAGCTTCCAACACCCTATTTTTTGTGATTTTCTTCATTCCCGGCAAAACTCAGACTCAAAAATAATATTATGCATCATATCAAGCCAAAACAATAGCTAGAGAACCTCAACTTAGACTCTATAAATTATATATAAAACTCTGCATACTAGGCAATAAATAAAACACCACTGAACATTAGGAAAATTGCAAAAAAAATTGACACATCAACTCCAGCTAAAGTGCTAATATGCCGCAAAAAATCAACTCCCCTAACAAACGTTACAATGAAAAGATTATGCTCTTAATGATTTGATGAGGGAAGAACATCACACCCCCAAACATAATAGAAACTATAGTAAAAAATAAGTTTGCAAAGAGATGTAATTGCCGATTAGTAAACACCTTGAATATAAAAATTTCTTACTCACACGAAATAAATAAAGCAATAAAATAGGAGGGAAAGTCCCCAACAGGCGCTCATGTTTAACGTCGGAGAGTCACGAGGTACCATCTCAATTCAAGGTATCTTCAAAGACAACGCAAGCATCATCCGACGACTTAAAGTGCTTCAATTGATGCCTATTTGCCGCTATGATGTCTCCATCTTTGTCTATGATCTCAAAACTCCCCCCTCCTCAGGCTCTATGGATAATAAACGGTTCCGTCCACTTCGACTTCAATTTTCCTGTAAAAAGCTTCAAACAAGAGTTAAAGAGCAGTACCTCGTCTCCTTGGTTGAACTCTTTGAAAGTGATCTTTGAATCATGTCGCTTCTTCATTCTCTCCTTGTAGATCACCGAGTTCTTAAAAGCTTGATTTCTAAACTCATCCAATTGATTGATGTGAGTCATCCTCAACTCCTTTTCTCCTTAATAGAGAAGTTCAAACTCCTCACAGCTCAAAAAGACTTATGCTGAATCTCTATGGGTAGATGACACGACTTCCCACAAACGATTTGATAAGGTGACATGTCAAGCACAGTCTTGTATGCCGTCCGGAACCCACATAAAACATCATCGAACTTCATAGCCCAATCCTTCCTATTGTTTCCAACTACCTTCTCCAGGATTTATTTCACTTGCTGGTTAGAGACTTCGACTTGCCCATTAGCTTGAAAATGATAGGGTGTAGTAACCATATGCTTAACACCATACTTCTTGAGAACTCTTCCAATAAGCTTATTGACGAAGTGGGAACCTCCATCACTCACAAGTGCTTTAAAAACTCCATAGCGGGCAAAAATATGCTTCTTCAAGAATGACAACACTGTCTTCGCATCATTCATGCGAGTAGGAATCGCTTCCACACACTTAGAAACATAATCAACAGTAAGAAGGATGTAGATGAATCCATTAGATGGGGGAACATGCCCCATAAAATCAATTCCCCAAATATCAAAGATCTTAACTACAATGCTTGGCTGAAGTGGCATCTCATCCCTTTTACTTATGTTTCTCATCCTTTGACATCTATCGCATGTCGCTACACTTGATTCACAATCTTTAAACAAGGTGGGCCAATATAAAGCGGATTGAAGTACCTTTGCTGCAGTCTTTTGGGCTCCAAAGTGCTCCCAGTTAGGTTGTGCATGGAAAAATCAAGAATATTCTTCATCTCCATCTCAGGCACATACTTACGGACGAAAGAATCCATACAAATCTTGTAGATGAACGGATCATAGCATATGAAAGTTTCAACATCTCTCTTAAACTTGGCAAGTTGATACCTATTGAGACTTTAGGAATTTCACCTGATGCAATGTAATTGACATAATCAGCGTACCATGGATCCATTCCTTGAGCAGCGACTACACAAGCTTTCTCAGCTCCTTCAGTAAACACATCCATAATCTTCTCATCCAGAAACATCTCTTCTATGTACTCAAATGAGTCATCACAATGCTCCCTTATCTCTAATCTTGATAGGTGATCCGCCAACACATTCTCAGTTCATTTCTTATCTCGGTTCTCCATATTAGACTCTTGCAGAAGAAGGATCCATCTAATGATCTTTGGCTTCGTTTCCTTTTTGTCCATCAAGTACCGGATAGTAGAATGATACGTGTACACTATAGTCTTCATGCCAACCAAATACTGTCGAAACTTATTGGATGCATACACAACATCTAAAAACTCCTTTTTAGTGACAATGTATTTCTTTTGTGCTGCATCGAAAGTCTTACTTGCATAGTTGATGGTGCAGAACTTCTTTTCTCTCAACTGTCCAAGCACCACTCTAAGTGCTAGATCACTTGCATCACACATAAGTACAAACGGCTGAGTCCAATCCGGTGTGATCATGATAGGTGCAGTAATAAGCGCCTCTTTCAAAACCTGAAAAGTTGTTAGACATTCATCATCAAAGTTAAAAGGAACATCCTTTTCAAGTAAGTGAGATAAGGGCTTGGAGTATTTTGAGAAGTCTTTGATAAATTTTCTATAGAATTTGGCGTGTCCAAGGAAGGACCGCACTTCCTTCTCATTAGTAGGTGGTGGAAGCTTCTCAATTGCCACCACCTTAGTTCTATCAATCTGTAATCCTTTGGCCGAAAAATGATACCCTAAACAATCCCATCTCTCACCATGAAGTGACAGTTCTCCCAATTCAAGACAAGATTAATTTCTTGACATCTCTTCAAAACAATAGATAGGTTATACAAACAAATATCAAAGGAGGAACCAAACACAAAAAAATCATTCATAAACACCTCCATGATCTTTCCTATCAAATCATCAAACTACGTAATATTAATAAAGATAAAAGAAAATAAAAAAGGGGGACAAGTATAAAAATGTTAAGGGGATGGCATAGCCAAAAACAGAGTCAAAACAGGCAACTCATAATAGATAAAAATAAAGCGTTATTTTTTCTTTGTAAGTCAGCTCCAATCTTGTGTACCTGCAATGCTCCAAATATCTGGAGCATCTGTTTTGTTTAGTTTTGCAGTATCAGAACGTGTGACCAGTTTAGAACACGGAATGTAAGTAACATCTTTTCTTCTTGATTTTCCTCCTTTTAATTTAATGGCACTATTATCCAAGGAATGGAACTGCTCATCCTGAGAGTGTATAGTTGTCTTGCCTAAATCATCAGAAGTACCTTTCCCTTCTGCCAAAGAAGACATGGAGTCCTCATCATTTTTTTGAATCTGCAGATCATTACTAACTGGCTCAGCTTCAAGAGCTTCCTTGCCTATTGGTTCAACTTCTAAAACTTCCTTACCCATTGGTTCAAGACCCACCTCATCAGCCTTTGGATCCGTAGAAAAACCCTCAGGTTGAACATCCGCATGTTCGTTATCACCGTAGAGCTCACATGATGTCTTGGCAATAGTGTTAATAGCTGCCTGAATGAAATCTGGAGAGGCTATCTCACGTATCAACTGTTCAGTATGATGTGTAGAGGAAACATGGGTGCCTCAACCTGCAACCGTAGATTTAGGTACCAATGGTAGCACTTGAGATTCACGTTAATAAGAAACAGAATGTTGTATCAGACCAGCAGTGGAACAACAATAGGTTGTGATTCAAGTGCCTCATCCATACCATCATCATCCAACGTATCAAATCTATTAGAGAGAAAGATGGAAGGGGATTTCAGAGAGTATTGCTGATAGTGACGCTCCCGTGCATCGGAAGGTGCAGCGAGCCAGCCATCACATACCTGAGGATTTTCAGCGGAGACTTCACGACTTCCTAAAGCACAAGGATCATCCTCAACGACCTAAACATTAGCAACATGAATACCCTGATCAGTCTCCACAGCATGAGAAAGAGAAGAGTCCAGGTTCTTCTCCAAAGAACCCTGGACGTGAGTGGAAGCTAAGTTAGAAGGTTTGGCCTTCCATTATTTTTTCCGTGGAATCCGGAAACCATCATCATCAAAAGGCTTCTCCTTCAACTTCATCCTTTTCAAGCAGGTAGTCTCTAAGTGCCCCAAGGCATGACAAACTTGATAGAACAATGTGATATTTTCATACCCAATAGAGAATTCAATAGAGTTGGAAGCAGCCTCTAAATTAATCATGGAAGGAAAAGAACAATCCAAATGTTAATATCTACCAAAATACGAGCAAAATGACCAAGAGAACCATTCAGAGCTCGTTCATCAAATATGGCCATCATGCATCTTTGGAATGTAGCAGGCGCATTACACAATCCAAAAGGCATCTTCCTAAAAGCAAAGGTTCCATAAGGGCAAGTAAAAGTAGTCTTTTCTTGATCCTCGGGTGCAATCATAATTTGATTATAACCCGAGTACCCATCTAATAAGCAATAGAACTCATACCCTGCAAGACGATCTAACATTTGATCCATGAGAGGAAGAGGGAAGTGGTCTTTGCATGTATTTTCATTCAGTTTCCTGTAATCCGTACACACACACCATCCCATAGGAATCTTAGTGTCTAATGTTTCTCCATCATCAGCTTTCACAATAGTCATGCCCCCCTTCTTAGCTACAACATGCAATGGACTCACATAGGGACTATCACTAATGGGATAAATAATTCCTGCATCTAACTATGTTAAGATTTGCTTCCTAATCACTTCTTGAATCATTGGGTTAACCCTCTGCTGATTCTGAATACTGCCCCTAGCTTCATCTAGCAACCTTATCTTATGCATGAACTATGATGGATTAATACCCTTCAAATCATCAAGCGACCATCCAATAGCAGACTTATACTTTCTGAGTACATCTAACAACTCTTCAAGTTGATCATCAATAAGAGAAGAAGATATAATTACAGAATATGTTTTATTGACGCCAGGTAGGCATACTTCAAGTGTTTCGGTAGTGGCTTCAAATCTTCCTTCTTTTCTTCCTTTGGTGCGCTCTCTCTATCTAATGGTAGGTACTGCCTAGTCCATTTAACCTCTTCAATCTTTGTTATTTTTTGTTCATACCTATCATCACCCAAAGCAAGTAAGTTTTCAAGAAATTTAATACATACTTCGTTGGAGAGCTCATCTAGCTCCATGGTGGGAAAAGTAAGAGACTCTGCCAAGCATGTCTCCAAAGGATCAAGGACATGTCTTCCTTCACAATCTCCTCCACCACATTAATGTTATAACACTGTGTCTCCATAGGCATTTTCATTGCTTTGTCGAGGTTGAACAAAACTCTTCTTTATCCATTCGCAGTCTAAGCTCCTCCTTTTGGACATCAATCATAGCTCCAGCTGTGGCAAGGAATGGCCTCCCTATGATAAGAGGAACATTATCCTTGTCATCTTTCATCTCTAGCACAAGAAAATCCACGGGAAAGACAAGCTTCTCTACTTTCACAAGTACATCTTCTATCACCCCCTTCGAAAAGGTCATGGACCTATTCGCCAATTGTAGAGCCACTGTCATGGGAGCAAGCTCCCCCAAACTTAGCTTCTTGAATATAGATAAGGGCATCAAGTTGATTCTTGCACCAAGATCTCACAAAGCTTTTCGTGCTGGCCCATTTCCAATTTCACATAAAATCGTGAAGCTTCACGAATCTTTCAACTTTGCTGGCAGCTTCCTCTGAATGATCGAGCTGCAGTTCTCAGATAGATTTATGGTCTCAACTGTGTTCAAGATCCTCTTCTTCAATATGATCTCCTTTAGGAATCGGGCATAGTAAGGCATCTCCATGATTGCTTTGGAGAATAGAATGTTCAAGCTAGTTTTGTTCATGATATCTGAAAACCTCTTGAACTCTCATTCCAATCCCTTCTTTACTAACCTAAAAGGAAATGGAGGAATTATCTTTGTCTTAGGAATTCCCCACTCATCATGGTCAACCTCCTTCGCTTTGTCCTTCTCGGCTCTCAATCTTTTGGCTATTTCCCACTTTTCTCTACTATCTACTTAGTATTCTGCTCTTGTGATCGTACTTGAGTGTTCTGAACAACAGGTGTAGCGTTCTATACGGAAATCAGAGCTGAATGACGCTGCTCGACCTCCGCTAGACCTGAATGGTCTGGTCGAGCGAGATGATATTAGTTAAGCAGGGTACTTGTAATCTGGTTCTCAATGTTCAGGTGCATAGGAAGCCGTTTGACCTTCGCTCGACAAGGATGTTCTGGTCGAGCAGGGTCATTTGGGTCGAGCGAGGTACCTGTAATCTGGTTGTGGTGGTTCTGCTCTACAGGTAGCCGCTCGACTGTCTTTCAACCACTGTGTTTGGTCGAGATGGGGTCGAGCGGGGTCCTTTCATCTCCATTTTTGCTCACTGGTAACATGGACCTTCATACTGCGTTCCTGATCTCAGAGTGATGGCATTACAATATTTTGGGTTTGTTATGCTTTGAGAACAAAACTTTCCCTTCTCAATGGTTTTCGTTAGCTTGTTCACATTCCCCGTCATCTCTCCCATCAACAAGGTAAGATCCTTCATCTGCTTGAACAACTCATCATGAATTGAATATATCTTCTTTTCCAAACGATCCACCCTTGCATCAATCCTAGCCACGTAGCTTTTCAGAATATCCTCCAAACCAGGTTTTCCTTCTTCTATCTTCGCACCAGGATCAACACCAATAGGAGGTTAGATTGCTACATTCGGATTAGTCCATGAAAATTTCGGCCTCCTTGGTTGTTGATAATTACCCAGGGGACCACGATTGTTGTAGTTCCCTTGATAATTTTTATTTCCTTAAATAACTAGTGTAATACCCCAAACATTTATAATTATTTTTTTACTATTTTCATAATGCTACTAATGTAATTTGTTTTACTTCTAAAATAATTTTACAGGAAGAGGTGACTAAGACATCCAAATTCAACCGCACTCCTAGCATCGATAAAATAAGAATAACACTATTTTGAATTTTAAATAGAAAACAATAGATACACAAAATATTTTTCACTAACCATTTGAGATAATATATATGTATATACATACATATATATATAATAATAATAATATTAATAATAATAATAATGGATGAGTAATAATTATTTCAAGAATATATATATGTACATAATAATAAATAAATAAAATGAATATATGTTACCTATTTTTCCAAACCTATTGTACAAACTGCAGGTCTATATATAAAAAAAAGAGGAAGTGGGATGAAATTTCCTTACTGGAGTAAACAATCTGACATGCACACACTGTAAGGTAACTAGGCGAATTTTTTTCTATAAATAGCTTAGTAATTGGCCAGAAAGCAATCACCCATCTTAACAGTAAAAGAAGAAAATATATCTACTTACATATATATATATAGATTTTGTAAGTTTTCCTCTTATTAATTATCATCGACATTTTCCTTTTTTACTAGTATTATTATTATTCTCGTAATATTTTTTATCATACTATTATTATTGGTATTAATATCATATTATGATTTAAAAGGAAGGCTAAGCCTCTGACCTAATCATAAAATTATTATACAAATTTTTATTATACTATCATTATTATCATCATTTTATGATTTAAAAGGAAGGTCAAACCTCTTACCTAATCATAAGATGATGGTACCAATTTATACTAATATTATTATTATTACTATCATTTCACTATTTTTTTATCACACTATTATTAGAAATAATGTTTATAATATAACAGGAAAATGATAAATTTTTGTTCCTTCTTAATTAATTATGGGTACAAGTTTTTAAATAAATTATATGTGCTAGGTGAAGTGCTGGTGAACGGGACGTCGAATTACTCTTCCACTCATGTTGTAACATGATATTTTAAGTAAATCAAATGTGGGTAAAAATGTTTGAAAATGGTTGGATGTTATTGTTGGTTTGCATATGAAGTATTTTTATTTCTTCTCTTATGGTAGTGGCCGTATGGGTCATGAATTTTATAGTTGCGATTGACGAGTCGTGACAATGATAGTAGTCGACGGGCTATGAAACATAGTAGTGATTAACTTTTGGGTTGTCATGAAAAAGAGTAATCATATCATTATGTATTTAATGATTAACATTTTGCAAAAAAATTACCCACTGGGATTTTAATCTCACATTTTCAAACAGCAAATTTTCAGGCCAATGATTGGGACATCTGGACTGCGACAAGACATGACATTCTCCGTGGTTCCCGCTATAAATTCTACTTATATATTTATAAAAAAAATGCAAGAACTATAAAATTTTAAATTATGGTTTCTTAATGTAAACTTTAATATATGTATGTATGTATACATTAAATTTTATTATTAGTATTATATTATTACGCTATTATAAAATGATTTTCAAAAGTTATAAATTATATTTTCCTCCTTTAAAATATTGTATTAAAATATTAAGTAAGTCCGTGATGATATTTTCGATTCATTAGTAGTACTTCGATTTCAAAAAAAAAAAATTTTGGGCTCGAGGTGCTACAGAGTGGTATCAGAGCTATGGTTTATAACATCCTTGAAAATATATACGAGTATACTTATAGAATATATTTAATTAACAATTAAAACACTTAAAAAAGATCCACGGAGAACCATGCCATGTCAGCAGACAGTGCTCGAAAAATTTTTTTGAGAAGAAAAATTTATAAAGTGTTTCTAAAATAAATAAATGAAATTTTGTCCCTTTAGGAATGGAACCCCACGGAAACTTGGCTGTTGGACTATAACAGACCTGTGCCCAACATGGGACGGAGACCTTAAGAAACTATGTTGATCGATTCCTAAATCTTAGAATTGCTGCATGGGAACAAGGATTCATGGAAGAAGACTTTGACACCGCAATGCGCCTGAAAGAAACTGTCTCCACCAAATACCAGGCAGTAGCACAGACATAACCTCACCACGATGAATCCAGCTAGGGATTCAAGGATTGACTATGAAAAATATACCAGGACCCTGATTAAGGCGGCAGAAGGAAGGACAGAAGCAGAAAAGTTGGCAACAAAGTGGGAGACGGAAGCGCGAAAGAGAGATGCCAATGCTTATCAGTACGAACAAAAGGCTAAGGAGCACGAGATGCGGGCGAATGATTATAGGACCATGGTTATCGAACAAAGGCAGAAGTCAATCGAGGCTAGAGAAAAACCGCTAAGATACCATGAAGAACTGGTAAATGGAGGAGTAATTACAGATCCCAGAGCGTTGCTGATGTTTTGGACTGAAAGTGTAGAGTCAGAGACTGGGGAATTAGTCTACAACATGATGCCACCATTCAATCCCTACGACGACCAAGGAAATTTAGGAATGACTGCAGCAGGGACAACTCAATACGAAGAAAGCTTCTATATAAATAATAATATCTCTCTTTTTCCAGGATATGAGGACGAAGCAAGACCTGTTACTCGCATTCCAGAGTTTGGGGATGAAGCGGGACCTAGTACCCGAGATTCTTTTAAGACTAATTGGAAAAAAAACCAGATTATAGATGCATATTTATAATATGTAATGGGAAGTCTAGTATGGTGAAAGATCGTAAGATGCCAATGTGAAATAAATGCGGTGTGACTATAATAAATGGATATTTCTAAGTCTTCTTAACAAGTTTATTCCTTAGATATTTTTTCTTTTCCCTCTATACCGAAATAAGTAAAAATACGATAAAAGACTTGTTTATAAATATATCACCAATAAAAATGCGACTTTCTTGATCCTTTCAGTTTTTGATAAATGGCGCCATCAACTAGAAACTAAAGAAGGACTGGAAGGAACAGGGGAACATCTGAGGATTCCGTGAGACATGATCAACACGAATGCACCAACACTAATTCAGGAGCCGATATAGCTCGAGAATTTTCACTACTCTTCAAAACTATATCCAACAAGCACCACCACCACAAACAAACGAAACGAGACCAAGAATGAATGATGTTGTGGAACAGTTCTGTCATTTGCAGCCACCTCAATTTCGAGGAAAGGAAGGACCGTTAGCCACAGAAAAATCGATCGTATAGATGGATCGAATATTCAAACACATGTAGCTAACCAAAACACAAAAGGTTTCTTGCGCTGTCTTCCAACTAGCTGAAGATGCTGGACAATGGTGGGACTCACATGAGCGCACTATGAGTGAGGAAGCGAGATAAGATTTAACTTGGAACGATTTCAAAGGGATTATGATGAACCGATATTTTCCACAAGCTCTTTGTGATCAAAAGGAAATTGAATTCATCAACCTGTGTCAAGGAACTGCTTCCGTAATTGAGTACAAACGCAGATTCAACAACCTATCAAAGTATGCTCCACAGCTCGTGGACACAGATGAGAAAAAAGCAAGAAGGTTTGAAAGGGGACTACGTCCGAAAATTGGGGGAATCATTTCTAGATTGAAGTTAATAGTTTTTCGAGAAGTATTCGAAAGAGCATTGACTATCTCTATTTGTCAAGGGTTTGAATACAATCAAAAACCTCAAGAAACATCGATCAAAAGAAAGTGGCAAGCCTACGAAAGGAATAGGCCAGAATCCTCTATAAAAAGAAACCAATTAGCAATAACCACAAGACCCAATCCGACTAAAATACTGCCATGTCCCATTTGTAAGAGTATGCATCGGGGAGAATGTTTAGCGTGGAAAGACGTATGTTACAGATGTAACCAAAAAGGACACAGAGCTCATGAATGCACAAGGATCAACAATGGTGGACCAATTGGAGGATCCAATCAAGCACCGATGCTAATACAATCGTGGCAACCACCGATGAGGAATGCTGTGATACCAAGACTACAACAAAGGAATGAACATACTCAAAACTTGAAGGGAAAGGCACAACTAAATGCAGTCATTGAAGAAGAAAATTCGGAGGAGCACGAAACAATGACAGGTATGTTAATGATATCTAACATGCCAGCATGTGTTTTATTCGATATTGGTGCATCCCACTCGTTTATATCTGAAAGATTTATAAGAAAATTAGTGATCAAAGGAAACGTTGAAGTAACAATGGATGTAGGTGTCGCTTCTGGATAAAGTATAAGAGTGAAAAACATGTTGAAAGGTGTTAAATTAGAAGTGAATGAGCACATACTTGATGCTGACCTCTATATTCTTGAAATGAAAATTTTTAATATCATTTTGGGAATAGATTGGTTGGGTGGGTGAGTATAAGGCCAATATATGTTGTGCAGAGCGAAGTATAAAATTAGAAACGAGGGAAGGCCAAGAATTCATATTCTATGGTACCCGACAACGTCCAGAAGTGAGAATCATATCCTCAATAAAAGCCATAAAGATCCTATAGAAGGGAGAATGCCAAGGATTTTTGGTGAACATCACAAAGGAGAAAGAAGACGATAATCCTCCAAATAAGATGCCAATAATCATGGATTTTCTTGATGTATTCCCTGAAGAACTACCTGGAATACCTCCCAATCTCCAGATCGAATTCACTATTGATGTTATTTCTGGCGCTGCACCGGTATCAAAGGCCCCATATAGAATGTCACCAAAGGAATTGCAAGAATTGAAGAAACTGTTACAAGAGCTTATTGATAAGAAATTTATCAAACCAAGTGTATCTCCTTGGGGGCTCCCGTACTGTTTGTAAAGAAAAAGGATGGATCATTAAGAATGTGCATTGATTATCGAGAACTGAATCGCCTAACCATAAAGAATAAATACCCCTTGCCACGTATTGAAGACCTTTTTGATCAATTGAGAAACACATCTGTTTTCTCAAAAATTAACCTAAGGTCTAGATACCATCAATTAAAAGTCAAGGAAAGCGACATCCCGAAGACAGCGTTCAGAACTCGATATGGTCATTATGAATTCACTGTAATGCCATTTGGAGTAACCAATGTGCCAACAGTTTTCATGGATCTATTGAATCGAGTTTTTCATCAGTACCTTGACTGTTTTGTCATTGTGTTTATTGATGATATTTTTGCCTACTCAGAAAGTGAAAGACAACATGAGGAACATCTTAGAATCGTGATAGAAATAATTAGGAAAGAAAAACTCTAAGCCAAATTCAGTAAATGTGAATTTTGGATTGATCGAGTTATCTTTCTGGGCCACATCATCTCTTCTAAAGGGATCGAGGTCTACCCAGCAAAGGTGGAAGCAGTTCTAAACTGGAAGGCTCCCTCAAACATAAATGAAGTACGGAGTTTTCTAGGATTAGCGGGTTACTATCAGAGGTTTATTCAAGATTTATCTAGAATTGCAAAACCACTAACTCAACTTACAAAGAAAAATGAGTAGTTCATTTGGTCCCAGAAGTGTGAAGAAAATTTCCAAGAACTAAAACGAAGATTGGTATCAGCACCAATTTTAACCATTCCAGACGGAACTGAAGGGTTTGTACAAAATCAGGCTTAGGATGTGTGCTAATGCAACACGGAAAGGTTGTGGCATACGCCTCAAGATAATTAAAACAGCATGAAGTAAATTATCCAACTCATGACCTTGAATTAGCTGCAGTTGTGCATGCGTTGAAGATATGGAGTCACTGCCTCTACGGGGGAAAATGCCAAATCTACACGGATCACAAAAGTTTAAAATACTCCTTCACCCAAAAAGAACTAAATATGCGATAGAGAAGGTGACTCAAATTAGTAAAGGATTACGTCTACGAAATACTTTATCACCCAGGGAAGGCAAATGTTTTGGCAGATGATCTTAGTCGGAAACATGAGGGACAATTAACTGTGATACCTACGAAACAAAGATCGTTGGTTCAGGAATTCTCAAAATTAAATTTGCAATTCGTTAGGCCATACTATACCTCGGTTATAGTTACAACTTTAACAGTACAACCTACCTTGAGAGACGCATAAATGAAGCACAAAAGGATAATGTTTTTCTAAACAAAATATAAAGAAAAGTTGCGGTAGAAGGTGTTAGGGAATTTTCTATAAACACCGATGAAATTTTAGTATACGAAGGAAGAGTATGCGTACCCAATAATGAAGAATTACAGAAGGCGATCCTCACTGAAACTCACAACACACCATATACTGTACATCCAGGAGAAACCAAAATGTACAGACTTGAAGAAAAATTTTTGGTGGAGAGGAATGAAAAGGAGTATTGCACAGTTTCCGAGACAATGCCTAACATGTCAGCAAGTTAAAGCTGAGCACCAATGACCTTCTGGATTGCTCCAACCACTCGAGATCCCTGAATGGAAATGAGAACATATTACAATGGACTTTGTAACTGGATTGCCAAAATCCAGCAAAAATCATGATGCTATCTTGGTAATTGTCGACCGACTCACCAAATATCCCAGTACAGATGACATTCACTATGGATCATCTTGCTCAGTTGTACATTGAAGAAATTGTGAGATTACAGGGAATACCAGTATCCATAGTAATCGATCGAGATACACGTTTCACTTCAAAATTTTGGAGGAGTTTGCAGAAGGCAATAGGGACGGAACTGAAGTTCAGTACTGCCTATCACCCACAAACGGATGGTCAATCCGAGAGGACAATCTAAATGTTAGAAGATATGCTCCGAGCTTGTGCCTTAGACTTTGAAAAAGACTGGGAAACTCATATTTCATTAGTAGAGTTCGCTTACAATAACAGCTACCAAGCTACTATTCGAATGGCACCTTTAGAAGTACTATACGGGAAAAGATGTTGCTCACCAATTATATGGGACGAAGTTGGAGTTCAAAAAATTTTAGGTCCTGAATTGGTAGAGAAATCAATAGAAGTGATCACTACAGTACGAGAAAGAATCAAAGCAGGACAAGAGTGACAAAAATCTTACGCCGATATACGAAGGAAAGATCTACAGTTTGAAGTTGGAGAAAAAGTATTTATTAGAACTGCACCAATTAAAGGGTTGGTAAGATTCGGAAAAAGAGAAAAATTGAAGCCAAGGTATATTGGACCATTCGAAATGCTGGAGAAAGTTGGAAATGTGGCTTATAGATTGGCCTTGTCACCTGAACTATCTTCAGTTCATAATGTTTTTCATGTATCAATGCTTTGAAATTATGTTGCCGATCCAAGCCACGTGATTGATTTTAAAGATTTGGAAGTTAATGAGAACTTGACCTACGAAGAAATACCAATAAGTATTTTAGGGAGAAAGGCTCAAAGACTTAGAAACCAAGAGATACCTCTAATACTAGTGCAATGGAGTAGACACGGTAGAGAAGAAGCAACATGGGAACGTGAGGACGAGATTTTAGCCAAATATCCAGACTTTTACAGAGAAGCGAGTAAGTAAATTTGGGGGACGAAATTTTATTTAGTGGAGGAGGATGTAATACTCCAAACATTTATAATTATTTTTATACTATTTTCATAATGCTACTAATGCAATTTGTTTTACTTCTAAAATAATTTTACAGGAAGAGGTGACGAAGACATCCAAATTCAACCGCTCTCCTAGCATCGATAAAATAAGAAGAACATTATTTTGAATTTTAAATAGAAAACAATAGATACGCAAAATATTTTTTACTAATCATTTGAGATAATATATATATTTATATATATACATATAATAATAATAAAATAATAATAATAATAATTGATGAGTAATAATTATTTCAAGAATATATATATGTACATAATAATAAATAAATAAAATGAATATAGGTAACCTATTTTTCCAAACCTATTGTACAAACTGCAGGTATATATATATATATATATATATATATATATATATATATATATATATATATATATATATATATATATATATATAAAGAGGAAGTGGGATGAAATTTCCCTGCTGCAGTAAACAATCTGACACGCACACACTGTAAGGTAACTAGGTAAATTTTTTCTATAAATAGCTTAGTAATTGGCCAGAAAGCAATCACCCATCTTAATAGTAAAAGAAGAAAATATATCTATTTACATATATATAGATTTTGTAAGTTTTCCGCTTATTAATTATCATCGTCATTTTCCTTTTTTTACTAGTATTATTATTTTTCTCGTAATATTTTTTATCATATTATTATTATTGGTATTTATATAATTTTATGATTTAAAAGGGAGACTAAGCCTCTGACCTAATCATAAAATGATTATACAAATTTTTATTATGCTATCATTATTATCATCATTTTATGATTTAAAAGGAAGGCCAAGCCTTGACCTAATCATAAGATGATGGTACCAATTTATACTAATATTATTATTATTACTATCATTTCACTATTTTTTTTATCACACTATTATTAGAAATACTGTTTATAATATAACAGGAAAATGATAAATTTTAGTTCCTACTTAATTAATTATGGGTACAAGTTTTTAAATAAATTATCTGTGCTAGGTGAAGTGCTGGTGAACGGGACGTCGAATCACTCTTCCACTCAAGTTGTAACACGGTATTTTAAGTAAATCAAAGGTGGGTAAAAATATTTAAAAATGGTTGGATGTTATTGTTGGTTTGCATATGAAGTATGCTTATTTCTTCTCTTATGGTAGTGGCCGTATGGGTCATGAATTTTATGGTTGCGATTGACGAGTCTTGACAATGGTAGTAGTTGACGGGCTATGGAAATATGGTAGTGATTAACTTTCAGGTTGTCATGAAAAAGAGTAATCATATCATTATGTATTTACTGATTAACATTCTGCAAAAAAATACCCACTGGGATTTTAATCTCACATTTTCAAACAACAAATTTCAGGTCAATGATTGGGACATCTGGACTGAGACAAGACATGACATTCTCTGTGGTTCCCGCTATAAATTCTATTTATATATTTATAAAAAAAATGCAAGAACTATAAATTTTTAAATTATGGTTTCTTAATGTAAACTTTAATATATGTATGTATGTATACATTAAATTTTATTATTAATATTATATTATTACACTATTATAAAATAATTTTCAAAAGTTTAAATTATATTTTCCTTCTTTAAAATATTGTATTAAAATATTAAGTAAGTTCGTGATAATATTTTCGATTCATTAGTAGTACTTCGATTTCAAAAAAAAAAATTTGGGCTCGGGGTGCTACACCTAGTTCCTTGAATACTTTGTCCCATGGCGTAGTTCACCTCTTCTAGCTCCTCTTGGATCGATCTCTCATCACCAACATCCTACTGCTGCATCATTGATACTCTCTGTGACAACTCCATAATATGCTTCTGCTGTGATTCAAGTATCTTGTTGATATTCGCCAAGCTTGAGACGATTTCATCTTCTCTACTCGACTTCACCATGGTGTGTTCAACCTGTGCTACCTTTCCAAGAATATAGGTGCCCCTCACTCTATCAATAGGCCAGTCTCTTGAATTCATCAAAATATCCTCAAAGAGCTTTTCAGCCTCAACGGATGTCTTAGCAAGTAATGCTCCACTCGAAAATGCGTCTAGTAGGACACCAGAATCACAATCTAATCCATTGTAGAAAATACTGATATATTGAGCTTTTGACAATCCATGTTGTGGGCACTTCCTTAGCATGTCCTTGAACCTGTCCCATGCTTCATGAAACTTCTCACCACTATTGATAGCAAATTGATTGATGTCTTACTTCATCCTGAACACCTTAGAAGGTGGCATATATCTCTCCAAGAACTTCAATTTTAACTTCTCCCATGTAGTGCAATCTGCAGCATTTAGAGTCTCATACCAATCTCTCGCTATTTCGGTAAGAGAGAATTTAAACAAAACAATCCTCTTTGCATCTTCGTGATCTCCTGCTCTCTTTTGTGTACTAGCATACCTCAGGAATTTATTCAGATGTTATTGAGGATCTTCAAAGGTTCCCTTAGAGAAAGGTTCCTTTCGATCATGCGGATAAGAGAGGGGTGAAGATCAAAATCTGCATCGGCTCCATGCGCTCCTAACAGCCCCAAGTTTTCCCCTCCGTTGTTCTTAAAGACTTCACAGATGGCAACATTATCCAGATTTGGCCTCTCTACGCCGGCCATGTTGACTGCTTCTACTTTCGACTTGTCTCCGATTGCAGCTTCAATTGTTTCCAAGTTCGATGCTCCAACTTCAACACCTAGATCAAGAGTTTCGATTGCTCCCACGTTCTTCTTCTTCTTCTTCTTCTTCTTCTTCGCCTTCTTCTTCCTTGACGATGCTCCAATCTCCGGATCAAAAAGCGCTAATGGTGCTCCGCTTGACCTAGTATGCATACACCTAAGAAAAATTAAGCGTTAGAAAATAAAGACAAGTATGGAGTATTTTCAATTTAACAAGAAATAATAAATTTGATAAGGGCAACTGTCCCGGGAAACGGCGCCAAAAACTTGATGGGCATTTTCTAAAAACACAATTAATCTCCAAGTATGAAGGATGCAATTGTACCTTAGATAAGAGACCAAGTTATATTATAGAACCCAAAGGACAGTTGATTATCAATTTATTATTAGCTAAATTAATTAAAACTCTTATTTGGCAATTTACTTTGAAGAATTTTATTTAATATACTAAACAAAATAATTAAATAACTAATGAAATAGAAACAGTAGAGAATAAACGAGAGTTGAACAAGTGAGAAAATAGGTAGCTCTTCGGGCCATCCAGTTTCACTAATTAATCTCCCTTCCGTATATTAATATCCGACTATGCCTTATGGACTATGAACACAATAATAAGCCAAGTAAATCTACTCTATAGACACAAGTAGACTAGCGTGTAACACGTGTGAATTACCTCAGAGCAAAGAACATAATTTCACCCCCCTTTCTAAGTACTATCAGTATCAGTTATTTCCCATGCACTAAGTACTCTAACCCGATATGATCTCCCGTTATAGGTACTATGAAATTACCCCCTTTATCCTACTTACTAAACTGAATTCAATTCAATTAATAAGTATTCATATAAGATAGTTCTAATGAAGCTTTGGAGTCTCCTTGATGAGTGTGTAAATTCACATGTTTCGAGCTCGGATTCGTGTAATAATAATGTGTTAGGAGGTTGTAATTCGATGTGAATCGATATACATGGTGGAAAGTCACAAATCAGGTGTCTTCAAGGCTATTTGAGTTGATTTTCGAAGGAAAATGAGTTGGAAGTGATTGAATCCGGAAAAAGGAGATTTCAGGGTGCAATTCGACCAAGCAGGCATGGAATTCAATCAAGAAGGAAGTCGTTCGACCAGCACCTATGGTCGAACCATATGAGAATAAGTATCATTCGACCACGATCGTGCCGTTCGACCAAGCCATTTGGTCGAACGATGGTCGAATCAGAAGCCTGAAGAGACGCACCTGCAGTTTGACTAGGGAGTATGTGGTTCGACCAAGGTTTTGGTCGAATTCAGGACCCGCAACCGATTTACAGGTCGATTTGACCTGGAGTTCGACCAGCTAAGAAGAGTTTGACCTGGCTTGTTGGTCGAACTGATGTGCAAAAACTTAGCATATTCGTATTTTTAAACCTTTAGTGCGCGTGTTCGCTCAAGAAGCCCATCCAAGGCCCGTAAGGAGAGTTTACAAGTATAAAAGAACTTTCGCAGAGGCAATGATGATTCATCATCCGTCCACCACCGAAACCCTACTAAGAATCAAAACATGGAATCCTGCTCAGCAGTGAACGCACTCAATCAATAACTAAGATATATATTTAGACTCTATATAACAGTTAATGATGCATAAAACAACTCAGAGTATGAATTAAAAATTCATAGTCTTATATAAAATAAATTCACAAATAGTGTTGTACAGAGTATACATACGGAAGTTCAATTAACTAGTAAAACATTCATAAACCCTAGAACTACTAAAGGGGTTCTAGCCCATGATGCTTCGAAGAACGTTAATGGTGATTGGATAGATCTTACCCATAGTCTTGAAAATTACAAGAAAGATTAAGTTGCGAAGTAAACTCTAGGTGTGGGCGCCGTCGCTTCTCGCTCCGTCTAGAATATTCACTTGGTTCTCACTTGATTCGCTACAAGAATCTCTCTCAACAGCTCCGTAGGATGGAGTTAAGTTTTGGATGTGGTGTAGGATGGATGTGAAATCTAAATCCCTTTTTATATTTGTAAACTCTCTTTATGGACCTTTACTGGGCTTTTTCGTGGAAAATAAGCACAAACACGCACTGGAGGTTCGGAATTGCCAAAAAAAATCACGTGTCCCCGCTCTACCACAATGGTTCTAGTGGAGCGGGCTTGGCCATGTCGAGCGGAGGTCGAGCGGCCTCTCTGTAAGCTGAAACTCGGTACAGTGCCTCGCTCAACCATCTCTGCCGGTGCTCAACCAAATGGTCTTGGTCGAGCGATGTCTCGAAATTCGTGTTTTCTAATTTTGAGCACTTCTGACCTGTTTTCCTATATAAATATGCTCAAATAGACTCAGTAACATCTGATTCGTGGATTTTCGGTAAACATCCCGATTTGCCTTGATAATAGATCAAAAACATCCCGATTTGCCTTGATAATAGATCAAATCATACTCAATTTCCACACAAATAAAAGCTAAAAATACGTGAATTATCACTCTCATCATCGCTTGTCATTGCTTGCGCCAATCTTTCATCCTGCTCCGATTTCATATCGCACTCGCTCTCTCATTACCTGCCTAAAATTCTATAAAGAATGTATGTTAGACTTAAATTCCAATGTTTTTTTTTGTGTGAAAAATTCCACAATTTCTGTGTTAATGGTCTTTTTTGTTGTTTATATTTGAGGTTACTGAATTGCATGTGATTGAGAAACATTCAATTGTTTGCCAGGTTGGTGAATCTTCGGATGTTAGACCTGAGTTCGTCCATTCTTTGTGTGAGATGTTCGATTGGACTTGTGATTGGGAAATATTCAATTGTTTACAAGGTTGGTAAATTTTCAAAGGTAATTTATGCATTTGAGTTCCTTTGTATTTTAATGGGTTTTTTTTTTACTATCTCAAGAAACATTTTTGATGTGTTACTATTAACACTTAATAATGAGAAAAAAAATAAATTATACTTAATTTTATTAATGGAGTTAATTTTCAGGGAAAGCTGGAGTTCAGTTTACCAGCGAAGTTACTCTTTCATCAACA
Source organism: Pogostemon cablin (assembly GCA_023678885.1). Lineage (NCBI taxonomy): Eukaryota > Viridiplantae > Streptophyta > Magnoliopsida > Lamiales > Lamiaceae > Pogostemon > Pogostemon cablin. The sequence continues at coordinate 13,101,519 of CM042952.1, read as the reverse complement.
CTGAGGAGATTGAAAACACTTTGACCTCCTACACCTGCCTAGGGAAACTCTGAGCTTTCATCTCAGTAATATCATATTACAACTATCTCGTATTTGTCATATCTTAATTATTCAATTGCATGATATATCCCTGCTTATTTTCTGAGTTAATCTCTTATTGCCTAAAACATTTATGTGATTTGTATTTTACCTGTAGGGGTCCCAAATCTCATTGGTGATAGATTTATTGATTCACATTCCCAACATTAATCGATATGTTAAATCCTGTTAGTTCTTGAAAGTGTATATGTCATTCTTCTTTTTTAATTTCTATGCTAACGAGTTATGAAGAAATAGGCAATGCATCAAGTTATCGAACAAATTCCTTTATTCACGGGTGAGGTACTTAAGGATAAAATATCTGCAGCAAAAAGAGCATTTGTATTATGGCGAAATACTCAGCAACGCATTATGTTCAAACTTCAAAAGCTCATTTGACGAGACATTGTAAGTTGTGGTACTCTTTACTCTACATACACACATTTGGCTGCTTCTTAGAATTGCATGTTTTGTCTTTGTAAGTTATGTTTAATGTTGCTAGAATTATGCTCACTTGAATAAATATTAGGAAACTAATGGAATATTTTTAACTCATGAGACTAGACACCGAAAGGACTTAAAAATGCCCAGTATTCTGATATTGAATGGGATCACTTCAAGTATGCTTGTGGCGCTGAGTTCTTGGATTTTCCACAAAAATATATCTCAAGGTGTTTTGAAATTTGATAGCCTTCGAGTGATGGATATGCTTTAATTTTTCAAGAGGAGTATCTCATACCTAATGATATATAATAAAAGTCATTTTTTTCTTATAGAATAAGATTATGATTGAAATTTATTGAGGTTTGAGAAAGATAGTATTTCGGATGTGGGAATTGGAAATGGCGTGAGGAGTTGTCCCACTTACTTTTGAGGTTAGATCCATGGACAATATGTGCGGTAGCACTTAAGTCTTCTTATTTTGTGAGTGCACGTGCATATATATGTGTGTGTATGTGTGTGTGTGTGTGTGTGTGTAAATATGTATATGGCTTGGTATGACAAAGACTCATGCTATATAGGTATGAAATATCCCGAATTCATTCTTGCACCTCTACCAAACTATTTGTGATCCATGCTCCTGAATTCATGGATAGAAAGAAGAAAGACAGTTTTTTTAGAGAGAATGCTCGATAAAGTAAAATGTCGCATGATAATATACAAGCTAATATTAATTTGGTAGTGAGATATATCTACTAATTATGTCCTTTTGGGTTCTTAGTGTGTATAAAACTACAGTTATCCTTTGATGTAGGTGGCCATGTGATTCCTACGGTGAGTGAAAAGTTAGGTGAATCTCAAATGTCTTATTTTCAAGGTTCTACAAACTTGTTTATACTCAAATTTAAAATGTTGAAATCGACTTATTTGACTTTAGTTTGTGGTCATTGATATATATAATATTTTTTGAAGATTGAGGAAATAGGTATAAGATGAGTTCTTGTTTTAATTAAGTCTATTATCTAACTTCGGGGTGTTTGTTACCTTACATGCACTGTTTTCATATACGTTGTCACAAATGGTTAAACAGTCTGTTTATTGACTTTCTTAAGCGCCTAAATGTCATAAAAAATTTCTCCTATTATCTTTCTACTGAGGAACTAATAAAAATCTTGAATAATAGTCAATTATAGCTATTAAAGGCGCACCTTGACCGAGGCTATAATGCTCCTTGAAATCATAGTGTCAAGGCACTAATCCTAAGGCGCACACCTTTTTGCACCTTTCTTCCCTTTTGGCAATGAGCCTCCCAAATAAAAGAGCTCGATGCTATGTCAAAATGAGAAGATGGTTTATATAAAATCCTTTTTGCTCAATGCTTTGTTTAAAGAAGAATTGAGCTGGGGAAGAATGTCAATTGTTACATCTGAATGTGCTCCTCAAAGACATCCTTAACACATTCTACTTGTCTACGTAAGTTAATTCATTTTCGGGTAGCGTGTGGATGTTGCGGAGGTTAGATAATTCTGTAACAAGAATATTATAGTCTCATTGGAAATTTTGCTGGTGTCTTACCGTAAGTAAGGGTATGTTTTAAATCAGTGATCTGAAAATCGGACCAGACCGGCCAGTTCAACCGGGAACCGGAGCCGGCACCGGTCCGGAAACACCTATGAAACCGTTAATACAATTAAATTGGGAAAAATCGGTTTGAACCAACCAGAACCAGCCAAATCGGTAAACTGGCCAAAATGGGAACCGGCCGCCTTGAAATGTTGGAAACCCTAGATCTGTAGATCAAAGAACCCCGACCATGAAACTTCTACGGTCCGCCTCGATTTATTATGTTAGTTCCACCATCGTGCACGGTGAGCCAGCCTGAGCATTCTTTGCCGTCGGTGCAGCTTCCTCGACTGTGAACGACATGTTCAAGAGAAGCTGTTATTTCCATATCATTAATCTCCGTGAAGAATACAGATCTCGCACTATGGAAGAAGGCTGCTTTAGTTGTGGGGCAGCAAAGGGCTTAGAAATTGGGGAAAATAAGAGTAGAATTAGTTAGGGCTGTGAAATTTCTAGAGACAGAGTGTGGTCTTGTGGATGGTGAAGCAGGCGTGGGAGGGGAAACGAGAGGAAAGAGGAAATTGTAGAAAAGAAGAAGGGATTTGGTAGCTTCTCTCTCAAAATTGCTAAATTACATTCCTCTTCTCTCTCTAAAGTGCCTTCAGTTGTTGAACCGATGAACACTCCAGACTTAACTCTAATTGGGGGTGGAAGTGGGCCTTTAATTAGCATGTGGGCCACTTGAAAAAAAAATACTAATGGGCTGAAGTTCAAACTAAAAATATATATTTGTTAAATAATTGTATTTATTATATATTTATTTTAATAATTATTTTAAAATATAAATTAAAATATGTAATTTTTATTTTTCCGGTTGAATAGTCTGATCTGATCGGCCCGATCGGTCTGACCTTGAATGCACTTTTTATTTGGAGTCACCGGTTTGGCTTCCGGTCCAATTTTCAAATCACTGTTTTAAATGCACTTTTTTTAATATTTAAACCGAGTTAATTTGTGAAATGTGTAGTAAATTCTTTAAGTTATTTAGATATTATTTCATGGAATTTATTCCATCCTAAAACAATCAGGTTGCACTTATATGTTATACATGTTGGTGTCCATTTTAAGTATTTTTGCAATATATAGTGTGAATATATAATGATTCCCAGTTTCAATGACAATGCATCAGTTGTTCATTATTTGTTTGCATGCATGTTATATGTGAGGATGAAATTGCGAGGCTGGGCTTGCTGATGAAGCATTTAGCATTTTAAATATATGTTGTGATTATTACCTTACGACGATCCATATTCAGTCCTCACTCTCGCGTTATTTAATTCCAGCCTGTATCCAATGTTTGTTGTCTTTCGCATGGTAAGAATGTATCTCTTAGAGAAATTGAATATTACAAGTTTATTTTTATTATTTTTGTTTTTCTCAAACAATAATGTATTTACTTTATAAATTATTAGAGTGTGTATGAAAACAATCCAAATGATTTATCAATTCTTTCAAGCTAGAGTTGATTGTTGATATGAATGGGAAAACTAATAGCTGATTTAGAGTAAATGGTCATAGTAGAATTCTACTCTAAATGTTTCTCCATGTACTAATACATGCTATACTTTGGATTAATACTATCTAAGTCTCAGTTTTAATCCAATTTTTAATTTTTTTTAGAATAATTGTGTAGTAGAGATAGCAAGGTCTCTATGCTGCTAAAAAATTTAGTTCTCACATAATATTTACATACAATTTTTTCTCAATAGATTTCTTTAACATTACAGATTTGATATTTCAAAGTTGGATTAGTCACCAAAAGGTGATTAGTTGTAGCCATCTAACCAGCAACTAGTTACCTTGCCACGTGGAATTATCAGACCATGATGGGCTACGATGTTTTCTTGCTACTCTTACACTACGAGTCACAGTGAGAAAGAGGTAAATTATATCAGGCTTGTTTGCTTCAATTTTGTCCAGCTTATTAAAGCAATATTGTTTTCACCAATAGAATTACAAAATCTTCACGTCTTTATATTTTTGCTAGCTATAGTCGACGTGTTTTTCGTTGTTCTACCTAATTTCTTTGGAAAAAGTAAAGTATACCTATATTTATTCTTCATTTTCAACAATAGATCTCATCATTGTAATTATTACTTCACTTGTGCAGATAAGACGTAGACATAAATAGGATGCATGTATCCAAAAAAGAAAAAAAAGAAATAGATTCCAGAAAGGGTGGGGAAGTTCCTATAGTCACACTCATCCACCAGCATAGTTTTTCTAAGGCCAGGTTTCTGGGTATTGGAAACGATTTCTGCTAAATGAACTTGCTTGGTATTGTTAACTCCACCAGTCAAAATATTAATTCAACTACTTCTTATCACTCAACACACATCACTCATCATTTGATGCGTAGACTATTATGCATGCTTTTGAAGAGTATTCTTTCTAGAAGTAATTTTGGAATACACTAATTTCTGACGAGGTTTCATCGATATAATTAACACATCTAATTTTTGTCAACCGTTAAATCATTTCGCTACTAACAACCACTAATTCGTAATTTTAGATCTGGCATGTCGTGTGAAATCCAGTTCAAAGGAAGGGGTCATCCTCATCGAAGAGTAGATTATTAAACCAACAATACGAGAAATAAAAAAACCAAAATCATTACAAGGACAATCTCAAATTCAACTTCAACAAGTAGTCATGGTCTGAACTCTTGATACTGATTTCAAGGAAGTCATATGGAGAAGGTAGGAACCATTTATCATGCCTTTAGTTGTGATAACAGAAACGAAATGAATAATCTGATTTGATCTACTCTCATGACTCATGATATTTACATTAGGTATCTGGATCTATTGATTTCTGTTGCACATCCTTGCTGCATAATCTTCATGGTACTTAGTTTCTTCCTTGTTTATAATTTATATTCCATTCTTTTTCGGTTGATCAAGAAACCATGATTCCATTTGTAGTTTGACATTCTTATTTCTAGATTACACGCATGATGATCAACCATGATTTCCATTTGTAGTTTGGCTTTCTTATTTCTGGATTACATGCATCTCCATGTACTCCCTCCGTCCCGCAGAAAGGTACGCGCTTTCTTTATAATTTACAAAGGAAACACGTACCTTTCTACGGGACGGAGGTAGTAGTAAGTAATCAATCAACTAACCACTCATTCTCATTTTTCAATTTTCCCCTCTTATATAATTACAAATTGATTTAATTTAGATATACATCTTTTGTTTTTTTGTTGGAAAATAATAGAGCAAATTATTTTTTACTCAATCAATAGCTGGTTGTGGAGAACTTGTGATTAGCCTTGAGATCATCATTTATAGTACATCTCATCCTCCGTTGGATTCCATACATCCAACTCCAGAATCCTTTTGAGATTGCAGTTTTCTTCTGGGTCTTGGTAAGCAATAATCATCATCGACGTGCATTTCCTTCCCCCCATCTATACATCTCATTTCTCTTGCAACAACAATACATGATTTCTGCTTTTCATAATTATTTTACAGGTATTATTTAGCTTCATCCCCTGTTTGGATATGCTTTGCTTTGAACTAGGACGCTATGACAACAAACTCCTTTGAATCCCTTGGATTTGTAGCTTGAATAAGCATTCTCATTTGCCTTGTCAAGGAGGAAGGCTGCTTGGTTAATCGGATTTACAGATGCTCATGTATAGTATATAATTTTTGATACGTGATATACACTGAATCACACGTTACACTAGGTAATATGTATTAAATGGTTTATGTAGAAATATTTTTTTAAAATATACACTTAATTAATAAAAAAACAAATTTTAAGATAACAAAATAACTTGCGCATACAAAAAATGATTGCATGTAAGTTGATATTTTAAATCCGAGTTATCACCTTATGAAATGAGATCACAATACCTAGTATTAAAAATTACATTCATTAGCCCCCAGGGCATAGCTTAAGTGGTAGAGAGGATGATGGAAAGAGCTTCCAACTGAGCTTGGTTGTCCCAAGATGGGGGTTCAAATCCTGTCTTTGGCATGAATTTGGCCCCTCCCCCTCCCCCTCCCCATGGCGGTAGGGGCCGGTCTTGTTCTTTCTTCCTTTCCACTCCCTCATCGTCATACTCTTTCTATGTATTTAAGCATAGAAATTTATCTCTCTCTTTATCTCTTATTTTTGGTGTGAGTAGCTTTTTAAGTGTCATCCATTAGGTGTTCGACAAATTGTTCAAAAGAACTCTTTATCTCTTATTTTTGGTGTGAGTAGCTTTTTAAGTGTAGGTGTTCGACAAATTGTTCAAAAGAACTGTGCACATTTTTATTGTATGATATGTACTCGATTTTGATTTCAAGCAGCATGCATTTGTCTAGCTGGGTAATCCAATTCTAATCCCTTTCTATTTTGCTGCCTTTCTTTGTTTCCCGTTCACAGGTTCCTTTCTCTCGATTTTGATTTCAAGCAGCATGCATTTGTCTAGCTGGGTAATCATGGCCAATTCTAATCCCTTTCTATTTTTCTGCCTTTCTTTGTTTCCCGTCCACAGGTTCCTTTCTCTCTTCGTCGCTGCAGCTACAATGGCACGGGTAATATCCCATTTTTCTTATGCTCTGCGACACATATTAGTCGCTGCAGCTGTAATGGCACATGTAATATCCCATTTTTCTTATGCTCTATTTTGTGTCACGACATGTCCTATTTCACTGCATGCAACTTGGAACTCTATACCTGAATAGAAACCTCATCCCCTTGAATGGTGGGTGCTGTGGCTTTGCTGAAATGGATTGCTACTTCTTTGTTAATTGTGTCAATTTATTTGGTTAATTGTCCTATTTAGGTGATATATTCGGGCAAACTTTTGAGAGAATTGACAAAAGTACGTTATGTCTGCAATTTAGGCTAATCTGTGCACATGAGGTGTTAGATGAATGACCTATTTAATTATTTGTTCAAAAGTGCATTTCCCATGTGTTTTTGATGAATTTGTCTATTACTTGTTTAGCTGAATGCCTCAGTCAGGCAATTTATCAGTAAACTGCATGTGACATTAGGGGCTGTACTGCAGAATGTTTTGCCTCTAGCCATATATCTCCGAAGAACTTTATTTTTCAGTTTGATGCTCATATATCTCTTGTCTTACTTCACTCATAAATTAGTATTAATGATATCCATGAATTATTACATAAGAGAATCATGGATAGACACGAGGTTATCAGGAAATCTGTTCTTGTGCTGCATTTTGGCTTTTAAGCATCAACTCAACGTCAATCAACCCAATTCTCATTTCAGCTTAAATTTTTAAGTTTTCCACTGCATCTGTATTTTTTTATATATTAGTTATGACACACGAGAGTCGACAGCTTAAGTTGAGTATTTACGTTTGAACAAGTTACTGGTTAGTAGTTCCTTGGAGAAATTTTTCCACGTGTTGATATGTGTGCCACCCCTTGATATTGTAAATTGTTATCTGTTCATGAACTTCAAATTTTATTTTGTTTTTTTCTTTTTTTTAACATAATGATGCAAGCATGTCTAGCCAACTTCCAGATACAATGAAGCAAAGTCAAGCAGACGTGTAACTAGGAATTTACTTCATACCTTGAGATGAATCGATAGCGTGAAATTCAGAGGTGTTTTGCAGTTCTATGTTGAAAATGAAGATGATTATCTTGATATTGCCAGCAGCTGATACAAAATCTGGGCCAGAGCTACGCATCAATGGTCCTACTATAATTAATAGCTTTGATTGCTTTTTTTCCAAGAGATTGCTTTTTATTCTTCTTCTTCTTCTTCCTGTGTATGAATACCAAAACTAGATGCTTAGCTTCTTTTCAAATTTTTTATTGACAGGCTGATCATAATGAAAGGAGTATTGGGATGACGCAAGTGAGTTGAATCACACACCTTTTTTTTTCCTGTATGTTGACTATGGCAGATGTGCGGAGGCTACTAATTTGCTGATTGAATATATCAGAAACTTGGCATCTATTGTAACTCTCCCATGATGCTGGAATATCTTATTCTTTTCAGAGTCTTTTTTATTTTGAGAATCATTCTAAAATATTTGGTTGATTGTATAGGCTATAAATCTGGTCAAAGCATCTCATCTGGTTCTTAGAAAGTTTAGTGTGTCATTCCTACAGCTTTCAAAAGATATGCTAATAATGGTTTGTCATTTATTATTCATAAATCAATATATATTTCGTTTATCCTTTACACGTTAACTTGCTTTTTTGATTGAGAAATTCATGAACTTAGCACTCTTTATGTTTTGTAGGTCACTCATTAGTTCATTGCATAGGAAATTAGGTAATGAAGTTGTCTATGGATGAAGTTGCAACTCTCTCATATAGTTTTTAGACACTGATATTTCACAACTCTGTTGATGACTCAGGTTGCAAAGGGAGTAATTAATTAAATGACTGTGAGAAAAGGGGATGAAGCTATATCTAGGTTGACGTATACGGCTGCACAAGTAATGTGTTTTTCTGCATATGGATATATATATGCTACATCTATCCTTATTTTTAAAGACTGTTCATCTTAGATGCAAAAGTTATTCCCTATATATTCCAAATACTTGAGCTATTGATTGAGTAAATAAATGTGGTCTCAAAGCTTGATACGAAGACCCAAAGTCCTTTTATGAGTTGGATACAAGTACAAGATTTTCTGAATTTCAATAAAATGAAAGGGATCCTATTCCATTTAAGTCTCTAATATTTGTTGAAGTTGTGAGAGTAGGCCTCATTTTCATAAACTTCTTGAAAAAGCCAATAACTTATGCTTCTCTTAGATTTTCAATTAAGCACCACAAAGATTGTATCATTAATTTTCAAGTAAGCTTTAACATGTTTCTCCCCTTCTTTGCTTCCATCGATATTATGGCTTTGAACATATATACCTTTAAGTCTGCTCTGCTCTATTTATGTACTCATATATTGATTTGTTCTGTTAACTGACTTAAATATAGTCTGAACAAGAAATATTGATTTGTTAAACATGCATAAAATAAATTAACATAACAAATTGAGTGTGGGAGCTACGATGAAATTTGATCAAATGCATTCAAAATATAATGTTGTCTCAGAATTTGGTATTTTTAGGTTTTGTTATATGGAGGTTGAGTTATAAATAACGTGGAATAGTTGAGGATAAACTTTTTTCGCTGCTTTTGTTATTATTTCACTTTAATATAAGGCTTAATATTTTAGATTGCAGAACTTGTATTTTACAAATGTAGAGAATATAATATCTTTATGTTCATAATCATCTTAATTTTGTTCATTGGTTTGGACAGACTTTAAGCAGGAGCAAGAGATGGAAATTGAAGCATTGGGAGCAATTCTCAAGGATGGTTTTGGAAGGTCTGTATCTTCTGCTTTATTTATCTTAAGTTTCTTTGATGTGTATGACTGAGCCTAAGCAATGTAACTTAAATTAATTGTTTGGATCTCCTTACTAGAAATTCAATCTAATGAAAGTGGTCTAAGCACATTCCAAGTAATCCTTAACCTCCAAGTTAAAAATGCCTCCTGATAACTCTCAACTTGTCTTTTTATAGATCTCATTGCAATTATTCGCTCTTAAGTTATCACTAACACAATGATAAGGGAATCCAACGAAATATTCTATTAGGTACTATAATTTATATGTCATTGTCACCTGGACCATGCATTGAATGAAACATGTTCTCTACTATACCTGATAACTCTTGTTAATTTTTACTCACAATCTGGTCACTTTGCTAATAAAGTATTATTGAACCAAAAGATAATATTTTTGTGTCTTATTTTAGGAGGCACGTTCATATGCTGATGATAATGGACTTTTGTACATGGAAACGTCTGCAAAATTCCAGGTGAACATTAGTGGTATATTCTATGAAATAGGTATGATGTTTTCTTTGATTCTATTATATAGAGGTTGAGTTGAAAGATGCAGTTGGAGCTTATAGTGTAAAACATTTATAACCATTCTCTTATTTACTAATTTCTGCCCATCTTTCATTTCATAATTTGTAGCTTGTTTCTTTTGATAATGCCTTTTTGTTCGAAGGTTTTATTCTTGTAAATTTTCAAAATGTAAATGAGGTTTTGATTTATTTTGCTCAATGACAGATGGACCATCATTAGTGTAGAGACCATGTTATGCTGTAGAGACCATGTTATGTTGCGCAAACCATCATTAGTGTAGAGACGATGTTATGTTGCATTAGTGAGATGACAGAAATGAGCAATTCAAAATTTCACATGTAGATGAGACAAAGCTAATAGAGAGTCAGAGCCACATAATCAAAAAATCTCAATCACCTTTCACCACATGTTACCACCTGTCAACATCTTTTTCAGAATTGCAAGGGTATCACAATACTAGATATTGAATGTTTATTTTTAGTCATTCTGCTCATGCTAAAACCATTATCTACTTTGTATAATATTCACCCATCATTACCTATTACAATTTTCTGGGCTAGATGAGGTGCCCTTTTACCTAGTTATTAAATAAAGCTAGCACAGATAGAGTGCACGGAAATTAACTTTGTGCACTTAGGTATACCTATGGCATACAGGATATCAACTTTTTTTATTTTTTTTTAAAAGCTCTTAGCTTATGTGTTCTTGATTTTAGGTTCCGCATTTAATATTATGTAATTAGTTCCTTTTTCTAATTGAGGTTTAGTAGAACTAGATTACATAAACCCCACAACTTTTACGCGCATCATTATTTACTCTCTCTTATACATTACCCCCACCTCTTACATATTAATTTAAGAGTGTATATTGGGTGCAAAAGGGTGTAAGAGTGCACCCATATGTGTATACTTTTTTATTTTATTTTGTATACATATTATTCTATTTTGTATACGTGTTTTGTAATAATTGTATACTTTTTCACATTAATTTTTCATTAAAAAAATTAACATACATATGTGTATAACATTTTATTGCATATTATATACAATTTTTCATTAAAAAAATAAACAATTAAATTGTATACATTTTTACTCTTAATTGTATATATTTTTGTTTATATTTGTATGTGGGTGCACCCTATCTTTAGGTGCACCCGGGTGCACTCTATAAATTGCCTTAATTTAATATAAAGTTTAAACATATACTACTTAAATTCTAAAAAAAACAAATTTATTAAAATTATTAAATTTAACTAATATTAAATTCAGATTTACTATTCCTACTTAAATTCAAAATAAAAATAATTTTATGAATTGGGTAGATTTGAATATAAAGTATATTTGGATGTACATGGGTATCACTCTTATATAGGGATGACAACGGGTATGGTATCCGGTTATTTTGAGGTACTCATATTCGTATCCGATTAAAAGATCAAGTAATCGTATCCGTATCCGTCCCGTTTAAAAAATTTATTATGGTGCACGTACCCGTCCAATTACCGTTTATCAATACTCGCGGGTACCCATACCCGTTTAATATTCATTTATTTTATATATATTTATATATTTTTATTATCTAAATAAGTATAATAATAAAAATTACATTATTATTAATTAAATACAAAATAAATATAATATAAATTGTATTATTTTAAATAAATATTTAATAAATATGATTAAATAAAATTTATAACTATTAATTAAATATATAATATCTTATCATATATAAATTATATAATATATATTAAATTTTATAAAAAAAATATAGATAATCGGGGTACTCGCGGGTACTTGAGGCATTATCCGTACCCGTTCCAAACCCTAATGGTATTTGTCACAACTACCCATCCCCGTCCCAAACCCGTTTACAGTTACCCGTACCCTACCCATTAGGGTTCAGGTAGACCGGGTACCCAAAAATACCCGTCCCATTGTCATCCCTACTCTTATAAAATTAATGTAGTATTTAAGAATATTAAATAAATTTCATTTTTAAAATGTATTTATTTAAATAAATAAGCATATAATTTTTTATTAAAAAGAACATTCGATAAAAAATATTAATATAATAAATTTTCATTTTTTAAGACTATAAATTTTTAAATTTAAAAATCAAGGATAATGATTTTTATTTTAAAGTGTATTTAATTTAAATAATAAAGATATTACTTTTTGAATTAGTCGAATCTAAATATACGAAATCTGAAGTGTACAGAAAGATTTTGTAATTTCCTTTTATCCATTTTATTTTAGACAAAGTCTCTTGTGAGATGGTATTTATATGAGACGAATTAATAGACGTGTTGATCAGTTGTTAAAGTACGCTTGTTATATAGGTAAAGTATGTCAATTTGTAATTAAAGTGTATTTTTTAAAGTATGATGAATAATAAATTAAAATATGTTTTTAGAGTTGGTCTCTTATATATCCCTAGGTGCACAAGATGTGTAAGAGTATAACATTTTGTTTTAAATGGTATACACTTTAATTAATAAGGGTATAACATTTTCATTGAAAAATCGGTTGAAATATGAATAGTATAAAAGTTTGATTAAAAAAATTCGTAAATAAAGGGTACACGTTCTTATACTAAAGAGTATACCATTTAATACTTAAGGGTATTTCTTTCGAAAAATACGAAATTTGGGGCACGTTGTTCCCGGGGCACACAAGTTTTAGCCATATTTTTATAATTTATAATATGATTCACTACAAACATACTTTAACTATTAATAAGCATATTTTGCCTATATAATAGTTATACGTTAATAATGGATCGACTCTTTGACAATCTGTCTCACATATACCCATTTCATAAGAGAGTATCTTTTTATTTTATTATTATAGGTAAATCTATTCAACATCAAACAAATAGAAAATTTTTAATTTAGAAAAAATAAATTAAACTTAAAAAACATTAAATGAGTGAGACTTGTGCTACCATTTATATGGATATACGGGTGGTGAAAAATACCAAAAATTCAGTACACTGCGCCATATCTAAAAATACCAAAATTTAAATAAATAAAAAATTAAGGTACAATATGCTTCCCGCTCAATATTCATATGTATATACTACTCACTCCCTTCACTGTCAATCTATCAATTTTTCCATTTTGGGTCGTCCATCCTTAATCTATTCATTTCCCATTTTGGACTATGGGACCCACAACCTCCACTAATACAAATAAAATGTAAGACTCACACCCTCCACTAATACAACTATCTACTACATATAAAATAATAATACTCCTTAATCTATGTGCAAAAAGCAAATGGATACATTAAGGATGGACGGAGGGAGTAAAATTTTCGAGTGCATTAGTATACAATTTTTTTGGTATTTTGGCATCGGTGTTCAATACGTCATACCGTCCCATACCAATTAAATTTTTATATTTTATGTAATTTTTTTATTGGTCAATAAATATTAGGTACAAAACGTATTTAGATATACAAAATTTAATTTTGTTTTTTCCATATTACCCATACTTACTGAACATCAGTATACATCGTGTGAAACAAATTAAAAAAAACACGATTAAGTTTATATATATATATATATATATATATATATATATATATATATATATATATATATATATATATATATATATATATATATATATATATATACATCACTGTACACTCATTTGAGATAAATAATTTTTGGGGAGAAAAAAATGAATAAACTATTTATATGAATGTACATCAGTGTACACTTAGGTGAGATAAATAATTGTCGAAGATAGAATCACACGTGCACAATGTACTTAATCTAAACTTTGATTAATTAATCGGAAACTTGTCACAAAATGAAGAATGAAATCACAATTAGAAGAACGAAGACAAATATATACATTGGCGTGCGTTTAAAGAGAGAAATAATAGAAAGTGACCGCAAAGAGAATTAGTAAAATAATTTTTTTCTAAATTATTTCTTTCAAAATTTGTACATTAACCTGCATTTAGAGAGATGAAAAGAAAAAATTATGTACATCGGCGTACATTTAGAGAGAAATAAAAGAAAGTGACAGCAGAGAGAATTAAGAAAACGATTTTTCCTAAATTTCCTCTCCTAAAATCTCGAGTGATAAGTATAATAATGGTGTACATCGGTGTACATTGATAAAAGAAATGTTAGTTCTGTATAAACGTTGAATATTAGTGTACATTAGTGTACACTAATATTAAACGTTGAATATTAATTTTCATGTAGTGTACATTAGTGTTCAACGAAATTATTATTTTATATAAACGTTGAATATTAAACGTTATGAACAAGGGTAATATTGAGAGAAAAATCGTTATGTATCTAGCAGTAATTATATTAAATTAATGTATTTATTAATAATTAGGTTATAAATACACGTACCTATAATTAATAAACCCTTTTTTATATTTTATTTTTGTTATTTTTTTATTTACCACTTGAGGCTTTAAGAAAAGTCCATTCATCTATGGCCCATGACCGGCTCGGATTCTTTATGCCATTTTAATACGTCATCTTCTATGCCAAATCGTTAGATGGACGACATTTAGGAGAGAGAAAACTATACCTTAAACCTAAACTCTTAGGGCAATGGTTGGATTTATTTCCCCTCTTACGTGTCAATCATTTAACGGGTGACACAGAAGATGATGCACGAAAATAGCGTAGAAGATCCAGTGTGGCCCACGACATATTGAAATTCTTATCAACCCAATCATTTGGGAGTATTTGCATAGCCTAAAGCCTTAGCTCTACTCTCCTTTTTAACAAGTATGATTCACTATTGTGTTTCATAGTTCCCAAATTCAAACTTAGGAAACTCTTCTCCCTAAATCACCTACCACCCTCCACTTTAAATCTTATCGTAATCAAGCTCGTCTCACTTCACCTTCTATCCTGCCGCCCTCATGACTGTCTTCTACGCATTGCTTTTCATGCTTTTCTCATCTTCTTTGGTGTTCTCGTTATTTGAATTGCGAGTTACATTGTAACCCTATTTTATTTCTTAAAAACTTCAATTGAAATTTTGACCTAAGGTTATTATTTGTATTTAAGATTACAATGCTTTTATTTATTGATTTTTGGTAGCTCATTCAAGCACTTCAAGTAACTAGTATACCTTTTGTTCCAGGTTATAACAGCCATCAAGGAAAAGTGGCCACCAAATACATACAAATCCATCATTATTCAGCTAAATAAAGCAAAGTTACATACCAAAGATAATGATCCAGATTTTATGGCAGTTGTAACTTCAGATGGTTTTGACATGTAAATTATATATCAGCAACCAATTTTATCAAACACAAACATCAACGATTTACGATTTTTTAGATCCATTCAATCACTACAAGTTGAGACTGTAAGCTATACAGTAGATGCATTATTTAAGCAAGTGTTGCTGTCATATGAAAAAATGACAGTCATCACTCTTAACAATGTATTCTTAAACTTACAACAATGCATTATTGAAATTCTGAAGGTCAGAGGAGAAATCAACTTCAAACTATAGCATATGGGTAAGGAAAACTCATTAGGCCAGGAAAACTATCAAAGAATCTTGAAGTGGATAATGAAACAATACGGGAATATATCCAAACATTGGCTGAAGAAGGACATATTGACAATGTGGTGTATGACTTAGATGTTTTTATGTCTGCATTAGCTAATTGAGTGGTAGCTAGGAAGTCAATTTTTGAGATGTTTATAGCTTAAACCATCAATATACAAAAGGTGTAATTGTTTTTAAAGAATCAGGAATAGTTTAGACTATGAACATCGTTGGAATCAAGTGTTTTGGGTTGAGTATTAATGAACTTTTAAAACTTAATGATTTTGAAAAGTTGTATTATTCACCATTTAAGTTTGCAAAAATAGAATACTTAAAAACTAGATGAAGTTGTAAGGATTTAGAAAAAGTGGTGGCTCATCATGATACATCTTGAAAAAAAAGAGGTGCAGTTCACTATAATACATTTTTAAACCCAACTAAATACTGTAAACACTGCAAAACAGAATGTTGTAAATCACAATCTCACAGCATACTCAGTAATTTCCATAGAATGTTGAGTAATTGACACGACCCACCTTACACAACTTATAATTCAAATACTATTTAACATAAACATCATCATTATAAAAACCTGCATATAATTTTTTTTTTCACATAATATGTTTATAACCAATATCATCACACCAGTTCAACATACGTAACTGGTTTCTGACACCACTTCAAACCACCCAAACATGTGATAATACTTATTATATTACACAACCAAAACATCAGCGGAAACAAAATAAATCCACGGCCTAGCCGAACAGGTCGTCATCTATGTACATCCGCTCAAAATCCTAAAGGAGCTCCACAGCTTGCACTACACACCACATACTCAAACATCAACAGACTCACCTACAATGCATAAACTAGTGAGACAAAAATCTCAGTAAGTAGAAATCATGCATGTCAGTGCATGAAAATGCATTTAGTTTTCTATCGCCTATTTCCTACTCTTCCTAGTTGGTCTCTTTTATTTTGAAAACTGTTCACGTTGCGGGATCCCCACGACACACTTATGATATGCACCCCAAATGAGCTCAACAAACACACTTAGTGTCGGATCGATTCTGATCCGTGAATATAATACCGAGAATGACTTTTTCGTACCCTGGCAGAGTGTTGGGGACGATTTTTCCAAACCCCTAATAAAGTGTCGGGAACGATTTTTTCGAACCCTGACAGAGGTGCATATATAGTGGCCGCACACACCATTTGTATCTTATTAATTTTGAGGAAAATACTTTTCATGTTTATGCATGGTATGCACCCAGAACAATTAAATGTGCATCACAAACCATTTACAATATCAATATCAATATTTAATCACAATAAAACAACAATTTAACTTCAATTCGAACAGATCCATTTTTGGAATAACAACTTCACCTTGGATCACACAGATCTCTTTTTAGAATAACAACCTCATCTCGAATCACACAAATCTTATAAACAATATCTTCTCAGATCATACAGATCTATATTCAACAGTTTCCGATCACACAAATCTATATAGGACAATGATATTATCTCAAATCACATAGATCCACAACTTTTATCGCAAAATTATCACAAATAATTTACAAATAATAGTGTTGAATATGAACCCTACTTTCTCAAAATTCCATAAATCCACAGCTTGTATAATAAATTAATCTCAAATAATTCATACCGTGATTAAACTAATTACGAATAATCCATAACATAATTATCACATACTAATTATAAATAATTCACAAACAACATGTTTATGCATTGTAGGTGGACTTCTACTTATCTGGATTCCGATAGTAATATAAACCCCATAAAGGACTGTAACTAATCTGCTATCTCCCATCCCGGTAAGTACATTTAGGAACGCTCCCTTTTTTCTCCTTTCTTTCCTCTCTCCTTCTCTCTCTCCTCTCTCCCCCTCTTCCTTTCTTCCTCTCTTTCTCCTTTCCCTCTCTCTCTTTTTTTTTCTTTTGTTCACAGTCTCTGATGATGTTGCTTGTCAATTGCCAAGGAAAATTTATATAGGTAGATGGGTTTTGGGTGTTAATCATCTACGACTTTCACCGCCACAACCTATTTACTATTAATAGTAAATGATTTATTATTATTATTATTATTATTACTATTATTATTATTATTATACTTAATATTAATAGTAAATACTATATTATTATTATTCATTACGAATATACGTGCAATACTTAATAGCTAAGATATAATACATACGTGTACATTTTTCTACCCACTATTATTCTTACGAGAACACGTGTGATACTTAATAATTAAGAAATAATATATTTATTCACATAAAATAATTTACTCATATATCCAAATTAATGCACGTAAATATTTATGTACACATATACTCACATATTATCACCATTTTATCAAGGATGTCTCAATTAAAATGTGAAGATAAATAAAATGTAAAATCAGTTGTCACATAATTACCACATTATTATAACATAATTGCCACATAATTATCACATAATTATAAAATGCACATAACACAAATTAAATTATATTGGCACATGAGTAGTGAGAAGCTCGGGTATCACATCCTCCCCACCTTATAAAAATTTTATCCTCGAAATTTACTTACCTGAAGAGGTCTGGATATTTAGCCATCATCTCATCTTCTCTTTCCCAAGTAGCCTCCTCAACTAGTTGGTTCCTCCATAATACCTTTAATAATGGTATTTCTTTATTTCTGAGCTTCTTCACATCTTGCCACAATATCTCAACTGGTACTTCATCATAACTCAAATCTTCTTTCAACTCAACTGGTTCCTATCTGAGAACATTAGATGGATTTGAAACATACCTCCTCAACACGGATACATGAAACACGTCATGTACTCTAGACATCGATGCTGGTAACTCCAACTTATAGGCAACGTTGCCAACTCAATGATAGTGAACGGACTAACATATCTTGGACTGAATTTCCCTTTCCTTCCAAATCGCATTATCCCCTTCATTGGAGATACTTTCAAGAATACCTGATCACCCATTTCAAATTCCAATTCTCTTCTCCGTTTGTCTGCATAACTCTTCTGCCGATCTTGAGCAACTTTCATCTTCTCTCGTATACGGGTAACAGCTTCTGACATTTCACGAATCAAGTCTGGACCCAAAAGTTTCCTTTCTCCAACTTCATCCCAATGTACTGGAGATCTACATTTTCTCCCGTACAATGCTTTATTTGGAGCCATCCCGATAGTAGACTGATAACTATTGTTGTATGAGAACTCAATCAAATGTAAAAATTTACTCTACTGACATTGAAAATCCAACACACACGCTCTGAGCATATCCTCCAAGATTTGTATTGTACGCTCTGATTGACCATCTGTCTATGGATGGAATGCTGTGCTGAAAGATAATTTTGTCCCCAACGCCTTATGTAAATCTTCCAGAAAGCAGACAAGAATCTCGTATCTCTGTCTGACACAATGGTAAGTGGTACTCCATGGAGTCTGACAATCTCTTGTATATATAGCTGGGCATAACGATCCATGGAATACGTAGAGCTAATAGGAAGAAAATGAGCTGACTTAGTCAATCGATCCACGATAACCCAAATGGCATCGTGACCTTTCACTGTCTTCGGTAGCCCGATAACAAAATCCATCGTGATATTCTCCCACTTCCACTCTGGAATAAATAAAGGCTGCAAAGTTCCTGCTGGTCTCTGATGCTCGGCTTTGACTTGCTGACAAGTCAAACATTGCTCCACATATCGAGCAATATCTCTCTTCATCTCTGGCCACCAATAATGTGACTTCAAATCTCTATACATTTTAGTAGCTCCTGGATGTATAGAGTACGGTATTGAATGAGCTTCCGCCATTACTTCTTTCCGAATGTCATCCACTTCAGGTAGACATAATCAGCCTCCATAACGAATTACGCCATCATCTCCTAATTGGAAGTCAAAAGACGTTTCAGAGCTGATATCATTCTTTATCTTGCCAAACAACTTATCCTCCTGTTGGCCCTGTCGAATCTTATCCATTAAAGTTGATCGAAGTGTCAGTGCTGCCATCCTTGCTTCCAACGATCCTTTCTGAATGATTTCCACACCCATTCTTTGTAAATCAAGCAATTCTAGTTTCTGATTTATGGTCATAGCAGCTACACTCTGTATTGCCTTTCGGCTCAATGCATCAGCAACCACATTGGCTTTTCCCGGATGATAATTGATAACACAGTCGTAATCCTTCACCAATTCCAACCATCTTCTTTGTCTCATATTCAACTCTTTCTGAGTGAAAAAGTACTTCAAACTCTTATGATCAGTACAGATTTCACAACGTTCCCCATACAAATAATGCCTCCAAATCTTGAGTGCAAACACCACTGCGGCTAACTCTAAATCATGAGTTGGGTAATTCTTCTCATACTCTCTTAAATGTCTGGATGCATACTCTATCACTTTCCCATTCTGCATCAATACACACCCAAGACCATTCTTTGAAGCATCACTGTAAACCTTGAAGTTTTCTGTCTCTGTAGGAATAGTTAAGATAGGTGCTGATGTCAACCATCTCTTCAATTCTTAAAAAATTTTTTCACATACCTCCGTCCATGTAAACTTCACATTCTTCCTGGTCAACTGTGTTAATGGTTAAGTATTCTTAGAAAATCCTTCAACAAACCTTCGATAATATCCTGCCAATCTAAGAAAGCTACGAACCTCAGTGGGATTTGAGAGTTGTGGCTAATCATGGATTGCTTTAACTTTACCTGGATCCTCTGAAATTCCTTCTCCCGATACCACGTGTCCTAAGAAAACAACTCGGTCTAACCAAAACTCACACTTCTTGAACTTTGCATACAACTGCCTCTCCTTCAGAATCTCTAACACCTTTTTTCAAGTGTAGAGCATAATCCTCCTTAATCTTAAAGTAAATCAAAATATCATCGATAAACACAATCACAAATTTATTGAGAAATTCCTGAAATACTCTATTCATCAAATCCATAAATGCTGTAGGAGCATTTGTTAATCCAAATGGCATCACTAAGAACTCATAGTGCCCGTACCTTGTACTGAATGCCGTACCTTGTACTGAATGCAGTCTTTGGAATATCCTCATTCTTTATTTTCAGCTGATGATACCCCGACCGCAAATCAATCTTCGAAAAGATAGCTGCACCCTGTAACTGATCAAACAGATCATCAATGCCAGACAATGGATATTTTTTCTTCACCGTAACTTTGTTGAGATCCCGATAATCAATGGACATCCTCAATGTGCCATCCTTCTTTCGAACAAACAGAACTGGGCTCCCCAAGGTGAGAAACTAGGTTGGATGAATCCTTTGTCTAGCAACTCTTGTAACTGTATCTTCAATTCCTTCAGTTCAGCTGGTGCCATTCTGTATGGCGCTTTAGATATAGGGGCCGTTCCTGGTTGTAACTCAATAACAAACTCTATTTCCGATCTGGTGGCAAACCTGGAAGATCATCTGGAAATACCTCCAGATATTCCCGAACTACTGGTACATTATCAAGAACTGGACATTGCTGCCCCTCAACATTCATTACACTCACCAGATACCCCTAACAACCACTTTCCAACAACCGCTGTGCTTTTGCTGCTGATATCATCGGAAATCTGAAGCTTTTCTTGATTCCAACAAAAGTTAATAGTTCTCCATCCAATGGCTAAAAAGTGATACTCTTTTTCTGACAATCTATTGTAGCACCGTATTTTGACTGCCAATCCATACCCAATATGATATCATAATCATTCATACTTAACACAATTAAATTAGTAAGGAGTTGTCTTCCTTCAATAGGAATAATACAATCTCGCAGAAGTTGGTTAGTTTGCTTTGACTCACCAGAAGGTATCATCAAATAATTAACTTCAATCAAGTTAGGTGTTCCACCCATCTTCTTCACATACTCAGTGGATACAAATGAATGTGTTGCTCTAGAATCAAATACCACATATGTAGAAGTGCCAAAAATAGAAAACTTACCCGTGACAACTGAGGGATTCGCATCAGCCTCCTCTCGCGTCAAAGTGTACACCCTTGCTAGAGCTCTTCCCTGCTGTCCCTGCTTCCCGTTCTTAGGACAAGTAGTAGTCACATGTCCTTTCTCCCAGCATGTGTAACATGTTCTCGGAGGAATTTGACACTTCCCACCATGTGATCTAAGACAATTAGAGCATATGGGTAGTGGCGGCGCTGGTGGCACCTTACCCTGATCGAATTTGGGACGCTTGTTGGCTTCTCCTCATCTCTGTCCTTGCTCCACTTGAACATTTGATTTCGGCCTCTGAAATGGCATCGGCCTCTTATCAACTCTCCCAAACTGCTGCACTGGTTTCTGCTGAAATTGACGTCTGATAGCCTGCGCTTGTCTGATCCTCATCTCCGCTTGCTCAGCAATTTGGGCCCTTTCTGCAACTTGTGAGTATGTTGCTCCATACAGTCCCGCCATACTCATATCTCTGTAAAGTTCAGGCCTTAAGCCTTCCACAAATCTCTCCACTTTCAGTGCCTCCGTACTCACCATATGTTCAGCAAACCTCGACAACTTCTCAAAATTTTGAAGATAATCTGTAACTGACATGCCACCCTGCCTCAACTGTATGAACTCATTCATCTTCATGGCTCTCACTGGTGCCGTAAAGTACTTATTTCTGAAAAGCTCCTTAAATCTTTCCCATGTCATAGTCGTGACATCCTCGATACTTTTAATCATATCCCACCAGTGGCCAGCACTTCCTCGTAACATGAAAGAAGCACACAACACTCTATCCCCATCTGGAATTCTACTGTATTGAAACATGTTTTCCACCGTGCGTAACCAATCCTCTGCATTTGTGGGGTCTGCTGCATCCTCAAATATTGGAGGGCTTAGCTTTCGAAACCTCTTACAAACCATTTCCATGCGTTCTACTTGACGTCTATCTTGATTTGCATTACCCTCTGGTTGTCCACCCATATCTCTTTGCTGAATCAGTTGTTGTATCTGTTGGGACTGGCGCTCTACCAGTTCCATCAGTCGAGTAATCACCACATCACGATTATTCCCTTCAAGAGGTGCTGCTTGCTCAGCAGTCCTATCCCCTTCAAAACTTTCACATGTAGCCTTTACCATTTTGTCTACTAACTACACTTCCTACACCACATGGCCAATATAATTTATAAGACACATAACAACACAGAATGAAAATAACACTTACACGCAAGGCTGCGCTCCCAAGGAATGAGCTCATGTACATAGACAGTCTGCAGGACGTAAACCGTGCTCAGATACCACTCTGACACGACCTACCTTACACAACTTATAATTCAAATACTATTTAACATAAACATCGTCATTATAAAAACCTGGATATAATTTTTTTTATCATAATATGTTTATAACCAACAACATCACACCAGTTCAACATACGTAACTGGTTTCTGACACCACTTCAAACCACCCAAACATGTGATAATACTTATTATATTACACAACCAAAACATCAGCGGAAACAAAATAAACCCACGGCCTAGCCGAACAGGTCGTCATCTATGTATATCCGCTCAAAACCCTGAAGGAGCTCCACAGCTTGCACCACACACCACATACTCAAACATCAACAGGCTCACCTACAATGCATAAACTAGTGAGACAAAAATCTCAGTAAGTAGAAATCATGCATGTCAGTGCATGAAAATGCATTTAGTTTTCTATCGCCTATTTCATAGTCTTCCTAGTTGGACTCTTTTATTTTGAAAACTGTTCACGTTGCGGGATCCCACGACACACTTATGATATGCACCCCAAATGAGCTCAGTAAACACACTTAGTGTCGAATCAATTCTGATCCCTGAATATAATACCGAGAATGATTTTTCTGAACCCTGGCAGAGTGTTGGGGATAATTTTTCCGAACTCCTAATAAAGTATCGGGAATGATTTTTTCGAACCCTGACAGAGGTGCATATATAGTGGCCGCACACACCATTAGTATCTTATTAATTTCGAGGAAAATACTTTTCATGTTTATGCATGGTATGTACCCAGAACAATTAAATGTGCATCACAAACCATTTACAATATCAATATCAATATTTAATCACAATAAAACAACAATTTAACTTCAATTCGAATAGATTCATTTTTAGAATAACAACTTCACCTTGGATCACACGGATCCCTTTTTAGAATAACAACCTCATCTCGAATCACACAGATCTTGTAAACAATAACTTCTCAGATCATACAGATATATATTCAACAGTTTTCGATCACACAAATCTATATAGGACAATGATATTATCTCAAATCACATAGATCCACAACTTGTATCGCAAAATTATCACAAATAATTTACAAATAATAGTGTTGAATATGAACCCTACTTTCTCCAAATCACATAAATCCACAGCTTGTATAACAAATTAATCTCAAATAATTCATATCGTGATTAAACTAATTACGAATAATCCATAACATAATTATCACATACTAATTACAAATAATTCACAAACAACATGTTTATGCATTGTAGTTGGACTTCTACTTACCTGGATTCAGAAAGTAATATAAACCCCGTAAAGGATTGTAACTAATCTGCTATCTCCCGTCCCGGTAAGCACGTTCCGGCACGCTCCCTTTTTTCTCCTTTCTGTCCTCTCTCCTTTCTCTCCCTCTTCCTTTCTTCCTCTCTTTCTCCTTTCCCTCTCTCTTTTTTTTTTCTTTTGCTCACAGTCTCTGATGATGTTGCTTGTCAATTGCCAAGGGAAATTTATATAGGTAGATGGGTTTTGGGTGTTAGCCATCTACGACTTTCACCGCCACAACCTATTCACTATTAATAGTAAATAATTTATTATCATTATTATACTTACTATTAATAGTAAATACTATATTATTATTATTATTCATTACGAATATACGTGCAATACTTAATAGCTAAGATATAATACATACGTATACATTTTTCTACCCAGTATTATTCTTACGAGAACACGTGTGATACTTAATAATTAAGAAATAATATATTTATTCACATAAAATAATTTACTCATATATCCAAATTAATGCACGTAAATATTTATGTACACATATATTCACATATTATCACCATTTTATCAAGGATGTCTCAATTAAAATGTAAAGATAAATAAAATGCAAAATTAGTTGTCACATAATTACCATATTATTATCACATAATTGCCATATAATTATCACATAATTATAAAATACACATAACACAAATTAAATTATATTGGCACATGAGTAGTGAGACACTCGGGTATCACATCCTCCCCACCTTGTAAAAATTTCGTCCTCGAAATTTACTTACCTGAAGAGGTCTGGATATTTAGCCATCATCTCATCTTCTCTTTCCCAAGTAGCCTCCTCAACTAGTTGGTTCCTCCATAATACCTTTACTAATAGTATTTCTTTATTTCTGAGCTTCTTCACTTCTTGCCACAATATTTCAACTGGTACTTCCTCATAACTCAAATCTTCTTTCAACTCAACTTGTTCCTATCTGAGAACATGAGATGGATTTGGAACATACTTCCTCAACACGGACACATGAAACACGTCATGTACTCTAGACATCGATGCTGGTAACTCCAACTTATAGGCAATGTTGCCAACTCAATGATAGTGAACGGACCAACATATCTTGGACTGAGTTTCCCTTTCCTTCCAAATCCCATTATCCCCTTCATTGGAGATACTTTTAAGAATACCTGATCACCGATTTCAAATTCCAATTCTCTTCTCCATTTGTCTGCATAACTCTTCTGCCGATCTTGAGCAACTTTCATCTTCTCTCGTATATGGGTAACAGCTTCTGACATTTCATGAATCAAGTCTGGACCCAAAAGTTTCCTTTCTCCAACTTCACCCCAATGTACTGGAGATCTACACTTTCTCCCGTACAATGCTTTAAATGGAGCCATCCCGATAGTAGACTGATAACTATTGTTGTATGAGAACTCAATCAAAGGTAAAAATTTACTCCACTGAACTTGAAAATCCAACACACACGCTCTGAGCATATCCTCCAAGATTTGTATTGTACGCTCTGATTGACCATCTGTCTGTGGATGGAATGCTGTGCTGAAAGATAATTTTGTCCCCAACGCGTTATGTAAACTCTTCTAGAAAGCAGACAAGAATCTCTTATCTCTGTCTGACACAATGGTAAGTGGTACTCCATGGAGTCTGACAATCTTTTGTATATATAGCTGGGCATAACGATCCATGGAATACGTAGAGCTAATAAGAAGAAAATGAATTGACTTAGTCAATCGATCCACGATAACCCAAATGGCATCGTGACCTTTCACTGTCTTCGGTAGCCCGATAATAAAATCCGTCGTGATATTCTCTCACTTCCACTCTGGAATAAATAAAGGCTGCAAAGTTCCTGCTGGTCTCTGATGCTCGGCTTTGACTTGCTGACAAGTCAAACATTGCTCCACATATCGAGCAACATCTCTCTTCATCCCTGGCCACCAATAATGTGACTTCAAATCTCTATACATTTTAGTAGCTCCTGGATGTATAGAGTACGGTATTGAATGAGCTTCCGCCATTACTTCTTTCCGAATGTCATCCACTTCAGGTAGACATAATCAGCCTCCATAACGAATTACGCCATCATCTCCTAATTGGAAATCAAAAGATGTTTCAGAGCTGATATCATTCTTTATCTTGTCAAACAACTTATCCTCCTGTTGGCCCTATCGAATCTTATCCATCAAAGTTGGTCGAAGTGTGTCAGAGCTGCCATCCTTGCTTCCAATGATCCTTCCTGAATGATTTTCACACCCATTCTTTGTAAATCAAGCAACTCTGGTTTCTGATATATGGACATAGTAGCTACACTCTGTATTGCCTTTCGGCTCAATGCATCAGCAACTACATTGGCTTTTTCCGGATGATAATTGATAACACAGTCGTAATCCTTCACCAATTCCAACCATCTTCTTTGCCTCATATTCAACTCTTTCTGAGTGAAAAAGTACTTCAAACTCTTATGATCAGTATAGATTTCACAGCGTTCCCAATACAGATAATGCCTCCAAATCTTGAGTGCAAACACCACTGCGGCTAACTCTAAATCATGAGTTGGGTAATTCTTCTCATACTATCTTAACTGTCTGGATGCATACGCTATCACTTTCCCATTCTGCATCAATACACACCCAAGACCATTCATTGAAGCATCACTGTAAACCTTGAAGTTTTAAATGAATCTACTAATTGGAAAACCTTTTGTCAAGCAATTAAAAGACTTTGACCAGAAGAGACATCAGAATTTAAAAATCAGAGAAGTACCTCCCCCTTCCCAATACAGTCTAACAAGTAAGAATCCAAATAATGAGGAATTAAGAAATAAATCAGTTACCTATGCACATAATTGGAAGCCAACAAGCAAACATATTGTTGATTTATTTGAATCACACACATCCAAATGTTTTCAAGAAAGAGAAGTACTGAATAAAGGCTCATCAAATGCACACATAAGCCTGATATAATAACAAGAGGATTTACTAAATTACAAGTAATTTCCGTGTTCATCACTTTGCAATGAATAAAAGATAATCATCCCACCCCAGCACACACAACGTCTCTCCCTCTCTCCCTCCCTCGCTCTCTCTAATTCTTATTATTTGAAAACTGACATTTTAAACTAGTTTAAAATGATACATTATGTAATTGTGATCATGAGTTACTAAAATAACATTTATTGAAAAATATATACTTATCTATACTTAAACAAATTTAAAATGACATTTTGGTAGTTAGCTATCTTATTATTGAAACCACCAAACCGTCAAACTGCCAAACCCACCTTTAAACCACTGAAAAATTAGTGACGAATTATAATTGAAATTCCAAGTTTAAAACTAAGGCAAAGACTTGGATGAGGCTATCTCACGGATCCTATTTTGTGAGACGGATTATCCAATAACCTAACTAAATAATTTTAAAGAGCACAACTTGATTGTTATTAAATTAAAAATTTAAATATGGAAAAAAATTAATAAGGCCTAATTAATTTTAAAATGTCATGTTTCATTAATGGCAAAAACTTGTGTGCACCAGGGCGCACAGGGGCACACTCCGTGCACCTTTAGAATTTTGTGTTAAATTATATACCCTTTAGTATAAAGATGTGTACCCTTTATTTTCTTAAGAAAAATAAAAAATATTAGTGAAAAGTGTATATCTTTTAGAACAAAATGATGTATCCTTATTAATTAAAGTGTATACCCTTTAAAACAAAATAATATATCCTTACCTATAATACTAAATTCTGAAGACGAACGGTGTGCCCCGGGGCACGCAAGACCAACTCTTCATTAATATCAAATTAAAAAATCAATTATGGAATGAAATTAATTATGCAAACATCTACTTTATTTATTTATTTATTTTATATTTTTTATTATTCAAAAACATAATAATTTAAACTTTATTCTTCATTTATTTTTTTAATTTAAATATTATAAATATACTCCCTCCGTCTGCTCGAAAGAGAGTTTTTTTTCCATTTGGTCGTCCACCACAAAAAGGGTCATTTTTTTCACACACATGAGACCCACACACACTCACTAATACAATTAAAATATAGGGTCCACACTCCCACTAATACAACTACCTATTACACATTAAATAATAATACTCCTTAATCAACGTGCAAGAAAGTAAAAGACCCTCTTTCGGGCGGACGGAGAGAGTATAAAATATGATACTCTCTCCGTCCCATAGAAGTTGACACACTTTCCTTTTTAGTTTGTCCCATTAAAATTGACACATTTTCTTTTAAGACATGGGGCCCACACAAAAAATAATTACTTTATTATCATGGGGCCCACTTATCACCTCTAATACAACTATCCACTACACATTAAATATTATTTCTCTCACCTCACTTTACTTCACTTTATATTAAATTATTATACTCCTTAATCTTCGTACAAAAAAAAATGTGCTAACTTCTCCGGTCGGAGGGAGTAATATTTTCAATTAGTAATATTTTTTTATTAAAAAAATATTGATAAAAGTGATAATTTTTTATTTGAATTATCATGAATAATTTATAACGTCAAAGATTTGTGTGAGGCCATCTTGATAACTTCTGTGAGAAAGGATAAATAGTGATAACTTTTATGAGAAAAAGTGATAATCAATTGATGAAAAGTGATAACACTGATGTAAACTACTCCCTCTGTCCCGTGTTAACGTTGACGTTGATATTTGCTTTTTGCACCGAGATTGAGAAATACAATATTTTAATGTGTAGTGGGATGAGAGAAATAATATTTAATGTAAAGTGGGTAATTGTATTAGTTTTGTGTGTGGGTCCCACATGAAATAAATAATTATTTTGTGTGGGCCTAACTTGATAAAAAAGAAAATGTAAACATTAACTTGGGACAATCCAAAATGGAAAGTATAAACTTAACGTAGGACGGAGGGAGTATTTCATAAACAATTTATAGTATAAATGAAGAATGATAACATTTAAAAAAAGAAAGAGATAACTACTTTAATAAAAAATGATAATTAATTATGTAAGTGAATTTCATGAACAATTTATAAAATTGATAAAACATGATGATATTTTTAATAAAGTGATACCATATCAATGAAAATTGATAAATGACTAATTGAATTATTTCATGAATAATTAGTAAGACGGATATAAAGTGATAATATTTTTAAGAAAAAGTGAAAAGTGATCAATTATTACTGATTGGTATGCAAATATATAGGGGTGATAATTCGTGCTATTGGGTCGGGTTTCGTGTCAACATGATAGTGACACGACACGATGAAGAAAAACTCGAACGATAAGAATTCGTTCCGACACGACACGAATATGAAAAATATTAGGTTGACATGACATGACACGATAACAACATGATAAAAAATAAAAAATAAAAAAATAAAAAATAATAATTTTTTAAAGAAATATATTTTAAAATTATAAATGAGTATTTTTATTATATATTTACCAAATTTTATATTTATATGGGGTTGTTAACAGGTAATTGAGTTGTCAACTGGTTAATGAGTCATCTGTTATAATTTTAGACGTGTTTAATGGGTTAACACGAACCTGATACGAACACAACATAAAATTTTTGTGTCCTTATCGTGTTGACAAGATAACGACACAAGCCAAATAAGGTCAAACACTTATCCACAATTATTGTGTCGTGCTATCCTGTCATGTCGAGAATTGTCACCCCTATATATATATCCTAATTATTAATAGACACATTAATCAAATATAATTACTATGAATACATAGTGTCTTTTTATCTTTCCAGCATTACCCTTATTCACAATGATTAGTATTCAATGTCTACACTTAACAATACTTTGATTGAACACTAATGTGCACTAAATCAGATAAAAATAGCAAACGTTTATTTATTTAATGGTAACAACCGCTCCATTTCTCTTAAACCTCTAACAGTCAATACTCTGGTTGAACATTAACGTGCACTAGCTTACCAAGTCTATTTTAAAGTTTAAATCACTAGAATTTAATGTCTAACTTTGTTTCCTATAAACGCATATTATCTATCTTTATTTGACTTTAATGAACGTCGGTACTGTTCAGATTATCTTAACAACATGTTTATTTTTCCCTTTTGGTACACGTCTAGTTAAATCTTAAATAGAACAAGAATGTGCATTTTTTTTATGAACACTAATGTGTCGTAGCTAGTTGATGCTATGCGATACCCAAACTTTTCACTACTCATGTGCCAATATGATTTAATTGTGATACGTGCATTTTATAATTATATGACAATTATATGATAATTATGTGGTAACTATGTGGTAATTGTCTCTATATTTTATTTGTCTTTGCATTCTTATTTGATACACCTATTATAATAATGGTGACATTTTGTGAATATATATATGCATAAATATTTACGTGCATTAATTTAGATATATATAGTTAAATTATTTTATGTATATAAATATATTATTTCTTAGATACTAAGTATCACATGTGTAATCGTAATAATAATAGTGGTAAGAAAGTGTATAAGTATGTTTATTAATTTGTAAATGTATCATATCTTAGCTATTAAGTATAGCTATTATGTTCATAATGGATAATAATAATAATAAATTGTAAATAAGCACTACGTAGTAAATTTGTGTACACTTGATTTATTGATTAGTGTACTATATGTGGCTATGTAATCAACCACATCATTTTTAACATAAAAAAGGATTTGCTGACATTTACCTCTTATATATATGTGAGGGTCGCTATTAACCATTTGGGTTAATGGAGAGTTTCAGCAAACATTGAGGATAAAAAAGAGAGAGAGAGGGAGAGAGAGAGATAGAGAGAGAGAGGGGGGGGAGAAAAAGAGAAGAGGGGAAACGTGCGTACCCTAACGGGAACGGGGAAAGGAAGGAATTAGTTATAGTTTTTCACATGTCTATAGTATTACTATTTGGTGTCCAGGTAAGTAGAAGTTCAACTATAATGCATAAACATGTGTTGTATGTGAATTATTTGTGATTAATATGTGATAATTTTGTTATGAATTATTTGTGATTAGTTTAATTACGTTATGAATTATTTACAATTAATTTGTGATACTACCTGCGGATTTATGTGATTTGAGGTAAGTTGATATTCATATGCAAATAAATATTATTTTGTAAATTATTTGTGATAAATTTGTGATACGAATTGTAGATTTATGTGATTTGAGATAATATTATTGTATTATACAGATCTATATGATCGGAAACTATTGAATATAGATCTGTGTGATCTGAGAAGATATCATTTATAAGGATCTATGTGATCCAAAGAGAAATTGTTATTCGAAAAATGGATGTGCGATTCGAGGTTAAGTTGTTGTTACAGAAGTGAATCTATGTGATTTGAAATTCATTTGTTGTTTTATTCAGATTAAATGACAATATTGATACTGTAAGTGAATTGTGAAACATATTTAATTGCACTTACTGCATACCATGCATGAAATTTATTTTCCCAAAATTAATAATATATTAATGGTGTGTGCGGCCACTATATATACACTCTGTCAGGGATCGGAAAAATAAACCATACACTTTATTCAGGGATAAAAAAAATCGATCCAACACGTGTGTCACTTTATTCGGGGATTGGGAAAATTGATCCGAAACTTTGTGTCTATTGAGCTAATTTGGGTGCATATCATAAGTGTGTTGTGGGGATCCCGCAACCTGAACAGTTTTTAAAATAAAAGAGACCAACTAGAAAGATTAATTAGGAAATAAGCAATAGAAAACTAAATGCATCTTCATGCACTGGCATGCATGATTTCTACTTAATGAGATTGTATCTAACTAGTTTATGCATTTTAGGTGAGCCTGTTGATAATTGAGTTTTGTGATGTTGTGCAAGTTGTGGAGATCTCCTACAGGGTTTTGAGCGGATGTACATAGATGACGTCCTGTTGGGTTAGGCCATGGAATTATTTTATTTCTGCTGATATTTTGTTTAATAATATAATAAGATTGTTACAAGTTGGTGTGGATTGATGTTGTGTCAGATACTGATGACGTAGATCAGACTATGATTCCAGTGATGAACATATTTTATAAAAAAAATATGCAGATTTTTATAACGATGATGTTTATGTTAATTAGTATTTGAATTATAAGTTATGTAAGGTGGGTTGTGTCAGAATGGTATCAGAACACTGTTTGGGTACTTCAAACTGTCTATGTACATGAGCTCATTCCTTGGAAGTGCAGCCTTGTATGTAAGTGTAACTTTCATTCTGTGTTGTTATGTCTTTTGTAAATTATATTGGTCATGTGGTGTAGGACTCATAGTTAGTAGTGCAAAATGGTAAGGGCTACAGGTGAAAGTTCTGAAGGGGATAGAGCTGCTGAGCAAGCAGCACCTACTAAAAGAAATAATCGTGATGCAGTAATTACTCGTGAGGGATTTTAAAAAGCTGAACCATCCAATAAACGTCAGGCGAAACGTGTGGAAATAAACGTTCAGGCAGAACCTGTGGAAATGGTTTGTGAGGGATTTCGAAAGCTGAACCCTCCAATATTTGAGGATGCAGCAGACCCCACAGATGCAGAGGATTGGTTACGCACAGTGGAAAACATGTTTCAATACAGTAGAATTCCAGATGGGGACAGCGTGCTGTGTGCTTCTTTCATGTTACGAGAGAGTGCTGGCCACTGGTGGGATACCATTAAAAGATCGAAGAAGTCACGACTATGACATGGGAAAGGTTTAGGGAGCTTTTCAGAAATAAGTACTTTACGGCACCAGTGAGAGCAATGAAGATGAATGAATTTATACAGCTGAAGCAGGGAGGTATGTCCGTTACAGACTACCTTCGTAAGTTTGAGTAGTTATCGAGGTTTGCTGAACTTATGATGAGTACAGAGGCACTTTAAGTGGAGATGTTTGTTGAAGGCTTAAGGCTGAGCTTTTTAGAGATATGAGTATGGTGGGATTGCAAGAAGCAACGTACTCACAAGTTGCAGAAAGGGCCCAAATTGCTAAACAAGCAGAGACGAGGATCAGGCAAACACAGGCTATCAGACACCAATTTCAACAAAAACCAGTGCAGCAGTTTCGGAAAGATAATAAGAGGTCGATGCCATTTCATAGGCCAAAACCTAATGTTCCAGCAGATCAAGGGCAAGGACAAGGGGAACCAAACAAGCGTCTCATGTTCGATCAAGGTAAGGTGCCGCCACCACTACCCATATGTCTTAATTGTCTTAGACCACATGGTGGAGAGTGTCACGTCCCTCTGAGAATCTGTTATACATGCAAAGAGGGCATGTGACTACTACATGTCCCAAGCAAGGGAAGCAAGGACAACAAGGAAGAGTTCCAGCAAGGGTGTACACTTTAACGCGGAGGTAGGCAGATGTGAATCCCTCAGTTATCACAAGTAAGTTTTCAATTTTTGGCACTTCTACATATGTACTATTTGATTTTGGAACAACACATTCATTTGTATCCACTGAGTATGTGAGGAAGCTAGGTGGAACATCGAACTTGATAGAAGCTAATTATAAAGTGATGATACCTTCTGGTGAGTCAAAGCAAACCAATCAACTTCTTTGAGGTTGTATTATTCCTATTGAAGGAAGACAACTCCTAAATGATTTGATTATGTTAAGTTTGAATGATTATAATATCATATTGGGCATGGATTGGCTGTCAAACTATGGTGCTACAATAGATTGTCAGAAGAAGAGTATAATTTTTCAGCCATTGGAAGGAGAACCATTCACTTTTGTGGGATTAAGAAGAACTTCAGATTTTATATAATATCAGCAGCAAAAGCACAGCGGTTGTTGGAAAGTGGTTGTGAGGGGTATCTGGTGAGTATGATGAATGTTGAAGGATAGTAGTGTCCTATCCTCGGTGATGTACCAGCAGTTCGGGAATACCCGGAGGTGTTTCCAGATGATCTTCCAGGTTTACCACCAGACCGAGATATAGAGTTTATTATTGAGCTGTAATCAAGAACTGCTCTTATATCTAAAGCGCCATACAGAATGGCACCAGCTGAACTGAAAGAATTGAAGATACAGTTGTAAGAGTTGCAAGACAAAGATTGATTCGAAAGAAGGATGGCACATTGAGGATGTGCATAGATTATTGGGAGCTCAACAAAGTTACAGTCAAGAATAAGTATTCTTTCCCTCGCATTGATGATCTGTTTGATCAACTACAAGGTGCATCTATCTTTTCAAAGATTGATTTAGGATCAGGGTATCATTAGTTCAAAATAAAGGAGGAGGATATTCCAAAGACTGCATTCAGAACAAGGTATGGATATTATGAGCTTTAGTGATGCCGTTTGTTTTGATAAATACTTCGGCAGCATTTATGGATTTGATGAATAGAGCATTTTAGGATTTTCTCGATAAGTTTGTGATTGTATTTATCGATGACATTATAATTTACTCTAAGAACAAGGAGGATCATACTTTGCACTTAAAAAATGTGTTGGAGATTCTGAAGGAAAAGTAGTTATATGTGAAGTTTAAGAAGTGTGAGTTCTGGTTAGACCAAGTTGTTTCTTGGGACATGTGGTATTAGGAGAATGAATTTCAATGTATCCAAGCAAAGTTAAAGCAATCTAGGATTGTTGAAGGATTTTCTAAGATCACTTCACCATTAACATAGTTGACCAGGAAGAATGTGACGTTAACATGGACGGAGGCAGGTGAACAAAGTTTTCAAGAATTGAAGAGACAGTTGACATCAGCACCAATCTTAACTATTCCTATGGGGACAAGAAACCTCAAGGCTTACACTGATGCCTCAAAGAATGATCTTACATGTATAATGATGCAGAATGGGAAAGTAATAGTGTATGCATCCAGACAGTTAAGGGAGTACGAGAAGAAACCCTACCCATAATTTGAAGTTAGCCGCAGTGGTGTTTGCACTCAAAATTTGGAGGCATCATTTTTATGGGGAACGTTGTGAGATCTATACTGATCATAAGAGTTTAAAGTACTTCTTCACTCAGAAAGAGTTGAACATGAGGCAGAGAAGATGGTTGGAACTAGTAAAGGACTATAACTGTGTTATCAATTATCATCCTGGTAAAGCCAATGTGGTTCCTGATGCATTGAGCCGGAAGACAACACAGAGTGTAGCTGCTACGACCCTAAATTAGAAATCGGAGTTGCTTGGTTTGTAAAAGATGGGTGTGGAGATCATTTAAGAAGGATCGTTCGAAGTAAGGATGACAACTTTGTTACTTCGACCAACTTTGATGGATAAGATTCGATAGGAAAAAAGAGGTGGATAAGTGGTTTGATAAGATAAAGAATGATATCAGCTCTGGAAAGTCTTCTGACTTCCAAGTAACAGACAATGGTGTGATTTGTTATAGAGGTCAGTTGTGTCTACCTAAAGTGGATGCATTCAAAAATAAGTGATGGCAGAAGCTCATTCAACGCCGTACTCTATACATCAAGGAGCTACTAAGATGTATAGAGATTTGAAGTTACATTATTGGTGACCAGGGATGAAGAGAGATTTTGCTCAATATATGGAGCAATGTTTGACTTGCCAGCAAGTCAAAGCTGAGCATCAGAGACCAGCAGGAACTTTACAGCCTTTACTTATTTCAGAGTGAAAATGGGAGAATGTCATTATGAATTTGGTTATCAGGCTACCAAAGACAGTAAAAGGTCAAGATGCCATTTGGGTTATTGTGGATCGTTTGACTAAGTCAACTCATTTTCTTCCTATTTGTTCTACGTATTCTATGGATTGCTATGCACAACTGTATATTCAATTGATTGTCAAACTCCATAGAGTACCACTTACCATTGTGTTGATAGAGACACAAGATTATTGTCAGCTTTCTGGAAGAGTTTACATAAGGCATTGGGGACATAGTTATCTTTTAGCACAACATTCCATCTACAGAAAGATGGTCAATTGGAGCGTACAAATACAGATTTTGGAGGATATGCTCAGAGCATGTATGTTGTATTTTCAGGGACAGTGAAGTAAATTTTTGCCTTTGATAGAGTTCTCGTACAACAACAGTTACCAGTCCACTATTGGGATGGCACCATATGAAGCACTGTCGGGAGAAAGTGTGGGTCTCCGTATATTGGGATAAAGTTGGAAAAAATAAACTTTTGGGTCCAGACTTGATCCGTGAGATGTCACGCATTCTAGAGAAGATGAGAATTGCTCAGGATAGACAAAAGAGTTATGTTGACAAATAGAGAAGAGCGTTGAAATTTGAAGTGGGTGATCAGGTATTCTTAAAGGTATCTCCAATGAAGAGAATAATGTGGTTTGGAAAGAAAGTGAATCTCAGTCCAAGATATGTTGGTCTATTCATTATCATTGAGAGAGTTGGTAGGGTTGCATATAGGTTGGATTTACCCGCATCGATGTCTAGAATACACAACGTATTTCTTGTGTCTGTGTTGAGGAAGTATGTTCTAAATCTGTCTCATTTTCTCAGGCATGAACCGGTTGAGTTGAAAGAAGATTTGAGTTACGAGGAATACCAGTTGAGATTTTGCGGCGATAAGTGAAGAGGCTCACGAATAAAGAGATACAGTTAGATAAGGTGTTATGGAGAAACCAGTAAGTTGAGGAGGCTACTTGGGAAAGAGAGGATGGGATGAGGGCTAAGCATCCAGAACTCTTTAGGTAAGAAAATTTCGAGGACAAAATTTTTATAAGGTGGGGAGGATGTGATACCCGAACTTATCACTACTCATGTGTCAATGTAATTTAATTTGTGATACGTGCATTTTATAATTATTTGATAATTATGTGGTAATTGTCTCTATAATTTATTTGTCTTTATATTTTTATTTGATACATCTATGACAATAATGGTGACATTTTGTGAATATATATGTGCATAAATATTTACATGCATTAATTGGATATATATATAATTAAATTATTTGATGTATATGAATACATTATTTCTTAATTACTAAGTATCACATGTGTTCTCATAATAATAATAATGGTAAGAAAATGCACACGTATGTGTATTAATTTGTAAATGTTTCATATCTTAGCTATTAAATATTGCACGTATATTCATAATGGATAATAATAATAATAATAAATTGTAAATAAGCACTACGTAGCAAATTTGTGTACACTTGATTTATTGATTAGTGTACTATATGTGGCTATGTAATCAACCACATCATTTTTAACATAAAAAGGATTTACCGACATTTACCTCTTATATATATCTGAGGGTCACTATTAACCGTTTGATCCAAATGGAGAGTTTCAGCAAACGTTGAAGATGAAAAAAAAAGAGAGAATGAGAGAAAGAGAGAGAGAGAGAGAGTGTGTGTATGTGTGTGTTTGTATGTGTGTGTGAGAGAGAGAGAGAGAGAGAGAGAGAGACAGAGACAGAGAGAACGTGCGGGCCAGAACGGGAACGGAGAATGGAAGGAATTAGTTACAGTTCTTCACAGGTCTATAGTATTACTATTTGAAGTCCAATAAGTAGAAATCCAACTACAATACATAAACATGTGTTGCATGTGAATTATTTATAAATAATATGTGATAATTATGTTGTGAATTATTTGTGATTAGTTTAATTACGTTATGAATTATTTATGATACAAGATGTGGATTTATTTGATTTGAGGTAAGTAGATATACATATGCAACTAAATATTATTTTGTTAATTATTTGTGATAAATTTGTGATACAAGTTTAAATCTATGTGATTTGCGATAATGTCATTGTAATATATAGATCTTTGTGATCGGAAACTGTTGAATATAGATCTTTGTGATATGAGAAGATATCATTTATAAGGATCTATGCAATTCGAGGTGAAGTTATTATTCGAAAAATGGATGTGTGATTCGAGGTGAAGTTGTTGTTCCAGAAGTGAATCTGTGTGACTTGAAATTCATTTGTTGTTTTATTTAGATTAAGTAATGATATTGATATCGTAAATGAATTGTGAAGCATATTTAATTGCTCTTACTGCATACCATGTATAATCATGAAAAATATTTTTCCCAAAATTAATAAGATACTAATGGTGTGAGCGGCCACTATATATGCACTCTGTCAGGGATCGAATAATTGA
Organism: Pogostemon cablin; assembly: GCA_023678885.1. Classification (NCBI taxonomy): domain Eukaryota; kingdom Viridiplantae; phylum Streptophyta; class Magnoliopsida; order Lamiales; family Lamiaceae; genus Pogostemon; species Pogostemon cablin. The sequence continues at coordinate 13,063,340 of CM042952.1, read as the reverse complement.
CCCGATACTTTATTCGGGGATCGAAAAATCGATCCATCACTTTTTGTGTCACTTTATTTGGGGATCGGAAAAAATAATCCGACACTTTGTGTGTCTATTGAGCTAATTTGTGTGCATATCATAAGTGTGTCGTGAGGATCCCGCAACATAAACAATTTTCAAAATAAAAGAGACCAACAAGAAAAATTTGGAAATAAGCGATATAAAACTAAATGCATTTTCATGCACTAGCATGCATGATTTCTACTTACTGAGATTGTATCTCACTAGTTTATGCATTGTAGGTAAGTCTGTTGATGTTTGAGTTTTGTGATGTTGTGCAAGATGTGGAGCTCCTACGGGTTTTGAGCGGATGTACATAGATGACGACCTGCTGGGCTAGGCCGTGGGCTTATTTTGTTTCCGCTGATGTTTTGTTAAGTAATATTGTAAGTATTGTCTCAAGTTGGTGTAGATTGATGTTGTGTCAGAAGCTCATGACGTATGTTAGACTATGATTCCGCTGATGAACATATTTTGTAAAAAAATGTGCAGATTTTTATAACGATGATGTTTATGTTAATTAGTATTTGAATTATAAGTTATGCAAGGTAGGTCGTGTCATGCTATTCTGAAGTTTAAGTGTGCAGGATTTCTTTTATAACGTTGTATTCCATAAACTATGTACACCTGCGTTCACGAAAGCTTGGACTTTGAAATCAAATAATTATTGAAGGGATAGAGACTTAATTGTGTCCTTCTTAAAAAGAATTGTGATTTCTACGTGTATTAAAACACTTCTTACTGCACTTTGAAACTCCAACTATTTAGCTTATGAGTTTAACAAATATTATAAGTTAATAATAACATACAACTGTGTATACTCTGTCGTTATCTAATTATTCCAATATTTATTGATTTTTGTTTTCTTTAATTTAATCGGAAGAAAACGAGTGAGAAATTTAGGAAGAGATTAAAGGATAATTAAACAGTCTTTTCTTAACATAATGCACACCAATGTTATGATGGATATTATGGGTAACAGAAAATATAAATTTATATTTATCAGTAATTATCTGAATACAATGTATTGTACAGTAATACTTATATACACTTTGTACCTACTAATTACTATCATATTGAACTATTTCATAAATAATTAGTAGGACGTATAAAAAGTGATAATATTCTTAATAGAAAGTATATGTGATTAATGAAAAGTGATAACTGTTAAATTGTACTATTTTTAAACCACTCATGAAATTAATGGAAAGTGATAACAATTTTAATAAAAAATTACATCTAATTATAAAAATGATAATCAATCAAATAAACTATTTCATGATTAACTGATGTTGAATTTTTTTAAATAATATATATATATATATAAACATATATATATATTTAATAATTAGTAAAATAATTTATTAAAAAATATGAAAAAAAAGGTTTTTAATTGTTTATGGGCCACAACATGAGGACGGCGTTCTTCAACATTTATTATTAGTCCATTTTCTTATTTTTAATTGGCAAAATATCATGTGCATCCAGGTGCACCGTGCACTCACTTTCAGAAATTTATATACTTATGAATAAAAATATATTCACTAATGAATAAAAATGTATAGATTTTGTTAGCGAATTTTCTGTTCATTTTTTCAATGAAAAATTGAATGTAAAAAAAATCATACAATTATTAAGAAACATATATATAATATTACATAAAAATTTATATAAATATGGATACAAGTGTGCAATGCATAGGATATCAATTCTTTTTAATTATACTTAGTTAACATAAATAAACAAAACCTTTTTTTTACTTAATTCTTATTTAATTTAATTTAAAATATACTTTTTTTTTATTCATGGATAATCTATCTCACGGATTAGGATCCGTGAGACGGTCTCACCCAAGACTCCTCCTAACTAAATATAAAATTGAACCGCTCATATCAAGGCATTTAAATTTTATCAATAACCCCACCATGATCAACATTATTCATATTGCATGATCATTTAATACTTTTAAATAATTAAATTATATATTTTAGATTGGGCCGGTGGAAGTACTCTGGGGAAGAAAACCAATTATGGGGAGTAATTAGGCAAAGAACATGAAGATATGGTGGTTCCCATAGTGCATTAAAAAATATATTGGGAAAAGAGAATGCAAGAAAACAAGAAATAAAAAAAGGGTTACATCGTCAATGGCAAAATCCTTGTCGATGATATTATAGGAGTAGAATTCGAGTTTGGTAGTAAAAAACAATATGGAAGTTCGGGCTTATGGAGATCTGGAAATAAATTAAATATTGCTTGATCATATAATTCTAAATCGAACTTGTAAGATGAGAGTTGTGTTAATTTGAGTTGTCTTATCTCAGATCTCTCTAAACTTTGGAACCCATTAATACCCTTTGAAGTTATCAGCTTTGACATGGAAAGTTTTGAGGGAAAGAGTTCCTACTCGAGCTGCTACAGAGAGTGGTGATGACATTACTTGTGGCTTATGAGGTCAATTTGAAAAATGCACTTGACACTTCTTCTTGTAATGTGACTTCTCTCACCATGTATGATCACTTTGCTACTCATGGCTAAGTGTTCCCATGGCATGAAATAACCAACCAACACCACATTTCTTACAACATATGAGAATATTTGGTCAAAAGCGAAAGAAGCATATCTTTGAGTGGATTTGGACGTGCTTGGTGTGGTATCTTTGGGAAGCTAGAAATTGCAAAGATTTTTGAGAACTTGGAGATCGATCCAACAAAATTGTTTGAAGAAATTAGAACCAAAGCTTAGTGCTTTTATTATTTTAGGAATAGGAGTATAACATATTTATAATATCAAGATTGATGTTGAAATCCTAGATTGTGCTGTATTTAAAATAATGTTTGGTGTATTGTCTAAGAGCTCATTCCTACTTTTCTTGTACTCTCATGTAATTTTTTGAGTACCTCACTAATAAAATTTCTTTTTCAGATCAAAAAAATTTTGGGTTGTCGATGGCTGTTTGTAGTTTGGAGTATTGTTCTAAGAAATTTTGTTGGTGGGAACATGCTTATCGATACTATACACAGCGACAATCCTTTTTTTGGCGAAGCTAACTTCTATTACCTTTGTCTTAGATGTGAATATGAAGTGCAACATCAAAGAGAGTTCAGTAGTCAGAGAAGATTCCATTGCTTAAGTAAGTACATCAAATGAATAACTCAAGTTAAGAATATCTAAATGCATAGGTATATCATATTTTCATTTTCTACATGTCCTCTCCTTCATAGTGAGAAGTTAACTCCCCACTAAATTAGTCCATTATAATCCATTATTACCACTGAAATGCACATTATAATTAATTTCTAAAATTATTATATTTATCTACATCACTACAGAGGAAGATCCAAGTGCCATGATAGTCCATGATTTGATCAATTGCATTAAAACTATTTAAAATTGCCAAAGAAAATGATATAATAAAAATGATTATAAGGAATGTATATACTATAAATAGAATAATATTAGAATTCTCCAAATATGTTGTATTATTACAATGCTGGTCGTGGAAGACAATATATATATGTATGTGTATATATATACACACACAAAAAGGATTTACAAATCAAATCCACTAATCAAAATCAATCACTAAAAATGATGCATAATTATAAGGAATGTATATACTATAAATAGAATGATATTAGAATTCTCCAAATATGGAAAATATTCTAAATATGAATATATTTTGATATCTAGTGAAGGTTCTGAACTCTTGATTTGTGTGAAATTTTAGTGGATTTTTGTGTCTTCAATTTAATATTTATCCACATCACTACAGAGGAAGATCTAAGTGCCATGATAGTCCATGATTTGATCAATTGCATTAAAACTATTTAAAATTGTCAAAGAAAATGATATAATAAAAATGATAGAGTTATGTTATAAGGAATGTATATACTATAAATAGAATAATATTAGAATTCTCCAAATATGATGTATTATTACAATGCTGGTCGTGGAAGACAATATATATATATATATATATATATATATATATATATATATATATATATATATATATATATAAAAAGGATTTACAAATCAAATTCACTAATCAAAATCAATCACTAAAAATGATGCATAATTATAAGGAATGTATATACTATAAATAGAATGATATTAGAATTCTCCAAATATGGAAAATATTCTAAATATGGATATATTTTGATATCTAGTGAAGGTTTGAACTCCTGATTTGTGTGAAATTCACCTAGATTTTTAGTGGATTTTTGTGTCTTTAATTTGATAATTAAGCACTATTCTAATGAAAATGCTATTATTTGCTTGATTATTTGGAGAAAGATATTTTTGTTTATTTTTACATAAAAATTGTGTTTTTGAGCTGGAAAGTGCGATGGAAGAAATGAGATTGAAAATGGGACGAAGATGAGAAAAATGTAATGAAGGAGCATAGACATCGGAGCTATGACAACACTTTTACATAAACTGATGTCTATTTGAAGCTAAAAAAGTGTTGTCTATTCTGAAAAGAGCTAGGAGAAGCTGTTGGGCCTTTAATTAATGGATTGGGCCACCTAGTGCACTTGGGCCGCTGCTAGAGCTGGGCTATCAAATTGGGTTGATGCATGGGCCTGCTGAAGACTTAATAAAAAAAAAAGATGGGAGCGGCCAGGATGGGATTCAAACCCATGACCTCCACTTCACTAGAGCATGCTTCAACCGCTGGGATACGTGGGTATAATTGCTGAAACTTGTCAACCAATTATCATACACTTTCTAGGAGCACTGAATTAAATTGAGGAAAAATAAGGCCAGCGAGAATAGAACCCAGCACCAACAACTCCGACCGGTTCTTCAACCCAGGCTCTGAACCGTCCGACCAGACTGCTCCATGAGTCAAAATTTGATCGGTTCACCTCTTGAACCCACAACCTTGACCGGTTCACCTTCCAAAATTCACTAAAATTTCCATAAATTTCATCCTTGTCACATGAGTTAAAGTATCCCACAATGGAAAATTATCCCAAGTCCCACTCACCTTAACACTATAAATACCCTCATTTTGAAGCCCCACTAACCATTCTCCGTCTATTAAATTCCATTAAATTGAATCATTATTAGATTCAATATTTGAGAGGTCTTTTAAGTAAGACCTCTACCTAGTAGTGGTTCCTCCCCCCTTCGGGGGAGGAATCTAAATATTTTTAATGTTTTCTTAGATTAGAATTTAATGTTTTTCAAGAAGGTGGAGACACCAAGGAAAGGATGAGCTTGGTGGATGTAAAAACTTCATTCGGTGAAATCTAATCCTACTCATTATCTTTTTATTTTCTATGTTTTGGATGTTTAAATGATGTTTAGATTATGGATTAATTTGTGATATTATCTCAATTGTGTTCCTGGCATTGATTAGTTTCATTTATGGGTTATGTTTATCCTGTAATAATTTGGAATTTGTGCCTTTGATATTTGTGTAATTTTGACTATGATTGTGTATTGTGTATCGACCTATCTCGCCGTAATTATTTTCACCTTAGTTGATTTGAATGATTATCATATGAGAATATTTTCCATTTATTACATGAGGATTAATGTGGAAGAGTTGGAGATGACCTCTCATGTTTAGATTTACATAAGTGGACACTAAAGAGGTTAGATCGAGATGTCAATTATTCTAGTGAGGAGAAGCCAACCTTAGTAAATTCGTAGTACCTAGGAAGAGAATATTACCTATGATTTAGTACCTTTTAGGGAACTCGTACGCGTAATTAGTGTTAGATTGTATACTAAAAGTTTAGCTTTTGTATGAACAATGTTTTAACAATTTATTTGAAATGAGAATCATAGATCAAACATTTTGCTTATTATAATTAATTTATATGTCTGTGCAAAGTCCACTTACTTTATACTGTAGATAATATGTTGTGCGACAACATGCGAAAGATCATATTATCGGTTTTCTTATAAAGTATAAACAGATGCTCACAATTGATATAGACGGGGACAATCTATCGGGATGGTTGTAGTGTGATTTGGTATTAGTTTGTCTTGACTATAAAATCACATTAGTATGCTTTGTTTGTATTGAGCAGGACCGCTTGAGATCGTTCGACTTATACTGACTATATAGAAGAACTTGATCTCTGCTATTATGGATGTTCGTGCTCTTAATCCCTATACAATGACTCGACATGTAAGTCAGTATGTATTTCTTTATTACATCAATGGGTGAGATTTACGTGTATTAAATCAACAAACTCAGTGAGTGTTGTCTCTATGCTATGTTGTTGATTGTAGAAGGAATCCGTGTCCTATTTAATAGGTTGATGATGCCCCCCTTGAGGAGCTCATAAGGATTATCATGTAAATCTCGCAAGTGGATTAAATCTGGCATGATAATGATGTTGAGTGATACTACTCTCGGATGAGATATTAATTAATGGAGTTGTCAGTAACTTAATTAATTAATGGGTATTGTATATCTTAAACATGAGGAGACCAACGAGCTCATAATAAGAAGGAGCACATAACGTAATTATGGGATTAGAGCGGCAGTACAGTAATCTTAGGTATCCGAAAATACTAAACATACACGCCTAACCATGAGTGGGGAGAGAGAACAACAAATTGAGAAGATCTTGAAGATCGTCGCCCACACGACATCAAGATTGGACTTGGGAATACAACAGAAGATCAAGAGATTTTTTCTGCAGATGTTCTTCATCAACATACCCTGGTGAAAGGTAATACATTTCTAATGTTCTTGCTTTCGCTGATTTAGAAATGCATGGAACCCTAACGGTTGATGTTAACAAATTGATCGAACGCCAATAATTGGTATCAAAGCTTCAGTTTTGTGGTTAAACATGACACATTAGGCTAGGATTTATGTGTCAAACGTGGATTAGGGTTTAGAAATATGTTTCTTGTTGAATACTCTATACGTTTGATGACGGCAAAACACGACGGCGATAGCGCAATTAGTGGCGAAGGATGGCACGAGTTGTGGCACATGGTGGCACGAGTCATGCTGCCTAGCGAGACTCCTTGCAATCATTATGCGATGCGAACGACGAAAGTAGTGGCTGGACATGATGCAACGCACGACAGGACAAACGACGACACGAGTCATGCAGGTGAACTACACGGGTCTTGCCTGTTGGCCAGCGGTAGATGTACAATGGATATGTGGGAGATTAGCGGCAGTAAGTGCAGTCGGGCGACACTGCCGAGTGGCACGAGTCGTGCTTAGCGATGGCACGAGTCGTGCCGAGCATCAAACCGTGGAGTGGTGGTGCTGCTGGGAAGCAGTGTGTCACAGCGACATAGGTATGGTGATTCTGCTCGTCAGATGACACGACCACGACTGACCAGCGCGAGCGCCACCGGAGGCTTGCACACGAGTGGCGCCGAAGGGCCGCACGACTGTCAGAGATTGGTGGGATGCACGTAGCGTGGCACGACAGGCGCTGACGATTCGCATGAGTCGTGCCCACCATTGGCACGACAGCGAGTGATTTCCAGCGTGCAGAGGTGGGCGGCACAATTGGCGAGCAAAGGCAGAACGAGTCGTGCCAGTTGGCGGCACAACTACCGGAGGTGTGACAAAAGGTAGCACGGGAGCAACACGACCCGTGTAGGAGTGCGCACGAGTCGTGCCGACGTGTTTGGTGTCAATCAGAGTTTTTTTTCATTTTTGATGTGTTTTTTGTACATTTTTTGTCGTGATATATAACTGTCACAATTTGATTTAATTATCTGATTATTGTTATATATGATATGCATGTTCTATGTGATTTACTGCTTTAAATTGATGTATATAGAAGCATGCTATGATGCGCATTTTATTGATTGATATTATATGCATGCAAAAACCCTCTGTGTTAAATAACTAAGTGGGAGAGGGGATTGGTAAATAATTCTGCAGCCTTCATTATTGGTTTGTAAGGATGTAAGTAAACTTGCGTGTTGGCTATAGTGCCTTCGTTACAAGATCAATTAAGTCAAATGATGAATATGCTTGAGGAAGATTATGAGGAAAGAAGGAAAGAAAGAGAGGAAGAGAGGAAAGAAAGAGAGGGCATAGAGAAGAGATTTGAAGCTTTGGAATGTCAAGCGAGGGAACTTGCTAATGATGAAGTAAATTTTCAAAACAAAGCAAGACTCTCAAAGATGATGAAGAGCTTTTAAAGGCTAGGAAAGAAAAGGAAAAGGTAAGTTTAGTTGAAGAAGAGCATGTCGAAGGAAAGGGTGTTGAGCACAAGTCAAAATGGAGAATGCAAAAAGAAAGAGTATCGGAAGAAGCAATGCGTGTAGAAAAATTTGAATGTGATTATTGGGGCATTCCGATTACTCTTGATCCTATTCATTTTCCTTAAAGATGTGTTAAAGAAGAAAAGAGAGAAGAGTTTGAGAGATATGTTGCATTGAAAAAGAGGAAGATGGAGGAGAGTAAGGTGAAAAATGAAGAGGTCAAATCTATGCATGAAGAGTGTTCAACGAAAGTGGAGGACCTTGGGAAGGATGTAGTCTTTGTGAAATAGAAGGAAAAGGAACTCTAAATGCAAGGTGTGACTTGGAGATGATTGAAAATGTGATGCCTTATTCTACTTATAGAAGCCTTGATATGGGGGAACTCAAGCCTACCACAACATGTCTTAAGGGTAAAAATGGATCTTTTATTTTTGCCTTTTGGAAAGGTTGAAGACATGGTAGTTAAGGTGAATGAGATGGTCTTCTCGATTGATTTTGTGATACTTAGTGTAGAAGCAGAGCCTCAAGTCCCACTTACTCTTGAAAAAAATTTCGTTATAACCGAAAGATCTAGTGAAGATGAAGATGAAAGAGAATTCTCATTGAGCTCGGAGGACGAGAGTGATATACCATCATGCCATCAAGGAGGAAAGGATGAGTCATATATTAAGCCCCCAAATGTGCCTCCGAATGAGTTTGAAAGGATGGAGCAAGCCTATTTCTTAGAAGCCATCTCGCATAAGTCTATTGGAATTGAGGATTCTATTTCTTTTCATGATGTTCTTGATATTAATGTGCCTCCGGATAAGCTTGAAGGATTTGAACAATCTTACTATTTAGAACCCTTGATTCCTATTGTGGAAAATTGTGTGAAGGTTGAAAAGTCTAATATTTCTTATGTTGAACTTGATATGAATGAAGCTCCAGATATTGAATGGAAGCTAGACAAAGAAGAAGATTGGTGCTCTTGCAAAAGGAAGAAGCATTCGTTGCATAATTCTCCCATAAAGTCAAGAATGGTTAGTAAGAAAGGGGATACAGTCATAACGGACAAGAAGAGAGCAAAAAGGAAGTTTAAAGTTAAGATGAAGGCCGCTTGGGCAAAGGATTTTTGTGGAGTTTAAAAGTTTAATTATGCATCTAGCTTGAAGATTTTAAATTTAGCATTTTATGGGAGGCAACCCATTTTTAATTGCTTTGGTTTAGTTTTCTTGTATTTTTGGAATGTAGGTTGATTTTGCTCATGGAGGAGAATGCGTATTGGAGATACGAGAAGTGCTTGATTTGAACTGTGAAGGGACGTCTCACCACTTGTTGCAAACTTAAATTTCAACTCTTGTTGCAATTTAAGTTTGGGGGATAGTGCGTAGTGTGTCGTACCTTGAGTTGTTGTGATGCATATGCTTCTCCACAAGAAGATCATTATTGGAAACTATAAGGGTAAGCCCTACCACTTTTTACAAACTTAATTCTCAACGTGTTTCGATTTAAGTTTGGGAAGAGAGTTTATGATGTGACTCACCACTTGAGTGTGCTTATTATGTTGATAAGTCGTAATTTTACATGATTATTTTGGATGAAATAAACTTCTTTACGCATGAGTTGTGAATTATTTAGTGTAATTACGACTTATTTATATTTTTCATAGTTGAACCTTAATTATTTTATTTCTTATTAAAACAGGCCAAAATTGAGATAAATTGTACAATCAACGTAATTTATTTTTGTGATTGATACAATAATTTTAATTGCAGGAAAAATAAAGAGTTGACCAAGATAATTAAGGAAAAGAAGGATTTGGTGATCAACAATAAATAAAAACTTACCAAAGATGAGATGCAATGAATCTGGACACTCTTCAAAAAGGAAAGAAATCAATTAGGTTCCTTGGGAGACAAGAAGATAAATAAGGAGGATATATTCTCTACGCTACACACGTTCATCACTGCAGGACGTTAGAAGGCAGCCATTGGAGGAGGAAGTTCCACCACGAAGAACATCGGTTTTATCGGTTTTGTCTTTTTAATTTAATTTTGATTATGTAATTTCATTTCTAGTTCGAGGGTTGTGAACCTACCATGAATTATTTATTTTATTATTTTAAATTTTATATTGCAAACTTTTATATAATTTATTCTATTACATGGTTTGATGTTCTTCATAGCACTTTGATAATTATTTTAGTCTGACCATCTAATTTAATTATTTAATTGCTTAACGCTATTTCGTGATCCACAATCCGTAATTTTGTGAGGAGTGAATTAAGTATCAAATAGAGATAATTCCCTCTAGGTGTAATAGGATCTAGGTTGTATGATTCCTAGCCAGTTTTCGTAGCCTAGTATTTCTATATTTGGAGTCTTAATGCATTTGCGAGTTCGAATCCATAGGGTCACTTGTAAATAGTTCAATTTAGTGGTCGTACCCTAATTGATGATCTTAAGAACATTCGGGTTAATTTGGTCGTACCATTAGCCTAGGGATTTGAGTTTGTATAATTATTTGCATGTTTAATTCTTGCATTAGGATATGGGAGGGGATCAAATCCTTGTACTAGGTTGTTATTTTATTTGTTCTATTATTTAATTTTATGTTTGCTATTTTAATTATTTATTTTCATGTTAGTTGTTGTTAGAATCCAATCCACCCCCCATTATTACTTTAGAAATATGTTAAGTTCAATTGAATCGATTACTCATTGTGAGTTGGACCCTTACTTACCCTACTACATTCTTAGTGGGTTTGTTTGGAAAATTATAAATCTTATTTTTGGTGCCGGCGATAGCACATCATATGTTGATTGAGAGATCTTCTTATAAAATGGGATAAATTTTAAAAATTTTCTCATGAGTATTGATATGATTTTGGATCGTTTGGTTGTGTTGAAGTATATGTTGGTTCATATTTTTATCATAATTATTGAGCTGATGGTTGTGATGAATTTTTGATCATATATGAGGTGTATTTCAAGTGTAAAAATAGGGTTTGAAAGTCGAAAAATTGCAAAAGTATGGTACAGGGCATGACCCGTGTGCAGGACTCGGGCCTGTACACGAGGCCGTGCTCCAACATCAAAAGAAGGTACACGCCTAGGACTAGCCCTTGCGCTGAACACGAGTCATTTCATGTGCAGAAGCTCGGCTCGTGTACCGAGCTCGGCCCTGTACACTAAGTCGTGTGCCAACATCAGAATCACCTACTCACCCAGGCCGTGGGCGAGTGCAGTACATGAGCCGTGTCGAGGGCAGACGAACGATCCGTATAGCTGACACGAGTCGAGTTCTGTCCATAAATTTTACAAAGTTCTAGCTCATCGTGCATGCAGCCCGGTTGTCTGTGTTAGCCATTTCCACCTCAAAATGCCTTTTCAGGGAGTTCACTTTACAATTTATCATCTCCATTTGCTTAGCATAGATTTGAATTTGCTTGGATTGACATGGTACTTCATGTGTTATGTATTTAGGAGGTTTACTTGCTTTATTAGTTTTTCTTATTTTTGAATAAGGTTGAAAATTCTTGGGCTTAAATGTTAGTGGATGATGAGGATATGTGCTTGATTTTCTTTTGATGGATGGAATTTTCATTTTCGCATGTTATTTGTTTTTGTGTTGTTTCTTGCTTGGTGAGTCTTTTCTTATGTGTTTTGTTTGTATTTTTATTCTTGTATATGTTTGCTTGGTGGTATGTTTTGGGTTGTTGTGAGTCATTTTTGAATGTGGGTAATGGCATGTTGTTTGTGATAGGTGATGACGAATTATGTTAGGAATCTCTACTCTTTAAAATTATGACATGTTCTATTTAACTTGTTCAATTTTGAGATGAATTGAGGTGTAATAAATTCCTAAAGGTCCGAGCAAAAGCTTTTGAGCATTTGAGCCTCAACCGTGCCTCCACTGTTAGTTTTTCATGAGTGGATCGATTGAGTGTTGGTAAACTAGAACTTGCTCATGGACTATGGGAATGAGCCCGATTGGTGGAAGTTAATGATATGATTTTAGGCCATCCTTGTTACGTTAAAGTCATTGCCATATATTTCCTTACCCTATACATCAACCATAGTTAGACTCTTTGAGCCTTTAAGCCTATTTCTTGATATATAAGCACATTACAATCCATGATTACCCACTTAAGCCTTATATATATACCATTTGTGTGGGCTATTGAGGAGATGATGGTCTACGAGATTTGTTGTGAGAAATGTGCAAGAGAAAGAAAGGAAATGGTAAACAAGCAAGAAAAGAATAAAAAGAGATCAAGTAAAATGTACATGCAACCTCAACATAAAAAAAATGAGCAAATCAACAAAAATATGCTCAAGCAATCAAAGAGTCAATAGAAAGGAAGCATACAACCAAACGAAGCTCAAGAAATCAAAGGAATGATAATGATTAGTGCTTGTGATTAGAAAAGAAAAGAAAGGAAGATAGAAACGTGAAGAAGTTGAAGAAGCTGATCTTCTCTTCGATTACTTACACTTGATAAGTCACTCTTATCCATATTCTTCTTACCATTACCAAAGAGCCTTTCATTACATCTAAAAGTGAAAGTCTTTTTGATCATTAGTTGAGGCCTTGGTGGCTTGTGAATGTAGTTCGTGAGTAAGCCTATGGTGCATCGGGTTAAATCGATTGATGGGTGAACATTACCCTACTTTATAGAGTGTTAAGTGCATTTTGATATCCGACGTGAGGTTTAGACCAGAAGGGACTTTATTACTTTTAGACTTGAACTTGTTAATTTTTCATGTCATGATTTTAATGTTGTAGTGTGACTTGATATGATTTGTAGTCCTTGTTACTTATCATGTGTTATTGCTCATGTTCTTTAGGTCCTTCTTAAGGTGAAAATTCCCCTTCTAGTTTTCTCATTTTCGTTGTTCGAGGACGAGCAACACTTTAAGTTTGGGGGGTTGATCGGTATCATTTTCACCTAGATTTTAGTGTCTTTTTATTATGTATTTTGTGTGCTTTTATTCATGTTGTATATCACTTGGTGGTATTATATGAATATATGGAGATTTGTGCTTTGAAATGATAAATATGTGATTTGCATGAATAAATGCCTTAATTGCGTTATATTTATCAATATTTAGAGAATTGGTACTTTAGTGTAATTTGTGTGATTTTTAGATAAAAATGGATTCTAGACACGATAAGGAATATTTGAGACAAAACGGAGCTCAATTCGCAGTTGAAACGAGGGAGAATAAGCCAAAGCAAAATGCGAAAAAATGCACGTTCAACTTGTGTAATTTTTTTGTATTCGTGTGGAGCTCAAAACTAGATGGGTGATACATGGTTGGAAAGCCACGAAAGAGAGGATCACGTGAGCATAAGAATCACTCTAATAGGGGTTTGGATGTGAAATTTATGCGTGAAACGGTGAGACTACTCTGCTCGCGCTTCACCTACACGACCCGAGCTGCACCTACATGACCTATGTTCAGATAAAAGTCAATTTTAGTCCAGCACATGTTCTAGAAGCTTCCAAGGGGTACAAATACCCATTTTGAGTGTAAAATCTGGGAGGAATCATTTTGGATCAGTTTCCACACACACTAGATACCTAAATCACACACATTCATCTCCATCTCTTCCATCCTTCCCTTCATCCATCCAACCTATTTGATCTCCTCAAATCCATCCACCATTCCATCAATCCACCAATCTAAGAAGGGAATTCATCATTGATTGAAGATTGGAACGTGGAAGAGAAGGCCTACTTAAAAAGGGAAGCCAACTTACTTTTAATTTGTGAAATTCTTCATTATTTGGCTCAATTGGAGCATGCCATGGATTGTATAGATTTTATCATGATTTGTAGTGGCTAGTCCTCATGTGAGGCTAGCAATGTGATTGGTTAGGGATTATGTAGATTTTGCACACCACATGTTTAATAAATAATTGTTATGAATATTTTCTATCATGAATGCTTATTCTCATTTTATGTATGATTTGTGTGATTAAATTCTCTATTCATAGTGTTAGGATGACAATTACAATATTATGCTTAGTGGTTTAATTGAATCATTGATTGCATGAGGTGACTATATTAGTATGTGGGGGAGTTTGGCCATAACCTTCATGTGCTTAGAATCTCATGATAGGACATTATTGATAATTACTTGTTAAAGTATTTGAAATGATGAGGGGACCCAAGCCATGACTCACTTGACCTTAGAAAGGGAACACTAGGAAAACGTCCAAGCCTACTAGAAAAATCTTCTTGATAATATCTAAATATTAGTATATTAATATCCGTAAGTACTTATAGGAATAGTGAGGATTGGAGACATTCTTCGAGTGCCCTTAATATCATAACATGATAACCTTCAATGCATGTGTGTGTGAGAGTCTACATGAGCCTTTTCCATGATATTGCTTGCCTTACATACTTCATAGATTGTTCACCTTCATCCATCTTCCATTTCATTTGTACATTTTATATCTTTAATTGCTTTCATGGTTGTTAGTTTTAGTGTTAATCAACCCCCTCTTTATTGATTAGTCCTTCTAGAGTCAAACATCTTTCAAATACAGATACACACATTTCCCCTTGGGTTTGATATTCTATAAATTTTGCACTTGGTCACTACGGTCTACTACGCAATAGAGTATGCTTGCTCTAATCAATTGATACCAAAATTGAAACTAAGTTCATTTATATGTCTGTACAAAAGTCTACTTACTTTATACTGTAGATAATATGTTGTTCGACAACACGCGGAAGATCATATTATCGATTTCCTTATAAAGTATAAACAGATGCTCACGATCGAGATAGATGGGAATAATATATCGGGATGGTTGTAGTGTGATTTGGTATTAGTTTGTCTTCACTATAAAATCACATTAGTATGCTTTGTGTGTGTTTAGCAAGACCGCTTGAGATCGTTTGACTTATAATGACTATATAGAAGAACTTGATCTCTATTATTATGGATGTTCGTGCTCTTAATCCCTATACAATAACCTTGACGCGTAAGTTAGTATGTATTTCTTTGGTTCATCAATGGGTGAGATTTACATGTATTAAATCAACAAACTCGGTGAGTTGGAAAATAGTGTTGTCTCTATGGTGCGGTGTTTATTGTAGAAGGAATCCATATCCTATTTAATAAGTTGATGATGTCCCCTTGAGGAGCTCATAAGGATTATCATGTAAATCTTGCAAGTGGATTAGTTCCGATATGATAATGAGGTTGAGTAGTACTACTGTCGGATGATATATTAATTAATGGAGTTGTCAGTAACTTAATTAATTAATGGGTATTGTATATCTTAAACATGGGGAGACTAACGGGCTCATAATAAGGAGTCTATAACGTAATTTGGGATTAGAGCAGCAGTGCAGTAATAATATTTTAGTAGACTATATTATTATTATTATTGGACTTAAGTACAAGTTTTGGGCTAAATATGGATACTTAAGCCCAATGGAGGCCCGACTCTAATTTCTCCTCCTGGTCCCTTCTGTAGCCTATATATGAGTCATCTTAGGTGTCTGAAACCCTAGACATCCATGCCTAACCATGAGTAGCGAGAGAGAACAACAGACTGAGAGGATCTTGAAGATCGTCGCCCACACGACGTCAAGATTGGATTTAGGAATACAGATGAAGATCAAGAGGTTGTTTTCTGCAGCTGTTCTTAATCAACATACCCTGGTGAAAGGTAATACATTTCTAATGTTCTTGCTTCCGCTGATTTAGAAACGCATGGAACCCTAACGATTCACATTAACTAAATGATCAAACGCTAATAATTAGTACCTATTGGAGAGGTGTTCACTTTGGTTTCTATCTTATATTCTATTTTGGGGTCTTTGTAAGGGACTACATCATTTTCATCTCGAGAGAGAGTTTAGATGTAATTCATGATCGCTCTTACTATGATAGCTTAAATTGGGAGACAATTAGATGTATTGCATGATTGATCCATTTGAATTGCATCATGAAAATTTCCTTTGCATTGAAAATTCCAAAATATTGTAATTAGTTTCTTTTCATGCTTTTTATCTCACCTTTTACGGTCGTCCCTAACTAATACAAGGCTATAACTTGAAGGCCATGAATCCTAAATTCCTTTGGGTTTGAAAAATTCTTTAATTTGTCATCCCGACCAATAACGACCAATCAACTCCCAACTTGCAAATAAGTTGTCCAAATTGATTGGATCCAAGAGCCTTAGTAAATATATCTGCTATTTGTTCAGAAGAAGAGATTTTCTTCAGCTCAATTTCTTTCGATTTGACTCATTCATGAACAAAGTAACAGTCCATTTCAACATGCTTCGTTCTTTCATGAAAAACTAGATTATTTGCGATGCGTTGTGCTGCTTGATTATCACAATAGAGCAAGATTGACGTCCTTTGTTGTGCCTTCAAATCAATCAATAACTATCTTAACCATAAAATTTTACTCGCTGTGGTTGCCATTGCGCGATATTCTACTTCGGGGATGATCATAAACTATTGTTTGCTTTTTTGTTCTAGAACGCCTCGTCATAGGACATCCACCCAAATCAGAGTTACAATATACAATAAGAGACAAATCTTCAAGGGCAGACAAAAGAATCCCTTGGCCTAACATCCCTTTGAGGTTGCGAACAACTCATGACATCGCACCCATTTGACGTGGTGAGGATAAAAACTGACTCAAGCTATTGGTTGCATACTATATATCTGGCCTTGTCACATTAAGATTGTTAGGTATATTTTGTGCACTCCAATTAAATCCCCAAGTATAAGGATGTCAATTGTAGCAGCAAGTACTCAGGTTAAATTATCGATCCCACAGAGACAGCTAATTATTTATTTATTCTATAAATTACTATTTAATAAGAATTGAGTAATTAAATTCCCAAGTTTGTTGAAGTAATTAACTAAATAACGAAATATTAAATTGCTGAATAATTAAAGGCAATAGAAAATAAATCAAGTTCTAATCAAGAGACAAGCGACAATTCTAATGTATCGTGTATAAATCAATTAATTCGGGTTTCTAGACCTCCAATTGTTCATTCATACAGTTTCAATGAAAATACACCACATAACCCCGTTAACCCACCGAATATGATTTGATTTTAAGCTAACAGTATACTCTGGTTTAAATCCTAAGGTGCGCAAATATTACCAAGCCTTATTCCTAGATACTAATCAAAGCAAACAACAATACATCCGGATGGTAAGTTCGACTAACAAGATATTTTCTGAAATTGGTACAAGGTTCTATTCACTTCCTACTTGACTGTTTAATTGCATTGTTCCACTAAACTAATTAAGTATTTGATTTACCAGTTCATGGAATTAAAGTGTTTATAGAAGAACTACTTCAATCCCTGACAGATAGACAATACCTATCATGAACGCACACAAGCTAACACAATATTTTAAGCATTATAGCGGATGTCATGAATATATTATGAAGATGTTACGAATCAGAAAAGTAAGTGTTGATAAAATAAGTAAAATCAAAATATCCACTGTATAGAATCCCAATCTTTGGTCTAGGTTAACAAATCAATCAAATCAAACCATCAAACCCTAGAATTGTTTAAGAAAATTAGCCCATGAGGTTACAATCAACACTCATGGTTATGCAATTCATACTCAAAATCAAGATAAAAGGAAAATAAAGATTAGAAACACAAAACCTAGCGTAAGCGTAGTTAGGCGTTCCTTCTCCGTCTCTTCGATCGTCCGATCTCCCTCAATTAGCACTTGGAACACACTTGGAGATGGATGGAAGATGAAATCAGATGTGAATCTGATGTGGAAGTGGTTGTGGAGTGAATTGATGATGGGTTATACATGGGTTCTCTCCAATTTGTGTATTGATCTCCCCAGTTCTTTCTTGGACTGTTATAGGGCTGTTTTTTGATGATTTCTGCCTCAAAACGCGACCTGAAGAGTATAAATACAGTGTTGTATCGAACATGCCTAGTCTGGGCTGGATTTTAGACCGCTCGGCACCCAACTCGGCCTGAGCTAGGTATGGACCTAGCTGAGTGGCATCCGAGCTGATACAGGGTGATTTGCTACGTTGTCTGGTCCCCATGTGGACCCCACTCGCTGGAAAATGGCTGCCGAGCCAGGCTAGCTTGCCACGAGCCGCCAGCCGAGTGGCAGAGACTGCACTGCTCGATCTCACCGTTTTGAGCATAACTTCCTCATAAGGATTCTGATATGAGTGATTTTTGCGCCAAAACGATCCTCTCTTCCGTGGCTTTCCAACCATATATTACATGACTAATTTGGACTTCTACACAAATACAGAAAAATTACATAACATGGATGTGTGTTTTTCAGCATTTCTTCACACTTTCATTCTTCATTCCAACTTTGAACTTTTGATCAAGTTTTACCCTTCAAAACTCAACAAAACACCTTAGTAGCATCTTAATTATGAAAGATATGAAGACCATGTCATTCCACATAAAATCATGGCCGCACTCAATAAAAAACGGTGTAATGTGAGACCAAAAATATGTGAAATTCTACTCTCAACATACCCCCAAACTTACCTGTTGCTCGTCCTGAGACAACGACAAAGAAGACCAATAGAGTAATTGAGATGAAATTTCACAACTTCACATCCAAGACAATATAACAATTCGGAAATGATACTTCAAATACTAAGACAACCATCCATTTAAGAACATACAATTCATATCAACTATTTCACTTTTTTGGAATTGCTCATCCACCCATTCTCACGGGTAGTATTTATGCTCAACGCTCAAGTGTGAGATATACAGTTAGGTAAGGTGTTTACACTCAAAGCCAATTCAAACACACGCGTAATCATAAGCTTGGCAATCATCTCAACTCTCGACTAAAGGAATAATTTCAACAATTGGATAACAAAGGTCTTGCAGTAGGTTGTAACGTTGGCTCTTTGGTAAAGGTAGGAAATATATGAGCAAAGTGACTATTTAACTAGTAGAGAATCAAAGAAGACTTACAACTTTTAAACAAACAGCTTCACTTTCTTCTTTTTTCTTCAATGCTCTTCAATGTTTCTTGCAACTTGTTTCCTCCTTCACTTCTCTTCAAATAAGGGTACCAGTTTCAGGCACTACCCTTTTTCATGGGGCACCAGTTTAGGGCACGACCGCTTCATGCAAATTTAACCATTCTTTTCAACAAATTTCATCACTTCCATCTTATTTCTCCTTATATACTTCATCGCAAGACACCAACTTGATTCCTTCAACTCTCTACTAGGTAGGTATTTTTAAGGCTAGTAAAGGAATCAACTGGCTCATCACGTAGGCTTCCAACAAATAAGGCTTTTAGGCTCAAAAGGTTGATTACGGATAATTTCATTAGGTAGGATAATAATTTGGCTAGTGACTAATAAATAACAAAGATGGCCTAAGATAATCTCCCATCGTCTAGTCAAACACGTAGCTTCAAGCAAGATATAAAGCCAAGTTCTAGAATACGTGCGTATGAACGACACTCATAAGAATAAATTGAATCATAT
Source organism: Pogostemon cablin (assembly GCA_023678885.1). NCBI lineage: Eukaryota > Viridiplantae > Streptophyta > Magnoliopsida > Lamiales > Lamiaceae > Pogostemon > Pogostemon cablin. The sequence goes on along the minus strand of CM042952.1, from coordinate 13,043,599 downwards.
CACTAGTCATGATTTTAAAAAGCTCAAAATCTCATATGGCTGTAGGAATGAATTAGCACAATCTCAAATTGTTTCTCAAACACAATCACACATATAATCAAGTGCTAAGAAAAATCGAAAAATCATCCTAGAGAACCATAAATAGACTATACTAACACTAGGACCAACAAACGACAAACAAAAACAAAATACGAAACCTGAAAAATTGCAAAAAAATTGAACATTCAACATCATCGAATAAATCAAAAATATTAAAAATTCGTAAAAAATCGACCCTCCAAGCAACAAGACAATGCAAAAATTCTATTTCGACACTGCAAGACAAGGTATGTACGTTACCCCCAAACATAGATCAAACGAAGTGAGAAACTAAGTTTGCAAAGAAGTATATACCGCAGTCAAGCAACACCTAATAATTCCGACACCAACACAGACATATAAAAGCAATTAAAATGGGAGGGACAGGCCCCAACAAGCCCTCATGTTTAACGTCGAAGAGTCACGACGGGATACCTCTTTTTGACTACGTGATCTGAGGACAGTCCTCTCGCATTCTTACCTTCAAGTACTTCCTTCCTCTCTTATTTTCTGCACCAATTGTACTTCCTTCCTCTCTTAACGTCGAAGAGTCACGACGGGATTCCTGTCTGCATTCTTACCCAGACTTGCATGGCTGCTGATCTGTAGGCCACTGCATCTCCTTATTCAAAGAGTAGACGATCTCCTTATCATTGGCCCTCAACCTGAATTCTCCTTTGAACACATCAATCAGAGCTCTTCCAGTAGCAAGGAATGGACGCCCTAAGATCAAAGGCGCACCATACTTGTCATCCTCTTTATTTAGAACAAGAACGTCCACAGAAAAAGTCAAGTTCGACACTTTCACTAGCACATCTTCAATAACTCCCTTGGGGTACGTCAACGACCAATCTGCTAACCGTAGAGCAACAGATGTGGGTTTCAACTCCCCCAAACCAAGCTTCTTGAATACTGAGAAGGACATCAAATATATGCTGGCTCCTAGATCACACAGTGCTCCCTTAGATGGTCCTTTTCCAATTTCACAGGGAATGATGAAGCTCCCTGGATCCTTCAATTTTTCTGGAAGCTTCTTCTGAATAATAGAGCTACAGTTCTCCGTCAAATTCACTGTTCCATGCTGTTATGCTTCCTCTTTCTGGAGATGAGTTCCTTGATGAACCTTGCGTAATGCGGCATCTCTTCTAATGCTTCAGAGAAAAGAATAGTGACTTGGACATTCCCCATAACATCAGCGAACCTCCGGAACTTCTCATCAAGGCTCTTCGACAAGAATCTCTGAGGGAAAGGAATTGGTACTTTGTTATCGGAAGTCCCAAACTGTCTTTCTCGAATACCACTTACGCTTCTCTCAGTTTCTTAGCTCTCTGCCACTTTTTATTAGCGATTGCCTGATCAAATTGACTCTGTACAGAACTTGAACATGCAAGAAAACCTTGAGGGCTTGTTTGATGGCAGCTCGGCTCGAGCGGGGCTAGAATGGTACCGAGTGGTGGTCGAGCCGAACAAGAGGACTCGTCTGAACCGGCCTGCACCTCACTAGGCTGCAACTCGACTATTTCACGACCTAGCTCGGCTCGAGCTGGCTGCCGAGCTGTGGCCGAGTGGTCCTGCTCCACTCTTGTTTCATTCTGCTTCAGTTCTGTTACGTCCTGCATCAGTTCTGGACCTTTATACTGCTTCCCGTATCTCAAAGTGATCGCATGGCACTCCTTCGGGTTGATTTCTGTATCTGACGAAAACTTTCTCTTCTGAATCTGCAACTGCTGCTAATTTACTATAGTGGAGATCTGTCCCATGGTATATGACAAATTCTGTAACTGCTTGTTTACTTCCTCATTCTGTTTTGTCATATTCGAATCCATCAAAACTATGCAGTTATTAATCTTGTTTATGTCAACATCATTCTTCTCCATATATCTTGCTAACACTTCGTCAATACTGGCTTTCCCTTCTTCAGTCTTGGCACCATGGTCAGAATTAGGAGGATATGGAACTGCATTGTTCGGATTTGAATAAGAGAAGTTCTCATGCCGCTGATTCTGCCAATTGCCTCCTTGATTACTAGGACCTCCCCCTTGGTTATTCCTTTGGTTTGAATTACCTTGAGGGTACCTATTACCTTGCAAATTCTGAGGTGCTCTCGAACCTTGAAGACTCTGCCCAATAGCCCAATTAGCGTCCTCGACCTCTTGAAGGTTCATCACTACTTCATCACTTGCAGTCCCATGGGATGATATTACTATAAATTTTGAACTTGGTCACGCGTTTACTCAATGATAGAGTCTTTTACTCTTCACATTTACTAAAAATGCGACTAAGAACATGGCACCATTGTCGGGGAGGTAATGGTCGCTAGTAGCTACATGTTGTTAGTCGTATTTTTAGTAAATATGAAGAGTAAGAGACTCTATTGTCGAGTAAACGCGTGACCAAGTACAAAATTTATAGTAATATGATCCCAAGGAAAATGAAACTTAGGTTTGTATCCGGATTTTTCATTGATTTGTGTTTTGTAAGGTGATAGATTGAAGGTTTTGTTATTTAAAACTATTACTTACGATTCTACTCAATTAACTAGAATTAAGACTAACAAAGTAAATGATCAATCAACAAGCAACTGATGAATGGAATGGAAGTAGATTTCAATTGAGAAGAGTGCAAGGCTAATCATACTCATGATTAAGACTTGAGCTAGATATGCAAAACTCTTGATGGTAATTTTCATTAACTTGTAGATTAAAAGCAATCAAGATTTTACCCCTAATCCCTATGACCAAAGCAATTAGGTTCTCGACTCTTTTACAAGTCTAAATCTCTTAGGATTGGTCTTAATCTCAATTCGCTTAAAGTACTATGATCATAACTTGGTTCTTTTTACTCAATTTCTTAAGTGTCCCTCTATGAATGTTCTAAGCTTAAGGATGGTATGACTTACCTCCCCTTATACTAACTTGCATGCACAATTCAACGTATGATTCAATTAAACATCCACTCACAACATTGGAATGGTCATCCTAATACTATGAATAGAGAATTTAATCACACAAACATTAAAATGAAACATGATTGATATATCATAAAAGGAAATCCACAAATCAATTCAAATCATTACTCAAGTTCTACATATCTAACTCTTCACCTCAACCATTCATATGATTAGCCCTACTATAGGACTAGCCACTAAACATGGTGATTAATTCAATACAAATCAAGCTTTGCTCCAATTGAGCCATAACAAGAAGAAATTCAACAATTGGAAAGTAGATTGACTTCCCTTGCATGGAAAGACCTCTCCTCCTCTTCAATGTATCAAACTCTTCAATCCTTGATGCTTCAATCTTCTCAAATGATGGAAGGATGGATGGAATGATGGATTTATGGAGTGAAAGTGTAGATCAAATGGAAATTGGATGGATCTAGATGGTAAAAATGAATTATGGATGTAGTGTGTGAGGAAATGTGGTGTTTTAGTGTATGTAACTGCTCTCAATCTGATCACCTCCTTAAAATTTCGCACAAGTCATCCTTTTATATCACTAATGGACCTTCTAGTAGCTTCCGGAACTTTCTCAAAACTGCACAGATTTTTGCACCTACACGACCCGTGTAGAAGCACACGGCCCGTGTAGGGCAAACCTACTTCGGCGTATTGTGCGTGCTTCCGGACACGGCTCGAGCTACAGTATACGACCTTGGTCATGGCAGTGCAGCGTTTTCTGATGTAAGCCTTCTTGTTACAGGGTCGTGCTCCGCACACAGGGCGTGCAGCAACGCACGTCCTGTACACCAGCGCACGGCCATCCTCCTGAGTGAGCAGCGATTTCTGATGACAATACACGGCCACTTGTTATAGGGCCGTGTTCTGCACACGGCCCGTGTACAAGCAGGCTATGTCCTTCCGACTCTATTTCGCTTCCGACTCCATTTTTGTTCATTTCTTGACCTATTTTACACATATTTAAGCTCATTTACACAATTCTATCAAATCATACCACATTCATCAAAATAACAATAACTCCACCAAAAGTAACACAAATACGGATAAAAACATCCAAAAATACACAAATAACGACACTATAATCTAGGTGAAAATGACAACGATCAACCCCCCAAACTTAAAGTATTGTTCATCCTCGAACAATGAAAAATGATAAACAAGAGGAGTAATTTTAACCTAGAAAATATCTAACGAACATAAACCACAGTACATCACAAGTTATAAGGACTACAAATTCATATTAAGTATCCTTAACACATCAAACTTATAACATGAAAGATTAACAAGTTCAATCTTAAGAATGACACAAGAGTACTCAAATCCCTTTCAATCCAAGTCTCTCATAGGATATCAAATTCACTCAACACTCTATAGAGTAGGGTTTTGATCATCACTCATCAACCGGTTAAAACCGACTCACCATAGGCTTGCTCCTGGACTATGTTCACAAGCCATCCTAGTTTCAATAAGTGATAAAAAAGGTCTTTATCTTTTCGATGTAATGTTTAGGCTCTTTGATAGGGTAGGAAACTTTTGGATAATAGTGACTAATCAAGTGTAAGTAATTTAAGAGATGATACCTTTCTCCAACTTACTCACTTTCAAGCTTCCTTTACTTTCTTCTTTAATCACAAGCACTATCAATTTTCATTCCTTGTATTTCTTGAGCTTCTCTTGATTTTTGCATGCTCCCTTTCTTTCGACTTTTGAATTTCATGAGCTCATTTTTTTTTATTTGCTCATTTTTCTTGTCTTGAGGTCGCATGTGCATTTTTGCTTTAGCTCTTTTCATCCTTTTCTTGTTTGTTTACCATTTCCTTCCTTTTCTAGCATAATTCTCACATCAAACCTTGTAAACCATCATCTCTTCAATCACACACTTAAGTTATATATAAGGCTCAAGTGGGTTTTAAAGACTTGTATTGTGCTTGAATCACAAAGAAAAAGGCTTATAGGCTCAAAGTGGCTTACTAGGGATAATGTTTTTGGTAGGGAAGTTTTATGGCTATGACTTCATTCATCAAGGATGGCCTAAGATCTTTTCACGAATTTCAACCATTCGGGCTTCGTTCCTATAGTCCATGAGCAAGATCTAATTTGTCTAAGTTCAGCTGGTCCTCTCATCAAAAATTTACCATGGAGGCACGATTGAGGCTCAAATCTCTCAAGCTTTTGCTTGGACCAAAAGAATCCTAATTATCCTTCATACTTCCCAAAATTGAACAAATTATGTCATTTATGTCACAATTTCAATAAGTAGAAACCATTAATATGCTTGCCATCACTCATCACAAACAATACATCATAGCTCACATTAAAAAATACTCAACACCTTCCCAAAAATATACCACCAAACCATCCCTACAAGAATAAAAATAACAACAAACACCACAATGAACAAAGAATCACCAAACAATCCAAAAACATATAACATGCATAAACCAAATCATCCATAAAAAAGTATCAACACATCAATTCACATCCATAGCAATGAAAATTAAATTCCCATCACATCCAAACAATAAAAATCAAAATACCAAAATAACTAAAAGAAATACGCATAAAACTAAAATAAAATCCCAAAATAAAGGATACCTCCCAAAATCACACAATTTAAGTACAAACCAACCGAATCTAATCATAGCTAAGATAAATGGACAAAAGTGCCGAGCACTCAAAGTACTCCCTTCATGGCTCTGGAGGTGGAGGTGGAGGTGGATGATAGGCATTCCATGGAATGTATGCACGAGGAGATCTGGGGAACTGGAAGTTGAACATCATCGTTAGCATCTCCTCCATGTTGTTGGTGTGCACCCGTGATCGCTCCTCGTAATACTCCCTCCGACGCTGTCCAGCTCTGAGCTCCTGAATATGCTCTCCATGCTCCTGCTGGATCTCTCGGATCTTCCTGATCTGTGCTCCGGAAGTCTGCTGTACGTGCCTCATATCTCGCACCTCATCCATCATGTAATTCCATCTATCATTCTCTTGCTCAGGTCCCATTGTTGGCTGTTGCTCTTCTTCCTCAAACTGTGGTGGATCAGGGCCTTACTCCTCAAACTCCACCTGCTCCGGTGGTGTATTTTGCTCATCTCCGTCCATGGGCACTGGCTCAGCTCTCAAGTTAGCTAGCTCAAGGTTCTCTTCAACTCTCAGCTATCTTAGAACCTCTTCAACTTCATCCCTATTTTTTCTATAAAAAGCTCTCACGACCCTTGAGTGATTACCACTCGCCATTGCCAAGTTGGCATACTTTATTTGAGTGTAGACCGTAGTGAGCTCTGGAGTTGGCAAGGGAAACGGTGCTCCCTTCTCCTGCCTCAAACAATATTGGTTCCCAACCGTGGTCAAGAACTCCATTCTTATCAACTGTTAGTAATTCAGCCCTTCACTCACCATCCAATTCTCCATCCCTGCAAGATTAACTCCCAATCCTTGAACTATCATAGTGATCATCCCTCATAGCATTAGACCTTGAGAAGATTGCCTCTTAGAAACTCTATCTGCATGTTGCACAAAGTGTGCTGCAACATTCAACTGTCGCTCATTGTAGATGCAAAACATAATGTAAAGCTGCTTTTCTCCTGCAGCTCCTTCTTCAAATCTCCCTAAAATGGTATTTGAGACTATCTTCTCCAAGTATGTCATCACTGGATTCCAGATTGCGGTCCCCTTTGAAGCACTAGGGACGTATCCTACTCTTTCTGTCCCATCGTTCACTAAGTTCATCCACCATTCTTGTTGGTTGAAACCACCTCCTTCGTAGAAGCTTTGATGGTTTGGACATGGTGGGCAACCAAAACAATCATTCAAAACTGCCAGGGGAACCTTCTCTCTCAACACATTGTCTAACTGGAATGTCACCCAAATAGGAAACCCATTCCTATCCTTCTTGACCTGCAACGTACTCATGAATTTTGCAGTTAAGTGGTAGTAGGTTGGTGGCCTCTTGTCAAAGAATGCTTCCATCTGAGCAAAACGGAATAGCTTCCTCAAATCCTCCTCTATTCCTAACCCTGTCATCGTCTCCGAATCTTGGAAATGAGTTGGCTTGATTTTTAGAGCCAACGTTTGCCAACGGAGCACATACTTTCCCCAATAATCCTCAAATTCAACACCAAAACTATCCGGATGTACTCCTTCTTCCATCAACTGGGCATCCAAATTAGCCAATTCTCGTGGATCAGTTATCATAATAAAGTCCTCATTCCTTGGCCTAACTCTCCTCTAGGCCATCTACAAAACAACAATTTTCAAGTTATAACCAATTACCTTAATAAGAATGTTAATGCTCTTAGTTAAATTCCACCCTAGTTATTCAACTTAGCATGGAACCTACTATGCATCAACATACTTATTCACCTCATTAGTATTTGAAATCATAATAGGCACTTCACCATCATTCATCTTGACTAATCAACGATTCATAACCAATTTTAAGTGTTATCACATATATGAATTCCAATTACATCATCATCAAACAATATTCAAAGATGATCTTCAAATTCCAACAAAATTCTCTCTTAGACATTTCATCGAACACTTGGCATGCATAAAGTTTCAACATAATTTCAATATTCAATTCACATAGCCTCATGCCCAAATCCTCAATATCTAAGTTTAATTCCTCACAAATAAGCACTAAACTCATGTAATTCTTCAATTAGCAAAACAAAATCACTCAAATTCATGATTCTCACACAATCCCCAAATTACTCTTCATGAACCCTAATTCAATTTTATTCAAAAATCAAATTGAAACATGTATGATAATCACTCAATAAAGCATCCTAACTTCACACTAAAACAAAGCCCATGTATCAATTCAATCAATTCATATCAAAATTTATAAGTTAGGTTTCAAAAATTCATACCTCTTGACAATTGGATGTGGAGAAGTGTTTTGGATGTGCAAAATTGACGAACTTCACTCACAATCTCTCAAAACTCACCTTGGTAGATGATTCATATGCTTGGGAAGATGAATGTAGTCCAAACAGAGTGTGTACGGAAGAAGGAGGGCGTGTGGAATGAGTACGGATTGGCCCTATTTAAAACCTGGAACAAACCCTGCACGGCATGTGCTGCACTGCACAGCCTCAATTGAGGCCATGTAGCGTTTTTTGATGCTCCTGCACGGCTAGTTGTTACAGGACTGTGTGCGGAGCATAGACCGTGTAGCAGCTCGTATTACAGAACTCGGCCTTCGTCCTAGCCGTGTAGCATTTTCTGATGTAACTACACGGCCAAATGCTACAGGGCCGTGTGCGGAGCATGGACCGTGTAGCAGTTTACCCTGTTTTTACACTTCCATACTTCACCTCATTTTTGCCCTGTTTTTCCACTTCTTATACACCCCTATTCATACTCACAACACTTCAAAATATCAATCACACCACACTTATGGTCAACAATGGATCATAAGTGTGGTGTGATTGATGTTTTGAAGTGTTGTGAGTATGAATAGGGAGTATAAGAAGTGGAAAAACAGGGCAAAAATGAGGTGAAGTATGAAAGTGTAAAAACAGGGTAAACTGCTACACGGGCCGTGCTCCGCACACGGTCCTATAGCAGTTGACCGTGTAGTTACATCAGAAAATGCTGCACGGCCAGGAGAAAGGCCGAGTTCTGCAGCACAAGCCGTGCAGAAGAAAAGATACACAGGCCGTGTTCCGCACATGGCCCTGTAACAACTAGCCGTGCAGGAGCATCAGAAAATGCTACACGACCTCACTTGAGGCCGTGCAGCGCAACACGGGCTGTGCAGGGTTTGTTCTAGGTTTTAAATATGGTCGATTCGTACTCTATCCACACGCCTTTCTTCTTCCGTACACACTCTGTGTGCACCACATTCATCTTCCCAAGCATATGAATCATCCACCAAGGTGAGTTTTGAGAGATTGTGAGTGAAGTTCGTCAATTTTGCACATCCAAAACACTTCTCCACATCCAATTGTCAAGAGGTATGAATTTTTGAACCCTAACTTATAAATTTTGATATGAATTGATTGAATTGATACATGGGCTTTGTTTTAGTGTAAAGTTAGTATGCTTTATTGAGTGATTATCACACATGTTTCAATTTGATTTCTGAATAAAGTTGAATTAGGGTTCATGAGGAGTAATTTGGGGTTGTGTGAGAATCATGAATTTAAGTGATTGTGTTGTGCTAATTGAAGAATTACATGAGTTTAGTGTTTATTTGTGAGGAATTAAACTTAGGTATTGTGGATTTGGGAATGAGGCTATGTGAATTGAATATTGAAATTATGTTGAAACTTTATGCATGCCAAGTGTTCGATGAAATGTCTAAGAGAGAATTTTGTTGGAATTTGAAGATCATCTTTGAATATTGTTTGATGATGATGTAATTTGGAATTCATATGTGTGATAATGATTAAAATTGGTTATGAATCGTTGATTAGTCAAGATGAATGATGGTGAAGTGCCTATTATGATTTGAAATACTAATGAGGTGGATAAGTACGTTGATGCATAGTAGGTTCCATGCTAAGTTGAATAACTAGGGTTGAATTTAACTAAGAGCATTAACATTCTTATTAAGGTAATTGGTTATAACTTGAAAATTGTTGTTTTGTAGATGGCCGAGAGGAGAGTTAGACCAAGGAATGAGGACTTCATTATGATAACCGATCTAGGGGAATTGGCTAATTTGAAAATAATGAAGCGGGAATGAATGTTCGTGATTATTTTCAACCGCAATATGGGAACTATGAAATGGGACCGCCATTGAATGTGAATAATTTTGAGATAAAGACGGGGTTGATCAACATGGTGCAAATAAATCAATTTGGTGGTGGTACTATGGAGGATCCAAATGCTCACTTAGCCCAATTTATGGAGTTGACAAACACGATAAAGATAAATGGGGTAAGTGAGGATGTTGTTAAAATGAAGCTTTTCTCGTTTTCATTACGAAATACAGCTAAGGCTTGGTATCATACTCTACCACTGGGATCCTACACCACATGGAGAGAGTTGGCACAAAGGTTCTTGAGCAAGTATTTTCCACTATCCAAGATGTTGCATCTTAAAGGGCAAATCTTTCAATTCAAGCAATTACCACTTGAGACATTTAGTGAAGCATGGGACCGATTCAAAGAGATGCTAAGGAAGTGTCCTCAACACGAATTCCCCGAAGAGCAACAAATAGGATTCTTCTATGCCGGTTTATATGGAATTGAGAGAATGGTCATTGATGCTTCGGCGGGAGGTTTGATTTTGGGGCAAACTCCAGAAAGAGCAATTGCTATATGTGAGGAAGTAGCTTTCAATACGGATCAATTGCCTATGGATCGTGAACCGGGGATGTATGAAAGGGAAAGAATTGCCAAGATGGAAGAAGTGTGTTTGCAACAAGTGAAAAAGGTGGAGATGCCTAAGGAAGATATGACCGACAAAGCAATCACGGAGATACTAAAGAGGATGAATGCTAATATGCAAATATCTCCGAATTTTACACCGGGTGTAAATTGACGAGTGATATTTTCACCTAGATTTTAGTGCCTTTTTATATCCATTTTCGTATTATTTTATCTGTATTTATGTGTTATTTGGTTGTGTTTTGTATTTTTATTGAAATGTGTGTGAATTCGGAGTTGAAACGAGGGAGAACGAGCCAAAACAGTGAACGAGACACAGGGCAGCAAGTACACGGACCGTGTGCCAAAAACAGCCCTGTATAGATAAGCCGTGCTCAGTCGCCAAAAACACTTACACGGCCATCCCTGTGGCCGTGTGCTGAACGGGCTGTACGTAGTAACACGGGCCATGTACCAAACACGACCCTGCCCAGAAGGGCCATGTACGAGCATCAGAAGACCCAACACGGCCACCTTATGGCCGTGTTGCAAAGCACGACTCGTGTTGTGTGAAATTCTGTAAAAAAATCAGAATCCTTCTAGAAGCTTTCCAAGGGGTATAAATACCCAATATTTCAATTTTAGATCAGATTGGACGATGGTTTCCTGTTTCACACACCTCACACACCCCTCTCTCATTTTACACCATTATCTTCATCCATTCATCATCCTTTGGATCTACCATCAATTTCTACATCCAAGTGAAGAAAAATGATCAAGGAAGAGAGGAAAGTGCAAAGAAAGGAAGGAGATCACCATTGATGATAGATCAAGGGAGTTTCCATTCAATCTTTGTATTAAACCTCATAGTTTTATCATGATTTGTAAGGATTTAATTGTCTATGTTAATTTCTTTATGAATATGGTAGGCTAATCTCCCTTGTGAGATTAGCAACATGAGAATTGTTGGATAATTTTAGGATTTGTGTATTTAAATTCAATGTTGATTGGATCTATGGTTTCCTATCATTGATTATTAATTGTTTGATTTGTATTGATGATTTGTGTGTTTAGTTGTTCTAAATATGTGATTAGATTGAGAAATCAATTATGTGCATAGGATAATTGAGTGAATCATTACATCAAACACTTCATGTGCATTATAAATTGTAAAAAGATTAAGAAATCCTTTAGAGTTTAGAACCATTTGATAGAACATATGATTGGTTTGATCGAGAGGTTGATTAATCGTATGAAGGGACTCTCATTTCAAGATTAGTGCGAGTTGGAATTGTTTGAGTGAGAACCAACTCATTGAGCTATGTTTAGAACCATATCCTATCCATCTTGAGAGGGAGTTTAGGTGATCTTAGTGTTGGCCCTTAGTCTTCAATCCATGATTCATGTGAATTCGATGCATTTATCCTAGGATTTCTACTTCTTAATTGTTGTTAATCTCACTTTTACTCAATTTGGAAAATCACTCATCTTTTACTATTTATTTGCTACCTTGACTTGCTTCAGTAATTGTTGTTTACTTGTGTTTTGATAACCAATCATTGATGTTTAGTCTCTATAAAATTGCGATAAATGTGATCTCGCTTAAGCTCTAGCATCGACCTCCCTGTGGTTCGATAAATTCTTGAATTGGTCAACCCGACTACAAGTTATGGCTAATCAAATGGCTCCATTGCCGGGGAGGAAACGGTTGCTAGTAGCTTGAAGAAGGAACGTTTTGAGTAATCTTAATAGAGACATTTTTTATTTTATTTGTTACTTGTATTTGCCTTTGAAAATCTTGTTCTAATTTCTCTTATTTTGAAGGTGTATGCAAACAAGGTCAAAAGGGAATCAAGTTGAACCAATTGATCTAGAGCTTGAAAACACCTTGAGAAGGAGAAGAAAGGAGAACAATACCAAAAATAGTGATCTAATGGAGAATTTTCAAGAAGATAATCATGTGGAGATAGAGCATGATGGGGAAGGAGGACAAAATGTGAACGTCCAAGACAACGTACCTCAATTCAATGCAAATCTTCCTCAACAAGCCTATCAAAATCATGGAGCTTTCAATAACCAAGTTTTGCTTCAACAAATGGTTCAACAAGTTCTAAGGCAACAAGGCTTTCAACAAGCTTATGCTCCTCCACAACAAGCTTATGTTCCACCACCACCATCTCCGGTGCAACATGGAGTTCATAATGATCAAAGAGTGATTCAGGATTTCTTTATGCCGAGGGCCGTGCCACACATGATGGCTCCACCAATCAATGCCAACAACTTTGAAATTAAGCGGGCTTGATTTCTATGGTGAGAGAGCAACTGTTTAGTGGAACCCCAAATGAAGATCATAATGCTCATCTAGCTCAATATGTAGAGATTGCCAACACCGTGAAGATGAATGGGGTGAGTGAAGATTGTATCAAGATGAGGTTGTTTTCGTTTTCATTGAGGGATCATGCTAGAAGTGGCTATCCACCATTACTCCTGGTACGTGCAATACTTGGGATGAACTTGCGCAAATATTTTTGAACAAGTATTTTCCACCTTCTAAGACGCTTCGAATAAAGAGCTTGATTACTCAATTCAAGCAAATGCCTCAAGAGAGCTTTTATGAAGCGTGGGAAAGATTTAAGGATATGCTACGCAAGTGTCCACAACATGGATTCTCGGAGAATCAACAAGTTGGATTTTTCTATCAAGGACTTGTGAATGGGCAAAGAGTGCTTGTTGATGCTTCCGCGGGTGGATCCGCACTTGGTGTAACTCCGGAAAGGGCCATAAGTATATTTGATGAGATAGCTACAAATGTGTACCAATGGCCATCGGAGAGGGTTAGTGGATGTTATGGATTTGAGAGTTGTAATCAAGAGCAACAGTTTAGTGTGAAGAGTGCTAGTGTGAATGTGAAGCCACAAACGCCATGCATGGAAAAGATAGTAGCGGAAGTTATGAAACAAATGAGCTTGAATCAATGTGTGAATAATCAAGGAGCTAATATGGTTGAAGGGCAAGTAGATCAAGGGGTGTTATCTCCGAATGTTGTGAATGGGGAACAATGGGCTAATTCTATGCCACGTGTGGAAGATGTGTCATACATGCAAGGAAGAAACTACCAAGGGAATTACCAAAATAATTTTCAAGGTAATTTCAACCAAAGTCAATGGACTTATCCACCAAGGCAAGGAGATTTCAATGGTCAAAGTAGTGGAAGCTCGTACTCACAACAACAAAGGCAAGGTAACTTTTCCTACTCTAATCCGAGCAATGCGGTTGCTTATCCGCTGGGGTATCAACCGGGGGCCAAGGCACCAAATAATGAGGGAAGAGCATTGACTGATGAGCTACTTGAATAATTGATCGCATCAAATAAAGCTCGAGATGAAACATTGAAAAAGGCGGTAGAAGCGAATGAAAAGAGACTCAAAGCTTTGGAATACAATGTTGGACAAATAGCAAGTTTTTTGAGTGCTCAACAAAAAGGAAAGTTTTCAGCCACAACTGAAGTGAATTCGAAAGCTCAATGTTTATTTGTTGAAACGGAAGAGGAAAGAAAGGTTGAAGAAGGGTTGGTGGAAAGCAAAGTTGTTGGAGAAATGGAAGAAGTAAGAAAGAAAGAAGAGAAGGGGCCTAAATGGATTCCTAAGTGGAAAAGGGTGCAAGAGGAAAAGAAAGTGGAGGAGAATGCCAAAGAAGAGGAGTACAAACGTGACTATTGGGGTATTCCAATTACTCCATTACCTATTCTCTATCCACAAATGTTTGTAAAGGAGGAGAAGAAAAAGGAGTTTGAGGAATATGTGAAGACTCTTAAGAAGAAATATGAGGAGAAAAAGAAAGAAGAGTCATCCGAAACAAGTGAAGCGATGCAAAAAGGGGGGCCTAGGTTGGTGATCCGGGGAAGTTCATAATCCCTTGTGATTTTGAAGGGAAAGGTACTTTTGATGCATTGTGTGACTTAGGGGCAAGCGTCAACATGATGTCTCATGCCATGTTCAAAAACATTGAAATTGGAGAGCTTAAGCCTACAACTATCCATCTTGAAGTTGTAAATGGAGAGATTGTTAAGCCTCTAGGAATTGTTGAAGACGTGGAGGGGAAGGTGAAAGGGCTAGCTTTCCCGGTCGACATCATGGTGTTAGAAGTGAAGGCGGACCCTTGAGTGCCACTCATTTTGGGAAGACCATTTTTAGCTACAGGAATAGCAAGAATTGATGCTGGAAGAGAAGAGTTGTCTTTGAGCTCAAAAGGAAAAAGTGTCACATTCATGTGCAAGAAGGACAACGGATCCAAGTCTCATTTGAAGCCTCCGAATGATCTAATAGATCATGACTCTATTCTCTTTGACAACTTAAACTCATTTATTTATGATTATATGAAAATGTTAAATTCTAACTTATCTTCTTATAATGGTAATAGGATGAAAGCATCGGAGCTTGATTGGGAGCTTGACAAAGGAGAAAGAGGAAGTCCACTAGAATCACTCCTTGATGATGATTTGATGCTTGACAAAGTGAGGATGCGAGGAGAGAGTGGTATGGACCACCATTTGGTCCAATGAGTGTGAAAATTCCATCCGGCTTGAAGACGTTAAACTTAGCGCTAAATGGGAGGCAATCCGTTCTTGTTATGTTTTGATTATTTTGTTGTTTATTTTGGACTTGTAGGTGGATTGTGCTCGTGAGAAAAATGCATGTAGAAGGAAGGAGAAGTGCTTCATGGGTTTGAGTAGATATGTCACCGCTTGTTGCAAACTTAAATCTCGACTCTTGTATCGAGTTAAATTTGGGGGGCTAGTGTGTGATGAACATAGCTTGAGTCGTGTGGATGCGTATGCTTCTCTACAAGAAGATCATTGATGAAACTATAAAGGTAAGTCCCACCACTTTTTGCAAACTTAATTTTCACCTCTTAGTTCGACTTAAGTTTGGGGGGAGAGTGTGTGGTGTGACTCACCATTTGAGTGTGCTTGATATGATGATATATTAATGGTGAGAGGTTTTCTTGTAAAATTGGGTCAATTTAAAAATTTTTCTCATGAGTTTGGTTGGATTTTGGTATGATTGGTTGTGTTGAAGTGCATGATAGTCCATATTTTTAATGTAATTGTTGAGCTAATGATGTTGTATGAGTTTTTGAGTATGAATGAAGGGTATTGGAAGAACGAATGGAGCTTGGAGCGAACACTTTCCTTACCAAATGCATATTGAGGGAGTGTTTTACACCTTATCACTTCTAATTGATTTTGATTTGGATTGAATGGATTAGCATGCTACTTTGTGTGTTATGTTTTTGGGAAGTTTACTTTTCAATCAAGATGGGAATGCTTGTGAGCTTACTTGAATATGGATGTTATGAATGTGTGCTTCATTTTCTTATGATGGTGATTTTTATTCTTGCATGTTATGTGTTTTTGTTTTGTTTCTTGTTTGTTGAGTCTTTATTTTATGTTTTGTGTGTTTTCTTATTTTTGTCTTGGTATGTTTGGTGGTTTGTTTAGGGATGTCGTGAGTCATTTTTGAATATGAGTGATGACATGTTGTTGTGATAAGTGATGACAAGTTATGATTAAGAATCTCTACACTTTCAAATTGTGACATGTTTTATTTAACTTGTTCAATTTTAAGATGGATGTAGTGTAATAAGTCCTTTAGGTCCGAGCACAAGCTTGTGAGCGTTTGAGCCTCAACCGTGCATACATGGTTTTTCTTTATGAGTGGATCGGTTGTGTTTGATAAGCTAGAACTTTCTCAAGGACTATGGGAACGAGTCCGATTTGTGGAGATTAGTGACATGATCTAAGGTCATCCTTGTTATTTATAGTCATTGCCATATAATTCCCTACCTTGAACATCATTCCTAGTCAACTACTTTGAGCCTTAAAGCCTATTTATTGTGAATTTAGCACATTATAAGCCCTGATTACCCATTTGAGCCTTATATATTTACCCTTTTGTGTGAGTGATTGAGGAGATAGTAGTTAGAAAGGTTTGATGAGAAAGCAAAACGAAGAAAGGAAATGGTAAACAAGTAAGAAAAAAAGATGAAAAGAGCAAAAATAAAAATGAACATGCAACCTCAAAACAAGAAAATGAGCAAAACAATAATAATATGCTCAAGTACTTAAAAGTTCAAAGAAGGAAGCATGCATTGAAAGAAGTTCAATCCAAGGAAAGTTGATGATTAGTGCTTGTGAACATTAAAGACAAGAAAGGAAGAAAGAAAAGTGGAGAAGTTGGAGAAATTGTTCATCTCTTCGATTAGTTGCACTTGTTAGTCACTATTATCCATATTCTTCCTACCCTACTAAAGAGCCTATCATTACATCCTAATTCAAGACCTTTTTGATCACTAATGGAAACTTTGGTGGTTTGTGAATGTAGTCCACAGGCAAGCTTATAGCTAGTTGAGCTAATCGGTTAATGAGTGATGATTTACCCTACTTTAAAGAGTGTTGAGTGACATTTATAACCTATGTGATGCTTGGACTAAAAAGGGACTATATTACACTTTTATTCTTTTTTAGATTGAACTTGTTAATTTTTCATGTTATGAGTTTAATGTTGTAGGATGACTTAGCATAAATTGTAAATCTTATTGCTATCGATGTGTTATTACTTATGTTCGTTTAGTCTTTTCCTATGTGAAAATCTCACCCTTTGGTTTATCATTTCCGTTGTTCGGGGATGCACAACACTTTAAGTTTGGGGGTGTGATGAGTGATATCTTCACCTAGATTTTAGTGCCTTTTTATATCCGTTTTGGTATGATTTTATCCGTATTTATGTATTATTTGGTTGTGTTTTGTATTTTTATTGAAATGTGTGTGAATGAGCTTAATTCGGAGTTGAAACGAGGGAGAACGAGCTAAAACAGTGAAGGAGAAACAGGGCAGCAAGTACATGGGCAGTGTGCTAAAAACGGTCCTGTACAGATGGGTCGTGCTCAGTCACCAGAAACACCTACACAGCCACCCCTGTGGCCGTGTGCTGAACACGGGCCGTGCACAGTAACATGGGTCGTGTACCAAACACGGCCATGTCTAGAAATCAGAAGACCCAATACGGCCACCTTATGGCCGTGTTGCAGAGCACGACTCGTGTTGTGTGAAATTCTGTAAAAAATCAGAATCCTTCTAGAAGCTTCCCAAGCGGTATAAATACCCAATACTTCAATTTTAGATTAGATTGGACGAGAGTTTCCCTGTTTCACACACCTCACACACCATTTCCCTCATTTTACACCATCATCTTCATCCATTCTTCATCCTTTGGATCTACCATCATCCCACCATCAATTTCTACATCCAAGTGAAGGAAAAGGATCAAGGAAGAGAGGAAAGTGCAAAGAAGGGGAAGAGATCACCATTGAAAATAGATCAAGGGAGTTTCCATTCAATCTTTGTATTAAACCTCATAGTTTTATCATGATTTGTAAGGATTTAATTGTCTATGTTAATTTCTTTATGAATATGGTAGGCTAATCTCCCTTGTGAGATTAGCAACATGAGAGTTATTGGATAATTTTGGATTTGTGTATTTGAATTCATATGCTGATTGGATCTATGGTTTTCTATCATTGATTATTAATTGTTTGATTTGTATTAATGATTTGTGTGTTTAGTTGTTCTAAATATGTGATTAGATTGAGAAATCAATTATGTGCTTAGGATAATTGAGTGAATCATTTCATCAAACACTTCATGTGCATTATAAATTGTAAAGAAATTGAGAAATCCTTTAGAGTTTCGCACCTTTTGATAGAACATATGATTGGTTTGATCGAGAGGTTAATTAATCGTGTGAAGGGACTCTCATTTCAAGCTTAGTACCTAGTTGGAATTGTTTGAGTGAGAACCAACTCATTGAGCTATGTTTAGAACCATATCCTATCCATCTTGAGAGGGAGTTTAAGTGAAGAGGGAGTTTAAGTGATCTTAGTGTTGGCCCTTAGTCTTCAATCCATGATTCATGTGAATTCGATGCATTTATCCTAGGATTTCCACTTCTTAATTGTTGTTAATCTCACTTTTACTCAATTTGGAAAACCACTCATCTTTTACTATTTATTTGCTACCCTTACTTGCTTTAGTAATTGTTGTTTACTTGTGTTTCGATAACCAATCATTGATGTTTAGTCTCTATAAAATTGTGATAAACGTGATCTCATTTAAGCTCTAGCATAGACCTCCATGTGGTTCGATAAATTCTTGAATTGGTCAACCCGACTACAAGTTATGCCTAATCATAAGTCAACAAGTGCTTGCTAGTCCTCAACAAGGTATGTCATTGCCCTTGATGAATCAACAAGTATTTCCTAATCCTCAACAAGGCATGACTATGCCTAATATGGGTCAATCTTCTCAAAGTTGTCAAATGCCTACTTCTATGCCTCAACAAGGTATGTCCTCTAATTTTGGAAGTCAAGATACATGGTGTCCACCGGAGATGACTCTTGAGGAAGTTGCCTTCATGCAAGGAATGAACTTCCAAGGAAATTATGGTGGTAATTTTGGAAATCATGGAGGAGAATATCCACAAAAACAAGGAGAATGGAGGCAAGGTAATTTTCAAGGGAATTTTAATCAACCTTGTAGGTCTGAGAATTTGTCATATGAAAATCAGGGAATGCCCTCACTCTTCCATCGGGCATTAATCAGGGGGAGAAAACTCAAAATAATGAAGGAAAGCCTACGGTGGCGGATCAAATGGGAAAAATGTTTGAGCTCATGAAGTATGAAAGGGATGAGAGGTTGTTAGAGAAAGAAGAAAGAAAGTAAAGAGATGAAGTGAATGATAAGAGAATCAAAGCCTTGGAGACACAAATGAGTCAAATGGCAAGTCATGTTCATCGGCAAGGGAAATTTCCATCTACAACCATTACTAATCCGAAGGAGCAATGCAAGGCTATTGAACTTCGTAGTGGAACAAAATATGAAGGGTCTTCTATGCCGACGGAAGTAGAGGGGGTGGAGTGTTAAGTTAAGCCTATGGAAAGCTTGGATGAAGAAGGGAAAGATAAAGAAGTTGAAATTGTTGAAAAAGATGAAAGCACTCCTATACTTGAAGAAGTAAGAACGAAGTATCCAAAAAAGTGGGAAATATGTAGAGAAGCAAAATGAAAAGAGAGAGAGGAGAAGTTTGAAAGGGATGAATGGGGAATTCCAAAGTTGCTCGTTGCAATTCCGTTTCCACAAAGGTGCTTGAAAAAGGGATTAGAAGAAAATTTTGCAAAGTTTGTAGAAATGTTGAAAAAGATACATGTGAATATTCCTTTTGCGGAAGCTTTATTACAAATGCCCAACTACTCCAAGTTCTTGAAGGATATTTTGTCAAATAAAAGAAGCTTGGGAGAATTTGAAACGGTGAACCTTACGGAGGAATGTAGTACAATATTGCAAAAGAAACTTCTCCCTAAATTGAAAGATCCGGGGAGTTTCACTATTCCATATGAGATGGGAGAACATGAGAACTACAAAACCTTATGTGATTTGGGAGCTAGTATTAACTTGATGCCGTTGTCAATCTTCAAGAAGTTGGGTATTGGTGAGGTCAAGCCGACGTCGGTTACACTTCAATTTGCCAATCGATCGTTGACTTATCTAAAAGTTGAGGATGTTTTGATCAAAGTTGGCAAGTTTGTATTTCCCGTTGATTTTGTGGTGTTAGATATGGATGAAGATTCGAATGTTCCTTTAATACTTGGTCGTCCATTCCTTGCCATGGGTAAAGCATTGATTGATGTGGAGAAGGGAGAGCTTACTTTGAGGGTGAATGAAAAAAGTGATATTTTCATTGAGAGAGGCTATGAGGTATCCCAAGAACAAGGAGGAATATGGAAGATTGGAGGTTGTGGATAACATTGTTGAAGAACATATGTATCATCTTCATTCCAAGGATCTGTTGGAACTCATCATAAGCCATTCTTACTCTATTAAATCTCTTAAATCTAAAACTCCTTTTTGTTTGGAAAATGATGAAATGATTGATGAATTGCATGGTTTAAATGCTTGTAGGGCACTCACGAATGAGGAAGAAAGGAAGCAAAGGTTGAAAAACTTGATGAAGGACCAAAGGAGGAAGTGCAAGAGAAGAAGAAGGTGGAGTTGAAACCATTGTCGGAGCATTTAAAGTATGCTTACTTGGAAAAAGAAGAAACGTATCCGGTAATCGCATCTTCTTCCCTTAATGATCTAGAATTAGAAAAATTGTTAAGAGTCTTAAGAGAGCATAAATCCTCTATTGGTTGGAGCATTAAAGATTTGAAAGGTATTAGTCCATCTATGTGCATGCATAAGATTCATTTGATTGATGATCAGAAGTCTTGTGTTCAAAACCAACGTAGATTGAATCCTATAATGCAAGAAGTGGTAAGAAAGGAGGTATTAAAATGGCTTGATGTGGGAATAATCTTTCCAATAAGTGATAGTCAATATGTAAGTCCTTTACATGTAGTAGCAAAAAAGGGTGGTATGACAATTGTTAGATACGATACAAATGAAACCATTGCTACTAGAACTATTACGGGTTGGAGAGTATGTGTTGATTATCGTAAATTGAATGAAAACACTCGTAAAGATCATATCCCATTGCCATTCATAGACCAAATGTTGGATCGTCTTGCGGGGCATGAGTACTATTGTTTTCTTGATGGTTATTCCGGGTACAATCAAATATTGATTGCACCGGAAGATCAAGAGAAGACAACTTTCACATGTACCTATGGTACATTTGTATTTAGAATGATGCTGTTTGGTCTATGTAATGCCCCCGCCACTTTTCAGCGTGTATGATGGCTATCTTCGATGGTTTGATTGAAAATATTATGGAGGTATTCATGGATGACTTTTCTGTGTATGGTTCCACATATGATATTTGCTTGACTAATCTTACTGTGGTGTTGCAAAGGTGTGAAAAATCGAATCTTGTGCTAAATTGGGAAAAGTGCCATTTTATGGTGACCGATGGGATAGTCATGGGGCACCATATTTCAAAGCAGGGGTTAAAAGTGGATATAGCTAAAGTGATAGCCATAGAACGTCTTCCCCCTCTTACTAGTGAGAAAGGGGTGAGATCGTTTTTAGGTAATGCGGGCTTCTATAGACGCTTCATTAAGGATTTTTCCAAAATTGCTAGACCTCTTTGTAAATTGCTTGAAAAAGATTGTTCATTTCACTTCAATGATGAATGTTGTGTATCATTTCAGGTGTTAAAGGATGCTCTCACTTCATCTCCAATACTTGTCACTTTGGATTGGAGCTTGCAATTTGAATTACATTGTGATGCTAGCGATCAATCCATAGGAGTGGTGTTGGACTAAACGAGGGAGAAGAAGTTTAGAGCAATTTATTATGCCTCGAAGGCATTGAATTCATGCCAAGTCAATGATACCACAACGGAGAAGGAATTTCTAGCCGTCGTATTTGCTTTTGAGAAGTTTCGACCATATTTCGTTGGAACACAAACGATTGTTTACACGGATCACGCGGCTATAAAATACCTCATGAGTAAGAAAGATGCTAAATCTCGTTTAATCAGTTGGGTGTTGCTTTTGCAAGAATTTGATGTGGTGATCAAGGATAAGAAAAGCTTGGAGAATGTGATCGCGGACAATTTGTCTAGGTTGGAGAATGGAGGTGAGAATGAGGATATGAGTTGGGGATGAATTCCCGGATGAGAAAATTTTGATATTAGAGGTTGAACAAGTGTGTGCTATCATTGTGAATGTGTCGCCTTGGTATGCCGACTATGTCAACTATATTGTTTGTGGAATCGAGGCCAAATTGCTTAATGAGTACAATGAGAAGAAGTTTCATGTTGAAGTGAAGAATTATTTGTGGGATGAGCCATATTTGTTTAAAATTTGTAATGATGGAGTGATAAGAAGATGTGTGGCCGAAGAAGAAGTTATGGGAATTCTTGAACTTTGTCATTCATCTTTGTATGGAGGTCATTTCCCTCATCAAAAGATGGGGGCAAAAGTTTTACAATCGGGGTTCTATTGGCCAACATTGTTTAAAGAGCAAAGAAGCTTGTGGCTAAGTGTGATAGATGCCAAAGAATTGGGGGACTAGGTAAGAGAGATGAAATGCCCATGACCTTGAGAATTGATGTGGAAATATTTGATGTATGGGGCATTGACTTTATTTGACCATTTCCCTCGTCAAAAGGATATGTGTACATCTTGCTAGCCGTAGATTATGTGTCGAAATGGGTGGAGGCAATCCCCACTAAGATAAATGTTGCTTTGATTGTGCAAAGGTTCTTGAAAAAGAATATTTTTGCTAGGTTTAGAGTTCCATGAGCTTTAGTGAGTGATGGAGGATCACACTTTGTCAACACGTTGATGGAGAGTTTGTTGAAGAGATATGGAGTCAAGCATCGAGTGGCTACACCCTACCACCCTCAAGCAAATGGTTCGGTGGAGGTTTTAAACTGCCAAATCAAGTTAGTTTTGGAAAAGAAAATCAATGGAGGGAGGAAAGATTGGTCAGATAAGCTTGATGATGCCTTATGGGCTTATCGGACGGCTTTTAAGATCATTCTTGGTGTGTCACCGTATCAATTGGTTTATGGCAAAGCTTGTCACCTCCCCGTAGAGTTAGAACACCATGTATTGTGGACTATCAAACGCCTTAATATGGATGAAAGGGAGAGTGGTCAAGCGAGGTTGTTGAAGTTAATCGAGTTGGAGGAGTTTAGAGAAAGAGCATTCGATAACTCAAGCATTTACAAGGAGAATATGCAGAGATGGCATGATGCTAAATTGAAGGAAAAGATGTTTGCTCTGGGGGACAAAGTTCTTGTATTCAATTCAAGGCTTAAGTTGTTTCCTGGAAAGCTCAAGTCTAAATGGATGGGGCCATATGAAGTGCTTGAAGTGTTGAATGGACATATATTGAAGCTCAAGGGTCCGAATAATGAGTTTGTGGTAAATGGTCATAAAGTGAAGCATTATCTATCTCATTCACAAAAGGAAATAGTGTATGTGGATATTCTCTCTTCCTAAACTTCTTTGATTGTATGTAGAGTAGTGTAGATTTTATTTTCTTTTCGTTGTGTTTGTTAGTTTTCTTATAGATTTAGTGTGACGGTGGTTAAGCTTGTGAGAAAAATGCATAAGATGAAAGACAAGGAGGCTAAAGATGAAGTGATGATGTATGCCACACCACTCTTTACAAACTTAAATTTTAATACTTGTGGAGGTTGCGTAGTGGTCATAATTGATCATACATATTTCGAAGATGCACAAGAGTCATCGGGAAAAAGGTTCATGAAGAGCATTGATAGAAACAACAAAGGTACATCTTACTACTTTTTGCAAACTTAATTCGCAATTTGTTTCGATTTAAATTTGGGGGGTTGATCGTTGTCATTTTCACCTAGATTTTAGTGTCGTTATTTGTGTAGTCTAGGATGTTTTTATCCGTATTTGTGTTACTTTTGGTGGAGTTATTGTTATTTTGAGGAATGTGGTATGATTTGTTAGAATTGTGTAAATGAACTTAAATATGTGTAAAACATGTCAAGATATGGACAAAAAGGAGTCGGGAGAGAACGGAGTGCAGAACATGGCCCTGTAACAAGTGGTCGTGTATTGTCATCAGAAATTGCTGCTCGCCCAGGATAATAGTCGTGTGCTAGTGCACGGACCGTGCGTTGCTGCACGCCCTGTGCACGGAGCACGGCCCTGTAAGAAGAAGTCGTGTACATACAACAGAAAATGCTGCACGGCTACAACCAAGGCCTTGTACTGCAGCTCGAACCGTGTCCGGAAGCACACACAACACGTTGAAGTAGGTGTGCCCTACACATACCGTGTGCTGCTGGGCCGTGTAGGTGCAAAAACCTGTGCAGTTTTGAGAAAGTTTCGGAAGCTTCTAGAAGGTCCATTAGTGATATAAAAGGATGACTTGTGCGAATTTTTGAAGAGAGATCAGAATTGAGAGCAGTTACACACACTCCACACCACATTTTCACATACTAGATCCATAAATCCACCTCTATCCATTCTTGATCCATCCATTTACACTTGATCTCCTCCATCAAATCCACCAACCAAGTGATCAAGGAAGTAAAGGAGAGTGAGATCACAAGAAGAAGAAGGAGATCTCCATTAAAGCACTTCAAAGGGGGAATCTAATTCTAATTTTTGTGCATTTCTTTATAGATTGATCATGGTTTGTAAGGAGTTTAATGTCTATGTTGAATTTCTTGTGACTATGAGAGGCTAATCTCCTTTGTGAGATTAGCTCCATGATTGGTGTTGGATAATTTAGTTTTTATGCAATTTGATTTTAAGCTTGAATGGACTTTGTGTATTTCTATCATTGAATGTTGATTTCTTGATGTATATGATGAATTGTGTGATTAATTGTCATGAGCATGTGATTAGATTGACAAATCAATTATATGTTTGGGATAGTTCATTGAATCATTTCATCATACACTTCATGTGCATTAATTTAGAATGAGATAGGTATATCCTCTAGATTTGGAACCCTTTGATAAAATATTTGATTAGCTTAATCAAGAGATTAATTAATTAGATGAGGAGACCCAAGCCATTAGTGAATTCATAGTACCTTAAAAGGGAATATTGTCTATGATTTAGTACCTAATTAGGAAACTCGTTGAGTAATTAGTACCTATTGGGAGGTGTTCGCTATGGTCTCGATCCTTTGTGCTTTTGGGAGCCTTATTGAGGGTTTACATCCTATCCATCTTGGTAGAGAGTTTAGGTGGAATTAGTGATCACTCCTATGTCATGTCCATGATAGATTATAATCAATTGCATGATTACTTTGTTATCTATGACATGATTGATGCTAATCTCATCCTTGCATCATTTGGAACTCATTTATCTTGCATTCATTTGTTTCTTATCTCTTGCATTAGTTTAATTGCATTCATTTGCATCGTATCCTCTTTTTCAATCGTTCTTATAAAATCACGATAAACTTTAGATCGTTTAAACTCTAGTACCTTCCTTCCTGTGGTTCGATAAATTCTTTAATTGGTCATCCCGACTATAACAACCAATCAGGCTGGTCTTATGTCGTTCGCCTCATCATCTTGAATGGCTCCAACTACGCCTGATCCTCCTAGATTGGTAGACTTGAATGTCTCTCGGATAATGATGTCATCCTCATCAGTTCTATCTCCCACACTTGTTGTTTCTGATTCTGATTCAGCCTTTCTGGGTTGACCTGATTTTCTATCTATTTTTTTTCCTCCTCTACGACTGCTTTAGGATCCGGTGTATCAGTTTTCTTCTTAGTAAGTGGTTCCTTAGCAGCTTTGGGAGGTGCTTTGAGATTCTTAACTGCTCCTCTCCTTTTCCTTGCAGAAGCTTCTGTCTCCGGATCAAATTCAAGATCTTTCAATCCTGTCTTCGATCTAGTGTTCATGCAATCTTCAAGAAAAATTCAAGGTAAAGACAATTAAATCTCAACAAAAATATTATAATTAAATTAGTAATGAAAGATAAATAAATAATTAAAATTGTCCCCTACAACAGCGGCATAAACTTGTTAGGCATATTTTGCGCAATCAAATTAAATCCCCAAGTATAAGGATGTCAATGTAGCAGCAAGTACACAAGTTAAATTATCGATCTCACTGAGACAGCTAATTATTTATTTATTCTATAAATTACTATTTAATAAGAATTGAGTAACTAAATTCCCAAGTTTGTTGAAGTAATTAACTAAATAATGAAATATTAAATTGTTGAATAATTAAAGGCAATAGAAAATAAATCAAGTTCTAATCAAGAGAACAGTTCAAAGGTATTAGGTATAGACCAATTAATTCGGGTTTCTAGACCTCCATTTGTTCATTCATGCAGTTTCAATGAAAATACACCACATAACCCCGTTAACCCACCGAATATGATTCGATTTTAAGCTAACAGTATACTCTGGTTTAAATCCTAAGGTGCGCAAATTTTACCAAGCCTTATTCCTAGACACTAACTAAAGCAAACAACAATACCTCCTGATGGTAAGTTCGACTAATAAGATATTTTCTGAAATTATTACAAGGTTCTATTCACTTCCTACTTGACTGTTTAATTGCATTGTTCCACTAAACTAATTATGTATTTGATTTACCAGTTCATGAAATTAAAATGTTTATAGCGAAACTACTTCAATCCCTAACAGATAGATAATACCTATCATGAACGCACACAAGCTAACACAATAATTCAAGCATTATAGTAGATGTCATTAATATATTATGAAGATGTTAAGAATCAGAAAAGCAAGTCTTGATAAAATAAGTAAAATCAAAACATCCACTGCATAGAATCTCAATCTTTGGTCTAGGTTCCCAAATCAATCAAATCAAACCATCAAACCCTAGAACTGTTTAAGAAAATTAGCCCATGAGGTTACAATCAACACTCATGGTTATGTAATTCATACACAAAATCAAGATAAAAGGAAAAGAAAGATTAGAAACACAAAACCCTAGCGTAAGCGTAGTTGGGTATTCCTTCTCCGTTTCTCCGATCGTCCGATCTCCCCCAATTAGCACTTGGAACACACTTGGAGATGGATGGAAGATGAAATCAGATGTGAATCTGATGTGGGAGTGGTGGTGGAGTTAATTGATGTTGGGTTATGGATGGGATCTCTCCAATTTGGGTATTGATCTCCCCAATTCTTTCTTGAACTGTTGTAGGGCTGTTTTTCCACGATTTCTACCTTAAAACGCAACGTGAAGGGTATAAATACAGTGCCGTATCGGACAGGCCTTGTCTGGGCCCGATTTTGGGCCTCTCGGCACCCAACTCGGCCCGAGCTGGGTATTGACCTAGCCGAGTGGCATCCAAGCTGATACATGGTAACTTGCCACGTCATCTGGGCCCATTTTGACCCCACTCGCTGGAAAATGGCTGTTGAGCCTGGCTAGCTCGCCCCGAGCTGCCAGCCGAGTGGCAGAGACTGTAGTGCACGATCTCACCATTTTGAGCAAAACTTCCTCATACAGACTCCGGTTTGATTGATTTTTATGCCAAAACGATCCTCTCTTCCGTGGCTTTCCAACCATATATCACATGTCCAATTTGAACTTCAAAAAGAATACAGAAAAATTACGTAATGTGGACGTGTGTTTTTCAATATTCCTTCACACTTTCATTCTTCATTCCAACTTTGAAATTTTGATCAAGTTATACCCTTCAAAACTCAACAAAATACCTTAGTAGCATCTTAATTATGAAAGATATGAAGACCATGTCATTCCACACAAAATCATGGCCACATTCAATCAAAAACGGTGTAATGTGAGACCAAAAATACGTGGAATTCTACTCTTAACAAAGATAAAGTAATCTCTTTATGAAATGATGATACTGAAAGATATCCACGGTTGGCCATTTTCATCAAGATAGTAACGGTGTGTCTCTCATCCGATATATGATTTGAGTGATCTATGCGGCAAAATGATCATCTCTGCTGTAGATTCCCAACGGTGTGTCATATTAATATTTTGGAGTTGGACACAATTTTTAGAAAAATCTAAAGTTCCTCTGTAGCTCCTCAGAAGGCCATTGAAGTTTGCGATATCAGTTCTTTCCCTTCTCCAAATACCGTTGTCCGATCTCCTTTTGTTACTTTCAGCACGTCGCGGGGCGCCATTCCGTCCGAGATCCAACAGACCTCCGGTGGTACTTCCTATGATCCAGCATCTTACTGTTCCCCTTCTGAGATGTGGCGGTGTTACCGAGGGAAGGCTCCCTTATAGTTCTGTTCACACGACGGTCCTTCTTCCGAGAGTTCCTCTTCCGCTCTGCCTGTGTCGGATGATGCTACTCCGTTCCTCCCTGTAGATCCTGTGATTGATCAGGATCTATCATAGAAGTATGGCCACTTGGATGAGGTCAGGAAAACCTTCGTCCGAACTCAGGAGCTCCTGTTCGATTTTGATGCTCCCGCATGTTTGGCTCGAGCTGCCACCTTCTCTTTTAAGGGGTGTACCCGTGAACTTCTTGAACATATGGAGGGTATGTCTGCCAATGATTCTCTTCATAGCATTTCTGGCCATGCGGGTCGGATAGCACTCCATGTTGTTAACGCCTTACATCGTATTTCTGAGTTGGAAAGAAGTGATTCCCATTTGCAAGATGAGGTTACTTCGCTGGCTCAAAAGGTGAGGGATTATGAGAGGAGAGTATCCGATGCAGGCGCGACTTAGGCTCTGATCAGAGGCCAGTTGAGGGTTGAGCAAGATAAAAGGGCCGAGCTACAGGAAACCTTTGATATCCTCCGTGCTCGGTATGATAGCCTGTTAGCTAGATCCGAGGATGAGAGGAGAGCTTTGGAGCTCCAGATCAAGGTGCTTTCGGACAAGATTGCAGCTTCGAAGGTCAAACACTAGGAGGAGATCGCGGCGAAGGAGAACAAACTCTAGGCCGAGCTATCCCGAGTTCATGCTCTCCGGATATCTTTCGAACAGGAACTTGAAAAGGCACGGCAAGAGAGGGAAGCATCAGAGGTTTCTTACGCTCAGAGAATTAAGGCGTCCGAGGATGTTATTGCAGAGGTCTTGAGAGAGCGTGATACGGCCTTGGTTGAAATGGAGCGTACGAAGGATGCTTTCCTTTTATCAGAGGCGGATAATCTACACTACGGGGAATTTATCCTTCCGAAGACCAAGATTCACTGCTTCTGCTCTTGCGCCTCTGCTTTTGCCCAAGCCTCTACTCAGAGACCCTATCCTGATTACCTCGATGACATGCGTAGCATTCTCCATTAAGACATTAGTAAGGAGAAGATGCCTCCTGGGGAGACTCTGAGGGACGACATTGATTTTGGGATGCTCGGTGAGTATTCTGATTTCATCACTGGAGTTCCTAAGGAGTCCCCTGAATGGTCCAAGGAGGGTCGATCTGACAAAGAGTTTGCCGATGATGTCTTGGCTCTCGCCATGGTTAATTCTGGGGTTAAGGATCCATCCGCTGTGGTTCCCGCTGAATCTGTAAGGAGGCCTGTTCAAGAGTCTCCCGTTGAATCTGAGCTTCCCATCCTTGGTGGTGCACATGTTTCCGTTCAGGTGGATTCTGTCGAGGTTTCTATGGCTCTGCCTACCAAAGCTATTACTGTTCCTTCACTTTCCCCGGACCCAGAGATCGCTCTTATCTCGGATTGTGCCACGAACGTTGACATTTTGTCAAAGTCGATGACCTCCGAGGCTCCCTTGGGTACTTCCGAAGATACGGAGCTGAGCATTTGGGATCCACAATCTACAGAGGTGGTTGGTTCCGAAGCCTCCCTAGCTGATCAATGAAGCGTCACCGAGCCCCTAGTGTCGAATATGGTGTTTTTTCCTTGTTCAGATATTCTGTATTTTTCTTGTCTTCCCTTTATTAATCATTTGATTGGACCTTGAATTACTTTCGCTTTCATTGTAACTCATTTATTCGTGAATAAAGTGCTTTCTCTTTCCTGTCCGTTGATCTTGCAAGGGTGTTTTAGTAACTTACCACTAATTTCAAACATAACCACCATTTTTCTGTCGTGAGCTGTCACGTCTTTGGTCAGGTGTCACATGGATTAATCTGGGCCCTCCCTTTTTCTTAGGAGTTTTAAGGACTCTTCAACCCAGCCGTTGGATCTTAGCCGTTTTTGTTCCATAACTTCCAATAATGAAACCTGCCACGCCTCATCTGGTCAGACAGCTTCCATTTTGATTTTTCAAAATTCAAATCTTCCATATCCTTTTCCCTATATTTTTATTTTTCTTTAACCTAATTCCTCTAATATCTTCGCAACTTCTCAACATTTCGCTATCTTTGTGCATTCTGAGAATCCTACTTTTTTCCTCTGTCTTTTCGCCAAACCCTAATTTCAAATCCTCAGTTCGAGTGAATGATGTCTGGTCAAGGTACTCCACTTCCGTCTGATATTCAAGAAGTGAATACTTTCGATGATTCGCCGACGCAGCACGCGCGATCTGGTACCCGCAGCTCCAATTGTCTACGCAGGATGCCTCGTACTAATCTGAGGGATTTGTCTTTATCTTCCTCCTCGGGCGGGAACCAGACTTCTATCCATTCTCCCAACCGGTAGCCGGGTGTTGGCGGTGCCGCGATCTTCGATGCTGATTTAGGTGTGATACTTCCTCTTAGCATGGGCGATTATCTTCCTGGTGGCTAAGATATTGGTGACTTGGGGGTTGCTTTCCAAGGAATGGCCCAGCGTCTTAGTTGGGTGCCAGCTTCCAGGTTATCTTCGGAACGATTAGAAGAACTTCACCGATGATACGGTAACCCTAATATCATCTTTGAGTTCCCCTTGGGTGGAGTTCCCATTTCCGAGCCTCCTCCCTATCGTACAGCGTTCTATTACTCTCCCTTTCTCGTCGGTTTGCGCCTTCCCCTTCCTCCTGTTGTTGGCCTACTGTTGCAAAGGTGGGATATGGCCATGGGCCAGCTGTTGCCCTCTTCTTGATTGTGCCTAACTCCACCATGTCGCTTTTCCATGTGCTGGATCATAATATTCGAGATCCGTTTGAGTTAGAGTTTCTCTTTTTATAGGCTGCGTTCGGCCGTTCTGTCAGTTTCTATCACTTGTTGCCACGCAACAACCATCATTTTGTGGAGGCTCTTGACGTCATTGGTCGAAGCTGGGAGTGAGCCTGGTTTTGGCTAGGCGGTGACTATCGCACTCGCATCAATGGTGCATCTATGACTTTTCCTGTTTGATTCCTACCATTGGATAAGTGTGTGGGTCTCATGTGTGTAAAAAAAGAAATGTATACCATCGGTGTGGATGCCCAAAATAGAAAAATGTATACGCGAGAGGAGGCAATATTTTAGTCTTATTTATGATATTCTATTTTACCCCTATAATTGATTATGTTTTATTTTACCAGCTCATCATAGTTTGGAAGGATTTATGTTAACCATAAGAGTTAAAGTTGTTTAATTCAAAAATTATGTACTACTATAAAGTGGTTTTTCTTGTTGAAAATGTATCTTCATTGTTATTATTTTACATATTATGCATGTAAATACATTAATAATTATTAAAATAAAATATGATACAAATTAATTTAATGTAATTTGTTAAAAATTATAAAAAAAAAATATATATATATATATATATATATATATTAAATTTAAAATTAATAAATTTAAATTTTACTTTTAGAAATCATTTTCTCTATCCCACAAAACGCGCCACATTTACTATTCCACTTTATTTAAATTGCACTTTATGTTCAACTTTGTTGAAGTTATTATTGAATTTTTAAATAATAAAAAAAATATAAAGTAATTGTACGTGTGTAAAAAATGAATGACAAATTTAAAATTAAAATTACGTTTGAGATTGTTGAATAAAGTAATGTTTCATATTTTAGAGTGTGAAGGGCTTCGAGGGACAAACAAATAAAAAAGTGTAAAAGATTTTATGTGACAGAAGACATATAACTTTACATTCCACGTGGTTTTGTACTTGTTGACGGCTGTTCTTGGCTCGTTAATTTTGTGTATGAAGGATTAAGGTTTTTAATAACGTAGCCAAGAACGAATACCATTAAGTACAGTAAACACCAAATAGAGACTAGTAAAGGGATCAAAGCCTCTAAAAGACTCAATTCCCACCAAAGAATGCAACCAATTTTATTACTCTCCCATAGAACAACACTCGTCTTTTTCCTGATTCTTACAAGTGTAATGTCTAAATTAAGTGTTAATTTCCTTGCTCTCTTCTGTGAGAGAGGCTATTTATATTATCCCAAAAACCCTAGAATCAGACCAATCATCTTGCGTCACCTGGACAAAGACAATTCGCCTTTAATGAAGTTGTCTAGTACACGACCAGTTGCAAGGGTAGTCTAAGTGCCGTTTGTTGCCTTGCCAGAGTTTTCAAGGTGTCTCCGTCCTTTGCTGGTTTCTCATTGGTTGTTGGAGTCAGGCACGCCAGCCGACTGTTGTCTTCTAGTTAGGATTGCCGCCTAAGATATCTTCTCTTCCCGTTAGTATTGTCTTCTAGCCTGCGGTACTTGTACTCTTTCATTATGATATATGTCCTCTGTTGTCCTGCTTTCGCCGTCCTTCTTTGGTCTTCGGACAGGTTGGCTTTCGGTGCTGGGGAGTCCATCCGAGGTCTCGGGCAGGGGGAAGGTGGATGCTGATGGCTTCCCACTGAGGGTGCTTCCTAGTTTCATACAGCGTTTGGCGGGCTCGTTCCTATTCATTCTTGGGTTGGGCTTCCGGACTGTTGCAGTTCTTATTGGGCTGTCTTAATTCCCTTCTTATTTAAGTCCTTCGGTTGGGCCGCCGAGGGGTTGGGACTCCCATTTAAAGTACCGCGAATCTATTGGGCCTCTTGGGCCTAACAAGCATGGGGATATAATACCCATAATAGCCCCTCGAGCCAGAATAATTTCATGACTTGAGATTGTTCAGGGTCGAACTGTACTTCACGGGTTATATCCCTCATGCTTCGGTGCCTGTGATATTATGATTCCTTCCATCTCGGCTCCCCGTAGTTCTAGATCGCTGCCCTTGTCTTAATTATCCTCTGCCTTATCGGGTTTTTTGCACCATTTTTTAAAGATATTTCCATTGCGGTGGGGGGTATATCTGGTATTTGGGGTGTACCTGTCAAATTGAAATTTGAATTTTGAATCTTTTTGTCAGTTTCCCCTTTTTTTTCCCCTTGATTCTGCAGGTTGTTGGCCTTCCTTTTACTCAATAAGTTCGCTTTCCTCTTCCAGGTATTACTCTCCTCTCCCTTTTCTTCTTTTCTTCTTGGCTCATTTTCTTTCTTGTCTCTAAACTTGTCGTCGCTGTAGCTTAGGGTTTCTTCCTTCCCCTGTTTCCGCATTTTCACTTCCCTTTACGTCTATCGTGATTTGGCTTGCGAGGGGTCCTCTTCTCTTCCTAGATCCCCTAAATCTCCTTCCCATTTGACCGATTCTTCGCTCGGTGGTTCTGGGTCGCCCTCATCATTGTCCTCGTCATCTTTGGAGGATCGTTCGGATCCTTTATCTCCATCTCGAATTGCCTTTAATCAACGGGTTATCGACTTCGTTTCTTCTTTTACACTGGCGCCCGATTTTGAGATTGCCGATGCAGGCCCTGGATTGCTGGGCCATCTTGGAAAATTTCTGTTGTGGGATAAGAATATCCCTTTTCTGCTGCTGAGGTTCCTTCGACCCTTTACGACTCTTGGTTACTGAAGAGCCCTGTTATTGCTCTTGGCAAGTTCCAATGTGGGGAGGGTATTGATTTCTATCTCCCTTCTCTCGACGCGCGTATCTGCTAAATGTCGTGGCAGCTTATGAGTTACAGCTTGAGCTCGGTCTTAGGTTTCCTCTCCACCCCTGTATTTGGGATATCTTCGAATTTCAGGGCATAGCTCCCGCTCAACTAGCTTCGAATGGTTGGGCTGCCTTGATGGGGTTTTACTCCTTTTTCGAAAAAAAAGATATTCCTTCTTGACTACTGCTGAGATCAATTTTCTATACCGGCTCACCCCGAATAATCGGACAAATGGTTATTATTATTTGGTATCGCGCCACACCAATCTCGTTGCTTCATTGCCTAGTTCCATTAAAGGGTGGAATGATTCTTGGTTTTGGGTTCGTGGGTCTTGGAGAGGGGACTCTGTATATGACCTCGGGGACCCTAAAAATCCCACTGTGCTCCTCAAAAGTTCTTTCTTCAAGCCTGTTCTCAGTGCGTGTATGTTTCTGTTGGCCCTCTCTTATGTTATATGGGACCTTCTAACATTTCCCTCTTTTACTTTGTGCAGTAGGGGATACGTGTTCCCTCGACAGGTTGTCTGCCGAATTTTAGAAAGCTTCTCATCGTGTTCGCAAACTCTCTGACATGAGACGCAGTTACCAGCGTGTTCTCCGAGGGAGGAACCTTTTTAAAACTAGCTTTACTACCACGCTTGTAGCCATGCCAGGTAGTCTGTCTGTGATTATTTCTTTGGTCGGAGGGCTTGTTGTATAGTTCTTCGTCTTGTATTAATTTTTCTTCCTTCCTTTTTTTTGCCTTTGTTCAGGGAATGGGAAACAACTTATGCCCGACACTGCTTGCATGGGTACTTTCCCGTCCACTCGCCAGCGGGTTGCCCTCTCTAAAGAGAAAAAGAAAGCTTCCCAAATTTTTTCTTCGAAAGCCTCCGGAATCCCTCTTGCTGTGCAACCCCTTACATCTGTTAGGATTGGAGAAGCTTCGGATCTCATTTCTAGGAGGTTGGATGCCGATCTCACTCGGGGAGAAATTTCTAAGAAAGCCTTCGGAGCCCCGAAGTCCAAGAAAGGGCGAAACGAAAATATAAGTTGGTGGACGAGACTTCCGAAGAGGATACTCATGTGGGTGTCGTTGTCGTTGGTTCCTCTGTAGCTCCTCAGAAGGCCATTGAAGTTTGCGATATCAGTTCTTTCCCCTCTCCAAATACCGTTGTCCGATCTCCTTTTGTTACTTTCTGCACGTCGCGGGGCTCCCTTCCGTCCGAGATCCAGCATACCTCTGGTAGTACTTCCTATGATCCGGCATCTTACTGTTCCTCTTCTGAGATGTGGCGGTGTTACCGAGGGAAGGCTCCCTTATAGTTCTAGTCACACGATGGTCCTTCTTCCGAGAGTTCCTCTTCCGTTCTGCCTGTGTCGGATGATGCTACTCCGTTCCTCCCTGTAGATCCTGTGATTGATCAGGATCTATCATAGAAGTATGGCCACTTGGATGAGATCAGGAAAACCTTCGTCCGAACTCAGG
The DNA here is from genome assembly GCA_023678885.1 of Pogostemon cablin. Lineage (NCBI taxonomy): Eukaryota > Viridiplantae > Streptophyta > Magnoliopsida > Lamiales > Lamiaceae > Pogostemon > Pogostemon cablin. Next base: position 13,008,490 of record CM042952.1, on the reverse strand, counting down.
AGCTCCTGTTCGATTTTGACGCTCCCGCGTGTTTGGCTCGAGCTGCCACCTTCTCTTTTAAGGGGTGTACCTGTGAATTTCTTGAACATATGGAGAGTATGTCTGCCAAAGATTCTCTTCATAGCATTTCTAGCCATGCGGGTCGGATAACACTCCATGTTGTTAATGCCTTACATCGTATTTCTGAGTTGGAAAGAAGTGATTCCCATTTGCAAGATGAGGTTACTTCGCTGGCTCAAAAGGTGAGGGATTATGAGAGGAGAGTATCCGATGCAGGCGCGACTGAGGCTCTGATCAGAGGCCAGTTGAGGGTTGAGCAAGATAAAAGGGCTGAGCTATAGGAAACGTTTGATATCCTCCATGCTCGGTATGATAGCCTGTTAGCTAGATCCGAGGATGAGAGGAGAGCTTTGGAGCTCCAGATCAAGGTGCTTTCGGACAAGATTATAGCTTCGGAGGTCAAACACTAAGAGGAGATAGCGGCGAAGGAGAACCAACTCTAGGCCGAGCTATCCCGAGTTCAGAGTAACTTTCATGCCCTCCGGATATCTTTCGAACAGGAACTTGAAAAGGCGCGGCAAGAGAGGGAAGCATCAGAGGTTTCTTACGCTCAGAGAATTAAGGCGTCCGAGGATGTTATTGCAGAGGTCTTGAGAGAGCGTGATACGACCTTGGCTGAAATGGAGCGTACGAAGGATGCTTTCCTTTTATCAGAGGCAGATAATCTATACTACGGGGAATTTATCCTTCCGAAGACCAAGATTCACTGCTTCTGCTCTTGCGCCTCTGCTTTTGCCCAAGCCTCTACTCAGAGACCCTATCCTGATTACCTCGACGACATGCGTAGCATTCTCCATCAAGACATTAGCAAGGAGAAGATGCCTCCTGGGAGACTTTGAGGGACGACATTGATTTTGGGATGCTCGGTGAGTATTCTGATTTCATCACTGGCGTTCCTAAGGAGTCCACTGAATGGTCCAAGGAGTGTCGATCTGACGAAGAGTTTGCCGATGATGTCTTGGCTCTCGCCATGGTTAATTCTGGGGTTAAGGATCCATCCGCTGTGGTTCCCGCTGAATCTGTAAGGGGGCCTATTCAAGAGTCTCCCGTTGAATCTGAGCTTCCCATCCTTGGTGGTGCACATGTTTCCGTTCAGGTCGATTCTGTCGAGGTTTCTACGGCTCTGCCTACCAAAGCTGTTACTGTTCCTTCACTTTCCATGGACCCAGAGATCGTTCTTATCTCGGATTGTTCCACGGACGTTGACATTTTGTCAAAGTTGATGACCTCCGTGGCTCCCTTCGGTGCTTCCGAAGATACGGTGCTGAGCATTTGGGATCCACAATCTATAGAGGTGGTTGGTTCCGAAGCCTCCCTAGCTGATCAATGAAGCGTCACTGAGCTCCTAGTGTCGAATAGGGTGTTTTTTCCTTATTCAGATATTCTGTATTTTTCTTGTCTTCCCTTTATTCATCATTTGATTGGACCTTGAATTACTTTCGCTTTCATTGTAACTCATTTATTCGTGAATAAAGTGCTTTCTCTTTCCTGTCCGTTGATCTTGCAAGTGTGTTTTAGTAACTTACCACTAATTTCAAACATAACCACCATTTTTCTGTCGTGAGCTGTCACGTCTTTGGTCAGGTGTCACATGGATTAATCTGGGCCCTCCCTTTTTCTTGGGAGTTGTAAGGTCTCTTCAACCCAGCCGTTGGATCTTAGCCGTTTTTGTTCCATAACTTCCAATAATGAAACTTGCCACGCCTCATCTAGTCAGACAGCTTCCATTTTGATTTTTCAAAATTCAAATCTTCCATATCCTTTTCCCTATATTTTCATTTTTTCTTTAACCTAATTCCTCTAATATCTTCGCAACTTCTCAACATTTCGCTATATTTGTGCATTATGAGAATCCTACTTTTTTCCTCTGTCTTTTCGCTAAACCCTAATTTTCAAATCCTCAGTTCGAGTGAATGATGTCTGGTCAAGGTACTCCACTTCTGTCTGATATTCAAGATGTGAATACTTTCGATGATTCACCGACGCAGCAAGCGCGGTCTGGTACCCGCAGCTCTAATTGTCTACGCAGGATGCCTCGTCCTAATCTGAGGGATTTATCTTTATCTTCCTCCTCGGGCAGGAACCAGACTTCTGTCCATTCTCCTGACCGGTAGCCGGTCCCTGATGTGCCGGCCGCGGGTGTTGGCGGTGCCACGATATTCTTCGATACTGATTTAAGTGTGATACTTCCTCTTAGCATGGGGGATTATCTTCCTGGTGGCTGAGATATTGGTGACTTAGGGGTTGCTTTCCAAGGAATGGCCCAGCGTCTTAGTTGGGTGCCAGCTTCCAGGTTATCTTCGTAACGATTAGAAGAACTTCACTGATGATACGGTAACCCTAATATCATCTTTGAGCTCCCCTTGGGTGGAGTTCCCATTTTCGAGCCTCCTCCCTATCGTACAGCGTTCTATTACTCTCCCTTTCTCGCCGGTTTGCGCCTTCCCCTTCCTCCAGTTGTGGGCCTACTGTTGCAAAGGTGGGATATGGCCATAGGCCAGCTGTTGCCCTCTTCTTGATTGTGCCTAACTCCACCATGTCGCTGTTCCATGTGCTGGGTCATAATATTCGAGATCCGTTTGAGTTAGAGTTTCTCTTTTTATACGCTGCGTTCGGCCGTTCTGTCAGTTTCTATCACTTGTTGCCACGCAACAACCATCATTTTGTGGGGGCTCTTGACGTCATTGGTTGGAGCTGGGAGCGAGCCTGGTTTTGGCTAGGCAGTGACTATCGCACTCGCGTCAATGGTGCATCTATGACTTTTCCTGTTTGATTCCTACCATTGGATAAGTGTATGATCCTTTCTTGTCTCCTGAGCTCTAGCTTACATGTCTTTCGTGGTCTTTGATGTCACCTTTGCGCAGGTCCTCCCCCTCGTCCCCTTGAACTGTTGAGCGATGGCTTTCGCCATGTCTATTAGATCTTATCTCATGTGGGGAATACCTATCAAGTCTCTCCACTGCTTTCCGAGCCTATCCTGGTTTCGACCGGGCTGTCCACTTCTGGTAGTGGCGCGTCCACTGGTGCTTCTCTTTTCCTAGCCTGTTCTGTTCTCCTTATCCCATGACTAACCTTTATGTTCACTTTTTTATGTCCCATAGGCGAACTCCGGGACGCGCTTTCCCCTGTGGGATCGACTGGTTCCGTGGCTGGTTTATCATTAACCCCGTACAAATATGTTTATCAGTTTTTAGATGATGAAGTCGATCCCGACTATCCTGCATGTTCTCCATCTCCCGACGAAGATGTGGAAATGGATGACCTGTCTTGTGGGTCCGAGGACATGAAACTTGGTGAAGATTTGTTGGTTGCACAGTTTACCGAGCATAGGGTTCTGCCCCCTTTGTCGCCTCCCTATCAGTATTTGTGTCACTCTCTCATTGTTCCTTCTAGTGTTTCTGTTGTCCCCGGTTTTGGGTCTACTTCAGGCTCCCTGCTCAGAAAGAGAGAAAGAAGGGCCTTCTCATTCGGCCGGAATCAGCTTGGTGCCTCGTTCATTCCCCTCCGTTGGTGAGTTCGATCTCCTCGCCAAAAATTTAAGGGGTATACTTACCTCTATTCGAGCTTCCTCTTTCTTTCCGTGTTTATTGCATTCTCACTCATGGTCTCCTTCTGCATATCCTCCTCCCATTGCGTCCGAGGTCGAAATGCAGCTTGAAGAGGATCTAGAGGAAGATCTAGAAGAGGATCCAGAGGAGGATCTGGACCCGGAGAAGGTTCCCAAGGTGGAGATAGATAGTGGCTCTGAGGCCGAGGATTACGACATGATGGTTGGTCCGAGGAAAAGGTTTATTCCTGGTATCGATGTCAGTTCTGCTCCCTCAAGCTCTCGAGTCATTCCAACAGTCCCTTTTTCCAGTCTGAATCTGAATAAAGCAGTTGCAGCGACCGATCCCACCGGCGTTGATGATGAAACCACCAGGTTGGCTGAGGAAGGTGATGAATCTGATCTTACCGAGCTGCGAGAGCTAGGGGTCTAGGGTTTTGTTGCGGGTGTCAATTCTCGGGTCTCTCATCAAGCTTATCCAACTGTCTTCCTCAGCTCTCTTTCCCAAGATTCCTCTGGTTTAGGCATGATGGCTAGAGTTACCGCCGCTTCCCTCACCTCTTCTCTGCATTCTATGGACCGGTATTGTTTGTTCGCCAGCCGGCTTATCGATCATTTCGAGGGGTCCTTTGCCAACTTTGAGGAAAGAATACATGCTCAGGAGGTCGAGAATGCTGAGCCGAACTCTCTTGTGATGCACCAAAGGGAACGATTGGCTATCTCGGATTTTGATATCGATAAGGTGCGGGCCACTCTAGGGTCCCTGGAGGTAAATTTAACTGAGACCGAAATTGCTAGGGATATTGCGCGGGTCGAGGCTGCTAAGGTGCATGCTAGATTGGTTGAAGCCGAGGCTCGCCTCCGAGCCTTGGACCAGTGCATCCCTCATCCCGGCTCGGCAGAAGAGAGAGTTGTTCGCGCAGAAGCTCAGTTGAAAGAAATGGAGGATAAGATGGCGAGCATTCCCAATTCCTTCAGCAACCGAAAAAAAGATTGATGTTCTCTGCATTTCCTGTTCGCTGGTTCATTCCTGTTTTGCCCCCATTTTGATGATGTTTAGCATTTTTTTCTTGTGATGGCTTCGTAGATTTTGAATACTGACTGCTTCCGTTTATGTTTTGCCCTCGTTGGGAGGTTGTGTCTCATGCTGGTGTTTTTTTTGTATCACCATTTGAAGAATGTCGATTATTTAATGTTGATGTGTGTACCTGTTGCGTCTTTGTATGTGCTCGTATGACTGTATGTAATTCCGAGATTGTACTCCTATCTCCACACTCTGCTCTTTAATTTGTATTGGTTCCCAAGCCTCCGAGTACATCCATTTCATTTTATACTCTGTCCCGAAGTTCTTTTTTTCATTCCGATCCCGATGTTTCGCTCCCGGATTTCTTGTACATCCCGTTAGGCATAACTTCACGTATTTGTTTCCCGCGATGTATCAAAGAGATTTCCCTTTACTTTAAACCTAAAATTATGATCCTTGTACATATCCATTCTATGTACTCAACCGCGTTCTATTATGACGCCCTTCCGAGGTCTATCCCCCTATACCAGAGCTTCTCCCACCAGTTTTTTATTTTGTTATCTGATACCTTGGTTTGAACTTCCTATCCTGATGCTTTGGCATCTTTTTTCCAATTTCCTGAATCTGACATTGTCGCCTTTTTTCGTATGATTCTACCTTATTAATCTGCCTCGCCTTTACATTCCCGGTGCCTCGGCATCTTTGTTCCCACTTTCCGAATCCGATATTTTATCTTTTCCCATTCTCCACATATTTTTTTACAACCTGATGTTTACATCTTAGTATTTCCCAAGGCCAAGGTATCCCGACACATGAATACTTTTTATCATTTGTGATGATCCCTTTAACCATACATAAACACATTGGTATCATTAACTATATATCATTTAAAAAGATTTCCATAGATTGACCCCTTAACCACATATCATTAAAAAGATTTCCATACACTATTTGCACCTCCATATAGTATGGCCAAATGCCTTGATTAAAAGCTATAAAAAATCGTGTCACCAACCTCATTCGACCTCGTCTTCTTTCTTTTTTATTGATAGTATTTCTTCAGGTGTTGCGCATTCCTAGGGTGAGGTATCTTTTTGCCATCCACTTCTTCCAACTCATATGCTCCGCCTTCCAGAACCCTCTTGATTATGTAGGGACCTTCCCAATTTTGGCTGGTACTCTGTGCTATTGGGCCCACTATTTTTCGTAGCACCAGTTATCCACCTTTGAACCTCCTCAGTTTTATCTTAGAGTTATAAAATCTCTCTGCCCTCTGCTTTTAGATCGCATTACGTAACTCTGCATTCAATCTCTTTTCTTCCAATAGGTCTAAGCTCTCTCGGATCAATTCATCATTCGCCCCTTCTTGGTGGAGGGTGACTCTAGAGCTGGGTTCTCCTATTTCCACTGGTATCACAGCCTCAGCACCGAAGGCCATTGAGAAAGGGGTCTCATTGGTGGGTGTTCTGGTCGTCATCCTGTAGGACCAAAGCACTTCAGGTAATTCTTCTGGCCATTTCCCATCCAGCTTTTCCAACCTGGCTTTTAGTGTGTGTTTGATGATCTTATTCACTGCCTCAACTTGGCCATTGGATTGCGGGTGGTATGGTGTTGAGGACCATTTCTTAATGTCGTGGTCTTCACAACTTTCTTAGCTTGTCGTTGTCGAACTGCTTACTATTGTCTGTCACTATGGCAAACGGTATCCCGAATCAGCATATGATATTCTCCCATATGAACTTCTCGACCCTAGTCTCGGTGATCATCGAGAGGGGCTCTGCCTCCGCACACTTTGTGAAATAATCTACTGCCACGATGACAAATTTGTTTCCTCCTATTTCGGTCAGAAGTGGTCCGATTAGATCAATCACCCATTTCGCGAAAGGCCATGGGCTGAACACCGAGGTCAGTTGTTCCGAAGGTGCTCTCACTATCAGAGCCAGTCTTTGACATGTCGCGCATGCCCTCGCATATTGGGTGGCGTCCTTTTTTAACGTCGGTCAAAAATAACCTTGTCTGATCACCTTGTGGGCTAAGGCGATCCCTCCCGTATGGTTTCCGCATATGCCTTCATGGATCTCCGCTAGCACATAGCCTGCTTCTTTGGGGGCTAGGCATTTCAAGAGTGGTATTGAATACCCTCTCTTGTATAACTTTCCTTCCATCAAGACGTACCTTGCTGACCGAAGCCTGATCTGTCGAGCTTTGTCCTTGTCCGCGGGCATCCTTTCGTCTTCCAGATACTCTCTAATTGGAGTCATCCATGACTTCTCCGTAGGCCGTTCGTCCAGAACCCACACGGTGGGTCTGAGGGTTTTCCTATCTCACTATATTGATGTTATTCAGATCCTCGGAGTTTGATGTTGTGGCGAGCTTGGCCAATGCGTCTGCCCCCATATTGTCTTTCCTATCGACGCATTCCAAGAATACCTGTTTGAACTTTTGCAACATGCCAGCAGCTAACCCTCTATAGTGGCTCATGTGTTCGTCCTTAGCCTCGTACTCCCCTTTTATCTGGTTCACTACCAATTATGAATCGCTGTATATCATCAGCTCATTTGCTACCATGGCCAATGCCATTCTTAGATCGTTCAGTAGGGCCTCGTATTCTGCCTCTTTGTTAGTAGCCAAGAAATCGAACTGAATTGCGGTTGAGAAAGTTCCCCTGATGGAGTTCGAATGATTATTTCAACACCCGACGCTGCTGCTGTTGTTGAGCCGTCCACATGCATAACCCAAGGTTTCCTTTTTTCCTCTTCGGTTGGAACTGGGAAAGTTAGCTCCACTATGAAGTCCGCCATGACTTGCCCTTTGACTGCATTCCTTTGTAGATACATTATGTCGAATTGTCCTAATTCAACCGACCACTTCAGCAGCCTCCCCATTGCGTCTGGTCTTTGGAGTACCTGCCTTAAAGGGAATGTCGTCAGTACTTCGATGGTATGTTCCATGAAGTACAGCCTCAGCTTCCTTGAACTCATGACGAGTGCATACGTTATTTTCTCTATTACCGGGTATCTGAGCTCTGCGTCTCTCAAGGACTGGCTTACGAAGTACACGGGTTTCTGATTCTTTTCTTCTGTTTTGACCAATACTGAATTGATCGCGTTTCCCGACACTGCTAGGTACAGCTGCAATGTTTCGCCTGGAGAAGGCTTGGAAAGGATCTTGGGATCCGACAGCTCTCTTTTTATCTCAGTGAGTGCCTTCCCGCATTCTTCGATCCACTCAAAGTTAGCTTTTTTAATGACGTCAAAAAATGGCTTACATTTGTCCGATGCTTTTGACATGAATCTGTTCAGGGCTGCCAACCTACCCATCAGATTCTGAACCTCTTTCATGTGTCTCGGCGAGTCCATCCTTAAGATTGCTTCCACCTTCTCTGAGTCATCTCGATCCCTCTTAAGGTGACCAAATATTCGAGGAAATTTCCTTGCTCACGCCGAACTTGCATTTCTTCAGGTTTAGCTTCATTCCGTAGTGTCAGAAGATTCCGAATACCTTTCCCAAGTGGCCGAAGTGATCCATTCTTTTCAAGCTCTTTACCACGGTGTCGTCGACGTAAACCTCAACTATTTTCCCAATATTCTCCTCAAACATTTTGTTCATCAACCTTTGATAGGTGGCCCCCGCGTTTCTTAGGCCAAACGGCATGTTGTTCCATTCATAGACTCAATTTTCGCAGAAGAAGGCAGTGTTTGCATTATCGTCCGGGTGCATAGGAATCTGATGGTACCCCGAGAATGCATCCATGAAACTTATAATCTCATGTTCCGTCGTAGCGTCAACCATCTGGTCGATTGACGGGAGAGGATAGCTATCCTTCGGGCACGCCTTGTTTAGGTCGGTGAAATCGATGCATAGCCTCCATGATCCCTCCTTCTTCTTTACCATAACCGGATTTTGCACTCTTATGGGGTACTTGCATTCGCTAATTCTCCTGCTCGCCAATAGTTTGTGCACTTCTATTTCCATAGCTGCATTCTTGTCCGGGCTGAACTTTCTCTTTTTCTGGTAGAATGATGAGATGCTGGGATCATTATTCAACCTGTGACAGGCATGTTTAGGGTGTACTCCCGGTGTCACATTTGGCTTCCAAACGAACACATCCAGGTTTTCTTTCACCAACTGGGTTAGCTTTTCTTTGAATTTGCTTTCCCATTCTATCCCGATCTTGACCTTGATGTCAGCATTTTTTGGGTTTAGCTGTACAACTTCTGTGTTTCCTGCTGCCGAGGCCCCTTCTTTTGATTTCATTCTCGGATCTTCATCTGGTGTTGTCTGCTTTAGCCTTGGCACCTTTGTCACCACTTCTTTCTTTTTTTGGATCTGAACACTCGAATTCAGATGTATTCCCTTTACTGCTACCGATATCTCATTTCCTTGCCCTTCTATTCCTTTTTTTCCTGCTATTACCAGTATCCTTTTCGATTCCTTATCCTTCTGCTCCCTTACCAGAGCTCTTTCAGTTTCCGTCCATACTTCTAGATTCTATCCCTCTTTCATGATGTCTTCGAAACTCAGCATTTCATAGTCCATGTCATGATAAATTAGACCTTCTGCTTTCTCTATGAATGAGCATTCTCTCGCTCTCCTCTGATTTCCTATTACCGTCGCCACCCTGCCGTCCGCCATGATAAATTTGAGACATTGATGGAGGGTGGATGGAATAGCCCCGAAGGCGTGGATCAACGGGCGCCCTAGTATGCAGTTGTATGTGGAGACTTGGTCCACCACCTTGAATGTCAACTGTTTCTGCATCCGAGTTTTCCCATCCAGACCTTCTAGCTTAACTGATAAGTCAAACCTCCATAGTAGGTCTGGTCAGTGCATTGCCTAATCCCTTGATCTCATCACCGCAAGGCCTCACCTTGTGATAACGTTCTCCTCCCAGATTTTCGAATACTTCTTTAATGATTATGTTGGCATATGCTCCAGTGTCTACTAAACATCTATGGACTTTGACCCCCGAATGTATCAGTAAAATGACTAAAGGGTCAGAATGAGGGGTACTTACCCCATAGAAGTCGACTTTGGTGAAGATGATGTCCGCTTCAGTTACCCCTTTTGACGTCGAGGTTAGCGACCACACTTGAGGGACCTAATTATCTAAGTCTCTTAGCTCTGCCTTCCTCTTCATCTTAGATGCCGTGGTGAATGCTTGGGAAGTTTTGATGTAGGGGATTTCCTCTGCCGGATCCATCAAGTGTATTTCTCCCTGTCTATCTCCTCTAGGGGCTGGCCCTCCGATCCTGTCGAACACTGGTGGTCGTCCTGGAGACAGAGGGGGTAGGGGCATTGCTACTTCATTCCGCCCTCTGCCTGGGGACCTCGGTCGACCCGGGAGAGGGGGAAGATTAGCGTCTCTCCTGTACACCCTCGGCCTCGGGGCCTGTAGCATCCCTCTTAACCTTCATTCTTTAAACAATTTCCACAGTTCGATGATAAGATCTCGACATTGGTCTGTGTTATGCCCGTGTGTCAAGTGGTACATGCAATATTTTCTGAGGGTTGGTGAGCTTCGAAGTTCGAAGGACCGGTCTCGGCGTCTGAAGGACTTGTTGATCTTTAACATAGTAAAAGACTTCGGCAATATTCAAGTTGGTTCCGGACTTCAGCTCTTCATACATTTGTTGTACCTCGGTATCCTCCATAAATGGTTTGAAGGTGGTTGGTGATTTGTATTCCTTCGTTCCTCTAGTGTTCACCCTCTTCTTGCTAGGCTCCGCCGAAGTGCTTTGATTGCTTGCCTTCTTTGCCATTTTGGAGATATCCTCCACTTGAATGTACTCGTTTGCCATGACCATGAAAGCAGCATAGGACGCGGGCGGTTTGAGCTGTGCGGCCTTCCACAGACTAGTCTCCAGGTACAATGCTCCCATCACCGTGATGGGGCAGGCTTCGTCTCCCATGACTTTTCCCATTGACCTTTGCTCATTAAACCTTTTCATAAAATCTCGCAAGCTTTCTGTCAAGCCTTGACGAATGTTAGCTAATTTGTGCTTCGGCTCCTTCGGTGCCCCTAAGTATGAGTATTGCATTAGGAATACCTCCATCAGCTCCCCCCAACTTTTGATGGAAGCTGTCGGGACCGCCCTAAACCAGGCCTAAGCTTTGTTTCCCAAGGTCAGCGGAAACATTCGGCATAATGTGTTCTCATTCGCACCTGGAGCTCTCATCCACATCAGATATTTTTCAATATGTGAATATGAGTCGTAATCACAATCAAAGATCAAACTAGAGGGAAATTTGATCCCCTGTTGCCTAGGAGTGTTGCTGATCTCCACTGTGAAAGGTGAAGGAGCTACCGAGGTCTGAAGGATTCCTCCTGTCCAGACATCTTCCTTTACAAGTCCACGAAGCGCTTGTTCACCTCTTCATTTATCAAGGCTTGTAGATCCCCCGATTGGGCTTCCTTCCGTCTCGCCTCCTTTCGCAAAGCGGGTCTCCTGCTCCTCCCGTTTCGCAGTAGGGATAACTCGGTCGTGGGTAGATCTTCCCATGAAAGATCCTGACTCTCGTGTGAACAGGGCAACGAGGATGAGCAAGATCTTTGGTTCCTCGGCCTCCTACATCTGTTATGTCTTCTTTGAGAGACAGATGGGGTCCTTTGTGGAACTTCGTTCTCCTCCGGTATTTCCCGAGTCGCAGATTGGCCCCTCCTTTTGTTCTGTGAATGAGGCTGGCGAGACTCTGCCCTTCTCGTTCCATCGCTCGTCAGGTGGTTTTCAGCTTCCTGATTCCTTTCGGGTCGTGGTTGTGCTCGAGCTCCGTTCTCCCTTGGCACCTCCGGCGGCGGGGGGTTCCTTCTCTCTGGATTTCCTCCCTGATGAGGCTACCTTTGAGTTCCTATTTCTGGGCGAAGAATGTATTCGCTTCACCCTCCTTCTAGTGGAGTCTCATTTACACTCTCTCTTTCTTCCACGTTCCTCTCTCGTATGAAGTTAATAGTCTCTCTAGCATCTCCTCTGCTATGCTCCTTTCTGGCATCCTTCCTTCTTTCAAGGTCCTCCCGTAGATCACTGTGGCTTGCTCCCCGAGGGCCGCTAAAACTCAACCTCGCCGGTGGAACCGGGGGAGCTTTTGCGGCGTACTCGTCGATCACCTTCCGAATTTTCTCGTTCATTTCTTTTGTCTTCAGGGAGTTGCTCAAATTAGGGACAGAAATAGAACTCGCGGGAGTGGATATCCCCATGACTGGTGTGCTGATTTGGATATTATTTTCGCTCCTTGTGATGTTTCGTTGTGCTCTGGAACATTCTCCTCTCTCTTCATGTCCATGGGTCACAAATCCTTCTCCTCCCATCTTGACTTTCAGACGTAGAACAAAACTCGAAGATTTTTCCTCACAAAAAACAAACCCAAAACTCACAAATAAGAAGAACAGGGATGGCTAATCGTAGCGTTCCCACAGATGGTGCCAGATATTGACGGCTGTTCTTGGCTCGTTAATTTTGTGTATGAAGGATTAAGGTTTTTAATAACGTAGCCAAGAACGAATACCATCAAACACAGTAAACACCAAATAGAGACCAGTAAAGGGATCAAAGCCTCTCAAAGACTCAATTCCCACCAAAGAATGCAACCAATTTTATTACTCTCCCTTAGAACAACACTCGTCTTTTTTCTGATTCTTACAAGTGTAATGTCTAAAGTAAGTGCTAATGTCCTTGCTCTCTCCTGTGAGATAGACTATTTATATTATCCCAAAAACCCTAGAATCAGACCAATCGTCTTGCGCCACCTGGATGAAGACATTTTGCCTTTAATGAAGTTGTATAGTACACCGACCAGTTGCAGGGGTAGTCTGAGTGTCGTTTGTTGCCTTGCCAGAGTTTTCAGGGTGTCTCCATCCTTTGCTGGTTTCTCATTGGTTGTTGGAGTCAGGCTTGTCAGCCAACTGTTGTCTTCTAGTTAGGATTGCCGCCCAAGATATCTCTTTTTTCCGTTAGTGTTGTCTTCTAGCTTGCGGTACTTGTACTCTTTCATTATGATACCTGTCCTCTGTTGTCCTACTTTCGCCGTCCTTCTTTGGTCTTCGGACAGGTTGGCTTTTGGTGCTGGGGAGTCCATCCGAGGTCTCGGCCAGGGGAAAGGTTGACTCCGAGGTGGCTTCCCCCCGAGGGTGCTTCCTGGTTTCATACGGCGTTTGGCGGGCTCGTTCCCATTCATTCTTGGGTTGGGCTTCCAGACTGTTGCGGTTCTTATTGGGCTACCTTAATTCCCTTCTTAGTTTAAGTCCTTCGGTGGGCTGCCAAGGGGTTGGGCCTCCCATTTCAAGTACCACGAATCTATTGGGCTTCTTGGGCCTAACAAGTATGGGGGATATAATACTCATAACAGTACTCATTCACGTATGTATAGAGTGTGAGTCTTCTGTGGATCAAGGTGTATGATGAATCCTCTTTATTTATCGGTAATTCCTCCTTATATTAATGGATTAAAAAAATAATTGTTTCTCTTAAATATTTTAAATCCTAATAATAAACATCCTTGTTTTGAAAATTAGGTTTTGGTTTTCAAACATTAACATTGGTTTTAAAAACATATATATACAAAGCCTATAATCACTTGTTAGGTCTTGCGTGAGACCATCTCACATTTATATTTTTTAAAATAGTTTCATTTTTGCTATAAAATGTTATTACTTTTTATTTATAATATAAATTGTTCATGAAATAGCATTATAATTTTTTATTAATTGAATATCACTTTTTATTATAAAAATTATTACTTTTTATCCGTCTCATGTAATCCTTTATGTGAGACGGTCTCACTCAAGTCTTTGTCATAATCCCTCGTCATACTCACTTTTTATACATTTTCTCACCTCACCTAATATATTATTTTTCTCTTTATCTCTCATTTATTTATTATTTATATTTACATAAATTAATAATTTCTTACACAGATTTTAAATAAAGTTGAAATTTATTCTATAAAAAATCAAAAATAATATATCTCGCTGTTCAATCAATCTTTAATCCCCGAACATGTGTAACGAGCGACAAATGAAATTAAGAATAACGGGAAGGGCTTCACAGAAATATGACCGTTGCAGTGACCATATCCAACCCACTTGCACATGTATGCAGATAGTATGGACATGTTTTGTATAGACATAACTCAGATTCTCTCACCAGACTCCCACATGCACATGTATAGAGTGTAGTATAACTGAGGTTCTCCAACATATTTCGCAATTTAGACAAATCTATGTAGATTCCATTCCATTTCTGGAAGACAGAAAAATGGCGTCTCCCTTTTCTTAAAAAAATTTTAACGATAAAAAATTGATTTATATTGATAATTAAAATTCATAGAAGAGTTAGTCTATTGTAAATCAGGTTTACATTAGACCTTACAGTTCCCTTTAATTTAAATATCCCTAACAATACATAGGCATATAGGATTAGAAAGAGGACCACAGAATTTATACCGTGAACTCGTCTACATAAGTACTGGAGTTCCGTGTTCATAGAATTCCTTGACATGACTTTATTCATTTATTTTCCACAAAACCCTTCACACAAAGAGGGATTTGATGCCGTGTGATAGGCCTGGAGCTTCAACATTTCTACATGTTCAAACATGAATTCACTCAAATCAGAAAATACTTGCTCTAATCGTTAATTGCAAAAAAAAAATCACGAACTTAACTTCTATTACAAATTAATACTCACTTTTGAGAAATTGTAAAAAAAACCACAACTATTAAGTATTGTTGTAAAAAAAACCCAATTTGTGACTAATATTAGAGTTTTTTTGGGTTTTTTTTGCAACAATACTTAAATGTTGTAGTTTTTTTTTTTTTTGCAATTTTTCAAAGGTGAGGATTAATTTGCAATAGGAGTAAAGTTCGTAGTTTTTTTGCAATTAACCTTTTACTGGAATAACAGATATCTTCAAGAATTAAACACAGATCACATAAATACACAGATAATCATGCAGCTTATATTAATATATATCAATGCAACATCATGCATTACCGTAAATTATCCACAAATCCCTCAAAAAAGGAACATGAATAAAAAAAATTAGAGGGATTCAAAATTTATCATTAACCTCCTCTAGCACACCTTGTGATAATATCACAGCCTCTGCTGTAAGAATGGCAACACCAGGTCCCCTATTAATGATCAACAAAAAAAATTACTTCAATTTGCGTCATCCGATATAATAAATTTTACAAATGTTCCTCCTTTCACATGGGTATCCTTATCTATGAAGGCACCCGAGGTGACATAAAATTGAATATTTGACTGATGGGCGAAGAGGAAACCTGGTGCGATAAAGCCTCCAAAACTCCATCCTCGTAGGAAGAAGAGTGATGTAAGTGTGGTTTACATGATCTAACACTCGGAGATCCATAAAGTTGTTCACAAATTCAGGAAGATGCTGCAGGTATGTCCACCCCAAGCTCAAATACTCCCTCCAGATTGAGGGACTTTAGCCAGTGGAATCGCCCAGCTAGGATGCACTTTATATATATATATATATATATATGGAGGAGATCACCAATGTCCTCCCCAGGCTTCCTTCCTTGTCAAGTATCTAACGACACGAACAAGCTTACATCCCCGTAATTTGAGATGGAGGCAGTGTCATCACAATGATGCAATCGAACACTTGACCTCGAACACACTCAATGATGACCTCCACCACTTGACCACTTAAATATTTTATAATAAATACTACATATATGCTAAATATTTACAAAACTTCAGGGGGACCCAGTGCCCCCTGGACCCAGTGTGCGTCCGCCACTTACGCATGTCACCACTACAAAGATGTGTCAATAGTATGTATCTATTCTCCCAAACGTTAACTGAAGTAATAGAGATAATAAAGAGAGGTCAATAACAATGCTCATCTTGACATGCAGAAAAAGAATTAAGCAGACATCACTAATTTCAAAAGAAAATACTCCACAAGTCTGTTATACAAACACGAGTGTAAACCGGGTTCACGATGTAAACCCTGTGGTCTCCCCTTCCAATCCTATATACCATATGTATTGTTAGGGTGTTTAAATTAAGGTGGACCAAAGGGTTACAAGGGTTTATAATGTAAACCAGGTTTACAAGAGTCTAACTCTACCATCATATGATTTAATCTATATAGTAAACATCGGGATAAAAAAAATTTTGCCCCAAAAATTTGGGCATGTACAATTTTTGCCCCAAAAAAGATAACATTTGGGCATTTGTCTCACTATCTTCATAATTGCGCCAATGTTGCCCCGTTTTCGCTGGAATTTGACATTTTCGCCGGAATCGATCACGTGCATGTCACGTGATCATCGAAATTGGCATTTCCCGATGGGAAAAATATTTTTTTGCCCTGGAAGTTTGGTCATGTGCAATTTTTGCCCCAAAAAAATAAGATTTGGATATTTGTCTCAATATCTTTATAATTGCGCTAATGTTGTCCCGTTTTTCTCAAAATTTGACATTTTCATTAGAATCGATCACATGCGTGTCATGTGATTATCGAATTTGGTATTTCCCGGCGAATTTACTGACCAAGCGACACAGTGACATCCACATCAATAACAACAATAATAATATTTTATTAAAATTTAATTAAAAAATACCCTCCATCAATGCATTCAATTCTCACGTGCCCTCCACGTACTTCCACCATCTTCGCAAACTCCCTTTTTGTCAATTAGAGGGTCCCTCGTGTACCTCTCACCACCATGGGTGGCAGCCGTTGGATCTTCCGCTCGCGCCACCCTACTCACGTCACCAAGCTCCCCATTATCATCTACTTCCACGGCGAAGGATTCAAATTCTTGAGTGCCACCACTCCATATTCTTCCACGAGTCATGCAACCGTGTGGTTGCTCACGTTCCTTCCCTCATCGCTTCCGTAGAGTAATACCTAGCATTGGAGAATCGTCTTCTGGAGGCGTACGATGACCTCATGGACTAAGTGCAGTGGGCTAAAACCTAAGCACTCACCGGTCGTAAAGCCAACCCTTTGATCGAAGAATTCGCTGAATTCTCTAGGGTTTTCCTAATGGGAAGCAGCGTCGACGGTAACATGGTCTACCATGTGGGGATGCATGCACTTGATGATATTCATATCACAATTAGAATAGCGAGACTGATAATGAACCATCCGTTCTTCAGTGGGGTGCGAAGGACTGAATCGGAGCTAAAAAAACCAACGACCCCATTCTTCTCTGCATGGATCCAATATCATGTGGTTGCTCACACTGTCGGAGGGTACGGATCGAGGCCATGTATACTGTGATCGGTTCATTGATGGTAGGCCCTTGGAGGAGAAGATCCGACAGTTGCCGTCCATGGTGGTGAGAGGGTACACAGGGAATCCCTAATTGACAAGAATAGTGAGTTTGCATAGATGGTGGAAGTACATGGAGGGCACATGAGAACTGAATTCATAGATATTGAGGGTATTTTTTTAAAATTAAATTACTAATAAAATATTATTATTGTTAATGTGAATGTCACTGTATCGCTAGGTCAGGAAATTAGCCGGGGAATACCAAATCCGATAATCATGTGACATGGACGTGATCATTTCTAGTGAAAATATTAATTTTCGAGAAAAATGGCGCAACGTTGGCGCAACTATAAAGATATTGGGACAAATGCCCAAATCTTATATTTTTTGGGGCAAAAATTGTACATGACCAAACTTACGGGGCAAAAAAATATTTTATCCCACCGGGAAATGTCAAATCCGATAATCACGTGACATGCACGTGATCGATTCTGGCGAAAATATCAAATTCCGGCGAAAATGGGGTAACATCGGCACAATTATGAAGATAGTGGGATAAATGCCCAAATATTATATTTTTTTTGTCAAAAATTGTACATGGTCAAACTTATGGGGCAAAAAAATATTTTTTCCCCATACATATGATTACATCATAATTTCTTTTATGTTCAGTTAACTTTTTGTCTCAATGGAAATTTCACTACTTGGCAGGAACTGTCTCAAATAAGGTTCATGTGACATTTGTGGGGTAGGGATGTATATAATATGATCAACTAAAAAAATTAGGAATAGCCTACACAGAAATATGACCGTTGCAATGGCCCATATCCTGCCCACATGCTCATATATATAACACATTTTGTTTTGTTTTGCATACACACAACTCGGATTCTCTAACACATCTACCAATTTCGTCTCTCCTTCCAAACTCTGTCCAACATTCTTTCTCTGCAAATTCTATGCCATTTTTCCAAACATAAAAAAATGGCTGCTTCTTATCTCTTCTCCAATTTATTTACTTATGATTATTCCAATTTAATTATACTCATTTTCGTTAATATTCTTTTGTTACATGCAGCAATTTCAAATGCCTCCACTGGCCATTCGGATCTCAACAAAATGGTGCCGTCCAATTCCAGCAGCCGCCACCGCAAATGGGTGGGCCCCTCAGGCCACCGCCTCATCACCGTCGACGTCAACGGTTATGGAGAGTTCCTGTCGGTTCAGGATGCCATCGACGCTGTCCCTCCAAACAACACCAAGAATGTCCTCATTCTAATTAGTGCTGGATTTTACATGTAATTACTGCATGAATTACTTATTTATGCATGTCTGCATTCTTATCATTCCTATTAATTTGCAGCTTATATATACATAAAGATAATGTTTTAATAATTCTTGGTGAAATTAAAGAATTATCTATGTATTTCTAGATGGTTCAAGAGAAATTAAATTAAAATCACATTTTATAGATGCATGCATGATTAATAATTATGAGCCAATCCATGAGCATGCATGTTATTTTTTCCATAATTTTGTTAAAATTTAGTTATATGGGTGAAATTAAAATCAAGATCATAAAATTAATATTGTAGGTGACATGCAAATGATAGTGTAACACTCTTCCTTGGAGTTATATACATGTGTTACTTTTGTGTATTATTTTCTAGATTATTGTTTAATGATACTAAAGAAAATTTTATAACACAGCGCAAGAAGTCTATGGAGTGGGTGAATGAATTTATTAATGATGTTGACATGCAGTAAAAATTAAAATTAGAAAGGTGAATTATACTATATAATTGGAAATTAATAATTAATTTGGTGCAGAGAGAAAGTGGTGGTTCCGGCGACAAAACCGTACATAACGCTGGAAGGAGCGGGGAGAGAGAGAACGGTGATAGAGTGGCACGACCGGGCGTGCGACAAGGGACCTGATGGCCAGCAGCTCCGCACTTATCACACTGCATCTGTTTCTATTTTTGCTCCTTACTTCATTGCAAGAAATATCAGCTTCAAGGTACCTATATATTGTCTATTCATTAATAGTATATATATATTTCCTTTATTTTATGTACCTATCATGCCTTTCTTCAGTTGTTCATTACATTATTGTCCCTACTGTTCGGTTACATGTATACTAGGGAAAATTTGAAATTTTCTCTTTAGGGTTAATATCTTCCATATATCATCACCCAACGTTCCGTAACAGAAAATTTGACAATAAAACAAAAGATCCGAACCGATTTATTTTACTATCTCATCGTGTCAATTCTTCTATCTCATAAAAAACTTCAATTTATATTTTTAGGTCAATAAAAATACACCACCCAAAAAAAATTCACATTAATTACAGAACTTCAAAATATACTCTATTCTCAAAATTGTAGAATACCTAACATAACATAAATAGTTATACTCCATCGTACCGCCATAAAAATTACATTTTATTAATTAAGACATCCCGTTACAAGAGTTACATTTAGTGGATGAGACCTACATAAATCAATCATTCTATCTTCATGAGACCCACACATAACATTAATACAACTACCTACTATACATTAAATTATTATATTTCTCAACACACTACACATTAAAATACTATATTTTTTTAATCTCCCTGCAAACAGTAAGCATAACTCTTTTTATGGGACGGAGGGAGTATACTTCATTAATTATTACCAGAAAAAAAAAACTATATTAACCATCAACGTTCACAAAATTAGTCAAAACATAATTCTCTATCCTAAACATTGTCTTCCCACTTTTAGTTTTAACTATAACCACATAACTTGCACTATCCAAAATAATCATTTTTCGCAATTTTCATAACCTCAAAATACTGCTTCTTAGTTTTAAAAATGGTTACAATTACCTAAACTTAATATATTTTATAGTTTATTATTATCTAAAAAAATATATTATTCCTTTTAATTTTAATTTAAAATAGTTCAGGCTTCAAAGGTGGACTAGGACCGGATTTTCATTCTGGACCTGCTGTGCCAAGGGGGCATGGTTGAGTTGAGATATATATATATGTGTGTGGGGGGTGGGGTGGGGGGCAAATTACCCAAGTGTTCGTGCTAGTATGAATTTATATATATATATAATTTTAGAAATATAAAGAAATTTCTAAGTCTTACAAAAATAAAATAAAGTGGAATGAACATTGTTATAAGAATAATAATAAATAATAATGTAAGAAACTGGTCCAGGCCGTTTGACGCTGTGAGAATGACAAGTCTCTATCGTGACACTTTAATAATTTGGTAAATATTATTATTAATATTATTATTATTATTTTAAATAAAACGGCTAAATGCTGGAAACCATTATTTTCAAATAATAACTGATAACAAACTATGCCTTCTGTAGACCTTTCGTTTTCTTTTAAACTTCAAGATGCTTCAATTCATGTAACTTAGTAATATGTAATGAAACAGCTGATTTTATTGCAAGTACTTGTGGGTGTACAATTTTCAGTACAAAGCGATTTCATGAATATCACTTTCCAAAATAAAACTTTAAACACCATATTTTAACTAATATAAGAAACTTTATTTATTCTCCATTAAATAATGCTCCTTTATAACCATTCCCTAAATCCTAAAAATTAAAATCTATGGTAAAATAAAATATAAATCATAATATTTAATTAACTAGTGAGACAACTAAGTTATGAATAAAGCATGAACCATAAAATTGTTTGTTTAATGAGTTGTACGTAATATATTGCCAGTTATTTGTATATATGCATTGAAACAATATTAATATTAATTGTTGTAGAACACGGCACCAGCGCCGATGCCGGGGATGCAAGGGTGGCAGGCGGTGGCGTTGAGAATATCGGGCGACAAAGCCTTCTTCTCCGGGTGTGGATTCTACGGTGCCCAGGACACCCTGTGCGACGACGCAGGCCGGCATTACTTCAAGGAGTGTTACATTGAGGGCTCAATTGACTTCATTTTTGGCAATGGAAGGTCCATGTACAAGGTAGCTTCTTTTTTATTCATTTCTCTCCTTTTAAAATGAGTTATTTCACTCAAATTGACATTTTTAATTTAAATAAATTGAACGTAAATGATCTAAATAGAAAATGCTATAAATTTTAAGGGTATTAAAAAAAATTGTATCCCAAATCTTAAGAGCAGTATTATAATCACATTGAAATAATATATTTTATTATATATAACGAATGAATATTATGACATAAACTACAAAGTGAATGGTTTGATAATAAAAACTCAAAATAAAATAAATATAATAAACTTGAAGAATAAGGAGTATATGTTACATAATAATAATAATAATAATATAAAGAATTTGTCTGTTAAATTTGTTGAAATTATAAAAGTGTGAGATTGTTCATCAATTTCAAGTTGAACTTTTGGACTGCGTTTGTTTTGAATTTCATATGGTGATTATAATATTAAGTCAAGTTAATGTTTAAGAAGTGAGCGGTGATATGTCTAAGAGATTATAAATTGATATTCTCTCCATCCCCTTGATAAGTGTCCGTTTGCTTTTTGCACGTGAATTAATGAGTATAATATTTTAAAGTGTAATGAGGTGAGAAAAATAATATTTTAATATGCAGTGAGTAGTTGTATTAGTGTTGATTGTGGACCCCATGTGTTGTGGGTTGAGTATAATAATATTATTGTGTGTGTCACATTAACACAAAAAGAAAATAAATACTTTGTATTGAGACGGACCAAAATGACAAAATAAACATTTATCATGAGATGGAGGAAGTAGTATAAGAGAAGAAACTAATTGAAATATATTTTAATTGAGGAGAGAATATATGAAAGGTGGCTAAGAACTAATTTTATTTGTAATGTATATAGAGGTAGATTTTAAAACGAATTTTAAAAATTAACACCTACTTTTTTAAACCAAAAAACGAAGCTATGTGTAGGGTGGATTGATTTGTTCATAGTTGATTTCCTTATAATTACTCTTCGTCCCATGTTAACATTGATGTTTGCTTTTTACTCAGAGATTAAAGATATTATATATTAATGTATAGTAGATGAGAGAAATAATATTCTATGTAAAGTGGATAATTGTATTAATTTTGTGTGTGAACCCTAAATGAAATACTCCCTCCGTCCCAACTTCAACTTCACACTTTCCGTTTTGGTCCGTCTCAATTTCAACTTCACACTTCCATAAAAGAAAAAGGTACATAACTAATATCCCTCTAACATACTTTAATTTCAAAATTGTCATCACCTTTTTAACACACATAACATACTTTATCATTTATTTATTACCCAAAAATACCAAACTACCCCAAAAGTTACTCAAAAAGCAAATTTTCTTAATTTGCGTGTGTACAGTAAATATAAAGATGAAAATGGGACGGAGGGAGTAATTAATTATTTTTTGTAAGCCCAACTTGATAAAAAAATGTAAATCTTAACTTGGAATAACTAAAAATTGAAAACGTAAACCTTAAGGCGATGCGGGAGGACTACTAATTAATCACTCAATCAAATCACAGTTTTCCAGAGATGATTACTAGTTAGATTCAAGTTTTAGATATCAAGCAGTTTTGTGTAAAAAAGTGATTCAAATAAAAAAGAAGGGTGAAAACTTGAATATCACGGGTGGGGGGACATGTTTTGGTTTGTTTTGTCTTTTCTCATTTTGTATGTGGCATCAAAATCCAAAAGTGCTTTCACTTTTCAATTTTCTGTGTGAGAAGTTGCACGCCAGCCTTTTTCAAATTGGCAACTCCATTTCCAATGCTTAAATCTCAAAACATATTTTGAATGTTAAATCACTGGGTTATTTTGTATAAGATTAATTATTCAGGAAAGATTAAAACTATTCACAAATTAATTTTCAATTTTGTTAATGATTAAACAATTGAAAAATATGATTAAGAAAATTAGCAGTATATAAGAAGAAAAAAAGAAGGCATGTGAGCTGATGTATATTTGAATTAAAAATACTTTAAAATAGCTTAATTTTATAAGTATATTATAATATAGAATTTTGTGGATTGAAATTCAACTTTTCAGTTAAAATGATAACTTCAAAAAATAAATGAGTTCAAAACAGTCATATCATAAAAGTATATTGGGCTTTACACTAAAGAATAAAAAAACATTTATTAAAAGTGTGGAACGTAAAGCATGCCCCTTTTATTTATAAAACATAGTTTTGTACCATTTTGTCTCTTTTCTCTCAAGTACACATGAAAAGGTTGCATTCATTGTGTTGAATATGATTGTTTATCAATAAAAGACTAGTAATGCAAACAATCATTTGCCTTATAAGTATTATAAACTAATCATTGTCAAATAATTGGATTTTATCAATTAAAATAAAAAAATTAACTAATTGCATTAATTTATTTTTTTATTTGGTATAGGATTGTGAGCTACACTCGATCGCAACAAGATTTGGATCGATAGCAGCACAAGATAGAAAATCACCAGACGAGAAGACTGGGTTTGCATTTTTGAATTGCAGGGTAACTGGGTCGGGCCCTCTATATGTTGGTCGGGCTATGGGCCAATACTCTAGGATCGTTTTCTCCTACACCCACTTCGACGATATTGTTGCCCACGGTGGATGGGATGATTGGGACCACATCAGCAACAAGAACAAGTGAGTTTTATGGGTAAAATTTCAATTTAGATTTAACAGATTTTTTGTCACATATTAGATATAATAAATGTTTAAATGTCCAAAATGATGAAATATTCTTTACTTGATTTGTGACTCGATTTAAAAATTTTAACTGAATCATAAATATATACAATTAAGTCAAAATATGTACAGTTGAGATATAAAAATGTTTAACCGAGTTATAAGAATATGTATAATCAAATCATTTATTTTATTCGAAAGAAAACTATTTTTTTTTTCAAATTTGACATTTAAACAAAATAGTAAATACCTTAAATTTAAGAGACTATAGTAATTGATGATTGGGGAATTGCATTGCAGGACTGTATTCTTTGGGGTGTACAAATGCAGTGGGCCTGGAGCCGCTGCAGTTCGTGGTGTCTCATGGGCTCGAGAATTGGATTATGACACGGCCCATCTTTTTCTTGCCAAGAGCTTTGTCAACGGAAGACATTGGATTTCCCCTTCTGATGCCTGATTTCTTTTTACTCAATTATAATTTCCTTTTTACATAAAATAAAAAAACAAAAAATTGGTTTATTCATTAATTTATTTCTTAATTGAATTTTAATAGTCTTCAGAAATGAAAATTTAAAACTATTTTTTTGTACACCTTTGTATTTTATTTTAACTAATACTATCATTTAATGAAGTTTGAAAATAAGGACATTTGCTTTTCTATACGATTAGTTGAGATGGTTACAAATGCATGATTAATGCTATTGGATTACTCAATTGGTCCCAATTTCATCTTCAAGTATACTGTTTGCATGAATATTAATAAAAATTACTTTTAATTTATTTTTGTGTAGTTTGATATTTTTTTTGGTAATAAATAAATAAAAAAGTATGTTCCATGTGTTAAAAATGTGATGATAATTTTGAAAATAAAGTGTGTTAGAGGTATAATAGCTAAGTGTATTTTTCTTGTGTGAAAAGTAAAGTTAAAATTGAGAAAACCTAAAATAGGAGTGTAAAGTTAAAGTTGAGACGGAAAAAACATATTTCATCTTTATTTTTAGGTTAAATTGTTGAGTTTGAATCTCCATTCCACGAAAATCAAAAGATGTTTTGTGACACTAAGAACTTGAATGAAATTTTCATCATTGTTTATTACCTTTATATCAAGGCATGAAATGTTCTGTGATATTTTGATGTGACATCTTTTGTACTACTTTAAACACATACACATGATATGGTGGATAAATCTAATATATTGCCCTAGAATTTATTAACTACGCAATACTATTAAACCAAATTAAATGAAAAGTATATGACACAGACAAAAAACGATGCTGGGAAAAAGGGAACAGATGAGGGATCCTGTTACCCAACCGAGAAGGGAACATGCGAGGGATCCTGTTACCCAACAGACAAGACACAATCTAAGATATTGAGACCTAAACCTATAGAGCCAAATACACGACTGGAAAATAAATCTATAACAAAAAGCATGCTGGCCAAGTGATCGTAGTCCCCCCGAGTGCCTCATTAAAAAAGCTCTATATGGAAAAACCCAATGGGAAAAACCCATATAGTAGAGGAAAAGAGCACCTTCCAGAAAAAGGAGCAAAAAAACCCACCATCTAACCTAAACCTATAAAGATCAGCCCAGGAAAGAGAGGAATCTCCACTAACTGTTCATCAATGTAAACATCATCACAATCTTAACAGATAAAAGAAGAGAACCAAGAAAAAAATGAGCATTATCATTTGAGATACCCAACAACTTCGCCACCAGAGAGATCACAAAATCCCCTTCACTCTTAGCTGCACGGGTAAGGAGAATAAGTCCAAGCATAAAATTCAGGATCATCATCTTATCCTAAAGTATTCAGAGTTCATATCCGTATATAAGTGGCGGAGTACGACAGGAGGAATGATGAGCGTTTTCTTTACACGCAAAATTAATCCCCAAGTATTAAAGATATCAATTGCAGCTTAGGCAAACGACCAAGTTAAATATCAAACCCAAAGGACTGCATATTATTAATTTAATTATTAACTAAATTAATTAAGATAAAAGGCAATTAAGTTTGAGGTTTGTAATCTAATTAACTAAAATACTAAAAATTAAATAACAATTAAACTAAAATAGCACTGGAAGAATATAAAAGTGTCTGAGGTATGGAGAATAGGTATCCCTAGGGTAATCTAGTTTCACTCAATAATTTTCCCTTCGTCTATCAATGTCCGACTCTGCCTTGTGGAATATGGACGCATCATTAAGCCATGCAAATCTACTCCATAGACACAAGTAAATATGTGTGTAACACGTGTGAATAACCTTGGAGCAAGATATATAATTTCACCCTCTTTTCTAGATACTATCAGTATCAATTATTTCCCATGTCTGGAATCTAACCCGATATGACCTCACTTTATAGGTACTATAAAATTATCCTCTTTATCCTGCTTACTAACCCTAATTCAATTCAATTAATAAATATTCATATATGATAGTTCTAATGAAGCTTTGGAATCCCCTCACTTAGAATCATAACATGGAATCCTGTTCAGCAGTGAACGCGCTCAATCAATAACCAAGATATATATTCAAACTCTATATAACAGTTAATAATACACAAAACAACTCTGAATATGGATTAAAGACGCATAGTCATATAAAATAAACCACAAGTAGTGTTGTACGGAGTATACACACGAAAGTTCAATTAATTCATAAAAACCTTTGTAGGCACTAGAATTTTATTGCTTATTAAAGGAAAATATATGACAAATTAATGCAATAATTATCAATTAATTATTTATTTATTAAGGGATTGAAATAAATAAATTCCTAAAATAAATTAGTGAATAATTGATAACTGAGACAGATTCAGTCAAATAAGCCCAAGCCCGCAGAATTAAGTCAAATCAAGGATCGACCAATCAAAGTGCGTTATACATGGAAAGGTCCAAGTCCACAAAATCAGATCAAATCAGCCCAGGACCAATCAAATTGCGAGTTATTTATGGGGCATCCTCAACATTCACCTATGTAAGGAGTCCTCTATTCATTCCACACACAATAAAACATCTGATAACGCAGACGCTTATGAAGAGATCAAAAATACGAGCAGTGCTCCCCTTGAGATCTTTCAGCATCTTCAAGTCAAGAACAACCTTTGATTAGAGATCAAGGCGCTAAGCCCCTCTGATCCGGTGTTCTTCTAGCCATCCACCTCCGATCAGAGATCAAGGTGTAAACCCTCCGATCCGGCGTTCTTCCAGCCAACCGCCTTCGATCAGAGATCAAGGTGCCAAGCCCCTCCGATCCGCCGTTCTTCCAGCCATCCGCCTCCAATCAGAGATTAAGGTGTTAAGCAATTCCGATCCGGCGTTCTTCTAGCCAACTGTCTCTGATCAGAGATAAAGGTGCTAAGCCCCTCCGATTCGGCGTTCTTCCAGTCAACAGCTTCTGATCAGAGATAAAGGTGTCAAGCCCCTCCGATCCGGCATTCTTCCAGCCAACCGCCTTCGATCAGAAATTAAGGTGTCAAGCACCTCCGATCCAGCATTCTTTCAGTCAACCGCCTCCGATCAGATATAAAGGTGCTAAGCCCTCCGATCCGGCGTTCTTCCAAGCAACGACTTTCTCCACAGAAAGCTCTCCAGTCAACATTCAATCCGAACAAAGGTTCAAAGCATCCGGATCAACGTCAAGACACACATCCGAACTCAGACAAGCTTCATCCGAAGATCCGACTCAACATACACGCTGTCAACACAATCAGCATATACACCCATGTCAAAGTCAAGTCAATTCAGTGCAGTCAACAAGTTAAAGTCAAGCCAATTTGGTTTGAGAGAAGAATCAGATGATTGATTGAGATTGTAACCCTTTTACATATTCTCCAAATTAAATCCATCTGAAATTATCTTTGTACTCAATTTGTATTTAATTCATTATAAATACATAAATTTTGTTGTTACAACCTTCAATACCCTAGAACTACCAAAAAGGTTCTAGCCCATGATGTTGCAAACAACACTCATGGGGATTGGATAGATCTTACCCATATGTCTTGAAAAATTACAAGGTAAAATAAAAAACGAATAAAACCCTAGATGCAGGAGTTGTCGCATCCTTCTCCGTCTTGAATCCTCCTCTTGATTCCACAGACGAATCTTCACAATGATAGATAGATGGAGGAAATGATGTGGAAGATAGTTGGGGGGTGATCCCCCCTTGTGGGGTGGTGTAGAATGAATGTGTTGTGGTCCTTCCTTGGTGTGATCTGCATCCTTTTATACTTGTAAGTTTTCCTTATGGACCTTGGATGAGTTTTTTCTTGAAAAATACGTAAATACATGCACTGGGTTGTAAAACCCATCAAAAATAGGTTTGTGTGTCCCCGCTCAACCAGATGGTCTTGGTCGAGTAGAGTCGACCTTGGTCGAGCGGCTGGTCGAGCAGCATTGCATAGTCTCACCGTTTCACGCATAACTTCCACATCCAAACTCCGATTTGATTTGCGTTCGTGCTATCCTCTCTTCCTCTATTTTTTATCCATATAAATAACTTTATAAACTCCAACATTTGAAGGTGTAATAAGTCATGAAATGTAGCACAGTCGTGCCGAGTAGAAACATCTTGCGCGACGTCACCATTTTGATCATAACTTTCTCATTTGGACTTTGATTGAGGTGTTTCTTATTCCAAAATGATCCTCTTTTCTGTGGCTTCCAATCATATATCGAACTTTTAGTTTTGAGCTCCACACAAATACAGAAAAATTTCACAAGTTGGACGTGCATTTTTTCAGCATTCTTGAACAAGTTGCACATTTTCTCCAACTCTGCACTTTTGATCATTTTTCCACCTAAAACACAATAAAACACCTCAAATGCACCTTTTTCTCACATATGTTGAATATAAGACATTTGTTCTAATATATGACAATAATTCTCATAAAAAAGGTGTTAAATTGGACACTAAAACATGCTTATTTTCACTCACATCAAACCCCCAAACTTACCCATTGCTCGTCCCGAGGCAAAAAGATAAAAATAAAGAGAAAGAGAGGAAGAAAATTAGTGAAGAAATAAAGACTATGACAAATACCCCCTTCAAAATACAATTGTCCTAAACTTAGGACATGCAACTCTCATTACATGTAATAATCAATTCATAGCATACAAGATAAGACAATCACCACTAATTCAAATGCTCAATTGACATATTCTCACGAGAAGTATTTATCACTCGCACTCAAGTGTAAAAGATGTATACTTATGGGTTAAGGTGTTTACGCTCAGATTCAGTTCAAGTGCATGTGTAACCATAAGCTTGTCAAATATCTCAAACTCTCCACCACTAAAAGTATGATTCGATAATGAGATCAAAAAGGACTTTTCTTTTGGATGTAATGTTGGCTCTTTAGTTAAGGTAGAAAATATATGGATAAGTTACTCAAAACTCGGATCAATCAAGTCGCGATCCATCATGATCTTTCATTCTTCTTACTCACTTCAATTAAGCACATATCCCCCTTGACTCTTTCACATTTTTTTTCCTTTTTTTCGAGTACAACATATTTTTTCCTTCACTTTTTTTTCTTCTCTCCTTTTTTCTCTCGAGGTACCAGTTTCGGGCACTACCTCTCGCATCCTCCATAGGGTACTAGATTTAAGCACTACCCAAGGATGTTTGATTTCATGGAGTACTAGATTTAAGTACTACTCTATGATTTTCCTTAGATGCATTTTCAAGCTCAATCACTGCTTCAACACCAATTTCATTCACTCCCAAAATGTTATAAAACTACATCAACAATCTTTGAAAAACCATTAATTCTCGTCACTCAAAGTGGTTATTTCTCGTAGATTGCTAAAGAATGAGGTTTTTAGGCTCAACGAGGCTAACTACGGATAAACATCATTTGATAGGCAATTATTTGGCTAAGTGATTCATAAATTCAAAGATAACCCAAAATCATATCCCATCATCTAACACATATGAAATTTTAAGTAAAACAAGAAGCAAGTTCTAGAATACATACACAAGAATGATACTCACCAGGAAAGAAATATCATTTGATTATGTACATGAATAAGGCTTAAAATATCACATAGATTTTAATAAGTAACAGAGCACTTTTCATGGTAAGTAATATCTCACAAGTACACATAGAACTTCATACCACAATATAACTCAAGTACACTTCCTTTATCAATTCCAAAAGCATATGAATTTTAGGCACAATTAAAAAATATAAGCTCACATGGATCACAAAACCAATATCTTAATCCTTCCACTCCTACTAATTTAAAGCCCACATAAAAATTAAAATAAAAAAATGAGGGCACCTGGTTTTTCTCTCCTTCAAAACGTTCACGAGCTCCTCGAGTTGTTCAATTCGGTCAGGTCAAAGCCTTAGTGTAGAATTCGTCTTGCCACTTAGTTACCTTTTTCTATAATCAAAACTCAAACACACTCATCATCACAGATTCATTAATAATAAAATAGGAGACACCAGAAACATCAATAAGATAAAAAATTAAAAACTCGACCACTAACACAAGGAAACATACAAAACATTAGGTAAGTTGCAAAAAATTGACATATCAACACCGATTAAAATATTAATATGCCGCAAAAAACAACCTCCTAACAAACGAACAACCAACGAAAGAAAAAAGTATACCTTTAGTGCTCATAAGACAAGGTAACTACATCACACCCCCCAAACTTAGTAAAAATGTAAGTCAAAACTAAGTTTGAAAAGAAATGTAATTGCCGAAGCATGAGAACTTCAAATATAATAACTCCTCACTCATACAAAAGAAACACAAAAGTAATAAACGGAAGGGACAAGCCCCCAACAGGCGCTCATATTTAACGTCGGAGAGTCACGACGGGATTCAGCTTTTTGAACTATTGGATCAGAGGACGGTCTTCTTGCATCCTCACCTTCAAATACTTTCTTTCCCTCTTCTTGTCTACAGTTAGCACCTCACCTTTCTTGGTCACAAAAATATGATCATTGGAATTTTCTTCCTCCCATGGTTGTCTATATTGGCATTTGATCATTTGGTTAATGTGAACCGTTAGGGTTCCATGCGTTTCTAAATCAGCGGAAGCAAGAAGATAGAAACGTATTATCTTTCACCATGGTATGTTGAAGAAGAGAAAAAAATTCTCGCTGGCAGCATGCGCAGTCTCACAATTTTGGAAATAACGTCCTCATCAGATCTCCGATTTGAGTGGTTTTTATGCCAAAACGATCCTCTCTTCTGTGGCTTTCCAGCGGTGTATCACAAGAATAGTTTGGAGTTCCACATGAGTTTAGAAAAATTATGGAAGTTGACGGACAGTAGCAATAAATGACCTCGTGATCTTCTGTTGTATTCCAAAGTCCAATCAAGACGTCGTGTGGGTGAGGATCTTCAAGATCTTCTTAATCTGTTTTCTCCCTCTCTAACTTGCAATTAAGCATGTATCATAGGGCATCCGGATAGTTTAGATGACTTATATATGGGTTACAACGGGGACCAGGAGCAGAAATTAGAGTCGGGCCTCCATTGGGCTTAAGTATCCAAGTTTAGCCCAAAACTTATACTTAAGTTCAATAATAATAACATATACTAAAATATTATTATTGCACTGCTGCTCTAATCCCATAAATACGTTATAGGCTCCTTCTTATTATGAGTCCGTTAGTCTCCCCATATTTAAGATATATAATGCCCATTAATTAATTAAGTTACTGATAACTCCATTAATTAATATCTCATCCGAGAGTAATACCACTCAACCTAGTTATCATACCGGAATAAATTCACCTGCAGGGTTTACATGATAATCCTTATGAGCTCCTCAAGGGGACATCATCATCCTATTTAATTGGACACAAATTACTTCTACAATCAATAGCAAACCATAGAGACATCATTATTTCCCAACTCAACGAGTTTATTGATTTAATATTTAAATCTCACTCATTAATGAATCAAAGAGATACATACTGGCTTACGTGTCGAGGTTATTGTATAGGGATTAAAAACACGAACATCGATAATAACAGAGATCAAGTTCTCCTATATAGTCAGTATAAGTCGAACGATCTCAAGCAGTCCTGCTCAATACACACAAAGTGCGTTGATGTGATTCTATAGTCAAGACAAACTAATACCAAATCACACTACAACCATCCCAATAGAGAGTCCATGTTTATCTCAGTTGTGAGCATATGTTTATACTTTATAAGAAAACCAATAATACGATCTTCTGCGTGTTGTCGCACAACATATTATCTACAGTATAAAGTAAGTGGACTTTTGCAATTATAATATGCAAAACATTTGATCATATGATTCTCATTTCAAATTCATTGTTAAACATTGTTCATACAAAAAGCTAGATTTTTAGTATACAATCCAACAATCTCTCACTTATACTAAAAGACTATGCTGTCAAGACCACTCCCACTACATGACCATCAAAAACTTTATGCTTAAGGTCCTTGTAAAAGGATTTACTAGGTTATCATCCGATGCAATCTAGGCGACAACAACCTTCCCCTCATCATACGATTTCTCGTAACAGGTGGTACTTGCGCTTAATGTGTTTAATTGCTTATGGACTCGTGATTCCTTCAAAGTTTGCAACTGCACCATTATTATCACAATTTGTGATAACCTTGGGCAACCTCAAAAACACATCTAAGTCCATTACGAAGTTTCTAGAGTTATGCAGATAGATTTGACTGCCTCAGAGGCTCCAAATCAACATCTTCCTATGATGGAGTCCGAAATATATTCCTATATAACATTCCTCCATATTATGACTCTACTTAAAAATAAACAAATAACCTTTGAGGTGGATTTACTGTCGTCCCTATCTGATTAGAAAAACCAGAATCTATGTAACCCAGAAGAAGCAACGAATCTGTCCGGTAAGCCCATATATAATTTTTAATCCTTTTCAGGTATATGTCTTACCACAGTTCAACATTCTTGTTTCGGATTACCTTGATACCCACTGACCATGCCATTGGCAAAATAGATATTCATTCTCGTGCATAGCATACCTTGGATTAAGCTTCCTCATTCGCGAAGCATAAGGATCTGCCTTCATCTCCTTTATTTTCTTTTGTGTCTTAAGACACACTTCTTCAGATAAAGTCACATGCTAAAACAAGTAAGGATCATATCAATTCATGAAGCTTGAGATAAGCACAACATCCTATCTTGTGATCACCATGATCGCAAGGATATACTTTGCTTCTCTTAAGTCATTCATTTCATACTGCTTTATGAACCATACCCATACATCCGACAATACTCTTTCATTGTCTAAAATGAGCAAGATACTATCTACATATAGTACAAGAAATACCACCACGTTTCCATCACTTTTTTCCAATACACAAGACCTATTCGAGCAATGATTAAGTCCATGTTACTATATTTTCTCATCAAAACAGATGTACTTTGAGTTTAAAGCTCGCTTTGGTTCATCGATGGATACTTTTAAGCTTTCACTCAAAATGCTCTTAGCCCCTTGCAATGAATCACTTTGATTACTTCACATAGATGTTTCCTCAAGACTTTCAATCACGAAAGCTGTCTCGACATCTATTTGCTATACCTCATAATTCAATATGAGCGCAATAAATAAAAGAATTTGGATCAACTTAAACTTAGCTACCGGCGGAAAGGTTTTCTCACACTCGAACTCACCCTTCTTTCTGATTGTACCTTTACGCAACAAGCCTTGTTTCAAAGTATCACCTTACTGTTTTATACTTTTTTATTTTGTAGAACCACTTCCAATGGCTTTCACACCATTTCGCGATTCTACAAGCATCCAGATCTAATTTAGAATCCATAGATTCTATTTCAGAAATCATTGAACTTTTCTAGGATTCCGCATTTCTATCTTGTAGTGCTTCGTCATATCCATGGGCCGATTTCATATTTACTAGGGACCAAGTCTCATGACTCTCCCAAAATATAAATCTATCTGGTTGTAGAACAACCCTCCCACTACAATAAAGCACTATATGCAATTGTGTATCAGACGTAGCACGCGATGCAGTTTCCTTGTGGTATATCTTCTTATACAATTGGTACTATACTTTGTGTTTTTCCTCTCACATCCTTTAGACCAATTTATACATGGGTTTGTGATTTATTATATTGTCCTTCTCCAAAAATATAGTGTTCATGGCAACAATCACCCTTTGATCTTTTTGAACTATCAAATAAACCACCCTTCATTTTTCTAAGATATCCCACAAACAGACAACCATCCTTACGACATGTTGTTTCTAGGAATACCCATAAAATAAATTTAGTAATTCTAAAAAACTCATCATCTATCTAACCATTTCCATAAGAGTCCTATACCTTCTCTTCGCCACACCAGTCGACTGGGGCATGCCCGGTGTTGACAACTTGGGATTTATTCCCAACCTCTGATAAATAGATTCTAAACTATCCTAAGAGGTACTTGATATATTTTCGATGACCCTTCACTGCATGAGCCATGCAATTTTGAATTAGTCATAGTACTAAGACTTGCGGTGCATCAAAGTATATCTAACCACCTCTCACAGGGATAATCTTAGGACCGCATAAAACAAAATGAACCAATTCCAACATATCTTTGGCTCTACACCCCTTTGTCTTGAAAGGCAATCATGACCTAGTTTCAGATGCCAGAGGTATGTTTGATTCATATCCGAAGGTTGCTTTCACTTATTAGGATTAGAAGACGCGTTATCATTACTCTTTGTTGCATCCATGGGATAAATAAGATTTAAAAGTGTACAAATTGTTACCAACGTACCACAACAGATTATAGCTCCATCCTTCATTGTAATGACCATGTCATTTAAATGGAGTAGAGTATCCATCCGTATATGCATAGAAAGTGAAATGAAATTCTTTCTATGAAATGAAATTCTTTCTATGAAATTGTACGTAAAGATAATTTCTCAAAATCAAATGTTTATTCCTATCAGAAGATAAATAAACAACTCCCACTGCAACAGCCACTACTTTCGTAGATTACCCATGTACTCAATAATCTCATCATCACATAGTTACATGCTTTTAGTGATACTGGTATCTGCACACAACGTGTCAGCAGATGCCATCACTATTCATGCATGCTTCAACAACTAGTGAATGAGATACTAACCTTGTTCACATCTTGATGAAAATTGATTTTCTTCGCCACTTGTTTTGTCAGAAGTTTCCCACCGAATACAGCCTCTTGTAATTCAGGATGAACTTGCTCAAAACATCTAGGCAAATTATGGGGAATAAAATTGACTTTGGTTTCCCTCTCAATTTGTATCCATGTTTTTCCAATTCATTCATCAAGTCAACCATGACCTCTTGTCTTTCTAACTTACTCAAGTATCCGAAGAGTCGCATGAGACCATTGATGAGCATTTTCTTAACACACAATATTAATCCCCAAGTGTGAAGGACACTATTGTAGCTTTGATAAGTGACCAAGTGATTATCGAACCCAAAGGACGTATTATTATCGGTTTAATTATAATCTAACCTATTAAGACTAATATGGCAATATAGTTGTGGTGATTAAGTAACCAATAAACAAATAATTAAAAAAATTAAAATAAATAAGCAGTAGAGATAAAACGAAAGTGAATAAGTGAGAGATTAGGTAGTCCTTCGGGCCATCCAATTTTACTTATTAATTTTCCTTCCGTGTATCAATGTCTGACTCTGCCTTATGGAGTATGAACGCATCACTAAACCATGCAAATCTACTCTATAGACACAAGTAAATAAGCATGTGACACGTGTGAATATCCTTGGAGCAAGAGATATAATTCACCCCCTTTGTAGGTACTATTAATATCAATTATTTCCCGTGCACTAAGTACTCCAACCCGATATGATCTCCCTTTATAGGTACTATGAGATTATTCCCTTTGTCCTACTTATTAACCCGAATAAGATTCAATTAACAAGTATTTATATAAGATAGTTCTAATGAGACTTCGGAGTCCCCTCACTTAGAATCATAACATGTAATCTTACTCAGCAGTAAACACACTCAATCAATAATCAAGATATATATTAAGACTCTACATAACAATTAATGATGCACAAAACAACTATGAGTATGAATTAAAAAGGAATAGTCTTATATAAAATAAACCACAAGTAGTGTTGTACGGAGTATACACACGGAAGTTCAATTAACTCATAAAACCTTCATAAACCCTAGAACTACCAAGGTGGTTCTAGCCTATGATTTATCGAAGAACAATCATGGTGGTTGGATAGATTTTACCCATAGTGTTGAAAATTACAAGATAAATTAAAATGCAAAGTAAGCCTAAGATGCGGGCGCCGTTGAATCTCTCTCCATCTTGAATCTTCACTTGGTTCTCACTTGATTCGACAGACGAATCTCTCTCCACAGCTCCGTGGATAATGGTAGGGTTTCGGATGTTGTGTAGGATGAAGGTTGTGAATGACGTCTCTCTCAGCTGCGTAGGACTTCCTTTTAAACTTGTAAACTCTACTTATGGACCTTGGATGGGCTTTTTGAGCTAAAACACGTACTTAAGGTGTAAAAATACGGATCCATAATCTTCTCGTGCATTGGTTCGACCAAGGCCAGTGGTCGAATCACTCATGGCCTGGTCGATCCAGCATGTAATGAACTGGCAGGTATATGGTTTGACCCAAACACCGGTCGAACCAGAAGTTTCTTGGTCGAACCACATTTTGCGAATCTTCAGGCTTTTAGCTCGACCACGGTTCGACCACCATGCTTGGTCGAACCATAATGTCATGGTTGAACCACTCTGAAACAGCCTCCATACGCCTGGTTCAACCATGGGTGCTGGTCGAACCACTCCTCCTTTGGTCGAACCGGGAGCCTAAAACATCCCTTTACTGGTTCCGATCACTTCTGTCTTATTTTCATTCGAGAAACTGCTCAAACGGCCCCAAACGCACCTAATTCGTGACTTTCTTATGCATATCTCGATTTATCTTCTCTTAGGAACAAATCATACATCATTATCACAAGAACCAGAGCTCAAAATAAGTGAATTTACACACTCATCAACCATCATATTTTTATGAACCTCTCACCTCTCCACTAGAGACTTTAATAGGCACTAGAGGGTATCTTTAGTGAGAACACAATTTTATTTTCCTAAATAGTAAGAATTAAAACCAAGATTCTTCTCTTATCATCTAATTTTGGACCAGTAAATATAATTTCTTTTAATCAACAATAAGTGAAATAAAACCATTTAAAAATCTTGAGAATCATAAATTAATAAACCGATCAAATCTTTGAATTTACCCATTTATATTGATTCTCTCAAAATATTTTAAAATAAAATTCACCGACATCTCAAGCACCATGAGTCTGCATGCCACGATAGCGTGGATGTATACAAACCCAAATATTTATAAGAGAAGGTTTTACCCATTAATTTCATTTGTTAACCTAACCTCATGAAAAAATAATTAATAGTTGATTCCTCTGTAGCCATGCAAATAACAACTGTCACTCCGATGGGGAGGATACTTATTATTTGTACCTAAGTGTACACCATTATTTCATCCCAAGTCCGCGGCCCAAACTTGTGTGTCTTACAGATGGTGAAGTACACACGCGCTCGGATAACTTCCTACAATCATCATAAAGAAGTTTGTACTAGTGATCCGTGAATAAACTTATCCGATGGGGAGGAAGGCCGTAATGCCAACGCGCAAGTTTATTCACATCACTTACAAACTAATAATGAAGGCCGTTGGAATTATTTACATGCATATAATATTCAAAATAAAATACACAACCTAGCATGCTCCTATTACGGCAAGTAAAGCAGTAAATCACAGAGAACATGCATAGCATATATAACAATAATCAGATAATTAAATCAATTATGAATAGTTATATATTAGCAAATTCGATTGTTCGCCACCAAGCACGAATGCAGGCAATGCAGATGGGGATCGACCTCACCGGTGAGGTCGCGGGGATTGGGGCAGCGCTCCTATACCTACTATGAAAAACTGAAGTCGGCCTTCACGAATTTTCCTCTAGAATTGATGTCTCGATTGAATGCTCCACCACACGTCTACCTGACCATCTTACACACTGGCACGACTCGTTCCAGGCAACAGCAAGAGTCATGCCATCCCATGCTGCAGCCACACACGCCCGATGCTTTACCCAGCAGCCCGTGCCTTGTGCCCGCAAGCACGCCATGCGCTCGGCAGTATGCCTAGCCAGTTACATGCCAGCACGACTCGTGCCAACCCTTGCACGAGTCATGCAGCTCCTATGAAGCCATCGTCTTGCCTTGAAGCACCGAGCCCACGCTGAGTTTTCTGCCTGCACGACTCACACTGGCATTAGTCGGTAGTCGTGCCGGCAACCATTACCACTTGTGCCGCCCTCTCCTCGTGCCACCACACAGAGTCAACCTGGACATCTGCTGACTCACCCTGGCCGAAGTGAGACCCATTAGAAAATTATTTGGACTAGACCAGAAAGTTGATCTGACTCACTTGGAACGGCCGCCAGATTCGCCGTGGACTTTTCCGTGTTCCCAGCGTTGGCCTTGCACCATCGCAACACCCAACCACCCGGCACCACCAGCACACCACCACACAGGAAGAGTCGACCAGCGAGCATGCCATCACGCTGCCAGATGGCTACAGACTGAATCCCACTCTGCACAACACGTTTCCAGTGCCAACTTTGATGAGACTTACGCCACAATTCATAGTTTTCAGATCGTTGTTCGTACACTTTCCTACCATTCGTCGATCGCTCATCACGCTGTCGCACCTACCAGCATGTCTATCCGCTTGGGATCACGTTCTCCTCCATGAAGTCGTGCAGTCCCACCAGCGTTCATCACATCACCGTTCATGCCATCCAGCATGGACCACCAGCCCTCGGCATTGCGTCCCTACTACCGATAGACGCAATGTCCAACGTGGACTTGCAGCAGCCGCAACATAGTGTCTTTGTTGTGCAGTCGTCCACCCACTTTGCATCCAATGTCCATCGCCGCTCCTGCTACCGTGTAGGGTTAGAATTTACATTGAATAATACAACAATATACCAAACTCTAATTCTCATGTGATTCTATTCATAATTAAACCACATATTCCACATAAACCCTAGTATAAAGTGTCACACTTCACCACGAAACCAAAGCTCTGCTACCAATTGTTGGTGTTCGATCATTTGGTTAACGTGAACTGTTAGGGTACCATGCGTTTCTAAATCAGCGGAAGCAAGAAGATAGAAATGTATTACCTTTCACCAGGGTATGTTGAAGAAGAGAAAAATGTTCTTGCTGGCAGCATGCGCAGTCTCGTGATTTTGGACATAATTTCCTCATCCGATCTCCCATTTGAGTGATTTTTGTTCCAAAACGATCCTCTCTTCAGTAGCTTTCCAATGGTATATCACATAAACAGTTTGGAGTTCCACAAGATTTTAGAAAAATCATGGAAGTAGACGGACAACAGCAGCAAAAGACCTCGTGACGTTCTGCTGTATTCCCAAGTCCAATCATGACGTCATGTGGACGACGATCTTCAAGATCTTCTTAATCTGCTTCCTCCCTCTCTAACTTACGATTAAGAGTGTATCATAGGGCCTCCG
Source organism: Pogostemon cablin (assembly GCA_023678885.1). NCBI lineage: Eukaryota > Viridiplantae > Streptophyta > Magnoliopsida > Lamiales > Lamiaceae > Pogostemon > Pogostemon cablin. Next base: position 12,969,316 of record CM042952.1, on the reverse strand, counting down.
AATAGCTGAGACGACTTAATATGGGCTACAACAGGGACCAGGAGGAGAAATTAGAGTGGGGCCTCCATTGGGCTTAAGTATCCAAGTTTAGCCCAAAACTTATACTTAAGTCCAATAATAATAATTTATTCCACTAAAATATTTTTACTGCACTGCCGCTCTAATTCTATAATTATGTTATGGGCTCTTTCCTATTATGAGCCTGTTAGTCTCCCCATGTTTAAGATTTACAATGCCCGTTAATTAATTATGTTACTGACAACTCAATTAATTAATATCTCATCCGAGAGTAGTACCACTCAACCTTGTTATCATGTCGGAATAAATCCACCTACAGGATTTACATGATAATCCTTATGAGCTCTCAAGGGGCAACATCAACCTATTTAATAAGACACGGATTCCTTCTACAATCAACAGCATACCATAGAGACATCACTATTTCCCAACTCACCGAGTTTATTGATTTAATATTTAAATCTCACCCATCGATGAATCAAAGACATACATAGTGGCTTACGTGTTAAGGTTATTGCATAGGGATTAAGGCACGAACATCCATAATAACAGAGATCAAGTTCTCCTATATAGTCAGCATAAGTCGAACGATCTCAGCGGTCCTGCTCAATACACACACAGTACACTAATGTGATTCTACAGTAAAAATAAACTAATACCAAATCACACTACAACCATCCCGATAGAGAGTCCCGTCTATTCAGTTGTGAGCATCTGTTTATACTTTATAAGGAAACCGATAATAAGATCTTTCGTGTGTTGTCGCACAACATATTATCTACAATATAAAGTTAGTAGACTTTTGCAATTATAATATGCAAAACATTTGATCATATGATTCTCATTTCAAATTCATTGTTAAACATTGTTCATACAAAAAGCTAGACTTTTATTATACAATCCAATAGTCTAGACACCTTCTTGTCAATCTTCCACTCAAATTCAAAATCATCTTTCCTAGAAAAATAAAGATTAAACAAGTTAGAAACCACATCTATGCTCTTGCACGGTTGAGTCTCCATGGGCACCTTCATTGCTTTATCAAGAGAGAAAACCACATCTTTATTATCCATCCACATTCTAAGCTTTCCTTCATGTGATGGTACTGGAGTGCTCTGAACAACAGGTACAACATTCTACGTGGAAATTGGAGTCAAATGGTGATGCTCAATCTCTGTTCGACCAGATTGGTCTGGTCAAGTGAGATGAAATTGGTCGAGCAAGGTCCCTGTAATCTGATTCTAGTTGTTCGGCTCCACAGGTTGCCGCTCGATCAGAATATTCTGGTCGAACGAGTTCTTTTTGGTCAAGTGGGGTCCATGTAAACTGAACGTGCTCTTTCAGCTCTATAGTGTGCCGCTCAACCGTTGCTTGACTAAATGGTTTGGTTGAGTGGTGGTCGAGCGGAGGACCAAAAAATAGAGCATTGTTTCTCTGTTCCGAGATGTGTTGCTCGACAGTTGCTTAACCAAAAAGTTTGGTCAAGCGACAGTTGAGCGGGGACACTTCATCTCTTTTTTCGCCCAATGGCATCATTGAACCTTTATACCGTGTTCTTGACCTCAATTTGATGACTCTGCACTCTTTCGGGTTCATTATGCCTTGAGATAGGAACTTTTCCTTCTCCAACGTTTGCCTCAATTGATTCACATTCCCGGCCATCTGTCCCATAATCAAGTAAGGTCCTTCATCTGATTAGATAAATCTACATGATTAGCATTCATAATAGTCTCAAGACGATCAACTCTTGCATCATTCTTAGCCATGTATCGATTGAAAGTATCTTCAACACTCTTCACTTCTTGCTGCTAGATACTAGGCCCCTTTTATGTCAACTCTGCAATCTGCTTCTGCTGGGACTCTAGTAGCTTATTGATGTTAGTTAAACTAGAGACGATCTCATCATCCCTATTTGGCTTCACCACTTGATACTCAACCTGTGCTACCTTGCCAAGTAATAAGATCCTCTTTCTCTTTCTGTAAGCCAGTCACGTGAATTCATAGAGATGTCTTCAAACAACTTTGCTGCTTCAAGTGATGTTTTAGATAACAACGCCCCACCTGATGATGCATCAATAAGAATACGCGACTCACAATCCAATCCATAGTAGAAGATACTTATGTATTGAGCCTTAGACATCCCATGTTATGGGCACCTCCTGAGCATATCTTTAAACCTGTCCCACGCCTCATGGAATTTCTCACCCTGATTTATAATAAATTGTGTGATCTCTTACTTCATTCTTAAGATCCTTGAGGGTGACATGTATCTCTCCAAAAACTTCGGCTGCAGTTGGTCCCATGTAGTGCAATCTGTGGCATCAAGAGTCTCATACCAAGCTTCTGCCTTATCAATTAAAGATAATTTGAATAAGGCGATCCACCTAGCATTATCATTAGCTCCAGCACCCTTCCGAGTGTTTGTATAACCAAGAAATCATCTGAGATGCTAATATGGCTCTTCAAAGAAACCTCCAGAAAAGAGATTCTTATCCAACATGTTATTAAGAGCGGGATGTATCTCAAAATCATCATCTTCCTCCCTTGCTCCTATCAAACCCATGTTACCAATCCTATAGTTCGTGAAAATTTCATGTATGGCAACTGTTGATGTTCGATTGTTTAGTTAACATGAACATTTAGGGTTCTATGTAATTCTACTACAGCAAAAACATAAGAGTAGAATCATATTACCTTTCACCAGGGTATGTTGAGGAAGAACAGCTGCAGAAAACAACCTCTTGATCTTCTGCTGTATTTCCAAGTCCAATCGTAACGTCGTGTAGGCGACGATCTTCAAGATACTCTCAATCTACTTCCTCCCTTAATTTTCACGTGTTAGGCGCGATCTCATTAGGGTTCCGAAAACTGAGATGACTTATTTATGGGTTACAGTAGGGATCAGAAGAAGAAATTATAGTCAGGCCTCCACTGGGCTTAAGTATCCAAGTTTAGCCCAAAACTTATACTTAAGTCCAATAATAATAATATATTCCACTAAAATATTATTACTGCACTACCGCTTTAATCCCATAATCACATTATGGGCTCCTTCTTATTATAAGCCCGTTAGTCTCCACATGTTTAAGATATACAATGCCCATTAATTAATTAAGCTAGTGACAACTCCATTAATTAATATCTCATCCGAGAGTAGTATCACTCAACCTTGTTATCATGCCAGAATAAATCCACCTGCAGTGTTTACATAATAATCCTTATGAGCTCCTCAAGGGACATCTTCAACCTATTTAATATGACACAGATTCCTTCTACAATCAACATCACACCATAGAGATAACACTATTTCCTAACTCACCGAGTTTATTGATTTAATATTTAAATCTCACCCATTGATGAATCAAAGAGATATATACTGGCTTACGTGTCGAGGTTATTGTATAGGGATTAAGAGCACGAACATCCACAATAACTGAGATCAAGTTCTTCTATATAGTCAGTATAAGTCGAATGATCTCAAGCGGTCCTGCTCAATATACACAAAGTACACTAATGTGATTCTATAGTCAAGACAAACTAATACCAAATCACACCACAATCATTCCGATAGAGAGTCCCCATCTATTTCAGTTGTGAGCATCTATTTATACTTTATAAGAAAACTAATAATAGGATCTTCCACGTGTTGTCACACAATATATTATCTACAGTATATAGTAAGTGGACTTTTGCAATTATAATATGAAAAATATTTGATTATATGATTCTCATTTCAAATTCATTGTTAAACATTGTTCATACAAAAAGATAGACTTTTAGTATACAATCCAACAACAACATTATACAATCATGCCTTGCACAAGTACCTCAGAAAAATTCAATGTTAGATAGAAATAACTAATCACAAATAAAAAGTCTTAAACAAACTAGAAATAATAAAATAAATAATAACAGTCATCCTTGGCAACTGCACCAATATCTAGATAAGTGTTTTCTTTGCACGAAAAATTAATCCCCAATTATTAAGGATATTAATTGCAGCTTAGGCAAGCGACCAAGTTAAATATCAAACCCAAAGGATGGTGTATTATCAATTTAATTATTAACTAAATTAATTAAGATGAAATGCAATTAAGTTTGAGGTTTGTAATCTAATTAACTAAAATACTAAAATTAAATAACAATTAAACTAAAATAGCACTGGAAGAATACAAAAGTGTCTCTATTATGGAGAACATTGATGAGTGTGTAAATTCACTAGTTTCGAGCTCGAATTCGTGTACTTATAGTGTTTTAAATGGTTGTAATTCGATGTGAATCGATATACATGGTGGAAAGTCACGAATTAGGGGTATATGAGGCTATTTGAGTTGATTTTCGAAGGAAACAAGTTAGAAGTGATCGGATCCAAAAAAGGAGATTCTAGGGTGCAATTCAACCAAGCAGGAGATGGATTCGAAGAATAAGGACGCAGTTCGACCAACCCCTGTGGTCGAACCAGTTGGGAAGAAGTGTCGTTCGACCACGATCGTGCCATTCAACCAAGCTAGTTGGTCGAACCGTGGTCAAACCAGAAACCTAAACATACGCACCTGCAGTTCGACCAGAACATTTACGATTTAACCAGGACTCTGGTCTAATCCGGAACCTCCAGCCATGTTACAGAGCGATTCGACCTGGAGTTCGACCAGTGGAGAAGAGTTCGACCTGGCCTGTTGGTTGAACTGACATGCAGAAAGTTACCATATTCATATTTTTACACCATTAATGCGTGTGTTCGCTCAAGAAGCCCATCCAAGTCCCGTAAGGAGAGTATACAAGTATAAAAGAAGAGCTTTCACAGGAGAAGATAGATCATTCATCATCTATCCATCACCAAAACCCTACCATGATCCAAAGGAGTCGTGAGGAGAGGTTCGTCTGGCGAGTCAAGTAAGATCATACCAACTAGCCATGATTGTTCCTAGATCAATCATGGGCTAGAACCGCTCTGGTAGTTCTAGGGTTATGAAAGTTTTATAAGTTAATTGAATTTCAATGTGAAAACTCCGTACAACACTACTTATGGTTTATTATATATAAAATTGGGCCTTTTTAATTCATACTCACGGTCATTTTGTGCATCATTAACTGTTATGTATAGTCTGAATACATCTCTTGGTTATTAATTGAGTGCGTTCACCGCTGAGCAGGATTACATGTTATAATTCTAAGTGAAGGAATTCCGAAATGTTATTAGAACTATCTTATATAGATACTTGTTAATTAAATCTTATTCGGGTTAATAAGTAGGATTAAGAGTATAACGTCATAGTACCTATAAAGGGAGATCATATCGGGTTAGAGTACTAAGTGCACAGGAAATAATTTATACTGATAGTACCTAGAAAGGGGGTGAATTATATCTCTTGCTCCGAGGTTATTCACACGTGTAAATGCATGTTTACTTGTGTCTATAGGGTGAACTTGCATGGTTTAGTGATGCATCCATACACCACAAGGCAGAGTCGGACAATAACATATGGGAAAGAAAATTAATAAGTAAAATTGGATGACCCGAAGAACTACCTAATTTCTTACTTGATCACAACAATATTTTATTTATTGCTTGTCTATTTAATTTGCTATTCAAATTATATGTTATTTTGTTTCGTAACTATTCCAAACCGATTTGTTGTCAACATAGTCTTAGTTAGTTAGAATATAATTGAATTGATAATAATCCGTCCCTTGGGTTTGATAATCACTTGGTCGCATATCGAGACTACAATTGATATCCTTATACTTGAGGATTAATTTTGTGTGTTGATAAAACGTTCATCAAGTTCTTGGCGCCGTTGTCGGGGATGACATTAATTATCAGTTGATCATTTTTAGTTTAATTGAGATTATATTATTCTTGTCTTTAATTTCTAACTCTTATTTTTCTTAGGTGTATGCTCACTAGATCAAAGATAGGTGAATTTGCGCCTTATAATCCAGAGATCGGAGCATCATCGAGGAAGAAAAAAAAGAAGAACAACAAGAACAAGAACGTAGATCCAACTAAGGATCTTAAATTAGGAGTTGAAGTTGACGTGCTGAATTCACAAACGATTGAAGCTGCAATCGAAGTTAATTTGGAAGTAGAGACAGTCAACATGGCAGCGGATCAAGATACACTTGCCATCCGGGAAGTCTTTAAGAACAACGGATCTGGTAATGCTGGGCTGTTAGGAGCAAGAGGTACTGGAGCTGATTTTGATTTACACCCTACTCTTATCAGCATGATTGAAAGGAGTCCCTACTCTGGGGGAACATTTGAAGATCCTCACCAACATCTAAACAAGTTCCTTAGGTATGCAAGTACACAAAAAGATGCAGGAGCTAATGAGGATGTGAGGAAGATTATATTGCTTTAGTTCTCGCTGAATGAAAAAGCGCGAGATTGGTACGATAATCTTGATGCTGCTGAATGTGATACATGGGAGAAGTTGAAAGTGAAATTCTTGGAGAGATACATGCCACCTTTAAAGGTGTTCAAGATAAAGCAAGAAATCAATCAATTTTCTATCCATGGCAATGAGAAGTTTTATGAAGCTTGGGACAGATTCAAGGACATGCTTCGGAAGTGTCCACAGCATGGGCTATCTAAAGCTCTATTTATCAGTATTTTTACAATGGGTTGGATTGCGATTCTCGTGTTTTACTTGATGCTTCTTCTAATGGAGCACTACTTACGAAGTCACCCAATGAGGCCGAGAAGCTTTTTAAAGATATTTTAATGAATTCAAGGGATTGGCTGACTGATAGAGTGAGAGACACTTATGTCTTTGGTAAAGCAGCACATATTGAACATACTATGGTGAAGTCAGGAAGAGAAGATGAGTTCGTCTCTAGTTTGACTAACATTAGCAAGCTACTAGAGTCTCAGCAAAAGCAGATAACAAATTTATCTCAGAGAGTACCAATGATGCAGCAGGATGGTGGCTATGAAGGAGCTAGCCAAGAGGAGACCGAGGAGGCGAACTACGCCATGGGTCAAAGTCTTCAAGGAACTAGGTACCCAAATCAAGGAAACCAGAATTATCAGGGGAATTACAAAAATCGTGGTCCCCCGGGTAACTATCAACAACCAAGGAGGCTAGAGTTTTCATGGAGCAATCCAAATAATACAGTTCAACCTCCTATTGGTGTTGATCCGGGAGCTAAGGTGGAAGAAGGGAAGCTGGGTTTCAAGGATACGATGAACAGGTACATGGCGAGGAATGATGCAAGAGTAGATCGTCTTGAGGCCAAATTAGAAAAGAAAATTGATGCGAAGCATGAGGATTTGTCTAAGCAAGTGAAGGACCTTACATTGTTGATGGGGAAGATTGCAGGAAATGTGAACAAGTTGACTCAAACTACTAAGAAAGGGAAGCTTCCGTCACAAAGTATTGAGAATCCAAAGTCTTGTCACGCCATTACATTGAGGTCTGGAATGCAGTATGAGGGATCAATGAAGCTGAAATCGAAGTTTGAAGAGACAGGAGCCCGATTCAACCCCAACTCAACCAACATAGATGGTCGAACTACACAGGGAGGTCGAACTGGGCACCTGGGTGACATCCGAAAGCTACAGAAGGCAGTTCGACCAAAAATATGTCAGTTCGACCACAAGCTCAGGTCAAACTCAGGTCAAACTCCACTGTCGAGAGCACCCTATTTTGTCTGATGCCCGATTCGACCACAATCACTATGGTTTGACCAACCCTATTGGTCGAATCGTGGTCAAACCGGCCTATAAGGGGGAGAACGAACTTTCAGGTGCTTAGTTCGACCATTACTCACCTAGTTCGACCAGCCACCTAGGTCGAACTCAGGTCGAACCATCCCGTTCTGTATCATTTTCTGTGTTGAATGCTCCACGTGATGTTGATGCTACTTCTGTACCTTCCAAAGAGCAGAATACAGAGATTATAGCCAAAAAGAAGTGGGAGAGAGCCAAGAGATTGAGAGCCGAAAAGGATAAAGCGGAGAAGGTTGAACGTGATGAATGAAGGATTCCCAAAACTAAGATACCTCCGTCGTTTCCTTACAAGCTAGTCAAGAAGGGATTGGAAGAGAAGTTCAAGAAGTTTTCAGAGATCATAAACAAGATAAGCTTGAACATTCCTTTTTCTGAGGCGATATTGGAGATGCCATATTATGCCCGTTTCCTGAAGGATATACTTTTGAAGAAGAGAAGCTTAAACAGAATTGAAACAGTGAATCTATTAGAGAATTGCAGGTCGATCATTCAAAGGAAGCTGCCAGCTAAGTTAAAGGATCCGGGAAGCTTCACGATTTTATGTGAGATTAGAAAGGGCCGGCACGACGAGCCTTGTGTGATCTTGGGGCAAGCATCAACTTGATGCCTTTGTCTACTTTTCAAAGGCTTGGTTTGGGATAGTTAACTCTCACGACAGTGGCTCTACAACTAGCGGATAGGTCTATGACTTTTTCGAAGGGTGTTATTGAAGATGTTCTTGTCAAAGTAGAGAAGCTTGTCTTTCCTTTGGATTTTCTTGTGCTAGAGATGGAAGATGACAAGGATAATGTCCCTCTTATCTTAGGGAGACCTTTCCTTGCTACTGCGGGAGCTATGATAGATGTGCAGAAGGGTGAGTTGCGGCTAAGGAAGGATAAAGAAGAGGTCATATTTAACTTGAGAAAGCAATGAAGATGCCAATGGAGATGCAATGTCACAATATTGATGTAGTGGAGGAGATTGTGAAGGAAGACATGTCATTGATTCTGTCAAAGGATCCTCTTGAGACATATTTGGCGGAGTCACTTACTTTTCCCACTACTGAGCTAGATGAACTCTCCAATTAGGTATGTATTGAATTTCTTGAAAACTTGCTTGCTTTGGGTGATGACAAGTATGAGTCGACAAGGACCAAAATTGAAGAGGTCAAGTGGACTAGGAAGTACTTGCCATTGGATAGAGAGAGCGCACCTCAAGAAGAGAAGAAAGAGGAGTTGAAACGCTACCGGAGCACTTGAAGTATGCCTACCTAGGTGACAATGAAAAATATCCGGTAATTGTATCTTCTTCCCTTGATGATGATCAACTTGAGGAATTGTTAGAAGTTCTTAGAAAATATAAGTCTGCAATTGGTTGGTCTCTTGATGATTTAAAAGGTATTAGTCCTTCATATTGTATGCATATAATAAGATTGTTAGATGAGGCCAAGAGTAGCATTCTGAATTAACAGAGGGTGAATCTCGCTATTCAAGAAGTGATTAGGAAGCAAATCTTAATGTGGCTTGATGCAGGAATTATTTATCCCTTAGTGATAGTCCCTATGTGAGTCCATTGTATATTGTAGCTAAGAAATAGGGCATGACTATTATGAAATCTGAAGATGGAGAGTCATTAGCCACTAGGATTCCTACGGGATGGTGTGTGTGTACGGATTACAGGAAACTGAATGAAAAAAATACATGCAAAGACCATTTCCCCTTCCATTCATGGATTAAATGCTTGATCGTCTTGCAGGGTATGAGTATTATTGTTTCTTGGATGGGTACTCGGGTTATAATCAAATCATAATTGCACCCAAGGATCAAGAAAGGACTACTTTTACTTGCCCTTATGGTACTTTTGCCATTAGAAAGATGCCCTTTGGATTATGTAATGCGTCTGCTACATTTCAGCATTGCACGATGGCTATAATTGATGAATTGATAGAAAAGATAATGGAGGTGTTTATGGATGATTTTTCTGTGTTTGGTTCCTCCTTTGATGTTTGTTTATCTAACCTTGCTACTGTTTTGAAGAGATGCCAAGAAACTAATCTTGTCTTGAATTGGGAGAAGTGTCACTTCATGGTAAGAGATGGGGTTGTTCTTGGCCATCATATATCGGCCAAGGGATTGTAGGTGGATAGAGCAAAGGTGGTGGCAATTGAGAAGCTTCCTCTACCTACTAATGAAAGGGGAGTGCGGTCCTTCCTTAGACACGCCGATTTTTATAGAAGATTCATAAAAGACTTCTCGAAATACTCCAAGCCCTTATCTCATTTACTTGAAAAGGATGTTCCTTTCGTTTTTGATGAAGAATATCTAACAGCTTTTCAGGTTTTTAAAGAGGCGCTTATTACTGCACCTATCTTGATCACACCGGATTGGACTCAGCCGTTTATTCTTATGTGTGATGCGAGTGATTTAGCACTTGAAGTGGTGCTTGGGCAGTTGAGGGAAAAGAAGTTCTACACCATTTACTATGCGAGTAAGACTTTTGATGCTGCACAAAGTAATTACACGGTGACTGAAAGGGAGTTCCTAGTTATAGTGTATGCATTCAATAAGTTTTGACAGTATTTGGTTGTTATGAGAATGATAGTGTATACGGATCATTCTGCGATTCGATACTTGATGGAGAAGAAGGAAACGAAGCCAATGATCATTAGATGAATTCTTCTTCTGCATGAATTTGATGTGGAGATCCGATATAAGAAGAGTACCGAGAATATTTTAGCGGATCACCTATCAAGGTTGGAGACAAGGGAGCCCTGTGATGATTCTTTCTATTACATTGAAGAGATGTTCACTGATGAGAATATAATGGAAGTGTTTGTTGAAGGAGCGAAAAGAGCATGTGTAGTGGCTGCTCAAGGGATGGATCCATGGTATGCGGATTATGTGAATTACATTGCCGTAGGTGAAATTCCAAGAGATCTCAACCGATATCTACTTGTGAAATTCAAGAGGGATGTTGAGACATTTATATGGAATGATCCATTTGTCTACAATATATGTACGGATTCCATAGTCCGTAGGTGTGTGCCCGAGATAGAGATGGAAAGCATTCTTGATTTTTGTCATGCACAACCTAACGGGGGGCACTTCGGCGCTCAAAAGATAGCAGCAAAGATACTTTAATCTTTTCTTTATTGGCCTACTTTGTTTAAAGATTGTGAAACCTATGTGGCGTCATGTGATAGATGTCAAAGGATGGGGAACATAAGTAGGAGAGATGAGATGCCACTTCAGCCAAGCATTGTTGTTAAGATCTTCGATGTATGGGGGATCGATTTTATGGGGCCTTTTTCCCCTTCTAATGGGTTTCTCTACCTTCTTTTAATAGTGGATTATGTTTCAAAGTGGGTGGAAGCCATTCCCACTCGCGTGAATGATTCAAAGACTGTTTTATCTTTCTTGAAGAAACATATCTTTGCCCGTTATGGAATTCCTAGAGCATTGGTGAGCGATGGAGGGTCTCACTTCGTCAACAAACTTCTTGAAAAGGTGCTTAAGGATTATGGAGTAAAGCATAGGGGTACTACACCCTATCACCTCAAGCGAATGGGCAACCTGAAGTCTCCAATCAACAAGTGAAGTAAATTTTGGAGAAGGTAGTCGGAACCAATAGGAAGGATTGGACTATGAAGCTTGATGATGTTTTGTGGAGGTTCTGGACTACTTATAAGATGGTTTTGGATATGTCACCGTATCAAATTGTCTATGGAAAGCCATGCCACTTACTCGTAGAGATTCAGCACAAACCTTTTTGGGCATTGAGGAGTTTGAACTTGTCTTTAAAGGATCAAAAAGAGTTGAGGATAACTCATATTAATCAATTGGATGAGTTCAGAAATCGAACTTACACAAACTCGGAGATCTACAAGGAGAGAATGAAGAAATGGCATGATTCAAATATCTCATACAAGGAGTTCAAGCAAGGTGATGAGGTATTAGTTTTTAACTCTCGTTTGAAGTTCTTCGTAGGAAAATTGAAATCGAAGTGGAAAGGGTCGTTCATTATCCATAGAGCCTACGGAGGGGAAAGTTTTAAGCTTATGGACAAAGATGGGGATATTATTGCAGCGAATGGGCATCGATTGAAACATTACAAGTGCCGGATGATGCTTGCATCGTCTTTAAGGATACCTTGCACTAGATTGGTACCATCGTGACTCTCCGACGTTAAACTTGAACGCCTGTTGGGGGCTTGCCCTTCTATTTTATTGCTTTATTTCTTTCGTGTGAGTAAAAAAATTTTATATTTGACGTGCTTACTTATCGACAATTATATCTCTTTACAAACTTAGTCTCCACTTTGGTTTCTACTAAGTTTGGGGGTTGTGATGTACTTGTATGATGTACTTACCTCATTGGAAGCACTGAGAGTATAATCTTTTCTTTGTGCCGTTTGTTAGGGGAGTTATTTTTTTGCGGCATATTGAAACTTTAACCGATTTTAGGGTGGCGATTTTTTACAATTTGCCTATTGTTCAGTGGTGTTTTGCGTTATTTTGAGTGTTGTATGCGGAGTTACACATATTTATTGAGGTTTAGGATTGATTCTCGGGCTAAGTTTGCTCCATTTTGGTACCTAATGTTCGTTTTGAGCTTGAAGTGTGCAGGGGATGAAGAAAATTCGACTTTAGAGCTTTAGGTGTCCGATTCGACCAAGCGTGTAGGTCGAACTGAAGAGCTCAGGTCGAACTAGTGATCAGAAAGTTCGTTACAAGTCGATTCGACCAAGAAGGGAAGGTTTGACCAAGGCTTCGACCAAGACAAAGGTCGAACTGGTGATCAGAGAGTTTATACAGGCCGATTCGACCAAGAAGGGTTTGGTTCGACCAAATAGGCAAGTCAAACCATGGTCGAATCGCGGACCTGAAAGATTTAAACAGAGTTCAACCATGATGTTGTGATTCGACCAAGGCATTTGGTCGAATCGAGGTCGAAGGTTGAATTGAGGTCGAACTCAGTCTCCAGTAACTGGGTTCGACCATGTCAATACAGTTCGACCACTACGTCAGGTCGAATCATACCAGGTAAGTTAGTTTTTAACCCCATTTTTTCATCCCCATTCGATCACTTTACACACCACCTTCACTCGAATTCGCTCCGAATCAAAAGCACTTGCTTCTAAACTTTAATTCTGCATAATTTTGCTCCGATTAAACCACATTACACACTCCTTCCACTCAATTCATCGCGATTTTATCACACTTGTTCATTCTTTTGCCATGGCCGGTTCAAAAGGTACGTTTTCTCGACTCTATTACCCTAGGATTGAAGTTTTAATTGTCGATTGTGAGTAGGTAGGTTGATTGAACGAGTTTCTTTAGGAATTCATGGTGTATTTTGAGTTATTGTGTGCAAATTCATATGAACAATTGATGGGATTGTTTTGATTGTTAAATTGTTGTCAAACCTTGATATTTACGTGAATTTAGGAGTAATTGAGGAGTGTGAGATAAAGCATGTTGGATTGTATGTAAATTGTTTGAGTTTGAGTAGTTTTCATGTTGGATTGCTTGAATTTAAGTAGTAATGCATGCTTGTGGTTAATTAAATTATTTGTTGATCTTATTGCATACTTGATGATTGGAATGAAGTTGAATAAGCATGTAAATTGAATTGTTGGATCATGAGGATGGAACATGCCTGTTTGGTTTGACTATGCATTGAAAAACTTGAAGTCTTGAGTAGAGTTGAATGCATTAGCTTGGATTTCCTTTCTTGTTGTTATTTTTGAAGTATTGTTTTCAGGAAAAGGAAAGGAAGCTGAGGTTCGTTCTAAGAAGAGGCAAGATAGACCTTCTCGTGAAGATGCTGTGACAAAGAAGTTAAGGCATCAAGAGAGGTTGTCAATGAATTTCAAGGTGCGGATGAATGATTGGGAAGATATCAAGGATAAGTGGGGTGATATATCAGAAAAGATTGTTAGAACGAGGTATCAGGATAATGGAGCGATGGTTACAATGCGCATCCGAGATGGTATCTTGTGGATGTTTGATCAAGTAGGGATTCGTCGCTTCATGGAGTTGAAGAAGCCAACGTACTTCCATGTGACTGTTGAGGTGCTTTGTTCGATTACTATGAAGAAGGGTCGAGCCATCTCCTATATGAGTGTACATTCCAGCTTGGAGGTGAGATGAGGACGTGGTCGATTGAGGAGTTGAATACGCTGTTTCAGACTCTGAGAGGGATCTCTAGAAATGAGAATGGGTTCTTCAATGCTAATAACTTTTGGAGAGAGATTTCGGGGGAGGATATGGATTACAAGACAAGTAGTGCTCGTGCTTCATTGATCCAGAATTCAGTGCTCGAATACATGGATCGAGTGTTGAGCAACACACTGTTTGTTCGGTCTGAGGGGAAGCTGTGTATCGAGAGGGGAGTTGTATGTCCTCTGGTGTATGCTCAATGGAGTGAGGTTCAATGTGGGATCATACCTCATTTATCAGCTAAACAGGTTCAGGTGCTCTCTATTTCAGAGAGTTAATATAGGAGGCCTGCTTACTACTGTGGCTGATCATTATCATATGGACTTCACCAGTATTACACCTATTCTTGAGGATCTGGACTTGGTCATGAGTACGTGTGTGAAGGGTGGATTCGCTCATCTTCGTGATGGAGATTAGTTCTACACGAGGAGGTTGAAGCCCTTTAATTTTATGTTTCCATTTGATGTGAGTGGGTTGACTTCTATCCGGAATGAAGGCAACAAGTTGTTGAACACGCTGCCTCATGATGCTCTCTCCATCACTTGTTTGACAAAAGGTGATTGGAGGACCGTAGCTCAGATGTACGTTGAGGGGATGATGGAGGAGTTTCAGAAGATTGTAGACGAGGGGCGTTTTCAGCCACATCCTCGGGCACACCCACAGCAGTAGCAGGAGCATGGAGAGGATCAGGTGGATTCGGAGATGGGAGATCCGCAGCTGCATGAAATGCCACCACGTCCCATTCTAGCATGGCGACAGCAGCAGTGGGCTGGTCCTGATGCTTATTTTTAGGAGCAGTTTCGATTAATTCATGAGCAGTTCGTCACACTGGATGCAAACCAGCAGGAGGGAAATAGGCAGCTGGAATTGGCGAATGCGAACTACGCAGCACTAGATGGGAAGTACAACACAATGCAGAATAACTATGTGGAGATGGATAGGAGATTGGAGATGATGTATGCTCATGAACGCGAGTTAGATAGAAAGCTAAATAATCTTCACAGAGATTTGGATCGACTGCTCTCGAAATGAATGATGGTGACGACTAAGAGGGTGCAAGCGATGATGATGCTCTGGAGGAGTAGGATGCACCAGGTTTTTTATTCTTTGTCTGTTTCATCTCATCTCCCTTCTCTTTTTCTCTTTACAGGATGGGTATTTGTTGCGTGAGTGGCATGTATATATATTGGTATGATTGGATGTTAGATTGAGAGGTGATGATTGATACTTGAGGGTGGAATTGGTTGGTTATACTTGTGTGGATTGTCATGATACGAGGATTCTTGGCTTTAGTATGATGCATTCATATTTTACATGTGTTAATTTTTGTTGAGAGAAGCATGTATAACTTGATAGGTATGTGGAGTTCATTGTTAAATTGATCTTGATTATATGCTAGGAGGAGTACTTAGGATTCTATTTACCTATGTGAGAATTTGAGCCAATTAAACCATGCTAGTTCATGATAGTTTATTCTTGAGGGAATCATTCATATGACCATATTCAAGAACTTGGCTTGGCGTCTTGTGTGAAACTTATGATTGATGAATTGCTAGGACATGATCTTAGGCCGTTATTGGTTATCTGAGTTACTTAGCCAAAATTTTACCTTGCCTGTTAATATATGCATCATTGTAAGCCCTTTTGAGCCTTAAAAAGCTTTTTCTTTGGCAAGCCTTTATAAAAAGCCTTATTAAACCTTTACTTGAGCCTTGTTGAATATCCTATTCATTAGTAGAGAGTTGAGGTGCATAAGTGCTTGAAAGAATTAAAAAGGTGGAAGCTTGTTTGAGAAGTATGAAAAGAAGGAAGTATGGTTAAATCTTGTTTAGGGGTAGTGCCTGAAACTGGTACCCCGACTGCTTAGAAGGGTAGTGCCCGAAATTGGTACCCTTGCTCATTTAGGAAATATGATGTTGATGCTAAGAAAAAGAAGGAGAATTCAAATTATGAAGATAATGAGAAGAAGATGGAAAAACAGATGAAGCTGTATGACGAAAAGCAAAACTCCAAGGTAATTCTCTACAAGTGAATTAATCACTTTACCTAAATTCTCCTACCTTTACCAAAGAGCCAACATTACAATCCAAAAGCAAGTCCTTTGTGATCCTAGTGAGGAATTGATTGCAAGTGGATTTTTGAGACCCTGGCCAAGCTTATGGTTACGCGGAAAGATGAGTAGATATGAGCGTATATTAACCTATTGAAGTGTATATCTTTTACACTAGAGAGAGAATAAATACTTATCTTGTGAGCTAGATGACTTAGTACTCCGAATTGCGTAATAATTGAGTGATGTTTTACATGAATGATATATATGATGATAGTAATACTTATTTTTTATTGATGAAATTGCATGTGTTAATATGAATTGTATGGTGGTTGAGTGAATTTTACACTACTCGATGTTTAGATTGCGTTGCCTTGGGACGAGCTACATGTAAGTTTAGGAGTTTGATGAGTGTGTAAATTCACTAGTTTCGAGCTCGAATTTGTGTACTTATAGTGTGTTAAACTGTTGTAATTTGATGTGAATCGATATACATGGTGGAAAGTCACGAATCAGGGGTATACAAGGCTATTTGAGTTGATTTTTAAAGGAAAACAAGTTGGAAGTGATCGGATCCAGAAAAAGGAGATTCCAAGGTGCAATCCGACCAAGCAGGAGATGGATTCGACCAATAAGGATGCAGTTCAACCAACCCCTATGGTCGAACCCGTTGAGAAGAAGTGCCGTTCAACCACGATCGTGCCGTTTGACCAAGCTAGTTGGTCGAACCATGGTCGAACCAGAAACCTAAATAGACGCACCTGCAGTTCGACCAGAACATTTACGATTCGCCCAGGACTCTGGTCGAATTCGGAATCTGCAGCCATGTTACAGAGCGATTTGACCTGGAGTTCGACCAGTGGATAAGAGTTCAACCTGGCCTGTTGGTCGAACTGAAATGCAGAAACTTACCATATTCTTATTTTTACACCTTTAATGCGTGTGTTCGCTCAAGAGCCCATCCAAGGCCCGTAAGGATAGTATACAAGTATAAAAGAAGAGCTTTCGCAGGAGAAGATAGATCATTCATCATCCATCCATCACCAAAACCCTACCATCATCCGAATGAGTCGTGCGGAGAGGTTCGTCTGGTGAATCAAGTAAGATCATACCAACTAGCCATGATTGTTCCTAGATCAATCATGGGCTAGAACCGCTCTGGTAGTTCTAGGGTTATGAAAGTTTTATAAGTTAATTGAATTTCCATGTGTAAACTCCGTACAACACTACTTGTAGTTTATTCTATATAAGTTTGTGCCTTTTTAATTCATACTCACTGTCGTTTTGTGCATCATTAACTGTTATGTAGAGTCTGAATACATCTCTTAGTTATTGATTGAGTGCGTTCACCGCTGAGTAGAATTACATGTTATAATTCTAAGTGAAGGGATTCCGAAGTCTTATTAGGACTATCTTATATAGATACTTGTTAATTAAATCTTATTCAGGTTAATAAGTATGATTAAGAGTATAACGTCATAGTACCTATAAAGGGAGATCATATCGGGTTAGGGTACTAAGTGCACGGGAAATAATTGACACTGATAGTACCTAGAAAGGAGGGTGAATTATATCTCTTGCTCCGAGGGTATTCATACGTGTCAAACACATATTTACTTGTGTCTATAGGGTGAACTTGCATGGTTTAGTAATGCGTCCATACACCACAAGGCAGAGTCGGACAATAACACATGGGAAAGAAAATTAATAAGTAAAACTGGATGACCCGAAAAACTACCTAATTTCTTACTTGATCACAACTATATTTTATTTATTACTTGTCTATTTAATTTGCTATTCAAATTATATGTTATTTAGTTTCGTAACTATTCCAAACCGATTTGTTGCCAACATAGTCTTAGTTAGTTTGAATATAATTGAATTGATAATAACCCATCCCTTGGGTTCGATAATCACTTGATCGCCTATCGAGACTACAATTGATATCCTTATATATGAGGATTAATTTTGTGTGTTGAGAAAACGGTCATCAAACATGTATCCCTAGGGTAATCCGGTTTCAATGTCCGGTTCTACCTTGTGGAATATGGATGCATCACTAAGCCATGCAAATCTACTCTATAGACAAAAGTAAATATGTGTGTAACACGTGTGATTAACCTTGGAGCAAGAGATATAATTTCACCCCCTTTCTAGGTACTATCAGTATCAATTATTTTTAACGTCTGGAATCTAACCCGATATGATCTCCCTTTATAGGTACTATAAAATTACCCTCTTTATCCTGCTTACTAACCCGAATTCAATTCAATTAATAAACATTTATATATGATAGTTCTAATGAAGCTTCAGAGTCCCTTCACTTAGAATCATAACATGAAATCATGTTCAATAGTGAACACGCTCAATCAATAACCGAGATATATATTCATACTCTGCATAATAGTTAATAATGCATAAAAAAACTCTGAATATGGATTAAAGACGCATAGTCATATATAAAATAAACCACAAGTAGTGTTGTACGGAGTATACACACGAAAGTTCAATTAATTCACAAAAACCTTCAAAACCCTATATCTACCAAAAAGGTTTTAGCCCATGAAGTTGCGAAGAATACTCATGGGGATTGGATAGATCTTATCCATATTTCTTGGAAAATTACAAGGTAAATTCGGAAACGAATAAAACCCTAGATGCGGGAGTCATCGCGTCCTTCTCCGTCTTGAATCCTCCTCTTAATTCCACAGACGAATCTTAACAGTGATGGATGGATAGAGGAAATGATGTGGAAGATGGTTGGGGGGTGATCCCCCCTTGTGGGGTGGTGTAGAATGAATGTGTTGTGGTCCTTCCTTGGTGTGATCTGCATCCCCTTTTATATTTGTAAGCTTTCCTTATGGACCTTGGATGAGCTTTTTTTTTTGGAAAATACGCAAATATACGCACTGGGTGTAAAACCCGTCAAAAATAGATTTTTGTGTCCCCGCTCGACCAGATGGTCTTGGTCGAGCGGCTGGTCGAGCAGCATTGCATAGTCTCACCGTTTCGCGCATAACTTTCACATATGAACTCTGATTTGAGTGATTTTTGCGCTCACTCGATTCTCTCTTTCTTGGATTTCTATCCATATAAATAAATCACAATAACTCCAACATTTGATGGTGTAATAAGTCATGAAATGTGGCATAGTCGTGATGAGTAGAAACATCTTGCGCGACGTCACCATTTTGATCATAACTTTCTCGTTTGAACTCCGATTAAGGTTTTTCTTATGCCAAAATTATCCTCTCCTCTGTGTTTTCTAACTATATATCACACTTAAAATTTTGAGCTCCACAAAAACACATAAAAATTACATAATTTAGACGTGCATTTTTTCAGCATTCTTGCACAAGTTGCACATTTTCTCCAACTCTGCACTTTTGATCCTTTTTCCATCTAAAACACAATAAAACACCTCAAATGTACCTTTTTATTACATATATTGAATATAAGACATTTTTGCTAATATATTACAACAATATTAATAAAAAGGTGTTAAATTGGACACTAATATACACTTATTTTCACTCTCATCAAGGAACAACATCATGCCAAGCAAATTCAATCCCAACAGACGATATACTATCAGAATCCGCATTGCCCTCTCTATAGATATGAGAAACCCTAAAATCCATATCCCTAATAATATCCATACCCTTCCTCTAGCTCGCCATAAGTCTCCAGGGAACTTCAGGGCAATCCGTAGTAAGAGCATGAATCTCATAGGTGGAGTCATACCTAGCCACAAAGAAGTCCAACCTCTTTTAAAGGCTATTTCAATAGCTAGTAGAGCTGTAGAAAGCTCTGCCTCAAAAGCAAAACTCATCCCATAGCCAACAGTGAAACAACCAAGGGGAAACCCTCTGCAATTTCTATAAACGTTAGCACCTGCTATAGCGCCTGGAGTAGCCTCCGCATGCCCATCCGTGTTAACTTTAATCCATCCCAGAGCAGAAAGACACCATCTAAGCGGCATGATGACAGGGGCCTTTCTAGGGCGACCCCTAACTCTGATGTAATGAAGAATTGCAAGATCTTCAGTGGTGTTATGTATCGTGCTAACCTCCAACTGATTAACATCATAAATCAAAGCCATAAGAGAAATAGATATAGCATCCAGGCGAATAGCCTTGTCCACAAGGTTCCCATCATCATCAATGATATATCCATTAGCCATAATGGTATTTCTTTTAGTCCATATCAGCCAAGTATAAATAACAATGGAAAATTTCCAAAGAAAAATAACTTGTGTGATTGTTGTTATTTTCATCTAGATTTTAATGTCTGTTTACGTATCATTTTATCAGTATTTGTGTATATTTTAGTGGTGTTTTGTGTTTTTATGCAAACGTGTGAAAATGAGCTTAAACGTATAAAAAACAGGTGAAAACACAGCAAAATGGAGATGGTAGCTGAAATGAGAAAATAGTGCAGAGCTCGACCCAACTCGAGTCGAGCCCAGCACTCGAGTCAAGCTAAATGTTGAAGCTCGAGGCGTGCGTCGAGCTCGTGCCTGTAAACAATGGCCATATGTTGACATCAGAAATAGGTACTCGGCATTCCCTGTGCCCGATTGCAGAACACGAGTCGAGCCATGCAGAAGAATATGAGTCTAGTCAAAAGCTCGACTCGAGCTCCGTATGCTGCTGCAACCGTCCAAGAGAAGCTGTCCCGACTAGAGTCAAGCTACAGTGCTCGAGTAGAGCATGACCAAAAAATTGAGAAAAATATCAGCGAGCTTCTAGAAGGTTCCAAGGGGTATAAATACCCCTAATTTCAATATTTGCAAAAGAATTCGTAGGTTTTAAGCTGCACACACACATCACACATCATTTCTTTCATTTTACACCGTCATCTTCATCCATTCTTCATCCATATCATCTACTATCATCCTTCCATCAAAATCATTATCCAAGTGAGGAAAAGAAGCAAGGGAGAGAGGAGAATTGCAAGGAGAGGAAGGAGATAACCATTGAAGCACTTCAAGCGAGTTTTCATCCAATTCTTGTATTAAACCTTATAGTTTTACCATGGTTTGTGAAGATACAATGGTCTATGTTGTTTTTCTTTATGATTATGGTAGGCTTATCTCCTTTGTGAGATTAGAAACATGAAAGTTATTGGATAATTTTGGAATTTACGCATTTAAATTTATATGTTGAATGGGTTTATTAATTTTCTATCATTGATGCTCTATATCTTGATGTTTATGATGATTTGTGTGGTTTATTATTTAAACGTGTTATTAGATTGAGAAGTCAATTATGTGTTTAGGATAATTAATTGAATCATTTTGTCATACACCTCATGTGTATTAAATCTTAAAGAGATAGAGATGTTCCTTAGGATTTATAACCCTTTGATAGAACATTCGATTGGTTAGATCAAGAGGTCAATTGATCGGGTGAGGGGACTCTCATAATAAACTTATTACCTAGTTGGAATTGTTTGATTGAGAACCAATCCTTTGAGTTATTTTGAGATTCTTAAAAGGATCTACATCCTATCCATATCGAGAGGAAGTTTAGGTGGAATTAGTGTTGGCCCTTAATTATCAACCCATGATACATGTTAATTTGATGCATTAATCCTAGAATTGCCACATCCCTAGTGTTGTTAATCTCACTATAACTTAACTTGGAAAACCAATCATCTTCTATTTGTCTTTGTTTGCTTTGATTACTTTAATTTAATTTTTTAAACACACTCAATCCAATCATTGAATTTTTTCTATGAAATTACAATGATCTGAGATCGCTTAAACTCTAGTACCTACCTCCTTTGGGTTTGATATTTTTATTTCTTGGGTCGTACTTAACGATAGAGAATTCTTGCTCTTAAAATGCACATATAAAAATGCGATCAAGAAAATGGCGCCGTTGTCGGGAGGCAACAGTTGCTAGTAGTTTAAAGAAGGAGCGTTTTGCGTAATCTTACTAGAGACATTTTATTTTTATTTTTATTTTATTTTTGCTTTAGAAAATCCTTGTTCTAACTCTTCTTGTTTTTGAAGGTGTATGCAAACAAGATCAAAAGAGAAACAAGTTGAACCTATTGATTTGGAGATTGAACACAATTTTTGAAGAAGGAGGAAGGTGAACAAAACCAAAAATAGTAATCAAATGGAGAAAAATCAAGATGATGATCGTGTTAATGTGGAGTATGATGGAGAATGTGTACAAAATGTGCATGTGCAAGACAATGCACAAGCACCTCAATTCAATGTCAATCCTCAACAAGGCTATCCTAATTTTGGAATTCTTAACAACCAAGCTTTACTTCAAGGAATGATTCAACAAGCTTTACTTCAACAAGGATTTCAACAAGCTCATATACCGTCTCAACAAGCTTATGTGCCACCACCATCACCACCTCCGGTGCATCAAGGACCTCATGTAGATTCAAGGGTAATTTGGGATTTCTTTATGCCAAGGGCAATGCCACAAATGATGGGTCCACCAATCAATGCCAACAACAATGAGATCAAGGCGGGCCTAATCCAAATGGTAAGAGACAAGAAATTCGGTGGAACCCTGAATGAGGATCCTAATACTCATCTAGCCCAATTTATTGAGATTGCTAACACCGTAAAGATGAATGGGTGAGCAAAGATTGTATTAAAATGAGGTTGTTTTCGTTTTCAATGAAGGATCGTGCCCAAACTTGGCTTTCTACTATTACTCAGGGTACGTTCAATACATAGGATGAGCTTGCACAATTATTCTTGAACAAGTATTTTCCACCTTCTAAGACACTTCAAATGAAGAGCTTGATCACTCAATTCAAGCAAATGCCTCAAGAAAGTTTCTATAAAGCGTGAGAAAGATTCAAAGATATGCTTCGTAAGTCACTACAACAAAAAGCATTAAGACACCAGTAAATAGACTACATAGATAAGAAATATGTGTTATCGTATGCTTTATATATGATGTCTTAATTTTTTTCATGCACTAAGACGATACATATTGACTGGTGGTGTCTTAATGTGGTGTCAAACATGTAATTTTTCAAGGTAATTTATTTTATGACAACATATATGACAACATATGTTGTCGTAAATTTTTTTACGCACAAAGACAACATATATGATAATATATGTTGTCTTAAATTGTTGTAATTTTTTTTCAATAAACATAGTATATATACTATATGACAATATATATTGTGTATGATATAATATATTTTATAATTAATTTATTTTGAGGCTACATATATAATTTGAATATTTTTTTACTCATAAATTTGTGAATTTATTTTAAAACTAGTTAAACATTAAATATATAATAATAAATTCTTTAATTTTAAAAATTATGAAATAAATTTATAAAAAATTATAAAATTAAAGATTCAAATTAAATACATATATATAAGAAATTATTTTATTTTAATTAAATATGAAAAAATAATTATAAAATATAATATTCAAACTTAATTACTTTGGGCAATTCTTGTGTGTATTGAGCAGGACCACCTGAGATCTTTCGACTTATACTGACTTATAGAAGAACTTGATCTCTATTATTATGAATGTTCATGCTCTTAATCCCTACACAATAACCTCGACACGTAGGGCAGTATGTATTTCATTTATTCATCAATGGGTAAGATTTACATGTAATTAAATTAACAAACTCGATGAGTTGGGAAATAGTGCTGTCTCTATGGTGTGATGTTGATTGTAGAAGGAATCCGTGTCCGTCATAGGTTGATGATGTCCCCTTGTGGAGCTCATAAGGATTATCATGTAAACCCTGCAGGTGGATTTATTTCGGCATGATAATGAGGTTGAGTGGTACTACTCTTGGATGAGATATTAATTAATGGAGTTGTCAGTAATTTAATTAATTAATGGGCATTGTATATCTTAAACATGGGGAGACTGTCGGGCTCATAATAAGAAGGAGACCATAACGTAATTATGGGATTAGAACGGTAGTGCAGTAATAATATTTTAATGGTATATGTTATTATTATTGGACTTAAGTATAAGCTTTGGGCTAAGCTTGGATACATAAGCCCAATAGAGGTCCAACTATAATTTCACCTCCTGGTCCCTGTTGTAGCCCATATATAAGTCATCTCAGCTGTTCTAACCCTAGAGAGACACGCCTAACATGTGAAGATGGTAGATGGAACAGCAGATTGAGAAGATCTCGAAGATCGTCGCCCACATGACGTCGAGATTGGACTTGGGAATACAGCAGAAGACCGGAAAGTTGTTTGTTGCTGCTATCTGCCAACTTGCATGATTTTTATAAAATTTTGCAGACCTCATAATTCAACGTGTGATACACTGATGGGCCACGGAAGAGAGGATCGTTTTGGCACATAGATCACTCAATTCCGAGATTGGATGAAAGAGTTATGCCTAAAACAGTGAGGCTGCGCAGACTATCGGCGAGAATCCATCTTCTCCAACATACCCTGGTGAAAGTTAATATGTTTCTTGTTTTCTTACTTCCACTAACTGTTAGAAACATATAGAACCCTAACGGTTCATGTTAACCAAATGATCGAACGCCAACAATAGGTATCAGAGCTTCGATTTCGTGGTGAAGCATGAAACGTTAGGCTAGGGTTTATGTGTGTAAATGATGTTAGGGTTTTAGAATTTATTTTCTTGATGGATACCTTAATTGTACATGGAACACACATACAACGCATGGTGGCTTGATGGGGCTGGGCGACGGCGGCACGGTGGAGTTTCGGCGATGGATCACGGCAGGTAGGATGTGCCTAGGATTAGCGAAACCCACACGATGAACAGCAGCACAATGATCACATCGTGTCGACGGCGGGCAATCACCGGCGGAAGGTGTGTGTCATGCCTATTTGCGGTGTGCTATGGGGGTGGGGAGCCGAGTCCTGCATGCGGCTTCACGTCTGATCAGAGGCTAGGATTTGGCCTAACCCACACGGTTGGAGCATGTCGTGGGGCTAGTGGATGTCTCATGACGGTAACCTCTGGACATCGATGACTCCCCATAAATGTGACTCCATGCACGCTTGCACAAGACACGGCTGTTGATCGACGCTGGCATAGACCGATAATGGAGTTCCATAACGGGGTGGCCCAGCAGCTCTCGTGGCTGGTGTGACGCCGACGAGCACAACCTCCAATGAGCGAAGCTGCTGGATGGATCGCTAAGTGATCGCCGCTAAGTGACACGAAGAGGCTGGCCGGTGATGGATGGCGAGTGAGTGGAATCCCATTGGCATGCGATGGGTTTTCGGTGGAGTTTCATGGCAGGCCAAACGAGATCGCGATCGGACCAGACGTGTTTCGAACGGCCCTGGTGCTGTTCTAAACGAGTCAGCAGGGGTTTCCTGGTCGGGCCTGGGGCTTATCCGAGCGAGTCCTCAAGCTTCCAAGCGCGTCAACAAGATTTCTAGGCTAGCCAAGCAGTATTCCGATCAAGTCTTCTTGGTTCTGGGTCGAGTCTACCTGGGTTCAGGGTCTGGTCTTCATGTGGGCGTGCGGCAGGCGCTTGCTTGGTCAATACAGGTGACTTTCTGAGCGCAGGCAGAGTGATCAGTTGGACGTGTGAAGTGTCGGTGGATGGCGGGCACGTTATCGAGTATAGCTTGGGTGTTTGCCGAGCATGGCGCTACACGTTACTGGGTAGGTAGCGTTGACGTGTCGCTGGATGATTCTTCTCCGGCGAGGCGTGCGCTGGGTGGCTGCCGCCGGTGCTGATTGGTGCGAGTGACATAACCTACTGGAGAAAGCGGTGCCTATAGGATGTCCTGCCGAGAGAAGGGTTGGCTGCAGCTTGCACGGCACGGCAGGAGCGACACCGCATGTAGCGGCGATTTCCAGGTTGTTGTGGGTGCGTGTGTGAGATGACTTGGGGCGCAAGAAATTCGACTTGTTGCGCAAGTTATCGTCTTTATTACTTGAAGTGATGATCAATGTGGAACACGGTGGCTGGACAACTTGGCGTATGGATGTCGAGCAGAGTGCCAGAGTGGTGGAGCATGTTGGTGAACAATGAATTGGAGGAATTTTCTTATGAAATTCTTTCGAAATTTCATTTAGGTTTCGGGGCGCTGCCTCGAACCCCGTAACCTGACCAGGCAGGTCGATCCCTGTGACCTCACCGGGGAGGTTGAACCCCGCATAGTCGTAGTTGCTCATTTTCGTTATTGGTGGCGAACAATCAAATTCGCCGTATATATAACTGTTTATAATCGATTTAATTATTTGATTATTGTTATATATATTATGCATGATTCTCTATGATTTACTACCTATGTACCGTAATAGGACCACTAAATGGTGTAAAGTGATGTGAATAAACTTACACGTCGGTTATAATGCCTTCCTCCCTAATGGATGAGTTTATTCACGGATCACTGGTACAGACTTCTTTAAATAACTATTGTTTGTAATGTGATGCATATGGACTTGCGCATTGGCTATAGTGCCTTCCTCCCTAACGGATGAGTTTATATGCGGTTCACTGGTACAAACTTATATAATTGATGGTTGTAGAAAGTTATCTGAGCGCGTGTGTACTTCTCCAACAGTAAGGCACATAAGCTTGGGCAGCGGACTTGGGATCAAATAATGGTGTACACTTAGGTGTAAATAATTAGTATCCTCCCCAATGGAGTCACTGCTATTATTTGCATGGCTAAAAAGGAACCGACTATTAATTATTTTTCATGAGGTTAGGTTGACGAATGAAATTAATGGGTAAAACCTTCTCTTGTAAATGTTCGGGTTTGTAAACGTCCACACTAACGTGGCTTGCAAACTCACGGTGTTTGAGATGTCGGTGAATTTTATTTTTATATTGTTTTGAGGGAATCAATATAAAAGGATAAAATTCGAAGATTTGATCGGTGCATTTATTTATGATTCTCTGAATTTTCAAAATGGTTTTATCTCACTTATTGTTTACTGAAAGAAATCATATTTACTGGTCCAAAATTAGATGATTAGAAAAGAAACTTGGTTTCGAATTTTACTGTTTAGGAAACAAATGTGTTCTCACAAAGGATGTCCCATGATGCCTATTAAAGTCTCTATTGGAGAGGTGAGAGGTTCATAAAAATATGATGGTCTCATTCAACTCTTCAGATACTTGAGTAAGTTATAAAGGAAAGAGGTCATGGATAAGTTGATGAATGAATTGGGAATGCTTGGAGTAGAAATTGAAGGGGAAACCTAGATCAATTTATTCTCCATGATTTGTCTGAATGTTTTGAGCAAGCTCTACCTGAAATATGAGAGGTATGGTGGGAACTTCTGACAAAACATGTGATGAAGGAAAGCCATTTTTATCATGATTTGAACATGTTTTGTATCTCATTCACTAGTCGTTGAAACATGATTAGTGATGACATCTACTGACATGTTGTGTGTAGAAAATGAAATCACTAAAAGCTTGTAACTTAGTGATGATGAGATTATTATCTACATGGGTAATACTATGAGAGTAGTGTTTGTTGCAGTGGGAGTTGTTTATTTATCTTACGATATGAATAAACGTTTGATTATGAGAAATTGTCTATACGTACGTTTTCATAGAAAGAATTTCATTTCAGTTTATATGTATTTACGGATGGATACTCCTCTTCATTTAAATAACATGGTCATAATGATGAGGGATGGAGCTATAATTTGTTGTGGTACGTTGGTGGCAATTTGTAAACTCTTAAATCATGTTTATCACATGGATGCAACAAATAGTAATTAATAACGCGTCTTCTAATCCTGATAAAAGAAAAACTCTTATGGAAATGATTAGATAGATGATGAATTGTTTGGAATTACTATATTCATTTTATGGGTATGTCCTAGAAACAGTATGTCGTATAACGTTTTTTTATTTGTGGGATATTCTAGAAAAATGGAGGGTGATGATTTATTTAGTCCAAAAGATCGAAGGGTGATTGTTAACACAAATACTAAATTTTTGGAAAAGACTATGTATTAAATCACATACCCATGTATAAGTTGTTCTAAAGGAAGTGAGAGGGAAAACATAAAGTATAGTACCAATTGTACAAGAGGAGATACCACAAGGTAAACTGCAATGCGTGTCACGTCTGATACAAAATTACGTGTAGTGCCTTGTCGTAGTGGGAGGATTGTTCGACAATCTGTAAGATATATGTTTTGGGAGAGTCGTGAGACTTGGTCCCTAGTAAACATAGAATAGACCCACGGATACGACGAAACACTACAAGATAGAAATGACGAATCTTAGCAAAGTGCAATGATTTTTAAAATAGAATCGATGGTTCTAAATCAAGTCTGGGAGCTTGTAGGACCACTAAATGGTGTAAAAGCCATTGTAAGTAGTCATACAAAATAAAAGAGGATCATACGGTAAGGTGAAAACCTTGGAAGCAAAGCTTGTTGCGAAAAGGTATAATCAGAAAGAAAAAGTTTGATTATGAGGAAACCTGTTCGTCGATAGCTATGCCTATGTTGATTCAGACTCTTTTATCTGAATATACTCATATGAAATATGAGGGATAACAAATAGATGTCAAGACAGCTTTCCTGATTGGAAGTCTTGTGGAAAACATTTATGTAAAGCAACCAGAGTGATTCATTGCAAAGGGCTAAAAGCATTGTGATTGTAAGCATAAAAGTGTCCATCGATTGACTAAAGCAAGCTTCAAGATCATGAAACATCCATTTTGATGAGGAAATCCAGTCATATGGATTTATTTAATGCGCGGATGTGTCTTGTATATTGAAAAGAGTGATGAAAACGTGGTGGTATTTTTTGTACTGTAAGTAGATGATATAATGCTCATTGGAGACAATGAAAAAGTATTGTCGAGCGTATGGGTATGGATGATAAAGCAGTATGAGACGAAGGACTTAAGAAAAGTAAAATATATCATTTTGATCACTGTAATATGGATCATAAGAAAGGATGTTATGCTTGTCTCAAGCTTCATCAAATGATACAATTACTACTCGTTTAGCATGTGACTTTATCTAAAGAAATGTGTCTTGAGACATAAAAGAAGATAAAGGTGATGAAAGCGGTTCCATATGCTTCGGCGAATAAGGAAGCTTAATCTAAGGAATGTTATGCATGAGAATGGATAATTGTATTGCCAATGGCATAGACTGTGGGTATCAAAGGTATCCGAAATAAGAATATTAAACTGTGGTAACACATAATTTTGAAGTACCTGAAAAGGACTAGAAATTATATGTGACCTTACCGGACAGATTCACTGCTTCTTAGGGGTTACATAGATCCAGATTTTTCAAATCAGATAGGGATGACAGTAAATCCACCTCAAAGGTTATGTGTTTAATTTTAGGAAGTTGAGTCATAATGTGGAGGAGTGTTATATAGAAATATATATTTCAGACTCCGGACTCTATCATGGAAAAATGATAAATTGGAGCCTATGATGTAGCCAAAGTATCTGTATGACTCTATAAACTTCATGATGGACTTTGAAGTGTTTCTAAGTTTGCCCAAGGTTATCACAATTTATTTTGATGATAATAGTGCAGTTGCAAACTTGAAGGAATCACGAGCCAATAAGGCAATTAAACACATGGAGCGCGAGTACCACCTGTTACGAGAAATCTATGATGAGGGGAAGGTTGTTGTCGCCTAGATTGCATCAGATAATAACCTATTAAATCCATTAACTAGGACCTTAAAGCGAGAGCTTTTTGATGATCGTGTAGTGGGAGTGGGTATCAGATGTATGGAGGAAGACATGACAGCATAGTCTTTTAGTATAAGTGGGATATTGTTGGATTATATACTAAAATTCTAGCTTTAGTATGAACAATGTTATAACAATTTATTTGAATGAGAATTATATGATCAAATGATTGTGTCTTATAATTTATGTATATGTCGATGCAATAGTCCACTTACTTTGTACTGTAGATAATATGTTGTACGACAATACACGGAAGATCATATTGTTGATTTCCTTATAAAGTATAAACAGAGGCTCACAACCGAGATAGACGGTGACTCTCTGTATGGATGGTTGTAGTGTGATTTGGTATTAGTTTGTCTTGATTATAGAATCACATTAGTGCACTTTGTGTGTATTGAGCAGGACCACCTGAGATCGTTCGACTTATACTAACTTATAGAAGAACTTGATCTCTGTTATTATGGATATTTGTGCTCTTAATCCCTATAGAATAACCTCGACATGTAGGGCAGTATGTATTTCTTTGATTCATTAATAAGTGATATTTACATGTAATTAAATTAACAAACTCGGTGAGTTGGGAAATAGTGCTGTATCTATGGCGTGCTGTTGATTGTAGAAGGAATGTGTGTCCGTCATAGGTTGATAATGTCCCCTTGAGGAGCTCATAAGGATTATCATGTAAACCCTGGAGGTGGATTTATTCCGGCATGATAATGAGGTTGAGTGGTACTACTCTTGGATGAGATATTAATTAATTGAGTTGTCAGTAACTTAAGTAATTAATGGGCATTGTATATCTTAAACATAGGGAGACTATCGGGCTCATAATAAGAAGGAGCCAATAACGTAATTATGGGATTAGAACTATAGTGCAGTAATAATATTTTAATGGTATATATTATTATTATTGGACTTAAGTATAAGCTTTGGTCTAAGCTTAGATACTTAAGCCCACTGGAGGCCCAACTCTAATTTCTCCTCCTGGTCCCTGTTATAGCCCATATATAAGTCATCTCAGCTGTTCTAACCCTAGAGAGACACGCCTAACACATGAAGAGGGTAGACGAAACAGCAGATCTCATAGATCGTCGACCACACGACGTCGAGATTGGACTTGGGAATACAGCTGAAAACCTGAAGGTTGTTTGCTACTGCTGTCCGCCAACTTGCATGGTTTTTATAAAATCTTGCAGACCTCAGAATTCAACGTATGATATACTGACAGAAAGCCACGAAAGAGATGATCATTTTGGTGTATAGATCACTCAATTCTGATATCAGATGAAAGAGTTAAGCCTAAAATGGTGAGGCTGCGCAAACTGCCAGCGAGAATCCATCTTCTCCAACATACCCTGGTGAAAGGTATACGTTTCTTGTTTTCTTGCTTCCGCTGACTGTTAGAAATGTATGAAACCCTAACGGTTTATGTTAACCAAACAATCGAATTCCAACAGTATACACATGGAAGTTCAATTCAATCATAAAACCTTCATAAACCCTAGAACTACCGAAGTGGTTCTAGCCCATGATTGATCGAAAAACAATCATAGTGGTTGGATAGATCTTACCCATAGTCTTGAAAATTACAAGATTAATTAAGAAGTGAAGTAAACCCTAAATGTGGGCGTCGTCGCGTCTCTCTCCATCTTGAATCTTCACTTGGTTCTCACTTGATTTGACAGACGAATCTCTCTCCATAGCTCCGTAAGATGATGGTAGGGTTTGGATGTTGTGTGGAATGAATGTGTTGTCTTTCTGCTGTGTAAGGTCTTCCTTTTATACTTTCATCTCCTCCAATGGACCTCTAATAGGCATTTTGAGCGAAAACATGTATTGAAGGTGTAAAAATATGGATTTGGAAACTTCTGGCGTGTTGGTTCGACTAAAGCCCTTGGTCGAACCATTAACAGTCTGATCGAACCATCCTGTAACACACTGGCAGATAGCTAGTTCGACTCGAACCACCGGTGGAATCAGAAGCATCGGGGTCGAATCACTTTAGCACCACTTCAGGCCTTTGGTTCGACCACGATTCGACCTTCATGCCTGGTCAAACCACGTCATCGTGGTCGAACCACTCTATGACAAAATCGCAGGTTGCTGGTTTGACCCAAACTGGTGGTCTAACCACTTGTGTCTTGGTCGAACCAGATGCTTAAAACTCCCTTTTTGATTCCGAGCAATTCTGTCCAGTTTTCCTTCAAAAATCCGCTCAAAAGGTCTCAAACGCACCTGATTCATGACTTTCCACTACATATCTCGATTTATCTCGACTTAAGATCAAAAACACATTATTATCACAGAAATCAGAGCTCAAACTATGTGAATTTACACTCTCATCAAACTCCCAAACTTACATGTTGCTCGTCCCGAGGCAACGAAATCAAAACCACAAGAGTAAGTGTAAAATTCATGAGGCCATCAAGTCAAGTACAATACATACCTACACATGCAATTCTATTAATTTAAACAAGTACCACTCGCATCATACATTTCATTCATGTAAAAACATCACTCAATTATAATACACTTCGAAGTACTAAGTTATCTAGCTCACAAGATAAGTGTTTACTCTCGCTCTCAAGTGTAAAGTACACTTAAAAAGGTAACATATACGCTAATAATCAATTGATATTTCTGCATAACCATAAGCTTTGCAAGGGTCTCAAAAATCAACTCATAATCGCTTCATTACTAAGATCACAAAGGACTTGCTTTTGGGTTGTCATGTTGGCTCTTTGGTAAAGGTAGGAAAATATAGATAAAGTGTCTAATTCACTAGTAGAGAATTACCTTGGAGCTTTGCTTTTCATCAAATAGCTTCCTCTTCTCCATCTTATTCTCATGATCTTTTCGATTTATCTTCTCCTTCTTTTCCTTGGAATCAGCATCTTTTTTTTTCAAAGTACAAGGGTACTAATTTCGGACACTACCCTTCTAAGCAATCAGGGTACCAGTTTTAGGCACTACCTCTAAACAAGATTTAACCATTTATTTCACTTCATACTACTCACCCAAATTTTCCTTCCTTTCTTCTTTACATTCAAGCTAGCATAAATTCACCTCAACTCTCTACTACTGAATAGGGTATTCAACAAGGCTCAAGTAAAGGATGAATAAGCTCTTTATCAAGTCTTGTCGTAGAAAAAGGTTTTAAAGGCTCAACAGGGCTTTCAATGATTTATACAATATATGAGAAGATAAAATTTGGCTAAGTGACTCAAATAAACAATAATGGCCTAAGATCATATCCTAATAACTAACAATCATAAGTCTCATACAAGACTCCAGGCTAAGTTCTAGAATACGGATATACAAACGATTTTCACAGGAATAAACTATCATGCATGGATGTAGCATGATTTCATAAGGCTCAATTTCTGACATGGGTAATAGATTCCTGAGCACTCCTCATAGCATATAATCAAGATCAATTCCAAAATGAACTCCACATATTTAAAAGTTATACATGTTCCTCATCAATAAAATCAACACATGTAAAATACGAATGAAACATACTTATCAAAAAGTCCACTACCCATCATCACAATCCAAATCCAATATCACACATCGATCTAACATCAGAATCAGTATAGAATATTAATACATGTCACTCACACCACCAAATACCTAACCTGTCAAGAGAAAAGAGAAGGGGGGATGAGATGAAGCAGATAAAGATGAAAACCTGGCGCCCTCTACTCCTGTGGAGCATCATCATCACTATCTCCCTTACGCCAATCATCAAAATCTCTCTGCAAGCTATCAACCATTCTATCCAAAGCTTCATAATTGTCATTCAAATCTCTCAACCTCTGATCCATAACCACATAGTAGGCATGCAATGCGTTATAACGCATATCAAGGGCAACATAACTCGTAGTAAGCAAGCCCAATTGGCGGTTTATTTTCCTCTGATTGTTGTTCAGGTTGACAAGGTGCTCATTCATCAACTGAAACTACTCCCTATAATACTCATCAGGACTGCCCCAATACTGCTGATGTGGTTGTGGTGGTAGTGGCATCTCATGCTGCTACGGCATACCCATATGTAGAGGAGCCTCTACATGCATCTCCTCACCGTGCTCTTCTTGCTGAAGCTGCTCTTGCTACTGCTGCGGCAACTGCCTCTGATCTACTATCCTTTGCAGCTCCTGATACATCCTAGTAGCATACATCTGAGCAACAGTCCTCCAATCTCTTCTCCTCAAGCACGTTATTGATATCGCTTCATGTGCTAAAGTGTCCATCAACATGTTCTCATTCCCTTGAATTAGAATCAAAGCCCTCACATCATATGGAAACATGAAAGAATAGGGATTAGAACCCCTAGTGAAAAACCAGTCTCCATCTCGATGCAAAGCGAATCGAGCTCGAACACATGCACTCATCACTAGATCAGGATCCTCCAAAATAAGGGTAAGACCAGTGAAATCCATGTGGTATGACTCATCCACATGAGTAAGCAATCCTCCAATATTCACTCGTTTAAAAGAGGAACTCCTGAATCTGTAGAGCTACTGATTCAGATATGAACCCACATCAAACTTCACTTCATTCAACATACACCATAGAGCATACAACTCTCCCCTAAATAAGCAACTTCCCTCAAATCGGGCAGATAATGTATTTCTCAAAACTCTATCCATGTATCTAATGACCGGGATGTGAATCAATGCAGTACGATCTTCCTTAGACTTGAAATCCATATCCTCTCCTGAAATAGATCTCCAAAAATCATTTGGTCTGAAATGCCCACTCTCATGCCGAGAAATCCCCCTCGGAGTTCCTAGCAACATATTAAAATCCTCAGATGTCTATGTTCTCCTTTCCCCACCAAGCTAGAATGAACACTCATAAGGAAGAGAACTAGCACCCTTCTAAATCGTGATCGAACACAATACCTCTGCAATAACATGAAAGTACGTAGGCCTCTTCAGCTCCATAAAATGATGGATGCCCACTTGATCGAACATCCATATAATGTCATCATGAATATTCATCGTCCTCATGGCCTCATCATCCTGGTACCTCGTGCGAGTAATCTTGTCAGATATCGCACCCCATCGATCCTTAATTTCCTCCTAATTTTTCATCTCAATATGGAAATGCCTTGGCAACCTCTCCTTCAGACGCAATTTCTTAGTAACCTCGTCTTCACGAGGTTGCCTATCCTCCTTCCTCTTGGAGCAGATTTTAGTCGCCTTTCCTTTTCCTACAAGAATAATATTTCAACTCCAAACAAATACAAGAAAAGAGAGCCAACCAGAGTCCAAATCTGATTATACACTAAACTCTACTCAAGACTTCAAGTTGTTCATGTACAATCAAGTTCAAACAAGCATTCTCCCAACTCCATCTAAACAATGAATCCATAAACATGCAACTCCAATTTCACTTCAAAATTCAACTCTCCAACAAGAATTATCAACAATTTCACCATTCACTTCACCTTCTTCACTTAAGCATGCAATTCATCAAACTTCTCAAATTCACAAAAATTCTAACATGCTTCTCTTCACCACACAAATTGCTCAACATTTTCAATTAGAACATCAAGGTCTAAACAAAAATCAACAATTAAAATTGGACTCATCCATTGTTCATAAAAAATTTCAACAAAAATTCAAATTACACCATGAATCCATATAAAAACTAGTTCAATCAACTTACCCACTTAAAATCAAGCAATAGAATTTAATCCTAGGATAATAGAGTCAAGAGAACGTACCTTTCGATCTAGCCATGGCTTAGTACGAACAAGAGATGAAAACCCCTAATTTGAATTGAAAACTCTAGTTTCTCAACTAGAAATCCCTAAATCCGTGAGAAATCAAGTGTGGGAAGGGTGGAACACTACAAGAAATTTGATGAATGGTGACGACAAAATTCGTCATGAAATTAAAGTTTTCGTCATAAAAATTTTTAATAACGAAATTTGAGCGTCACGAAGATTGTCACAGAATGTGCGTCATATTAGGTGTATGCGACGATATTTGAAATCGTCACCAAATATTATATTTTTATGACGAAAATACGTGTCGTCACAATATATTATAGTCTATAGTGACAAATAAGTCGTCACAATAATCATCAAATATTTGTCATGAAATATCATATTTCATCACTAAATGTTGAATTTTATGTGACGATAATATATATTGTCACTAAAACTCTAATTTGTAGTGACAATTATCACCATATTATCAAACTTGTCAATGATTTGTGACGTTTTGTATTGTCATATTTAAACTAATATGTTGTCATTATTAAAATATTTTGTCACAAAAAAGTTAAATAATAACAACAAAATCAATACATCACATAACTACGACATAATTTGTTACTAAAGGATAAGATACAACGACAAAATACATAGTCATAAATATGTGTAGATATGGTGACAACATATTTTTGTCGTAACATATATTATTTATGACGAAAATAAAAATCATCACTAATATTACAAATATAGTGACAATAAATTTTGTCAGTATTAATAAGATATCATTGAAAAATTATATCTTTATCATAAAATTATTATTATTACAATGACAAAATGTTTGTCACATTATAAAGTAATATATTGTGAAAGAAAAAACTTTTGTCACAATAGTTGAATTTTTAATGACGATTAAGTTGTCACTAAATAATTTTATTCATTGATAAATTAATGCCTTTTTTATTATTAATTTAATATGAGAATTAAATATTCATAGACAACTCAAATTAATGTTACTTACTATTTTATTTTTGCTAAATGCTATACAATACATTGTAATTGCAATATAATAAATTGAATATCATAATACGAAATTTATTATAAAATAGCAACAATTCTCAACAATTATATGAAAAAAAAGTGTCAATTTTTGAATTGAAAAAAAAATGTGATAAATAACCTAAGCAAAATACTAATCATCATTACTCGAAAAAAATAACTTAGAATTCAAGCTAGTCTCCCAATTGTTATTCCCAAATCCAAGTAAGTGCAGATGAAACTTCATTTTGCATACCTACAACCAAAAAATAAAAATATAATTAAAATATATATATGTAATTTTAATGATAGAATTTATTAAAAATATATAATACTTTAACAAGTCAAATATAATTTTAAATTCAATATCCTGTTAAGATAACAATAATACACCCAATTCTTTTTTTGCCTCATCGAATTTCCAACTATTTTTTCGTGAAGAATGTGTCTGTTTATATAAATCAATTCTACCGCTGAGCTCTCCATTCAAATCACTTTGAGACTAAAAAAATAAATAAATAAATAAAATTGAATACTACTAACAATCTATATTTTCACAAATTTAATATATACTAACGTCTCATAATTGACTCCCACTAATCTAAATCTCAAGAGATTATGTTCAGCCAACCAAATAATAACTTGAGGTATGATCAAAGAGAATATGTGATTATAACCCAAACTCATCATTCAAAATAATAAATTATGCATCCTAAATAATGTAATAAAATAATACTTACAATTTCATGTCTTCGAACCGTAAAAGCATTTCTTCCTGAGATATGCTTACATCTTAACTTTTTCCTATTATTTTTATTCACCTCGCTTACACGCTGAAAGAAAATAAAAAAATTATAAAACTAATTACATAATGTTGCTTTAACAACCAAAATTAATTTTGAAATAATTACCTTGAATTTTTCTGATGCAAAATCATCACATAAATCATCTCATTGTTATTTATCAACACAAAATGAAGGTTTGTTATTCTTGACTTCTTCCAAAGTTGGATATTGATAGAAATGTATATGCAACTTATGGCGCTTTTGTCGGCTACTAATTTTCATCCTCCCAACCACATATTGTCTTACACCCGGATGATCAAGATTAACATCCATGTGCATCTATATTTTCACATAAACATATTAGTAAAATAAAAGATTATATAATTGCATCATAAGATAACTGAAGTTTTTTTTAAAAAAAAATACCTTTAGATGATCAAAACCAGGCTCTAAATTATTTTTTTCATCTACTTCTTTCCATTTTTTGGGGATTGGAAGCACATCTCGAGTCAACACCCCAATTTGACTTGCAAGCTTTGTAGATTCATCTCATTTAAAGGTTTTCCAATTGAAGAGTCCACATTTATCATCAATTTACTCCCGGAAGCTGTGAAAAACTTTAGAATTCCTTTGCCCATTGTTTTGCCCTGACTTTTTTTCTTTGAGCAAGTACCTAGGCGTTTTACATAAATATAACAATATATAATAGAATATTATTCCCTTGGTCATAAAGAATGAGAGGATTTCAAGACAATAATAAACACATGTTAAGATACATATAAAGAAAAAGTTATACCTATTGCAGTAGCAGCCATTTCAGTTGGTGGTTCTTGGATGCTCTCATTTGATGGTAGTTCAGGTGCTTGAGTTACTGGTGTAGGAGGAATGTTGTCCCTTACTGTAGTGTGAATTTCCATAATAGTTGCTTCAAGTGCCCTGCTCATCCTATTATCAGATGAAACATTTTCTTTGTTAATAAGCTCTCTAATATTTGATCAATCAATGAACTTCCATTTTTGTCTTAAATTTTGTACGCCTTCAGCCTGCAGGAAAGATAAAATTATAAAGAAATATAGATTTGCATGCCTTTTCTAACTGTGTATAAAGAACATTCAATTCTTTCTTAGTAAAACCATATTTTTATACAAAGTCACAGATTGATCATTTCTCAAGTATTTGAGAGCCTTTATTAAAGTAAACATAACTCTTTGTGTAGATATTAGTTTTATGAAATTCTTTCTTTTCTAAAATTAGACTTTGATATCTTTCTAACCATGTATGAATCAACATCCTCTTCTTCATTAATAAAATCAGATTACCACTTACAGTATATGATGTTGTCAGCCTATAGTAAAATGAGCACAACTCTTTGCAAATTTATTATTTTCATGGAAAAAAATTTACACTAAATTGTAGACTTTTTTACGTTTCTATATATGTATACAACACCATCAAGTTTTCTATCAGTAATAACAGATTCTACACAATGTCAGCCTTTATTCATTTAGTAAGGGAGCATTTAGTAAAATGGACATAACTCTTTGGGTAGACATTGTTTTTATAATTTTTTTTAAAACTAGACCTTCATAACTTTCTAACCATGTATAAAACAATTCATATTATTCCTTTATAAAATCAGACCATGTATGAAACAATATCATATTATTCCTCAACAAAATCAGATTTTTATTTAAAGAAAGCGGCTGCACTTTCTAGAGTAAACTGTCAGCCTATAGTTATGTGAGCATAACTCTGATTTTAAAGGCATATTTTTATACAAAGTCACATATTGATCCTTTTCAAGTACTCTGACAGCCTTTATTAAAATGAACATAACTCTTTGTAGTACAATGAAATTCTTTATTTTCTGAAAATTAGACTTTCATATCTTTCTAACCATGTATGAATCAATATCCTCTTCATCCTTAATAAAATCAGATTACCATTTAAAGTAAAGTGTTGTGCTTTCTCGATAGTCATAATCTAATATATTTTAAACTAATACTTCCCGAAGTTAAATTAATGCTAGGAGTTTCAATTTCATGAATACATCCTCTGATACCACAAACGTGTTTTGAAGTACTCCATATGAATTGAACAGATTTACGAGAAGAAGGGTTGGACAGATAGAAATATACATATATTCACAAATTATAAATCAAAGAATTAATTGCAACAGAGTGTTTTGAGCAAATGAAGGGAACAAATATAATCAAAATAAAAAATTAATAATTTTCAAACCTTAAGATACCATGGAAATAAGCATGTAGTTATAGAGAATCCCACCCGTTCTAAGTGACAAAAGCTGGAAAATCAAAGGGTTTGATGGAGAATCTCACCTTTTCAGTAACGATGGACAAAGAAAAATCAGAGGAGAAGTATTGAAGTAGATTTAGTTCTTCGTAATGAGTTGACCAGTATGGAGAAGGATTTGTGATTTGATATTTATATGTTCAATATTGAGTATTGATAGTCATTTCCTTAAATAATTTTATTTATCCTAATAAAAGTTTTCAAAACTCTTTTAAACTTAAATAAAAGCCACGCTTGTGTGAATTTAAAAAAATGGCTCCAAACTTAATTTTATTTCACAGAATAAAAAATTTTTAAAAGCAAGACTCCAAACTTTTAATTATATGTTTTAATTAATATAAGGAATTGAGAATGAAAGTGGATTTGTGATTCAATAAATAAAATAATAATATATCAATTTTCCTTCATCTTAAATCATATTTCAAAATTATATTATTATGAAATAAATTTAAATAAAATACTAATTTAAAATCATAATTTTTATATACATTATATTTTATATTTATGAATTGGTTTTGTTAAATAGAAATTTATTTAAACTACATTTTATCAAAATAATTAAATTTAAAATTAAAACAAAATTGATTCCAGATAATACTGTCATAATAAATACTTGTGTTAACTGTTTCACGAAATGAGTTTTATGATACGAGTAATTGATGAAAAATTATAATCATCTACTGAACTATTTCACGAACAATTCGTAATTTAAATATAAAGTGATAACATATTTAGTAAAAAGTGATAACTAATTAAGAAAAAATAAACAGTTTTATGATCTCATACAAGTGTCGCTCAAAGTGTATTTCTTATGGATAATCAATGCATTATATAATTTATAAGATCACTATATGTAATTATTTCATAAATTGGTTAAATTTATAATTAACTAAATATATATTTATAATTTTTCATAATTTCTAATAATATATAGTAAGATAATATTGCTAAATCAGTAATAGTTACCAACATCAATTAAAATTAACCTTTATTTACCGATATAAGAAATGGGCAATGACTTGAGGGAGACCATCTCACAAAATGATTTTCGTAAAATGAATAAGTAGGCAATGACGTGAGGGAGACCATCTCACTGAATGATTTCCGTGAAACAAATAAGAAGTGATAACTTATATAATGAAAAGTAATACTCAATTGATGAAAAATGATAATTGTGTTATGAACTATTTCATTAACAGTTTATAGTGTAAATAAAAAGTGATAACATTTTTAATAAGATGATAACATATTTTATAAAAAGTGATGATTGATTATGAATGTATAAAATGGTCTCACCGTAGTATGGTCTCACATAAGACTACCCTTATTTAATTTAGTGGTGGATATTAATTTAAAACTTAATCTAATGATTAAGCGTCAAGGTGCACCAGTGCCATTAGTGCACCCTAATTGAACTCATATATTTATATTTTGGTGATAAAAATAAATAATTTAGGTGCACATACAATATTTGTGCAAAACTATAAAGAAGAAACCACTTAGTGTAAATAATTTATACTTTTTAATAAACGTGAGACCATTTTATATTTTTAAAATAGTTTTCACTTTCACTATAAAATGTTATTATTTTTCATTTATATACTATAAATTGTTCATAAAATAACATTATCATTTTTTATTACTTTACTATCATTTTTTAATATAGGAGTTATCACTTTCTGACCGTGCCGCGTAAGCCATTACGTGAGACGGTCTCACACAAGTCTTTGCTTTTAATAAATTAGAAAATATATACATATATATATATATACATATATATTATTCGTGATGTGCGTCTTATCTTTATTTTTATTCTCATATAAAAAATTTTAATAAAAATTATAAATATTATTTGTAATAATTTTTTTCCATTCTTAATCCAATTAATTTGTTATATTTCATCTTTATATTTGATATGTTATAAAAATAAGTAAGATTTATTTTATAAAAGTTAGATAAATCAATCTTAACGAGGAAAATATTACAAATCTCCATCCAAAATTATAAAGACAAATATATCTTCACTTCAGATTCGCGCTGAAATATTTCTTAATGGAAAATATTGGCGCTGAAATATTTCTTAATTTAAAAGTTTGGCGCTGAAATATTTTTTCACTTCAGATTTTGGGGACTCTTTCGACAAATTACTTTAGTTTTAAGTTTTAGGTTCTTCACTGCGGGATTTTGGGGATTCCATTAACAAAGAAATTTAGGTTGATTCTTAAGCGTCGTTGTTTCTCCCTAGTACTGTTGTCTCTGCATTTGGTAATCTCCTTCCTATTCTCCATAATTTTACTCTGATTTCAAGTTCATGGTCTAGACTTCATGATACGTGAATTATGCCCCTACAATTGGTGATCACCTTCCTATTCTCCCCAATTCTACTTCAATTTCAAGTTCATCTTTTTTAGTTTATGATAGGTAAATTCTTTAATTGGACTAAATGTATCCATCTCTTATGAAAACCACTAATTCAAATAAAGTATGTGATAGTTACTGATTTTTCTTTCATAACGTAGTTCTCTAGATTATTAACATGCAGAGGATAGTCCTAAGTAAACGAAAAGAAGTGTGAACAGTTTATAATTTTTCCATTCACAACGTAGTTCTCTAGATTATTAACATGCAAATGATAGTCTTCAGAAAACATAAAGATTTTAGTTCTTATCTTATTAACATTAGAAACTTTCACTTGAATGAAAAAAATAAAGTGTTGAATTTGACAGATTTTTTACATTAATAGTAGAAACTGCAAAATAGAAAATCAAAAGAACTATAACTCTTCAAAATGCTCATGACAGTTTATTTGCTTATGAAAGGAAATGAATGTCTTGAGCTTCTACTTTTGATGTTGTCTCTACTTCCATATTACTATTATGTATGTTTTATTATATTCCTATGCAAAACTTTTGTGTATTTGATAATTCTCATCAAACTCCACTATTCAGATTTCAAGTGATTTCAAGTCTAAGGACAAATAAGATATTACTAAAAGCCTTTTGCTATGTACAAAGGATACTTGCTGGATCAACTTCCACTATCATTCTCTCTAACATCTCTACCAGGCACCAGAAAGATCCTTTATTCTTTTTCCTTTTTTTATCAGTGATGGTGAAATTATTTTTCTACTTGTAATTTTCTGCTACATATGTTTGTTTATGTGATTCTACGTATATTACTGTAGCCATGAAATCTTATGTATATTCTTGTAGCCTACTAAACTTATATGATGTTAAAGGACAGAATTAAGGCTTGCTAAGTTCCAGTTTTAAGCAACAAGCACCAAAGACAATTGATAATCGAAGGATCATTTGTATTTAAGGTGTACTAGGAAATAATCTTCATCCTAGTGTTTTAGAGCAGGCAAGACATATGAATACTAGACTATAAAAAATTAATCAAAGATCCAAGTTATAGGTAATAATGTATCAGAAATCATAACCACATGATATTAACAACAGAGGAAAAGAGACAGCTTTTCTGACAGTTAGAAGACCCGATAGTTACCGCAAATCCATTTCAATGTGCATCTCGGATGTAGCCTTAGTTTTACCCTTCTTGGTGGAAATTGAAGATTCTCTTATAGTTTTTACCACGGATGAGTTAGTTCCAGCCTTGGATATCAAAATTTGAATAAGAAGTACTATTAAAATCCTCACATTTGTGATGTACCCAAGCAGGATGGAGCCGATGGGCAGTACAAAAATTAATGGAACTATCAGTCAACAAATACCAAAAACATAGCAGAATACGTTGGTAAGATAATTACAGAATCTCCAACAGTTATTTGAAAGAAAAAAAATATGTATCAATCAACTGTTTAGCTGCTTTAGGTCCATCTGCTTGGTGGCACAAACGTATTTTGCTCAGAAACTTTACTTGTCCATTAGTAGGCATAGAAAATATAAGACATGGGTAGAATAAAGACCAATAAGTAAAATAATAAGTGTTTTAATAGTAAGACCAGTATAAACCAACTCTTTCTTTTCATTTTTCTCTCATCTCCCTTGCCTTTATTTTAAATTATCTGCAAGTTAATTGTGAATACTAATCTGAATAAGTAAGTATATAACAACTGTTGTGTGGTACAGAACTTCAACTTAATTACACCCCATTGCTCAAACAGAGGCGGGACACATCTGCAACTATGTAAAATTAATAATAAATCATGGACGTAACCGACGTGCGCATACTACTTATGTCTTAGTTTTAGATGAGGTTGAAAAAGGAAATTACCCACTTCATAAATCACCACAACATGTAAAGACAACAAAACAGACAAATTCTCCGTAAAATAGACAGTAATATTATG
Organism: Pogostemon cablin; assembly: GCA_023678885.1. Classification (NCBI taxonomy): domain Eukaryota; kingdom Viridiplantae; phylum Streptophyta; class Magnoliopsida; order Lamiales; family Lamiaceae; genus Pogostemon; species Pogostemon cablin. Next base: position 12,925,476 of record CM042952.1, on the reverse strand, counting down.
TGTAAATGGCAAAAAATGGACAGTAGTATAGAATATAGATAACTCAAATTGTTGGAAAAAGGTGGCAAATAGGAAATTGCAGCATTCATAATGCATTTATGTATGTATTTACACAGAACACACAAATCTACTTAATGATATCTTAGAGAAACACCTATTTCATGATCATACAACACACATTATGTAGAGATAATGCTTCTGGTATAAAATATGGTTGGTCCCTAAGATATATATCGTCCATTAAAAAAATTGGAGTGATTATGAATAAATTTTAGTAGCATCTGTACAAGGTTTATGATTCATTACAGATGTCGAAGGGAATTTGGAAGGAAAGAGATTTATAAGTTAATTTGGGACTAATTTTTAACTCACCCATGGGTGAAGGAGTCCAACAGTTTGCCTTAAAGAAGAAAATTTGTTCGTAGTGTTAAATCAGTGAAATGTAGTAGTACTTTCGAAGTATAAAAGAAGTATTTATTACTGAGGAGAAAAAGTTGAACAGAGTAATAAGTTATACATAGTTCTTCTCTATCAGAATATGTGTTCGATATATTACACTCCTTCCAGTTTAAGATAAACTTCACAGATAATAATCTGATGCCAAAATGAGCAAATTGTATAAGTTGTATTTCAAAAATCAGACAGAGGCAATAATATACTTGAAGTATTCAAAACATGTTATCCAGATTAAGATGTGTTCTTCTATTATTTGTGATCACTAGTAGTTCATAATCACCACAGGAGAGATAAAAAAATTTTAAAAAAAAAGAAAAAAAACAACACCAGTGGATAAGCTGTGAAAGAAGTGATGGCAGGTGAGCATGTTCAAATAACTTACACATGTGCACAATAAAAAATGAGAATGTTCTCAAGCTGAAGTAAAACGATGAAGGGGAGGATGGTGTGAGGCAACACCAAGAGGCAAACGGCCGTGAATGAAGATTGGGATAAAAAGAAGTCACATGAAGTCTAATATATTTTAATCTATAAATTTTAATCACAAAAGGTTTCTGGAAGCTCTGCACTAGAACTTCCAGCAATACCTTTGTTGCAGGAAACCTCAAATGCCTCTTTAAGGCCTATATATGGACAGAAAAATAATGAGATAATGTTGGTATTAGAAGGAAAAAATAGTAAGCTGCGTAAATTATTTTCAAACCTTTAGGAAAAGCATGTGATTTTGAATGCAGCGGTTCACATATTCCATGAAAGATCCACGAGAAAAAATGCAAAATCATAAACTAAATATTATGTCGTTTACAACATTTTTCACATTTTGTAACTTCATGAATTCTACACAAAGACACAAAATTATAAAAAAAATCCATTGGTATGAGATATAGAACCTAGGTTGAGCTCATGCCTTCAACATTTACCACGATGAACCAAAAATAAGACCCATATGTAAACTGATAATGATCACATGGAATATAATTTCAAACAGCACATCAAATACAACCCTAGAAGGCATGGAAAACTCACAGCAGCCAACATAAATATTTTTTTCTGGTGTAGTTTTAACAACATTGGGCAAACAGAAAATTTATGGCCAGACTAACATCCCTTAGCATAAGCAACAAGCATTAAGGTCTCCAATTAACTGCTTTAGCCATGGTCCTGCTCTGTCTACTTCTTTGCACAATAAGATACCATTAACGAAAGGGTCCAAACTATTTCCAGATACACTAAAGCCCAAAAATGCTCCCCTTTTGGCACATGTATACAATTAGAAAAGAGTTTTATTTTTCTTTTTTTCCTTTTTTAACAATTGAGTAGATTTACCCTGTCACGCCGCGACCCCAGACAGAACGCGACAACCGCCACGTTAACCATAAATTTCGCGGAATAGGTGCACTCCACTCCACAAAGTTTATAGAAAACATAAGGCTTGCTATCAAGTACCTGTAGAACTGAACAACTGATAACAACGGGTACAACCCGAGGACATCATCTCATAAAGTATCAACAAGGATTTACAAAAGTATAAAATACAATGGTGTAACTTAGTTTAAAGAAAATATACATGAATGATATAACATCGCGAAGGTACAAAAAGAACATCAAGGGGGTCACCAAATATAAACTATACAATCTCGCCAATGAATCCGTCAATTTACATAAAAGAGAAAGTACCCAAAAGACTGATTGGATGACGATCAAACGATAGGAAAACCTCCAACCAAAACGATATCAACAGCCTGAAAAGGAAAGAATGATGTGGTGAGCAAAACCACTAGCTCAGTGAGGTGATAAGCCGGTCACCCCGACCCTTATACGAAGTATGTATTCTCACTCGCGGTTTATAACATAAAATCCAACATTTCGTCCCACAATAACTATTTCTCACTCAGTGTACATATTAATGAAAATAAAAACCTTAGTGCACATTTACGAATAACACAATTAGTTCAAACAACAAGTTATCACATAAAAGACGCGTGAGTAGTCAATATCCTCCTCGAACTGAGCTCTCCGTCGAGAAACAGTCCAAGCCCGTCACCGTTACTCTAGATAAAATGCACATTAATATTCTTTCTCAACACGCCAAGTGCTAAAGTTCACAATTCAATATCGACGTGAATACTTGAAATGATCAAACATATAAACATATATGACATACATGTCCCTCACCGGTGACATTGACTGAGCCTATAATAGACTGATCCATCTAACGATCACCCTCCAGAGTATCAGTATTTGGAAAATAGACAGGTGCTCCGTTAGATCTAACTCACCCGGGTTTGCCAAGTAACGGGCAACTTGGATGTCACTCTAACTCACCCGAACCGCGATAATTCGGGCTACTTAATCAATGTCGCTCCAACTCACCCGAACCGTGACCAATTCGGGCTACTTAACCTTGGTACCAGGCATACATATGCATATGCATCATAAGATGAATAACGGCTCAAGTTAGAGTCTTAAATAGCACACAATAACCAGAAATCAATTCCCAAATAATTCACAATAAATGCTATCAGATATCGAGCCGGCAAGGCTCTTCAACATAAGTTAAAATCAATAATACTCATAAAATGGCTAACAGGACTCTAACCAGAGCAATCGAGCCAATCAGGCTCTTTACCACATAACACAATACCAAATAATTTTCTTATCAATTAACTAAAACTAAAATAAATGCACATTTATCGAGGGTCCACACTTCCCACAAGAGAAGGCGTTCCGAATTATCAACTCACAAGGAAGTGATTAACTCTCTTCGGAATCTAAAGTCGGTCCCTTGCCCTTCGTCGATGGTTCTTTACCTAGAAAGGAGATGAGCAATTAAAGACAAATTAAATATAACTAACTATTAGCGGTAACATCCCTTTCTTTGCTAAAAACAAATCCTAATCGAGTTCGAACGAGTCGATATTAAATAAAAATGGCATGTAACTCCTTAACATCAATTTTCAATCCCACATAACCCGTTTCAATACATTAACTAAACGAAACGATAGAAAAAACTTTGAATTCGACATAAAAATTCTGAAATTTTCCAGCTAGCGGCAGTTTACGAGAAAAATCATAACTAATTGTAGAATAATCGGATTGAGGCGTTTCAAGTGGCTACGGAAAGCTAACGAGTTCAGCTACGTACAAAAATTAAGTCTACAAACTTTCGAGGGCAATAGATATGTCAAAATCAGTTTGAACAGTCTGCGAATTACCCACATACCAAAAAGAAAAACGCCACAAATTACAAAACCATGGAAGGAGGAAGCTTAATTCACACATCACTTACCTCAAAACAACTTAGAAACCACCTAGGATGAGGGTTGTAAGGGAGAATTTGATCAACAAGGGTTTCTCCTCTTCACTCTCTTCTTTCCCCTCTTTTGTTTTTCTTCTCCCGTTCTTCTCTTTTTTTTTTTTTAACTTTAGCCTTAATAATTATATATCAGGTCATTTAAGTGGGCTGAAACTTTGGGCCACAAAATAAATAAATAAGTTTGGGCTTTCTAAAAAAAATCTAGTTGGGCTAAGATAGGGCTGGCCTTTTGGGCCATAAAAATAAATAAATAGGTTTTAGGCTTTCTAAAAAAATCTAGTTGAGCTAAGATAGGGTTGGCCTTTTAGGCCATAAAAATAAATAAATAGGTTTTGGGCTTTCTAAAAAAAAATCTAGTTGAGCTAAGATATTATAAAGTATCCCCTCCTCTAAAAAGTTTCGTCCTCGAAACATAAACGTACCTAGAGATAAAAAGAGATTTGGATGGTATTGACGTATGACTGACTCTGGTTCCCATGTTTCTTCTTCAATTTGATTACTTCTCCATAAAACTCTCACCATAGGAATGGATTTGTTACGAAGCATTTTCTCTCAGCAATCTACAATTTGAACAGGTTGTACTTCGTACGATAGATTTTCCTTTAATACAACTGGGGGATATTTGAGCATGTGCGAAGGATCTGGTTCATATTTTCTAAGCATAGAGACATGGAAGATATCGTGAATCTTCGACAATTCCGATGGTAGCTCAAGTCAATACGCAACACGACCAATCCTTTGCACGATCGTAAACAGACCAATATACCTTGGACTCAACTTTCCTCGACGGCGGAATCGCAACACGCCTTTCCATGGAGAAACTTTCAGAAAAACTTTGTCTCCTTCATTAAACTCTAAATCGCGCCTCCTATTATCTGCGTAGCTTTTCTGTCGATCTTGCGCTGCCTTAAGTCTGTGTCGAATAAATTGTATTTTTGCCTTCGGATCTTCGATAAGCTTTACTTATTCGATTTGTCTCTCGCCAACCTCATTCCAAAAGAGCGGTGTTCGACACTTTCGGCCATACAGAGCTTCGTACGGGGGCATTCCAATGCTTGAATGATAAATGTTGTTATAAGCGAACTCCACCAAAGTCACGTACTTATCCCAGCTACCTCCCAAATTCAACACCACTGCACGTAGCATGTCTTCTAGTGTCTGTACAGTTCTCTCTGACTGTCCATCAGTCTGTGGATGAAACGAGGTACTGAATAGTAATTTTGTACCTAGCGCTTTTTGCAGACTAGGCCAAAAATGAGAAGTGAATCTTAGTTCACGATCAAATATGATTGACACTGGTACTCCATGCAATCTCACGATCTCATCGACATATAACTTGGCAAGTTTCTCTAAAGATTCGTGGGTATGCACTGGAAGGAAATGTGCCAATTTCGTCAGACGATCGACAATGACCCAAATTGAGTCATGACCCTTTTGGGTTCGAGGTAAACCAGAAACAAAATCCATTGTGATGTTTTTCCATTTCCACTCAGGAATAGCTAGTGGTTGAAGCATGCTGGCTGGTTTTTGGTGTTCCGCTTTAATCTGTTGGCATGATAAGCACTTTGATACAAATTCAGTAATGTCCCATTTCATACCTGGCAACCAATAATGCTCCCGAAGTGTTCTATACATTTTGGTACTACCAGGATGCATAGCATAGGCTGAAGAATGGGCTTCCTCAAGAATAGCTCTACGAACATCAAGTTCTGATGGAACACAAACACGATTTTTAAAAATAAGAAGTCCATCATCCCAAATTTGAAATTCTACTTCTTTTCCTTGATTTAGCTTTGTCATCTTCTGTTGTAAATAAACATCGTGTGATTGTCTTTCTCGAATTTGCTCGAACAAGGTAGGTCTAACCTTGAATTTGGCGATTAAGGCAGAATCATTAGACTTTTCACAATCGAGCGAAATGTGTAAAGATTTAAATTGCTCCAACATAGGAAGATAAAAAGATTAAATCGAAGCAAGTGAGGTAGAAGACTTTCTACTCAGAGCATCTGCAACACCGTTCGCCTTGCCAGGATGATAATCGATGACTAAGTCATAGTCACTAATCAACTCCATCCATCGCCTTTGCCTGAGGTAGAGCTCCTTTTGCGTGGTGATATACTTTAAACTCTTGTGATCAGTGAAAACCCGACAAGTTGCACCATAAAGATAGTGCCTCCAGATCTTCAATGCAAAGATGATTGCGGCCAACTCTAAATCACGTGTAGGATAATTTTCTTCGTTCTTCTTCAATTGCCTTGAAGCGTAGGCAATAACCTTTCATTCTTGCATGAGAACGCATCCTAATCCTTGTCTCGAGACGTCGCTATAAATAGTAAATTCTCCAATCTCTGGGTTTGGCAAAGCAAGAATAGGAGCTGAAACGAGTCGTCTTTTCAATTCTTGAAATGCTTCCTCGCATTCTTCACTCCATTCAAATTTTACCCCTTTCCGAGTCAATTTAGTCAAAGATGAAGCCAATAACAAAAAGTCTTTGACAAACCGTCGATATTATCCAGCTAATCCCAGAAAACTACGAATCTCTGTCATGTTCTTTGGACGCTCCCAATCTAGTATAGCTTGAATCTTCACTGGATCGACGTAGATTCCTTCTTTAGAAATGTGATGACCCAAAAAGCTTACCTCACGAAGCCAAAATTCACACTTTGAGAATTTAGCATAAAGCTGATTTTCTCTGAGAATGTTTAGAGCAATTCTTAGATGATGAGAATGCTCATCGTCCGATTTAGAATAAATAAGAATGTCATCAATGAAGATGATGACAAACTTATCTAAGTACGGCCGAAAGACCCGATTCATAAGATCCATAAAAGCTGCAGGAGCATTTGTGAGTCCAAAAGGCATAACACAGAATTCAAAATGACCATATCTGGTTCGAAAAACACACTTAGGGATATCAGATTCCCTAATCTTGAGTTGGTGATAACTGGATCGCAAATTAATTTTTGTGAACACAGTTGCTCCTTGCAATTGATCAAACAGTTCATCGATTCTTGGAAGAGGATATTTGTTCTTGATTGTCACCTTGTTCAATTGACGGTAGTCGACACATAGGCGAAATGATCCATCTTTCTTATTGACAAAAAGAACTAGAGCACCCCACGGAGATGTGCTAGGTCGTATGAACCCCTTCTCCAATAATTCCCCAAGTTGTGTCTGGAGTTCCTTGAGCTCAGCAGGCGACATTCGATATGGAGTAATCGATATAGGTGTGATTCCAGGAAGTACGTCAATGGAAAAATCAATCTCTCGATTCGGAGGTTGTCCTGGTAAGTCTTCGGGAAAGACATCAGGAAATTCATTCATGATCGGGATGTCATCTAGTTTAGTTTCAGAAAGAGAAGTATCGATGACAAATGCCAAGAATGCCTCACAACCCTTACGTATTAATTTATGCGCAGTCAACATTGAAATAAAAGAGAGGGATCTCGTTTGAAGTTTACCTTCAAAAATAAGTTCTGAGAATTCTGGTCTACGAAAAATAATAAGCTTCTCGTGGCAGTCGAGAATTGCATGATGAGAAGAAAGCCAATCCATGCCAAGAATAACATCAAGATCAATCAAAGACAATGGTATCAATTCAGCCTCTAGAAGGACATCTTTGATCTTCAATGGACAACCAAGGAATACCGAATCACAAATTAGACGCTCTCCAATAGGGGAATGAATGATGATTCCAGGTGACAAATGAGAGATAGGATAATCTAAAATCGTAGTAAGATCATTCCGGATATAAGACCTATCAGAACCTGGTCAAATAAATCGTAGACCTGATGGTCTCCCACAAACACATGGCCTAAAGAAGCAATATTAGGTGAGATTGTGATTTAAAAATTCGAAAAGATATAATTTCTTACGAATGTTTTATTCGTAATCAAGTGGCATAACAAGGTGGGATTAGATCTAGCATGTGAAAATACTCAGATTATAAATTACCTGTCACAACCTTCGGATCTGAGCGAGCCTCTTCCTGGGAAATGTGAAATACTCTAGTTTGCTTCCTTCCTTGCATAGGTGATTGAGTACTAGTGCCGCTTGAGGCATCGGGCACTCTGGTAACTGCAGATCGAGTTTCTCTGGGTGTAGAATATGTTAGTTTACCATGAAGCTGACCAGAACCCTGACTGCTCGCTCCCATAAGCTGAGGACAAGAACTTCGCATATGCCCCGACTATCGTCACAGAAAACATACTTTAGGAGCCTACAGGGGCCGTCGTGATATTTTAAGCAATTCTGGCACTTGCGATTTTCACCAACAGATCCCGAGACATTATTCCTGCCTCTACTAAACTGCTCCCGAGGTTGAGGAAAACTAATAGATACCGAACTTGGTGCGCCACGCGAAGATCCCACACCCCTATACACCTTCGATGCATTTCCTGGAAATGCGCTCCCCTGCCTTTTCTTTTGAGATCGTTCTACAAGCTTATGTCTCGCCTGAACTAAACCTTCTACCCTCAGGGCTTCTTCTACGAGATCATCAAGACTCTCGTACTTGTCTCCGGACTTGATGCGATCTCAAATATTTAAATTAATACCATCTTCAAATCTCTTACATAAGTCTCTCGTCATATATGACTCAGGAGCGAATTCTCGCAATTCCAGAAATTTGCTTTCGTACTCCACGACCGACATAATGCCTTGAAAGAGGTTGAAGAACTCCTTTCTCTTCTGATCCTTGATGTACTGAGAGAAGTATCGATCTTTGAATCGTTCCACAAAGATAGACCACGTAATAGTAACCGAAGATGTCTCTTTTAGATTCTGCCACCATCGTCGTGCATCTGGGCCTAACAGCTTGGTCGCAATGATCACACGATAACATTCTTCAATCATCAAGGTGTCAAAGGTCTCTGTAATCTCCTTTAACCATGCCCCCGCTTTAGAAGCATCTCTTGTACCGTCAAATTTCGAAGTCCCCATGTTTTAAACTGCTTTCACCAAATCAGGTATAAAAAGTGCACCTCGAGAAGTAGAACCTCCTAAAGCCATTTCTGAAGTAAAAACTGGTACATTAGTTGTAGGTCGAATCGATTCATTAGAACGAAGAACCTCTTCAGTGACAGTCGTAGTCGTATGAGCCGTTGTAGGTGGTGGAACACCATGTATTTGAATATGATCATAATACAATTGGTATTGTTCCGGTGTCATCATGTGCTCAACCCGCAACTGGGCCCGTGGTTGCTCTACCTGGGAAACTGGCACCCTATGATCAGAATTGATAGGGTCCGTAACCGTCGGAGGAACGGCATGATCAAAAGAAACATGTCCTCGAGGTCCACGAAGAACAGAAGAGAGCAGAGGACTGGAGGATCACGAGGAGCGTGTCCTCGACCTCGACGACGAATTAGAGGTGCCATAATGACTGAAAGAAGAAAGGAAAGAAAATGCAATGTCAACATCAAGGCAATACGATACCTTAGGATGACATAGAAGCAAAGTTGGACACATTGGCTCGACTCAAAAAGAATGAGAATCATAAAACCAGGCTATGATACAAAGAAAGTTGTCACGCCCCGACCCCAGATAGAACGCGATAACCGCCAAGTTAACCATAAATTTTGCGGAATGGGTGCACTCCACTCCACAAAGTTTATAGAAAACGTAAGGCTTGCTATCAAGTACCTGTAGAACTGAACAACTGATAACAACGGGTACAACCCGAGGACATCATCTCATAAAGTATCAACAAGGATTTACAAAGGTACAAAATACAACGGTGTAACTTAGTTTAAAGAAAATATACATGAACGATACAACATCGCGAAGGTACAAAAAGAACATCAAGGGGGTCACCAAATATAAACTATACAATCTCGTCAATGAATCCATCAATTTACATAAAGAGAAAGTACCCAAAACACTGATTGGATGACGAGCAAACGATAGGAAAACCTCAAACCAAAACGATATCAACAGTCTGAAAAGGAAAGAATGATGGGGGTGAGCAAAACCACTAGCTCAGTGAGGTGATAAGCCGGTCACCCCTTCCCTTATACGAAGTATGTATTCCCACTCGCGGTTCATAACATAAAATCCAAAATTTCGTCCCACAATAACTATTTCTCACTCAGTGTACATATTAATGAAAATAAAAACCTTAGTGCACATTTACGAAAAACACAATTAGTTCAAATAACATTTTATCACATAAAAGACGCGTGGGTAGTCAATATCCTCCTCGAACTGAGCTCTCCGTCGAAAGACAGTCCAAGCCCGTCACCGTTACTCTAGATAAAATGCACATTAATATTCTTTCTCAACACGCCAAGAGCTAAAGTTCACAATTCAATATCGACGTGAATACTTGAAATGATCAAACATATAAACATATATGACATGCATGTCCTACACCGGTGACGTTGACTGAACCTATAATAGACTGATCCATCTAACGATCACCCTCCAGAGTATCAGTATTTTTCAAATGGACAGGTGCCCCGTTAGATCTAACTCATCCGGGTTTGCCAAGCAATGGGCAACTTGGTTGTCACTCTAACTCACCCGAACCGCGACAATTCGGGCTACATATTCAATGTCGCTCCAACTCACCCGAACCGTGACCAATTCGGGCTACTTAACCTTGGTACCAGGCATACATATGCATATGCATCATAAGATGAATAACGACTCAAGCTAGAGTCTTAAATAGCACACAAGAATAACCAGAAATCAATTCTCAAATAATTCACAATAAATGCTATCAGATATTGAGCCGGCAAGGCTCTTCAACATAAGTTAAAATCAATAATACTCATAAAATGGCTAACAGGACTCTAACTAGAGCAATCGAGCCAATCAGGCTCTTTACCACATAACACAATACCAAATAATTTCTTATCAATTAACTAAAACAAAAATAAATGCACATTTATCGAGGGTCCACACTTCCCACAAGAGAAGGCGTTCCCGAATTATCAACTCACAAGGAAGTGATTAACTCTCTCCGAAATCTAAAGTCGGTCCCTTGCCCTTCGTTGATGGTTTTTTACCTAGAAAAGAGATGAGCAATTAAAGACAAATTAAATATAACTAACTATTAGAGGTAACATCCCTTTCATTGCTAAAAACAAATCCTAATCGAGTTCGAACGAGTCGATATTAAATAAAAATGGCATGTAACTCCTTAACATCAGTTCCCAATCCCACATAACCCGTTTCAATACATTAACTAAATGAAACGATAGAAAATAAGTTTGAATTCGACATAAAAATTCTGAAATTTTCCAGCTAGCGGCAATTTACGAGAAAAATCATAACTAATTGTAAAATAATCGGATTGAGGCGTTTCAAGTGGCTACGGAAAGCTAACGAGTTCAGATACGTACAGAAATTGAGTTTGCAAACTTTCAAGGGCAATAGCTATGTCAAAATCAGTTCGAACAGTCTGCAAATTACCCACATACCAAAAAGAAAAACACCACAAATTACAAAACCATGGAAGGAGGAAGCTTAATTCACACATCACTTACCTCAAAACAACTTAAAAACCACCTAGGATGAGGTTAGTAAGGGAGAATTTGATCAACAAGGGTTTCTCCTCATCACTCTCTTCTTTCCCCTCTTTTGTTTTTCTTCTCCCGTTCTTCTCTCTTTTTTTTTAACTTTAGCCTTAATAATTATATATCAGGCCATTTAAGTGGGCTGAAACTTTAGGCCACAAAATAAATAAATAAATAAGTTTGGGCTTTCTAAAAAAAATCTAGTTGGGCTAAGATATGGCTGGCCTTTTGGGCCATAGAAATAAATAAATAGGTTTTAGGCTTTCTAAAAAAAATCTAATTGGGCTAAGATAGGGCTGGTCTTTTGGGCCATAAAAATAAATAAATAGGTTTTGAGCTTTCTAAAAAAAATTTAGTTGAGCTAAGATATTATATACTCATTCAAAACTATCAGAAAACATGAATAATAAATAATTTATCCAAAAATTTATAAAGTGTAAACAAAAATATACATCTTAAAGAAGCGAATGAGGAACTAACTTAACTACATCCAACATCAATAATTTAAAGCTACCATAAAATCCCCAAAAATAATCATTCCTATATTTTTTTCATAACTTTAAATTGCATTTTATTTTTGGAGCAATTCATCGAACACTTGATAGGCGTGCAAGTGAAAGGGGCAAGGCAGAGAAACCAACACTGGCAGAGAAACTCAACCAACGTTGTCCCAGTTCTCAGAATTAGTACACTAATACCCAGTTTGTCAATGAGCATAGAAACGAGCTGCAAAACAAAAATATATCCAAATTTTATACAAGATGCTAAAAATATGCAGGATAACCAGGGCAGAGAAAGAACTAATTATTTAGAAAGAGCAGACATACGAAGTTACCCACCTATGGAGGGGCACCTGAGAAACTGATAAACTTTTAACGTGTGGATCATAGAAGGCAATCTCGAGCGGCTGATATTTTCGAATGAAATCTCAAGTTGAAGTAGAGTTCTTGGGTAGATATAAATAGAAGGAGAAGGAGGTATTCTATAAAATCTAGGAATGGTGAAGAAAAGAAAAGAGCAATTAACGTAGAAATCGTTAAAGGAATTCCCCAGTAGAAGCCATCGTTCTTGGCAAGATGTAAGAAAGATGATAAGCATGTATTCTTGAGGAACAAAAGCCACGTATGAATGGACAAGAGATCGTTGAAAGAAATTAGATAAGTATGCTAATTCAATTTAATGTATTATTTTAATTATTGAATAAATAATTAAATAAAAATTAAACTCTCTTATTATGTCATTTTTTGTGTTAAAAGTTTGAATATATGATAGTACAAAAAATTGTAAAAAGTGGTACATGTAATCCGTAGTTAAATTTTATTGTAATACATTCATCTTAATTATTTAAGTGAACAATAATATTTATGTTGTTAATGTGATGGGAGTATTTTGAAAAAAAAACTAAGTTTATTTATCACCTCTTAAAATATTTGTTTGTTTATTAAATCTATTTAGCACACTTTATTAATTATTAAGATTAATTTAATTGATTTTTAGCACAAGTGATTCAAATTACTTTTTTTTCACGAATTGATAGTTAAAAATATAAATACTTTGGTGTTTTTTATTTATTTTAAATTATTTAAATTGTGACAAAATTATTAGTGTCGTCATGCAATTAGTAATTTGTAGGAATAAAATTTAATAATGAAAATATCAAATTGTGTTTCTAACAAATAATAACAAAATTAAAATGGGTCACAATTTGCATAACAAAATATGACAAAATTCATGTGTTGTGTTAGAGTATAACTCATCTTTTAATCAAAAGATGATGATTCCTCTTTATCGTCACTATAGTAAGATATTGATGACAAAATATATTGTCAGTAATTATTTAAAAATTTCATGACAATGTTATTTTTCATCATAAAAATATATTTTATTCATGACATTACTATTTGTCGTTAAAAACTATAAATTTGTTATTAAAGAATTAACCTTCAAATTTTTATTGAAAATAACATACACTTATATAAAATCGTAACACACTCATCAATGTCATCATGAAATAGAGTATACCGTGATGAATAAAATTATATATAATGAAAACAACATATTGCGTCGCTAAAAGATAAATTTTAGTGACAAAAGTAATATTCGTCACTTTTGAATTAAAAAATGTGACGAAAATCTTGCGTCGCAAAATTTTTCGTTACAAAATATATAATTTCCTGTATTGGAAAGTGGTTTAAATGGAGTAGAATGAAGTAAAATCGAAGTTTGGAAGAGAGGATTTTTGGTTCGGAGAGTATTCAAGTGCGGGTGGTGTGAAAAATGTACGGAACAGGGGTGAAAATCAAATTTAAATATAACTTACCTGGGCTGGTTCAACTCGAACCAGGTGGTCAAACCACTTCATTGTGGAACCACATTTCTGGACAATTTCAGCATTTGGTTCGAATCGAACCATTGATTGAACCGACACGTCGAGATCGAACCAGCCTGTAACAAATTTTCAGATGGCTGGTTCGACTCGAACCACAGGTCGAACCAAGGCAGCGTGGTTGAACAACCCTGTAGCAATTTCTCTGATCCCCGATTCGACTCAAACCATCTAGTTCGACTTGCTCCACTGGTTGAACTGACCTGCTGTTCCTTCAAACATGATTATTCTCCGTCAACTGCAAACTTCAAGCTCAAAAATGATCATTAGGTACCAAAATAGAGCAAAACTATGGCTAGAAAACCACCATTAAGACTCAATAATTCATGTATATATACTCTGCATACGACACAATAGATAAAACGCCACTGAACATTAGGCAAATTGCAAAAAATCAACATATCAACACCGATTAAAGTTTTAATATGCTGCAAAAAATTAAATTCCCAAATAAACGTTACAAAGAAAAGATTATACTCTCAGTGCTACGATTAAGTAAGTACATCATACCCCCCAAACTTATTAGAAACTATAGTCGAAACTAAGTTTGCAAAGAGATGTAATTTCCGATAAGTAAGTACGTCAAATATAAAAATTTCTTACTCACACTAATGAAATAAAGCAATAAAACAGGAGGGAAAGCCCCCCAACAAGCGCTCTTGTTCAACGTCGAAGAGTCACGACGGTACCAAATCAATGTAAGGTATCCTCAAAGACGACGCAAGCATCATCCGACAACTTATAATACTTCAATCGATGCCCATTCACCGTTATGATGTCTTCGTCCTTGTCCATGATCTCAAAACTCCCCCCTCCACAAGCTCTATGGATGATGAACGGTCCCATCCATTTTGATTTCAATTTTCCTGCAAAAAGCTTCAAACGAGAGTTAAAGAGTAATACCTCATCACCTTGCTTGAAACTTTCTAAGTGATCTTCGAATCATGCCATTTCTTCATTCTTTTCTTGAGATCACCGAATTCTTGAAAGCTTGATTTTTGAACTCATCTAATTGATTGATATGAGTCTACATCAACTCCTTTTGCTTCAGACTTCTCATGGCCCAAAAAGACTTATGTTGAATCTCTACAGGTAAGTGGCACAGCTTCCCATAGACAATTTGATAAGGTGACATGTCTAGCACAGTCTTGTACGCAGTTCGAAACCCCCACAAAATATCATCGAACTTCATAACCCAATCCTTCCTATTAGTTCCAACTACTTTCTCCAAAATTTGTTTCACTTGTCGGTTGGAGACCTCGACTTGCCCATTAGCTTAAGGATGATAGGGTGTAGTAACCCTATGCTTAACACCATACTCCTTGAGAACTCTTTCAATAATCTTGTTGACAATTGTTGAACCTCCATCACTTACAAGTGCTCTATGAATTCCATAGCAGGCAAATATATGTTTCTTCAAGAAAGACAACACGGTCTTAGCATCATTCATGTGAGTAGGAATAGCTTCCACCCACTTAAAAACATAATCCACTGCTAAAAGGATATAGAGAAATCCATTAGATGGGAGAAAATGCCCCATAAAATCTATTCTCCATACATCGAAGATTTCAACAACAATGCTCGGCTAAAGTGGTATCTCATCTCTTCTACTTATATTTCACATTCTTTGACATCGATCGCATGTCGTTACATAGGATTCACAATTTTTTAACAAAGTAGGCTAATAAAGAGCAGATTGAAGTACATTCGATGCTGTCTTTTGAGCTCCAAAGTGCCACCCGTTAGGTTGTGCATGGCAAAAATCAAGAACACTCTCCATCTCTATCTCGGGCACACACCTACAGACGATAGAGCCTGTACAAATCTTGTAGACGAATGGATCATACCATATAAAAGTCTTAACATCCCTCTTAATCTTTGCAAGTTGATACCTGTTGAGATCTTTCGTAATTTCACCTACGGCAATGTAATTGACATAATCCGCGTACCTTGGTTCCATTCCTTGAGCAACGACTAGAAAAGCTCTCTCCACTCCTTCAACAAACACAACCATAATCTTCTCATTAGGGAACATCTACTATATGTAATCAAAAGAATCATCACAATGCTCCCTTGTCTCCAACCTTGATAGGTGATCCGCCAACACATTTTCTGTACGTTTCTTATCCAGAATCTCTATACCAAACTCCTGCAGAAGAAGGATCCATCGAATAATCTTTGGTTTGCTTTCATCTTCTCCATCAAGTATCAGATCGCAGAATGATCTGTTGACACTATAGTTTTTATGCCAACCAAATACTGTCGAAACTCATTGAATGCATACACAACAGCTAGAAACTCCTTTTCAATGACAGTGTAGTTCTTTTGTGATTCATCAAAAGTCTTACTCGTATAGTAGATAGTGTTGAATTTCTTCTTTCTCATCTGCCCAAACACCACTCCAAGTGCTAAATCACTTGCATCACACATAAGTACAAATGGCTGAGTCCAATGAACAAGATAGGTGCAGTAATAAGTGCCTCCTTCAAAACCTAAAAAATTGTTAGACATTCATCATCAAAATTAAAAGGAACACCCTTTTCAAGTAAGTGAGACAATGGCTTGGAGTATTTTGAGAAGTCTTCAATAAATCTTCTATAAAATCCTGTATATCCAAGAAAGGATCGCACTCCCTTCTCATTAGTGTGTGGTGGAAGCTTCTCAATCACCACTACATTTGCTCTATGAACTTGCAATCCTCTGGCTGAAATATGGTGTCCCAAATCAATTCCATCTTTTACCATGAAGTGACACTTCTCCAATTCAAAACCAGGTTAGTATCAATACATCTCTTCAAAACAGTAGACAGGTTAGTCAAACAAATATCAAAGGAGGAACCAAAAATAGAAAAATCATCCATAAACACCTGATGAGCGTTTTCTCAACACACAAAATTAATCCCCAAGTATGAAGGATATCAATTGTAGTTTTGATAGGCAATCAAGTGATTATCGAACCCAAGGGACGGATTATTATTAATTTAATTAAGTTCTAATTTATTAAGACTATTATAGCAATATGATTGTAAAGATTAAATAACTAAGTAACGAATAATTAAAATAACAATTAAAATAATAAGAGTAGAGATAATACGACTGTGATCAAGTAAGAAATTAGGTAGTTCTTCGGGTCATCCAGTTTTACTCATTAATTTTCCTTCCATATGTTGAAATCCGACTCTGCCTTATAGTTTATGGACGCATCACTAAACCATGCAAGAGATATAATTCAAGTGTTTGATACGTATGAATATCCTCAGAGCAAGAGATATAATTCACCCCCCCTTTCTAGGTACTATCAGTATCAATGATTTCCCGTGCACTTAGTACTCTAACCCTATATGATCTCCCTTTAAAGGTACTATGAAGTTATACTCTTTATCCTACTTATTAACCCGAATAGTATTCAATTAATAAGTATTTATATAAGATAGTTCTAATAAGACTTCGGAGTCCCCTCTCTTAGAATTATAATATGTAATCCTGCTCAGTAGTGAAGGCACTTAATAAATAACCAAGATATGTATTCAGACTCTATATAACAGTTAATGATGCACAAAACGATTGTGAGTATGAATTTAAAAAGCATAGTCTTATATAAAATAAATCACAAGTAGTGTTGTACGGAGTTTACACATAGAAGATAAATTAACTCATAAAACCTTCATAACCCTAGAACTACTGAAGTGGTTCTAGCCCATGATTGATCTAGGAACAATCATGGTGGTTGGTAGGATCTTACCCATAGTCTTGAAAATTACAAGATAAATTAAGAAGTGAAGTAAACCCTAGATGCGGGCGCTATCGCGACTCTCTTCGTCTTGAATCTCCACTTGGTTCTCACTTGGTTCGACAGAGGAACCTCTCTCCACAGCTCTGTAGATGGAGTTAGGGCTTGGATGTGGTGTAGGATGGATGCGGAATCTAACTCCCTTCTTCATGTGCTCTGCATCCCTTTTTATACTTGTAAAGTGCTCCTCACGGACCTTTGATGGGCTTTTACTTGAGACACACATCAAATTTGGTAACAGAAATCTAGAATTACCAAAAATAGCACCGGCGCAATTCTGTTCGACTAGACCTCCATTGGTCAAGCAAGTCCTCCTGGTCGAACGCCGATCGAACATCCCTTCTGTAATATTCTGGACATTTTATTCAACCAGTCTTCTCCCGTTCGACCAAGATGACTCTGGTAGAACAGACTCCCATGGTCGAGCAATGCATCTGTAAGTTTTTGGGCATTTTGCTCGACTTGGGCACCTTATTCGACCACAATAATGATGGTCGAACAAGCCTTTGAGGTCGAACAGCCTTCGAAAAACACCTTGAAAATCGTGTCTTCCAATTCTGAGCCCTTAAGACCTTTTTCCTGTATAAATACGCTCAAAAAGCCTCAGTAGTCTCTGATTCATGGATTTTCTATAAACAACCCGATTTGTCTTGATAATAGACCAAATCATACTCAATTTCCACACAAATCAGAGCCCAAAACATGTGACTTTACACTCTCAACAACATCTCCATGATCTTTTCTATCAAACCATCATATATGGCCATCATGCAACACTAAATGTAGCAGGTGAATTACACAACCCAAAAGGCATCTTTCTAAAGGCAAAAGTTCCATAAGGGCAAGTAAAAGTAGTCTTTTCCTGGTCCTCAGGTGCAATCATGATTTGATTATACCCCGAGTACCGATCCAAGAAATAATAAAAATCATACCCTGCAAGACGATCAAATATTTGATCCATGAAAGGAAGTGGGAAGTGGTCTTTGCATGTATTTTTATTTAGTTTTTTATAATCTGTACACACATGCTACCTCGTAGGAATCATAGAGCTAATGCCTCACCATCATCAGACTTAACAATAGTCTTGCCCCCTTCTTATCTACAACATGCAATGCACTCACATGGGGACTATTACTAATTGGATATATAATTCTTGCATCTAGCCCTGTTAGGATTTGCTTCTTAATCACTTCTTGAATAGCAAGATTCAACCTCTGCTGATTCTGAATGCTACCCTTAGCCTCATCTAATAACCTTATCTTATGCATGCAATATGATGGATTAATGCCTTTTAAATCATCAAGAGACAAACCAATCGCAGACTTATACTTTCTAAGCACATCTAATAACTCATCGAGTTGATCATCAGTTAAAGAAGAAGATACAATTACCGGATATGTTTCATTGTCACCTAGATAGGCATATTTCAAGTGCTCCGGTAGCAGTTTCAACTGCTATTTCTTCTCCTCTTTTGCTATGCTTTCTCTATCCAATGGCAAGTACTTCATAGTCCACTTCACCTCTTCAAACTTGGTTCTTTTTTATTCATACCTGTTATCACCCAAAGCAAGTAAATTTTCAAGAAATTCAATACATACCTCATTAGAGAGCTCATCTAGCTCTGTGGTGGGAAAATTAAAATACTCTGCCAAGCATGTCTCTAAGGGATCCGTTGAAAGGATCAAGGGCATATCTTCCTTCATGATCTCCTCCACCACATCAATGATGTGACATTGCATCTCCATCGGCATCTTCATTGCTTTATTAAGGTTGAAAAGAACCTCTTCTTTATCCATCCCACTACAAAAAACGTATTTTTAGCAACCAAAATTAGCAACGAAATTCTTCCCGTTAGTAATTAGCAATAAATTAGCAACAAAAATGATATTTTTATTTTAGCAACGGAATGCCAACAGAATTATTATCTATTTTACCAACGTAATTCAATACGTTGCTAATTACCAACAGAATAGCAAGGGAATCATTATATAAATTACTAACGGAATTATTAACAATGGATTACCAACAGAATTGATTTTTCGTTGCTAAAAATTTACCAACCACCACTTTACCAATAGAATTTTACCAACGAATTCCGTTGTTAATCCGCTGGTAAGCCAATTTAACAATGGAATTAAGGCTTTTAGCAACGGAATATTCTGTTGTTAAAAAGTAGTTTTTTGTAGTGTCCGAAGCCTTAGCTCACCCTTTTGAACATCAATCATAGCTCCAACAGTGGCAAGGAATGGTCTCCCTAAGATAAGAGGGACATTATCCTTGTCATCTTCCATCTCGAGTACTAGAAAGTCCACAAGAAAGACCAGTTTCTCTACTTTTACTAGAACATCTTCAATCACACCCTTTGGAAAGGTCGTAGACCTATCTGCCAATTGTAGAGCATCTGTTGAAGTTAACTCCTCCAAACCAAGCCTTGAAATATTGACAAGGGCATCAAATTGATGTTTGCCCCAAGATTACACAAGGCTCATCGTGCCGGTCCCTTTCCAATTTCACATAGAATAGTGAAGTTCCCAGGATCCTTTAGCTTAGCAGGCAGCTTCCTCTGAATGACTGAGCTGTAATTCTCAGACGAATTCACCGTTTCAATTACATTCAAGTTTCTCTTCTTCAAAAGTATATCCTTTATAAAGCGGGCATAATATGGCATTTCCAAAATTGCTTTAGAGAAAGGAATGCACTAACCTGAAAGGAAACGCAGGAGGTATCTTTATCTTAGGAATTCCCTATTCATCACGTTCAACCTTCTCCGCTTTATCCTTCTCGTGCCTCAATCTCTTCACTCTCTCCTATTTCTTTTCCGCTATAAGCTTTGTATTCTGCCTTTGGATGGTACTGGAGTAGCATTAACATCAGGTAAAGCATTCTGCATGGAAAATAGTACAGGACGAGGGATTCGACCTTGATTCAACCATGATTGCTGGTCAAACAAGGTGTGTAGTGGTCGAACCGAGCATCAAAAAATTCGGCATCCCTCTTATAGGTCAGTTCAATCATGGTTCGACCTTCAGGGTTGGTCGAACCAGGGCAATATTAGTCAAACCCTACATCAGAAAATTCATAGTCTCACGGACAGGCGGGTTCGACCGTCGATCGACCTTCAAGGTTGGTCGAACCAGGTTGGTGTTGGTCAAACTGACCATCTGGACACTTCGAAGGATGTGGTTCGGCTTAGGAGGTATGGTTCGACCTGCTATTTTGGTCGAACCATGGTCGAATTGAGCTCCTGGAGCTTCAGAATTCATTTTTGACATCATCGGTCCATCATACTGTGTTCCAGACCTTAACGTGATGATGTGGCACTCCTTCGGGTTCGTTATACTTTAAGATGGGAACTTTCCTTTCTCTATCATTTAGGTCAACTAATTCATATTCCCGGCCATCTGCCCCATCAACAACGTCAAGTCCTTCATCTACTTAGATATATCCTCATGATTTTTATCTATTTTCGCCTCTAGATGATCCACTCTTGCATCATTCCTTGCCATGTACCTGTTCACCGTATCCTCAAAACCAGGTTTTCCTTCATCGATTTTAGCCCCCGGATCAACACCAACAGGAGATTGTACTGCTGCATTAGGATTACTCCATGAAAATTCCGACCTCCTTGGTTGTTGATAATTATCAGGAGGACCACGATTATTGCAGTTCCCTTGATAATTCCGGTTTTCTTGATTTTAGAACCTCGTTCCTTGAATACTTTGACACATGGCGTAGTTTGCCTCTTCTAATTTCTCTTGAGTATCTCCTTCATTACTAACATCCTGCTATAAAATTGGTACTCGCTGCTCTATATCAGTAATCTGCTTTTGCTGAAACTCAAGTAACTTGTTGATATTAGCCAAACTAGAGACGATCTCATCTTCTCTACTCCATAGTGTGCTCAACCTGTTCTACTTTTCCAAGAACATAAGTGTTTCTTACTCTATTAGTTGGTCAATCTCTTGAATTCATCGAAATATCCTCAAAGAGCTTTTTAGCCTCAACGGATATCTTTGCAAGCAGTGCTCCATTTGATGAAGCATCTAGTAAAACTTGAGAATCACAATCCAACCCGTTGTAGAAAATACTGATGTATTGAGCTTTAGATAACCCATGCTGTGGAGACTTTCGAAGATGTCCTTGAATCTGTCCCAAGCTTCATGAAATTTCTCTACACTCCCAATAGCAAATTGATTGATGTTTTGCTTCATCCTAAGCAGCTTGGAAGGTGGCATGTATCTCTCCAAGAACTTAAATTTCAATTGCTCCCAGGTAGTCCAATCAGCAGCATTAAGAGTATCGTACCAATCTCTCGCTCTTTCAGTAAGCAAGAATTTAAACAACACAATCCTCCTTGCATCCTCATAATCTCCTGCGCTCTTTTGTGTGATTGCATATCCCAGGAATTTATTCAGATTCTGTTGAGGATCTTCAAAGGTTTCCCCAGAGAAAAGGCTCCTTTCTATCATGCTGATCAGAGTAGGGTGAAGATCAAAATCCGCAACGGCCCCTCTCGCTCCTAACAGCCCCAAGTTGCCTCATCCGTTATTCTTGAATACTTTACGGATGACAACGTTATTCATATTTTTCCTGTCTAAACCAACCATGTTGACTGCTTCTACTTTTGATTTATCTCCGGTTGTAGCTTAAATCGTTTCTGAGTTCAGCACTTCAACTTCAACTCCTAAATTAAGAGTTGCGGTTGCTTCTACGTTCTTGTTCTTCTTCTTCTTTGCCTTCTTCTTCCTCGACGATGTTCCAATTTCTAGATTAAAAGGCGCTAATGTTCCTGCCTTTGACCTAGTGTGCATACACCTAAGAAAAATAAGCGTCAGAAAATAAAGACAAGAATAAAATAGTCTTAATTAAACTAGATATAATAAATTAATAATTAATGTCGTCCCTGACAACGGCGCCAAGAACTTGATGAGCATTTCTCAACACACAATTAATCCACAAGTATGAAGGATGTTATTGTAGCTTTGATAAGTGACCAAGTGATATTTATCGAACCCAAGGGACGTATTATTATCAATTCAATTATGATCTAACTTACTAAGACTAGGCTAGTAATAAATTGGTGGATTTATTAATTAACTACAAAATAAGTAATTAAAATAGCAAGAAAGTAAACAAGCAGTATAGATTAAACGTAGGTCAAGTGAGAAATTAGGCAGTTCTTCGAGCCATCTGGTTTTACTCATTAATTTTCCTTCCGTGTATCAATGTCCGATTCTACCTTGCGAAATATGGACGCATCACTAAACTATGCAAATCTACTCTATTGACATAAGAATATAAGTGTGTAACACGTGTAAATATCCTTGGAGTAAGAGATATAATTCACCCCCTTTCTAGGTACTATCAGTATCAATTATTTCCATGCACTAAGTACTCTAACCCGATATAATCTCCCTTTATATGTAATATGAAATTATTCTCTTTATCCTACTTATTAACCCGAATCAGATTCAATTAATAAGTATTTATATAAGATAGTTCTTATGAAACTTCGGAGCCCCCTCACTTAGAATCATAACATGAAATTCTGCTTAGCAGTGAACGCACTCAATCAATAATCAAGATATGTATTCAGACTCTACATAATAATTAATGATGCACAAAACAACTCATAGTATGAATTAAAAAGGCATAGTCTTATATAAAATAAACTACAAGTAGTATTGTACGGAGTATACACATGAAAGTTTAATTAAATCATAAAACCTTCATAAACCCTAAAACTACCAAAGCGGTTCTAGCCCATGATTGATCAAAGAACAATCATAGTGGTTGGATAGATCTTACCCATAGTCTTGAAAATTACAAGATAAATTAAGAAGTGAAATAAACCCTAGATGTGGGCGCCGTCGCGTCTCTCTCCGTCTTGAATCTTCACTTGGTCTCACTTGATTCGACAGACGAATTTCTCTCCACAGATCCGTAGGATGATTATAGGGTTTGTATATTGTGTGGAATGAATGTGTTATCTTTCTGCTACGTAGGGTCTTCCTTTTATACTTTCATCTCCTCCAATGGACCTCTAATGGGCTTTTTGAGCAAAAACACATGCTGAAGGTGTAAAAATATGGATCTAAAAACTTCTCGTATGTTGATTCGACAAAGCCCTTGGTCGAACCATTAACAGTCTGGTCGAACCAGCCTGTAACACACTGGCAGATAGCTAGTTCGACTCGAACCACTGGTCGAATCAGAAGCATCGGGGTCGAATCACTTCAGCACCACTTCAGGCATTTGGTTTGGCCACGGTTCGACCTTCATGCCTGGTCGAACCACGTCATCATGGTCGAACCACTCTGTGAAAAAATTGCAGGTTGCTGGTTTGACCCGAACCGGTAGTCGAACCACTCATGTCTTGGTTGATCCAGATGCTTAAATCTCCCCTTTTCTTGTTCTGAGAACTTCTGTTCTATTTTTCTTCGAAAATCCACTCAAACGGTCTCAAACGTACCTGATTCGTGACTTTCCACTACATATCTCGATTTATCTCAACTTAAGATCAAATCACACATCATTATCACAGAAATCAGAGCTCAAACTACGTGAATTTACACTCTCATAAAAAGCTCCGTTCAGAGTAGACCGTTCCATTCATGGTGGTAGAAGCACGAGATGATGGAGCTATTAAACTTGAAGGATCTGATTGAAGTGCCTTTATGGTTAATGGTCAACGGGTGAAGCATTATCATTCTCCCTCTCAAAGGAAGTTGGTATATTTGGATACCTTTACTTCTTAAACTCTCAATGCTTCATTTGTAGTTTAGGTTTGTAAATATTTTATTTTTATTGTTTTGCAATCTTTGGCCTCGTAGGTTGATTGTGATCTTGAGAAAAATGCATAGAGAATACGAGGAGTTCTTAATTGATGTGTGAAGGTATATCTCACCACTTTTTCAAACTTAATTCTCACCTCTTGGTTCAATTTAAGTTTGGGGGGATGTTGCATGGTATGGACATACTTTTTTTGTGATGATGCATATGAGTACCTAAAAACATAGCATCGTTTCTCTATTTTGAGACGTGTTGCTCAACCGTTGCTCGACCAAGTGGTTTGATCAAGCTATGGTCGAGCGGGGACAATTTATCTCTATTTTCGCCCGATGGCATCATCGGTCCTTCAAATTACATTATGGACCTTAACGTGATGGCTTTGCACTCTTTCAGGTTTGTAATGCCTTGAGACGTCACATTCCTTTCTCCGACATTTATGTCAGTTAATTCACATTTCCGGCCATCTGCCCCATCAACAAAGTTAGGTCATTCAACTGCTTAGATAAATCTACATGATTAGCATTCACACTAGCTTCGATGCGGTTAACCCTTTCATCATTCCTTGTCATGTATCGATTGAAGGTTTCTTCAACACTCTTCACTTCTTGCTGCTGCATAATAGGCCCCCTTTGTGTCAGCTCTGTAATCTGCTTCTACTAGGACTCAAGTAGCTTGTTGATGTTCGCTAGACTAGAGACGATCTCATCATCCCTACTCGGCTTCACCGCTTGATGTTCAACATGAGCTACCTTGCCAAGTACATATGATCCTCTTACTCTTTCCATAGACCAGTCACATGAATTCGTAGAGATGTCTTCAAATAACTTTTCTGCTTCAAGTGCTGTCTTAGATAACAGCGCTCCTCCTGATGATGCATCAATAAGAATACGCGACTCACTATCCAATCCATAGTAAAATATGCTTATGTACTGAGCCTTAGACATCCCATGTTGTGGGTACCTTCTGAGCATATCTTTAAACCTGTCCCACGCCTCATGAAATTTCTCACTCTGATTCATAACAAATTGAGTGATGTCTTGCTTCATTCTGAAGACCTTTGAGGGTGGCATATATCTCTCTAAGAACTTCTGTTGCAATTGTCCCATGTGGTGCAGTCTGTGGCATCAAGAGTCTCATACCAAGCTTCTGCCTTATCAATTAATGAAAACTTGAATATGGCGATCCTCCAAGAATTGTCATGAGCTCGAACACCCTTTTGAGTGTTTTCATAACCAAAGAATCTTTTGAGGTGCTTTTATGGATCTTCAAAGGAACTCCCAAAAAAGAGATTCTTCTCTACCATGTTGATAAGAGCAGGATGTATCTCAAAATCATCATCTGCCCCTCTTGCTCCTACCAACCCCATGTTGTCAATCCTATCGTACTTGAAAATTTCACGTATAGCAACATTATACGGATTCTGACTTATTCTGGCCATGTCTAGCTCAATATGTTATTCCTTTCCTTCCTCTTCTTTTCCTAGTCCACAAGTATCTTAGAAAAATTCAAGGTTAGATAGAAATAAATTATCACAAATAAAAGTTTTAATCAAACTAGAAATAATAAACTAATAATAACTACCATCCCTGGCAACGGCGCCAAAAACTTGATGCGCGTTTTCTTTACGTGCAAAATTAATCCCCAAGTATTATAGATATCAATTGCAGCTTAGGCAAGTGACCAAGTTAAATATTAAACCCAAAGGACGGTGTATTATCAATTTAATTATTAACTAAATTAATTAAGAAAAGATGGCAATAAGATTTGAGAAATATTAACTAATTAATTAACTAAATTACAAAAAATTAAATAACAATTAAAATAAAATAAACACTAAAAAAATACTAATGTGACTCAAGAATAGAGAATATGTAGCCCTAGGGTAATCCGGTTTCACTCATTAATTTTTCTTTTGTGTATCAATGTCCGACTCTGCCTTGTGGAATATAGATACATCACTAACCCATGCAAATCTACTCTATAGACACAAGTAAATATGTGTGTAACACGTGTGAATAACCTTGGAGCAAGAGATATAATTTCACCCCCCTATCTAGGTACTATCAGTATTAATTATTTCCCCCTAGGATTGGTACTCTAACCCGATATGATCTCCCTTTATAAGTACTATGAGATTATCCTCTTTATCCTACTTACTAACCCAAATTCAATTAAATTAAAAAGTATTTATATATGATAGGTCTAATAAAGCTTCAGAGTCCCCTCATTTAGAATCATAACATGGAATACTGTTCAGCAGTGAACACGCTCAATTAACAGCCAAGATATATATTTAGACTCTATATAATAGTTGAAGATGCTCAAAACGACAGTGAATATGAATTAAAAATGCATAGTCATATATAAAATAATTTCACAAGTAGTGTTGTACAGAGTATACACAACAAAGTTCAATTAATTCTAAAAAACCTTCAAAACCCTGAATCTACTAAAAGGCTCTAGCTCATGGTGTTGTAAGAAACACACATGTAGGTTGGATAGATCTTACCCAATGACTGAAAAATTAGAAAATAGAAAAAAAGAATTAAGAAAACCCTTGGTGTAACGATCTCCTTCCTTCTTTCTTTCGTCTCTTCAAATCCTCTTGATTCTCCTTCTTGGATCCACAGACGAATCTTTACAGTGATGGATGGATGTAATGGCAATCGGATCTTATGGTCCACATGATTTGTTCAGGTTCCATGTAATTCTATTGTAGCGGAAACGAATAGAATAAATTACCTTTCACTGTGGATTGCGTATGTAGGATCGAACAGTAGCTGTAAACAACCTTTCGTACTTCTGTTGTATTCCTATGCCTAGTCTTGATGTTGTGTGGGCAACGATCTTCAAGACAGTCTCAATCTGCAATCTCACTCTGCCTCTAATGGTTTTTAATCGTGTGAATTAAGAGATTGGATTGCTGAGATGGCTTATATATAGGCTACAATAGGGACTAGGAGGAAAAATTAGGGTTGAGCCTTCCATTGGGCTTAAGTAACCAAGTTTAGCCCAAACCTTATACTTGAGCCCAATAATAATTAATTCAGCCCACTAAAGAATTATTATTGCACTGCCACCCTAATCCCAAATTACGATATGTGCTCATTATTATGAGCCCGTTAAACTCCCCATGTTTAAAATATTCAATGCCCACTAATTAAAAGAGTTACTGATAACTCAATTAATTAATCTCTTTTCTAAGAGTAGTACCACTCAACCTTATTATCATTTCGAAATAAATCAACCTGTAGGGTTTACATGATAATCCTTATGGGCTCCTCAAGTGGACATCATCAACCAATTCCGTTAGGATACGGTTTCCTTCTACAATCAACAGCACACCATAGAGATAGTACAATATCCCAAGTCACCGAGCATTTTGATTTACAATTAAATCTCACCCATTGATGAATCAAAGAAATAAATACTTAATTACGTGTCGAGGTTATTGTATGGGGATTAAGAGTACGAACATCCATAATAATTGAGGTCTAGTTCTCTTATATACTCTGTATAAATCGAACAACCTAACGCGGTCCTATTCAATACACTCAAAGTGCACTAGTGTAATTTTATAGTCAAGACAAACTAATACAAAATCACACTACAAACCATCCCAATAGATTGTCCCCGTCTATCTCAGTTGTGAGCATCTATTTATACTTTATAATGAGCCTATAATATGATCTTTCGTGCGACACCGCACACCATATTATCTACAATATAATTTAAATGGACTATTGCATCGATATGCAATCATTTGATCAATGATTCTTATTTCAAACATTGTTATAACATTGTCCATACTAAAGCTAGGCTTTTACAACCCAACAGGATGGCGGAAGGGATGTGGATGATGGTGTGGGGGGTAATCCCCCTTGTGGGGTGGTGTAGGATGGATTGTCGTTTTCCTTGGTGTGATATGCGTCCCCTTTTATACTTGTAAGCTGTCATTATGGACCTTTACTTGGCTTTTTCTTGGAAAATACCCACATACACGCATTGGAGATTTAAAATTCGATAAATCTAGCTTCCGTGTACTTGCTCGTCCATACAGCTCTTGGCCGAGAAATGTTGGCCTTGGTCGAGCTGAGGTCGAGCAAAGTTGCGCAGTCTCACCATTTTGGGCATAACTTCCACATCTAAACTCCGATTTTAGTGATTCTTACGCTCACGCGATCCTCTATTCCTTGGTTTTCTATCCATATAAAGAACTCACAAAAAGTCCAACATTTAAAGGTATAACAAATCGTGCTGAGTAGGCACAGCTTGCGCGACGTCACCATTTTGATCATAACTTTCTCAGTTGGACTCTGATTGAGGTGTTACTTGAACCAAAATGATTGTCTCTTCCGTAGCTTTTCAACGGTATATCACATGCCCAATTTGGACTTCCAAAAAAATACAGAAAAATTACGCAAGTTGGACGTGTGTTTTTAGCATTCTTTCACAAATTTTACCTTTTCTCCAACTTTGCACTTTGGATCCCTTTTTCACCTAAAACATAATAAAACACCTCGAATGCACATTTTTATATATCGAACATATGACAATTGTGCTAATATATAACAGCAATTTCCATAAAAAAAGGTATTAAATTGAATACTAAAACACGCTTATTTTCACTCTAATCAAATCACAAGGTAAAATTATAATGACCAAGGTTTGGTTAATATCGATTCACAAATCTTAATTCATGAGACGGATTATTCATTGACCCCAATGATGGATCCAGAAATTGATAATGGGGGTGGTTGATTAAAAATTAAGTAGTACTTTAAAAGTTTATGAAAAAATATACTTCATTCGTCCGCGAAGTACTACACGTATTTTTGTGCTTGGAGTTTAATAATTTTTTAAGTATAAAGATGTGCAAAGTTATCGGGATATGTGTAAAAAATTAGTATTTTAAATAATTTAATTAAAAAAGTGTGTAAAGATGTTGGGATATGTGTAAAAAGTGAGAATTATTGACATTTTTTATTTTAAAAATGTGCATAGTGTTGGGATGGATATAAAAAGAAAATGGGAAAATACGTTATGGAACGAAAGGAACATATAGATATTTTATATTTAATTGGGCATGAACATATTTTATATTTAATTAGACATGAGTCAAAAATTAGTTCTATTATAACTAAGCAAAGAAATATATAATTGGAATAGTTAATTTATTATTAAACTTTTTTGGGTGGACTGGATAAACTTTTAGAGTGTGCTTTATTAAAAAAAATTAAATTATACATATATATCATAATTGACTCTTAATGGGCTGGGTAGCACTGAGCTCGAGCCCGATGTTGCCGATATGATCATCCGCTTATGGTTGACCAAATTAATTTTTTTTAGAAAGTCATGTTTATTTGCTATCAAATTAAAAAGACAAAGTCTCTTGTGAGATGAGTTATTTGTGAGACGGATGTGAAACGAGTCGACCAATCACTAAAGTATGCTTATTGTATAGATAAATTATGTTTAATGGTTGTTAAAATATATTTTCTAAAGTATGATGGATTATGCATTAAAGTATGATTTTAGTGTGTTATAATATGATTTATTATTAACATACTTTAACTACAAACAAACATATTTTAGTGATAGGTCAACCTATCTTACACCCATCTCACAAATAACCCGTCTCACAAGAGAGTTAATTAGGATATATATATATATATATATAATATTTTTCTATTATGTAATTATATTTTTATTAGGTTCCAATTTTCTCTCTCTAAGGAAATGCTCTCTCATTCCCCTGTCTAGTCGGTGATGTGTTTCCGTTATATCTCAGCCTTCCTGTCGGCAAACCCCTATGTTTAATGATATGACCTCAAGTAGTGGGTGTTAATGCCAAGGAAAGCGCCAAACTGATCCCCCCACGACTAGAATCCTGAAATCGAGCTCCAAATGTAAGGAGAGTGAGTTCGCTCATGTTGGAGAAGAACATTCAGGGAGCAACAAGGATGTACTTGCTGAGTCAGATGAAGCTTTGGCACTAGCAGCAGATGTAGAACCTGTTAGCATGGGAAAACTTTCAGACAGCCCTAAGGCAAACTCATCAGGACCCCAGTCGGAAGTGATTCAACGGAGGATGGATTTCAAATTCAAAACTCGCCTTGAGCTCCGCAAAGGTGGTAGGTGGCATAAACCTTGCCAAAGCCTCCTAGAAGCATGCAGCTGTTGGACATTTAATGGAAAGCATAGAGGGTGCATCAAATGAAGGAGTGAGAGCATTAAATGTAGAAGATGTAGCCCATAACCACCCTACTTGTACAATCAAATCTCCTTCCAAAGCTCAACAGACGACACCTCAGCTGCTACGAATCGCCAATTTGGATGTCCAGGTAAATCATTGTACCTTAAAAGATGTCATGTTGAAGTCCCCCCCCCCCCCCCCCCCCCCCACGTTTTCAACTATTCATGCTCTCCCCAGCCACATTCCAACCTCCTTATATACCTCTCCCCTATGCATTGATCTCCCATCCCATTCCACTTCTCTCCACTTAGACATGGCTTCCACTTCACCAAACTCCAATCCACCATCTAGCAAGATAACCTTTGGCATGTTCCAAGCTTCAACCCCCTTCTTCCTAGCCATAACCTCGGCCCACTCCTTCCCTTCACGATCCTCGCCTTCCCGCCATAACCTCCAACCTTCCCCTCCAGCTCCCATAATATTTGGAACCTGCCGTCTCCATTTGACTGGCTCCAAACGTTGGCTACTCCCCAACCTGTTTTCTTACCGCCTCTTGCTGCCATGGCCCATGCTAACCAATTCGGCCACTCCCCCACCCCATCATCAACATACTAATCTATCCACCCTCCACCGTTCCATACTACTTCACCTTCTCCCATAATGATACCGTAGTCACACTCATCTCCGCAACCCTCCCTCCCACCTCCTCCTCCTCCACCTCACCTCTAGGATGATCCATTAACCCTTGCAATACCCACAATAGTCGCCCCTTCTATCCCTAACCTACATTATGTTTCCCCGGTGGCTCCCAGAAGGGTGGTGATGTCGAGCGAAGAGTAAACTATTGATTGGGACAGCTCGCTTGTGGGTTGCTTCACTGGATATCACCCCAGGTATAGAGCACTGTTAGAGCTTACGTACCAATGGAATGTGGAGGTCACACCTCACCACCATGAATCAGGTTGGATAGTATTCAAGTTACAGAATGAAGCTGATGTTGATCGTGTGCTGCGAGGGGACCATACGGTGCAAATTCCAGGTTACTCATGCTAAAGAGACTCCCCTGAAACTTCCAATTCAGAAATGAGGGCATTTTCCATGTCCCAGTTTGGGTCAAATTCCCCTCTCTTCCTCTAGGAAGGTGGACAGCCGAGCACCTCAGCTCCTTGGTTTCTGCCATCGGAGTCCCCCTTGCTATGGACGAGGTTATAGCGTCATGAGGCCGCATCTCCTTCGTTAGAGTACTAATCGAACTAGATGCAGCTAAGCCTAGTGATCTAAAGACTCATCTTCTATCTTATATAAATAGCACTGGGATGGTCTTTTGAAGCCATGTTTTTCCATGACATCCCATGTAGTAAGAATTCTATGTATTGCCTTCCATACCGTAATTTATCTGCAAGCTGAAATGCCCAGATCCCATATCCACAATCCCCAATTGGTTTTGATAAAGTTTTCCCTTATGTTCATATATGCAATTTTGGATGTAACCTTACCCTGCCAAGACTTGCTCCAAACCCTGCAATTCTCAAAATTGGGGGACATACGCGTGGCCAAGATTGCATCTACCACATGCGGTGAAAGTAATTTTGAAGCTTTCGGTGAAATGCCAGTCCCCGTCATATAAAAAGTCTTCAATAGTTTGATCAAAGTGGTGGCGGTGCTCACACGGGATTTCAACTAAATCAGCAATAGGAACTCCAATCTAGTTATCGAGCCAGAATCGAACCCTTTAGGTGTATCCAAAAATCCATATTTTGTCCTCCATCAATCGTTGATTTTGGCCTATGCATGCCGAACAAATGGAGGATGGGATGTATTTTTCTTTCAAAGTGTGCCCATCGAACCACCTACCCATGACAAATCCGAGAGGCCCTTTCCTTCCAGAATGTCCCATGATAATTACAACAGGTAGGCTTCATTAGCGGATCTTATCGATCGATTTCCAAGCCTACCTCAGCAGTCGGCCTGCACACCCTTTTCCAACCCACACTGAAGTGGTGAATCTTACTAACATCCTCAGGACATACAAAGTTTATGCAAGCTGCTTCGATCTTTTTGATGAGGTGGCGAGGACATTTGTAAATCATCATGATGTGTACCGCCGATGCCACAATGACTACATTAACCAAGCAAATCCTGTCTGTCATTGAAAGCTGTCCCCATCCACTTCTTAAATTTAGAGAGTATTATGTCCGTAGCCTGTTTAAAGTACTCTATCTAAGGAGCTCCAATGAAGATCGGCGCTCCCAAATAAGTAAACGAAAGCTTTCCTTCCTAGATACCCAGTGTAGCAAGAATTTCCCTCCTATTCATTGGATTCACATGCTTTCCGAAGAACACATTGTCTAGACAAAACATCATAGCCTCGCAACACCCTTATAAAGCTTTGAATATATATCATGTCTGCTTTACAAAATAACACAATGTAATTAGCATAAAATAAGAAATAAGGGATAGTAGAGGACCTATTAGCATATGTAGGAAATATGTTATCAGCAGCAATTTCTTACTCAAACCAGTGCCCCAGAACTTCTTCCGCAATGCAAAAGAAGAGAGGGGAAAAAAGTGATAATATTTATTATAATGTGATAGTTTCTTTTTTTAAATAAAATATAAAAACATAGTATTACTTTTCATAATTAAAATTATATATATAAATGAAGCGGAAAAGTGATTAATGGCCATCACATCAGGGGCCTTTGATTAGGTGATCTTATGCTCAGCACCTTTTATTGTTAATTTATACGTATATGGGTAAATGGAGGATCAGTCTCATGAAATTAAATCTGTGAGACGGTCTCACAAAAATTCAATCCAAAACAAAAACGGAATGCTAAAAATTGTCAGAAGAAGTAACCGTTTACTACCAATTGTCATTTCATTTAAAAAATAAAGGGTTAATTGCAAAAAAAAAACTTTATTTTTGCTACATTTGCAAATTAGTCCCAATCTTTAAGAATCGGCAAAAAAACGCTCCACCTTTGAGATTAGTTGCGAATTGGACCCAATGGTCAGTTTCACCTGCCCTAACTGCAGACTTGGCTGATAAATGCCACATCAACTCTTCTTCACATATAAACGACCTCATCTCAATATAAGGAAGAATTTTTTATTTTTTTTTGCCCCCGGTGCATAGCTCAGTTGGTAGAGGGGAGGGTGGGGGTGGAAAGGCCTTCCAGCTGAGCTTGGTTGCTGCAGGATGGGGGGTTCGAATCATGCCTTTGACGTGAATTTGGCCCTCCTCCACCAATCCCCAGGGCAGAGGAGGTGGGGCCCGTGGGGTACACCATTTTTCAAGGAAGAATTCTTTTTTTTCTTTAGAACGAGGAAATCAGTTATATATGCTCTCCATCAATCCCTTCATTTTCGCCGATTGGTGATGTCTGGGTGGAATACGGCGATTGCCGGCAGCTTATTCATTGCGGGTGCACTGAAAAAGTGTGGTTCTCAACGTGGTCAACGTTCTCCTCCAGTGATGTAGATGAGCAGATCTCGACTGAGTGCGAAGGTAACGGGCTCCAGCAGCGGTAGTGTGCGAATCGAAGCATTCATCGATGACTATTTCGGCAAGAGAGGCGATGAGCTCCTGTCTGTTGCGGCAAGACCGAGGAGCCATTGGCGTGGGATTTTTCAGGAAATTTATTTGTACGCGACTTAGTTCCCTTTTACAGGGAAATTTTTTTCCAATGACTGAGGGGGCATCGAAAGAGAATCGAGTATGAAATCTCTGTCAGGTAGTGCCATTTGGTCGCGACATGCAAGTGTTCGATCCTGACAATTTTCTTGTTCTTCTCCATGACGACATGAGCCGATTTTTCAGCAAGGAATTGAAGGAAAAGTGTGGAAGAAGCGATGAGAAATATGGCTTAAGAGTTGACGTTGTCAATGTTTTTTTTTAAGTTTCATGATGTTCTTGACCATGGGACTTGGGATCTCAAGCTTCTGTGGCTCTTCAATGGCCTAATTGTTTTTCTCTTCTTCTTACTCTGGCATAGCCTATATTTTTGTTGAATGTAAGCGAAACCTTGGTTGATGTGTCAAAAATGAGTTTGCTTGGTCGGCAATCGGGTAGGGTTAGGCTTACCATGGGTTTAATTTACAAAAAAAAAAGAGAAGGTGATGTGTCACATCCTAAAATTTTCACTTTTTAAAACTCAACTTAATAAAAACATTTTGAGCGGAAGCTTTAAGAAAATAAATAATTAAGACAAAAATTAAAATTTATCAAAAACTCAATATAATAAATAATAATAAAATTTAAATTTCATTACCGAAATAAATGCAAAAGATAATTTTATATATTTTGTAACTTAAAAGAATATATTAATTTCTTAAATGAAATACGTGCTATGCATCCTCGCACCCCACCACACCACTTGTGTCACTCTTAAAATGTTAAGATAATTGGGGTGAGTAAAACCACAAGCTCAAAGGAGAAATATACTTGCCAAAATTAAATACCACGTGTAAATACCAAATAAGTTAATCATGCAGATGTAAATGTAAATGTACTAAATAACCGATTTTCAATTATTCAAGTAGTAAATACCTCTTTTATAAAGGTTAGGAGACCTATCCTCATTCATAAAGGTCAGGAGACCTATATATACGCATGCATGAACTCAAAGATATCACAAGTAGTAGTTAATAAAGTCAAATAAAAATTTTCCCACCTCGAAAATAAGTTTGACTTAAATCGTGATCCAAGGTATTGATGCAATTGAATCTTTAACTCACAAACTTCTCATTGCCTTATGATAAATAAATTAGGTGTCTCAGTTACTCTATGAAATAATAATGGCAAAAATTTAGGTGAGACCGTCTCACGGATCCCCTTATGTGAGACGGATCACCCATTAACCCAACTCAATAATTTTAAAGGGTCTTGTTTGGTTGTTATGAAATTTAAAAATTGAATAATTAGTTGTAGAATAAAATTAATTAGGTCTAAATAAATTTAAAGGGCTTTGTTTATTGATTAAAAATTAATTAAATCTAAATTGTTAAATTAAATCAATAAAAAAGTAAATTTTAAATAATAAAATTCATTATTAGTATAATTAAATTTTATAATTGATTGAAATCAAAGAAAAATCATATGTCCTATGTATGTATTAATATAATTATAATATATGTATATTGATTGATATATTAATTTAAATTAAGCATATATTGATTAAAAGTTAGTTAAATATGCCAAAAATATCTCTCATATTTACCAAATTTATATTGTTAAATAAAAAGTAAAATTTAAATAGCAAAATTCATTATTATTATTATTAGAATAATTAGATTAGATTTTATTATTGAAATAAAAAATATTAATTGGACAATAAAGATAAAAATTGAATTATTTCTAAATAGAGTAAAATTGAATAAATAAATTGAAAAAAAAAATAGAAGTTTAGGTTTGCTTTTATATATGTATATATGTATAGACAGATAGATGTATTTTTTAATATTAAATTTAAAATTTTAAAAATTAATTATAAAAGAGAAATTAATTAGACATTATATTTATATAAATATTTTCTATGTTTTTCTTATTTAAATTATATTTTTTCTTATAAAATTATAAAATATGATACTCTATTGATTAAAAGTGATAATTGTGTTTTGAACTATTTCATGAACAATTTATAGTATAAATAAAAAATTATAACATTTAAAAAGAAATGTGATAATATATTTAATAAAAAGTGATAACTAATTAAGAAATGTATCACACGAAAAAATAATTGGAATAATAAAAAGTACGAACAATTTATTAGAATAATAAAAAGTGATAATATTTTTAATTAAAAGTGATTCATAATTTAAAAAAATGATATCTGCCTAATTGTATTATTTCACGAATAATTCATTAGAATAATAAAAAGTGACAACATATTAAAAAGTTATAAATGATAAAGAAAAGTGATAACCACTTAATTAAATTATTTTATAAACAATTTTTAAAATGAATAAAAAGTGATAACACTTTTAATATAAAGTGATATCAAAATAAAATAATAATAGAACAATTGAACTATCTAATAAATAATAAATAATAATAAAAATAATAATAATTTGATTCAAATTATTAACATTTTTAAGATTGCAATTAATTAAGGCTGGTAGATGTGCGCAGCGTGAATACGGATTGCCTAAGTGAGCTGGTAGATGTGCGTGACACGGCACCGCGATTATGAATTGCCAAACAGGAACCGTTCTTTTTAGGATTTTTTAATTTAAATTATAATATGATTAATTGATAATGAATGATCTGTTTCACATGAGGGGATCTGCAAAACGATCTCACCCAAAACCTACCTATTATTAGTATGTATTAAGTAAGATAAATATCTATGATTTAATAAAATAATTAAATACATACATAAAATAAATTCTACGCAGTTGATATATGAATTAGGGAATTAAATAATAAGAGAAGATAATTAAACAACCCATCTATAGATAAGGTGATCGAATTTATTGATATATAGTTAATTCAAAGGGATAGTTACGACTTATAATTATATATATATATATATATATATATATATATATATATATATATATATATATATATATATATATATATATATATATATATATTATGTACATAGGTTCAAAAAGTATATTTATACAAATAGAATTACTTATTAGTATTAATGGAATAATAAAATAAAATAAGAAAGACTCAAATCTTTATGATCGATAACAGGAACATATATACAGAGTTTATTAGGTAAGTATCCAAACATAATAATATTCTCTGCTTCTAAGGTATCCATTTTACTATTTTAGACATTTGTTTCAAAGGTATCTATTTCCCCTAATTAGTAAAAAAATACATAATATGACACACCACTTCCCTCTAATACAACTACTCACTTTATATATAATAATAATAATACTCCTTATTCCACGTGCAAAAAGCAAATGGATACCTTAGAACCGGATGGGGGGAGAATTAATTATGATAATAATGTAGACATATGGCAAAAATTAAGCTAACACGACTCTGAACGACAATAATAAGAAACGGATCCATTAAATTCAAAGAAGGCGAACTAAAGAACTTGTATGAATATATAAAAGGTCCTGGCTATATGCACACACCAATTTACTAAAATACACTCATTTAATTTTTTAAATGATAAATTTATATAATAAATTACTAAAATGTCCTTAAAATTACCACCATTATTACACAACTCCATCAACAACTATACATATACACACCTCATTCTCATCCTCATCCTCATCCTCATCCTCATCCCCCTGTTAAAACAAACATCTCTCCAATTCATGCCATCATGGTCAATGCCCCCATACCCAAAATTTAATTTCAAAATAAGAAGAAGATAAAATCAAGAGTAGATGTATCAGATCTGGAGATCGGAAAACTAGCGAAAATGAACAAGAAACAAAGACAAATTTTCAATTTCGCATAAAGAAGCATCGATCGAGAAACTAGCAAAAATGATGTATCAGATTTGGTCGGTTAATGAAAATGATGTTCGATTAGCTTTGGTCGAAAATTTTGGATCTATTCGGTGGCAACTGGTCGAATATGTGCACTAATCGTAGATCAATGCTGGTCAAACGAGTATCAAACTCACCAGCAGACCAATGCCGAATGGGCATGGACAAAAATTTTTTAATTCTTGAATTTGAGTGATGGTTTTCTTCCCTTCTCTTTTCTTCTTCTTATTTTCTGTTCTTTTTTCTTTTCCTCATATCTTTATTTGGAAGATGGAATACGAATGTATGTGATGTATATGTTTAACTTCTTCCTTTCTATTCTCTCCCTTGTTCTTCTCATTTTCTAATTCTTCATCTTGAATGTGGGGTGGTCTCTTTGTTCTTCCCTTTTTCTAATTCTTCTTCTTGAATGTTGTTCTTCCCCTTTACTAGTTCTTCTTTAGTTCTTCTTGAAAGTGGTGGGTGAGTGGTTCACTCTTTAATTTTGGGGATAGGGTAAGTGTTAATGTGGGTATATTAAATTAAGGGTAAATTAGTCTTTTACAAGAGTGTGTATGTATAATTTTTGTGTGTGTAGATATAATTGGGTTTATAGAGTATTTTGGTGCGTGTGAATAGCCGTGGCGTGGCCTATATAAAACTTAAATAAGAAAGGGTTAGTTGCAAATATAAATTACGAACTTTACTCCTATTGCAAATTAATCCCCACTTTTGAGAAATTGAAAAAAAACATCACCTTTAAGTATTATTGCAAAACACACCCAATTTGTGACTAAAAGTAGGGGGTTTTTTTTGGTGCGTTTTACAACAATACTTAAAGGTGGTGGTTTTTTTATAATTTCTCAAAAGTGGGAATTAATTTGTAATAGAAGTAAAGTTCGTGGTTTTTTTTTTGCAACTAACCCAATAAGAAATGATTAGCAATTGAAGTGAATAAAAAATCCAGAGTCGATGATTAATCAATCTAACGAAAATATTTTCTTATGATGAAATAACATAATTTAGATAAAAATATTACATTAAGAATGGAGGAAGACTTACATGAGGCTTTCATGATGAATCCGATAAATCTTGGTTAGACAATGAACTCCCGATCCCAAAGTTGAAACTCACATGAAGGACTTGTGAGTGTAAGAGAAATGAAGAGAAACTGGGTGCCCCGAAGATACCTGAGAATACAAAGAATGGCAGCCCAATGAACTGTAGTGGGGGAAGTGACAAACTGACTAACCACATGAACAGCATGCGCAATGTCTGGGCGAGTCACAGTAAGATAAACCAGGCTGCCTACAATGGTACGATAGAGACCAGAATCCACTAAAGGAGTGCCATCCGACGGAGAGTATCTAGCATTGGTCTCAAGTGGAGTAGAAACAGTCTTGTTGTCAGTAAGTTGAGCACGCTCAAACAAATCAGCTATATACTTTGATTGAGATAAGAGATAGCCTTTTGGAGAATAGGCAATCTCAATTCCCAAGAAATAACGTAGCATACCCAAGTCTTTCATAGCGAAGCACCGTGCCAACTCAGACTTCAAAGATTCAATACCATCATAATCATCACCCGTAATGATCATGTCATCAACATACAAGGATAGTAGAATACGACCTGCCGGTGTATGCTTGACAAATAAAGCCGAATCATGATGACTAGGAAGGAAGCCAAGCGAAGTGATCACCATAGAAAACTTCTCAAACCAGGCACGTGGTGCTTGTTTGAGACGATAAAGAGATTTGTGAAGCTTGCAAACTTTACCAGGTTGATGAGCAATACCAGGAGGAGGCGTCATATAAACTTCTTCATGAAGATCGCCATTCAAGAAGGCATTCTTGACATCCATCTGAGATATTCTCCATCGGCAAACAGAAGCAACTGCAATCAGAGTGCAAACTGTCGTCATTTTTACAACAGGGGCAAATGTTTCTTCATAATCCAGGCCATACTCCTGGGAATAGCCTTTAGCAACAAGTTGAGCCTTGTATCGCTCAATGGATCCATCTGATTTGGTTTTAATCTTGTAGACCCAACGAGAACCAATGGTGTGTTTTCCTGATGGCAGCGAAACCAAATTCCATGTATGAGTCTGGTGTAGAGCAATAAGTTCCTCAGCCATAGCAGCCTGACAAAGGGGATCACGAACTGCCTCTCTATAGGATAAAGGCTCAGAAAGACGATGAACAGAGGCAACAAAGGAAGCAAATGAAGTAGAATAGGAGGAGTACTCAAAATCGGGGAGTTTAGTAGACTTACGAGTGCGAGTGGTCTGACGCGGAGGAGGATCATCCGCAATCTCATCCGACAACTGGGTAGTCGTAGGAGCAGGGACAAGGGAGGTGGATGCCTCATGAACCAAAGTATCAGATAGAGCTTCATCGGTGTCGGTATCGAATGGATCAATACGCACTAGATCTGACTGTGTCATATGATGTGAACTAGCCGGAACAGAGAAGAAAGGAATATGCTCTAAAAACACAACATGATGCGAGACATACAATTTTTGGCTAACTGGATCAAAATAACGATATCCTTTTTGACCAACACCATAACCCAAAAAGACACATAAGGTGGACCAGGGAGACAATTTATTACGCTCAACATGTGGTCGAAGAACAAAACAAGTACAACCGAAGACGCGCAACGAGGAATAATCAGGTGAATGACCATGCAATTTTTCGAACGGGGACAAACCTGAATTATGAAATATTGGAATTCTGTTGATCACGTGAGCAGCGGTAAGGACTGCTTCTCCCCAAAACACACTAGGAACCTCGGCTGACAACATGAACGAAGGAGCTGTTTCAACAAGATGGCGATGTTTTCTTTCAGCAACACCATTTTGTTGAGGTGGTCGTTGATGCTGTGGTTGTTTGCTTTTACTCAATAATTTCGGACACTGAGCCTTCCAATGACCCTTCTGCTTGCAGAAAGCACATTCATCCTAAGAGACCTTAGGGGCAGGTCTATTTTGGTTGCTAGGAGTAGACTGTTGTGAAGCAGCAAAGACAGATGGAGTTGTAGGTGTGACAGACACCTTATCCGCGTTAGACTCAAGCCGAATCTCCTCTGCTAACAGTTCATTAACCACAGAATCAACAGACGGAAGAGGAGAACGATGCAGAATTATTCCACGCAATCCCTCGAAATCATTCCGAAGAGCCATCAAAAATTGTACCAGACGTTGTTCTTCTCTACAAGCCATATACGGTTCAAATTTTCACAGCTTTGCGGACTCAGTGAGAGCCAACTGATCCCAGAGATTAGACATGGCAGAATAAAACTCTTGAACACTCATATCATTCTGCTGAAGAGCACGAATATCTGTCTCCAACTGGTACTGCTTGGCGAAATTAGACTGCGTGTACAACCTAGCAAGATGATCCCATACCTCTTTAGCCGTCTCATACTTAGCCAACTGAACACCAATGAAGTGGGTAACAGAATTGTTAATCCACGTAATGATCTTCGAATTATCAGCCTCCCAACTGTCGACCAAGGCCGCATAATTAGTCTCATTCTCGTCTATAGGCTTAATCCGCACACCTGTGACATAGCTCCACATAGATTTTCCACGCAAGAAATTCTTCATAACATAGCTCCAATACGTATAGTTTTTACCATCTAATTGAACGCTAATCGACTGAAGTGAATCATCCTTACGACTGGCCATGATAAAACAGAACTCTATGAGCACACCAAATCAAACTGAACAACAAAATCCAATAATCCCCAAAGTACCAAATCAACAGAATCCAACCAAATCAATCGAATCCAATTCAAACCCTAACACCGAGAGTACGAACAAACAAAGGGAAAATCGAAAATACCACCATAAAAACTGTACGGACACCGATGCCGAATTGTACGGACGTCGCCCGAAAAATTTTCTTCAATCAAGCAAGTCGACCAAGCAAGTCGACCAAGTTCGATCCGCGAAAGCTGTGGATTGGATTATAACTTTTTCAATCAAGCAAAGAGAAATCGATGAATGGTTGCTCTGATACCATGATAACATAGAGAAAAAAGGAACTAGGGATTTCTTATTGACTTGCTTAATGAAATAGAATACAATAAATAGTATATATAATTAGGGATTACAATGAAAAGTAAATAGACTAAAATATCCTTAGATAATAATAAAAATAATACAGCTAATAGGCATTGGGTTGAATGCTTAAAGTTGACTAAAATGTAGGTGATATTTTGTAATTTGAGAGAAATGAAAAGAACTCTTGAGAATTTACGTTGTTCTTGGACTTGGTTACGAAATGGCGGGTTGAGAAGTTGAGAAATGTATGGAGATCATTATTTAAATTTAAAAAATTAATAATAGATAAATAATAAATACAAATGGTATATGAATATATATATATAATATGTATATAACATATGTAATAGTTACATATGTGCCAAAACGGTTCCTATTCTTGAGGATGTACTTTGAAATCTCAATATTTAATAAACAATACGAATAATAATATGACAAGTAAATAGACAAAGTGTTTTGAAAAGACAAAGTCTCTTGTGAGATGGTTTGTGAGACGTGTTGAAATATATCTATTATTTAGATAATGTAAGTTAGTGGTTCTGTTAAAGTATATTTTCTAAAATATTATGAATTATGCGTTAAAGTATGATTTTAGTGTGTTATAATTTGATTTATTATTAACATACCTTAACTGCAAATAAACATACTTTAGTGATGGGTCGACCCGTCTCACAAATAACACATCTCAAAAAAGAGTGTCTCTTTGGAAAATATATATCTCTTTTCTCAAGTTCTTTAACCATTTTAATTCAATAATGTCAATATATATACAATTAGGTTAATCATATGAAATTCCAAAACTTAAAATATAGATAATGATACTTTTATAATAATAATGTATTGATATTTAAAATATATCTAACTTGGTATTATATAAAAATTAAATATGACATGTAGAAGTACAACAAACATTTTATTGTCTACAAGGTTATTACTATAAAACATGCTTTTAAAAAAATTATTTATAAAATGAGAAGTATATATACGTATCATTAAAAAATTTGGGTTATTACACGATGTATTTTTTTTTGCCAAATTTAAAAGGTTGAGATTTTTTTGCAATAAAATCAAAGGTGGTGATTATATATGCAATTAACCCAAAAATAAAAAATAAAAAAGTAATAAAACTGGCTGTTGTAGAGCGCTAAATTCAATAAAAGTGTAACTTGGGTGGAACCAATCCCACTAAATGAATTGGTGGAACCTGTGGTCCACACCCTTCTTAATTAATTTCTCCTCCTTTTTAATGTTGTTTTTTTTTAAAAAATTTACTATACTTAAATGACTATTATACCAAAACCCTAACTTAGGAATACTCATTCCATAATAAATGTGTATTCCATATATTTGGGAATCACCATTCCTCTCCACCCCCATGGGTCTACCTATTCCCATGTGTTATGAAATCGATTTTTTTTATATAGCATCAAATACATTAAAAATTATAAATAATTTATGTTTATTTATATCACATCTCTTTTTGAATAATTACGAAAATAAAAAATAAATTAATAATTTTTTTCATTTAACATATAATTTTCCTATTAAATTATATACAAAAATAATAGTTAAATTTAAAATCTAATTTAAAATTTTAGTATATATTTTAATACTCATTATAATAAAAATTATTATTAAAAAATAAATTTAAATAATTTAAAATACAAAAAATTATATAATTAATTAAACTCTTTATTATAAATATAAATTATTAAATTATATATAAAAATATTATATAAAATTTAAATTGAATACACATATGTAATATTACACATAAAATTTAATTTTATTTATGTAAATAATTTTTTATTTATATTTTAAATATTATAAATTTATATTTTAATTTTAATTTTAATATTTTTTTAATAGTATAATTTTTAAGATATATTAAATTTATTGAGATTTAAGTTAATTTGAATCTAAATAAAATACAAAAGTGAAATTTTAATCAAATGTTGAAATATATTTTTATTACTTGAGCTATTCGTGATCACTACCAGTCATGAGAATAATTATTTTTTATCATTCCTTTTCCATCTCTAT
Organism: Pogostemon cablin; assembly: GCA_023678885.1. Taxonomy (NCBI): domain Eukaryota; kingdom Viridiplantae; phylum Streptophyta; class Magnoliopsida; order Lamiales; family Lamiaceae; genus Pogostemon; species Pogostemon cablin. The sequence continues at coordinate 12,881,457 of CM042952.1, read as the reverse complement.
TCAATTCATGAATTCATTCATTTCCTTTATAATTTCATTCAATCATACCAATCATGCCGTAAGAGTAAAATATACCCAAAACCAGTAGAGTGAAATTACCATTATACCTTAAACCTTAAACCTGTTGGGTTCGTTATAGCAAACCCGGGTGAGTGCAACGGAAATTAAAAATCTTCAAAATAATAAATTAAATTTATTAGTAACATAAAATGTTTCACTCGGGTGCTCGGAAACGACATTTGGATTCGATGTTAAAATATGCTGAAAGAAATCCACGTAAATATTATTCTTACTCTCAAAAGACTTTCTTCTAGTTAATGTAAGGAGTGAGAGAATCGATTTCCGAATTGTGGCTAAAACTCCGTTCTTCTCACCGAGGGATTTAAGTGTATTCCCTCTAAAACAAATCCACCAATTGAATTAACGACACAGATTGTACACTTCGCTAATAGTGTAAATCTGTTGGAATCAATGGATGTCCCTAACATCAACTTGTGATAATAGGAACAGATTGAAGAACAACAATTAATTTGTTGTCTCCAATAAAGCCGTCAATTGAGACGAGAAAAGTAGAAGAATATAAGACATATATCTCTGTGGAAAATGTTACTGTGTGATGTTGTTGGACTGAGAATATAAGTATCAAATATCATTTTCTATCCACTAACTCACGTAGTTTGAATTCCCAAAATTATCTCAACTGTTCTTGGCTGGTTCATTAATCAGTTACGTATTCTTCTTTTAAATAATTAATTAATGAGCTTACATAAAAATATATTAAATATGTATTGGGCTTCAAACTATTAATCCAATTATAATTATATATAAGCCCAAATACTAAATTTAATCAACCCAACTAATTAATTAATTAATCAAATTAATTTAAGCTTTAATTAAATAATTAAATTATAAGTAGTAGTCAACAATTTAACTACTGTATCAATTGATAAAAGTTGTTCATCCAAATTAAGGTTTGATCCTTTAGGTTCACTTCTAACTCTAGCAGTAGGCTTACAACACTTGTAACTTATGAATAACAATTATTATATTAATTAATCCAATTAACTAACTCACTTAAAATTAACTAATTAATTTCAAGAATCTACTAATCACGGTAACACTTATCAAGTAGCGTGATCGTCTAGTGTTAGGTGAAATAGCAAGTAAACCTGTAAACTAACGAGTGACATACACGTACGGTCCTTCCAACAAATAATCTCCCGATTAAGTCTAGAGTAGGAATATTACTCGAAACTCTACTAACTCAATAACTATGTTTCTATTTCATGTTACAATAATTTATTATGAATCTTTATTCTCGTTGCCTTGGCCAAGGTCTTTGAATCATTAACAATGAAATAAACAGGAGATTCTCTTGTTATTTGTTTATTCTCTTGTTTACAGGAAAATTGTAATTCGAATTTACAGCAAAAGGTAAAGGGGTAAAAGAAAACAATGTGAGATACATAAGACGTTCATATGTCGAATTTTACATGGTTAGACTAAAAAAATGTATGGGCATTGACCTATTTACAAGGTAACAACCTTTATAAAGGAACTACAGTAGAGAGGAAAATAATAAGACATACCGAATTTACATCTGATCGAAGACGATTCCCAGCCTTAAATTTGAGACCACCGAAGATACTACGGGCGTGCATGGGTTGCCGGAGAGAGAAGAATTGTTGTCTGTGTTGTGGAAGGGCAGTGGAGTATGCGAGCCTCTCAAACATCACTGATGTGGACTGTGGACAAAACCCATTTCAACAGGAGAAAGAAATGGAGACAAGTGATAAAGCACAGTCATCCTGGATTTTGCTTGGGCCATTCGATAAAGAAAACATTTAAAAAGATTCGTTTATTTAAGCTTTGAGGAAATGGACCAATTAAAATAAGTTCAAGTAAATTATTTTTGGAATAATTATTAATACGCACACACTTTGTACCCCTAATTAATACTAGATACATTGATTTAAAATAATTACTCTCACATACAAAATATTAAAGTAAAATACCAAATATAACCTCAAACACATACACTTAAACCACAAACCCTAAACCTTCACCCACCGCCGGACCACCACCGGCCGGTCGCCGGAATTTTTTGCAGCCGCCGGAGCTTCGCCTGACCACAGCCGGACCACCCCACTTTTTTGCGCACACACTTTTTTTGCTGCACACACTTTTTTTTACTGCACACACTTTTGCTGCACACGAACTTTTGTTGCACATTGTAGGGGTAATATTTTTGTAACATCACTATATATTTTTGTAGTTAGTAGTAATATTTTTGTATGTTTGTATCTCATAGTAATTAAGGTTTTTTTTTTACCTAGTAGTAATCTTCTCATAATTTTTTAATTTATTTTTATTAGTTATATAAATTATGATCATTCCATAAAATTATAAGCCTTCTAATTAACGACTCCTACATCTTTTAAATTTACTGTATTTTTTTTAAAGAATACAAATTTTTTTATAATTTAAAATTATGTGTATAAATATAAAATAATTTTTTTAAAGAATTAATATAACACATATATATAAATTAAATAAATATTTTTATATTAATAAATTAAAAGTGTAACTAGAGTAGGATCGGTCTTAGAAATGATTTTATGGAACTGGATCCAATGCACAATATGGGGTAAAAAGATGCATGTGGTATGTGAAATGAACCCCAAAAAAGATTTTTGAATGACAATAATTAGCATAGGCCTAACTTTTTTTTCACAATCCGTGGAATCGTAGCCCTCCACCTTTATCTCACTGCAATTTCATACAATTACGAATACAAGATTGCTATTTGTTTTCCTTTTTTTCTTTCCTTTTTTTTCTTTTCTATACTTTTTTTTAATTTAATTTTAAAGTTATAATTGTAATTTCACAATTGTGGTTTAGAGTATATTCAATCTTAGGATTTAGGGTTTATGATATAATTGTAATTTTACCTTGTGATTTAGGGTATATTTCACCCCTAGGATTTATGGTTTTGGGATATAATTGTAATTTCACTCTTATAGTTTAGGGTATATTCACTCCTAGAATTTAGGGTTTAAGATATAATTGTAATTTCATCCAAAGGGTTTAGAGTGTATTTCACCCCTAAGGTTTAATGTATAATTATAATTTTACCCATAGGGTTTAGGATATATTGTAATTTCACCCTTCTGGTTTAAGGTATATTTTACCCCTAGGGTTTTGTTAGATTAGTGTGCCCAAAACACCAATTAGATTGGATTGTACTCTTTATATTTTGAATATAAACAATCTCATTGAAAATTATATTATTATAGGTTATTTTTATTTTATCTATATAGTGAATTATACATTTGTTTATTAGATAAAGTCCCTAGACTAATTTAAACTGAAATGTATGGTCACGCATATGATGGTGATCATGGAATTATACATAGAGAGCTTTGGTCTTAAACTTTGTTTCGAGTCGAGAGTTTTTCTAAATGAGACAAAGAATAACTCAGTAAAGACTCATACGTATGATGAATGCTCGTGGGACGAAAATATTGCATTCCAATAATATTAGTGTTGTAATACAAATTCATATATGTGGATACTTATTAGAGAATAAGTTTGTCGAACTTGATCCGTAAAAAATTCTTATTGGAAGTGTCGAAATGAGAATTTTCTAATTACGATAGTACACGATTAGTCCTTAAACTTGAAGCACCATGGTAGTCTTGTGTACATCTTGTAGTACTTAAATTTATTTTCTGATTGTTTAGTAATCCACAAAGGGTGTATGTTGGTTATTATATTGATGTACACGGTGACTTGTGTGTGGCTAAGTGATGAGGGGTGATAACAAGGAAAAGAGAAGAAAGAAGATATGATGCAAATTATTCGACTTCCAATTTAGGATAAACAAGATAATGAGAACTCTATTTTCAATCTTGATACAATATTCATAATTTTCTAATCTTCATAATTTGGTCTAACTCTCCATTACATCAGATATTTATAGGAGAATGAGTAAAGAGACTTAATAAAAGAAATAACCTTCAAACTTCCAACATAAATGAAAATTCAAAGATACTGGACCAAATGTTGAACAAATTTTGAACAGCCATAATTCTCTGCATACTTGGAATCTGATGGTTCATAATATATAGTTGGAAAGATAATTGAGTTGACTTTCCAATGCTACTAGAAACGCATTAATCAAAGACTTGTGGAGATAGTTATGATAGAAATACTACACTGTGGCAGATTCAGCGAATGATTATAGACATATTTGCCTTAGCAAGTTAAACATATTTCAACGAAATATCCAATATCTCGCTTCATACTTCTCCTCCAAAACCTTTCTTTCAAATCTTGATACGTCTTTGTTCCTCCCGGATGAGCGGTGTATGGAGCTCCATGTGCTTCTCCTAAAATCTTCTCTCTTAATTCTTCAACCATTGGAATACATATTCTTCCGTTTAGAGTCAACACTCCCTCGTCATCCACTTTGAAGCCATTGTATTCGCCTCCTTATGCCTTTTTCCTCATTCCTTGCAAAAAGTGATCTTGCTCTTGAGCTCCTTTTATCTCCATTTTCAAACTCGGCAGTATCTCCAACGATGCAAAAGTCGCTCTTGTGCCGGGGGGTGATGTCACCAACTCGATTTACATCTTGGCGAATTCCTTGATCAACTCCTCACGCTCGGTGTGTAGAATACTAAGCTCTATTTTTGTTTTCCGGCTCAATGCATCAGCTACTACGTTAGCCTTACCTGGATGGTACTCAATTGAGCAATCATAGTCCTTCACCAACTATAACCATCTTCGCTGTCTCATGTTGAGCTCCTTTTGAGTGAAAAGATATTTCAGACTCTTATGGTCTGTGAAGATCACACATCTTCCTCCATATAGGTAGTGTCGCCAAACCTTCAAGGCATGCACAACTGCTGCCAACTCCAAATCGTGTGTAGGGTAGTTCACCTCATGCGGCCTCAATTGTCTAGAAGCGTATGCAATAACATTCCCATGTTGCATCAAAACACATCCAAGTCCTTGTTTTGATGCATCACTGTAGACAGTGAATTCTTCGTTTGGATTAGGTATCGTCAATACTGGTGTTGTGGTCAAGTCATGTTTCAATTTTTGGAACCTCTCTTCACACTTCTCAGACCAAACAAACTTTTCGCCCTTTCGAGTCAAGCGCGTCAAAGGACCGGCTATCTTTGAAATCCTTCAATAAATCTCCGGTAATAGCCCGCTAGTCCTAAGAAACTCTGAATTTCTTGTACATTTGATGGCGTCCTCCATTAATTCACAGCTTCAATCTTCGATGGATCCACCTCGATTCCTTGCGATGTCACCACGTGTCCAAGAAAGGCGACTTGGTTCAACCAAAATTCACATTTCTTAAACTTCACGTACAGCTTTTCCTTGCGAAGTGTTTCAAATACTAATCTCAAGTGTTCCTCATGTTGTGCTTCGTCCTTCGAGTAGACAAGAATGTCATCGATGAAGACTATAACAAACTGATCGAGATACTGGTGGAAAACTCGATTCATCAGGTCCATAAACATAGCAGGTGCATAACTTAAGCCAAATGGCATTACAACGAACTCGTAATGTCCATACCGAGTCCTAAAAGTCATCTTAGAAATATCTGTCTCCTTCACCCTCAACTGGTGATATCCAGATCTCAAGTCAATCTTGGAAAAGTTACTAGCTCCTTCAAGTTGATCAAATAGGTCTTCGATTCTCAGTAAGGGATATTTGTTCTTCATTGTCAGTCTATTGAGCTCACGGTAATCAATACACATTCTCATCGAACCGTCCTTCTTCTTGACAAATAAAACTGGTGCTCCCCATGGTGATACGCTTGGGCGAATAAATCACAAGTTCAGAAGCTCTTGCAGTTGAATCTTCAGCTCTTGTAGCTCCATGGGTGCCATTCTGTAAGGGGCCTTGGAAACTGGTGCTGATCCAGGAAGTAGGTCTATCAAATATTCTACTTGGCGGTTCGGTGGTATCCCTGGCAATTCCTCCGAAAAGACATCTAAAAAGTTTCGCACTACTGGTATGTTGCTGGGTGACACTTCCGAGATCTTAGAATCCATAATGTTCACTAAATATCCTTGACACGACTTCTTCTTAAACATCTTTACTGCTTTCGCAGCAGATAAAACTCGGGGTATCACACCACTTTTAATCTTGTGGACGATTCTTCCTTGGATTCTGGCACCGTTAAGATAACTTCTCGCTCCTTGCACCTGAAGATGGCTCGATGGTGTGTAAGCCAATCCATTCATAGTATCAAATCGAACCCATGCATGTCCATAACGTAGGGTTTGGCGCTAAAGTTGATTCCTTCAATGTATACGTCGAGGCTATCCACTAATAAATATGTGAGAATCTTCTCTCCCGAAGGCAGACTAATCTCAAGAGGCTCGTCACTATTGATTAGTTCGCAATGAATCTTATGACAATACTTAGCAGATATGAAAGAATGTGATGCACCAGTATCAAACAATGTGAAAGCTCGGGAGTTACCCACTGATAAAGTACCTGTAGTGACTCCTGATTCCTTATCCTCTTCATCCTGGTTCATGGCAAAGACTCTTCCTTGACATCCGTAGCTTGTCTTTGATTCCCTCTTGCAGGCAGTCCCCTTCGATCCGGCACATAGTTACGTGGTTTGGTGCAATCTTGAATTCTATGTCCGACCTCGTGGCATCTGAAGCATCTTCCCTGACCTCTAAGGCATTCACCATCATGTCTCTTCTCATATTTCGGGCAAAGCGGTTTTGTGTTCTGGGTATTAGGGGACGGATTAGTGTTGGCCCTTGACTATTTGTTGTTGTTGTTCCTTCCAGAGCTGGAGTCCTCCAACTTTCTTTTGCCCGAGTTCTCCATCGACCTACGATTAGCACGTCCCCTCTCAAAACAAGCTTCTATCTTTTGAGCCCTCTGAAACATATCAAGCATATCCCATCTCAGGCAGAGAAGCCATAGCATCCTGAATGTCTTGGCGCAGGCCGTCTACTAATTTCTAAGCTCGTTTCTCTTCAGTATCTACTAGCTGTGGTGCTGCACGGCTCATTTGATTGAATCGGCGCTCGTATTCAACCACTGTCTGATTTCCTTGCTTGATATCGTAGAACTCGCGCTCTACTTTAGCCCGGTGGGTCCGCGGATAGTAGTTCTCTAGCACTATCCTCTTAAATGTCTCCCATGTGATAGCTTCAGGGTCCTCATCAGGTCTCATTCTCCAGTATGAATCCCACCAATGATCTGCATCTTCTGTGAATTGGTATTGTGCACAGTAGACGCGAAACGTTCGTTGCACCTCATGGCTCGGAAAGTCTTTTCGAGTGATCTCAACCACTCTTCCACATACTCGGGTCCCTCGTCCCTTGAAGATAGGCGGCGTGTAGGACCGGAACTGCTGCATCACCCTGGCATAAGCTTCTTCATTTACTGTAGGTTGCGGATTGTTATTATCTTGGTTCTCGTTCTCTTGGTTCGCATTCGCTTGGTTGTTGTTAACTTGAATGTTGTTAAACTGAGGCGCTCTTCTCGGAGGCATCCTTAAATCATCAATGCACAAGTAATTAATACTAGCTCAGGATGATGGTCAATAAACATAGTAAACACTGTCCAAAAGTATTTTAAATGATGGAGGAACGTAATTTAGAAGGACAACTAAATAAATTCATAATAAAAATTCCATTCGTACCGTAAATAAAGAATTATCTCAAAATGAATATCATAGATGTCAAATACTGAAAACAAAAGTCAAATTTCCCATCATAAGGTTAATAATAAATAATACTAGAAGTTAGAATAATTGCTGGTATGAATTTATTCAACATCCTCCTCAGGATCCTCTTCAGGGTCTTCTTCGGGTTCTTCTGCATCAGGAATTCCATATAATCCCTCGGTGAGAGCATTCTCCTGAGCATCTACGATGTGTCCAGGAGGTGGTGGTTGGAAGCGAACCACTCTCTCGAACAACTGTGCAGTGAACACAGGATAGCTTGTTCGTGGAACCTCTTGAGTCATATTGTGTCGCAGCCCGGCCGTGAAAATAGGATAAGCGACCTCCATCCATGCCAGGGGGTAGAGTGTTAATCAGCTTCATACAAGCCCAATAGTTCGTAATTCCGTCTCCATAACCTCGAACTTCTCTCCATTCTTGCAGCATTATAGCAATGTGTGTCCCCAAATCATGGCGCGAATCGTGCTGAAAATTTCTGTAAGCTTGTTGTCTAGCTATATTGTCCATCCACCATAACACGGTTCCTCTTATCACGTAAGAATAAACTATCTTGCATAGTAATTGATAAATTTATGCACATGGGATAATAAAACATAACTTGCACATAATTTCACATGTAAACATAGTTGCAAATTTTAAATCATTCTAACCTTGTTTGGCGTGGGCGTCGTACTCGGTGGATGCGTAGCAAGAGACTTAATTATTATTAAAATTATTCATGTATATTTTCATAGCAAATAAATCATTTACATATGCATATGCGGAAAAATAAAAATAAAAAAATTTTTGAACAAGTATGCAGAATCGCATACCTGCTTTGATACCAATCTGTCACACCCCAATTTTCAAAATAAAGAAATTCCCATCTTACTTCGTAAATAGAACATTAAATAGGTCGTGATAAAAAAATGCTTTAGCAATTGAATAAATAAATAAAATGAGCATCCAAAGATAAAGGATTTAAACTAGGGGACAAGTCCCATAAGTTCTTGCAACTTTATTTTAAGATGAGTATTTAGCAAAAGCCTTCAAAGAAAAGGACCCCAAGTTTATTTCTTAAAACCTAACACTTGCAAATTTATAAAAAAAAAACGATTAATGAAAATACGACTTTAAGCAAGTAACTAATAGATAGGAATTTCACAACCACATTTTAAATAAAGACGACATGTAATGCTAAACCATTGGACTTTTTAAAAGTCATAAACGAAACTTGGCATCTAAATTTTATTTTATAATAAATTACAATAAAGTTAATCTCTTCATAATCAAATAATTCGAGAAGAACTAATGGAGTTCTATTATCTCCAATTTGGAAAATAAAGTACTGTCACTTTATTATCCTTGAAAACATGGCTTTAACCCACACCAAGAATTAATAATTTAAAAGTCATTGATGTGTCAAACTCAAAGAACATGCATTGTGCATACTTAATTAAAAATTGGAAAAAAATATACAGACTACAATAAATTTACACATACCTCTCAACATTCACTTGTATAACGATCATCCATGAATGCGACAAATCAAAATTCAGCACAATCTATTACTTCCTAAAGAGGAAGAAATCGCATCTAAAAGGCAAAATTATTCAGACTCAAGATTTTAAAAAAAAGAAATCCACCGAAAAATGGAGATCACAAGCAACAATCACAGTTTCGAAAGTAAACTGAATTTAAAACAATCTCTCTTCACACTTATTATTTATTAATATTTATTTGTCTCTCCTTGCCAACGCGCCCCCACTCGTACGCTACTACCACGCTAACCTGAAAGGGGGAGATTGATTGGGAGTGAGCAAACCACCACTCAGTGAAATAAATTATGCACCACTTATCATTCAAACGCTATTACCAGTAAAACTGAAATTCTTACACTTGTAACTTGAAATATCATATCATGTTGGTAAGCACCTTTCGGTTCAATACCCATGTTGGCAAGCATCACGTTTCAATACCCTTGACTTGTACTTAATAATTCATGGATAACATAGCATGTTCATGTATAATCACATCATATATGGTTTTAAATACATAAACAACACATAATAAATCCCACCTATCGATCACGTAAGAGCCTTGGATTCGGGAGTTGAATGTTTTAACCAGCCCTATCGAAACCCTTCCCTCTCCGTAAAAGAGCAGCCATGTGAAAAAAATAAGTTGTATGTGAAGGAACGAAGGAATGGTCAACCTTTTATGCTTGAATGGCTGGGCTAAATTCTCAAAAATAATTAACGCGTAAGGGAGTTAAACTTTCCTTAGCAAGAGAATATATTTGGAAGTGATAGCATGAGAATATCTCTTTAAAGAATTAAAGAGATATGATTATTTTGGGCAGGAAGAGATTTGTTAAATAAGGGAAGTGTATAAAATTCTGATTCCTCTTCCATTCACACGGTTTGGAAAGTAAACATGCGGGTTGGACTACGTTTTGTTTGTATTGGGCCTCTATGAATTGGGCCACAAAGAAAAATCACGTATAGAATTTTGAGGTGTTACACTTTAGTGCATAAAAAAATTACTCTTTTGGTAGATAAACTATTACTCTTCTAAATGAAAAAATTACTCTTCAAATTTTTGCACACCTTGATTTATTGATTACTCTTTAGTACATGAAAATTACTCTTTAGAGACATGAACTATTATTACTCTTCTGAAAAAAAATTATTACTCTTTAAAGAGTAGTAAATAGTAATTTTTAAAAATAGGGTTCACACCAAACTCACTCTTGATAGATATCTTTTTCATTAAACATAAATTTTGAGGTTGATTTAAGGAAGGTAGAAATAGATCAAGTTTTCTATTATTTTTGTGTGTATTTTTGTGTTAAGTGATTAAAAAGAATTAGACTGGTTGTGGGTTCTTGCGGCCAAGACATATCCTGTTTTAAGCCTCACACAGGTTGGTGCCACCTTTTTCCAAGAGATTTGAAGGAAAAAGTGTAAGGGAAATTGCAGGGCAACTCTCATATCAGGCAAGATACATTCATCTTGCTTGGTAACCTCGTTTACTTTGAATTCAAAATCTGTCTTGAAATGTTACTCGGATGACTTATCTGATGGCAGTGAAGTCATATGCATTAATATCTTTCTTGAGGTATTCCTCGTAGCTCATGATTTGTTTAATAAAATCACTTTTCTAATTAAAAAAAATTGAGTTTGGGTTTTGACTGTTTTGAGTGCATTGAATAGTATTGGTGGTTCATATTCCTTAAATTAATGCATATAAGTAGTAATATGGTTTGAAGTTGCAAGTACGTTGCGTTTAACAAACACAATAATAACATTTAATTAAAATTAAAGCCCAAATATGACTGATGTATTTCTTTTTTTGTTTATTTGTCCTACCTTGATTCGAAAAAAGATGTGATATGGGGAAGATTTTCCCTTTAATTTTTTTAAAAACTCGTTCACTTTGACATACCATCAGTTGGAAAAGAGATTTTGGCTCATTTTAGCAGGACTTTCTATTCTCAAGTGGCTCCACTTTTATAGTTGCTCTATATTCTATGTTACATATATTTTTATCATTTTACAGTGATCATGCAGCTCTCAGTGATACTACAGTTTATGTGTACCCTTGGGGAACACGTGCGACTAAGAGAACATTACAGAGGTAAGTGTGGAGGAGGGTAAAAGCCTTTTTGAAGTGGAAGGATCATTCTTTATAGAAACATTTGCATTGGATTCAACGTGAATAAGGCATTCAACATTGTCACCCATGAGAGTTGAGACCTATGTGAAGATAATCTTAAAATCTAGATTTTAATTTATGTTGAGGTAAGATGTATAAATAGATTCAAGAACCTAAGATTTTCGGAGAATAGCTTGATAGGCCTTTCCAGCACGTCCTAGTCTGGCAGGTTTTGCGTTATCATCGGTGAAAGGGAGTGGATCCTTAGTTCTGAATTTCTGTATATTTGGTCGATCTAATATTCAAACATCAGGTTTTAATATTTAGTATTAGGTTATTATGGTAAAATCATAAAAAACTTAAACCACAAAGTAAACAAAATGTTGTTATCCCTTCTATAGTAGTTAACCTTCACTTTGAGGTTTACATATCCCTAGTAATGCTATCCTTAGACTTCAATGTAACAGCCCCTGAAAATATCCTATAATTCTATCCTTAGACATCAATGTAAACTGCCCTTGAAAATATCCTATAATGTTGTCCTTAGACTTCAATGTACAGCCCCTGAAAATATCCTATAAGGCTGCGTTTGGTAAGCAATACAAAATAAGGGAGTACAAATTAGTATGTAATATTTATGTGGATATACCCATGTAATACGAAAAACACATGATTCATTGGTAGTACCTAATACAAGTTCTATACCCAAAATTTGTGTGTTTGGTAGAAAGGATAAATTAATAATGTGTGCATTTCAATTTTTAACATTCCCCTTCTGCAGAATAAAATATAGAATAAATAAATTAAATACAGTAAATCCCGCCTAGCTATTCCCAAAATTTGTATGTTCGGTATAACTTAATCATATGTGCATTTCAATTACTAATATTCCCTTTCTGAAGAATAAAATAAAGAACAAAATAAATTCAATACAGTAAATCCCGCCTATCACTCTTCCGACATCGTATACAATTCTCATATCAAAATCTGGATCTCACAAAAATTTGTTCAACAAGGACAAAGCAGTGGAAGCGGAAATTCGAAGTCAGGAACGTGAAATGTAGGCTGATGTGTTTCCTTCAGATTATACGAGAAATTCATCTGTAATTCATAGTTATTAATGTCGCAAGGCGCACCGAGGCATGTTTATGCTTAAGGCGCAAGGTGCACGCCTGAGGCGCGCCTTGAATATAAAGATGTAATATAGAATTACACCCTATCCTATATAACATTATAACCTATATACAGCTTAATTACCTAATGAATTAAGTTAAAGACACAATATAACAAATGACATGAATATGACACATGCATTAAGCCATTTACGTTAAAATTAAACATGCATCTATTAAAGCTCATTATAAATGAAAAAAGATAAGTCAATCACACAAGATACTAGCAACAAAAATAATCTAATTATTATTCTTGCATCAACATCAAAGTCGTCATCATCATCATTCATCACTTTGTTCTTCTTCCTCATTAAATTCTTCTTCTTCTTCTTCGAATAAATATTATCAATAAAAGTAAAAGAAACATCAATGATCAAACTCAAAGGGAAGAATAAGAAAAGAGAAGGAAAATTTTCTCCAGATTAAGAATAATGGAGGCTGGTAGACAATTGGAGGGCGGCCGGCCGGAGGCTTATGGTGGTGGTTCTACAACAACAAAGGTTTGATGTTGTGGATGTGTGATGTATATCCCTCAAACCCTAACTAAATCCTTGAGAAAAAATTGGGATATAGTTTCATTTTATGCCTAGATAACTTGGTACTCAGTATAAAAGTAGTTACAAAATTGCAAAAATGGGCAGAATCTCACGGCGCGCCCGAGGTGGAAAAAGGCGAACCAAGGCTCACTCTTCAAATATTAGTGCGTTGACACATGATTTCAAGGTGCACAGGTCATAGTCTTGGCCGAGGCGTGCCTTTAATAACTTTGTCGTAATTAAACTGTCTGTTCTTGTGATTTTATAATGTAGAGTGAATGGGACCCCTTGTTTTTGGTTACATTTTGGCTGATCTATTTCTGATAGAGTGGAGGAGGGCTTTCGATCTCTTGTTTTTGCTTGCTACAAATTGTGTATTAATTCTTTATATTGATTCGTTATATGGAGATAGGCTTTTCTTTGATCTGTTTGCTTAATTTCTTGGGTGAGTATTAATAAATAGTTAATTATTTAATGTTTTTTATTCATAAAATTATAAGCATTCATGTTCTTCCTAATGTTACAATGGTTGTTGTTTTCTGATAAAATGAGATTTTCACCTTAGAAGCATACTGTACAAAGTTCTCGTAATTGTGGACCTTGGAATGAGTATCTCTGGTTGGTTGTGCATGAGGGTTTGTCTTAAACCTTTACATATTGCTACTTGCAGGAAGAAGCACACACATCTTGTGAAAAGACTTCTTGAAGCTAGGGCGGATCCTAATGCAAGGTACGTTTTGCCCTCTTATCATTTTAATCTTCTAACCTGTTCTGTATTAGTCTAAAGATACTGTGCTATTGCTTTGATGACTTGTAGGGAGTTGTTTCATGATCCGAGTCATAGGATGCATTTTTTTGTTTCCCCATCTTTTATTTTTATAACTCATTGTCTTTTGTTTATATCATCATCTAAACTAAAAGAAGCAGAGAATAGTGAGTGATTGAAAGGAAAATTTTCATTGTTTTAAATAGGTAGAAGCAGTAGGAACTAAATTGTATTGAGCTCATTACACATAATAATATCTTTTTCAAGTTTCTTACATAATCATTACCGAGTTGTAATGATGAAATTATCAAGTTTCTAACACAATAATTAGCGTGTTGTAATGTCAGGAATATTTATAGCTCATTTCATGTGTTAATTATTTTCAAATGTATTGAGCTATGCTTTTCCCATGCAAAATAGATTTTCATGTTGGTACTCTGGAGGTGATGCAATATTTTGATGTTAAGTGATATTTACATTCTCTTCTCTTGGTTTATTAATGCATGGTTTAATCATTTCCTCTAAAGGTGGGTTAACCTATTATCAGGGTGGAGAGTCAAGATGAAATAGCCTTTATAGAGCATTGCATTTTGGGCAATTGAGAGTCAGGATTAAGTAGCCTTTATAGAGCATTTCATTTTGGGCATCTAACAATTGCTCGTGTCTTCCTTCAGTTTCATAATTTAGAGAAAATGTCCAATGATGATTTATTTCCAGCCCTTAAGTTGTTGTATTTTAATTTCAATTGGTTCATTAAGTTTGCCTATCAAGGATAGTTTCTGTGTTGATTTGTTCTATATGTTGAAGTTTGTGGCTAGGAATGATGATTAATAATGCTATAATTGTGGGAGGATAGGGTTTCCCTAAAAAATAAAAAGACAACTCTCAATAGTTTTCACCTTTCATTTTTCTCTTAGATTAAGAAAAGTGTAACTTTTGGGGGTAATATGGTATTTTCTATGTAATAATTAAATGATAATGTTAGGTGTGTTAGGTAGAGTTTTTTTTTTTAACATAAATTGTATGGGGGAGGTTAGTTGTTTTAACTTTTTTTTTTTTTTTACTATTTTATGAAGGTGAAAACTTTTTGTGGGACAATGAAAATCGTTTAGGTGAAAACTTCTAAGTGTCAAAGGGAGTATCTTTTTTTCCTCCAATTTATGACTTAATGTTTTCTATCCAAAAACTGACATTGGGAGCAAAAGTGAGCTTCAATAATTATCTTGGAAGTAAAAGTGAAAATTTACCATTTATTTTGTGTTAAAACTTTATTGGCTCTCTTTGTTTCGAACTTACTGAAATCACTATTCACTAAACATGTCATGTTGGTGGATTAAGCATTTTGTTGAGAATTGTTATCAATTAATTTATATTTTATATTGCACTTGAAGTATTAAAGGAATAATAATATTTTCTTGAGATTAATTTAAGATTCTTTTCAATATTTTATTTTGCTATATTTTGTCGGACTGATGATTATTAAAAATTGATTATTGTAGATCTAGGTTAAGATTATTGCTTGGCGTCGAGAATGACTGTGGATGAATAATTGATATCGAGCGTATAAAGTGAGGTAAGAAATTTGCTCCTTTCAGTTGGACACGGATGAGTTGCTTGTGCTTTATGATTTAGAGATACGATATTATATTTTGTTTTGCTTTTTATGTCAGTATTATTAATTGATATATTTTGTGCAAGTATGGAACAGGAGTAACAAAGCTTGAGAAGTAGCTAGAATTAGAAATTATATTCACAAGATTAGCTTGCATTTTCTTTTAAATATTTATACCAACTATATTCAATATTTGAAATAGGAAATATTTAAACATTTTTCATTTATAACATAAAACATACACTTAGTCCGTCTCGATTGAA
Source organism: Pogostemon cablin (assembly GCA_023678885.1). NCBI lineage: Eukaryota > Viridiplantae > Streptophyta > Magnoliopsida > Lamiales > Lamiaceae > Pogostemon > Pogostemon cablin. The sequence continues at coordinate 12,865,737 of CM042952.1, read as the reverse complement.
TGTATTCATTCATTTTTCGCACGTGGATTAAGGAATATAATAATTTAATGTGTAGTGAGTAGTTGTATTAGTGTGGTATGTGGGCCCCATGTGTAGTGGATTGAGTATAATAATTGTTTTTTGTGGGTCCCATCTACTAAAAAAAAGAAATGGATATGTTGTAATGGGTCGGACCTAAATGGCAAAATGGATACATTTATCCGGGACGGAGAGTATATTTTTACTAATATTCTCTATTACTTGGAAAGTTGCATAATCTTACTATATTTTATTTTATTTCTTGATGACTGTGGGTGTATCAAAGAGAAGTTTCATCATTATTATACTTGTGAGTTTAGAGAAGATCACTCAGTTGGAATTAAGGCTTGGGAGATTAGCGTTTATATTTATCTAAGCATCATTTTTTGTGAACTGTTACAAGTATACAGTTTCAATCTGATGACAATTTGTTAATATTCCGAGTATCATTTTCTTACTTTTTTAATATTGCCCTTGAATCTAAACTTCTTGAATTAGCTAAGCAGCTAATTTTGTTGAAAAAACTCAAAATGCTTTAATGACTTGCTATAGACTGCATGAAATTTTAACTTTTCTTCTAGCAGATGAACTAAATACACATAATAGCACATCATGACTATTGAATGCCTGGTCCTTGGGGCTGGACAGAAGGTGGGGAAGAGTTGTGTGGTTGTGACGATAAATGGAAAGAGAATAATGTTTGACTGTTGAATGCACATGGGCTACCAAGACCATCGTCGATACCCTGACTTCTCTATGATTCAGAGACTTGTAAATTCACTAGCTCACTCTCATGCATAATCATTACTCACTTACACTTGGACCACATTGGAGCCTTACCATACTTCACTCAAGTTTGCGGGTACACTGGCCCCATTTACATGACATATCCAACGAAAGCTCTTGCTCCGCTAATGCTTGAGGATTATTGAAAGATAATGGTTGATAGAAGGGGAGAGGAAGAACAGTTTACATCTGAGCATATTGTTGAGTGTATGAAGAGAGTCACAACAGTTGATTTGAAACAGGCTGCTCAGGTTGATAAGGACCTCCAGATCTGTGCCTACTATGCAGGACATGTGCTTGGGGCTGCAATGTTTTATGCCAAAGTGGGAGATTCAGCCTTAGTGTATACAGGTGATTACAATATGGCACCTGATAGACATCTTGGAGCTGCTCAAATTGATCGACTACAACTGGACCTTCTTATCACTGAGTCCACTTACGCAACAACATATCGTGATTCAAAATATGTTAGAGAGAGGGAGTTTCTGAAAGCCGTTCACCAATGTGTTGCTCGTGAATTCCTACATTTGGTCTTGGGAGGACCCAGGAGATCTGTACGCTATTAGATGACTATTGGGAGAAGATGAATCTTAAAGTTCCAATTTATTTCTCAGGAGGTTTGACCATACAAGCAAATCTTTATTATAAAATTCTCATCAATTGGACGAGACAAAAGGTGAAAGATACTTATCCTACACGCAATTCATTTGACTTCAAAAATGTCCTCAGTTTTGATCGGTCCTTAATAAATGCCTCGGGACCTTGCGTTCTTTTTGCTACACCTGGAATGATTAGTGGTGGTTTCTCTTTTGAAATTTTCAGACAATGGGCTCCATATGAAGAGAATCTTATCACACTGCCAGGATATTGTATGGCTGGAACAGTTGGACACAATTTGATGTCAGCCAAAATACCGACCCAAATTAGGCTTGATGATGATGTCCAAATTGATGTGCGATGCCAGATTCATCAATTATCTTTTAGTCCTCATACTGATGCGAAAAGTTCTTATCAACATGTAGTTCTTGTGCATGGAGAAAAGCCTAAAATGATTACGCTTTCAGAAAAAATTCAGTCCGAGTTGGGCATCCAATGTTACTATCCAGCAAACAATGAAACTCTGTGCATTCCTTCAAGTCATCGCATACAAGCTGGTGCCTCTGATGCATTTATACAGAGTTGCTCATGCCAAAACTTCAAGTTCTTGAAAACCAATAATGGACGAGGTTTTGACTTGGATGACGCCCACAAGAGAAAAATCCCACCTTTCTTGCAAGTTAATGACAACAGAGTGGCTCAAGGACTGTTAACCCTGGACCAAAAAAAGAGTTCAAAAGTCGTGAGTCGAGATGAATTGATGGATGTGTTGGGAGTTAGAGTTCATGAAGTGAAGTTTACTCACTGTTTCCCATATATGCCCCTGCCTCGCACAGTATAGATGCACCAGACTCTTCGCGTACAATACCTAACAATGGTGCTATGATGCACCTAATTTTTTAAAAGCTCACTGTTGAGTATCCAGACATAATTATAGATGAATGCCAAGAACATGTTCAACTTGGTACATTTGTTGTCTCGTTTTGTACGGAGGAAACATGCCCTAATTTAAATGATGTTAATTTGCAAGGCCTGTACCAAGAGAAACATTTTTGCTGCACATGGTCGGTGCCGGATGAAGATTATGCTTGGAAACTTATTTTGATGATAAAGAATTTGAATTTTGGCCAGTGCTTAGAGCCTTGAAGGTAAGTGTTTCAACATTTTGGATGAATGTTGTCTAACTTCTTTGGAGAATGATGACTACACCACTTTGTTCCAAGCTATTTGTGCATCTGATGGGATTTGAAATGACATCTTCGTGGATTAAAAAATTTTCTTTTGAAGCATATCATGTCTGCTAACATGACGAGATTCAACATGTGCTATAGGGTAGTATATTTTCAGGCATGAACTTTTTTTTTGTTGCAAAATTAGTTTGTGGTGTGAGGTTTTTCTTGTTCCATGTTGTTCCATTTTGGCTCAGCATTTATTATTCATCTTTTGGAACACTCTTTTGATAAAGTTTTACAAATTTTAATGTATATTTATTTTTATTATGGATGCGTTCTGATGGCACTTCAAATATAAGCTGTTGTAATATAGTGTAGTTAAACTACTCACTCCTTCCCGAAACAGTTACCTTTAATGCAAATTGTTTCGTATTGTTTAAGAAAACTTGATTTTTTTTACCAATAGGGGTAATTTGATATTTTTAGGTATAAATAAATTAAAAAGTAAGTTATATGTAGTAATGATGAAAATATTGAAATTAAAATGTATCTTATTGACATTGAATTGAGTTGACATTTCTGTTCTTGGAGCGTGAAAGGGGTTGAGGGACATATAAATGAAGAAAGTGTAAGGATTTTATGAGATGGAGGGAATACATTACATTTCTAAACGGTGTTGTATTTTCCATTGAAAAAAAAAAAGAAGGAAACATTGATTTGTATTTTTTTGCATTTAAGTTAAAATATTAATTTCTTGTGCATTTTGAGATCATAGACTATGTTCATAAGTGCAGTCTATTTTTAAGAGGCTTATTGAGGAACTTCCCCAATAAGTATGTGAAGCTTGTCTGATTCGAGAGTTGCTTCATGCGAATAAGGAGCTCGGGAAGAGTGATAATTGGCCTCCATGACTTGACGTCTCTCTCTCTCTCTCTTTATTAAGATTTTGTGTAGTATGTTCTACTCATGAGATTTATACATTAATTCTTTTTACATGTTTTTACCTGCTTTCCCATTTATCAAGATTCATTTTGAAAGGCTGCATTCTTTCTTATGGTTTAGGTACTTAGATGGAAGCAGAGATGGTATATAGGTGGATATTGGGAGTTTATTCAAAGTTGATATAAGTGATGAAAAGAAAAGGGTGAACTCAGATGGCCATGTGGCTTTTCTCTGAGATGTGTAACAATGTTTGTAAGCCTGCCACAGAACTTTACGAAGCTCTATTTATGCCCTCCTCCATTCTATGGATAAAGAAAAGTCCTTTACCAAAGCTCTTTCGTATTTTGAGATGTTGAAGGGAATGGAGCTGTGTCATCCGAGTATTGTGACTTGAAATATTCTTTTGAGAACTTTTGCTCAGCAAAAAATGCCCATTGGGCAAATGCTTTGTTCAAAGATCATGATGAAAGTATTTATGGTCTTGATATCTACACATTTAATGGTGTGATGGATGCATATTGGAAGGTAGGCATGATCAAAGATTAAAAAAAATACATTCTACATTTAATTCCATGATCACAAACTATGGAAGAACATGGCTCAGTGAGAAAGAAGACCTGGTGTCATATCCAAAATTCTTAACTTTATTATTTTTAAAGAAAACAAAATAAAAAGGATTAATTAAGTTTTATTACATCGACTTGCTCTCTTCATTAATCTGTTGATTTTAATCCCAAAGGAAAACAATTAAATAAACGATAAAATACCAAAGAAGGGGTAACGAATATTGTAAAAATAAGGTGAAACTTTTAAAGAAAAGGACTGATAATTTTTATTTCCAAAGTTTCAAACATTTTACTACCTTTTATTTAATCATCGAACTAAGGCAGATGAGAGAGTTTACTTCGACTTCTTCTGACAATCAATTTCCCTCAAATTTTATGATTAATTAATTAATCACAAAAAGGTATAAATGAGAGTAGGTATTAATTAATATTTGGCTAACTTCTGATAGCAAGGCACGAATCCTCCACTAATTCAACTTGACCTCCACCTAGGTTAACAACTAAAGTTGCTTTTAGAAAAGACAAAAATCTACAGAACTCTAAAAATACAAAACACATGTTACCAAATAAAAACAGAACAAGATATATCCAACAAGCAACAAGTTCCAACTGCACCACTTGGTAAGTACGTCTCAAAACACACAACGAAGAATTTGCAAATTCAATGAACGTCTACGGGACAAATTATTTTAAACAAATTCTTCAGTGTTCATAGTAATATGCATCAAAATATGTAAGATAAGACAAATTCTCAATAGTTCACTTCATGCTAAAAATTAAAATACGAAAGTGCAGACTTCATAAATTATTAAATTATTATCGCCTTCTCTAGCCAAACACACCCGCCATGAGTACGCTACCGCCACGCTAACCTTAAAAGGTAAACAATGTTGGGGATGAGCAACCACGACTCAGTGGAAATAACACACTGTTACCATTTAAACAATCCCACATGTGAAAGAAAATAAATACTTAGATCTTAAATTTCATCATGTTGGTAAGGCACCTCCCAGTCCAAAACCCATACCATATAATTGATAAGACATCGTGATTCATTATCCATAAACATAAATTTGGTACTGTACTTTGCAGTCCAATACCTAAGTTTCATACATCAAGTTTCATATATCATGCTTCATGACAGATATAACATGTAAATTTACTCTAACACAGTGCAAGAATTTAAAGATTAACATTAGTAAATCCCCACCTTCAAACAACTTACGAATAGAAATTGGATCGCTAATCTTCTCGACTCGCACTCCCCTTCAATGCCTAGTGTATAGAGACGAGAAAACAAATTCAGCATCACACCACTATCATACTTGTAAATTCACAAGATTTAAACCACAAGCAGACTGTATAGAAATAGACACATGCTCTAAATTGAATGTTTTGGGCGATAAGAGGCAGATTTGAGACAAGTAAAAAGAAATGGTTGAAAAAGAAATCGGGCATAGGATTGAAACTTGTACAAGTTGGGTAAGCTTTTACGTAGGAGACGAAAGAGTGTAGGATGAGGCTTACCTTTTAGCTTCTTTCTCGAACAACTGTTGCTGTTGGTTTTTGTGTAAGGAGTAGAAGAGAATGATCTAATTTTAGGGTAGTAATTAAACACTACAATGACATCAAATTTGTAATAGTGATTTAATCGATCATTTACCTTCATGGATGATTGATTGAGAGGCATTTCATGCAGCAAGGAATTGATGATTATGTAAAAGCGATGAAGTAACCGATGATAGATTTATTCCCCCATGGGTGAGGATCCTCTCCAGTACTGGAGGGAATTTCCTTTCACATGAACAGTGATTTCACTGTTTACATGAACAGTGAATCACTGTTCATGTGAGAGGAAATTGACTCCCGTTACGGGAGAGGCTCCAGGTCCACTCCCCCATAGAGTGCTGTAGAAATTTGAATTGTTGGGGAATATCGCAAGGTCATAGGCCTTAGAAAATTCCACTCAAGTGGCCATGTTTTTGGGCTTTAAATAATTGGCCCAAAATAATAACAAATGGAATTGACGTAAATTTTTAGGTGTAACATCTCAACCTACTAATAAAATTTTTATCCTTGAAATTCTAACATAATAAAATCTTACCCATAAAGAAAAAGGGGTATCGTGCTTGTAATTCATCTTCTCGGTCCCAAGCAGTCTCCTCTTTAGTGTGTCAACTCCGTTGACCTTTAATGAGTGACACGTCTTGATTTCGATTCCTTTGGACCATTCGTTCTAAAATTTCTCGGGTTCCCTTTCATAAATTAGGTCTTTGCCGAGCTCTGTTATTGAGAAGCTCACCACTTAACTTGGGTCATGAACATATTTCCTTAGCATTGCTATGTGAAATACATTGTGGACTGAGGATAACTCGGGCGGCAGGGCTAGGCAATATGCTAGATCTCCAACTCATTCAAGAATTTAGAATGGTCCCATAAAATGGGGCATGAGCTTCCTTTTTTTCTAACGCCCTTCGTGGACGCAACCCTTAGGAAAGCATGCTCTCCAGATTCGAACTGTAATCTCTCCTTCTATGGTTGGCATAAGACTTTTGTTTATCTTAGGCGAACTTCATTCTCTCTCGTATGATCTTGATTTTGTCAACAACTTCTTCTACTAGTTTGGAGCCTAAGACAGCCCTCTCACTCACTTTGTCCCAATATAGTGACGATCCACACTTTCTTCCATACAGGGCTTCATGCGGAGCCATTTTGATATATAGTGGCTTGATACCTATTGTTGTAGGCGAACTCAGTTAAAGGTAGAATCTTTTCCCATGTATCATCTAGGTCGAATGCGCAGGCTCTTAGAATATCTTCCAATATCTGAATAGTTCTTTCTGACTGACCATCGGTGACACGACCCACCTTACACAACTTATAATTCAAATACTATTTAACATAAACATCATCATTATAAAAACTTGCATATAATTTTTTTTCACATAATATGTTTATAATCAACACCATCACACCAGTTCAATATACGTAACTGGTTTCTGACACCACTTCGAACCACCCAAACATGTGATAATACTTATTATATTACACAACCAAAACATTAGCGGAAACCAAATAAACCCACAGCCTAGCCCAACAGGTCGTCATCTATGTACATCCGCTCAAGACCCTGAAGGAGCTCCATAGCTTGCACAGTCACATCACAAACTCAATCATCAACAGGCTCACCTACAATGCATAAACTAGTGAGACAAAAATCTCAGTAAGTAGAAATCATGCATGTTAGTGCATGAAAATGCATTTAGTTCTCTATCGCCTACTTCCTAATCTTTCTAGTGGATCTCTTTTATTTTGAAAATTGTTCACGTTGCGGGATCCCCACGACACACTTATGATATGCACCCCAAATGAGCTCAATGGGGACGATTTTTCCAAACCCCAAATAAAGTACCGAGAACGATTTTTCCGAACTCTGACAGAGTGTTGGGGACTATTTTTCCGAACCCCTAATAAATTATCGGGAATGATTTTTTTCCGAACCCTGACATAGATGCATATATAGTGGCCGCACACACCATTAATATCTTATTAATTTTGAGGAAAACAATTTTCATGTTTATGCATGCTATGCACCCAGAACAATTAAATTTACATCATAAACTATTTACAATATAAATATCAACATTTAATAACAATAAAGTAACAACTTAATTTCAATTCACACAAATCCACTTCTGAAATAACAACTTCACCTCAATCACATAGATCAATTTATAGAATAACCACTTCACCATGGATCACACGGATCTCTTTTTGGAATAACAACTTAATCTTGGATCCCACAGATCCTTATAACCAATATTTTCTCAAACCATATAAATATATTTTCAACAGTTTCCAATCACACAGATCTATATAGGATAACGATATTATTTCCAATCACATAGATCCACAACTTGTATCACAAAATTATCACAAATAATTTACAAATAATATTGTTGAATATGAACCCTACTTTCCCCAAATCACATAAATCCCCAGCTTGCATCACAAATTAATCTCCAAATAATTCATAACGTAATTAAACTAATTAAAAATAACACATAACATAATTATCACATATTAATCACAAATAATTCACAAACAACATGTTTATGCATTGTAGTTGGACTTCTACTTACCTGAACTCCGACAATAGTAACACTACAGACCCGTGAAGAACTATAACTAATTCCTTCCTTTTCGTTCCGACACGCCTCCTCCTTCTCTCTTCCTTCCTTCCCTCTCTCTTTTTTTTAACTGATGGACGTCTCTTGCTAATTCACCAAAGAATGAGTTAACCTTATATATATATGTATATTTATAGAGAGAAGGGGCGGTGAACGAAATGAGTAAGAACCACGTAACTGCGCATTAACCACAAAAATGAAGGGCTAAAATATAACCATGTATTTCTATTTATTTTAACTAGTTGACGTTGCTTGTTTTTATCCTCAAATTGGTTAATCAATTAATTAGTAATTGGTTAGATGTTTGATCGGCCCACATCATTTTTATACTTAAATTATTATTATTATTATTATTATTATTATTATTAATTACAAATATACGTGCAATACTTAATAACTAAGATATGAAACATACATGTACATTTTTCTATCCACTATTATTTTTACGAGAACATGTGTGATACTTAATAATTAAGAAATAATATATTTATTTACATAAAATAATTTACTCATATATTCAAATTAATGCACGTAAATATTTATGTACACATATATTCTCATATTATCACCATTTTATCAAGGATGTCTCAATTAAAATGTAAAGATAAATAAAATGTAAAATCAGTTGTCACATAATTACCACATTATTTCACATAATTATAAAATGCACATAACACAAATTAAATTATATTGACACATGAGTAGTGAGAAGCTCGGGTATCACAATCGGTTTCGGGTGATAAGTTGCGTTGACATTCAATTTAGTTCCCATGGCCCTTGTGCAAGCTTTTCCAAAACCTTGACGAGAAGCGTGTGTCTCTATCCGACAGTACTATAGAAACTGGTACACCATGAAGTTTTACTATTTCTTAAATGCACAATCATCTTTACTGGCATGAAATTAGTTGACTTGGTTAGCCGATCAACAATTACCCAAATGACATGGTTTTCTTTGGTTGACCTTGGCAACCGTACTAAAAAAAATCATGGCAATCTGTTCCCACTTCCACTCAGGAATCTCGAGTGGCTTAAGTTTTCTGACTAGTCGTTAGTCCTCGGCTTTGACTTGTTGGTAGTGTCCAATATCTCACTTCATGCTTCTCCACCAAAAATTTTCCTTCAAATCATGGTACATTTTCATGCCTCCCAAATAAGCCGTGTAAGGTGCTCCATGCGCTTCTCCTAAAATTCTTTCTCTCAACTCCTCGATCATTGAGACACATAGCCTTTCATTGTACGTAAATTCCCCATCATCATCCACCTTGAATTCGTTGACGTCGCCTTCATTCGCCCTCTTTTTCATTCTTTGAAAAAAGAAGTCTTGTTCTTGTGCTTCCTTTATCTCCGTTTTCAAAGTTGATTGGATCTCCAATGCTGCAATGACCTCCTTCGAGCTAGAAAGTGGTGTCACCAATTCGATCTGCAACTTGGCGAATTCTTTGATAAACTGTTCTTGTTCGGTAATAAGCCATTAATCTCTACATTGTCTTCCTTCTCAATGCGTCAACCACCACATTGGCTTTGCCTGGGTGGTACTCGATCGTGCAATCATAGTCTTTCACCAACTCTAACCACCTCTGTGGTCTCATGTTGAGCTCCTTTTGAGTAAAGAGATACTTCAAAATATTGTGATTTGTGAAAATCACACACTTTTCTCCATATAGGTAGTGCTACCAGATTTTTAAGGCATGAACCACGACTGCTAATTCCAAGTCATGAGTAAGGTAGTTCACTTCATATGGTCTGAGCTGTTTAGTTGCATACGTGACAACCTTTTCATGTTGCATCAACACACACCCAAGGCCTTGTTCGATGCATCATTGTAGACAGGAAATTCTTCAGTAGGATCGGGTATCGTTAAGACCGACATTGAAGTCAAGTTGTGCTTTAACTTTTAGAAACTTACTTCACACTCGTTAGAATAAATAAAATTTTCTACCTTACGAGTCAAACGCATTATAGGGCCAGATATCTTTGAGAACCCTTCAATAAATCTTCAGTAGTAGCATGCGAGGCTTCGAAAACTTCGAACTTCTCGTATATTTGACAGTGTCTTTGACTGGTTTACTGCTTCGATCTTAGACGGATCCACTTTGATTCCTCTTATTGTCACCACGTGTTCGAGGAAGGCAACTTGACTCAACCCAAACTTAAACTTTTGAATTTTGCGTAAAATTTCTCCTTATGAAGAGTCTAAAGTACCATTCTCAAATGTTCTTCATGATGTGTTTCATCCTTGGAGTACACTAGAATGTCATCAATGAAAACTATGATGAATTGATCGATGTACCAGTGGAACACTCGATACATCAGTTCCATGAATACTGCAGGTACATCGATTAAACCAAAAGGCATCACGACAAACTTGTAGTGCCCATAACGTGTTCTAAAACCATATTTGAAATGTCAAAATCCTTCACTCTCAACTGGTGATATCTGAACCTCAAATCAATCTAAGTAAAAGAGCAAGCCCTCTAGAGTTGATTAAATAAGTCCTCAAATCTGGGTAGAGGATACTTGTTCTTCATCGTCAAATGATTGAGTTGACGGTAGTCAATACACATTCTCATTGAACCATTATTCTTCTTAACGAAGAGAACTGGTGCCCCCCACGGCGACATGCTTTGGTGAATAAATCTCGAGTTCAATAGCTCCTGCAGTTGGACCTTTAACTCTTGCAACTCTAGGTGCAAATCTGTAAGGGATTTTGGAAACTGGTGCTGATCCCGAGAATAAATCTATTTCAAAATCCACTTATTGTTTAGAAGGTATCCTTGGAAAATCTTTTGGAAAGACGTCGAAAAAGTCACATATCACATGTATGTCACTAGGTGACGTCTTTGCTCTTTCTGCACTTACAATATTGACCAGAAATCCTTAACAAGACATTTTCTTAAGCATTTTTGTTGCCCTCGTAGCAGACAACACTCTAGGTATTACTCCACTCTTGACCTTGTGTACAACTATCTTTTCGGAACCCTTCACCTTTAATGTCATCTCCCGTTCCTTACACCTAATATTGGCTTGATGGTTGGTAAGCCAATTCATTCCTAAGATTTAGTTGAATCCATGCATGTTTATGACATAAGTCATAAGACTAAATTGTCTTCTATGATTACGTTCGCATTTCAATTAAGGATTGTGTGAGAATTCTATCACCAGAAGGCAAGCTAATCTCAAGAGGCTCATCACTCTTAACCAATTTGTACAAATTTTATGACAAAAATTGTGTTAAAATGAAATAATTAGATGTTCTAGTGTCAAAGAGTATGAAAGCTCATGATTTCCCCACTGATAACGAGGCAAAGAGGTGAGCTTGGTTCTAAATTTGGTTTAAATTGATTTAGAGCAAATGTACTCTATCGTGTGAAGCACGTAAGCGACCAAGTGCAAAATTTATAAGATATCGAATCCAAAGGCGAAAGTGGGTAGCCGTGTTTGAGAAGTGCTTCACTCTAGTAGGATGAATCAATAAAAGAGGGGTTGATTATACTACAAGCTAACAACTAGGAAAACAATTAAAGATAGAACATGTACAAATGAGATGGATGATGGGTGAAGGTGAACAATCTAAGAAGTATGTAAGGCAAACAACATTTATGGACAAGGTATATATAGACTCACACACACACATGCATTGATGATTTTCATGTTATGATATTAAGGGCAATCACGTTTGTACCCCTAACCCCTATGGCCAAGGTGATTAGGTTCTCAACTCTTTTACAAGTTTAAATCTCCTAGGATTATTCTTACTCTCAATTCCCATGAAAGTACTATGATCATAAGTTGGGTTCCCTTCACTAGTTCATCACTAATGTTCTATCATGAAGTTCTAAGCACTTGAAGGGTATGACTTACCTCTCCTCATACTAAGTCATCTCATACAATCAATGATTCAAATAAACCACTAAACATAATATTGGAATGACCATCCTAATACTATGAATAGAGAATTTAATCACACAAATCATACATAAAATGAGAATAAGCATTCATGATAGAAAATATTCATAACAATCATTTTATCAAACATGTGGTGTGCAAAATCTACATAATACCTAACCAACCATATTGCTAGCCTTACATGATGACTAGCCACTACATATCATCGTAAAATCAATACAATAGCATGCTCCAATTGAGCCATATAATGAAGAAAATAACAAAATAAATGTAAGTTGACTCCCCTTTGATGGTGAACTTCCTCCTCCTTGATCATGCTAAAATCTTCAACCAATGATGAACTCCTCTTCTTAGATTGGTGTATGGATGGATTTATGGATGAATTTGAGAAAATCAAGTGGATTGGATGGATGAAGTGAAGGGTGGAAGAGATGGAGATGAATGTGTGTGATTTAGGTGTTTAGTGTGTGTGGAAACTGATCCCAAATGATTCCTCTCGGATTTTGTTGAACATATATTTATACCCCCATGGAAGCTTCTAGAACGTGTGGAAATCATAAAACTGACTTTTGTCAGAACATGGGCCGTGTGTGGAACACGGCCATGGGGGTGGCCGTGTAGCATTTTCTGGTGTCGGAACACGGCCACCCCTTACATGGCCGTGTTCGGTACACGGGCCGTGTAGTGCATCATGTGCTGCGCAGTCTCACCGTTTCGTGCATAACTTTCTCGTTTATGCTCTGATTCGAGTGATTCTTGCGCTCACGCGATCCTCTCTTCCATGACTTTCCAACCATATATCACACGTCCAAGTTAAGCATCACATGAATACAGAAAAATTACACAAGTTGGATGTGCATTTTTTAACTTTGCTTTGGCTCGTTCTTCCTCATTTCAACTCCGAATTGAGTTCGGTTTTTTCCCACATCTTCCTTATCGTGTCTAGAATCCATTTTTACCCAAAAATCACACAAATTACACTAATTTACCAATTCTCTAAATATTCACAAATATAGCACAATTTAAAGCATTTTATCATGAAAATCACACATTTATCATTTCAAAGCACACATCTCCATATCTCATATAACACCACCAAATGATATACAAAATGACTAAAACACACACAAAAACACATAATAATGACACTAAAATCTAGTTGAAAATGACACCGATCAAGAGGCCTTAGGTTTTGAGCATTTACAGGTGGCTTAGCATTCCCCTTTGCTCATCCGACCTTATTCTCCAATAAGCTTCCCACCAATGATCAACATCCTTGACCAACTAGAAGTATACGCATAGTATGCGCTGCTCAGTTGTACATTTCATTATCTGGAACGTTCTCTCAATCCCCTCTGTTCAGGTGCCCAGCAGGTGTAAGTGTGTTTACGTCAGTGATGTTGTCCTAAGTGTGGTAACACTTTGTACAACACCGACTCTAATCAGAATATTAAACTTGAATACGAGATTGCAAGTTTGTATAATGGAAGACTTAACACATAGAATTACTCAATCTTTCTACAAACTTATAAATAAGTTTGTAGCAGCCTCATGGCAAAAATATAACTAAGTTGGAAAATGTGATTACAAAACCAGATTCTAAGAGATGAAAATATTTCTTCCACTCTTTGAATACACACACAGATATAAATCCTAAACATGTTCCCAAATGGCAAAACCTAGATTGTTAGATCTAAGTCCTACTTCAAGTATATTGCACTTCCACTGCCTGTGAACAATACACACAAAATGAACGGGATAATACCATACAAGTGAAGTAGAATAATATGTTATAACATCAGTAAAAACACTACAAGAGGAACATAGAGAATAAACTCTAAGTCCAGCGACTCTCTTTGTAGGAACTCTCCAAGTTTTTCCGTGCGGTAGGAATGAAGTCTGACAGCTTCTATTTATTGACGTGAATCATGTTGCAACCTTCTTCAAATGAGTGGTCCACTAGGAGATATAAAAAACCACCCATGATTCAGCAAATAACTAATCCATTACATCGGGTAGTTATTTTCAACTTCTAGAATCTTCTAGACTTCTAGAACTTTCTAGATTGCTCTCCAGGCTTGTGGGTCCCTTTCTGCACGATCTTTATTCAACTACCACAATCCTAAAAGCAACATCAAGCACTACAACATACGAACATGTTAGTGGTTAAATAATAACTGGTGGAGGATTGGTGTGATTCCAGATGTTACCTAACTTAGCCGATTTAGATGAGGTAAGATAATAATGTGTAGTATGGGTTCGAACCCGAAGCAACAAAATATATTTTTTAAAATTAAAATTTTAAAAGACATCAGGGAAAAGACATCAATTCTTGAAACCGATGTCTATCAGCACTTTTTCCACAAAGCGGATGTCTTTTAGAGAATACACATCATTTAAAAGACATCGGTTTTTTGACCCGATGTCTATCAGCGCATTTTTTAAAGAGTTGCGGATAGACATTGCTTGAAAGACATCGGTTATTTAAAATCAATGTCTATCAGCGCATTTTCACATATAACTGATGTCTTTTAGCTTGCTTTTTCGCTAATAAACATCTGTTTAGGAAAAGACATCGTTTTTTATCAAAAAGACATCATATTTATGATGAAACGATGTTTATTTGATGATGTCTATCAACAAATTTGTTGTAGTGCCAACCAGTGAGCTGTTTGTATCATTCGAAAACCATAGTCCTATCTCACTTGTTGCAGTAACATATCGAATAATCCTCTTCACTGCTTTCAAATGAGATTCCTTGGGATTTTCTTGATACCTAGCACATACACAGACACTAGACATAATGTCAGGTCTGCTCGAAGTTAAGTACAGAAGGCCGGTAATCATAAATCTATACAAAGTGTGGTCAACATCTGAGCCAATATCTTCTCTGCACAGTTTCTGTGATGTTCCCATAGGTGTCTTCATAGGCTTAGCGTTCTCAAAGCTAAATCTTTTCACCAAGTTCCTTGCATACTTACTGTGTGAGATGAAGATACCACTCTCACCTTGCTTAACAGCCTTAAAAAGTAATTTAGGTCACCAACCATACTCATCTCAATCGTGGTAGCCATCACCTTCACAAAGCTGTCCATCATGACCTTTGATGTTGCTCCAAATACAATGTCATGAACATATATTTGAATAATAAAAAAGCCATCAGATTCATGCTTAATGAAAAGAGTTCTATCAGCATCACCTCTAATGAATCCAAACTTAAGTAAGAAATCAGTTTAGTCTACCATACCATGCTCTAGGAGCTTGTTTTAGACCATACAAAACTTTCTTCAATTTATACACATGATCATGATGAAATGGATCAACAAAACCTTTCTGTTGTTCAATAAAAGCTTCTTCAAGTAAAATGCCATTTAAGAACACAGCTTTAACATCCATTTGAAATAGTTTGATACCAACAAAGCCTAATAGACTATATTCTGGATACGGGTGCAAAATTTTCATCAAAATCTATTCCTTTAACCTGTGTGTATCCTTGTGCAACAAGTCTGGCTTTGTTTCTTACTATGTTACCAGAGTCATCAGTTTTATTCTTGAAGATCCACTTAATTCCAATAACATTACTATTTGTAAGCCTAGGTACTAGACTCCAAATATTATTCCTAGTGAATTATTCAAGTTCTTCCTGCATAACCTCTATATAACATTCATCTTTTAAAGCTTCAGTAACATTCTTAGGTTCAACAGAATAGAAGTAACACTCATCACATACCTGATTGCATATGTTAGACATGCAAACCGATCACACTACATCTCTAAATTTACCTTTTCTTCTGGTTTGAATACCTTCAGAGGACTCACCAATGATCTGTGATGAAGGGTTACCTTTCTTATATCCGTGAGCAAGAGTATTTCTCAGAGTTTTGTGAAGTTGGTTCTCATCTTCTTCTGAATCAACACACGATGTTGTAGGCAATGTGATCACATTCGGCTCAACATTGTTCATTGGTTCTGTAATTTCAACCAAGTCAGAGATATCATCTTCCATCTATCTACCTGCAATATTGGATGAATCATTAAACACAACATTGACAGATTTTTGAACAGTTCTGGTTCTTAGATTAAAGACTCTGCAAGCTTTTCTATTCTTGGACTATCCTAAGAAAAGACCTTTATCACTCTTAGAATCAAAATTTTAAAGATACTCTCTATCATTCAAAATGTAGAACATGTAACCAAATACATGAAAGTATTTCAGGTTTGGTATCCTTTTTTACAGCAGTTCATAAGAAGTAATAGAACAACCTGACCTAAAATGAATCATATTAAACACATGACATGCAGTATTCAATACTTTAGCCCAAAATATTTTAGACACATTCATTGAAGTAAGCATGACTCTAGCCATTTCTTGTAGTATTCTATTTCTTCTTTTAGCAATCTCATTCTACTGTGGGGTTTTAGGAGATCAAAACTCTTGAATAATGCCTTTCTTTTCACAAAAATCAACAAATATATTGTTTTTAAGTTCTTTGCCATGATCAGTTCTAATCCTACATACTCTAAGATTGAAATCATTTTTGAACCTTTTGAAAAGAAGTTTGAACACGTTAAATGTATCAGATTTTTCTCTAATAAATTCAACCCATAAAAATCTAGAAAAATCATCAACAACCAAAGAGTACCTCTTACCACCAAGACTTTCAGTCTCTATAGGACCCATAAGATCTGTGTGAAGTAATTCAAAACACCTTGAAGACGTGCACAGTGATGTTATTTTGTGCGAGGACCTCACTTGTTTACTTTTTTGGCACGAACCACATATAGGTGGATCTATGAAACTGAGCTTAAACAATCCTTTAACAGCCTTCAACTTAACCAATTTCTATAAATTTCTGTAATTTACATGGCTAAGTTTTTTATGCCAAAGTACACTTTCATAATGTTATGTGTGTTGGCGTTCGGATCTTATGGTCCACATGATTCGTTCGGGTTCCATGTAATTCTATTGCAGCGGAAACAAATAGAATAAATTACCTATCACCATGGTACGTTGGTGAAGAGATCGATCAGTAGGAACAAACGACTGATCATCGCTATTTTCACCTAGATTTTAGTATCTTTGTATGTGTTTTTGTATTATTTTACCTGTATTTTATATGTATCTTGGTTGTGTTATGTGTTTTCATAGAAATGTGTGTGAATGAGCTTAAACATGTTAAAAACAGGTCAAAAATGGAGTCGGGAGCTGAAACAAGCAAGAAACGGACTGCCGAGACCCAACTTGAGTTGCAAGGTGCAACTCGACTTGCAACTCTAGTTGAGAGGAAGTTGAGTTGAGGCCCGAAAAATGTCCCAAATCATGTAGAGACCCAACTCGAGTTGCAAGACCTAACTTGACTTGCAACACGAGTCGAGTTGAGGTCAGAAAGTTGTCCAGAGAGCCTACTCGAATTGCATGTTGCAACACGAGTTGCAACACAAGTCGTATTGGGGCTCATCCGGGTCAAGTTGGAGGTCGTGCGGAGCAGAGCAGTGTCCAAAAATCATACAGTGTGTTTACTCGAGTTGCAAGACGCAACACGACTTGACAACTCGAGTCGAGTAAGGTTCCGAAAGCATTTCAGTTTCAGAGTGTCGCAACATGACCGAACAGAAGAGTGCTCGAGTTGCTAACTCAAGTCGAGCTGGGTCAGTTCAAGTTCCATTACATGCTACTCGACTCGAGTAGCTAACTCGAGTAAGGAAGGCCAAGTCGAGTAAGGTCATTTTGGGCTAAAAATCTGGGATTTCACTTTCCAGTGCATGGAAAATGTGTTTTAAAGCCCAATTGACACAAAATTCGAGGCCCAAGTTGGGAAAGGGTATAAATACTCTCATGTTCAACATTTAAAGGGGGATGGATTTAAGTCTTCACTTGGACACACACATCACACGCAATTCCTTTCATTTTACACACCATCTCCATCCATTTCATCATCCATTCCATCTATCATCAATCCACCATCAAATCCACCATCCAAGTGAGGACAAAGATCAATGAAGAAAGGAGGATTGCATATTGAAGGATAGTTTCAAGCCAATCACCAAAATAGGGGAGAAATTACCTTTGATTTGCATTTTCTTCATTTGTATTGCGACAATGGGTGGTGTTAAACATTGTTTTGATATTTTGATGATGTTTGTTCTTAGCTAGACCTCTTGTGAGGCTAGCCACTTGATGGATTAAGGATCTATTGATTTGTTGAATTTATAATGGTTTAATTGATGTGATCTTTGGAATTTTTGACATGATCTATGATTTACTTCATTTGTATTATGATGTGTGTGGTTGAATTCTCTAGTTATAGTATTAGGAGGGCCAATCCAATATTGTGAATAGGGTTTTGATTGAATCATGTTATAATATGAATTTTGTATGTTAGTATGTGAAATATGTGGTAATATTTTCATATGCTTAGAACATTCATGTGAGAACACTTAATTGGTTTATCATAATTGGTTGATTAATTGAGTGAGGAGACCAATCTTGTTATCATAGTACCTTAAGGGAATTGAGAGTGAGATTCAATCTTTTGTGCTTAAAACTTGTAATGAGTTTAGAACCTAATTACCTTGACCTAGGGATTAGGGGTGTATATGTGATTGCTTCTATTCCAATGTTCATTGATATTTGCCATTTGAATTCAACAAGCCATGTTGTGTCCTTGATCTTGAATGTGGTTAGCCTTGCTCTTCTTTAGATTGTCCTACATCCATTTCATTTTAATTGTGTTTATTTGAGACCTTGTTTGATCATATTGGTTGTTAATTGCTTTTATTGGTGACTTGCTTAATTAATTGGTAGTTTAATTTTTTTTAATTTTCAAAACTCAAAATCCGATCACTTCTATAAAGTATGATTGAAAACAAACACGGATACACTCTTGATTTAAATCTCCCTTTGATCGATATTTAAACTTGGTCACTCACTACAAACGATAAGGTACGCTTACCTTAATCAATTTTAACCTAAATTGAGTCTAAGTTCATGGCGCCGTTGCCAGAGAGAGATTAAATCTTGGGAGTAACGAGTTTGCGTTTAATTAGCTTTACTAGGAGTACTTTTACTTGCTTTCTTTTTATTTGCTTTTATTTTAGTTCTTTGTGATTTAACTTTGTAAATCTTGTATGTGTATGCACACTCATTCAAGGTCTCAATCTGTCGAGCCTTTGGATTTGGAGTTAGAGGCTACCTTATGAAGAAGAAGAAGAGAGTTGTTATATCCAACAGAGAAAGAAATGGATCACGGATTGGAAGAAGTTAATGGCAATGGTGTTAATGAAGAGGGGAATGGACAAAATTCCTAGCATGGTGTGGAAAATGCTCAAGGTGTTCAAGTGAATCCCGAGCTTATGCAACAAGCAAATTTTCACCAAGTGCACTTGCATAATCAATAGTTGCAAGCCATTATTCAACAATTGCTAGCATAACAAGAAGCTAGAAATATTCCACAAGCTCCTCCGGTAGTGCAACAACCTCAAGTTCAAAGGCATAATGGAGTTGGAGTGAATGTTAGATATCATTTCCTACCACAAGTGGGAATTTATGCTGTGGAGCCGCCATTGAATGTCAACAACTTTGAGATCAAAACAGGGTTGATTAACATGGTGCAAGCAAATCAATTTGGGGGTGGTTCTATGGAAGACCCTAATTCTCACCAATCTCAGTTCACAGGGTTGGCCAGTACCATTAAGATCAACGGAGTGAGTGAAGATGTTATCAAGATGAAGCTTTTTTCCTTTTTAATAAGGGATCGAGCTAAGGCTTGGTACAATACTATACCTCCGGGATCTTGCACTACATGGAGAGAGTTAGCTCAAAGGTTCCTGAACAAGTTCTTTCTACCATTAAAAATGTTGCATCTGAAGGGTTTAATCATACAGTTCAAGCAGTTGCCTCTTGAAACCTTTAGTGAGGCATGGGATCGCTTTAAGGAGATGCTTCGGATGTGTTCACAGCATGGGTTGACCCTTGTTCAGCAAGTAGGATTCTTCTATGCAGGATTGAATGGAGGTTCTAAGATACTTGTTGATGCATTGTTAGGAGGATCTATATTGGGGCAAACACTAGAGAGGGCTATAGCTATTTGTGAGGAAATTGCTTTGAATGCAGGACAGTGGCCTTTGGATCGTTCTTCAGGAATGTATGAGATGGAAAGGATAGCAAAGATGGAAGAAGTGTGCATGAAACAAGTGGAAGCATCGAAAGAGGATGTCACTGAAGAGGCTATCTCGGAGATACTCAAGAGGATGAATGCTAATTTTCAAGTTTCTCAGAGTTCTATGCCTATGCCCATCATGAGTCAACCGTTTCCAAGTTCAAATGTTCAGTTGCCTACATCTCAAATTCCTCACCAAGGTATGACCTCCACAATGGGATTTCAAGAATCTTGGGGACAACCCGAGATGTCACTCGAGGAAGTTGCCTTTATGCAAGGAAGGAACTTCCAAGGGAATTATGGAGGAAATTTTGGATATCAAGGAGGAGGATACCTACCTAGGCAAGGTAGATTTGGTCAAGGGAATTTCGGTAGCAACTTTCAACAACCTAGGAGGTTTGAAATCTTGTCATATGGAAATCAAGGTAATGCCCTCACACTTCCACCGGGGATCAATCCGGGGGCTAAAGCTCAAAATAGTGAAGGGAAGCCTACGGTGGAGGATCAAATGAGTAAGATGTTTGAGCTTATGAAGTATGAGCGAGATGAGAGGAAATTGGAAAAAGAAGAAAGAAGAAAGAAGGCAAGAGAAAGAAGTGAATGATTGAAGATTTAAGGCATTAGAGATGCAAATGAGCCAAATGGCAAGTGAAAAGGGGGATGTTCATCAACAAGGGAAGTTTTCGTCTACTACTATCACTAATCCAAAGGAGCAAGGCCATCGAACTTCGAAGTAGAACAAGATATGATGGACCTCCGATGCCTAAGGAAGTGAAAGAAGTAGTATGTGAACAAGAGCCCATGGTAGTTGATGATGAAGAAGGGAAAAAGAAAGAAATTGAGTTTGATAAGAATGATGAAGTGATCCCTACACTTGATGGAGAGGAAGTGAAATCCCCGAAGAAGTAGGAAAGATGTAAAGAAGCAAAAAGGAAAGAGAGAGACGAAGACTTCGAAAGGGATGAATGGGGGATTCCTAAATTGCCCGTACCAATCCCATTTCCACAAAGATGCTTGAAGAAGCTTAGGCGAAAAATTTGCAAAGTTTGTGGAAATGCTAAAGAAGATTCATATCAATCTCCCTTTTGTGGATGCTCTTCTACAAAAGCCCAACTATGAAAATTTTTTAAAGGATATTATGGCAAAGAAAAGAAGCTTAGGTGAGCATGAAACGGTGAATCTCACGGAGAAGTGTAGTGCCATATTACAAAAGAAGCTCCCACCTAAATTGAAAGATCCAAGTAGTTTTACTATTCCATGTGAGATGGGAGAACATGAGAGCTACAAAGCTCTATGTGACTTGGGTGCTAGCATCAACTTGATGCCTTTGTCGATTTTTAAGAAATTGGGCATTGAAGAAGTCAAGCCTACATAGGTCACTTTTCAATTAGCCGATAGGTCTATGACGTATCCAAAGGGAATTGTGGAGGATGTCTTGATAAAGGTTGGCAAGTTTGTATTCCCCATTGATTTCATGGTGTTAGACATGGACGAAGATGCAAATGTTCCATTAATTCTTGGACGTCCATTTCTAGCCACGGGGAAGGTTTTGATTGATGTGGAGAAGGGGGGAGTTGACCCTTAGAGTTAATGAAGAAGAAGTGGTGTTTTCATTGAAAGAAACTATGAGATATCCGAGGGGGAGCAATGAGTGTAGACGAATAGAAGTGATGGAGGATATTGTTGAAGAGCATCTGCATTGTTTTCATTCAATGGACCCTTTGGAATCAATAATGAGCCACTCTCTCTCTCTCTTGATTTTTCTAACTCTTCTTATTGTTTTAATGATGATGAAATATTTGATGAGTTGCATTGTTTGAATTCTTGTAGTGAACTACATTGGAGGAAGCGAGAGAGGTGCTTGAAAAGAAGCTTGATGATGAGCCCAAAGAAGAGGAAAAAGAGGAGAAAAATGAAGAGTTGAAGCCTTTACCGGGGCACTTGAAGTATGCATACTTGGGGGAAAATGACACATATCCGGTAATTGTATCTTCATCCTTGAATGACTTAGAATTGGAGAAATTGTTGAGGGTGTTGAGAGAGCACAAATCGTCCATTGGTTGGTCCATTAAAGACTTGAAAGGTATAAGCCCCTCTCTATGCATGCATAAGATTCATTTAATGGAAGAAGATAAGTCTTGTGTGCAAAACCAACGACGTCTTAATCCCATAATGCAAGAGGTTGTAAGAAAGGAAATGATGAAGTGGCTTGATGCGGGTATCATCTTTCCAATCAGTGATAGTCCTTACGTGAGCCCTTTGCACGTGGTAGCAAAGAAGGGTGGTATGACCATAGTGCGATCCGATACTAATGAGGTAATTCCCATGAGGACTACCACCGATTGGAGAGTGTGTGTTGACTATAGAAAACTTAATGACAATACTCGTAAAGACCACTTCCCACTCCCTTTCATTGATCAGATGCTTGATAGACTAGCGGGACACAACTATTATTGTTTTCTCGATGGGTATTCGGGGTACAATCAAATTTCGATAGCCCCGGAGGACCAAGAGAAAACAACATTTACATGTCCTTATGGAACCTTTGCATTTAGGATGATGCTATTTAGTTTGTGCAATGCTCCAGCCACGTTCCAAAGATGTATGATGGTCATTTTCGGTGGGTTGATAGAGAACATCATGGAGGTTTTCATGGATGATTTCTCTGTTTATGGTTCTCCATATGATTTGTGCTTGACTAATCTATCTATTGTTTTGCAGAGGTGTGAGGAGACAAACCTTGTGCTAAATTGGGAGAAATGCCATTTTATGGTTACAGATGGAATTGTATTGGGACACCACGTTTCGGAGCATGGGTTGAGAGTGGATAGAGCAAAAGTTGTAGCAATAGAACGTCTTCCTCCTCCCACTAGTGAGAAGGGAGTTAGATCGTTCTTAGACCACACGGGTTCTATCGCCGCTTTATTAAGGATTTTTCAAAAATTGCTAAGCCACTTTGTAAGCTTCTTGAAAAGGATACTAAATTTAAATTTGATGAAGTGTGTCTTGCTTCGTTTTAGGTACTCAAGGAGGCTTTGATTTCATCCCCATACTTGTAGCTCCGGATTGGAGTGTACATTTTAAGTTGCATTGTGATGTAAGTGATCAAGCTATAGGAGTGGTGCTTGGGCAAACCAAAGAGAAGAAGTTTGGAGCCATTTATTATGCCTCTAAGACTTTGAATTCTTGTCAAGTGAATTACACCACCACGGAGAAGGAATTTCTAACGGTGGTCTATGCCTTTGAGAAGTTTCGCCCTTACTTAGTTGGAACTCGAACGGTAATATACACGGATCATGCGGCCATCAAATATCTCATGAACAAAAAAGATGCAAAGCCAAGATTTATTCGGTGGGTATTACTTCTACAAGAGTTCGATGTGGAGATTGAAGACAAGAGAGGGGTTGAAAATGTGATAGCGGATCACTTATCAAGACTTGAAAGAGAAGAGGGGGATGAAGATTTGACTCCAATTGTTGATAAATTTTCAGATGAGGAGATCCTTAAGGTGGAGGTTGACCAAGTGTTTGCTCTCATGGTTAGTTCTTCTCCTTGGTACACCGATTATGTGAACTATCTTGCTTGTGGCATTCGACCCACACTTCTTAACGAATACAAGTTGAAGAAATTCTACACAGAAGTGAAGAAGTATTTATGGGACGACCCATTCTTATTTAAAACTTATGCGGATGGAGTTATCCGGAGATGTATAGCCAATGAAGAGGTTAAAGGGATTTTAGAGTTGTGCATTCGTCTCTTTGTGGTGGACATTTTGGTCACCACAAAACGGGAGCCAAAGTTTTTCAATCAGGATTCGTGTGGCCTACCTTTTTTGGAGATGCCAAGAAGTTTGTGAATAGTTGTGATAGATACCAACGAGTGAGGAGAATCGGAAAGAGGGATGAAATGCCTATGACCTTGAATATTGAAGTAGAAATCTTTTATGTATGGGGCATTGACTTTATGGGACTGTTTCCTTCATCTCAAGGGTACATATATATCTTGTTGGAGGTAGACTACGTGTCCAAGTGGGTGGAGGCGATCCCCACCAAGACTAATGATGCATTTGTGGTGCAAAGATTCTTGAAGAGGAACATCTTTAGTCGATTTGGAGTCCCACGGGCCTTGATGAGAGATGGAAGTTCACACTTCGTGAACAAATTGATGGAGGGACTCTTGAAGAAATACGGAGTAAAACACCGGATAGCACTCCTTATCATCCCCAAGAAAATGATTTGGCGGAGGTCTCAAATCGCCAAATCAAGTTAGTGTTGGAGAAGACAATCAATGGGGGAAGAAAGGATTGGGCGGAGAAGCTCGATGATGCCTTATAGGAGTATCGAACGTCATTCAAGACTATTCTAGGTGTTTCTCCTTACCAATTGGTATATGGAACAGCTTGCCACCTTCCCGTTGAGTTGGAACATAGTGCTTTATGGGTAATTAAAAAGCTTAACATGGATGAGGGGGAAGCCGGACAAGCAAGGTTGTTAAAGATGGTGGAGTTGGAGGAATTTCGTGAAAAAGCATATTATAACTCCACCATTTACAAAGAGAAAGTGAAAAAGTGGCACGATTCCAAGTTGAGAATGAAGACATTTGCTTCCAGAGATAAAGTGCTAGTATTCAATTCAAGATTGAAGTTGTTTCCGAGAAAGCTCAAGTCTAAGTGGATGGGTCCCTTTGAAGTGTTGGAGGTCATCGGAGGGCATACGTTGAAATTCAAAGGGCCAAGTGATGAGTTCGTTGTTAATGGTCATCGGGTTAAGCATTACCTAAAAGGAGATAGTGTATGCCGACACCCTTTCTTCTTAAACTCATCATGAAATATCATCCGGCTTAAAGACGTTAAACTTAGCGCTAGATGGGAGACAACCCATCATTATCTTTATTGCGTTATTTAGTGCTTTCAATAAGGATTGTGGATTTGATATTGTTTTGCGTTTTGGCCTTGTAGGTGGATTGTGCTTATGAGTAAATGCACATTGAAGAAAGGAGAAGTGCTTCATGAATTCAAATAGTAATGTTGCACTACTTGTTGCAAACTTAATTATCGATTCTTGTCTCGAGTTAAGTTTGGGGGTGCTAGTGCGTGGTGGACGTAGCTTGAGAGTTGTGATGCATATGCTTCTCTACAAGAAGATCATTGATATAAACTACAAGGGTAAGTCTCACCACTTTTTGCAAACATAAGTCTGAACTCTTGTTTCGATTAAGTTTGGGAAGAGAGTGTGTGGTGTGACTCACCCCTTGAGTGTGATTCTTGTGAAATTGGGGGTCAATTTTAAAAAAATTTCTCATGAGTTTGGGTACGATTTTGGTACGATTGGTTGTGTTAAAGTGCATGATAGTCCTTATTTTTATTGTAAGTGTTGAGTTAATGGTTTTTGATGAGTTGTTGGGCATAAATGAAGTGTAGTGGAGACACCAATTGAGCCCGGAGATCAAGTCGAGATTCGTTGTGGATGCAATCCGGAAGCTCGTGACAACCATGTCTTTATAAGGGAGTTCACTCTACATCTCATCACTTCTATTTGCTTGACATGAATTAATATTGATTTGGATTGTGTGGATTAGCATGCTACTTAATGTTTATGTTTGTGGGAAGTTTACTTTCGTAATCTAGGATTTCCTTTTCAATTAAGGATGGGATGTTTGTGAGCTTATTTGATTATGGATGCTATGAATGTGTGCTTAATTGTCTTATGGTGGTGATTTTTGTTTTGCATGTTATGAGTTTTTGTGTTGTTGCTTGTTTGGTATGTCTTTCTTGTATGTTTTGTGTGTATTTTCATTTTTGTCTTGGGATGTTTGGTGGTTTGTTTTGGGATGTTGTGAGTCATTTTTTGATGTGAGTAATGACATGTTGTTGTGATAAGTGATGACAAACTATGATTAAGAATCTCTACACTTTTGAATTGTGACATATTTTATTTAACTTGTTCAATTTTGAGATGAATGTAGTGTAATAAGTACTTAAGGTCCGAGCATAAGCTTGAGAGTGTTTGAGCCTCAACCGTGCATACATGGTATTCTTCATGAGGGGATCGATTGTGTTTGATAAGCTAAAACTTGCTCAAGGACTATAGGAACGAGCCCGATTAGTGGAGATTAATGATATGATTTAAGGTCATCCTTGTTATTTATAGTCATTGCCAAATATTTCCATACCATGAACATCATCCCTAGTCAACCACTTTGAGCCTTTAAGCCTATTTCTTGTGAATTTAGCACATTACAAGCCTTTATTACCCACATGAGCCTTATATATGTACCATTTTGTGTGAGTAATTGAGGAGATGGTGGCTATAAATGATTGATTGAATGACAAAAGAAGAAAAGAAAATGGTAAGCAAGCAAGAAAAAGGATGAAACGAGCAAAAACAAGAAGCACATGCAACCTTTAAACAAGAGGAAGAAGCAAAACAACAACAAGATGCTCAAGAAATCAAAAGTCCAAAGAAGGAAGCATGCATAATGAGAAGCTCAATACAAAGGAGAAAGATGATGAATAGTGCTTATGACCAACAAAGAGAAAAAGGAAGAAAAGAAAAGTTGAGGAATGGAAGAAAGTAGCTACCTTTACGATTGCTTATACTTGATTAATCACTATTATCCATATTCTTCCTACCCTACCAAAGAGACTATCATTACATCCTTAATGAAAGACCTTTTTGATCATTAATTAAAACTTTAGAGGTTTGTGAATGTAGTCTACGAGCAAGCTTATAACGAGTCGAACCAATCGGTTAATGATTGTTGTTTTACCTCATATTATAGAGTGTTGAGTGAAATTGATAACCTATGTGAGACTTGGAATAAAAAGGGACTATATTACACTTTATTCTCTTTTGATTGAACATGTTAATTCCTCATGTCATGAATTTAATGTTGTAGGATGACTTAGCATAGTTTGTAGTTATTATTGCTATAGATGTGATATTGCTTATATTCGATAGGTCTTTTCCTAGGTGAAAATTTCTCCTCTTGGTTTATTATTTTCGTTGCTCGGGGACGAGCAACACTTTAAGTTTGGGGGGTTGATCGTTGATTAGCCATTTGTAGTCGGGATGACTAATTAAAGAATTTATCGAACCACAGGGAGGAAGGTACTAGGGTCTAAGCGATCTCGTGTTCGTCATAGTATTATAGAGATGATAAAAAAAGGGAGATAATCAAGAAATGACAACAAAATAAATGGATAGATGAATGTAAGATGGATGAATGAGCAAGTAGATAGAGATGAAACTAGCAATACTTAAAGCATGGAAAATCTAAGTATCACGCAATGAATTCATATGTGTCATGGGTAAAAGACTAAGGGTCAACACTAAGTTTACCTAAACTCCCTCTCGGAATGAATAGGATATGAAATAATGCTCAATGGATTGGTTCTCACTTAAACAATTCCAACTAGGTACTAACCTTAAATGAGAGTCCCTTCACACGATTAATCAACCTCTCGATCTAATCAATCGGATGTCATATCAAGGGTTCTAAATTCCAAAGAATTTCTCAATCACTTTACAATTTATAATGCACATGAAGTGTTTGATGAAATGATTCACTTAATTATCCTAAGCATATAATTGATTTCTCAATCTAATCACATATCTAGATCAACTAAACACACAAATCAACAAAACAAATCAAGCAATTAATAATCAATGATAGAAAATCAATTAACCCATTCAACATAATCATTCAATTGCAAAATACCCAAAATTGTCCAATACAATTCATATTGCTAATCTCACAAAGGAGATTAGTCTCTCATAGTCACAAGAAAATTAACATAGACATTAAAATCCTTACAAACCATAATAAACAATAGGATTTCAATATAAAAGTTGGATGAAAACTCCCTTGGATGGATCCAATGGTGATCTTCTTCTTCCCTTTGCAATTCTCCTCTCCCCCTTGCTTCTCTAGTTAAATGGATGAAGGATTTGATGGTGGGATGATGATAGATGGTAAGGATGAAGAATGGATGAAGGTGAAGGTGTAAAATTGAGGAAATGATGTGTGAGGTAGGTGTAAGGGTGAAAACCCTCGACCAAACTGATCTAAAATTGAAGTATTGAGTATTTATACCCCTTGGGAAGCTTCTAGAAGGGATCTGATATGTTTCTGATGCTGCAGCAACACGACTCGTGTGCTGCAACATGACCACAGGGTGGCCATGTAGGAATTTTTGATGTCAGAAAATGGCCAAGGCTTACAGGGCCGTGTTGCGTAACACGGGTAGTGTGCTGCAACACGATCGGCCGTGTTGGTGCTGCACAGGTTCACCGTTTCGCGCATAACTTCAACACTCGATCTCTGATTTGAGTAATTCTTACGTTCATGTGATCCTCTTTTCCTTCGCTTTCTATCCATATAAATATCTGACAAAAATTCCATCATTTAAGGGTGTAACAAGTCATGAAAAATAGCACAACCGTGCTAAGTAGGAACAGCTTGCGCGACTTCACCATGTTGATCAAAACTTTCTCGTTTGGGCTTCGATTAAAGTGTTTCTTATACAAAAACGATCCTCTTTTCTGTGGATTTCCAACCATGTATCACAATTTTAGTTTTGTACTCCACAAGAGTACAAAAAAATTACACAAGTTGGACGTGCATTTTTTCAGCATTTTCTTGATTTGACTCATTCTCCCTCGTTTCAACTCCAAATTGAGATCCGCTTTTCCCTACATCTTTCTTATCACGTCTAGGATCCATTTTTGCCTAAAAATCATACGTTTAAGCTCATTCACATATATTTCCATAAAAACACAAAACACAACCAAATAACACATAAATACGGATAACAATATATGAAAATGGACATAAAAAGATACGAAAATCTAGGTGAAAATATCACTCATCACACCCCCAAAATTAAAGTATTGTGCATTCCTGAACAACTAAAATGATAAACCAAGGGGTGAGATTTTCACCTTGGAAAAGACTAAACGAACATAAATAATAACACATCGATAGCAATAAGAATTACAATTTATGCTAAGTCATCCTACAACATTAAAATCATGACATGCAAAAAATATTAACAAGTTCAATCACAAGAGAATAACAGTTTAATATAGTCCCTTTTAGTCCAAGTCTTACATAGGTTATAAATGTCACTCAACACTCTTTATGGTAAGGTTAATCAACACTCATCAATCGATTGGCTCGACTTGCTATAAGCTTGCTCGTGGACTATGTTCACAAACCACCAAAGTTTCTATTAGTGATCAAAAAGGTCTTTCATTAATGTTGTAATGATAGGTTCTTTGGTAGTGTAGGAAGAGTATGGATAATAGTGACTAATCAAGTGTAAGTAATCGAAGAGATGGCTAATTTCTCCAACTTCTCCACTTTTCTTTCTTTCTTTCTTATCTTTAATGGTCACAAGCAATAATCATCAACTTTCCCTGGATTGAACTTCTTTCAATGCATGCTTCCTTCTTCAAATTTTAAATACTTGAGCATATTATTATTGCTTTGCTCATTTTCTTGTTTTGAGGTTGCATGTTCACTCTTGTTTGCGCTTTTTCATCCTTTTTGTTACTTGTTACCATTTCTTTTCTTTTCTTGCACAATTCTCATCAAACCTTTCTAGCTACCATCTCCTCAATCATCCACACGAAGGGTAAATATATAAGGCTCACGTGGGTAATCAAGGCTTGTAATGTGCTAAATTCACAAGAAATAGGCTTATAGGCTCAAAGTGGTTGACTAGGGATGATGTTCATGGTATGAAAGTATTTGGCAATGACTATAATAACAAGGATGGCCTAAGATCATCTCACTAATCTCCACAAATTGGGCTCGTTCCTATAGTCCTTGAGCAAGTTCTAGCTTATGAAAACTCAATCGATTCACTCATGAAGAAAAACCATGTATGCACGGTTGATGCTCAAATGCTCACAAGCTTGTGCTCGGACCTTAAGGACTTATTACACCACATCTATCTCAAAATTGAACAAGTTAAGTAAAACATGTCATAATTCGAAAATGTAGAGATCTTAATCATAACTTATCATCACTTATCACCACAACATATCATCACTCATATTCAAAAATGACTCACGACATCCCTAAAACCACCAAACATACCAAGACAAAAATAAGAAAATACACAAAACATAAAAAAGACTCAACAAACAAGAAACAAACAAAACACATAACATGCAAGAATAAAAATCACCATCATTAACAATAAAGCACACATTCTATATCATCCATAACAATTAAGCTCACAAGCATCCCAACCTTAATTGAAAAGTAAACCTCCCAAAAACATAACACATGAAGTAGCGTGCTAATCACATCAATCCAAATCAAATCAAATTATGCTAAGCACATAGAAATGGTAGGGTGTAGAGTGAACTCCCTTAGAAAGGCATTCGGTAGTAGACTGTGTTAGCTCCAAGCTCCATGCATGCTTCCAATACCTTTCATACATGCTCAACAAAACCATTAGCTCAACAATTTCATAAAAATATGGACTGTCATGCACTTCAATCACTACCAACCATACCAAAATCAATCTCAAACTCATGAGAAAATTTTTAAAATTTGCCTGAAAAACACGAAAAGTATATGCTTACAAGAGAAAGTATGTCACAACACGCCATATTCCCCCAAACTTAAATTGAAATAAGAGTTTCGAGTTAAGTTTGCAACAAGTAGTGTGACGTACTTACACACTTCAAATCAAGCACCCTTCGTATCTTCAATACGCATTTTCCTCAAGAGCACAATCAACCTACATGCCAAAAATGCAAAACAAACAAATCCATCATCCTTATTGAAACAAGAAATAAAGCGATAAAGATAATGATGGGTTGCCTCCCATCTAGCGCTAAGTTTAGCATCTTCAAGCCAGACGGAATATGGAGAACTCATCGAAATGGCCACGGATATCTTTCATCCTTGCCATCGAATTTTAACCGTTGTGCTTCTTCCTCTAATAGGCACTTGTGGCAAGTGACGACCTCCGTTGCATCCTTCAAGCATGACTTTAAAAATTTGACTCTCTTGAACTTACATTCCATTACCCTTTATATTCTTGAACACCACTTATTTCTCCTCACCAAATAGATCCCCAACATCTCTTCAAGTTCTCCTTTGTTTCTAAGAATATGAGAAGAATCAATAGGTAAGACAAAGTCAATGTAAACAATATTATCAAGTTCAAGGCAACTTAAAGAGTTTAAAGGTTTATAAATTCTCATTTCACTCATCAAGTCATCATCATTTGCTTCTAGACTTTGTTCCTTTTCTTCAACATAATTTGCCTCAATATGCTCTTCAAATACCTCTTTTGATTCTTCATCTCCCAAATTCTCTTCTTTTTCCAACTCCTCTTCAACTTTGCTCTACTCTTCAAGTTCTTCAACTTGTTGAAAATTGGTCAAAGCACTTACAATTTGGCTCACTTGATACTCCAAAGCTTCTAATCTCTTCTCAGTTGCCTCATTTCTTTTCTTCCACTCTTCAAAGCTTGATTCATTCATCTCAATCAAAACTTCTAAAGATGATTTTTCTTCCTCAACTTGTTGAAAGTTTCCTCCCTCTTGGTTGTCAAAATTTCATCCTTGAATTGGTGGATAATTCTCTTGAAAACTTCTTTCATAGTTGTTTAGAAAATTTCCTTGGAAATCATCCACTCCCATGAAAAAAGCATCTCCTACTTGATTGGTAAGCATCCTCCACTCTTCTTGCTCCATAAGACTAGGAATCAACACACCTTGCACATTTTGACCACCCCCAAACTTGAACTAGGCAAGAATTGACCATAAACATCTTGATTCATCATCCTTATTTGTCTTGTCAATTCCAAAGTAGTGGGGGTAATTATCTCGGAGGATTCATTTTGAAGAAAACTTGATTGAGGATTTTGGCCTTCATCACTACCTTAAGCACATCTTCTATATAAGTCCAATAAGGCGTAGTTTTGGAACGGAGGAGAAATGTTGGTATTAGGATTTGGTGATGAATAAGTGTATGCTTGATACGGGTGGAGTGTATTTGCATTGTAAGCTTGTTGTCATTCTCCATTTCTTCCTTGATTGTAGTATTGAGAGCTATCTTGATCCATTTGGAAATTGTAACCATAGTTGCTCTCATTCATGTAGCCTCTTGATTGTAGAGGTGGAATCCTATCACTTTGATCCCCAAAGACATGTGTGAATTCGTTCCAACCATCCATTTAAATGCTCTTCTCAAGGCTTACTACAATTCTTCTTCAATCTTTCTATTTTGGCTTTGATTCCCCTTCTCCTTCTCTCAAGATAGTTTCAAGTACCTATCAAAATGAAAGAGTGAGATAAAAAAATTTCCAAAACAAATAATGAAAAGCAATAAAAATATCTCTAGTAATACCAATCAAAACACTCCTTCGTCAAACCACTAGCAACTGTTACCTCCCCGACAACGGTGCCATTTGATTAGCCATTTGTAGTCGGGATGACTAATTAAAGAATTTATCGAACCACAGGGAGGAATGTACTACGGTCTAAGCGATCTCGTATTCGTCATAGTATTATAGAGATGATAAAAAAAGAGAGATAATCAAGAAATGACAACAAAATAAATGGATAGATTAATGGAAGATGGATGAATGAGCCAAGTAGATAGAAGCATGGAAAATCTAAGTATCATGCAATGAATTCATATGTGTCATGGGTAAAAGACTAATGGCCAACACTAAGTTCACCTAAACTCCCTCTCAGAATGAATAGGATATGGAATAATGCTCAATGGATTGGTTCTCACTCAAACAATTCCAACTAGGTACTAAGCTTAAATGAGAGTTCCTTCACATGATTAATCAACCTCTCGATCTAATCAATCGGATGTCCTATCAAAGGGTTCTAAATTCCAAAGGATTTCTCAATCACTTTACAATTTATAATGCACATGAAGTTTGATGAAATGATTCACTTAATTATCCTAAGCATATAATTGATTTCTCAATCTAATCACATATCTAGATCAACTAAACACACAAATCAACAAAACAAATCAAGCAATTAATAATCAATGATAGAAAATCAATTAACCCATTCAACATAATCATTCAATTTCAAAATACCCAAAATTGTCCAATACAATTCATATTGCTAATCTCACAAAGGATATTAGTCTCTCATAGTCACAAGAAAATTAACATAGACATTAAAATCCTTACAAACCATAATAAACAATAGGGTTTCAATACAAAGTTGGATGAAAACTCCCTTGGATGGATCCAATGGTGATCGTCTTCTTCCCTTTGCAATTCTCCTCTCTCCCTTGCTTCTCTAGTTAAATGGATGAAGGATTTGATGGTGGGATGATGATAGATGGTAAGGATGAAGAATGGATGAAGGTGAAGGTGTAAAATTGAGGAAATGATGTGTGAGGTAGGTGTAAGGGTGAAAACCCTCGACCAAACTGATCTAAAATTGAAGTATTGAGTATTTATACCCCTTGGGAAGCTTCTAGAAGGGATCTGATATGTTTCTGATGCTGCAGCAACACGACTCGTGTGCTGCAACATGACCACAAGGTGGCCGTGTAGGAATTTTTGATGTCAGAAAATGGCCAAGGCTTAGAGGGCCGTGTTGCGTAACACGGGTAGTGTGCTGCAACACGATCGGCCGTGTTGGTGCTGCACAGGTTCACCGTTTCGCGCATAACTTCAACACTCGATCTCTGATTTGAGTAATTCTTACGCTCATGTGATCCTCTTTTCCTTCGCTTTCTATCCATATAAATATCTGACAAAAATTCCATCATTTAAGGGTGTAACAAGTCATGAAAATAGCACAACCGTGCTAAGTAGGAACAGCTTGCGCGACGTCACCATGTTAATCAAAACTTTCTCGTTCGGGCTTCGATTAAAGTGTTTCTTATACAAAAATGATCCTCTTTTCTGTGGATTTCCAACCATGTATCACAATTCTAGTTTTGTACTCCACAAGAGTACAAAAAAATTACACAAGTTGGACGTGCATTTTTTCAGCATTTTCTTGATTTGACTCATTCTCCCTCGTTTCAACTCCAAATTGAGATCCGCTTTTTCCTACATCTTTCTTATCACGTCTAGGATCCATTTTTGCCTAAAAATCATACGTTTAAACTCATTCACATATATTTTCATAAAAACACAAAACACAACCAAATAACACATAAATACGGATAACAATATATGAAAATGGACATAAAAAGATACGAAAATCTAGGTGAAAATATCACTCATCACACCCCCAAACTTAAAGTATTGTGCATTCCTGAACAACTAAAATGATAAACCAAGGGGTGAGATTTTCACCTTGGAAAAGACTAAACGAACATAAATAATAACACATCGATAGCAATAAGAATTACAATTTATGCTAAGTCATCCTACAACATTAAAATCATGACATGCAAAAAATATTAACAAGTTCAATCACAAGAGAATAACAGTTTAATATAGTCCCTTTTAGTCCAAGTCTTACATAGGTTATAAATGTCACTCAACACTCTTTATGGAGATTAGCAAAACAAATCAAGCAATTAATAATCAATGATAGAAAATCAATTAACTCATTCAACATAATCATTCAATTGCAAAATACCCAAAATTATCAAATACAATTCATATTGCTAATCTCATAAAGGAGATTAGCCTCTCATAGTCACAAGGAAATTAACATAGACATTAAACTCCTTACAAACCATAATAAACAATAAGGTTTCAATACAAAAGTTGGATGATAACTC
Organism: Pogostemon cablin; assembly: GCA_023678885.1. NCBI lineage: Eukaryota > Viridiplantae > Streptophyta > Magnoliopsida > Lamiales > Lamiaceae > Pogostemon > Pogostemon cablin. The sequence goes on along the minus strand of CM042952.1, from coordinate 12,830,659 downwards.
CTTTGGATGGATCCAATGGTGATCTTCTTTTTTCCTTTGCAATTTTCCTTTCTCCCTTGCTTCACTAGCTAAATGGATGAAGGATTTGATGGTTGGATGATGATAGATGGTAAGGATGAAGAATAGATGAAGGTGAAGGTGTAAAATGGAGGAAATGATGTGTGAGGTAGGTGAAAACCCTCAACCAAACTTATCTAAAATTGAAGTATTGAGTATTTATATCCCTTGGGAAGCTTCTAGAAGGGATCTGATATGTTTCTGATGCTGCAGTAACACGACTCGTGTGCTGCAACACGACCACAGGGTGGCCGTGTAGGTATTTTTTATGTAAGAAAATGGTCAAGGCTTACTGGGCCGTGTTGCGTAACATGGGTCGTGTGCTGCAACACGACCGGCCGTGTTGGTGCTGCACAGTCTCACCGTTTCGCGCATAACTTCCACATCCGATCTATGATTTGAGTAATTCTTGCGCTCATGCGATCCTCTTTTCCATGGCTTTCTATCCATATAAAGATCTGACAAAATTTTCATCATTTAAGGGTGTAAGAAGTCATGCAAAGTAGCACAACCGTACTGAGTAGGAACAGCTTGCGCGACGTCACAATTTTAATCATAACTTTCTCGTTTGGGCTTCGATTGAAGTGTTTTTTATACCAAAACAATCCTCTTTTCTATGGATTTCAAACATGTATCACAATTCTAGTTTTGAGCTTCACAAGAGTACAGAAAAATTACACAAATTGGATGTGCATTTTTTCAGCATTTTGCTTGATTTGACTCATTCTCCCTCGTTTCAACTCTGAATTGAGATCCGCTTTTTTCTACATCTTCCTTATCACGTCTAGGAACCATTTTTGCTTAAAATCATATGTTTAAGCTCATTCACACACATTTCTATAAAAACATAAAATACAACCAAATAACACATAAATACAGATAACAATATACGAAAACAGATATAAAAAGACACTAAAATCTAGGTGAAAATATCACTCATCAATTGTCGCTATTTTTACCTAGATTTTAGTATCTTTTTTTATATGTGTTTTCGTATTATTTTACCCGTATTTTATATGTATCTTTTTTGTGTTATGTGTTTTCATAGAAATGTGTGTGAATGAGCTTAAACATGTTAAAAACAGGTCAAAAATGGAGTCGAGAGCTGAAACGAACAAAAAAGGGACTGCTGGGACCCAACTCGAGTTGCAAGGTGCAACTCGACTTGCAACTCGAGTTGAGAGGAAGTAGAGTTGAGGCCCGAAAAATGTCCAAAATCATGCAGAGACCCAACTCGAGTTGCAAGACCTAACTCGACTTGCAACTCGAGTCGAGTTGAGGTCAGAAAGTTGTCCAGAGAGCTAACTCAACTTGCACGTTGCAACATGAGTTGTAACATGAGTCGTGTTGGGGCTCATCCAGGTTGAGTTGGAGGTCATGCAGAGCAGAGCAGCGTCCAAAAATCATACAGTGTGCTTACTCGAGTTGCAAGATGCAACACCACTTGACAACTTGAGTCGAGTAGGGTTCCTGAAGCATTTCAGTTTCAGAGTGTCGCAACACGACTGAACAGGCGAGTGCTCAAGTTGCTAACTTGAGTCGAGCTAGGTCAGTTCGAGTTCCATTACATGCTACTCAACTCGAGTAGCTAACTCGAGTAAGGAATGCCAAGTCGAGTAAGGTCATTTTGGGCAAAAAATCCAGGTTTTCACTTTCCAGTGCGTGGAGAATGTGTTTTAAAGCCCATTTGACACAAAATTCGAGGCCCAAGTTGGGAAAGGGTATAAATACTCTCATGTTCAACATTCAAAGGTGGATGGATTTAGGTCTTCACTTGGACACACACATCACACACAATTCCTTTCATTTTACACCACCATCTCCATCTATTTCATTATTCATTCCATCTATCATCAATCCACCATCAAATTCACCATCCAAGTGAGGAGAAAGATCAAGGAAGAAAGGGGGATTGCATATTGAAGGATAGTTTCAAGCCAATCACCAAAATAGGGGATAAATTACCTTTTATTTGCATTTTCTTCATTTTTATTGCTACAATGGATGTTGTTAAACATTGTTTTGATGTTTTGATGATGTTTGTTGTTAGCTAGACCTCTTGTGAGGCTAGCCACTTGATGGATTAAGGATCTATTGATTTGTTGAATTTGTAATGGTTTAATTGATGTGATCTTTGGAATTTCTGACATGATCTATGATTTATTTCATTTGTATTATGATGTGTGTGGTTGAATTCTCTAGTTATAGTATTAGGAGGGCCAATCCAATATTGTGATTAGGATTTTGATTGAATCATGTTATAATATGAATTTTGTATGTTAGTATGTGAAGTATGTGGTAACATTTTCATATGCTTAGAACATTCATGTGAGAACACTTAATTGGTTTATCATAATTGGTTGATTAATTGAGTGAGGAGACCAATCTTGTTATCATAGTACCTTAAGGGAATTGAGAGTGAGATTCAATCTTTTGTGCTTAAAACTTGTAATGAGTTTAGAACCTAATTACCTTGGCCTAGGGATTAGGGGTGTATATGTGACTGCTTCTATTCCAATAATCATTGATATTTTCCATTTGAATTCTACAAGCCATGTTGTGTCCTTGATCTTAAATGTGGTTAGTCTTGCTCTTCTTTAGATTGTCCTACATCCATTTCGTTTTAATTGTGTTTATTTGAGACCTTTGTTTGATCATATTGGTTGTTAATTGCTTTTATTGGTGACTTGCTTAGTTAATTGGTAGTTTTTTTTTTATTTTCAAAACTCAAAATCCGATCACTTCTATAAAGTATAATTGAAAACAAACACGGATACACTCTTGATTTAAATCACCCTTTGATCGATATTTAAACTTGGTCACTCACTACAAACGATAAGGTACGCTTACCTTAATCAATTTTAACCAAAATTGAGTCTAAGTTCAACGACCTTCCGATCTTTTGCTGTATTTCCAAGCCTAGTCTTGACGTCGTGTGGGCGACGGTCTTCAAGACTCTCTCAATCTGTAATCCTCCTTCTTTTCTCTGCTATATTAGTCGCAGATTGGGATTTCAGGATTAATGAGGTGGCTTATTTATGGGCTAAAACAGGGACTAGGAGGAGAAATTAGAGTTGGGCCTCCCATTGGGCTTAAGTATCAAAGTTTAGCCCAAACTTATACTTAAGTCCAATAATAATAATATAATCTACTAAAATATTATTATTGGACTGCCACTCTAAACCAATATTATGTTATGGGCTCCTTTTTATTATGAGCCTGTTAATCTCCTCGTGTTTAAGATATACAATGCCCATGAATTAATTAAGTCACTGACAACTCCATTAATTAATATCTAATCCGAGAGTAGTACCACTCAATATTGTTATCATGCCAGAATAATTTCACTTGCAGGGTTTACATGATAATCCTTATGAGCTCCTCAAGGGGACATCATCAGTCTATTTAATAGGACACGGATTCCTTCTACAATCAACAGCACACCATAGAGGCAGCAATATTTCCCAACTCACCGAGACTATTGATTTATTAAATAAATCTCACCCATTGATGAATCAAAGAAATAAGTACAGACTTACGTGTCGAGGTTATTGTATATGGATTAAGAGAACGAACATCCATAATAACTGAGATCAAGTTTTTCTATATAGTCACTATAAGTCAAACGTTCTCAAGCGGTCCTGCTCAATACATAAAGTGCATTAATGTGATTTTATAGTCAAGACAAACTAATACCAAATCACACTACAACCATCCCGATAGATTGTCCCCATCTATATCGGTTGTGAGCATCTGTTTATACTTTATAAGGAGTCGACAATATGATCTTCCGTGCGACGCCACACACCATATTAACTACAGTATAAAGTAAGTGAACTTTTGCAATAACATATAAATAAATTATAATATGCAAAACATTTGATCATATGATTCTCATTTCAAATAATTGTTAAAACATTGTTTATACAAAAAACTAGACTTTTAGTATACAATCCAATAATCTCCCACTTATACTAAAAGACTATGCTGTCATGTCTACTGCTATATATTTGATTCTCATTCCCACTTCATGACCATCAAAAGCTTTCGCCTTAAGGTCCTTGTAAAAGGATTTATTAGGTTATCATTCAATGCAATCTTGGCGACAATAACCTTTCCCTCATCATACGATTTCTCGTATCAGGTGGTACTTGCTCTCAATGTGTTTAATTGCCTTATGGGCTCGTGATTCCTTCAAGTTTGTAACTGCACCATTATTATCACAATAAATTGTGATAACCTTGGGCAAACTCAGAATCACATCTAAGTCCATTACAAAGTTTCTAGAATTATACAAATACTTTCGCTGCCTCAGAGGCTCAAATTTATCATCTTTCCATGGTGGAGTTCGAAATATATTTCTATATAACACTCCTCCATATTATGACTCTATTTCCCAAAATAAAACATAACCTTCAGGTGGATTTACTGCCATCCCTATTTGATTATAAAATCCGAATCTATGTAATCCACAAGAAGCAATGAATCTGTCCGGTAATCCCACATAACATTTCTAATCTTTTTCAGGTACATAAATATATGTCTTACCACAGTTCAACAATCTTATTCCGGGTTACCTTGATACCCACTGTTCATGCGTTCAGCAAAACATATATTCATTTTCATGCATAGCATTCCATAGATTAGGCTTCCTTATTCGCCGAAGCATAAGGAACCGCCTTCATCATCTTTATCTTATTTTGTGTCTTAAGACACATTTCCTTAGATAAAGTCACATGCTAAAAATGAGTAAGGATTGTATCATTACATGAAGCTTGAGATAAGCGCAACATCTTTTCTAGAGATCCTTATCACCATAATCGCAAGAATATATTTTTCTTCTCTTAAGTCCTTCATCTCAAACCTTAATTTCATACTGCTTTGACAACCATACTCATACGCTCGATAATACTCTTTCATTATTTCCAATGAGTAAGATACTACCTACGTACACTACAAGAAATACCACCATATTTCCGTTACTTTCTTATATACACAAGAACCATTCGAGCATTAATTAAATCCATATGGCTGAATTTCCTCAACAAAATGGATGCACTTAGGCTTACACTGAAAATGCTCTTTGCTCTTCGCAATGAATCACTCTAGTTGATTCACATAGATGTTTTCCTCAAGACTTCCAATCAGGAAAGTTGTCTTGACATATATTTGCTATACCTCATAATCAATATGAGCAGCCATTTTGCGCATAACTTTCACATCCAAGCTCCGATTTGGGTGATTCTTGTGCTCACGCGATCCTCTCTTCCTTGGATTTATATCCATATAAGGAACTTACAGAGACTCCAATATTTGAATGTGTAAAAAGTCATGCAAAGTTGCATAGCCGTTATGTTCGGCACAGCTTGCGCGATGTTACCACTTTGATCATACCTTTCTTGTTTGGACTCCGATTGAGGTGTTTCTTACGCCAAAATGATCCTCTCTTCTGTAGCTCGACCAGCCATTCGTCCAAGGCCTCCCATTCGACCAGAACCACTCTGGTCGAACGGGGACACACAGATCTGATTTCGATGGGATTTTTACCCCTTGTTCGTGAATTTTTGTGTTTTTCAAGAAAAAGCCCATCCAAGATCCATAAGGAGAGCTTACAAGTATTAAAGGGGATGTAGATCACATCATTATTCATTGGATTGGAGAGAAAAAGTAACACAATCATCCTACACCCTACAAGGGGGGGTCATCCCCAACCATCATCCACATCCTTTACTCCATCCATTCATCACTTTGAAAATTCGTCTGTGGAATCAAGAGGAGAACCAAGAGGAGTATTCAAGACGGAGAAGGACGCGATGACGCCGACATCTAGGGTTTCCTTCATTTCCTAATTTATCTTGTATTTTCTGGACATATGAGTAAAGTCTATCCAACCCCCATGATTGATCTTCGCAACATCATGGGTTAGAACTATTTTGGTAGATTTAAGGTTTATGAAGGTTTTACAAGTTAATTGAACTTTCGTGTGTATACTCCGTAAAATACTACTTGTGGATTTATTTTATATAAGACTATGCATTTTTAATTCATACTCAGAGTCGTTTTGTGCATTATTAACTACTACGTAGAGTCAAAACACATATCTTGGTTATTGATTGAGTGCTTTCACTGCTGAGCAGGATTCCATGTTATGATCCTAAGTGAGGGAACTCAGAAGCTTTATTAGAACTATCTTATATGAATACTTATCAATTGAATTGGATTTGGGTTAATAAGTAAGATAAAGAGGTTAATTTTATAGTATATATAAAGGGAGATCATATCGGGTTAGAGTACCAATCCTAGGGGAAAATAATTGATACTGATAATACCTAGAAAGGGAGGGTGAAATTATATCTCTTGCTCCAAGGTTATTCACATGTGTTAAACGCATATTTACTTGTGCCTATAGAGTAGATTTGCATGGTTTAGTGATGCGTCCATATTTCACAAGGAAAGTCGGACATTGATATACGAAAGGGAGATTAATGAGTGAAACTGGATTATACTATAGCCACCTATTCTCCTACTTGATCCACTTTCGTAATTCTTCTAGTGTTTATTTTATTTTAGTTGTTATTTTATATTTTTGTTAATAGATTAATAATTTAAACCTCAAACTTAATTGCCATCTTGTCTTAATTAATTTAGTTAATAATTAAATTGATAATACGTCGTCCTTTGAGTTCGATAATTTAACTTGGTTGCTTGCATAAGCTGCAACTTATATCCTTAATACTTGGGGATTAATTTTGCGTGCAAAGAAAATGCGCATCAAGTTTTTGGCGCCGTTGCCAGGGACGGTTGTTATTATTAGTTTATTATTTCTAGTTTGATTAAGATTTTTATTAGTGATTATTTAATTCTATCTAACCTTGAATTTTTCTGAGGCACTTGTGCACTAGGAAAAGGAGAGGAAAAAAAGAAAGAAGTAACACACAGAGCTAAACATGACCGGAGCAAGACAGAATCCGGATAATGTTGTTATACGTGAAATTTTCACGAACTATGAGATTGGCAACATGTGGTTGATTGGAGCAAGGGGTGAAGATGATGATTTTGAGATACATCGCGCTCTTATTAACATTGTAGAGAAGAATCCCTTTTTAGGAGGTTGTTTTGAAGATCCATATCATCATCTCAAAAGATTTCTTGGTTATAAGAACACTCACAAGGGTGCTAGAGCTAATGATAATGCTAGGCGGATCGCCCTATTCAAGTTCTCTTTAATTAAAAGGGTAGAAGAATGGAATGAGACTCTTGATGCAGTAGACTGTACTTTATGGGACCAACTGCAGCAGAAGTTCTTAGAGAGATACATGCCACCCTCGAGGATCTTAAGAATGAAGCAAGACATCACCCAATTTTTTATGAATCAGGGTGAGAAATTTTTTGAGGCGTGGGACAGGTTTAAAGATATGTTCAGGAGGTGCCCACAGCATGGGATGTCTAAGGCTCAATACATAAGTATCTTCTACTATGGATTGAATTGTGAGTCGCGTATTCTTATTGATGCATCATCAGGTGGTGCACTATTATCTAAGACAACCCTTGAAGCAAAAAAGTTGTTTGAAAATATCTCTATGAATTCACGTGACTGGCCTATGGAAAGAGTTAAAGGAACTTATGTAGTGGGTAAGGTAGCTCAGGTAGAACATCAAGTGGTAAAGTCGAATAGGGATGATGAGATCGTCTCTAATCTAGCTAATATCAACAAGCTGCTAGAGTCCCAGCAGAAGCAGATTATAGAGTTGACACAAAGGGGGCCTAGTATGAAGAAGCACGAAGTGAAGAGTGTTGAAGATACCTTCAATCGATACATGGCTAAGAATGATGCAAGGGTTGACCGCGTCAAAGTGAGTATGAATGCTAATCATGTAGATTTATCTAAGCAGTTGAAGGACCTTACTTTTATAATGGGGTAGTTGGCCGCGAATGTGAATCAACTGACACAAACGTTGGAGAATAATGCCATCATATTGAGGTTCGGGATGCAGTATGAAGGACTGATGAAGTCGTTGAGTGAAAATGAAGAAAGCGGGAGCACTGTTTGACCAGCATTACCCAGTTCGACCAGACCTGATGGTCGAACAGCAAACGGAGAAGCAGAGTTTTGATGCTCTGTTTTATGCCCCGCTGTTCGACCAAGACACTTCTATTCGACCAGATCACTCTGGTCGAACCATGGTCGAACAGGCACCTGTAGAGAAGAAGGATTGCGTTCAGTTTATAGGGTCTCCGTTCGACCAGGCTCATCCCATTCGACCAGAGTATTCTAGTCGAACTATGGTCGAACTAGCAGAGGACTGACTGGACCTGATTTCAGAGACCTCGTTCGACCACACTCATGCTGTTCGACTAGACCATTTTGGTCGAACAGTGGTCGAAAAGCTTCACAAACCTCCAATTTCTATATCAAATGCTACACCTATTATTCCAAACACTCTAGTACCATTACAGAGCGGAATACTGAGCTTATAGTTGAGAAGAAGTGGGAAAGAGCAAAGAGGTTGAGAGCCGAGAAGCTTAGACTGCAGATGGATAGTGAAGATGTAGTTTTCTCTCTTGATCAAGCAATGAAGATGCCCATGGAGACTCAATCTTGCAAGAGAATAAATGTGGTTTCTAACTTGTTTAATCTTGCTTTTAATAGGACAGATGACTTTGAATTTGAGTGGAAGATTGACAAGGAGGTGTCTAGACAGCCATGGAAGGTAAGAAATTCTGAGGATAATATGATTGTGACTAAGAAAGGTGAGGTGTTGAGTGTAGACAAGAAGAGGGAAAGAAAGTACTTGAAGGTGAGGATGCGAGAAGACCACCCTCTGATCCAGCAGTTCAAAAAGAGGTAAACTGTCGTGGCTCTCCGACGCTAAACTTGAGCGTCTGTTGGGGGCTTGTCCCTTCCGTTGTATTGCTTTTGTATTTATTTTGTGTGAGTGAGAAGTTATTATATTTGAAGTGCTCATATTTCGGCAATTATATCTCTTTCCAAACATTGTTTTCACTTACATTTTTACTAAGTTTGGGGGGTGTGATGTACTTAACTCGTCTTATGAGCACCAAAGGTATAATTTTCTTTTCGTTGGTTGTTTATTTGTTAGGGAGTTGATTTTTACGGTATATTGATACTTTAGCCAGTGTTGGTATGTCAATTTTTTTACAATTTACCTAATGTTTAGTGTGTTTTGTTGGTGTTTCTAGTGTGTGGAGTCGATTAGATAGTCAATTGAGTCTTTCTTATAGTCTCATATTTTATTATTGATGAATATGTGATGATGAGGTGTGCTTGAGCTTTGATTATAGAAAAAGGTAAAAGAGTGGCAAGACGAGTTCTACGCCGAGGCTTAACTTGATCGAGTTGAACAACTTGAGGAGCTCGTGCATAATTTGAAGGAGAAATCAGGTGCCCTAATTTCCTTATTCTAATTTTTATGTGTGCTTTTAATTCATGAGAGTGGAAGAATTGAGTTTTTAATTTTGGTGATCCATGTGAGCTTATATTGTTTAAATTGTGCCTGAAATTCATATGCTTTTGATATTTATGAAGGAAGTGTACTTGAAATTGGTGTAGAAATAATGATTGAGCTTGAAAATGCATCAAAGGAAAATCGTGGAGTAGTGATTAAATCTAGTACTTCATTGAATCAAATACCCTAGGATAATGTTTAAATCTAATACCCTATGGAGGATGCGAGAGTTAGTACCCAAAACTGGTACCTCAAGAAATGGAAAAAAGAAAAAGAAGAAAAAAAATGTTGTGCTTGAAGGTGAAGAAGGAATGAAAATCGTCTGCATTGAAAAGAAAGAGAGGATGAAAGTTGAAGTGATCAATCAGCTGTAGTTCTCCACTATTTAAGTCACATTATCCATATATTTCCTACCTTAAACAAGGAGCCAACATTACATCCAAAAGAAGATCTCATTGTCAAATCATACTTTTAGTGGTGGAGAGTTTGAGACATTTGTCAAACTTATGGTTACGCATGCACTTGAATTAAATCTGAGTGTAAACACCATAACCCACAAGTGTACATCTTTTACATTTTAGTGCGAATGATATATACTTCCCGTGAGAACATGTCAATGGAGCATTTGAATTGGTGGTGATTGTCTTATTTTGTATACTATGAATTGATTATTATATTTAATGAGAGTTGCATGACCTAATTTGAGGATAATTATATTATAAATGGGGTATTTTTCATAGTCCTTGTTTCCCCGCTAATTTTCTTACTCTCTCTCTCTCTTTCTCTCTCTTTATTTTTATTTTGTTGCCTCAGGACGAGCAACGGGTAAGTTTGGGGATTGATGAGAGTGAAAATAAGCATTTTTTAGTGTCCAATTTAACTTCTTTTGATGGGAATTATTGTCATATATTAGCAAAAATGTCTTATATTTAATATATGTGAGGAAAAGGTGCAATTGAGGTGGAAAAAGGATCAAAAGTGCCAAGTTGGAGGAAAGGTGCAATTTGTGCAGGAATGCTAAGAAATGCATGTTCAACTTGTGTAATATTTCTTTGTTTGTGTGGAGCTCTGAATTGGACGTATCATATATGATTGGAAAGCCACAGAAGAGAGGATCGTTTTGGCATAAGGAACACCTCAATCGGAGTCCAAACGAGAAAGTTATGATTAAAGTGGTAACGTCGCGCAAGTAGTACCGAACAGAACAACTGTGTCACTTTGTATGACTTGTTACACATTCAAATATTGGAGTCTCTATGATTTATTTAAATAGATAGAAAGACAAGGAAGAGAGGATCGCTTGAGCATAAGAATCACACAAATCGGATTTTGGATATGAATGTTATTTTCGAAACGGTGAAACTATGCATGCAGCTCGACCAGCTGTTCGACCAAGGCCTCCCGTTCGACCAGAATCACTCTGGTCGAACGGGGACACAAAGATCTAATTTCAACGGGATTTTTACCTCCTGTTTATGAATTTTTATGTTTTCCATGAAAAAGCTCATCCAAGGTCCATAAGGAGAGCCTACAAGTATTAAAGTTGATGTAGATCACATCATTTTTCATTGGATTGGAGAGGAAAAACAACACAATCATCCTACACCCCACAAGGGGGGATCACCCTCCATCCATCATCCACATTCTTTCCTCCATCCATCCATCACTTTGAAGATTCGTCTGTGGAATCAAGAGGAGAATCAAGAGAAGGATTCTAGACGGAGAAGGACGCGACGACGCCCACATCTAGGGTTTCCTTCATTTCCTAATTTATCTTTTATTTTTTGGACATATGGGTAAGATCTATCCAACCACCATGATTGTTCTTCGATCAATCATGGGCTAGAACCGCTTCGCTAGTTCTAGGGTTTATGAAGGTTTTATGAGTTAATTGAACTTCCGAGTGTATACTCCGTGCAACACTACTTGTAGTTTATTTTAAATAAGACTACATTTTTAATTCATACTCAGAGTTGTTTTGTGCATAAATAATTGTTATGTAGAGTCTGAATATATATCTTTATTATTGATTAAGTGTATTCACTGAGGAGCAGGATTATATGTTATGATTCTAAGTGAGGGGACTCCGAAGTCTCATTAAAACTATCTTATATAAATACTTGTTAATTGAATCTTATTCGGGTTAATAAGTAGGACAAAGAGAATAGCTTCATAATACCTATAAGGGAGATCATATCGGGTTAGAATACTTAGTGCATGGGAAATAATTGATACTGATAGTACCTAAAAAGGGGGTGAATTATATCTCTTGCTCCACGGATATTCACACGTGTCATTGATGTGCGTTTTATTTGCACGCAAAATTAATCCCTTAGTATTAAGGGCATCAATTGCAGCTTAATCAAGCGACCAAGTGAATATCAAACTCAAAGGATGGCTTATTATCAATTTAATTATTTACTAAATTAATTAAGACAAGTTTACAATAAAGTTTGGGATTTAATTATTAAACTACTAAATAATTAATTTAAATAACAAATAAAATAAAATATAACTCAATGAATACTAAAGTGGATCAAGTAGGAGAATAGGTAGCTCTAGGATAATCCAGTTTCACGCAATAATTTCCCTTCCATGTGTTGATGTCCGACTCTGCCTTGTGGAATATGGACGCATCACTAAACCATGCATATCTACTCTATAGACACAAGTAAACATACGTATAACACGTGTGAATAACCTCAGAGCAAAGATATAATTCCACCCCCCCTTTCTAGCTACTATCAGTATCAATTATTTCTTTGGCCAATTGGTAGTCTAACCCGATATGATCTCCCTTTATAGGTACTATAAAATTATCATCTTTATCCTACTTAATAACCCGAATTCAATTCAATTAATAAGTATTCATATATGATAGTTCTAATGAAGCTTTGGAGTCTCCTTACTTATAATCATAACATGAAATCCTGTTCAGCGGTGAACGCACTCAATCTACAACCAAGATATATATTCAGACTCTATATACCAATTGAAGATGCACAAAACGACCGTGAATATGGATTAATAAATCACAATCATATATAAAATAAGTTCACAAGTAGTGTTGTATGGAGTTTACACATGGGAGTTCAATTAATTCGTATAAACTTTCACAACCCTAGTTCTACCAAAAAGGCTCTAGCCCATGATGTTACGAAGAACAATTATAGGTGTTAGATAGATCTTACCCGGATGTTTGAAAAATTATAAGATAAATTAGAAAATGAAATAAACCCTAGATGTGGCATCGTCGCGTCCTTTTCCGTCTTGAATCCTCCTCTTGGTTCTCCTCTTAATTCCACAGACGAATCTTCAAAGTGATGGATGGATGGAGGAAAGGATGTGGATGATGGTCGGGGGGTGATCCCCCCTTGTGGGGTGTAGTATGGTTGTGTTGTGTTGTATCCAATCCGTATCAATTTCGTATGCCGTCTAGGTGTGATCTACATCTCCTTTTATACTTGTAAGCTCTCTTTATGGACCTAGGATGACTTTTTTCTTGGAAAGCACGAAAATTCATGAACAGGGGGTAAAAATCCCAATTTTGTGTTGTTCAGGCTTCTGGTTCGATTACGAAACGTGGTCGAACCTCTCGTGTCGTGGTCTAACTCTGGTCGAACTACAGTGCGCAGTCTAACCGTTTCCCGTATAACTTTCACATCCGGACTCCGATTTGAATGATTCTTATGCTCACGCGATCCTCTCTTCCTTGACTTTCTATCCATATAAAGAACTCACATAAACTCCAAGATTTGAATTTGTAACAAGCCATGGAAAGTAGAGTAGCTGTTCTGTTCTGTAAAACTCGTGTGACGTCACCATATTGCTCATAACTTTCTCGTTTGGATTCCGATTGAGGTGTTCTTTACGCTAAAATGACCCTCTCTTCAGTGGCTTTCTAACCATATATCACAATTCCTGTTCAGAGCTCCACACAAACACAAAAAAATTACACAAGTTGGATATGTATTTTTCAGCATTGATACACAAATTGCACCTTTTCTCCAACTATGCACTTTTGATCCTTTTTCCACCTAAAACATAATAAAACACCTCAAGTGCACTTTTTTCTCACATATATTGAATATAAGATACTTGTTCTAATATATAACAACAATTCTCATAAAAAAAGTGTTAAATTGGACACTCAAACACGCTAATTTACACTATCAACAGTCACACGCTTATTTACTTGTGTTTATAGAGTAGATTTGCATGGTTTAGTGATGCGTCCATACTCCAAAAGGCATAGTCGGATATTGATACACGGAAGGGAAGTTAATGAGTAAAATTGGATGGCCCGAAGGACTACCTAATCTCTCACTTATTCACTTTCGTTTAATCTCTACTGCTTATTTATTTTAATTGTTATTTTAATTATTTATTTATTGGTTACTTAATTATCACAACTATATTGACAACTAGTCTTAGTAAGTTAGATTATAATTAAGCTGATAATAGTATGTCCTTTGGGTTCAATAATCACTTGGTCGCCTATCGAAGCTACAATATCATCCTTCACACTTGGGGATTAATATTGTGTGTTGAGAAAATGTTCATCACCACTCTAATCCCATATATTACGTTATGGGTTCCTTCTTATTATGAACCTGTTAATCTCCCCGTGATTAAGATATACAATGTCCATTAATTAATTAAGTTACTGATAACTCCATTAATTAATATCTCATCCAAGTAGTACCACTCAACCTTGTTATCATGCTGGAATAAATTCACTTGCAGGGTTTACATGAGCTCCTCATGAGCTCCTCAAGGGGACATCATCAGCCTATTTAATAGGACACGAATTCCTTCTACAATCAACAGCACACCATAGAGGCAGCAATATTTCCTAACTAACCGAGACTATTGATTCATTGAATAAATCACACCTATTGATGAATCAAATAAATAAGTATTGATTTACTTGACGAGGTTATTATATAGGGATTAAGAACATGAACATCTATAATAACTGAGATCAAGTTCTCCTACATAGTCAGTATAAGTCGAACGATCTCAAGCGGTCCTGCTCAATACGCACAAAGTGCACTAATGTGATTTTATGTCAAGACAAACTAATATCAAATCACACTACAACCATCCTGATAGATTGTCACCTTCTATCTCGGTTCTAAGCATCTGTTTATACTTTATAAGGAGCAGACAATATGATCTTCCGTGCAACGCCGCACACCATATTATGTACAGTATAAAGTAATTGGACTTTTGCAATAACATATAAATAAATTATAATATGCAAAATATTTGATCATATGATTCTCATTTCAAATAATTGTTAAAATATTGTTCATACAAAAAGCTAGACTTTTAGTATACAATCCAACAGTGTGATGTTGCAGTAAGTATTGTTACCAATCAAATAACAATTATTAGCAGAACGACTACCAATCATCACACAGTCATAAGTTTCATTTAGTACAAAACATAAATTCTTATTAAATATCATATGAAAATTATCATCTCATAATTGACTTATGCTTTTCAAATTAGCACGTAAACCTTCAACATGAAGCACGTTCTTCAGATTTGGAAAACCTTTAACATTAAAAGTTTCCTTACCAACAATGTTACCCTTAGAGCCACCACCATAAGTAGCTTTACTACCATCAAAAGTTTTATAATCCTTTAAGTATTCAACATTACAGTCATATGTCTAGAACAACCACTATCAAAATACCATAGACTAGGTACACATGCTTGTAAAGAAGTACAGACAACATTACAAAGCACTGTTGGTTTTTGAACCCAAGCAGATTTAGGTGAGTGTGAATACTTGTGTGGTAATACTCCATGCAAAATTTTTCAGAAAGCAGATCATCTTTCAGTTTGAAACAGTAAGGATGAATATGTCCAGGGTTTGAAAAGTAATGACAAACAAGGGTCCTACTTCCTTTTCTATCAGGAAAATTTCTTGTAAAATCATTTAAACCAGGTTTCACAAAATGAACAGGTTTTTCAAAACTAAAAGGCATGCATTCTTCAGTGTGTCCAAGACCAAATTTATCATATTTTCCAACAGATAAGGCTTCATTCAAAATAGATGTACCTTTACTATACTCTTTGAAGCTTAACGTGGAAGCAACTAACTGACCTTGAAGTCTGGAAATTTCAGCATCCTTTTTGGTTAGATTTACCTAAAGTCTTGTTATTGTCTCAATTAAACAATCATTCTCTTGATTGACAGCTTTCAGTTCTTTCAGAATTTCAGAAATCTTCATCTCTAGAGGTTTTTGTGTAGTGCCTACTCTAGAAGCGAAAGCATTAGTACAGTTCATATCAAGATCAGAAGTAGACATAAACCTGCATGACGTTGTTTCCGATGTTGGCACACCAGACTCAACAACTGAGTTGCTCTCAGAAAAATCCTCCTTCACATATTGTGTTAAGAACGCAAGTTCTTCTTCATTTGCATCTGGATCTCCTTCAGAATCATCATCACTAAAACAAGCATTTAAGCTCATCCTTTTCTTCAGAAGAGTGTTAGCACATTCATTTGCATAATGACCAAAACCAGTACATTCATCACAAATGATCTTTTTCCTGAACTCAGGATCATACCAAATTTCTTCTTTGAGTGGGTTTACGAACATGTGTATGAGGGGCATTTTCTACCTTAGGCTGAATGTTTGCTTTAGACTTGTTCTTCTTTTGTCTAAAATAAGACTCAAATTTCTTAGCTAGTAAAGCAATACTATCAGTGTCATTAGGAACGTTGTCAACATTATCAACAACTGGTTTAATATCAGTTATGGTAGACATCTTACCAGAACTAGAACTAGAACAAGGACCAGTTTCACTTTTAGAAACGAAAACACATTTTTTATCATATACAGAATCTTGTTGAGCCAAGTTCATTTCATAAGCTTTCAAGATACTCATTAGTTCATTATGACTAAACATATCAGTGCTCCTAAATTTTTCTATAGCATATATTTTACCATTAAATCTCCTAGGAAGTGTACTTAGAGTTTTGTTTACTAACCTTACGTTGGACATAGAATCCCAAAGCGACTACATCTCATTCACCACCTCGTAGAGTCACTAATTGTATGATGAGATTGTCTTGTCTTCCATCATCCTCAAGCTCTCGAATTGCGCATTAAGTATCCTCGCCTTTGCCCTTTTGACTCTTCCAGACCTTCGCAGTGCTCTTGAAGCCTTTCCCAAACATCTTTTGCTGATGTAGAGTTCTGGATCAGGTTGAACATCACTGTATCAACCGATGAGTTGATTGCATTGAGTGCTCTATAGTTCATCATCGACTGATTGTTCTCCTCAGCGGTCCATTCAAGCTCACTCTTGATGATTTGATCTCCATCTTTGTCTTGAACTGTGAGGGGTGTCCAGTCTGCCAGAATGGTCTTCAAAGCATGTTCATCTAGGGACTTGATGTAACTCTTCATTCGGCTTTTCCACAAGCCATAATTGGTTCCATCAAGTATGGGAGGACAGTGGATCGATCCAGCGGAGTAATCCATCACACTTCAACACTTAATACCAGGAATCAACACTTAGTACAGTCAAATGTTGGCTCTGATGCCACTTGTTCGGGTGCACAGCAGGTGTATGTGTGTTTACATCAGTAATGTTATCTTAAGTGTGGTAACACTTTGTACAATATCGACTCTAATCAGAATATTAAACTTGAACAAGTTTGTACAGTGGAAGACTTAATACACAGAATTACTCAATCTTTCTACAAACTTATAAATATGTTTGTAGCGACCTCATGGAAAAAATAGCACCATTTGGAAAAACTGATTACAAAATCAGATTCTAAGAGATGGAAACATTTCTTCCACTCTTTGAATACACACACGGATATAAATCCTAAACATGTTCCTAAATGGCAAAACCTAGATTGTTAGATCTAAGACCTATTTCAAGTATGGACTTCCACTACCTGTGAACAGTACACACAAAAAAAATGGAATAATACCATACGCATGATGAAGAACGAGATGTTACAACATCAGTGAAAACACTATAAGAGGAATGTAGAGAATAAACTCTAAGTTCGGCGACTCTCTATGTAGGAACTCTCCAAGTTTTTTTCGCGCACTAGGAATGTAGTCTGACAGCTTCTATTTGTAGATGTGAATCATGCTACAGCCTTCTTCAAATGAGTGGTCCACTAGGAGATATAAAAAATCACCCATGATTCAGCAAATAACAACCTGCTACATTGGGTTGTTATTTTCAACTTCTAGAATTTTCTGGACTTCTAGAACTTTCCAGATTTCTCTCCAGGCTTGTGGGTCCCTTTCTGAACGATCTTCATTCAACTGCCATAATCCTGAAAGCAACATCAAGCACAACACCACACGAACTTTTAGTGGTTAAATAATAACTAGTGAAGGACCGGTGTGATTCTAGATGTGACGACACTAGTCTCAACACTTCACATTAACACCCTCAACCATTCTTCCACGTCCCGGCCCCTCACGGCCCTTGAATAGGGATGGAGCATGAGCGTGTAACTCTTAAACTAGCGTGATAATTCGGGTTGGCTGCTAGGTTGCAGAGTGCTTACACTAGTTGGTCAAGAGTATTTTGAGTATCTCTTCTTGGAGGCATTCTTCGATCACAATATATGCTACTTTAATTACTACTTAAGTATGGTGAAAATTTTAAATAATGTTTAACGATGACCATTTCATCGTTCATGTAATAATAACAAGGATGGAAGGTAAATATTCAAATAATAATGATAACATTTTTTTATAGAATCAAATATTATATAGTAAATATAAAGTTGCTGATTTTAAAGTAAAATAAATAGCAACATAGATTTATTCATGAACGAAAATTTATAATAATAAAGTGATTTATTAACCATGTCCATGTCCCATAATATCAATCGAGCTATCAGTAAGAGTTCCCTCCGGATCCTCCTCAGGGTCTTTCTCTTGCTCATCTTTATCCACATCATCATTTGTCTCATCGTTGTATTCTGGATCCGCAAAATATCCCACCATAAACGCTTCATGGGCATCGTTCAATTCGTCCACGTAAGGTTCAAGAGGGGGTGGATGCAATCGGGAAATCCTCTCAAATAGGAGTGTAGTAAATTGTACATAGTTTGCTTGGAGGACTTGCGATTGAACAACGTGGTGTAGGCCGTCCACAAAAATAAGGTCAACCACGTCCCTCCAATCCCACCAAAACATGCAGATCAACTTAACATTAGCCCAGTAATCTGTGATCCCTTCACCAATTCTTTGACCTCCCTCCAATTCTATAACATCACTGAAATGTGGGTGGGTAAGTCTCGTTGATAATCCTTATAAGCTTGTTGTCGTGCCAAACCATTCATCTTGCGAAGAACATTTCTACTATCAAATCGAAGGAATCTAACTTGGCACAATAATTCTTATGTCTTATTTTCAACCCTTCCATAACAGTTAATATCAAACTTGTATTTATATTCATATGCAATCAATTCTACAATTAATGCATTCGTACCTCTTTTGAAGTGGGAGTCGTACTCAGTGGATGCGTAATAAGAGGTTTATTCTCATCATTCCTTTACAATTTAAATCAAGTATATCTTGCGTCAGCGGAAATTTTAAACAAATATGAATAAGTATGTAGAAACGACATGCTCTGATACCTACTGTCACACCCCAAAATTTTAACCTTATTATTTTTAAAGAAAACAAAATAAAGAGGAATTAATTACATTTTAGAAATTTTATCAATTCAAGGCCTGAACAATGGGTAAACTTTCAATTTGGGGCCTGAATTATTTTTTCTATCAATTCGAGTCCTGAAATATGTAAAACTATCAATTAAGGGCTTGAATTTATCAAATATTATTTACTGTTTATCAATTCAGGGCCTAATTCAGGCCCGAATTGATAATTATAAATATTCAAGCCCCAAATTGATAGAAAAATAATTTAGACCCCTTAATTGATAGTTTAGTTATTTTTCAAGCTTTGGATTGATAAAACTCCGTTTTATTAGAGTGACTTACTCTCTCCGCTAATCTATTGAATTTAATCCCAAATGAAAACAGTTAAATAAATGATAAATTATGAAAGAAGGATTAATGAATACTATAAAAATTAGGTGGAACTTAAAAAAAAACTAATAACTTTTTTTTCCAAAGTTTCAAACATTATACCTTCTATTTAATCTTTCGCAGATGAGAGAGTTTTACTTCAACTTCCTCTTCTGACAACCAAATTTCCTCAAGTCTTATAATTAATTAATAATTAATTACAAAAAAGCATAATGGAGACTAAATTAATTTGTCCAACTCTTGATAGTAAGACACGAATCCACCACTAATTCAACTTCACCTCCACTTAGGTTTACAACTAAAGTTTTCTTCTAGAAAGGACACTAAAATCTGCAGAGCTCTATAAATACAAACACAACATGCTACCAATAAAAATAGAACGAGATATATCCAACAAGAAACAAGTCCCAACTGCACCTCTTGGTACATACGTCTCACAACACACAACAAAGACTTTACAAATTCAATGAACGTCCAAGGGACAAATTAATTATTTTAAACAAATGCTTCAACATTCACAGTAATACGCATATAAACATGTAAGGTAAGATAAATTCTCAATAGTTCACTTCATGTTCTAAATTAAAATTCGAAAGTGCAGAGTTCTTAAATTATTAAATTATTATCGCCTTCTCTTGCCAAACACACCCGCCAAGAGTACGCTACCGCCACACAAACCTGAAAAGGAGAATAGTGTTAGGGGTGAGCAACCATGTCTCAGTGGAAACAACACACTGTTACCATTTAAACAATCCCACCACATGTGAAAGAAAATAAATATCACATCTTAAATTTCATTATATTGGTAAGACACCTCCTGGTCCAAAACCCATAACATATAATTGATAAGACATCATAATTCATTATCCTTAAACATAAATTTGATACGGTACTTTTCAGTCCAATACACAAGTTTCATATATCATGCTTCATGGTAGATAATCACATGTAAAATTAGAGCAACTCCAATGCTGAACACCACATGCTATTCTTGCGTGAGAGAGCCGTCTAAAGGCACGCCAAACTCCACGTTAAATCTTAAATATAATAATTTGGAGTTTTTCTACTCCACATCGTATACTCTTGTATTCTATGCTTACATGGCAGTTTCTTATGTGCTGCCATATTTCTTTCAATATATTTAAGTTTCTTAATTATTTTAGATAATTATGGTAATTATTTATGAAAAATGATAACTTTATATTTATGTATAATTACATACCACGATTGTATGATGTTTACATAATTTAATTCTCCATGATTTCGGTTAACATGATGCATACAGGTAGGAATTACAGAGGCAACGTTTCTCTTACTCAATTCTTTAAATTTATTCATGGAATTTTTGACTTAATTTATGCAATAATTAAATTTCTTAAAAAAATATATTATAATTAATGCATGATTTAATCCTCCATAATTACAGATTACATGATGGATTATATTTTTATACATCTCCATTTAATTATTTATTTAATATTTTTATTTAATAGATTCATGCTAATTAATTCAAGTAGGAATTATGGAGATATATGTTTTTCTTACACCACTCTTTAAATTTATTCATGAAATTTTTTACTTAAATATGTAATAATTAAAATTAAATGCATTGTATATAATTTTAAATTTAAAAATGATCATATTCTTAATATTTATTTATCATGATTGGTGCTATTTTTATTTATTGTATTTAATGTCTTATATATAATTTTAAATTTTAATAATTATGATCCTCCTATTCATATACCTTCATTATTAATAGTTCTTTTAGTCAGAATTGTTACATTACACAAATTCAATTATGCTAGTATATATATAGATGATCTTTTATCTCCATGTCATTTTATTCTCAAACACAAATTGACATTATTTTCTCTTTTTTTAATTATCTTTTTTCTTTTTAAGTCTTAAGAATGAAATCAATGTTTTTACCTTTCTCATTTTTGAATTATCTTTTTTTTAAATCTTAAGAATGGAATCAAGGTTTTTTTGTCTTTGAATTATATTTTTTCTTTTTAATATGAATCATGTGTAAATATAATAAAAATACATATTTCAATATTTAAATACCTAATAAATTAGGGAAGATTACTACTAGGTATACAAAAAAATCCTTAATTACTATGAGATACAAACATATAAAAATATTACTACTAACTACATAAATATATAGTGATATTTCAATATTACCCCTACAATGTACTGCACATAAATGTTGTGTACAACAAAAGTTCGTGCGCAAAAAAAAGTGTGTGCAATAAAAAAAGTGTGTGCAGCAAAAAAGTGTGGTGGTCCGGCGGTGGTCCGACAGAGCTCCGATGGCCACTGGTCGGCCGAGCTCCGGCGACGACGACGGCAGTGGTCCGGCGGTGGGTGAGGGATTAGGGTTTGTGGTTTAAAAGTGTATTGGTTTAAGGTTATATTTGGTATTTTACTTTAATATTTTGTATGTGAGAGTAATTATTTTAAATAAATGTATCTTATAGTAATTATGGATACAAAGTGTGTACCTATGAGTAATTAATCCTATAAATTATTATAGAATATTTTAAATTTTTACAGCAGTAATTTTTTTTCTTTCTCGTGCATTGGCACGGACATCACACTAGTTAGAATTAATCAACAGCACATGCCAGATCTGGAGGTTACTGTTTTCATGCTACATCCTTTAATTTTTATTTTTTTAGTTCAACACACACATCCTCAAATATTTTAATTATTTAATTAATATATTTCTTAACTTGATTTAATTACTTTAGTTATTATAAATTCATCTAATTTATTTTTTTATTATTAAGTAACTAATCAAAATATTTTGTGTTATTTAAAAAGAATAATTTATTAATTAAAAAAATTAATTAAGAAATATTTAGATAAAACTAGCGTAGATACTCGCGTGTTACGTGGTATTATAAAATTTTTATTTAATAAATATAAATAACATTAACCATACATAACATCTTTGATATTAAAAGAAATAAAAATTAAATATTATAATTATGTTGTATGTTTTTTTTATATGTAAAAGATTAGTTTATTATTATTATTTTTATTATTATTATTATCATCATCATCGTCTTCTAATTTAAATGAGTTATTATCTTATGTTTTTTTTAATGAATGTATTATTTTTTTTTTTATGAAATTGTACCATTAATTTTCAAAATAAAATTTTTGTTAAAGTGTACTATGCATATTCAATTATTCATGACAAATTCATCAGTTCCAATTCATCAATTAATTATATTATTTATAATTTATTAATATATATATATATATATTAATAAAAGTATTCAGATTTAATTTAAGTATACAAATATAATGAATTGTATTAGTTATAATTCACTAATATATTAGTATATATTTATTAATAACCGTTTCGAATTAAATTTAAGTATATAAATATTGGTCTGCGGGAGATTTTTTTTTACTTTTGATGGTATAAACTTAATATAAATCAAATTTAAATTATGTATATGTTTTATTTTTATATAAATAAAATATTATAAAAAATAAAAAATTAACTCAATTTCTAATATTTATAACAAACTTTCTCTTATTTGTATTACTTATTATTATATTAAATTTCTAAATAACTATCGTTCATATTAAAAATATAAAAAAATTTATAACCAATTAAAAAAATCAAATAAACAATATTCAAAATATCATTTAAGGATTATTTATACATATTTTAATTAATATTTTTAAGCATTTAACTAAGAATTCAACTAGCAACGAAATGTATCAAATATCGAACAAATGATAAGATAAATGGAATGTGGATATAATTCACTTAAGAAGAGAGTAAGGCTAATCATATTGATGGTTAAGAATCTAGCTAGATATGCATAACTCTTGATAGTGAACTTCATTAATTGGTGGACTAAAAGCAATCACGTTTTTACCCCTAATCCCTATGACCAAGGCAATTAGGTCCTTGACTCTTTTATAAGTCTAAATCTCCTAGAATTGTTCTTAATCTCAATTCCCTTAAGGTACTATAATCATATGTTTGGTTCTTTTCACTCAGTTTCTTAAATGTCCCTCTATGAATGTTCTAAGCATAAGAAGGGTATGACTTACCTCCCCTCACAGTAACATGCATGCTCATCTTAATATAAGATTCAATTAAACATCTAATCATAATATTGGAATGGTCATCCTAACACTATGAATAGATAATTTAATCACACAAGTATTGAAATGAAACATGATTCATTAATCATAAAAGAAAATCCAAAATTAACTCAATTCAACATCTCAAATCCTATATATCTAGAATTCTTCTCAACCAATCATATAATTAGCCCTACTATAGGACTAGCCACTACACATTGTGTTTAGATCAATATATTCAAAGGCTTGCTCCATTTGAGCCAAAATAAGAAAAAAAATCAACAATTGAAAAGTAGATTAGCTTTCGTTTTATGGATATAACCTTCATTCTCTTCAAAATGATAACTTCTTCAATCATTGATGCTTTCCTCTTCTTAAAGTGGTGGAAGGATGGATTGATGGATGGATTGTTTAAGATCAAGTGAAGTGGATGGATCAAATGTATGGAGATGAATCAAATGGATCGAGTGTATGAAAATATTGTGTGGAGTGTGTGCAACTACGCTAATTCTGATCTCCTCTTCAATTTTTGCACAAGTCAGCCATTTATATAACTTAGGGACTTTCTAGAAGCTTCCGAAACATTCTGAAATCTACATTGTCTTTTGCACATACACGGGCCGTGTAGCAGCATACGGCTCGTGTAGTGTGCACCTAGTTAGGCATGTTTTGTGTGTTCCCGGACACGGCCCGTGCGCCTACACACGGCCTCTCCCATGGGCGTATAGTGTTTTCTGACGACTGTGCATGACCTTCTCAAACAGGCCCGTGTTCTGCACACGGGACTGATGCGTGTTTTCTTTGCACGCAAAATCAATCCCCAAGTATTAAGGATATCAATTGCAGCTTAAGCAAGCATCCAAGTGAATTATCAAACCCAAAGGATGGCATATTATCAATTTAATTATTTACTAAATTAATTAAGACAAAAATAATAACGGTTGAGGATTTAATTAACAACTACTAAACAATTAATTAAAATAACAAATAAAATAAAATATCACTCGAAGAATACGAAAGTGGATCAAGCAGGAGAATAGGTAGCTCTAGGGTAATCCAGTTTTAATACTTAACTTCCCTTCCGTGTGTTAATGTCCGACTCTGCCTTGTGGAATATGGACGCATCACTAAACAATGCATATCTACTCTATAGACACAAGTAAACATGCGTGTAACACGTGTGAGTAACCTCGGAGCAAGAGATGTAATTCCACCCCCTTTCTAGGTACTATTAGTATCAATTATTTCACTGGCCAATTGGTACTCTAACCCGATATGATCTCCCTTTATAGGTACTATGAAATTATCCTCTTTATCCTACTTAATAACCCGAATTCAATTCAATTAATAAGTATTCATATATGATAGTTCGAATGAAGCTTCGGAGTCCCCTCACTTAGAATCATAACATGAAATCCTGTTCAGCGGTGAACGCACTCAATCTACAACCAAGATATATATTCAGACTCTATATATCAATTGAAGATGCACAAAGTGACTGAGAATATGGATTAAGAAAGAACGATCATATATAAAATAAATCCACAAGTAGTGTTGTACGGAGTTTACACACGTAAGTTCAATTAATTCGTAAAACCTTCACAACCCTAGTTCTACCAAAAGGCTCTAGCCCATGATGTTACGAGGAACAATCATGGGTGTTGGATAGATCTTACACGGATGTCCAGAAAATACAAGATAAATTAGGAAACGAATAAAACCCTAGATGTGGGCGTCGTCGTGTCCTTCTCCATCTTGAATTCTCCTCTTGGTTCTCTTCTTAATTCCACAGACGAATCTTCAAAGTGATGGATGGATGGAGGAAAGGATGTGGATGATGGTTGGGGGGTGATCCCCCCTTGTGGGTAGACATGTACCGATTAACCGAAACCGCTGGTTCCAACCGGAGAACCGGTGGTTTTAACCGGAATCAGAACCGATGGTTCCGGAATCGGGAAAAACAAAATCGAAACTGGTAGAACACGGTTCGGTTTCGGTTCCAGCCACGTACGAACCAGAACTGCCAGTTCGCCGGTTCACGATTAAAACTGGTGGTTCCTCTATTTTTTTTGAACGGCTAAGATCGACTGTCCGTTGGAGATCCGACGGCCCAAAAAAAGTGACCGTTGGGGCGGTGAACCGGCGGTTCAGGCGGGCCGGGTGGGAATTTTTAATTTTGAAAATTCAAATGTGCGGCCGAGATCGTGTGACCGTTGAAGATCAACGGTTGAGATGGACGGCGGAACCGGCAATTCTGGTTTGAACCGGCAGTTCCGGTGAACTGGCGGTTCCGACCGATTTTTTTTTTTTAAATTCAAGGGTTGAGGTTGAGATTTTTTTGTGTTTAAAATTTGAAATGGATGGATGAGATCACTTCCAATCCTCTATAAATACACTCCAAGTGTGATCAATTTGGGCACACAACATTCACATTCAATCTACTACTTCTACTACTACTACACTCTCTTCTCTACACTACTTCTTCTTCTATTCCACATTTTTGATTGATTCTACATTTCTATTCAACTACTCAAGTTCTCAATCTCATCTCATCTCAACTCTCAACTCTCAAGTTTCTTTTTTTAGTTCATATATATCAAACTAAAAGAAAAAGTTGTAGTCTTTTATTTCAATTCTCTTATTATCACTTTCATTTCAATTCTCTCATTATCATTTTCTATTCTTTCCCACACATATATTACTAATTAGTATACTTCTACTTCTAGTCTCTTAGTTTTAGTTCATAAATCTTATATATTCATCCTTTTTTCAATCTAAAAAAATGTCTAGAAGAGGTTCTTCTTCATCCGGTGCCTCACCTTCTTCTTCTAGAGGAAAATCCATACCCAACACCTTAAATTGTCCTCCACCACCTCCACGCCAACTTCCACCAACTCTAGAAGATATTGAACCTGAAAATATTCCTTCGGATAAAGAAATCTCCCCTCATTTGTTCAACTTGAATGTTAGGGAGATACTTGGAATTCCTCTTACAGCCGTTAATATTGCTCACAAAATTAGTACTATTTTGCAAGAATAAGGTTTAGTTACAAAGATTTTTACAATCTCATTTGATAATGCTAGTGCTAATACGGCTAGTTTAGAAAGTCTTATTGATATTTGCAAACCCTCAATTGGTGGTAGATTTTTTCATGTTAGATGTATTTGTCATATATTGAATTTATGTGTTCAAGATGGTATAAGTGCTTTGAAAACACACATTCAACCTATTAAAAGTGCTATATGGTATATAATGAGAAACCCTTCCGTTACTAAAAGGTGGAAAAGATATTGTCAATCTGTGAACATTCACCCAAAAAATTTCCTTTAGATGTTTCAACTCGTTGGAATTCGACATATAAAATGTTGCATGACTCTTTTGATTATAAAGATCATATTTGTGCTTTTTACTCACAAGATGCGGGTGGTCAAATCTTGTTTGCTAATCAATGGGACACATGTTATACTCTAAGTGATGTTTTGTAAATTTTTAATGATGCTACGGAAGAACTATATGGTGTTTATTATCCTACTTCAAATTTAGTTGTTGATAATTGTGTTAAAATTGCTATGGTTTTTAGTGCTAATGAAGCACACCCGTTGTTGTCAAATGCTATTCTTTCCATGAAATCTAAGTGGTTAAAATATTTTTTTCAAATCCCGGACTTGTATTTAGTTGCTAAATTGTTGGACCCACGTATTAGAACGGATGGTTTAGAAGAATTGTTAACGCTTTACTATGATTCATTGTATGCTAATTGTGATTCTCCTACTAGACAACAAGCTCCTAATCCTAAAGACATAGTTGCAAGTACTTATAATCTACTAAAGGATATTTTTAAGGAGTATAAAGAACAAAATGGTACGAATGATGATCAATCTAGTGGTGATGATAGTAGTGATAGTGTTGATAATTCTAGGAAATATGATGCTCTTCAAAAATTTTATAGTTTTTATGATGTTAGATCTCAAAAATGTCCACGGGTTATATCTAATCTTTTTCAAGAACTTGATTCTTATTTTACTAACACTTTTGAGTTTGAAACAAGCGGAACTAGTTTTGATATTTTGAAGTGGTGGTCAATGAGAACAAAGTCATTCCCTATTTTATCATTGATTGTAAAAGAGGTTTTTGCATCTCCTGCCTCTACGGTTGCCGTCGAACAAGCATTTAGTCTTGGTAATCTCACTTTGGATCCGACACGATCCAATTTAAGTGTGGAAAATTTAGAAAATTTGTATTTGCTTGATGATTGGTTAAAGGCGGAAAGACGGATTCAAAATCAAATTGAAGAAGACCGATCGGATGATGAAATTACGGAATATGGAAGCGAGTTAGATTGGTAGAGTAAACAAAAAAGGTCATCACCATTCACCTCCACCGAGCCAAAGAGGTAAGTTGAGGTAAGTTAAGAGAACTACGTGGGCTTTGATTCCTTTCGAAGATACGTAGGCAACTTAAATTTAAGTTGAACTTGAATTTTCAAGTTTAACCCTAAAGTTTGTATTTTTTAAATTTTTGAAGTGTAACAATAGAGTAGTTGACATGGAAGTAAACTTGTAGTGTTCTCTACACTTCTACATTTGTAAATTGTAATGGTCTAGACTTTAATAATTAAATTTTTTATGTGATCACATTAATTAATATTGTATGATTATTATGAATTTAATATCAACTTTGAAATTTCTACTTGCATTATTGAATATTGCATAGTGCATACATCATGTTTTCAATTTTAATGATATTATTATTACATTAATTCAAATTCAATATTTCAATTTTCAATTACACATGTTTCACTTATTTAATAAATAAATTACACATAATAACTGATAACACATGAATGATGTATAAATATAACATAAAGAAACAAAATAATACAAAAAAACCAAACAACCGGCGGTTCCGAACCGGAACCGCAACTGCCGGTTCACAAACCGAAACCCCTAGCCCCTGGCGGTTCCGAACCGGGGTGCATGTCTACTTGTGGGGTGTAGTATTGTTGTGGCCTCTCTCCAATCCAATATAATTCTATGATGAATAATGATTTGATCTACATCCCCTTTTATACTTATAAGCTCTCCTTATAGGTCTTGGATGGGCTTTTACTTGAGGCATACATCAAATTTGGTAAAAGAAATCCAAAACTACCAAAAATAGAACCAGCGACATTCTGTTAGACTTGACCTTCTTGATCGAGCAAGGCCTCCAAGTCGAGCAACTGGTCGACCAAGCTCTCTGTATGTTTTTGGTCCTTTTGCTTGAGTTTCCCTCTTCCGTTCGACCAAGACGATGCTGATCGAACGGATCTTCTTTGGTCGAGCAAGCTCGCGCAGTTTCACCGTTTCGAGCATAACTTCCACATCCGACCTCCGATTTAAGTAATTCTTGTGCTCACGTGATCCTCTCTTCCTTAGTTTTCTATCCATTTAAAGAACTCTCAGAAATTCAAACAATTGAATATGTAACAAGTCATGCAAAATGGGCAGTCATTCTGTTCGGCATAGCTTGCACGACGTCACAATTTCGATCATAACTTTCTCGTTTGGATTCCGATTGAGGTGTTCTTTACGCCAAAATGATCCTCTCTTCTGTGGCTTTACATCCATGTATCATACTTTTAGTTCAGAGCTCCACACAAATATAGAATAATTACACAATTTGGACGTGCGTTTCAGAGCATCATTGCACAAATTGCACCTTTCTCCAATTTGGCACTTTTGACCCCTTTTTCCATCTAAAACACAATAAAACACCTCAAGTGCACCTTTTTCTCACATATATCGAATATAAGATACTTGTGCTAATATAAGACAACAATTCTCATCAAACAGGTGTTAAATTGTACACTAAAACACGCTTATTTTCACTCTCAACAAACCCCTAAATTTACCCGTTGCTCGTCCCGAGGAAATAAAATAAAGATAAAGAGAGAGAGAGAGAGTGAGAAAATTAGCGGGAAAACAAGGGCATACCCCATTCAAAATACAATTGTCCTCAACTTAGGTCATGCGACTCTCATTACATGTAATAATCAATTCATAGCATACAAGTTAAGACAATCACCACCAATCAAGTGCTCCATTCACATGTTCTCATAGGAAGTATATATCACTCGCACTCAAGTGTAAAAGATGTACACTTATGGGTTAAGGTGTTTACGCTCACATTCAATTCAAGTGCATGCGTAACCATAAGCTTGCCCATTGTCTCAACTCTCCTTTTACTTGTAGCTAGCAAATCATGGATCAAAAAGGTCTTTTTATTTGGTTGTAATATGGGTTCTTTGGTTAAGGTAGAAAATATATAGATAAGTGACTCAAAACTCGGATCGATCAAGCGGCCGTCTCTCTCAATCTTTATTTTTCTCATCACTTCAATTAAGCACACCACTCTTCCATCTTCCTTCAAGCACAACATTTTTTTTCATCTTTTTCTAACTCTTCAACTCCATCATTCTCCTTCTCTTCACCCTTTTTTTTCTCTTTTCTCTTTCGAGGTACTAGTTTCGGGCACTACCTCTCACATCCTCCATAGGGTACTAGATTTAAGCACTACCCTAGGGTGTTAGATTCCATGTAGTACTAGATTTAAGCACTACTCTATGAATTTCCTTTTCATCCTTAAGACTCTTCTTTCATCATCCTTATCATCCCACAAATCACCACTCTCTTTAATTAAGCTTTATTGGCTATCAAAAAAATGGATTTAAAAAGTCTCAAATGGGTTGATAATGGATTTAATGAATTCAGGTAAAGAGTGTGAGAAAATATGGGCTATTCAAAGATGGCCTAATATCACTTCCATAATCCGCTAGACTATTCTTGAATATTCAAGGAGACTCAAGGCAAGTTCTATAATACACACACAAGAACGATACTCACCAGAAAAGAAATATCATGTGATTATGTACATGAATAAGGCTCAAAATCTCACATGAGTTTTAACAAGTAACAGAGTACTTTTCATGGTAAGCAATATCCCACAAGTACACATAGAACTTCGTATCACAATATAAATCAAATACACTTCCTTCATCAATTTCAAGAGCATATGAATTTCAGGCACAATTCAAAAATATATGCTCACATGATCACAACCATAAACTCAATCCTTCACTCCTACTAATTAAAGTCACACATAAAAATTAGAATAAGGAAACGAGGGCACCTGATTTTTCTTCAACGTACGCACGAGCTCCTCGAGTCAAAGCCTCAAGCACACTCATCATCACAAGATTCATCGATAATAAAATAAGAGAACTATAAGAAAGAATCAATTGACTATCTAATCGACTCCACACACTAGAAACACCACTGAACACTAGGCAAATTGCAAAAAATCGACACATCAAAATCGATTAAAGTTTCAACATACCGCAAAAAATCAACTCCCCTAGCAAACATTACAAAGAAAAGATATGACTCTTGATGCTGGAATGAGGTAATAACATCACACCCCCCCAAACTTAGTAAAAACGTAAGTTGAAACTAAGTTTGCAAAGAGATGTAATTGCCGATTAGTAAGCACCTTAAATATAAAAATTTCTTACTCACACGAAAGAAATAAAGCAATAAAACGGAAGGGAAAGCCCCAACAGGCGCTCATATTTAACGTCGAAGAGTCACAATGGAATACTGCTTTTTAGAACTACTGGATAGGATGGCAGTCTTCTCGCATCCTCACCTTCAAGTACTTTCTTTCCCTCTTCTTGTCTACACTCAACATCTCACCTTTCTTGGTAACAAGTATATGATCCTCAGAATTTCTTACCTCCCATGGTTGTCTAGACACCTCCTTGTCAATATTCCACTTAAATTCAGAATCATCTGTCTTAGAAAAATCAAGATTAAACAAGTTAGAAATCACATCTATGCTCTTGCACGATTGAGTCTCCATGGGTATCTTCATTGCTTGATCAAGAGAGAAAACTACATCTTCATTATCCATCTGCAGTCTAAGCTTCTCGGCTCTCAACTTCGTTGCTCTTTCCCACTTCTTCTCAACTATAAGCTCATTATTATGCTTTTGGGATGGCTCCAGAGTGTTCTGAACAACAGATATAGCCTTCGGTATCGAATCGGGCATGAAATTTGACTGTTCAACCTCCGCTCGACTTGAATAGTTTGGTCGAGCAACTCTGTCGAAGTCGAGCAACGTGGATGATCGCGACCTCTGCTTCCCTCAGGTGTTGCTAGACTCCTGCTTTACTTTTGTGGTATGGTCGAGCAACCTGGTCCAAGTCGAGCAAACCTCTCTATAAGTTTTGTGTATTTTGCTCGACTTGTTCTCGACTTAGGTGATCTGGTCGAGCAACCTGTTCCAAGTCGAGCAAACCTCCTGATAGAGGGATTCTTATTCCCAGGTGTTGCTCGACTTCTACTCGACTTGGATAGTTTGGTCGAGCAAAAGTGTGCTCGTCGAGCGGCACACCCAAAAATAGAGTGTCGTGAATCTGTTTTTCCAGAGCTTGCTCGACCTCAGCTCAACCATCAAGTCTGGTCGAGCTGATGTGGTTTGGTCGAGCAACTCCCCTGCCTCCTTCGTTCTTGCTCGCCGGCATCTTGAAACCTTCGTACTGCGTGCCTGACCTCAATGTGATGGCATTATTCTCCAATGTTTGTGTCACTTGATTCACATTTGCGGTCATCTGCCCCATAATCATAGTTAGGTCCTTCAACTGCTTAGATAAATCTGCATGATCAACATTCATGGTATCCTCAAGACGATCAATCCTTACATCGTTCTCAGCCATGTATCGATTGAAGGTATCTTCAACACTCTTCACTTCTTGCTGCTGTATACTAGGCCCCCTTATTGTCAACTCGGTAATCTGCTTCTGCTGGGACTCTAGTAGCTTGTTGATGTTAGCTAGACTAGAGACGATCTCATCATCCCTATTCGGCTTCACCACTTGATGTTCAACCTGCACTACCTTGACAAGTACATATGATCCTATATCTCTCTCTACAGGCCAGTCATGTGAATTCATAGAGATGTCTTCAAACAACTTTTCTGCTTCAAGTGCACTCCTTGATAACAGCGCTCCTCCTGATGATGCATCAATAAAAACACGTGACTCACAATCCAATCCATAGTAGAAGATGCTTATGTACTCAGCCTTAGACATTCAATGTTGTGGACACCTCCTGAGCATGTCTTTGAACCTCTCACACGCCTCATAAAATTTTTCACCCTGATTCATAACAAATTGAGTGATCTCTTGCTTCATTCTTAAGATCCTTGAGGGTGGCATGTATCTCTCCATGAACTTCTGATGCAGTTGGTCCCATGTAGTGCAATCTGCTGCATCAAGAGTCACATACCAATGTTCTGCCCCATCAATTAATGAAAACTTGAATAGGGCGATCCGTCTAGAATTATCATTAGCTCCAACATCCTTTTGAGTATTTGCATAACCAAGAAATCTTCGGAGATGCTGATATGGATCTTCAAAACAACCTCCAGAAAATGGATTCTTCTCCACCATGCTAATAAGAACGGGATTTATCTCAAAATCATCATCTTCCTCCCTTGTGTTGGAGATTGTCAAAATAGAAGAAATGTTGTTTTGTCCCCCATCGAAAAACTCCAAAGGGAAAGGGCACTTTAAGCTTATTAAAGGAGGCCCTTGGGTAATGATATGAACACACCAATCGGACACACTACAATTTTTGTGTTTGTTTCTTCTAAATTCCTTTCTTGTATTCTCTATTTTTGAGAATTGAGTGAAAGGTGTGGATTAGCCAAAAATTTGTAAGAGTGTAGGGATTGGGGTCGTGAGAGAGAAATTCTGTGTGATTGTAAAATTTTTTACATAGTGATATTTTCTCGGTCTGTGGTTTTTTCTCCGATTTTGGAG
Source organism: Pogostemon cablin (assembly GCA_023678885.1). Taxonomy (NCBI): domain Eukaryota; kingdom Viridiplantae; phylum Streptophyta; class Magnoliopsida; order Lamiales; family Lamiaceae; genus Pogostemon; species Pogostemon cablin. Next base: position 12,797,099 of record CM042952.1, on the reverse strand, counting down.
TTTCCATGTAAATCCTTGTGCTGTTTTTTTCTCAGTTATATTTTGTTTGTCCCTAGGAATGAATGGGGATCTGATAATCCCAAAAAGTGGTATCAGAGCCCGGTTTGGGCTGTTGAAATTTTTAGTATACTCTGTGGTTGCAGCTTTGTATGATCTTCCACATTAGAAAAGAATTGAAACGGTTATTCATTAAGCAAGGGTAGGAAAACAAAATATGTCTAGAATTTCAAGCTCAGTGAGGTTTGATGTTGAGAAATTTGATGGTAAAATCAATTTTGGGTTGTGGCAAAAACAAGTCAAGGATATATTGATACAATTTGGGTTACACAAGACTTTAAAAGGAAGGCCAGATTCAAAGGAAATGGCAGGTCCTGATGACACAGGAAGTTCCAGCAAAGACTCTGGTATGAGTGATGAGGATTGGGAGGATCTGGATTTGAGGGCTGCAAGCACAATCCGTTTGTCCTTGGCCAAGAATGTCCTTGCTAACGTGCATGGAATTTCAAATGCCAAGGAGCTATGGGAGAAGCTTGAGGCACTGTACCAGGCAAAGGGGACCTCAAATCGATTGTACCTGAAAGAGCAGTTTTACATGCTTCGAATGGAAAAAAGGTACAAAAATTTTGGATCACCTTAGTGTTCTTAATGGTATCATCTCAGAATTAGAAGCAATTGGAGTGAAAATTGAAGATGAGGATAAGGCCTTGAGGCTTATCTTATCTCTGACTCGTTCCTATGAGCATATGAAGCCAATTCTGATGTATGGGAAGGAAACTTTAATTTTTGTTGATGTCGCGACAAAACTTCTTTTTGAGGAAAGGAGGCTGATAAGTGACGGGCATACTTCAACGGAAAATTCAGCAATGGTGGCAATTGACAAAGGAAGAAAGAAGGACTCAGAAATTGTGGTTTGCTGGAAGTGTGGTGAACCTGGGCATACGAAAAGAAATTGTCCAGGAAGAGTTGGACAAGGTGGAGCTCATGCGGCAAAAGACTCTGAATCTATTGCTAATATTGTAACTGAGGTAATGTAACGGAGGAGTTTCTCTAGGGAGATAATGTATATCCTTATTACATGTTCAGTTATTATGAGAAGTGTATAATAATATTAGCTGTTCCACAAGTTTGCACACGAACATTGACTTGGCGGGAATGTAGGGTGTGTGGTGGATGTATATCAATGGCTGATGGACTTCCAGAGAGCCAAGAGTTGGAAGTAGCACCTAGATTTCAGCAGGTATTTCGATATGTGCCGGATGAAATTCTTAGAATGGTTTATTTTAAGTGATCTACTCATATGGTGGAGTAGGATGATTCTCGGGGTTGAGAATTGATTGTCGGTCAAAACAATGAGTATTCTTTTATTTTGACAAGGTGGAGATTGTTGGAGTTTGTCAAAATTGAAAAAATGTGGCTTTGTACCACATCGAAAAACTCCAAAGGGAAAGGGCTCCTTAAGCTTATTTAAGGAGGCCCTTGGGTAATGATATGAACACACTAATCGGACACACTATAATTTTTGTGTTAGATTCTTCTAAATTCCTTTCTTTTATTCTCTATTGTTTGATTCTTCTAAATTCCATTCTTGTATTCTCTATTTTTGAGAATTGAGAGAAAGGTGTGGATTAGTAAAAAAATTGTAAGAGCGTAGGGATTGGGGTCGGGAGAGAGAAATTTTGTGTGATTGTAAAAAATTTTACATAGTGATATTTTCTTAGTTCGTGGTTTTTTCTCCGGTTGAGTTTCCACGTAAATCCTTGTATTGTTCTTTTTCTCAGTTATATTTTGTTTGTCCCTAGGAATGAATGAGGATATGATAATCCCAACACCTTTCTCCTATCAACCCCATGTTACCAATTCCATAGTTCGTGATAATTTCACGTATGGCAACATTATCTAGATTCTGCCTTGCTCCGGCCATGTTTAGCTCAGTGTGATATTCCTTCTTTTCCGTTTCCTAGTGCACAAGTACCTCAGAAAAATTCAAGGTTAGATAGAAATAAAAAATACAAATAAAAATCTTAATCAAATTAGAAATAATAAACTAATAATAACAGCAGTCCCCGGCAACGGCCAAGAACTTGATGTGCATTTTCTTTGCACTCAAAATTAATTCCCAAGTATTAAGAATATCAATTGCAGCTTAAGCAAGCGACCAAGTGAATTATCGAACCCAAAGGACGGCGTATTATCAATTTAATTATTTACTAAATTAATTAAGATGAAAACAATAACGGTTGAGGATTTAATTAACAACTACTAAACAATTAATTAAAATAACAAATAAAATAAAATATCACTCGAAGAATATAAATGTGGATCAAGCAGGAGAATAGGTATATCTAGGGTAATCCAGTTTTACAACTCAACTTCCCTTCCGTGTGTTAATGTCCGACTCTGCCTTGTGGAATATGGACGCATCACTAAACCATGCATATCTACTCTATAGACATAAGTAAACATACGTGTAACACGTGTGAATAATCTCAGAGCAAGAGATATAATTCCACCCCCCCTTTCTAGGTACTATCAGTATCAATTATTTCACTGGCCAATTGGTACCCTAACCCGATATGATCTCCCTTTATAGGTACTATGAAATTATCCTCTTTATCCTACTTAATAACCCGAATTCAATTCAATTAATAAGTATTCATATATGATAGTTCTAATGAAGCTTTGAAGTCCCCTCACTTATAATCATAACATGAAATCCTGTTCAGCAGTGAACGCACTAAATCTACAACCAAGATATATATTCAAACTATATATACCAATTAAAGATGCACAAAGCGACCGTGAATATGGATTAAGAAAGCACAATCATATATAAAATAAATCCACAAGTAGTGTTGTACGAAGTTTACACACGTAAGTTCAATTAATTCGTAAAACCTTTACAACACTAGTTCTACCAAAAAGGCTCTAGCCCATGATGTTAAGAGGAACAATCAAGGGTGTTGGATAGATCTTACCCGAATGTCCGGAAAATACAAGATAAATTAGGAAACGAATAAAACCCTAGATGTGGGCGTCGTCGCGTCCTTCTCCATCTTGAATTCTCCTCTTGGTTCTCCTCTTGATTCCACAGACGAATCTTCAAAATGATGGATGGATGGAGGAAAGGATGTGGATAATGTTTGGGGGGTGATCCCCCCTTGTGGGGTGTAGTATTGTTGTGCCCTCTCTCCAATCCAATATAATTCTATGATGAATAATGATTGATCTTCATCCTCTTTTATACTTGTAAGCTCTCTTTATAGGCCTTAGATGAGCTTTTACTTGAGACATACGTCAAATTTGGTAAAAGAAATCCAAAACTACCAAAAATAGAACCAGCGACATTCTGTTAGACTTGACCTTCTTGATCGAGCAAGGCCTCCAAGTCGAGCAACTTGTCGAGCAAGCTCTCTGTAAGTTTTTGGTCCTTTTGCTTGAGTTTCCCTCTTCCGCTCGACTAAGACGATGCTGGTCGAACGGATCTCCTTTGGTCGAGCAAGTTTGCACAGTCTCACCGTTTCGCGTATAACTTCCACATCCGACCTCCGATTTTTGTAATTATTGTGCTCACGTGATCCTCTCTTCCTTAGCTTTCTATCCATATAAAGAACTCTCAGAAATTCAAACAATTGAATATGTAACAAGTCATGCAATGTGGGCAGTCGTTCTGTTCGGCACAACTTGCGCGACGTCACAATTTCGATCACAACTTTCTCGTTTGGATTCCGATTGAGGTGTTCTTTACGCCAAAACGATCATCTCTTCTGTGACTTTACATTCATTTATCAAACTTCTAGTTTAGAACTCCACACAAATACAGAATAATTACACAAGTTGGACGTGCGTTTCAGAGCATCCATGCACAAATTGCACTTTTTCTCCAACTTGGCACTTTTGACCCCTTTTTCCACCTAAAATACAATAAAATGCCTCAAGTGCACCTTTTTCTCACATATATCAAATATAAGATACTTGTGCTAATATAAGACAATAATTCTCATCAAACAGATGTTA